>JAFJHL010000039.1:10405659-11605659 GCA_019425775.1 Rafetus swinhoei | reverse complement strand
GCAGGCAGCAGGGCCAGGAGATTAGCAGTACAGCCGGGGGGGAGGGGGGGGCAGCAGGGCCGTCCTAAGCCAATGCAGAACATGCAGTGGCGCAGGGCCCCCGGAAGCACAGGGCACCCCAGCCTTAATTTTACCCACCCGCCTCGTCCTCTCCCTGGCTGGTGGCTCTGGTGGGTAGGCCCTTACGGGCTGTCTGCAGGTGGGTTGCCTGCCGGTGGACTGACCGCTCCTGCAAGGCCCCTTCTGAGCCATGGGTGGAGGGGGCAGCAGCCTTGCTACAGTGCGCCTCGTTTCCAAGCACTTTGTGAAGTAGGTCACGTACCATAAACCCCATTGGACAAATGGGGAAACCAAGGCACAGAGCAGGCAAGTGCCTTATCAAGGCAGCACAGGCAGTGGCAGTGGTGGGAACTGCGGGTTCTTACTCCCAGCTTAGCGTCTGCGCCACTGGATTGGCAGAAAGTCCTACCACAGCACATGCGAGAAGAGACGGGTGGCAAGAATGAACACAGCTCGGCCCCTGGGCTCTGCTGAGGTCATGGCTTGCCAAGAAAGCAGACGAGTTTTTGGACCAGAGAAAAGTGGGGATTGTTCGGAAGAGGAACAAAACCCAGCTATGCGCTTGGCTCCTTGTTTCATTCATTCATTAAGATTGTCTCAAGCCAGCACTGAAGGCAAGAACAGAACTCAGAAACGTATGCTCTGCAAGCCTTTCGCACAGACAGGGAATCCCCCTTAGCAATTGTCAATGTAGGCCCAATGATGCACAGCTGGACCGTTTTGAGTACAGGAAAGTGGTGAGTACCGGCAGTTTATGGTATTTATTGTTCATTCTTACCCTGTCATTATTGTGTGTAGGTCTCCCATGGAGAGCAAAGGAAAAATGACTGGATGGAAAATTGTCATTAAAATTCCACTTGCTGTTTTGACTGATTCCTGCCCTCCAGCCCCAGCATGACTCCTGGGAGCTGCCTTCTTCTGGAACAATGGGCGGAAGCAGCCAGCAGCCTTATAAATAGCAACAGCCCTGCCCTGGAGGAGCTTGCCCAAGCTCATGCCTGGCTCCAAGCCGTGATGAGGGGAACTGACCACCGTGATACGAAAACCCTCCGTCCGTCCGCGGGTTCCCTAATTGGTAACCGCAGTTTGCGCTGAGAAAGGAAGTGGTTTTCCTGTGCTCGGGCTCTGTGGCTGAGCATTGGCTGGGCCTTCGTCGCAGCCATCGCCCCATGGCCACTTCTCAAGCTGTGGCTCAGGACCCCGTTTCACTGGGCTCGCCAGGGCTGGCCTTAGACTTGCTGAAGCCAAAGGCTCAGGTTACAGGCCTCCCACCTGTGGCTGAAGCTGTAGGCTTTGCCCCCACCACGCAAGGCTTGGTTTGGGCTCCCCCTGCCCTGGGCTGTGGGGCTCGCACCCCCACATTGGGGGCAGCGGGGCTCAGGCTTCCGTCCCCCTTCCTGGGGGTGTGCAGTAATTTTGGTTGCCAGAGGGGCCAGGAAGGTTGAGAGCCCTGCTTTAGGCGGCTGGGCCAGAAAGGAAGCACTGAGCAGTCTCCTGGGATTCCCGGCAAACTCTGCAGGGATGCATTTGGGCTCAAGGGGCATGACAAGGAAGGAGCCGTGTGGTGGCAGCCACAAGCGGCTGGCTGGGAGGTGAGTTTACTCAGAGGGCGTCCCTTGTAACCTGTTCATAGCAGGTGCCACAGGACTCCTCGACGCTTTTGCAGATTCAGGCTAACACGGCTACCCCTCTGATACTCAATACCAGGGGGTGTGTGTCAGAAGCAGGGCTGCCCACAGAACTGCTGGGCCCCTGGGCAAGGGGAGGGGAGGTGGCTCTAGGCCCCCAGAAGGGGGAGACCCTCAGGTGGGAGGAGAGTGGCTGGGAGCTAGACAGTCCGGCCCACACTGCCCGAGGGCTGCAACTGCTGCTAGGTAGCTGGAAGTCCCAGCCCCCTTATAAATGGCTGCCCCCTTGTCAGCAGCCCTGGTCATAAACATTAACAAGGCACATGCACATCTTTACCCACATTGTCGTCCCCCCCCGTACTCACAAAAACACAGTTGTGTCGCTGACATGGTCACAGCCCTGGGCGTGCGTGCGCGCGCACGCACACACGCACACACTCACTCTCTCTCTCTAGCACACCCATCCAATTCGGAAACACATGCATGTGCCTCTTGAGAGGAAGGCCGGCCTAGTGGTTAGAGAATGCCCTCATTCAATTCCCTGCTCAGCCACTGGCCGAGAATCGGAGGCGCCACATGACCTTGTTGAGGAGGGCAACCATGTGAGTCTGTGTCTGCGAAGACAACGAGAAGTCCTGTGGCACCTTGGAGAGGAACAGATTTATTAGGGCACAAGCTTTTCTGGGGAAAGGCCACTTCCCCCAAGGAACGTGATCGTGGGAAGTCGCTCGGCCTCAGGTGCCCACTGTGCAACAGGGATAGGAGCCTGGCCCATGTTCACCTGGGGTTGTGAGGGTGAGCGCGGACTGTGATACTGCAGGAACAGTTGGTAGGAGGCCTGTTGATGGGTTCATAAATCCAGTCGTATTTCTCATGCGGCACCTCTCTCTCGCTCTCTCTGTCAGAACTAGAGTCCGGTCACACGCACAGTCACACGCCACACATGTGGGCATAAACCATTCACAAGCACATGCCTCCTGGCCCCATGCTCATGTGCCTTGGGCAGCACGGGGCGTCCAGCGCACACTTCTGCTTCCCGGCCAAGGGATCACGAGTTGCATGCGGCATGGAGCGCGGCCCCGCAAGTGCTCCTGCCCTTTCGGTACGCAGCATCTAGGTCATTGCTTCTGGGGCAGAGAAACAAGGCGGAGCTTTCTCTGGTGCCTCCCAGCAGGGATGGAGAGGCAGCGCCAGAGGAGGCAACCTCGCCAGGGCTACACTACTTGAAGGTTTCTCTGCTCATTCTCTGGGCTCCCTCGGAGGCGAGACTGGCCAGATACTTGGGGGCAGCCACAGAATACCAGAAGGTTTCACGTGCATTAGCTGGGTGGGACGCAGAGCCCCACAGGTGGCGGACACTCCTTCCCCCACTTGATCATTCCTAAAATGTATTTGGTAAGCAATGCGTCAACCCAGCGTGCCTTAGACAACGGAGCATATGTTTGTGTGTGGCTGGCTGGTCGCGGGGCAGAGGCCATGCCTCACTTACGCACAAAGTAGCAGGGGCGCTCTCAGAGTAAGGGCATCCTGCATCTGGGGAGAAAGCCGAGGTTGGAAGAAAGGAGAGGAGAAGCCAGTCATAAGTGGTGGGCCTGCTTGTGAGGGGAGAAGGACGGGTCCTCCAGCTAAGGGGTCCCTGGGAACTGAACGTAGGTGAGAAGCCTGCTTAGGCAAAGATCTTTCACCTAGGAAGAAGGGAAACCAGCCCCTTGTGCTGCTGTGGAAGGCCGACTAACCGAGAGGAAGTCAGCCACGGCTGCAAAAGAGCAAAATCTGCCTTGAACCCAGACTGCGTTTTCTTGGTTTGAGTCTTTTTGCTGCGAGTTTCCCCATTATTTGGTTGTAGTGGCTGCCCTCTCGTTGGTCTGGATTGTACCCAGATTGTGACTCCGGGGTTACCCTTGTAGCAAGAGGTGGATAGCCCTGGGGGCTGGATCCGGGAACAGGGACAGGAAAGGACCTTGGAGGGACCCATTCAGTCCCCATGGCTGCTCAACAAAAGGGTCTAGCTCTGTGGCTGAATTTTGATGATACTCCTCCCCCCTCGCCCCCCTCAGTTCTCTCAGGAATCAGAGCTGATCACTGCTCCGTATTCCCTGCACAATGAGCCACAGGATGTGTCGTGTGACCCACAGCTGGCTCTCCCCACAGCTCCCCCCACCTGCTTCTGCTCGCTAGCCCATGCAGTGGGGAAATGGAGGCTCTCACACTCGTCCTCTGGCGCAAGAGGCTCCTTCGTGGCCGGCCCGGGCACAGATGGCACTTGAGAGCCCTCGTTTGGCAGTAGTGGGCCCGCTAGAGGCAGGTGTGATTCAAGCAGGCAGCCCAGGGCACTGGCGGGGGAACCAGAGCCAAGGTGTAGGCGGGGCTCACAGGAGAGCCCCTCTCTGCTAATCAGCATGGAAAAGCCAAAGCTGGACAAGAGTGGAAGGGGCGAAACCAGCACGACAGGCCAGTCGTGGGCTGTTCCAGAACCGGAACGGACCCATCGGTGGTTCCAACTGGTGAGCTGGACTAACTGGACTTTGCTGCCACAGGGGGCTGGTCTCTCCAAAACCAAACCAAACTCGGCCTGGACCCACCTCTGAAGCTCCACCCTACCCTGGTTCAAGAGACGTGTGCACTGGGCTAGGGAGGACATGGAGCCAGGGGTAGAAATAACGAAAACCAGATGGTCAGGAATGGAAAAACATTTACAGTCTTTCTTTCTTTCCATCTGGAAACCTGACAGCGTGAGCCGCTTTGGCTGCTCCCCCTTCTGCTACGGCCCCCACGGAACTTGGACCAAAGCTTGAGGAAGCCTCTGGGATCGGGAACAAAGTGAACACTGTTTCTCGGGAGCCAGAGCTACCTGATCAGACGTGAGGAACATGCAAGGAGTGAGCAGAGCCCCGGGGCCCCCGCTCGCCAGGGCAGCTCCTGCCACACATGGAGCAGCTGACGGAGGAGTTCACCTTTCATGCTTCCTGCTCCAGCGTAATCACGTTTGTAACATTTCATTTCCTTGGTTCCTTTCAGTTGCTCAGTGCCAGGCTTCATGCTCGTGTCCCCATTCACAGCACAGCTCGCAGGCCAAATGGGGCCACAGAGGGACTCCAACGAGGTTTTATTCTCAGGCTGCCAGGGAAAAGGACACCAGAACCATCCCAGCCCATGGGGCTCGAGGGTCCACAGCTGATGGCACAGACAGAGCTGATGTTCAAGCTGGAGGAAAATAAGCCACTCAGTCAGCCGCATTCAGGGTTAAGGGAAACATGCCATGAGGTGGCAATGGACTCTTTGTGAGTTGTCTAGGGGAGCACGCCATAAGACAGCTGGAGAGGGTGTGGCTGTGGATACATGTACACACTCTTGCCTTCTAGTGGATGGAATCCAAACTCCTGAACAGTAGCATGGAATTAGCAGTACAGGGCCTCGGTGAGATTCTCCTTCAGGGTATGTCAGATGCATCCCTTTTTCAATAGAGGGTGTAAATTAGCCATATCAAAAGTGCACATGAAGCAGGGATTTAAATATCCCATGCTTAATTTGCATAATGGCAGCCACCGCTTTTTTCTGAAACGAGGCTTTAAAAAAAAAAAAAAAAAAACCACACACAACACCCACACACCACAACCCCGGCTAGTTTAGACGAGGCATTTTCAACAGAAATGCCCCATTTCGAAAGATCCTGTACTTTATTATATAGGATCTTTCTAAATGGGGCATTTCTGTAGTAGATGCCCTGTCTAAACTGCCTGGTTTTTTTGGTTTTTTTTTTTGAAAGCCTCATTTCAGAAAAAAGCGGTGGCTACCATTATGCAAATGAAGTGTGGGATATTTAAATTCCTGCTTCATTTGCACTTTTGATATGGCTAATTTACACACCCCTTTACCAAAAAAGGGATGTAGTCTAGACATGCCTAAGCCTTGAACTGAGGGTTTTTGGAGCAGATGTATCTGAGTTCTAGTCCTCCTCTCACCTTACTGTGCAGAGCAACTCCAATCTGCTGCAGCCCGTGTGCGCTAGCTAATCCGAGCTGCAATTATTCCCCACTATTTCCCCTTGCACATGGGGTTAGCCTGGAAGCCTAGGTGCTGGCTGGTGAGATCACAGCTGACAAGGAGAGAAGGGGGAGGGATTCCAGAAAGCTGCCACAAAGCTCTTTTCAGAGCCCCACTCCCCCAGGATAGCTAGGAATTGGCTGAGAACCAGAGCCACAGATTTGGCTGCTTCTCTTCCCCCTCCCTCTCCATTTTGAGAGGATCAGCATCCCCCTCCCAACATTTTTGTTTTATTTCCTAGCTCTGCAAATCTGAAGCAAGGGTTATGCCCTGCCATTTCCTGCGCGGAGAGGCTGAACATTCCTGCGCTGTATATATTTAGATGCTGGCTTGCAACCCTTTATTTATCATAGGAGGAAGCTTGCTCTCAGGAGAGGGCGAAAGCATGGGGAGGAATTGCGTGGCTCACCACCATGCAACAATCATCTCTGCCCCCTGCTATCCACCGTTAGCAGCTTAGCGGGAGGGACTGTTCTGTGCTAAGTGCTAGTCCAGGAGGACTCCAACTTTTTACTGGGATCTCCTTTGAAAATATTTCAGCCACCCTGCACCATGCCATCGTTCCTGCTGCGGGCGGCGGCACCGCCTTCAGAGCTGGGCACCCAGCCAGCAGCCACTGCTCCATGACCCCTGCCTCGGTCTTGCGCTGCCCTTTTGGGTCAAGAGCCCCAGTGAGAAACGCTGCAGCCCCACTGGCATCACTCGCTTCGGGAGGAACGACCGACGAGCTGAGACACGCACAGGGCCAGCCCACGTGGTGTGCCCCCCGTGTTCAGCAGCCACGGGGACCCAGAACCCAAGGCCCAGGCTTACTCCCTTGTATTCAGGGCAGGGGAGAGACCTGTAGCCTACACACACTCACAGCAACACGGAGCCTGTTGTCCCATTCACGTACACTGTGAGACACCCGCCTCTCCCCCTCGGGGCTGCAGTCAGCTCCTGCCTACCAGAGAACAGGGCTGGTGGCAGCTCCCACAGCAGATCCACAGGGCCTGAAGTCGGCTGCTTACTGGCACCCCAAGCAGGGGCAGCAGCATGCAGCCGATTGGCGGCCAGGGACCGAGGGTGCCGTAGGTTTTCATTCAGAGCCAGGGCCCAAAGCCACAACCAAAGGCCGCAGGCCAGAGCGCCCCATGTGGACGGTTTAGACTGCCCGGTTTTCAGAGGGGAGCAGGGCTGGATGCACTAGAGCTCCTGAGCGGTCCCAGTCAGAGAGCCTGTGGGGCCTGGCAGAGGGTGGCGCACCTGGGCTGGGAGCCCCGACAAGCATGAGGCACAACCCTGCTCTGTGGCAGCCCGGGAAGTGTACTGTGCTGCCCTCTCACTGCAAGGGGACAAGGCCTCTCTCCCCCTGTGCCCACTGGCTGCTGCAGGGACAGGACCCAGCCCTGCTTCCAGGCTGCAAGCGCAAAGGAGTCTTGCCCCATCCCGACATCCCCCCTCTCCCATTGCCCCACCAACTTGATCCCACCACAGCTCCGGCACCAGCTGATCAGACACAGGACCACCAGGGCTGGGTAAGCCCATCACCCCCCCCCAACCGGCATCGCCTGGGGCAAATCAAACCACTGCCGTTGGCTTTGCCCTTGGCTGCCGGGCTGAGGGGATGGGAGCAGCAGGCGAGCGTCCAGCCACGCAGCTCACAGATCCAAGGCAGCCCTGCCCTCACACGGGGAAGGGGAACAATAGGAGGAAGATGCAGCCGGACACGGAAGTGCTCAGCAAAACCAGATAGGGCCAGCTAGAAAAAGCAGCTGACGAGGCCTTTGTCCACAGAGCTGAACAAGGGGCTTTGGCAGGACAGAGCCTGTCACGCCAGCGGCAAAGACAAGGCCCGTTCCAGCCTCCCCGCTGCCACAGCCTCGCCTGGGCGGGTTTCCGCTCTGGATGCTGGCTTCAGACAGGACCAGCCTACACAGCAGCTTGGCTGGTTTGGGCCCGTTGCTTCCTTGTTTGGCTGCGCTCCCCCTTTCACAGGGACCCCCACCGGGGCTCGGCCAGGCAGCAGGGACCCGGCCGCAAGGGGCTGAGGCAGGGGTAAAAAACGCTCTCGCCCTTCTGCTGAGCTACGATCCAGTGAACAATTCACAGGGCAGCAGAGCAGGGAGAGGCCACCCCCAGCCTTCCAGCCACCTGCTGAAGCCAGCCTCCAGTGGGTAGAGCCGTGCGCCCTCTCCCATGCTTCCTGTGCTGGCCAGGCACTCACAGGAGCCTGGTGCTGAGCACTGCTGCCCCCCCATGGCTTGCACTCTGCATGGCAGGCAGCACTATGGCCATGCCCCACCAGCACGCCCCACTGCTGGTCACACACAGCGCTCTGCACAGAGCGACTCCCCCACTGCAGGACCCAGCTCAAACCCCTAGGCCATACTTCTCCTAGCCATGGAACAGAGCCCTCAAGCCCTGACCCAGAATCCCAGGGGACAGCTCCTGCAGGCAGGCCAACAGCGCTGCTCTTGCCCACCCTACGCGCCAAGCTCTGCTGCCTTGCTCTATACTGGAGGGGCTTGTACCACTCGGGGCCAGGAGACCCCCCCCAAGCAGCACAGCACAGCCTGCCTCCTCTACTCCTGGCTGGAAATGCCTCCTTCCTAGAGCCGCAGCCCAAAGCCCCTGCTGTACAGGCGAGCCATGGCCTAGGGCTCCTCTGACAAGACCCTCACACGGCCCATGAGTGGGGTCTGTACTCATGGCTGACACTGGGCTTCTCACCGCAGGTGACCAGCAGCGCTACAAGGTGGGCCATACACGGTGCCTAGTGACCCAGGGGGGCCTGCCCCCAGACACCTGCAGATACTGCCAGCCCTCATGCCCATGCCCCTCACCACCTAGCCCCCGGACAGGCCTGGCGCTGCGCTCATTGGGCTCAGACCCCCGACAAGCCAGCAGGTACAGGCAGCCTTCCTTGCTCCCTGCCCGGCTGCGTGGAGCCGACTGGCTGACGGCTGCATCCCACCGCCTGATGGAACCAGCCGCCGAGGCCAACTAGGAGCTCCTGTTGGCTGGAGCCCAGTCCCACGCCCACCCCTAATGTCAGCCCAGGCCCCACGCTCGAGGAGACAGGGTCCACACCGGCGCTTTTATTGGCAGAGGGTGGACAGATGTTAGAGGAGCCCAGAGCTGGTCCCCGTGCAGCAGGAAGGGAGGCGCCATCACTGGGAGGAAGCCATGATGCTGGACACACCTGCAAACAAAATTCCCATTCAGCAGAGCCATTCCTCTCGCCACTGCTGGAACCCACTTGGCACCCCGACTTCAGCCAGCCCCCGGCTGGGGCCTGCCAGAGCCCCCCTGCAGAGCCCAGGCGGGCACCCGGCACTTACTGTCAAAGTCGATCTTCTCCACGATGTTCTTGGGCTTGATGCTCTCATCCTGGTTGCAGATGAAGATCTTGCCCGACTCAGTTTCTGTCCAGCCGTATTTGCTCATCCAGACCTTCAGCTGGCTGTCTGCAGAGAAAGGGGCCGGCCGGCCGCAGAGATGGGCTCTCAGCATTTAGCAGAGCCGTTGTCCCCCGCGAGCACCGGATGGGATCGCACCCCGTGATCCTTCCTGCTTGGGAAGTGGCAGCTGCTCGCACCTGCTGGCCAGTCCAGGCCCAACCAGGATGAGCCAGGAACCCAGCCCCAGAGGCCTAGCTGTGATCCTGCCCCACGTGTGAGGTGAGAGCAGAGACCCCCAGCTAGGCACACTGGAGAGCTTCTGCTCTCTGCCGCAGCCAGTGAGCTGGGTCCCGCATTCCAGTAACCCCAGGCTGCTTGCCCCAGGGCAGGCGGAGCCCTGTGCGTGCCCCTCTGGTCACTGCTCCCGGGTGGAGCATTGCTGAGCTGTTCCCAGCGGGGATGGGAGACCACAAGCCCAGGGCTGCCCTGGAGGACAAAGGTCTTACCTGAGAGGTCACCCAGCACCTCCGCAAGCAGCCACCGGTCAATGTGCTGGTACGTGATCCCCACCACGTGGCAGATGACTGTGGGAGGACAGACAGGGGTTGCTATTTCCACATGGCCCGGCCCGCCTGCCGGCTAGAGTTCAGCTCCAGTCCCATTAGACACAGCAAGGAAACAAGCAGGGATTCAGCACCTGCCTCCCATAGGAAGGGCACAGCCCCCTCCAGCCCCAGCAGGGCTCTCGCCCCAGAGAGGAGGGGCGCCCCTTAGACTCACATTTCCTAACAGAATCCTCAAAGCCCGTGATCCCGTCCAGAAGCTCCATGTTCTCGTCCAGGGCTTGCTGCAGAGAGAGGACTGTTAGTCACCAGCCAGCCAGTGGCAGGAACTACGGGGCGCAGCGAGGGCCAAGGCGGTGAGCCAACCAGGGCCCGGCTCCCCGCCGGGTCGTTCTCAAGGGAGCCTGTGGCCATCAAGGGGAGGATCCAGTAAGCGATCAGCCTGTGTCACGATGTAGCAGCCTTTGGGTTCACGTGCTAAGCTACGCCAGGACCAGGATGCTGGGTTCTGCTCCCAGCTCTGCACACACCTGCCAAGCTCAAGTTGCTCCCCCACCTGGCGAGCTCAGAGGTGCAAGTCACTCACACTGGTCAAGCTCCACGAGACCTTGGGGGAGGGGAGACTCACCCAGAAGGCCTGGAAGTGGCAGGTCTCCAGGAGCTCCCCCAGGTAGAGGATCTGCCTGATCGGCCTCTCTTCTTGCTGAGGTGCAGGGGGTCAAGGGAAACAGCCACAGGGGAGGAAAGGAGGCCGAGTTGGCAGGCCGAGAGCACAAGAGCAAGTGGCCCTGCCCCAGCATGTTACTGATCACCCCTGGGAACGTGGCGAGACAGAGCCCTGCGATGCATCAGCACCCCCACGAAAAGCAGACACGCCCCCCTTCAAGCCCTACTCTCAGGAGTTGGCTTACAGCTCCCATGGCCCCCAGCTGGGAGGAAAGGAGCAGCCAGTGTAGCTTGCTCCGAGGCACAGCGCAGCCAAGCACCCACCGGGGACCGGCACAGCCAAGGGCCTGGCTCCCATCCCCAGCAGCACTGCGCCAGCGTTCTTGCCAGCCCTCGAGGAGCTCGCTGCGCGCACCACCTGACGCCGCTGCTGGCTCAGGAGCCAAGCGACAGGGGATTGTCGGTGGGGTGGCGCCCTCGGGGCAAAGGAAGGCCGTGGGGGTGTGCACCCAGTCACTGCCAAGCACACCCCCCGAGGACAGCAGGGCAGCTGGACAAGCCGCTGGGCGCGAGAGGGGCGTGCCAGAAGGATACGTGAGCCTGGTCAATCATGCACTTGCAGAGGGTGAAGTCTGTGTGTGGGAGGTTGGTCAGCGCTTTGAGCAGGATCTGAGCCGTGACGGCGGTTTGGAAGAAAGCAGGATTGAACTGGTACCTGATGCAGAGGACCAAGAGTTGGCAGCCGGCACCCACCAGCCCCAGGGTTAGCGTCCCGTGCCCGGCGCCGCCCCGCCCCGGCCCGCCCCAGGGTTAGCATCCCACGCCCCGGCCCGCCCCAGGGTTAGCATCCACGCCAGCGCCGCCCGGGGTTAGCATCCGTGCCAGCGCCGCCGGCGCCGCCCAGGGTTAGCATCCCGTGCCAGCGCCGCCCGCCCGCCCAGGGTTAGCATCCCATGCCAGCGCCGCCCGCCCGCCCCAGGGTTAGCATCCACGCCCGCCCGCCCCAGGGTTAGCATCACGCCCGCCCCGCCCCAGGGTTAGCATCCCACGCCCGCCCGCCCCAGGGTTAGCATCCACGCCCGCCCGCCCCAGGGTTAGCATCCCACGCCCGCCCGCCCGCCCGCCCCAGGGTTAGCATCCACGCCAGCGCCGCCCGGGGTTAGCATCCGTGCCAGCGCCGCCGGCGCCGCCCAGGGTTAGCATCCGTGCCAGCGCCGCCCGCCCCAGGGTTAGCATCCACGCCCGCCCGCCCCAGGGTTAGCATCCGTGCCAGCGCCGCCCAGGGTTAGCATCCGTGCCAGCGCGCCGCGCCGCCCAGGGTTAGCATCCGTGCCAGCGCCGCCCGCCCGCCCAGGGTTAGCATCACGCCCGCGCCGCCCGGGGTTAGCATCCGTGCCAGCGCCGCCCGGCGCCGCCCAGGTTAGCATCCGTGCCAGCGCGCCGCCCGCCCAGGGTTAGCATCCACGCCCGCCCGCCCAGGGTTAGCATCCGTGCCAGCGCGCGCCCGGGGTTAGCATCCGTGCCAGCGCCGCCGGCGCCGCCCAGGGTTAGCATCCGTGCCGCGCCGCCGCCCGCCCCAGGGTTAGCATCCACGCCCGCCCGCCCCAGGGTTAGCATCCCACGCCCGCCCGCCCGCCCGCCCCAGGGTTAGCATCCCACGCCCGCCCGCCCGCCCGCCCAGGGTTAGCATCCACGCCCGCCCGCCCGCCCAGGGTTAGCATCCACGCCCGCCCGCCCAGGGTTAGCATCCCACGCCCGCCCGCCCGCCCCAGGGTTAGCATCCACGCCCGCCCGCCCGCCCCAGGGTTAGCATCCCACGCCCGCCCGCCCGCCCCAGGGTTAGCATCCACGCCCGCCCGCCCGCCCCGCCCCAGGGTTAGCATCCACGCCCGCCCGCCCCAGGGTTAGCATCACGCCCGCCCGCCCCGCCCGCCCAGGGTTAGCATCCACGCCCGGCGCCGCCCGCCCGCCCAGGGTTAGCATCCCGTGCCAGCGCGCCGCCCCAGGGTTAGCATCCCGTGCCCGGCGCCGCCCCGCCCCGCCCCAGGGTTAGCATCCGTGCCAGCGCCGCCCGCCCGCCCAGGGTTAGCATCCCGTGCCCACGCCCGCCCGCCCGCCCCAGGGTTAGCATCCGTGCCCACGCCCGCCCGCCCGCCCCAGGGTTAGCATCCACGCCCGCCCGCCCGCCCAGGGTTAGCATCCACGCCCGCCCGCCGCCCCAGGGTTAGCATCCCACGCCCGCCCGCCCCCAGGGTTAGCATCCCACGCCCGCCCGCCCGCCCCAGGGTTAGCATCCACGCCCGCCCGCCCGCCCCGCCCCAGGGTTAGCATCCGCCCGCCCGCCCCGCCCAGGGTTAGCATCCACGCCCCGCCCCGCCCGCCCGCCCCAGGGTTAGCATCCACGCCCCGCCCCGCCCGCCCGCCCCAGGGTTAGCATCCCACGCCCGGCGCCGCCCCAGGGTTAGCATCCCACGCGCCCGCCCCGCCCCAGGGTTAGCATCCCACGCCCCGCCCCGCCCCGCCCCGCCCCAGGGTTAGCATCCCACGCCCGGCGCCGCCCCAGGGTTAGCATCCCGTGCCCGGCGCCGCCCCGCACACCGACTCTCCCCCACTCACAGCTTGAGCACGGCCAGGTTGGCCTCCAGGTCGTAGGCATTCTCCTTGGCCTGCGTCTCCACGTAGCGCTCCAGCGTGGCCAGGTTCTCGGGGTTGTACCTGCACCGTGGGACCGAGACCCTCAGAGGCGAGCCCAGCCCTGCCCCCAGCACCCCACGGCCTCTGCTCACCCGCCCCTAGCAACCCCGCGCAGCCTCTGCTCGCCCCGCGCGGCCTCTGCGCCCCGCGCGGCCTCTGCTCGCCCCTCCCTGCGCGGCCTCTGCTCGCCCCTCCCTGCGCGGCCTCTGCTCGCCCCGCGCGCGGCCTCTGCTCTCCCCCTCCGCCCCTAGCGCCCCGCGCGCGGCCTCTGCTCTCCGCCCCTAGCGCCCCCCCCGCGCGCGCGGCCTCTGCTCTCCCCCCCGCGCCCCCGGTACCGGTCGATCCCCTTCAGCAGCTTCCCCACGTTCGCCCGCATCTGCTCGAACAGCGCCATGGTGCGGGGGGGCGGGGCCAGCGGCACGGGGGGGCCGGACGCCGTCGACTTCCGCTTCCGGCGCGGGCCTTCGCGAGGCATGATGGGAGAAGGGGTGCGCGCCCGAGCCGGCCACGCGCCCGGGTCCGCGCCTGGCCCCGCCCTATATTCTCTGGCCCCGCCCCCATCCCCGCGCCTGGCCCCGCCCCAAGGACACGCCCCCACCCAAACCCCGCCCCACAGCCCTGCCTCAGCTCTGCCTGGCTCACAACAACTCCTCCCCAGCAGAGCCCCACCCCTGAGCCCCCACCCCGCTCTGAGCCCCCCAAGCCCTGAGCCCCCACCCCCGCTCTGAGCCCCACCCAAGCCCTGAGACCCCACCCCGCTCTGAGCCCCCAAGCCCTGAGACCCCAGCCAGGCCCTGAGCCCCCAAGCCCTGAGACCCCCACCCCGCTCTGAGCCCCCACCCCGCTCTGAGCCCCCAAGCCCTGAGACCCCCAGCCAGGCCCTGAGCCCCCAAGCCCTGAGCCTCCCCCCCCAGCCAGGCCCTGAGCCCCACCCAAGCCCTGAGACCCCCACCCCGCTCTGAGCCCCCAAGCCCTGAGACCCCGCAGCCAGGCCCTGAGCCCCCAAGCCCTGAGACCCCACCCCCCGCTCTGAGCCCCCAAGCCCTGAGACCCCCCACCCCGCTCTGAGCCCCCACCCAAGCCCTGAGACCCCCACCCCGCTCTGAGCCCCCAAGCCCTGAGACCCCAGCCAGGCCCTGAGCCCCCACCCCCAGCCAGGCTCTGAGCCCCCCCCACCCAAGCCCTGAGCCCCCAGCCAAGCCCTGAGCCCACCCCCAACAGAGCCCCAGCCAGGCCCTGAGCCCCCAGCCAGGCTCTGAGCCCCCACCCCCACCCAAGCCCTGAGACCCCCAGCCAGGCCCTGAGCCCCCACCCCACCCCAGCCAGGCCCTGAGCCTCCCCACCCCCAGCCAGGCTCTGAGCCCCACCCCCAGCCAAGCCCTGAGACCCCAGCCAAGCCCTGAGCCCACCCCCAACAGAGCCCCAGCCAGGCCCTGAGCCCCACCCAGCCAGGCTCTGAGCCCCCACCCCCCCGCCAAGCCCTGAGACCCCCCCAGCCAGGCCCTGAGCCCCAACAGAGCCCCACCCAAGCCCTGAGACCCCACCCCGCTCTGAGCCCCCAAGCCCTGAGACCCCCAGCCAGGCCCTGAGCCCCCACACCCCCAGCCAGGCTCTGAGCCCCACCCAAGCCCTGAGACCCCCAGCCAGGCCCTGAGCCACCCCACCCCCAGCCAAGCCCTGAGCCCACCCCAACAGAGCCCCAGCCAGGCCCTGAGCCCCCAGCCAGGCTCTGAGCCGCCCCCACCCAAGCCCTGAGCCCCCAGCCAGGCCCTGAGCCCCCACCCCACCCCCAGCCAGGCCCTGAGCCCACCCCAACAGAGCCCCAGCCAGGCCCTGAGCCCCACCCCCAACCAAGCCCTGAGACCCCCAGCCAGGCCCTGAGCCCCCATCCCCAGCCAAGCCCTGAGACCCCAGCCAGGCCCTGAGCCCTCCCCACACTGCCCCAGCCAGGACCTGAGCCCCCTCTCCCCCCACCGCCCAAGCTAGGCCCTGAGCCCCCACACCGCCCCAGCCAGGCCCTGAGCCCCCAACACCGCCCCGCCAGGACCTGAGCCCTCCCCTGCCCTCCTCCCCAGCCAGGACCTGAGCCCACCCCACACTGCCCCAGCCAGGACCTGAGCCCCACCCTCCCCACCGGCCTTCTCACCCAGTCCCCCCTGTGCATGCGGGTCTGCGGGGGCAGGGGATTTCTACTCCCAGCTCCACTCCTGTTTAGGCAAATGGCAGCCCATGCCTCAGTTTCCCCTCCCCAGGTGTGGTGCCAGCCCAGTTTACAATCTCTGGGGAACTTGTGTGCTCCTCCTGGAGTAACCAACAGGCTCTCGTGACCGGCCGATCCCAAAGCTCTTTACTGGTTTACGTGCTTGGATCGGACGGCCCCCGACGCCTCCAACATCCACCTGGAGCCGCCAGGCATGCGGTCGCTTGTGGCTTTGCCGGAGTCTGTCCCGGCGCTCTGAGCCCGTGCAGCCCCGGCCTGCTGCACGGTGACCCTGCTGGGCTGCTGTGTGCTGCACAGAGCCTCTGCTCTGTCTAGGGGGCCCTCTGGGCTCTCACGAGCTCTGTCGGTTCAAATCAGGAAATAAAAGCCAGAGAACGTTATCGTCCCCCGGATCACACGCTGCTTCCCCACGCGCACACGCGCACTCCCCCCGCTCGGCAGCGCTGCTCTGCGGGCCGGCGCCAAGTGATGGATGCCCAAGAAAGGGTGGCCCTGGATATTTCCACCAGAAACCCCCAGGAGGACTTTGAGCTGCTGCAGAGAGTTGGCGGAGGGACCTACGGGGAAGTTTATAAGGTACCGGCAAGGAGCCCCTGTGATGGTTTTCCTGTAGACCCCCCGTGTTACGCGTGGCAGGGTGTGGGTCAGAGCCGCCGTGCCCGCCCTAGGCGGTAGCGCTTTTCCTCGGGCGCTCTCCTGCCGAGAGGCTGGGGCATGCCGCTAACTAATTTCGGTAGCGTAATGCGCCGGGCCGGGCCGGGAGACGCACACCCTGATTTACCCGGCCAACGTGGCCTTTGCCACCGCTTCCTTGTGGGCTGCGTGCCCCCGGCCGGGCATGGCGACAGCCTTCCTTCGGCGGGGGGCGAGCAGAGAAGATTCGGGGTCTGCACCTGCTGAGAATGAAAGTGTCACCATGACTGGGTGATCTGGCCCGTGGCGAGAGGAGACCGATGCGGTTTGGCAGCCAGCTCGGAAGAGCCGAACCCGGCTGCTTTGTTTGTTAGCTCACTTGGTGCAGCTGCTTCTTGCTTTCGGTTACTCTTGGTGGCGGGGGAGTTCGAGGCAGGCCTGGGGGAGTGACTCCCCAGAGCCCGCTCTGCTCCTGGGAGCCAGAGGCTTGGGAGATGCTTTTGCAGGGAGTGTCTGTAGGAGAGGAAGGTGGTTAGTGGGAATCTGCAGTGAGCCAGCTGCCCCGCTGGTGGACACGGGCCGCAGCACCGTGGGCCCTGGCCCCAAGATCCGCGCACCTCGCACCGCGGAACGGGTGTGAAATCCCATCGCTCAGCAGGGCTGTTTGCACCCCCTGCCTCCTCAGTCTGGCCGGGGGCACGGAAGGGTGGGGCAGGCTCCCGGGCTGGCAGGGGCATCAGAACCAGACCCAGGGGCTGCCACGGAGAAACCGCGGGCTTGGCTTCAAATGTAGCCACGTTGGATAGAAAAACGGCTGGGGGAGGGGCATGATTTCCACTTAGGAGAGTAATCGGATGGGGATCCCCCTTGGCATTTCTCCGGCACTGCTAACACGTGGGCTCCTCTGGAGTGGGGCCTGCAGCTGGTTTCTACAGGGATCCTGCACGGGCCACTGACATGCAGCCACCTCTGGGGTGGAGCAGGGCTGCTGTGTGCACAGGGATTGCTCACCCAGCCTGGGCGGGGGGGCGTGTGAGGGCGCGTCGGGGACCCCGCCCCTGCCCCCCGCCCGCAGCCAGACGGGGCTCTCAGCCAGGCCGTAGAACAGAAGGTTTATTGCTGCTCAGAGATGCTCGACGTGGCCACCGGAGCCAGGGCAGAGCCTCAGTCCTCCTGCGGGGAGGGGCTCACAGGCCCCTGAGCCCCCCTGTCTGGACCTAGCCCTCGGCCAGGCCTGCCCCTTCTCCCAGCCACAGATCACTCCCTCCCCCCGGCAGCCCCCCCTTTCTTCACACCCCTCCCCCGGCCAGGTGTGAAGTTGCTAGGCCATGGCCTACGTGCCTGCCCTCAGGGCCCCCCCGCTGGGCAGTGCACACACCCGCACAGTCTCTGCAGAGCAGCACACACAGCAACCAGTGACAGTCCAGCCACAGGGGACCCAGGGCCACACGAGTGGACAGCCCCCCCGGCACAGGGTTCGGGGAGGAGAGGGGAGCAGCGCCAGCCCAGGGGCAGCTGGGGTGCAGGCCGGCGCTGCCACTACCCCGGGCTGGAGGCAAGGAGGCCAGGAAGCTGCCCTGAGCAGCGGATGGGTGGGGGTGGGGAGGGTGGACGGGACAGCAGAGGGAGCCCAGAAACCAGCCAGCCCCGGGGCCTGCTCGAGGGCTGCTGCCCACAGGAGCCAGCCCCGCTCCCAGCATGCCCTGCTGCACGGCGAGCCTTGGGGGCTGGCCTGGAGGGCAGCAGGGCAGCGGGAGCCCGTCTGAGGAGGACGGTGCTCTCAGAGGCCTGGTTTGTGTCCCCTCACTCCCGACCCCCAGCCCCTGCCAGCCCAGCCCCCCCACCCTGCCAGTGCCCCTAAATCCCATCCCGTCTCCCCAAAACTCCCTGCCAGTGCCCCACTCCGGCTCTGCAGTCCCTGCTCTTTCTGCCCTGGGCCACCCTGCCCCCCACGTCCCCGTGTGCATTGCTGCGCCTTCCTGGCTCTGAATGTGCAGGCTCTGCAGCCTCTGTGAGCAGCCGGCATCCGCACCGCAAGCTGCTGTCGCCTGCGGGGAACTCCCGGCCACCTTCCCTGTGGGGGAGCGCTCAGGCGGAGCAGGGACTGGCCCAGGCCCTCTGGGGGAGCCGTGGTGCCTGCTCCGCCTGCCTGGAGCCGGTTCCTCCCCAGAGTAGGTCGCAGGTTCCACCCCTCTATGCTGGTGGCCCCCAGGCAGGGTAGGGGATTTCAGCCCGGCATGCAGCGTGCTTGCTGGGTCTCAGCATGAGCGTCTCTGCGCCCGCTGCGGTCAGCCCCAGCTCGGCGGCAGGATGGGCCAGGGACACCCGCCTGCCGGGTGCTCTCTGACAGCGGGGGCCAGGGCTCGGGGAGCAGGCCCCGGAAGGGCTGAGGTGGGGGCAGGCTGGGGGCGCTGGCCGCTAGTGGCTGAAAGGGCAGGGAGGTGCTGGGCCCGCAGGGGTCACAGGTTGCCGGGGGTGTCATGGCAGCTTGCAGCTGGATGTCCCTGCACAGCGCAGTCTGGGGACCCCGGGCTCCCCCTTGCTCCTGGGAGCATCGTGCCCTGGCCCTGCAGAGGCGGCGGCTGGCCCGGGGCGTTCGGGGGAGGCTCCGGGTCAGCGATGGAGCCAGGAGCCGTTATCCCAGCCGTAGCGGGATCCTCGCGGCATCGCTGGCAGAGCAAAGGGCCTGTCTGGGCGGGAGGCAAGGGCCACCCACGCAGCGGTTCAGGGCCTGGCCCTGGCCAGGATCTCGTCCAGCCCCACACGGGCCGGGGCTCAGAGCAGGAACTGACACCCAGGAGTTTCCTGCAGGAAGCTGGGCCGAGCGGCCCTTCCCCCACCGGCCACCCACCCAGGGGACTGTGCGCGCACGCACACACACACTGCATGGACCATACACACACACACACACTGCATGGACTGTGCGCGCGCACACACACACACACACACACTGCATGGACCGCGCACACACACACACACACACACACACACACACACACTGCATGGACCGTGCACGCACACACACACACACACACACACACTGCATGGACCGTGCACACACACTGCATGGACCGTGCGTGCGTGCGCGCGCGCACACAAACTGCATGGGCCATACACACACACACACTCTGCATGGACCTTGCGCACACACACACACTGCATGGACCATGCACACACACACATGCTGCATGCCATACGCACGCACACACACACACACACACACACACACGCACTGCATGGACTGTGCGCGCACACACACACGCACACTGCATGGACCATACGCGCACACACACGCACGCGCACACACACACACACACACACACACACACACACACACTGCATGGACCGTGCACACACACACAAACTGCATGGGCCATACACACACACACACACACACACACACACACTCTGCATGGACCTTGCGCACACACACACACACTGCATGGACCATGCATGCACACACACACACACACGCTGCATGGGCCATACACGCGTGCACACACACACACATACACACACACTGCATGGACCGTGCGCGCGCGTGCACACACATAAACTGCATGGGCCATACACACACACACACACACTCTGCATGGACCTTGCGCTCACACACACACTGCATGGACCATGCATGCACACACACACACACACGCTGCATGGGCCATACACGCGTGCACGCACACACACACACACTGCATGGGCCATACACACACACACACACACACACACACACACACGCACACTGCATGGACCATGCATGCACACACACACACACACTTCATGGGCCATACACGTGTGCATGCACACACACACATGCTGCATGGGCCATACACGTGTGCACGCACACACACATACACACACACTGCATGGACCGTGTGCGCACGCGCTCACACACACACACACACACTGCATGGACCGTGCGCGCGCACGCACACACACACACTGCATGGACCGTGCGTGCGCGCGCACACACACACACACACACACACACACACACTGCATGGGACGATATACACACACACACACGCACACTGCATGGACCGTGCACACACACAAACACACTGCATGGGCCATACACGCGCACGCACACACACACACTGCATGGACCGTGCGCGCGCGCGCACACACACACACACACTGCATGGGCCATACACACACACACACACTGCATGGGCCATACATGTGCACACACACACACACTGCAGGAGCCGTATACACACACACGCAAACAGTGCAGGGGCTGTACACACACACACACACACACACACGCACACTGCATGAGCTGTAGATACGCACGCACACACACACACACACACAAACACTGCAGGGGCTGTACACACACATGCACACTGCATGAGCTGTACATACGCACGCACGCACGCACACACATACACTGCATGGGCCATATACACACACACACACGCACACTGCATGGACCGTGCACACACACAAACACACTGCATGGGCCATACACGCGCACGCACACACACACACTGCATGGACCGTCTTGCGCGCGCGCGCACACCCACACACTGCACGGACATACACACACACACACACACACACACTGTATGGGCCATACACGTGCACACACACACACACACACACACACTGTATGGGCCATACACGTGCACACACACACACACACACACACACACACACACTCTGCAGGAGCCGTATACACACACACGCAAACAGTGCAGGGGCTGTACACACACACACGCACACTGCATGAGCTGTAGATACGCACGCACACACACACACAAACACTGCAGGGGCTGTACACACACATGCACACTGCATGAGCTGTACATACGCACGCACACACACACAAACACTGCAGGGGCTGTACACACACTCACACTCACACTCTGTCTCTGCATGAGCCACGCACAGACAGACACACACGCACACGCACAGGCAGTGTTTCCCCTGTAGGCTGTCTAGACACACCCACGGACACACAGCCGCACGCACATATAGCTGCACACAGGCGAGGTGTGAGCACAACCCCCAGCATCCACCCCCCACAGGTTCCCACGCTCCCCTCCCGTGCGCTGTCCCTGCCCAGCCGGGAGTGGGAGGCAGACGCGGGGCTGGGTGTGGGGCCGGCAGCTGCTTCCTGCCTGGCCCTCCAATGGAACAGGGCTTGTCTGGGGGGCAGGACCCACTCGGGCACTGGCCACCCCAGGCCTCCAGGCACTGTCCTTGCTGCTGGGGGCCCTGCCGTCCAGGCGGGGCTGGAGACACCAGCGCCTGGAGAAAGGCTGGCCGAGTGCTGGGGACTCAGAGCCTGGCTCCATTCCGTGCTCCGCCACAGGCACCCTGTGTGACCCTGGGCAAGTCACTTGGCCAGTCTGCACCTCAGTTTCCCCCACCTGCCCTGTGGAGACACCGCCCTGCTTTGTGGGGGCTTGGGAGGATTCGCGCATGGGCACGGTGGTCTTGGGGGCCGTAGAAGTGCCGTGGCTAGAGCGATGTTGCTGGGCATGGAGCAGGCCAGAGCACACCTGTTCCCTGCAGGGACTGGCTCTGCCCTCCCTGGCTGCTGGCTCTGAGTGGGAGGGATTGGGGTAGGGCAGGCGGGATGGCCAGCCGGGGCGGGGAAGGACGGGCGGGATGGATGCCCGGGGCGGGCGGGATGGCTGCCCGGGGGCAGGGAAGGGCGGCGGGATGGCCGCCCGGGGGCAGGAAGGGCAGGGGAATGGCTCCCGGGGAGCAGGGAAGGGTGAGCGGGATGGCTGCCCGTGTAAGGGCAGGGGAATGGCCGCCTGGGGCGGGAAGGGCGGGGTGGCCGCCGGGCGGGAAGGGCGGGCGGGATGGCCCGGGTGGGAAGGGCGGGCGGGATCGCCGCCTGGGAGGGGCGGGAAGGGCGGGCGGGATGGCCGCCCGGGGCGGGATGGCCGCCCGGGGCGGGTGGGGCGGGAAGGGCGGGCGGGATGGATGCCCGGGGTGGGCGGGATGGCTGCCCGGGGCAGGGAAGGGCGGGCGGGATGGCGCCCGGGGGCAGGGTAGGGCGGGCGGGATGGCCGCCCGGGGCAGGGAAGGGCAGAGAATGGCCCCTGGGAGCAGGGAAGGGTGGCGGGATGGCTGCCCGTGTAAGGGCAGGGGAATGGCCGCCTGGGCGGGGAAGGGCGAGGTGGCCGCCCGGTGGGGCGGGGAAGGGCGGGCGGGATGGCAGCCTGGGAGGCGGGAAGGGCGGGCGGGATGGCCGCCCGGGGGCGGGAAGGGCGGGCGGGATGGCCGCCCGGGGCGGGATGGCAGCCCGGGAGGGGCGGGAAGGGCGGGTGGGATCGCAGCCCGGGAGGCGGGGAAGGGCGGGCGGGATGGCCGCCGGGGAGAAGGGCGGGCGGGATGGCCGCCCGGGGGGGGCGGGATGGCAGCCCGGGAGGGGCGGGGAAGGGCGGGCGGGGTGGCCGCCGGCCGCGCTGGCTCTGAACCGGCCCCCCCCGACCCCCGGCTCTCGCCCCCTCTGCAGCATGGCAGTTGTGCGCTCTGAGCGGGGCGGCCCGGGGGGCAACGGCAGGGCCCTGCTGGGACTGGGAGGGCAGTGGGGAGAGGCTCAGGCCCCTCATGGCGATTCGGCCCCGGGCGTGGGGTATGGCCGGCTCTCGTCTCCAGCGCACTCAGCTGGCAGCGACCCCGCAAATAACCAGCCTCCGTGTGACGGTGGGATGGGGGCTCAGACCCCCCAGGCTCCGGCCCCATGGATGGGGCTGCGTGTGAAGGGGGGGCTCAGACTCCCAGGCTGTGGCCCAATGGATGGGGCTGCGTGTGCAGGGGGGGCTCAGACCCCACGGCCCCATGGATGGGGCTGCGTGTGCAAGGGGGGCTCAGACCCCCAGGCTCTGGCCCCATGGATGGGGCTGCATGCAGGGCCCCCCAGGGCTCCGGTCCCAGATGGGGGATGGCTCAGGGGGCTCAGCCCCCCCAGGCCAGGCCCGGCCCCATGGGGGATTACGCTGCATGGTGCCCTGCAGGGGTCTCGCTCGTGTGCTGGGCTGTGAGCAGCTTGGGTTTGGGTTGTGGCTGCTGGTTGGTCCCCCCTGCGCCCCAGCTCAGAGCAGCAGGGTCCCGCCCCCCTGCGCCGCTGCCCCTCGGCAGAGGTGGGGCCGGGACGCCCTGAGCACAACAGGCCAGGCCAGCGTCTGGCCCAGCGCTCGGCAGCCGCTGGCCTCCACGGCGCACACCGGCCTGCGGGACGCGGCTCTCAGGTTGGCTTGGCCCTGCTCCCGGGCTCAGGCCTGTCTCCTATGGCGGGAAAAGGGTCCTCTGCTGCTGCTTTCTCTCTTGTCCTGCTGGGGAAACTGAGGCACAGAGTGGGGAAGAGCCTCCCACAAGGCTGTCCAGCAAAGGCAGAGCGGGAATGGGACCCAGGCGTCCTGACCCCCCCCACCCCACTTCCCTGCCAGAGCCAAGATGGGACCCAGACGTCCTGACCCCCCCAGACCCCACTTCCCTGCCAGAGCCAAGATGGGACCCAGGCGTCCTGACCCCCCCCCACCCCACTTCCCTGCCAGAGCCAAGATGAGACCCAGACGTCCTGACCCCCAGACCCCACTTCCTGCCAGAGCCAAGATGGGACCCAGGCGCCCTGACCCCCACCCCACTTCCCTGCCAGAGCCAAGATGGGACCCAGGCGTCCTGACCCCAGACCCCACTTCCCTGCCAGAGCCAAGATGGGACCCAGTGTCCTGACCCCCTGACCCCACTTCCCTGCCAGAGCCAAGATGGGACCCAGGCGTCCTGACCCCACTTCCCTGCCAGAGCCAAGATGGGACCCAGTGTCCTGACCCCCAGACCCCACTTCCTGCCAGAGCCAAGATGGGACCCAGGCGTCCTGACCCCACACCCCACTTCCTGCCAGAGCCAAGATGGGACCCAGGCGTCCTGACCCCAGACCCCACTTCCTGCCAGAGCCAAGATGGGACCCAGGCATCCTGACCCCACTTCCTGCCAGAGCCAAGATGGGACCCAGACGTCCTGACCCCCAGACCCCACTTCCCTGCCAGAGCCAAGATGGGACCCAGGCGTCCTGACCCCCAGACCCCACTTCCTGCCAGAGCCAAGATGGGACCCAGGCGTCCTGACCCCCAGACCCCACTTCCTGCCAGAGCCAAGATGGGACCCAGGCGTCCTGACCCCCACCCCACTTCCCTGCCAGAGCCAAGATGGGACCCAGGCGTCCTGACCCCAGACCCCACTTCCTGCCAGAGCCAAGATGGGACCCAGTGTCCTGACCCCCAGACCCCACTTCCTGCCAGAGCCAAGATGGGACCCAGGCGTCCTGACCCCCACCCCACTTCCCTGCCACAGCCAAGATGGGACCCAGGCGTCCTGACCCCCAGACCCCACTTCCTGCCAGAGCCAAGATGGGACCCAGGCGTCCTGACCCCACACCCCACTTCCCTGCCAGAGCCAAGATGGGACCCAGGCGTCCTGACCCCAGACCCCACTTCCCTGCCAGAGCCAAGATGGGACCCAGGTCCTGACCCCCAGACCCCACTTCCTGCCAGAGCCAAGATGGGACCCAGGCGTCCTGACCCCACCCCACTTCCCTGCCACGGCCAAGATGGGAGCCAGGCGTCCTGACCCCCCAGACCCCACTTCCTGCCAGAGCCAAGATGGGACCCAGGCGTCCTGACCCCCAGACCCCACTTCCCTGCCAGAGCCAAGATGGGAGCCAGGCGTCCTGACCCCCCAGACCCCACTTCCCTGCCAGAGCCAAGATGGGACCCAGGCGTCCTGACTCCCCCCCCCAGACCCCACTTCCTGCCAGAGCCAAGATGGGACCCAGGCGTCCTGACCCCACCCCACTTCCTGCCACGAGCCAAGATGGGACCCAGGCGTCCTGACCCCCAGACCCCACTTCCTGGCCAGAGCCAAGATGGGACCCAGGCGTCCTGACCCCGACCCCACTTCCCTGCCAGAGCCAAGATGGGAGCCAGGCGTCCTGACCCCCAGACCCCACTTCTGCCAGAGCCAAGATGGGACCCAGGCGTCCTGACCCCGACCCCACTTCCTGCCAGAGCCAAGATGGGAGCCAGGCGTCCTGACCCCGACCCCACTTCCTGCCAGAGCCAAGATGGGACCCAGGCGTCCTGACCCCGACCCCACTTCCCTGCCAGAGCCAAGATGGGAGCCAGGCGTCCTGGCCCCCAGACCCCACTTCCCTGCCAGAGCCAAGATGGGACCCAGGCGTCCTGACCCCCAGACCCCCACTTCCTGCCAGAGCCAAGATGGGACCAGGCGTCCTGACCCCAGACCCCACTTCCTGCCAGAGCCAAGATGGGACCCAGGCGTCCTGACCCCCAGACCCACTTCCTGCCAGAGCCAAGATGGGACCCAGGCGTCCTGACCCCCACCCCACTTCCTGCCAGAGCCAAGATGGGACCCAGGCGTCCTGACCCCAGACCCCACTTCCCTGCCAGAGCCAAGATGGGACCCAGGCGTCCTGACCCCCAGACCCCACTTCCCTGCCAGAGCCAAGATGGGACCCAGGCGCCCCCTGACCCCACTTCCCTGCCAGAGCCAAGATGGGACCCAGGCGTCCTGACCCCAGACCCCACTTCCTGCCAGAGCCAAGATGGGACCCAGGCGTCCTGACCCCCAGACCCCACTTCCCTGCCAGAGCCAAGATGGGACCCAGGCGTCCTGACCCCCCAGACCCCACTTCCTGCCAGAGCCAAGATGGGAGCCAGGCGTCCTGACCCCCGACCCCACTTCCTGCCAGAGCCAAGATGGGAGCCAGGCGTCCTGACCCCCCCAGACCCCACTTCCTGCCAGAGCCAAGATGGGACCCAGGCGTCCTGACCCCCCCCACCCCACTTCCCTGCCACGGCCAAGATGGGACCCAGTGTCCTGACCCCCACCCCCCACCCCACTTCCCTGCCAGAGCCAAGATGGGAGCCAGGCGTCCTGACTCCCCCAGACCCCACTTCCTGCCAGAGCCAAGATGGGACCCAGGCGTCCTGACCCCCCAGACCCCACTTCCTGCCAGAGCCAAGATGGGACAGGCGTCCTGACCCCAGACCCCACTTCCCTGCCAGAGCCAAGATGGGACCCAGGCGTCCTGACCCCCGACCCCACTTCCCTGCCAGAGCCAAGATGGGACCCAGGCGTCCTGACCCCAGACCCCACTTCCTGCCAGAGCCAAGATGGGACCCAGTGTCCTGACCCCGACCCCACTTCCTGCCAGAGCCAAGATGGGACCCAGGCGTCCTGACCCCAGACCCCACTTCCTGCCAGAGCCAAGATGGGACCCAGGCGTCCTGACCCCCCCCAGACCCCACTTCCCTGCCAGAGCCAAGATGGGACCCAGGCGTCCTGACCCCCCCAGACCCCACTTCCCTGCCAGAGCCAAGATGGGACCCAGGCGTCCTGACCCCCCCAGACCCCACTTCCCTGCCAGAGCCAAGATGGGACCCAGGCGTCTGACCCCCCACACCCCACTTCCCTGCCAGAGCCAAGATGGGACCCAGGCGTCCTGACCCCCAGACCCCACTTCCTGCCAGAGCCAAGATGGGACCCAGGCGTCCTGACCCCCACCCCACTTCCTGCCACGGCCAAGATGGGACCCAGGCGTCCTGACCCCCCCAGACCCCACTTCCCTGCCAGAGCCAAGATGGGACCCAGGCGTCCTGACCCCCCCCACCCCACTTCCCTGCCACGGCCAAGATGGGACCCAGGCGTCCTGACCCCCCCAGACCCCACTTCCCGGCCAGAGCCAAGATGGGACCCAGGCGTCCTGACCCCCCCCCCCCGACCCCACTTCCCTGCCGGAGCCAAGATGGGAGCCAGGCGTCCTGACCCCGACCCACTTCCCGGCCGGGCCAAGATGGGACCCAGGTGTCCTGACCCCCAAACCCCACTTCCTTCCAGAGTCAAGATGGGACCCAGGCGTCCTGACCCCCAGACCCCACTTCCTGCCAGAGCCAAGATGGGACCCATGCGTCCTGATCCCCCAGACCCCACTTCCTGCCAGAGCCAAGATGGGAGCCAGGCGTCCTGACCCCCAGACCCCACTTCCCTGCCAGAGCCAAGAGGACCCAGGCGTCCTGACTCCCCACCCCACTTCCCTGCCAGAGCCAGAGGGGACCCAGGCGTCCTGACCCCCAGACCCCACTTCCTGCCAGAGCCAAGATGAGACCCAGACGTCCTGACGCCCCCAGACCCCACTTCCCTGCCAGAGCCAAGATGGGAGCCAGGCGTCCTGACCCCCCCAGACCCCACTTCCCTGCCAGAGCCAAGATGGGACCCAGGCGTCCTGGACTCCCCCGACCCCACTTCCTGCCAGAGCCAAGAGGACCCAGGCGTCCTGACCCCAGACCGCACTTCCTGCCAGAGCCAAGATGGGACCCAGGCGTCCTGACCCCCCCAGACCGCACTTCCCTGCCAGAGCCAAGATGGGACCCAGGCATCCTGACCCCCCCAGACCCCACTTCCCTTCCAGAGTCAAGATGGGACCCAGGCTTCCTGACCCCCCCAGACCCCACTTCCCTGCCAGAGCCAAGATGGGACCCAGGCGTCCTGACCCCCCAACCCCACTTCCTGCCAGAGCCAAGATGGGACCCAGGCGTCCTGGACCCCCCCGACCCCACTTCCCTGCCAGAGCCAAGATGGGACCCAGGCATCCTGACCCACCCCCAGACCCCACTTCTCTGCCAGAGCCAAGATGGGACCCAGGCGTCCTGACCCCCCCCAGACCCCACTTCCCTGCCAGAGCCAAGATGGGACCCAAGCGTCCTGACCCCGACCCCACTTCCGCCAGAGCCAAGATGGGACCCAGGCGTCCTGATCCACCCCAGACCCCACTTCCGGCCAGAGCCAAGATGGGACCCAGTGTCCTGACCCCCGACCCCACTTCCTGCCAGAGCCAACATGGGACCCAGGCGTCCTGACCACCCCCCAGACCCCACTTCCCTGCCAGAGCCAAGATGGGACCCAGGCGTCCTGACCCCCCCAGACCGCACTTCCCTGCCAGAGCCAAGATGGGACCCAGGCTTCCTGACCCCCCCAGACCCCACTTCCCTGCCAGAGCCAAGATGGGACCCAGGCGTCCTGACCCCCCCCCCAGACCCCACTTCCCTGCCAGAGCCAAGATGGGACCCAGGCGTCCTGACCCCCCCCCCAGACCCCACTTCCCTGCCAGAGCCAAGATGGGACCCAGGCGTCCTGACCCCCGACCCCACTTCCTGCCAGAGCCAAGATGGGACCCAGGCGTCCTGACCACCCCCCAGACCCCACTTCCCTGCCAGAGCCAAGATGGGACCCAGTGTTCTGACCCCCCTCCCCCCGACCCCACTTCCCTGCCAGAGCCAAGATGGGACCCAGGCGTCCTGACCCACCCCCAGACCCCACTTCTCTGCCAGAGCCAAGATGGGACCCAGGCGTCCTGACCACCCCCAGACCCCACTTCCCTGCCAGAGCCAAGATGGGACCCAGTGTTCTGACCCCCCCCCCCGACCCCACTTCCCTGCCAGAGCCAAGATGGGACCCAGGCGTCCTGACCCAACCCCAGACCCCACTTCTCTGCCAGAGCCAAGATGGGACCCAGGCGTCCTGACCCCCCCCAGACCCCACTTTCCTGCCAGAGCCAAGATGGGACCCAGGCGTCCTGACCCACCCCCAGACCCCACTTCCCTGCCAGAGCCAAGATGGGACCCAGGCGTCCTGACCCCCCAAGACCCCACTTCCCTGCCAGAGCCAAGATGGGACCCAGGCGTCCTGACTCGGCCTACGATGAGATTCCTTCCCTCAAATCCGGCTCCCTGATCTCCCTGCTAGACTCTCTTGTTCCTGGGAGCCCAGCTGTACGACTGTGTACGGTTATTGGGGTGTGACGTTCTTACGGACTGGCCGGCGTTGGTGGGTGGGGTCAGCACTGCCCCCCTGCGGGAGGAACTAGCAGAGGCGCTCCCTTGCTGGGCATCGCTAGTAGGCTGTTGTAGCTCCTGGTGCCAGCCCGTGAAGGTGCTTCCCAAGAAATCAGCGCGGTTGCCTTTTGTATGGATTTGTTGATAGTCAAGTCCCACGGCGCTGCGCAGACACCTCCCTGCCCTTCCTCCAGGAGCCAGGGGATGACAATCATCCCCGTTTGGCAGATGAGGGAAACTGAGGCACACAGTGATGACGTGACCTGCCCCTGCTCCTGCGGGGAGTCTATGGTAGAGTTAGGAACAGAACCTAGACCCTCAGCCAGGAACTTCAGCCAGAGTCCATTGTGTGCTGCAAATACCCAAAGGGCAGAGTTAAGGTTGAACATTAGTATATATGATGCGTATGAGGGTAGAGCCCAGGAGGCCAGCCAGGGACAAGGACTGCATGGTGCTAGGCACTGTACATTTGTAGTGCTATTAGTGTATGAGGGTAGCACCTAGGTGCCCCAGCTCTGGGCCTGACCCCCAATGCCCTAGGTGCTGTAATAAAGGATGGTCCCATGACCGTGTAACCTTAACGCGGAGGGGTCGTTTTGGAGCATGCGCTACTACACGCACTCTCCATAGTGCCGTGCCTCCAGAAGGGTCCTGAACGCTTCCTGGCTACATACACACTGAGCTCTGAGATGCAGCCACCTCTGGGGTGGGGTGCCGGGGGGGTTATGGCTGCCAGGGTGCCCTGGCCATGCCCGTCCCCATTGGGATGAGAGTGTCACCCTTGACCGGTCACTCGCTCTTGCTGCAGGCGAAGAACAAAGGCACCGGGGAGCTGGCGGCCATCAAAATTGTGAAGATGGAGTCAGGTGAGTGGAGAAGGGTCCCCAACTGACCACCCCCTGGGCTGAGGTGTAGCTACAGCCTCCTCTGTCTGTCTGTCTGCCCCGCTAGAACCTCATCTGTCTGTCTGCCCCGTTAGAGCCTCCTCTGTCTGTCTGACCCTCCTAGAGTCTGTCTGTCTGCCCCGTAGCCTGCTCTGTCTGTCTATCTGCCCCGCTAGAACCTCCTCTGTCTGTCTGACCCTCCTACAGTCTGTCTGTCTGTTTCACTGATTTCCTAGAGCTTTGTCTGTCTGACCCATAGAGCCTCATCCGTCTGTCTGGCCCCACTAGATTGTAGCCTGTCTGTCTGTCTGACCCCAGATCCCAGCCTGTCCATCTGTCTGACCCCAGATCCCAGCCTCCCTGGTAGCTCAGTGGAAGCCAAGCGCCCCTTGGCAGCTCCTGGTGGCATGGGGCAGACATCCTGTACCGTGGGGCGGGGGCTGCCATGCGGGAGGGGGCTGTGACAGACCGGGCTGGATCTGGGCACAGCTGAGGGTGTTCGCTCAGGGCGAATTGCTCAAAACTCGGGGCTCCTTACAGCCCCAGACTGGAGACCTTCCAAACAGGCCACAAACCAGTCACACCAAGCGCTTCAGCTGCCAATCTGGCCAGCCAGAAGCCTCATGAGCAAAACCCCTCAGACACCCCAGCTCTCCCTGTGCCCCAGTCAGCCCCGGGCCTGCACACAGGTGTGGGGTTATAGAACCCAACTTCACCTACCCCGAACGGGTTCTTCCGGTCCCAAGAAACCAGCCACAGATCCCAGGTCAATTTACACTCTGGATCTTACCCACAAGACCACGCTGAGCCGATCCTTTAGAATCTAACATCGAAAGGTTTATTACTAAAGGAAAGAAAAGCCTGAGGTGAGGTTGTTAAGGAGAATACATTACATGCATCGAATCTCCCAGTTCTCGATACAGGCTCGTAGCAGAGATGTTACAAACTGCTATTTCAAAAGTCTCTGGTGTACGTCCTATGTCAGGATGGGTCCATGGTTCTTCCCGGCTCGTTGTTCCCTGCAAGGCTGCATCTGGGATCAGGAGCTGAACTCAAGACAAGATGGAGGGTGCCACAAGGCACTTATATACAGTAGAGTCCCGATTATCCGACCTAAACGGGACCGAGGGGTGGTTGGAATAACGAAAATGTTGAATACAGAAACTGGTGTGAAATCAGGTTTATTACTTATTATTCTACAGAACACCGAACATAATAGAGTACAGAACATTTAGTATGCAGTATGGCAAAACGCTAAAGTTATTGTTTAAAAAACTTAGTAACTGAAGTTTGTTTCCCAGCTTTGTTTCTCTTCCTTGCGGCGAGGTCGTGCCAGCGTCTCACTAACATAACATCACTAGCAGTTGCCTCCCCTTGTTGTTCAACATAAGCCAGTGCCGCCTTGAGAGCCTTGACCCCTTCGCTATGACAAATTCTCTCCGTTTTGTCATTGTCATTTGTATCTTCATCTTCATCATCTTCATTGTCATCCCGATTCACCAGAGCTGTTATGTCGTGCGCTCAGTCAGTTCTTGCTCGTCTTTCTCCATCCATTCCTGTATATCATCATCATTCACCTTGTCACAGCCTGGAATTTGTTGTAACAAAGGAAGCAGGTAATCACAATTTTCTTGCACCATTTCTTGTGTGTTTTCGTCTTCCGAAAGTAACTTCCTCCATGATCTTGCCAGAGTTTGTGGTTCAATCTCGTCCCACGATTGTGCGATCCAATAAATGACATCTTTTACGTTCACCGTCCTTAGCGTATCTAGCATGCCATTTCCATCGTCTAGCGCCTCAATGAGCGGAGTTAAAAGCTTACGACGATATTTTTTCTTTAACACTTCAAGCACACCCTGGTCCATAGGCTGACACAACGAGGTGATATTAGGAGGAAGAAAAATCACTCTAATGTCCCCACTGATCAGTTCATCCTCATGAGGATGAGATGGCGCATTATCAATGACAAGGATTGCTTTCCTTGGTAGGTTTAGCGAATTCAAAAATTGTTCTACTGAAGGAAGAAATTCATTGGAAAACCAGCCTCGGAAAATTGCTGAATCCCTCCGAGTCTTGTACGAAACGGGTAGCGCACTAGGCGCTATGTTTGGAAAGCTCGTGGTTGTTTTGCCTTTCCAATAAATGTGAGTCTCAGTTTGTGGTTCCCAGCAGCATTACTACAGGCTGGAATCGGCGCGCTTCCTTCACTTCGTGTATACCCAGGAGCTGAAGCTTCAGCTGGGAAGGTAGCGTTTTTGAAGGCAGCATTTTATAGCTAAGCCTGTCTCATGGCAGTTATTAATCTGCTCACCCGATAACCCTTCATTGTCGACGAGACAAGGAAAATTTGCTTTCAATTTCAGAAACCCTTCCAGATTTGCCGATAATGTTTCGCCACATATACTGAGCTGCCTTAACCCGTATCTATTTTTCCAGCGATCAAGCCAGCCTACACTAGCCGTGAAATCAGGTTCCCCTTCATTAAATTCCTTTTGGAAACTCCGAGCTTTCTCTTGCAGAATCGGGCCTGTGCTAGGCATGCCCGTATCCCTTTGCTGTGTGAACCAGAAGAACAAAGCCTCACTCACTGTTTCATATTCACGTTTTTTCATCGGTTTTCTGTCCTTCAGTCCTGCACTTGAGGGTTGATCAGAGCCCCACTTTTCTAACTCACGTCTTTCCCTCGTCCAGTCGCCAACTGGAACTCGGCGCACACCGAGTTCAGATGCAGTTTTTAGCATGGACTCGCCTTTGTCTATTCTCTTTAACGCTTCAAGGTTTTGTTCAGTGGAAAGAACCACTTTTTTCTCTTTTCGCACGCCGTGTTCCTCAAACAACAAAGTTATATTCCAGTAAGGGGAACGCGCAATTGGACAAATGAAACACAATCCCAAATCACTGGCGCAGAGGAACAAAGGAAGCTACGGCCATGGCGCGATGTGACCATGGCCGCGCACAGAGCATGTCGAATGGCTGTGTCGGATGCACCGGAAGGTCGGATAATCAGGACTCTACTGTACCTCCCCTGGCATCCTCCTGGCCAGAGCAGGTCACACGGTCCAACGACCTATCCCTGTGGCCCACGCTGGCAGCCCTTTGGCCCTGGCTGGTTTGCAGGTACCAGTCACATGCCTGAGGTGTGTCCTGGCACCTGGAGTGTCATCGTCCCCTTGCTAACTAGCATAGCCACTGGCTGAGCAGTCCTTGCCCAGTGCTCAGTCACAGACAGAATTGTGCAGCATCCCTCCAGAGTGCACGTCTACAACTCCACATACAGAGCACACAAGCCCACGAATAGCACACAGAGTCAGTAGAGCACACGCTCCCATGGCCCCTTTGTATCCACTTTGGGGCAGTTCCCCCCCACGGGTGCAGCAGTGGCCTGTCTGATCCCCTTAAAAGCCAGTAACGTGACGGGGGGCCGACAGGCCTGTGTCCCTCAGGGCGGGTGGCAGGGCTAGGGTCAGGGCCTCCGGTCCCCAGCCCTGGGGAGCCGTTGGGGCCACCACTCATGCGTGCTCCCCCCGCCCAGCCCCCCGTGCGCCCCGAACGGCAGCGCCTGGCAGGCAGCAGCTGGCGGGAAGGGGGCTGCCGGTAGGCGAGTTATGGTAACAGCAGCCAGCAACATCCTTCCTTCCCCCCCCCCCGCAGCTGCCACGCCTGGCTTCCCGCGGGCCCGAGAGGGACCAGCCCCACGTGCCTGGCAGGCAGCCTGGGCAGCGCCCCATGCTGTACAGGAGCCCTCACAGCCCCAAGGCTGCGGGGGCGGGCGTGTGCTGGGGTCATGGCCAGAGTGAGCACCCACAGCAGCCCAGATTCGCTAGGCCTTGGGGCAGCCTGATTGAGGGGAGAACCCCCCTGCTGGGCCCCCACCCGGTCCCTCTGCAGCCCAGCGCCCCCCTGCTGGGCCCCCCCCCCCTGGCTCCCCTTGGTCCAGCACCCCATAGTGCTGCACCTCAACTGCTAACAGCTGCTGTTGCTCCCCAGACGACGACTGTGCAGCGATTCAGCAGGAGATCCTCATCGTGAAGACCTGCAAGCACCATAATATCGTGGCCTATTATGGGAGCTACATCCGGTGAGAGACCCTCCCCCACCTCTCCTGCCCCGTCTCTCCCCTCCCCCACCTCTCCTGCCCCGTCTCTCCCTTCCCCACCTCTCCCCTCCCTCACCTCTCCTGCCCTGTCTCCCCCTCCCTCACCTCTCCTGCCCCGTCTCTCCCCTTCCCCACCTCTCCTCCCCACCTCTCCTGCCCCGTCTCTCCCCTTCCCCACCTCTCCCCTCCCTCACCTCTCCTGCCCCGTCTCTCCCCTTCCCCACCTCTCCCCTCCCCACCTCTCCTGCCCTGTCTCCCCCTCCCCACCTCTCCTGCCCCATCTCCCCTTCCCCACTTCTCCTGCCCTGTCTCTCCCCTCCCCACCTCTCCCTCCTCCACCTCTCCTGCCCCGTCTCCCCCTCCCCACCTCTCCTGCCCTGTCTCTCCCCTTCCCCACCTCTCCTGCCCTGTCTCCCTCTCCCCACCTCTTCTGCCTCATCTCCACCCTCCCCACCTCTCCTGCCCCCACCTCTCCCCTCCCCACCTCTTCTTCCTCATCTCCACCCTCCCCCACCTCTCCTGCCCCACCTCTCCCCTCCCCACCTCTCCTGCCCTGTCTCCCCTCCCCACCTCTCCTGCCCCGTCTCTCCCCTTCCCCACTTCTCCTGCCCAGTCTCTCCCCTTCCCCACCACCCCACCTCTCCTGCCCCGGGGCTGTTGCCGCAGCCTTTGGCCCCTGCTCCATGACTCCCCTCTGTGGCCCGGCAGGTTGAACAAGCTGTGGATCTGCATGGAGTTCTGCGGGGCTGGCTCGCTGCAGGACATTTACCACGGTAAGCACACCAGCCGGCCAGGCCATCCCAAGCCTGTCGATAGCCTGTCTGTGCCAGGCCTGAGGGCAGAACCCGCCCTGCGGCGCCACCGGCACAGACATGGGACAGGCCCTGCCGCCCTGCTCTAACCACTAGACCCCACTCCCCTCCCAGAGCCACTCCACCCTGCCTGCACTCTCAGAACCAGGGCCTGTGGGGGAGGAGCTCGGCCCTGGGCTGCCCAGCTTGGAGCCAGTGGGGCGGGAACCAGCTGCTGCAAAGCCAGCTCCAAAATGCAGAACCAAGAGTAGCTGAAATTGCCACTGTGCCTGGTGGGAGGGGGCAGCGCCAAGGTCTGAGCGGCGCCGGCCCGACGGGCCCTGATCTCGGCCGGGGTCTGGGCGGCGCCGGCCCGATGGGCCCTGATCTCGGCCGGGGTCGGGGGGGCGCCTGGCCCGACGGGCCCTGATCTCGGCCGGGGTCTGGGTGGCGCCCGGTCCGACGGGCCCTGATCTCGGCCGGGGGTCTGGGCGGCGCCGGCCCGACGGGCCCTGATCTCAGCCGGGGTCTGGGCGGCGCTCAGTGTGGAGGCCTGTACTGGGGCATGTAGGTGCTACCGTAGGACTCCTAATAACAGGCCACATCCATTCCCGTGACAGTCACCGGGCCCCTGTCGGAGCAGCAGATCGCCTACGTGTGCAGGGAAACGCTGCAGGTGAGTCTGGGGTCCCCTGGCCTGGAGCCCAGCAGCCCCCGGGAGTGAGCCCTGGCCCCATCCGAGGGCAGGGACTCGCGCTGGGTTAACCCCTCGCTCTGGCTTCTGCTGCAGGGTCTGTCTTATCTGCACAACCAAGGCAAGATCCACAGGGACATCAAGGTAAGGAGGTCCCGGCCGGGCTGGCTGGCAGCAAGGCGGAGAGGGCTGGGGAGCCGCAGGGGGCTGGCCGAGGGGACGGGCAGGGCTCTGGCAGAGGGGATGGGGAGCTCCAGGGGGATGGCCGGGGCGCTGGCGGAGGGGCTGGGGAGCCGCAGGGGGCTGGCCAGGGAACTGGCTGTCTCTGTGCCGGCTGGGGGAGGCCGCTGGACTGACAGATCTGGGGAAGTGTGAGGACGTGCCGGGGAACCCCGACCCTGCGCCCCGTCTGCAGCCAGACGTGACTCCACCAGTCTGATGATGTTGTCGGGGTTCCCCCGTTCCTGCACCCCCGTAGCAGCAGGAACAGTCTCCACCAGCCAGTAGACTAGTGAGGGGTCTATTGTTTTCCAGAATACAGCCCAGCACAGACGTGATGTGGCTACAGGGCCCAGGGCCAGGATGCCTCAGACCCCAGGGTTAGGGCCCATCACCCCCAGGCCCCAGCTTAGCCTCTTCTCTCCATGCTTCCCAGACAGCCACTGCCCCCCAGCCAGGTGCTGGTCTCTGCCTCCCTCCCTTTGTCTCTCTCCCTGGGAGGCTGAGCCTGGGTGTCTGGGTTAATCCACATGTGGGAGAGTCAGTGGGAATCTCCCATCCCAGCGCAGGGGGACCCCGGGTCACAGAGCAGACAGCCCCCCACTGCGGCACAGCCAGCCAGGAGAATAGAAGGTTTATTGCGTCTCCGAGATCCAGCCCAGCACAGGCTGGATGCTGACACAGGCGCCAGGGCAGAGCCTTAGTCCTCTTGCGGGGAGGGGTCCATCGGCCCTTGAACCGCCCCCCTGGACTCCACTTAGCCTGCTCCCTTCATGCTTCCCCCAACCAAGCCTAAAGCAACCCCCAGCCAGTGGTCCCTGAGCCATCTCCTGCGTTGTCCTGCTCCCGGACCCAAGGGGAATCTCTTGTCCCCTGGTCCCCAGGAGGTGAGACTCTGACACACTTCCCCAAGGAGTCCTGCCTTTAGGGAGAGCTGCAAAGTGGGGGGGGAACTGAGGTACACCCACACACTACAGCAGTGACTGTCACAGCACCCCCACTACGTCACAGGAAGCACAGGGTCCCGGGTGGGGAGGGAGGCTGGTGGGGGAGGCAGCGCTGCGGCTGGGGGTGGGGGGAAGCACAGGGTCCCGGGTGGGGAGGGAGGCCGGCGGGGGAGGCAGCGCTGCGGCTGGGGGTGGGGGGAAGCACAGGGATCCAGGTGGGGAAGGAGGCCGGTGGGGAAGGCCGCCCTGTGGCTGGGGGTGCAGCCACGTGGTTTTGCACCCCGGGGGCGGTGCCAGGCCGGCGGGGAGCCGGGCAGATGGGCGGGGCCGGGGAGGCAGGTGCCAGCTGCTGGAGGCTGTGGGGGTGGCAGAGAGGTAGGGCCACGGCTGGCGACCCCAAGGGAAGGGAGGGGCCACGCGTGGGCGAGGGGCAGGCTGGGCAGATCGTCACGGCGCCTGGCCCGGGAATCCCGCAGCTCTCGTCCCAGGGCAAGACCCCCCGGGTGGCCAGGGGCCCCCAGTGCCGCGACACTGGGTGATGGGGCGGGGATCTGGCCAACCCGCATGCACCACCCCAGCTCCTGCCCCATGGCCCGGCCCCACGGCTCGGCCCCCTGCAGCGCTCCAGCCTGCTCTCCCCCTTCTCCTGCAGGGGGCCAACATCCTCATCAACGAAAGCGGGGAGGTGAAACTGGGTGAGTGAGGGCCCAGGTGGGGGGTGGGGCTCAGGGACCCCGGGGTGCCCCAGGCCGGGTGGGAGGGTGGGGCTGAGGACCGGGCGTCCCAGGCCGGGTGGGGTGGGGCTCAGGGACCCGGGCGTCCCAGGCCGGGTGGGGTGGGGCTGAGTGACCCAGGCGCCCCAGGCCGGGGGCTCAGGGACCCGGGCGCCCCAGGCCGGGGCTGAGGACCCGGGCGCCCCAGGCCGGGGGCTGAGGACCCAGGGCGTCCCAGGCCGGGTGGGGTGGGGCTGAGTGACCCTGGGCGCCCCAGGCTGGGGGCTGAGGACCCAGGGGCGCCCCAGGCCGGGGCTCAGGGACCGGGCGCCCCAGGCCGGGGGCTGAGGACCGGGGCGCCCCAGGCCGGGGCTGAGGACCCGGGCGCCCAGGCCGGGGGCTGAGGACCCAGGCGTCCCAGGCCGGGTGGGGTGGGGCTGAGTGACCTGGGGCGCCCCAGGCTGGGGGCTGAGGGACCCAGGGCGCCCCAGCCGGGGCTCAGGGACCGGGCGTCCCAGGCCGGGTGGGGTGGGGCTGAGTGACCCGGGGGCGCCCCAGGCCAGGGGGGGTGCAGTCTCTGATACCCCCTAAGCCAATCAAAGCTTTTCCTCTCCTCCCCCAGCGGACTTTGGGATCTCGGCCCAGATCAGCGCCACCTTTGCCCGCAGGATGTCCTTCATTGGCACCCCCTACTGGTACCGGGGCGGGCACCGGCTCCCTGCATGGGGGAGGGCACGGTGCCACCGGGGGGCCAGTTCTAGGCCACGTGTATCTCCCACGGGAACGATGGGCCATGTGCACACAGGGGGTGTGCGCCCAGATGTGTGTGTGTCCCAAGGGTGTGGTGGTGCAGGGTGGGGGGCAGTGCTGTGGGTGTGTGCAGGGTGGATGTGTGGGGCGGTGCCCAGCCGTGTGCTGTGAGTGCAGGGGGTGTGTGGGGGTGTGTGTGTGAGTGTGCAGGTGGTGTGTGTGTGAGTGCAGGGGGTGTGTGTGAGCATGCAGGGTGTGCTGTCCAGGCTGTCACCGAGGGGGGAGTCCCTACCCCCCCCCACCAGGCGGGGCTCTCGGCGGGGGTTGGGGGTGCTGAGGCGACAGGGACCAGCAGCACCAGCCCGGCCCAGAGCCAGGCCCTGCCCCCTCCCTGCCCCCCCAAGCCAGTGAGACTCACACTCCCAGTTGCCCCCTCAGCCCCACCTCCGCCTCCCGCCTTTGTCCAGCTGCCAGGTGCCAGCTGGTGCCCCTCCCCCCGGCTCAGGGTAGAGGGGCCGTGGCCAGTGTGGGGGGGGCTGTCGCCCCCAAATCCCCACCCCCCACTGGTGCAGTGCCCAGGGAGAGTGGGGCAGGCCGGGGCGAAGGCCAAGGCAGAGCCTGTGCTGTGTGCGGCTCCGTGCCCCCGGGCCGCACTCGGGGGGGTGGACACGTCCCCAGGCCCCGCGGCTGACTCCGTCAGGCCTGCCCAGCCCCCGCTCTCCCCGGGCAGGATGGCACCCGAAGTGGCGGCCGTGGAGCTGAAGGGCGGGTACAACGAGCTCTGCGACATCTGGTCCGTGGGCATCACGGCGGTGGAGCTGGCGGAGTTGCAGCCCCCCATGTTCGACGTGCACCCGCTGCGGTGAGTGGGTGCCGCCGCGGGGGCAGGGGAAGGGACCCAGGAGTCCGGGCGCCGGGCGTAGGGAGGGTAAAGCTGGGGACCCAGGAGTCCGGGCGCCAGGCGTAGGGAGGGTAAAGCTGGGGGGAAGGACCCAGGTATCCGGGCGCAGGGAGGGTAAAGCCAGGGGGAAGGACCCAGGTATCCGGGTGCTGGGCGTAGGGAGGGTAAAGCCGGGAGGGACAGGGGGGAGGGACCCAGGAGTCCGGGCGCCGGGCATAGGGAGGGTAAAGCCGGGGAGGTCAGGGGGGAGGGACCCAGGAGTCCGGGCGCTGGGCATAGGGAGGGTAAAGCCGGGGGGGGACCCAGGAGTCCGGGCGCCGGGCGTAGGGAGGGTAAAGCCGGGGCCCAGGAGTCCTGGCGCCGGGCGTAGGGAGGGTAAAGCCGGGGACCCAGGAGTCGGGCGCCGGGCGTAGGGAGGGTAAAGCCGGGGGGGGACCCAGGAGTCCGGGCGCCGGGCGTAGGGAGGGTAAAGCCGGGGGGGGACCCAGGAGTCCGGGCGCCGGGCGTAGGGAGGGTAAAGCCGGGGGGAGGGACCCAGGAGTCCGGGCGCCGGGCGTAGGGAGGGTAAAGCCAGGAGGGACAGGGGGGAGGGACCCAGGAGTCCGGGCGCTGGGCATAGGGAGGGTAAAGCCGGGGGGGGACCCAGGAGTCCGGGCGCTGGGCATAGGGAGGGTAAAGCCAGGGGGGGAACCCAGGAGTCCGGGCGCCGGGCGTAGGGAGGGTGAAGCCGGGGGGAGGGACCCAGGAGTCCGGGCGCAGGGAGGGTAAAGCCAGGGGGAGGGACCCAGGTATCCGGGTGCTGGGCGTAGGGAGGGTAAAGCCGGGAGGGACAGGGGGGAGGGACCCAGGAGTCCGGGCGCCGGGCATAGGGAGGGTAAAGCCGGGGAGGTCAGGGGGGAGGGACCCAGGAGTCCGGGCGCTGGGCATAGGGAGGGTAAAGCCGGGGGGGGACCCAGGAGTCCGGGCGCCGGGCGTAGGAGGTAAAGCCGGGGAGGGACCCAGGAGTCCTGGCGCCGGGCGTAGGGAGGGTAAAGCCGGGGGGGGACCCAGGAGTCCGGGCGCCGGGCGTAGGGAGGGTAAAGCCGGGGACCCAGGAGTCGGGCGCCGGGCGTAGGGAGGGTAAAGCCGGGGAGGACCCAGGAGTCCGGGCGCCGGGCGTAGGGAGGGGTAAAGCCGGGGGACCCAGGAGTCAGGCGCTGGGCGTAGGGAGGAGTAAAGCTGGGGACCCAGGAGTCAGGCGCCGGGCGTAGGGAGGTAAAGCCGGGGCAGAGGGGAGGACCCAGGAGTCTGGGTGCTGGGCGTAGGGAGGGTAAAGCCAGGGGGGACCCAGGAGTCTGGGCGCCGGGCGTAGGGAGGGTGAAGCCGGGGGGAAGGACCCAGGAGTCCGGGTGCTGGGCGTAGGGAGGGTAAAGCTGGGGGGGGGGACCCAGGAGTCCAGGCGCCGGGCGTAGGGAGGGTAAAGCCGGGGGGGGCAGAGGGGAGGGACCCAGGAGTCTGGGTGCTGGGCGTAGGGAGGGTAAAGCCAGGGGGGACCCAGGAGTCTGGGCGCCGGGCGTAGGGAGGGTAAAGCCGGGGGGAAGGACCCAGGAGTCCGGGTGCCGGGCATAGGGTGGGTGAAGCCAGGGGGGGAACCCAGGAGTCCGGGCGCCGGGCGTAGGGAGGGTGAAGCCGGGGGGAGGGACCCAGGAGTCCGGGCGCCGGGCGTAGGGAGGGTAAAGCCGCGGGGGGACCGAGGAGTCCGGGCGCCGGGCGTAGGGAGGGTAAAGCCGGGGGGGGGACCCAGGTATCCGGGCACCGGGCGTAGGATTGCGCTCCCCGCCGCAGAGCCCAGCTGCCACCCCCCCGCCCGTGGTTTCCTCCCTGGCTGCGGCAGGCGGGGGTCTGGGAAGCACAGACCCGACCAGAGCGCGCCAGTCGTGCGGTGGCCCTGCGCCCACGGGCTGCCCTTTCATGCGGCACCTGGGCCCTGCCCCCCCGGGCTCTCCCCGCCCGCCCACGCCCAGCTGGGAGTTTCGCTTTCGGCGCCCTGTGCTGAGAGGGGAGGGAGCCGCCTCGGAGCCTGAAACCGGCCTGGAGCAGCATGGGGGAAGGAGGCGCAGTGTCTGTCTGTCCATCCCGGATCTGCCTCCTGTTGCTTGGCAGCCATGGGCCTCAGTGCATTGCAACGGGCCCATCTACCCGGCCTCCCGGCTCTAATGCTGGCTGCCTCTCCCACCCCCTTCCTGAGCCTGCCGGGGCCCTGGAACCTGCGAATGGCTGGCTCCTGCCCTGCAGCAGGGAGTCCTGTGGGTTAACCCCCCATGCACCGGGTGTCCCCGCAGGGTGCTGTTCCTGATGTCCAAGAGCGGCTACCAGCCCCCCAAGCTGAAAGACAAGGCCAAATGGTGAGTGGGGGCTGGCTAGCGGCCCTGGTCTGTCCGCGGGCGTCTGTCCGGGCCCCTGCAGGGCTAGAACCGCCTGTGCCACAGGCCGCGGGGGAGGGGGCAGAGCCCTCACCCACACCCCCTTGCCCTCTGTGACCCCCACCGACCCCATGCAGCTGAGGCGGGTCAGGATCTGGTGGGGTGTGGCTGGTGCTGGGAGGGGAGTAGGGTCTGGTGGTTAGAGGGGCAAGTAGGCTGGGCGCCAGGACTCCTGAATTCTCTTCTGACCGGGGTCAGGCTGCTCCCCCCCCGCTCTGTTCCTTAGTTTCCCCTGTTAGGGCAGGGGCTGGGCCCTGACCTCTTGGCCCCATTGTGCCCCCCAGGACTCCGGCCTTCCACAACTTTGTGAAGGTGACGCTGACCAAGAACCCGAAGAAGAGGCCAGGGGCTAGCAAGATGCTGAGTGTGAGTACGCAGTGGGCAGGGGCAGGCTGGCCCCCCGGGCTGCCCCCAACCTGCTCACCCCCCTTCTCCCCCCAGCACCAGTTTGTGGCCCAGCCTGGCCTGAGCCGGAGCCTGACGCTGGAGCTGCTGGACAAGCTGCACAACCCGGACAAGCTGCCGCGCTGCTGCGAGCCGGAGGAGGAGGAGGCCGAGGTGGGGGGCTGGGCGGGGCCCACGGCTCCCAGGCAGCTCTGACCCCCCCCCCCCCACCACTACCACTGCCAGGCTCAGACCTATGCAGGGACCGAGAGGAGTGTGGGCCCCCTGCGCCGCCTTCCATTCCGCCTGGACTCCCCTGCCCCCCAGCCTGCCCCCCATGGTACCCCTGCCTGCCCCGTGCTGCCTTCCATTCCCCTCTGGACTCCCCTGCCCCCAGCCTGCCCCCATGGTACCCCTGCCTGCCCCGTGCCTTCCATTCCCCGGACTCCCTGCCCCCAGCCTGCCCCCCCATGGTACCCCTGCCTGCCCGTGCCGCCTTCCATTCCCCTCTGGACTCTCCTGCCCCCAGCCTGCCCCCCATACTTCCCCTGCCTGCCCCTGTGCCGCCTTCCATTCCCTCCTGAACTCCCCTGCCCCCAGTTCTCCCCCATGGTACCCCCAGCCTGCCCCCATGATACCCCTAGCCTGCCCCCACGCCACCTTCCATTCCCTGGCCCCCAACCTCTCCTGGTGGCTCCCTCGTGCCACCTCTTGGGGCCACCCCACAGCCTGCCCCTGTGCTTAGTGAGCCTGGTGAGACCCCGCCTAACCCCGGTACCCCCTGTTCCCAGCTGCCACCCCCGGTGCCCCAGCGGATCCATTCCACCCTCCGGCACGCCCCGGCCGGGCGCAGCAACTCCGACATCGACCGTACGTTCACCCCCCCCGCGCCTCTCCCCTGCTGGGCCCTTCCCCATGTCCCTCCCCCGCTGGGCCCCTCCCCCACGGGGACCCCTGCAGGGCCCCTCCCCCACTGGGCCCTCCCCCACTGGGACCCCCGCTGGGCCCCCTCCCCGTGTCCATCCCCTTGCTGGGACCCCTTCTGGGGCCCTCTGACTACCTCTTCCCTGCCGCCTCTCCCTTGGGCATGTCCCCCCCAGAGGGGTCTCTGGCCCACCAGTGCGGGGCTCCCAGCCATGCTGGGGGCAGGGGAAGGGCGAGAGGCCGGTGGTCGGTGTCACGAGCTGGGCTGCGCGTCCGGTCTCAGCTGCCTCTTGTTCCAGTGCATCCCGTCAAGATCGGGTCCCGCTGGAAGGAGCTGGCTCCGCAGTGCCACGTGGTAGGTGCTGCCCCCGCGCCAAGACCCCCACGTGGCCCCCACGTCCAGGCTGGCCAGCCACTGCACCAGGCCCAGCTGGACACATGGGGGCTGGCGTGAATCCCGCCCTGACTGCTCAGGGCTTCCCTGCCCTCATCCCGTCCCCCTCTCCCCATGCCCAGGAGGCCTGCCTGGACAGCAGCAGCCCCCCCGGCCCTCCCAGCAGCACCAGGTAACGGGACGCAGTGCGGGAGGGCAACAGGCTGGCTCTGCCGGGTGGGCAGGAGACGGGTCTGGCCCAGGGACCCCGTGGGGGGGGGAGACGGGCTGGCCCAGGGACCCCATAGTGGGGGAGACGGGCTGGCCCAGGGACCCCGTCGGGGAGGGGGGAGACGGGCTGGCCCAGGGACCCCGTGGGGGAGAGGCTGGCCCAGGACCCCGTGGGGGGACAGGCCGGCCCAGGGACCCCGTGGGAGACAGGTTGGCCCAGGGACCCCATAGTGGGGAGACGGGCGGCCCAGGGACCCCATGGAGGCGGGAGGCGGGCCTGGCCCAGGACCCCATGGTGGGAGACAGGCAGGCCCAGGGACCCCGTGGGAGAGGCAGGCGGCCCAGGGACCCCATGGAGGGAGACGGGCTGGCCCAGGACCATGGAGGAGACAGGCCGGCCCAGGGACCCCGTGGGGTGGGGAGGCGGGTTGGCCCAGGGACCCCATGGTGGGGGAGACGAGCCGGCCCAGGGACCCCGTGGGGGGGGGGAGACGGGTTGGCCCAGGGACCCCATAGTGGGGGAGACGGGCTGGCCCAGGGACCCCGTGGGGGGGGGAGACGGGCTGGCCCAGGGACCCCATAGTGGGGGAGACGGGCTGGCCCAGGGACCCCGTGGGGGGGGAGACGGGCTGGCCCAGGGACCCCATGGAGGGGGGAGACAGGCCGGCCCAGGGACCCCGTGGGGGGGGGGAGACGGGTTGGCCCAGGGACCCCATAGTGGGGGAGACGGGCCGGCCCAGGGACCCCATGGAGGGGGGAGACGGGCCTGGCCCAGGGACCCCATGGTGGGGGAGACAGGCAGGCCCAGGGACCCCGTGGGGAGAGACGGGCCGGCCCAGGGACCCCATGGAGGGGGGAGACGGGCTGGCCCAGGGACCCCATGGAGGGGGGAGACAGGCGGCCCAGGGACCCCGTGGGAGAGGTTGGCCCAGGGACCCCATGGTGGGGAGACGAGCCGGCCCAGGGACCCGTGGGGGGCAGGTTGGCCCAGGGACCCCATGGTGGGAGGCAGGCTGGCCCAGGACCCCATGGAGGGAGACAGGCTGGCCCAGGGACCCTGTGGGGGGGGGGAGACGGGTTGGCCCAGGGACCCCGTGGGGGGGGGAGACGGGCTGGCCCAGGGACCCCATAGTGCGGGAGACGGGCTGGCCCAGGGACCCCATAGTGGGAGGCAGGCTGGCCCAGGGACCATGGAGGGAGACGGGCCTGGCCCAGGGACCCCATGGTGGGGGAGACAGGCAGGCCCAGGGACCCCGTGGGGGGGGGGGAGAGACGGGCCGGCCCAGGGACCCCATGGAGGGGGGAGACGGGCAGGCCCAGGGACCCCGTCGGGGAGGGGGGAGACGGGCTGGCTCAGGGACCCCATGGGGGGAGAGACAGGCAGGCCCAGGTACCCCATGGGGGGGGAGATGGACTGGGGAGACGGGACAGCCCATGGATCCCATGAGGGGAGATGGGCCGTCCTAGGGACCCCATGAGGGGGAGATGGGCTGGCCCAGGGACCCCATGGGGGTGGAAGTCGGGCTGGCCAACAGGGAACCCACCGTGGGCGGGGGGGCAGCCCACAGCCCTCCTGGGGGTTGGGGGCGAGGGGCTAGCCCAGGGGCTCCCCGGGGGGGGGGACACGGGTCGGCCACTGGCCAGACTGAGATTCAGGCTGTGGCTCCTTTGCAGGGTTTCCACATCCGACTCCGACAATGACTACGACGACGTCGACATGTGGGTGTTGCCCCCCCCCCGGCAGGGCTGCCCCCCATGGCCCTGCCCCCCATCCCCCTCGGCCCTGCCCTGCCCCCCATCACCCTATGGCCAGAGGTTCTGCTCTGCCCCCCCCATGTGGCAGCTCTGCCCTGCCCCCCTATTTCCCTGGGGTCCTCTGGGCGGTTGGGTCAGTGGCTCACGCTCTCTCTCTTTCCCCCTTGGTCCTGTCTTGCAGCCTCAGCAGCTGGGACCCTGCCAGGTACGTACCCCCACCAGCCCCCACCACGGAGGTCAGGAGCATGGGGCTGCAGGCTCCCTTGCGCCCCCGGCTCACAGAGCCAAGTGCCCCCTGCATCCTCTGGGCCCCGCCTGCCCCACGAGAGACCTGGGCCGGGCCAGGGGAGATTGTCAGTCCTGCGAGGGGCTCCCGGGCGGGGGTGTAGGCCCCTGGCGGGCGGGTGTGACCCCCAGTACAGAGGGCTCATGGCCAGGACATGGGGCTCCCTGGGCCAGATGGGGGGATTCTAGGGGACCTGAGCTGACCCCTATCCTCTGCCCAGGGCCACGCTGCCGAGTGACGCCGACGTGCCGCCCCCGCTGCCCCCCAAGGTGAGTCCCTGGGGTGGCAAGGGGAGATACTGCACAGCATGTGCCAGGCTGGGCTACGGGCACCTAGTCCGGTCAGCCCCGTGCCCCTGCAAGGCCCTCAGACCCCCCCCGTCGGCCTCCCCTCACATCCCCCCGTCGGCCCCTGTCAGACCCACCCGTCAGCCCCTCTCAGACCTCCCCCTCGTTAGCCCCCTTAGATGCCTGGTCAGACCCCCCCAGACCCTCCTGTGTCAGTTTCCCTCAGACCCCCCACCGCCAGTCTCCTGCTCCTCTGTCAGACCCCCTCCCCGTCAGACCCCCCATCAGATCCCCCTTGTCAGACCCCTCACCCTCCTGTCAGACCCACCCTGTCGCCCTCCCCATTGACCCCACTCAGACCTCCCGTCAGCCCCATCAGACCCTCCCGTCACCCCCTCAGACCCACTCCTGTCAGCCCCTCAAACTCCCCTCGTTGGCCCCCTCAGATGCCTGGTCAGACCCCTGGTCTGCCCCCTCAGACCGCCCCCGCCCGGCCAGCCCCTGCTTCCTCTGTCTGACCCCGTCTGCAGCCCAAGTTCCGGAGCCCCTCCGACGAGGGCCGGCGGAGAGGCAGGCCCCAGCCCGGGGGCCAGCACCTGCAGCGCCCCAGCACCCCGGTCTCCCTGGTGCGGTGCTCCAGCGGGCCCGTGGGGAGCCGGGCCCCGCACTCCGTGCAGCATGGGGGCCCCCGGCACTCCCACCTCTCGGCCAGCTCCGGTGAGTGTGTCTCTGGGCCGGGGCATCCGCCTCTGTGGGCGTCCACCCCAGACTGCCTTCGCCCTGGGCCCGGGCGCGTCGGGGGGGGGTTCACGCTGTGGTTACATTTGCTCTTTGCTGTACTGTGCGTGCCTCAGTTTCCCCGGGCCCTGCCGCACTGTCTGCGCTCCCTTGGGAAGGAGGGTCAGTCCCGGAGGGCCAGGCGACAGCAGAGAGCACCTTGGGCTTGGAAGCGGGCCAAAGGGTCGGCGGGGCTGACACCGGGCCGGGGAGCAGGGCCTGGGCGATGGGTCGGGCTGGGCTAGGAAGAGAGAAGGGGCCTAGAACAGGAAAGGGGGCCCAGGGCCCCGCCCCCCGAGGGGAGTAAGGAACCAGTGAATCTGTCCTACCATGTGGGGGCAGGGTCGGGGCTTCCTGACGCGCCGTGACGGGCCTGCCTCGGTTTCCCTGGGCATTGCACCGACGGGGATGGGGATTTGGGTGTGACACCCTCCCCCACGCGCACGCAAGGGCTGATGCTTTCTGTAAGGGGGTGTGACCAGCTGGCCTCTTGTGCCCAGGAAGCTGGAGGAAGGGGGGAGGCGGGGCTGGCTGCAGGGGGCCGGGGCGGCAGGGGGTGTGACTCTCACTGGCTTGTGGGGCAGGGTCTGGCGCTGGACTGCCCTGGTGCTGCTGGTCCCTGTTCTGCCCAGTCTGTGCCGCGCTGGGTCCCTGTCACCTCAGCCCCCCTGTGCCCCCTGCCGGCCAAGAGCCCCGCCTGGTGTGGGGGGCAGGGCCCAGGGCAGCCCGAGGCCCCTGCGCCCCACTTCCAGCTGCTGGGCCCCATGCCCAGCCTTGCCTGGCTTCCCGGGCCAGTCACCTGGTCACGCCCCCCGCATCACAGTCCCCTCCTGGGGCTCAGGCGACCAGGGACCAGCCTTAGCCAACATGCAGGCAGCTGGAACAGCCCCCAGAAAGTCACCCCCCCCAATCCCACCATTGGGGCAGTACCAGGGAAACTGAGGCACGGACAGTATCCATGCAAACCCACCAGAGTCACAGGCTCACATACCACGTAAGAAGGAAGAATCCCCCACTTCCTCCCTGGGTACCCAGCCCATACAGGGCCACGGGTGGGGAGTGAGGCGATGGGGAGGGCTGTGGGTCCGGAGTTGGGAGGGGCTGGGCTGGGGGCGGGAGTGAGGGGCGATGGGGAAGGGGCTGTGGGTCCGGAGCTGGGGGAGGGGCTGGTGGGGAGTGAGGGGCGATGGGGGGAAGGGGCTGTGGGTCCGGAGCTGGGGAGGGGCTGGTGGGTGGGAGTGAGGCGAAGTGAGGCGATGGGGGAAGGGGCTGTGGGTCGGGAGTTGTGGGGAGAGGGGCTCCCAGGCCAGGGCCTGCCTCACCCTCAGGCCTGAGCTGCTGGGGGGTCCAGTCCAGTCGCAGTTCTCTGGGGCAGGCGTCTGGTTTGGGGGCCAGGCCAGGGTGATACAGGCCCCTTTGCTCCTCGCCCATCCCAGATCCTGCCCTGTGGCCCAGACCCCGGAGTGAGGAGCCGCCCATCCTGCCGCCCAAGACAGATCGGAAACGGAGACAGGTGAGACCCCCAGCGCCGCTCTCACACCCAGACGGCACCCGGGTGGGACTGGCTGTGCTGGTGCCTGGGTAGGTACCTCTGGCTGCTGGCTGGCCACGCCTGCGGTGCCCTGGGGGCTCTGGCCACGCCTGCGGTGTCCTGGGGCTCTGGCCAAGCCTGACGTGCCCTGGGGCTCGGGCCACGCCTGCGGTGCCCTGGGGGCTCTGGCCACGCCTGCGGTGCCCTGGGGCTCGGGCCACGCCTGCGGTGTCCTGGGGCTCTGGCCACGCCTGCGGTGCCCTGGGGGCTCTGGCCACGCCTGCGGTGTCCTGGGGCTCTGGCCACGCCTGCGGTGCCCTGGGGCTCTGGCCACGCCTGCGGTGCCCTGGGGGCTCTGGCCACGCCTGCGGTGCCCTGGGGGCTCTGGCCACGCCTGCGGTGTCCTGGGGCTCTGGCCACGCCTGCGGTGCCCTGGGGGCTCTGGCCACGCCTGCGGTGTCCTGGGGCTCTGGCCACGCCTGCGGTGCCCTGGGGGCTCTGGCCACGCCTGCGGTGTCCTGGGGCTCTGGCCACACCTGCGGTGCCCTGGGGGCTCTGGCCACGCCTGCGGTGCCCTGGGGCTCTGGCCACGCCTGCGGTGCCCTGGGGGCTCTGGCCACGCCTGCGGTGTCCTGGGGCTCTGGCCAAGCCTGACGTGCCCTGGGGCTCGGGCCACGCCTGCGGTGCCCTGGGGGCTCAGGCCACGCCTGCGGTGCCCTGGGGCTCAGGCCACGCCTGCGGTGCCCTGGGGGCTCTGGCCACGCCTGACGTGCCCTGGGGCTTGGGCCACGCCTGTGGTGCCCTGGGGGCTCTGGCCACGCCTGATCTGCCCTGCTCTGGCCACGCCTTACATGCCCTGGGGCTCTGGCCACACCTGTGGTGCCCTGGGGGGCTCTGTCTGCCTGTGGCCATGTCTTGGGCTCCCCAGACCCTTTGGCCCCATCTGGTCCCGTTCTCCTGACCAGGTGGCAGCTCCAGCAGCCCGGACGGGAGGGCCCCAGGATCCCTGCGGGGGGCACATGGGGGATGGGAGCCTGGAGCAGCTCAGCCCCCCTCGCGGCTCAACCCCCCAGGACGGACCCCTCTTCAAGAAGGTCTTTAGCGGCTGCCCCCTGCGCATTGCGGCCACGGCCACATGGACTCACCCCAGCACCCACGGTAGGGCGCAGGCGGGGCCTGGGGGCACCCAGGGGGGCATGTGGGGGATGGCGACTCCCGAGGAGGGAGGGGTGGTGGAGGAGGGGCTAAGGTGCAGGATAGACAGGGGTTGGGAGCTCCCAAAATAGGGGCCAGATAGGGCTTGGGAGGCCCCAGAAAGGGGGCCCAGCCCCGGTAACCCCTAGGAGCTGAGTGCTCCGGCGGCCACCCAGGAGAGAGTCAGGTGCCGCCCAGCTGATCAGCAGAGCGCCCCCAGCTGGCAGCAGGTGTGTCTGTTGGTGGAGCACATCCTACAGCCCTCAGTGCACACAACAAAATTGATTCCACACATGGATGGAAACAATTGGAGAGAGCCCCCCCCCATGCCAGGACCAGCCTGGTCTTGTGGCCAGAACCCAGACCCCCCCCCGTGCTGCCCCAACTCCCTTCCCCTCTTCCAGACCCACACCTGATCCTGGGGGCGGAGGAAGGGATCTTCACCCTGAACCGCAGTGAGTCGGAGGCAACGCTGGAGCTGGTGAGAGCTGGGGGGTGGCTGGGACCCCACGTGCCTGGGGGAGGGGCAGGTAGAGGGACCACCTATTGGGTGGGAGGGAAGGGAAGGAGGAGAATGGGGGTGTGGCCTGTGGTGAGAGGGGGCGGGCCAATCTGGCTTATGGGGTGGGGCCTGTATGCCCTATGGGGCTGGGTGGGGCGGGGGCCGTATGCCCTATGGGGCCAGAAGGGGTGGGGGAGCCGTATGCCCTATGGGGCCAGGGGCCATATGCCCTATGGGGCCAGAAGGGGTGGGGGGCTGTATGCCCTATGGGGTTGGAAGGGGTGGGGGCCGTATGCCCTATGGGGCCGGGAGGGACGGGGGCCGTATGCCCTATGGGGCCGGAAGGGGTGGGGGGGCCGTATGCCCTAAGGGGCCAGAAGGGGTGGGGGGCCGTATGCCCTATGGGGCCAGGAGGGGCGGTGGCCATATACCCTATGGGGCCGGGAGGGACGGGGGGCCGTATGCCCTATGCGGCAGCAGAGGGGGGTGGAGGGCAGGGCTCACTATGGGGTCGGCGCCCCCTAGCTGTGGCTGAGCAGAGCCGCTGACCCCCCCTCTCTCCGGCAGCTGTACCACAGCCGCACCTCATGGGTCTACTCCATCGGCAACGTGCTCATGTCCATCTCGGGTGAGCCAGGGCCAGCGGGGCCCCGCCACACAGTCCTGGCAAGCCTGGGGGGCAGGGGCTGTGGGATGGGAGTGAAGGGGCACTGGCAGGGTGGGGGGCAGGAGCTGGGGTCGGGAGGCACTGGCTGGGCGGGGGTAAGGGCTGTGGGATGGGCGGGGAGGGGGGGCAGGGGCTCTGGGTCAGGAAGGAGGGATACCAGCAGGGCTGGGGGGTCCCAGCCTCTCTCAGGAGGCCCAGCCCCAGCTGACCTCCTGCCCCTGCAGGGAAGACCCCGCAGCTGTACTCCCACAACCTGCCCAGCCTGTACGAACAGAGCAAGAGGGACCAGCGGCCCGGTGTGCACATCGCCCCCCACCGCCTGCTGCCCAGGTTCGCCCGCCCTCCCAGAGCAGGGCTGGCCGGGGGGCCGGGGAATGTGTCTAGGAGTCCCAGGGGTGGGGCTGTGGGGTGGGGAATGGGGCTAGGGTCCCGGGGCTGGGAATGGGGCTAGGGGTGCCGGGGCGGGGCCAGGGGGTGGGGAATGCGTCTAGGGGTGCTGGGGCAGGGCCAGGGGCTGGGGAATGGGGTTGGGGTGCCGGGGCGGGGCCAGGGGTGGGGAATGGGGCTGGGGTGCCAGGCCAGGGGCGTGGGGAATGGGGCTAGGGGTGCCGGGGGCTAGGGTTGCCAGGGGCGGGGCCAGGGGTGGGGTATGGGGCTAGGGGTGCTGGGGTGGGGCCAGGGGCTGGGGAATGGGGCTGGGGTGCCGGGAGGCCAGGGTGGTGGGAATGGGGCTGGGGTGCAGGGGTGGGAATGGGGCTAGGGGTGCCGGGGTGGGGCCAGGGGTGGGAATGGGGCTAGGGGTGCCGGGGCGGGGGCAGGGGTGGGGATTGGGGTTAGGGGTCCCGGGGAGGGCCAGGGTGGTGGGAATGGGGCTGGGGTCCCGGGGTGATGCTGGGGGGTGGGGAATGGGGCTAGGGATCCCGGGGCGGGGCCAGGGTGGTGGGAATGGGGCTGGGGTCCCGGGGTGGTGCTGGGGTGGGGAATGGGGCTAGGGTGCCAGGGGAGGGCCAGGGTGGTGGGGAATGGGGCTGGGGTCCCAGGGGTGGTGCTGGGGGGTGGGGAATGGGGCTAGGGGTCCTGGGGCAGGGCCAGGGTGGTGGGAATGGGGCTGGGGTCCCGGGGGCAGGGGCCAGGGGCTGGGGAATGGGGCTGGGGTGCCGGGCGGGGCCAGGGTGGTGGGAATGGGGCTGGGGTGCCGGGGTGGGGCCAGGGTGGTGGGAATGGGGCTGGGGTGCCGGGGTGGTGCTGGGGTGGGGAATGGGGCTAGGGGTCCCGGGGCGGGGCCAGGGTGGTGGGAATGGGGCTGGGGTGCCGGGGAGGGCCAGGGGTGGGAATGGGGCTGGGGCGGGGCCAGGGGCTGGGGCTGGGGCTGGGGTCCCAGGGGCGGGGCCAGGGGCAGGGGCCAGGGGCTGGGGTGCCGGGGTGGGGCCAGGGGTGGGAATGGGGCTGGGGTGCCGGGGCCAGGCTGGTGGGAATGGGGCTGGGGTGCCGGGCGGGGCCAGGGGGTGGGAATGGGGCTGGGGTCCTGGGGTGGGGCCAGGGGCTGGGAATGGGGCTGGGGTGCCGGGGCGGGGCCAGGGGCTGGGAATGGGGCTGGGGTCCCGGGGCGGCCAGGGGCTGGGGAATGGGGCTGGGGTTCCAGGGGCGGGGCCAGGGGCTGGGAATGGGGCTGGGGTCCCGGGGCGGGGCCAGGGGCTGGGAATGGGGCTGGGGTTCCAGGGGCGGGGCCAGGGGCTGGGGAATGGGGCTGGGGTCCCGGGGCGGGGCTGGGAATGGGGCTGGGGTGCCGGGGCGGGGCCAGGCTGGTGGGGAATGGGGCTGGGGTGCCGGGGCCAGGGGCCAGGGGCTGGGAATGGGGCTGGGGTCCCAGGGGCGGGAGCCAGGGGCTGGGAATGGGGCTGGGGTGCCGGGGCGGGGCCAGGGGCTGGGAATGGGGCTGGGGTCCCGGGGCGGGGCCAGGGGCTGGGGAATGGGGCTGGGGTTCAGGGGCGGGGCCAGGGGCTGGGAATGGGGCTGGGGTCCCGGGGCGGAGCCAGGGGCTGGGAATGGGGCTGGGGTTCCAGGGGCGGGGCCAGGGGCTGGGAATGGGGCTGGGGTCCCGGGGGTGGGGCCAGGGGCTGGGGAATGGGGCTGGGGTTCCAGGGGCGGGGCCAGGGCTGGGAATGGGGCTGGGGTGCCGGGGGGCTGTCTTTGGGCAGATTGGAGTGCCAAGACCCCTGCTCTAGAGCAGGCAAGTCCCCAGCCCGGCCCCACGCGTCGCTGGTGGGGATTTCCCGCGCAGGGGGGGTTGCAGGCACGAACCCTGCAAGCCGGGGCAGCTGCAGCCCCCCCCCCCAGTTCCAGCCCCTTGGCCCCGGGAGACCCGCCCCCCCCCCCCCCGCTGCCCGCTCAGCGCCTGCGCTTGCTCCACAGGAAAAACGCCACCTCCACCAAGATCCCGGACACCAGGGCTGCCGGGCCTGCTGCGTGGGTGAGTAACCCCCAGCACGGCCCCCAAACCACAGCCCCCACAGCACAGCCCCGTGAACCACCCCACAGCACGGCTCCCTGAACATCCCACTGCCCCCCACAGCACAGCTCCCCTGAACCGCCCCCCAGCCCCCCATGGCACGGGCCCCCCAGAACCGCACCCTGCTGAGCCCCCTGCAGCACAGTCCCTAGGCCCCGGGTGGCTGCCCGGCCCCTGACAGGCGCTGTCCCCGCAGCCCAGCACTCGCGCACCGGCTGCCACTACCTGTGCGGGGCGCTGGAGGCCAGCGTGGTCCTGCTGCAGTGGTACCAGCCCATGCAGAAGTTCATGCTGGTGAAGGTAGGGAGCCCTGAGCGGTTTGGGGGGAGAAGGAAGAGGGTGGGGGCAGGGTGGTGGAGGGTAAGGGGCAGGTAGCGGGTGTTTGGGAGTAAGGAAGGGGCGGGTGTCTGGCGGGTAGCGGGCTGGGGTGGTGGTGTGTAAGGCGGCTGGGGTTGTGGGTGGGGTGGGTGCTAGGGGCAGGTACGTGGATGAGTAAGGGGGCAGGTAGAGGGTGTCTGGGGGTAAGGGGCGGGTGTCTGGCGGGTAGCGGGCTGGGGGTGGTGGTGTGTAAGGCAGCTGGGGTTGTGGGTGGGGTGGGTGCTAGGGGCAGGTAGTGGGTGTCTGGGGGTAAGGAAGGGGGCCGGTGTCTGGCGGGTAGCGGGCTGGGGTGGTGGTGTGTAAGGCGGCTGGGGTTGTGGGTGGGGTGGGCGCTAGGGGCAGGTAGTGGGTGTCTGGGGGTAAGGAAGGGGGCGGGTGTGCGGCGGGTAGAGGGCTGGGGGCTCTCACCTCAGGCCCCTCCCCCCACAGCTCCGGGCGCCCCGAGGGGGGGGGGGGGCTAGGCCAGAGCAGGCGGAGCTGCCGCGCCTGGCCCTGCCCTGCGTCCCACGTGGGCCCCTGTCCCCCCCAGCACTTCGACTTCCCGCTGCCCACCCCCCTGCCCGTGTTCGAGATGCTGGTGGCGCCGGGCGAGGAGTACCCGACCGTCTGCATCGGGGTGAGCCGGGGGCCCTCGCCCACCCAGCCTGTCCACTTCCACACCATCAACCTCAACTCCCTCACCTCCTGGTTCACCCACACCGGCGCCGGTAAGGGGGTGCCCCGGGGGCCTTGGCCGGGGGCCAGGAGGGCACAAGGGGGTGCCATGGGGGGGTCCTTGGCTGGGGCTGTGACCGCCAGGGGAGCTATAGGTGCCGTGGGGGGGGCAGGACACAAGGCGGCAGGGTGGGGGCTATGGTGGGGACGCTGTGTGCCACCAGGGGGGACGTGCAGGTGCAGGTACAGGGGGTGGACACGGGGCACCGGGTTCGGGCTGGTGCTGCCCGGCTCAGCCCGGCCCGGTCTCTTTGCAGACACCTCGTGCCCCGGGCCGGTGCAGGTGAGCCAGGTGGACAGCGAGACGGTGCTGGTTCTGCTGGAGAGTAAGTGGGGGGCAGCTGGCGCTGTGGGCAGGGTGCTGGGGGCGTGTGGGGAGGGCTGCTCCACTGTTGTGGGCCTGTGTTCACTCTGGCGTTGCATTCACTGGTTGCTTTGTGTGTGTGTGATTCCCACTGTCCTGTGTGTGTGTGTGTGTGTGTGTGTGTGTGATTCCCACTGTCCTGTGTGTGTGTGTGATTCCCACTGTCCTGTGTGTGTGTGTGTGTGTGTGTGTGTGTGATTCCCACTGTCCTGTGTGTGTGTGATTCCCACTGTCCTCTGTGTGTGTGTGTGTGTGTGTGTGTGTGATTCCCACTGTCCTGTGTGTGTGTGTGATTCCCACTGTCCTCTGTGTGTGTGTGTGTGTGTGTGTGTGTGTGTGTGATTCCCACTGTCCTCTGTGTGTGTGTGGTGTGTGTGTGATTCCCACTGTCCTCTGTGTGTGTGTGTGTGTGTGTGTGTGTGTGATTCCCACTGTCCTCTGTGTGTGTGTGTGATTCCCACTGTCCTCTGTGTGTGTGTGTGTGTGTGTGTGTGTGATTCCCACTGTCCTCTGTGTGTGTGTGATTCCCACTGTCCTGTGTGTGTGTGTGTGTGTGTGTGTGTGTGTGATTCCCACTGTCGTGTGTGTGTGTGTGTGTGTGTGTGTGTTCAGTCCCTGAGGTGGGGGCAGATCACACCTGGGGCGCGAAGCAGGACAAAGCCGGGCAGGGCGGCCTGGGGGCCAGGGCCAGTGGCTGGGGGTGCAAGCTGGTTTGGGCCGGCTGGGGGAGAAGGACCCTCGCTGGCCTGGGGGGCTGGGGCAGGTGCCCTGGGCCCCAGCTGGGCTGGCTGCTCCTGTCACAACAAGCCTGTGCTTCCCTGGGCCCCCCCGACCCAATAGACCCTCTCCTCTACCTGCCACCTGAGAGTCTCTTCTGGCTGCGGGTGGGGGGCAGGTCTGGGGGCTCCCCCATGCCCCGTGACAGGGGGCCCTGCACACTGAGCTGGGGGAAGGGTCATAGTCCATGTATGGGTGGGACGTGGTGGGGGGCTGTGGGGGGAGGGGCATCAGTGCAAGACCTGACCCCTCCCCTTCCGCCCCCCCATGTGGCAGGAAGCGTGAACGTGGTCACCCTGCAGGGCACCCTGGTGCGGAGGCTGCCGGCCCCTGACAGCTCCTTCGACGTGGCCGTGGAGGCCGTAGGTGGGTGGCGTGGGGGAGGGGGCTGCTCCCATCCCCCCAGCCCTGGGTGCGGGTCCCCCACGTCCTGTGCCAGCCACAGGGCACGAGCGCTGGGGGCCAGCGGCTGGGGCTGAGTCTGGCAGGGCCCTGCATGGAACCAGCTCCACCCCAGAGCTGGCTGCATTGCAGGGCTGGACACAGGGTCCCTGGGTAACCAGCCCCTCCCCCCAGCTGGGGCATTTCTTCTGCAGCTCACTGGGCCCTGCCCTCCAGGTTGCTGCACGGGGGCGGGCGGGGAGGAACGTTGGGCTGGGGTTGGTGGGGAGGAATGCGGGGTGGGCGGGGGAGGAATGCAGGGGGCAGGGAGGAACACTGGGCTGGGGCGGGGAGGAATGCAGGGGCGGCAGGGGAATGCTGGGCTGGGGGTGGGCGAGGGAGGACTGCGGGGGAGGCACGCTGGGCTGGGGATGGGAGGAATACGGGGGGGGGTGCCCTGAGGACTGACCCCCCCTGCCCCTCTCCCCCAGTGCTGGGGCAGAGCTGTCTGCAGGCTTTCTGGCGCCACGGCATGCAGGTCTGGCACTTCGACCCGGCACAGGTATGGCCCCACCCCTGAGTCCCCACCGCCCCTGAGCCCCCTTCTCCCCAGCCCCTACCCCCAGCACCTCCACCACCCCAGCCCCCAGCTCCACCCCTGGAATCCCCTGAGCCCCGTCCCCACCACCCCGCTGCCCCACGCCCTGCCCCTGGAACCCTGAACCCCACCCATCCTCCTGCTGCCCTAGCCAGCCCCTCCTCTGGCACTCCCGGAGCCCCTTCCCCAACAATACTGCCCCTCCCCCAGCCCTGCAGCCCATGGGCCTTGCTTCCCACCCAGATGGGGGGGGGGGTACTTGGCCCTGTGCCAAAGCCACACCCCCAGTGGTGGGGCCTGGCTGCCTGGGGGGGTCAGGGGAGACCTTGCAGTGCCCCCGCCCCACACCCCGTGTCTCTTGTAGCTGATCCAGGAGCTGCGGGATCCACGCTGCACGTTCCGCCTGCTGGGCACCCACAGGTAGGAACCAAACCCCCGCGCTCACAGGTAGGAACCAACCCCCCACGCTCACAGGTAGGAACCAACCCCCACACTCACAGCAGGGTCCCCGGGCCCAGAAGCAGGGGTCCCACCAGTGCTCCCTCCGGTCTGTGCCATGCGTGCGGGATACATTGCCAGGCATGTGCACAAGTGCACCACCGGAGACGCCTGCAGCCGGCTCGGGGGCTCTGCTAGCCGGCCGGGCAGCCCCTGACTCCCAGCTTCCAGGGCACCGTGTCTCCTGCCCCCCTCCCCGTCCCCACAGCTTGGGCTTCCTCTCCCCGGGCACCTGCTCTGCCCCCTCCTGCAGCAGTTGGGGGAACCGCTCTAGGGGCCACGGCCAGTGGGGCACTGGCTCATGACGGGGGGGCTGGAGGGTACATGAGGGAGTGCGGGGTGTCGTCTGCTGCCTGACCCCCGCTCTGCCCCCCCCAGCACGGTTGTCTTGGAGATGCGTCTCACGGAGGACACCCACAGCAACCTGTACATCCAGGAGTGACAGCCGCACCAGCGGGGGGCGGACCCCCCGGAAGCTGCTGTTTGCCAGAGACCCCAGGGCAGCCCCACGTGGGCCGTGGCAGAGTCGGCCCCCAGCGCTGCCCCCACATGACACTGACTGCAGGGGCTGGGTCACCCCCTTTTCCACACACTGTCAATATTGGCCCCAAAAAAGTCGGAAAACCCCAGTGTGGCTGTTTTACCCCCCCCCCGCTGCAAAAAGTCTGGGGGGGTGGCTGGGTGGGCCCCAAGACTGCAGCCCCAGCCTGGGCAGTGAGGGGGGACAGGCCCCCACCCTTCCCCAGGGCCTGGGCTCCATCACCTGGGGATGGAGCCTGGGAGGGGGCAGGGGCAGGTTAAAAAATGACAGCAGAGCCGGAACCCCACCCCCCTCCAGCGCCGGGACCCGGGCGCCCATCCCCCTCCAGCGCCGGAACCCCATCCCCCTCCAGCGCCGGGACCCGGGCGCCCATCCCCCTCCAGTGCTGGAACCGGGCGCCCATCCCCCTCCAGCGCTAGAACCCCACCCTCCAGCACCGGGACCCAGACGCCCATCCTCCAGCGCCGGGCCCCACCCTCCAGCGCCGGGACCCGAGCGCCCATCCCCCGCCAGCGCCGGAACCCCATCCCCCTCCAGCGCCGGGACCCAGACGCCCATCTCCCTCCAGCGCCGGAACCCCATCCCCCTCCAGCGCCGGGACCCGGCGCCCATCCCCCTCCAGCGCTGGGACCCCACCCTCCAGCGCTGGAACCGGGCGCCATCCCCTCCAGCGCTAGAACCCCACCCCTCCAGCGCCGGGACCCGAGCGCCCATCCCCCTCCAGCGCTGGAACCCCATCCCCCTCCAGCGCCGGAACCCCATCCCCCTCCAGCGCCGGGACCCAGGCGCCCCCCCGCCCCGCAGGAAGGAGGCAGGCTCTGCGTGGGTGCAGCCATCAATCACCTACGATTTATTGAGCGGGGGAGACGCAGCACGGCCCCCGCCGGCGCCGCCCCAGCCCTACGGCGCGGAGGGCCCCTCGCCCCTTGTCCAGTAGCAGAGGAAGGTGCCAGCAGCGCCGTGCAGCACAGCAGGCCCCCCCGGGGGCAACTACTAAAAGGCACTTGGGATCAGGCCCTCCAGGCACACCCACAGCGGGGGGGGTCTCAGCAACTGCCCAACCCCACCCTGGCTTCTGAGCCCCTCCCCCCCAGTGGGCAGGTTTCTGGGGGGGGGCAGCAGCAGTGGTGCCCCCCCAGGCCCTGCCACCCCCCCAGCCTGGTCCAGCCCCAGGGGCGGGGGCGCTGAGCCGGGGTCACGGCGCTAGCCCAGCTGCTCTTCGTACTGCTTGCGGAAGCAGTCGCCGGCGGGGAAGAAATCCCAGCACCGCTCCTGGTACATCTTCCAGACGTAGGACTCCTGGGGGCCGGGGTTAGGGGCCGGGGTCAGAGCCATGGGCCCTCCAGTCCGTACCCCCCCACCGTGGGGCAGAGCCATGGGCCCGCCAGTCCGTACCCCCCACCGTGGGGCAGAGCCATGGGCCCTCCAGTCCGTACCCCCACCGTGGGGCAGAGCCATGGGCCCTCCAGTCCGTCCCCCCACCGTGGGGCAGAGCCATGGGCCCTCCAGTCCGTACCCCACCGTGGGGCAGAGCCATGGGCCCTCCAGTCCGTACCCACCGTGGGGCAGAGCCATGGGCCCTCCAGTCCGCCCCACCGTGGGGCAGAGCCATGGGCCCTCCAGTCTGTACCCCACTGTGGGGCAGAGCCATGGGCCGCCAGTCCGTACCCCCCCCGTGGGGCAGAGCCATGGGCCCTCCAGTCCGTACCCCACCGTGGGGCAGAGCCATGGGCCCGCCAGTCCGTACCCCGTGGGGCAGAGCCATGGGCCCTCCAGTCCATACCCCCCCACCGTGGGGCAGAGCCATGGGCCCTCCAGTCCGTACCCCCCCCACCGTGGGGCAGAGCCATGGGCCCTCCAGTCCGCCCCCACCGTGGGGCAGAGCCATGGGCCCTCCAGTCCGTACCCCCCACCGTGGGGCAGAGCCATGGGCCCTCCAGTCCGTACCACCGCCCCACCGTGGGGCAGAGCCATGGGCCCTCCAGTCCGTACCCCCCCCACCGTGGGGCAGAGCTATCGGCCCTCCAGTCCGTACCCCCGCCCCACCGTGGAGCAGAGCCATGGGCCCTCCAGTCCGTACCCCCCCCACCGTGGGGCAGAGCCATGGGCCCTCCAGTCCGTACCCCCCCCACCGTGGGGCAGAGCCATGGGCCCTCCAGTCTGTACCCCCACCGTGGGCAGAGCCATGGGCCCTCCAGTCCGCACTCCCCACCGTGGGGCAGAGCCATGGGCCCTCCAGTCCGTATCCCCACCGTGGGGCAGAGCCATGGGCCCTCCAGTCCGCACTCCCCACCGTGGGGGCAGAGCCATGGGCCCTCCAGTCCGCACCCCCAACCGTGGGGCAGAGCCATGGGCCCTCCAGTCCGTACCCCCACCGTGGGGCAGAGCCATCGGCCCTCCAGTCCGTACGCCCGCCCCACCGTGGAGCAGAGCCATGGGCCCTCCAGTCCGTACCGCCCCCACCGTGGGGCAGAGCCATGGGCCCTCCAGTCCGTACCCCCCCCACCGTGGGGCAGAGCCATGGGCCCTCCAGTCCGTACCCCCCACCATGGGGCAGAGCCATGGGCCCTCCAGTCCGCACTTCCCCCACCGTGGGGCAGAGCCATGGGCCCTCCAGTCCGTACCCCCCACCGTGGGGGCAGAGCCATGGGCCCTCCAGTCCGTACCCGCCCCCCACCGTGGGGCAGAGCCATGGGCCCTCCAGTCCCTTCCCTCTCTCCCCGGGGGGCAGACCCCCAGTTGCCCAGTGGCATCTCACCTGCCCAGTGTGCTCCGTCTCGTCCTTGTTGATGAGGTACATCAGGAAGAACCTGGGGGGAAGACCCACCCCCATGATTAACCCCATGAGTGCCACACACAGCAACTGCCCTGGGGCTGCATGGCCAGGCCCAGGCCTCTCCCCCATAGGCAGCTGGCCCACCCTGTCACTCACCTGTGCTTGGCCCCGCCCCTGGGTCCCTGTCACTCACCTGTGCCTGGCCCCGCCCCTGGGTCCCTGTCACTCGCCTGTGCTTGGCCCCGCCCCTGGGTCCCTGTCACTCGCCTGTGCTTGGCCCCGCCCCTGGGTCCCTGTCACTGGCCTGTGCTTGGCCCCGCCTCTGGGTCCCTGTCACTCGCCTGTGCTTGGCCCCGCCCCTGGGTCCCTGTCACTGGCCTGTGCCTGGTCCCGCCCCTGGGTCCCTGTCACTCGCCTGTGCCTGGCCCCGCCCCTGGGTCCCTGTCACTGGCCTGTGCTTGGCCCCGCCCCTGGGTCCCTGTCACTGGCCTGTGCTTGGCCCCGCCTCTGGGTCCCTGTCACTCGCCTGTGCTTGGTCCCGCCCCTGGGTCCCTGTCACTGGCCTGTGCCTGGCCCCGCCCCTGGGTCCCTGTCACTCACCTGTGCCTGGCCCCGCCCCTGGGTCCCTGTCACTGGCCTGTGCCTGGCCCCGCCCCTGGGTCCCTGTCACTCGCCTGTGCTTGGCCCGCCCTGGGTCCCTGTCACTCGCCTGTGCCTGGCCCCGCCCCTGGGTCCCTGTCACTGGCCTGTGCCGGCCCCGCCCCTGGGTCCCTGTCACTGGCCTGTGCTTGGCCCCGCCCCTGGGTCCCTGTCACTGGCCTGTGCCTGGCCCCGCCCCTGGGTCCCTGTCACTGGCCTGTGCTTGGCCCCGCCCCTGCGTCCCTGTCACTGGCCTGTGCCTGGCCCCGCCCCTGGGTACCTGTCACTGGCCTGTGTCTGGCCCCGCCCCTGGGTCCCTGTCACTGGCCTGTGCCTGGCCCCGCCCCTGGGTCCCTGTCACTGGCCTGTGCTTGGCCCTGCCCCTGGGTGGTTGTCGCTCATCGGTGCTTGCCCCGCCCCCCCCCCGGGTTCCACCTGTCACTCACAAGTGCTTGGCCCCGCCCACTCACATGTAATTGGCCAGGTTGTGCTCCTCCAGCGTGTGGCTCTCGAAGCCGTGCGGCGTCGTGTCGAAATAGTCGCTGCCGATGCCGCAGATGAAGCACTTGGTCTGGGGGGGGCGCAGGGGTTAGAGCCCAGGAGTCCGATCCCCCCCCCCCGCGGGGTGCACTGAGGGGGGGCCACTCACCTCCATGTCCTCCTTCACCTGCTCCTGCTGGTCCCGCAGCTCCCCAAAGGCGTCGATGATCAGGCCTGGCCACAGAGAGGGGGTGAGGGGCCCCCGTGTCAGCTGGGGGGCGGCAACCTGCCTAGCCAGCCCCAACCCCGTCCCACCGCCCCAGCACGGCCCCCCCAGCCCTGTACCTCCCCAGCACGGCCCCCCAGCTGACAGCCTCCCAGCATGGCCTCTGAGCCCTGTACCTCCCCAGCACGCCCCCAGCCCTGTACCTCCCCAGCACGGCCCCCCAGCTGACAGCCTTCCAGCACAGCCCCCCAGCCCTGTACCTCCCCAGCACGGCCCCCCCAGCCCTGTACCTCCCCAGCACGGCCCCCAGCTAACAGCCTTCCAGCACGGCCCCCAGCCCTGTACCTCCCAGCACGGCCCCCAGCTGACAGCCTCCCAGCATGGCCTCTGAGCCCTGTACCTCCCAGCACGGCCCCCAGCCCTGTACCTCCCCAGCACGGCCCCCAGCTGACAGCCTTCCAGCACAGCCCCCAGCCCTGTACCTCCCAGCACGGCCCCCAGCCCTGTACCTCCCCAGCACGGCCCCCAGCTAACAGCCTTCCAGCACGGCCCCCAGCCCTGTACCTCCCAGCACGGCCCCAGCCAACAGCCTTCCAGCACGGCCCCCAGCCCTGTACCTCCCAGCACGCCCCAGCCCTGTACCTCCCAGCACGGCCCCAGCTGACAGCCTTCCAGCACGCCCCAGCCCTGTACCTCCCAGCACGGCCCCAGCTAACAGCCTTCCAGCACGCCCCAGCCCTGTACCTCCCAGCACGGCCCCCAGCTAACAGCCTTCCAGCACGGCCCCCAGCCCTGTACCTCCCAGCACAGCCCCCAACTGACAGCCTCCCAGCACGGCCCCAGCCCTGTACTCCCCAGCACGGCCCCTCAGCCCTGTACCTCCCCAGCACGGCCCCCCAGCTGACAGCCTTCCAGCACGGCCCCCCAGCCCTGTACCTCCCCAGCACGGCCCCCAGCTGACAGCCTCCCAGCACGGCCCCCAGCCCTGTACCTCCCAGCACGGCCCCCAGCTAACAGCCTCCCAGCACGCCCCCAGCCCTGTACCTCCCAGCACGGCCCCCAGCTAACAGCCTTCCAGCACGGCCCCAGCCCTGTACCTCCCCAGCACGGCCCCCCAGCTAACAGCCTTCCAGCACGGCCCCCCAGCCCTGTACCTCCCCAGCACGGCCCCCCAGCTAACAGCCTCCCAGCACGGCCCCAGCCCTGTACCTCCCAGCACGGCCCCCCAGCTGACAGCCTCCCAGCATGGCCTCTGAGCCCTGTACCTCCCCAGCACGGCCCCCCAGCCCTGTACCTCCCCAGCACGGCCCCCCAGCTGACAGCCTTCCAGCACGGCCCCCCAGCCCTGTACCTCCCCAGCACGGCCCCCCAGCTGGCAGCCTCCCAGCATGGCCTCCGAGCCCTGTACCTTTCCAGCACGGCCCCCCAGCTGACAGCCTCCCAGCATGGCCTCCGAGCCCTGTACCTTTCCAGCACGGCCCCCCAGCTGACAGCCCCCCAGCCCTTTACCTTCCCAGCACGGCCCCCCAGCTTACAGCCTCCCAGCCCGGTACCTCCCCAGCACAGCCCCCCAGCTGACAGCCCCCCAACCCGGTACCTCCCCAGCACGGCCCTCCAGCTGACTGCGCCCCCAGCTGCCCACCAGCCCAGCCCAGCCCTCCACCTGACAGCCCCCGCCCCACCCCACGGCTCACCCTGGATGATGGCCAGCAGGATGACGATGACGAAGAAGAAGAAGGTGATGTCGAAGACCACGCGGTAGAGCTCGTACTCGTCGCCGGCCGGGTCCTCAATCTCGTCCCCGATGCCCCCGCCTGCCCGCACCCCCACGTACATGTGGAACAGGTAGCACTGGGGAGACACGGGGCCTTCAGCCGGGGCCTGGAGCCGCCCGCCAGCCCCCGCAGGGCAGCCCCGTCCCCCCGCTCACCGTCATCATGTCGTCGCACTTCATGTCCGGCTCGTCCTCATCCTCGCTCTTGTTGTAGAACTTGCGGAAGAAGTTGAAGGCCACCACGGTGTAGAGGTAGACGACCACGGCCAGCAGCCCCACCGTCATCAGCAGCTGGGGGCACCGAGAGCTGGCACCGGGCCCCGGAGCGCCTGCCCGCCCCCCGGCCCCCAGCCTCGCCCGCGGGGGCACCAGGGCCGAGAGCGCCCGCTCCGCCCCCCCGCCCACCGGCCTCGCCCGCGGAGGCACCAGAGCAGCGCCGCTCCGCCCCCCCGCCCAGCCAGCTGGGGGCACCGGGCCCAGGAGCGCCTGCCCTGCCCCCCCGCCCACCAGCCTTGCCCACTGGGGGCCCCAGGGCCAAGCGCGCCCGCCCCGCACCCCCGCCCACCGGCCTCGCCAGCTGGGGGCACCGGGCCCAGGAGCGCCTGCCCCGCCCACCAGCCTTGCCCACTGGGGGCCCCAGGGCCAAGCGCGCCCGCCCCGCCCCCCACGCCCACCGGTCCCGCCCGCGGGGGGCGCCGAAAGCTGGCGCTGCTGGAGCCCCCGCCCGGCGCGGCCCGGCCCACCTGCTTGCCGTTGTGGGTGACGGAGGAGAGGATGGTGCGCAGCGTCTTCACGCCCATGGCGATGTCCAGCAGGTGGGCGGCGAAGAAGAAGTTGTTGTAGTGGCCCAGCAGGGACATGACCATGTACCAGGCCAAGTAGAGGAAGGACTGCGGGCAAGGGCAGGGGCGGGGCTGGGGGCACCTCCTTGTGGGGCACCCCCCCCAAGAGGGGCAGGGAGTCCCCTTCCCCGCAGACCAGCCCTGCCGCTGGCGCCCCTCACCAGGGCATCTGGTCCCGGCCTCCTCCACTCACCTGCCACAGGCTCCCCCTCCACACCCTCCCCCCACCGCTCACCCAGATCCCGCCTCCCCACTGGGCCTCCTGACACCCAAGAGCTCACCCCCTGGCCCCTCCCCCTGCCTCCTGGCGTCCCCCTTCCCCGCCTGGCCCCGTTTGCCTGCATGCCCCCAGCCCCCGCCTGCCCCAACCCTCCTGCCCTGCCTCCTAGCCGCCTGCCCCCAGCCTGCCTCCTAGCCCCCGCCTCCTCCTAGCCCCTGCCTGCCCCCACCTGCCTCCTAGCCCCCGCCCTGCCTCCTAGCCCCTGCCTGCCCCCAGCCTGCCTGCCCCCAGCCTGCCTCCTAACCCCTGCCTGCCCCAGCCTACCCAGTTCCCGCCTGCCCCCAGCCTGCCTCCTAGCCCCCACCCTGCCTCCTAGGCCCCCGCCTACCCCCAGCCTGCCTCCTAGCCCCCGCCCTGCCTCCTAGCCCCCGCCTACCCCCAGCCTGCCTCCTAGCCCCCTCCTGCCTCCTAGCCCCGCCTGCCCCCCAGCCTGCACCCCACCCGCACTCACGTTGTCGGTGAAGATGACGCCAAACTTCCAGAGCTGGTACTTGATGTCGATGGACATGATCCTGTGCGGGGTGGGGGGAGGGGGGGAATGAGAGTGGGGGCATGTTGCTCCCCCGCCTTGTGAGTCTCCCCCAGCCCACCCCCTTCCCCTGGGCTCCACCCCCCAGCCCAGCCCCGTCCCCTCACCAGGTCAGCAGGGACTTGTCAGGCGGGGGCTTGTGCTCGCTCTGGGCGCTGATTTCCAGGCTGGCCAAGTCCATGCCCAGCAGCTCCGCGATCCGCTCCCGCCCGTAGATGTCGCCGTATTTCTCCAGCACCTGGGGCAGAGCAAAATCCAGGGGCCAGATGGGAGCTCCCCTGCCCCCCGGGAAAGGCCCGGCCCGGTGCCCAGCTCCCCTTCCCTTCCCCCCCCAGCTCCCGTGCCCAGCTCCTCCTCCCCAAGGCCCGGTGCCCAGCTCCCCTCCTCCCTCCCCCAAGGCCCCGTGCCCAGCTCCTCTCCCCTCCCCAAGGCCCCGTGCCCAGCTCCTCCTCCCCAAGGCCCCGTGCCCAGCTCCTCTCCCTCCCCCAAGGCCCCGTGCCCAGCTCCCCCAACCCCCAACGTGCAAGGGACTCACCTTCCTCTTGACGAATTTGTCCCAGTAGTTGCTGGGGAAGGACCTGGTGAGGGGACAGCAAGAGGCAGGCTCAGGGGGGGCCAGAAGGGGGTAGCACCCCCCCATCACGTCGGGGGGTGCTCCTCAACCCGCAGCCTGGGGGGCTGCCAGGGGAGGTGGGGGGGGGAGGCCCGGCCCCAGGCCACACCCAGCAGAGGGGCCCCACGTACGGCGTGTTCAGCACCAGCCGGTCCCACTGGCCCTTGATGTCGTCGTCCTCGGGCTGCTCCGTGATGTAGAGCCCGTCGAACTCCAGCTTGCGGGCCAGCTCCTTCTCCCGCTTGAAAATCACCAGCGGCACCTGGGGGGCAGGGCGGTCAGGGGGCTCCCGGAGCGGGGCGAGGCGCAGCCCAGCCTGCCCTGGAGCCTGGGGTGGGCGTGGCCCCCTGCCCTGCAGCCTGAGGAGGTTTGAAGGGGCGTGGCCCCATGGCACAAGTGGGTGTGGCCCAGTGGCGAGTGGGGCAAGGTCTGGTGGACGTGTGGGCGTGGCCCAGTGTGATGTGGGGGGACGTCCACTCGCTGGGCGCTAGGCTTGGGCTGGGGGCTGCGGCGACCCCTACTGGCCTCTGTCTGTAAGCACGGCCCAGCGGGGGGTCGCCCTGAGGGCCCCCATGTGTAGACCGTGGCCCAGCCAGTTCTCACCTGAGAGGGAAGGAGTTTGAACTGGGGGGGGTTGGGGAAGGGTCGGTCTCGGCTGGGAAAACACGGAGAGGAGACTGAGCCGAGCGCTGGGGGTTCGGGGGCCGGTGGACCCCACCCCAAGGGGTCTGAGGCTGCCTGGCCCCTCCCTTCGCTGCCCATAGAACCTCGCAGCAGCAATAGCCCCCCGTTCTACGGGCTGGGGAGTCTCATTGTGTTGCAGACGGGGTGCAGGGTCGGGGGCGTGGCCCAGTGGTTGGGGGCGTGGCCTGGCAGTGGATGGGTGGGCATAGCCGAGTGGCGGGGTGTGGCCCATGGCTGGTGGGCGTGGCTCCCTGCCCTGCAGCCTGAGTAGATTTGAAGGGGCTTGGCCCCGGTAAAGAACCCAGAAAATACCGGACACGAGCACTGAGCAATGTGCAGTGTCCAGTATGGCCTGTTTCCCTCGGACGGAAGCCCGGCGGGGACAACCTTCCCCTGCCGCGTCGGGCGGGGCCGGGCGGGGCGGGGGAGTGAGGAGCGCGGGGCCATTTAAAGGCACAGCGCCCTTTTTTTTTTTTTTTTTTGCTTTGGTCTCCCCCTTTTTTTTTTTCCTCAACAGAATTTTTTCCCGGTGGGTTTTTTTTTGGGGGGGCGGGGGTTTCGGTATTTTTTGTTAACCCATGTGGCAACCCTAGTCCCCGTGACAGGTGGGCAAGGTCTGGTGGATGTGTGGGCGTGGGCCAGTCACAGAGGGCATGGCCCAGTGGCGGGGTATGGCGTGGGCGTGGCCCGGCTCTCACCTTGAGGCAGTTGTAGCCGATGATGCAGAGGAAGGCCACGAGCGTGTGGGTGATGGACAGGAACTGCAGCGTGGGCTGCATGTAGCCTGTGCTCTCCTCCAGGAAGAAATAGACCACGCTGTCCTCCTCCTCGTCCTCCCCGGCCCCCTCGCCGCTGGCCCCGAAGCCCGAACCCCCGGCCAGCTCCTCCACCAAGCCTGAGCCCTCCAGCTCCTCCTCGCCGGGCGGGGAGTCCGACACCTGCAGGGCAGGGACGGCTTGGGGCAGGGCCGCTGGGAGCCCCACCTCCAATCCCAGGCCAGAGTCCAGGAGCCCAGGCCCCCCCCGTGCTGTAACCACTAGCCCCCACGTCCCGCCAGATCCCAGGAGTCCTGGCTCCCAGGCCCCCTGGGCTGTAACCACTAGCCCCCACTCCCCACCAGATCCCAGGAGTCCTGGCTCCCAGGCCTTTCCTCTGCTGTAACCACTAGCCCCCACTCCCCACCAGATCCCAGGAGTCCTGGCTCCCAGGCCCCCTGGGCTGTAACCACTAGCCCCCACTCCACACCAGATCCCAGGAGTCCTGGCTCCCAGGCCTTTCCTCTGCTGTAACCACTAGCCCCCACGTCCCGCCAGATCCCAGGAGTCCTGGCTCCCAGGCCCCCTGGGCTGTAACCACTAGCCCCCACTCCCCACCAGATCCCAGGAGTCCTGGCTCCCAGGCCTTTCCTCTGCTGTAACCACTAGCCCCCACTCCCCACCAGATCCCAGGAGTCCTGGCTCCCAGGCCTTCCCTCTGCTGTAACCACTAGCCCCCACTCCCTGCCAGGACCCAGGAGCCCTGGGCCCCAGCCCCCTGCTCTAACCACTGGACCTGCCTCCCGCCCCGCACTGACCTTGTAGAAGAGCAGGATGAAGTTGATGGCGAAGGCCAGGAAGAGGGCCAGGAAGCGCAGGTTGTAGAAGTTGCGGGACAGGTAGTTCTGAAAGGACAGAGCCGGTCGGCGCCGGTGGGGCTGGGGGTCGGGGCCCCCAGCCGCTCCTGTCTGAGCCCGGAGCAGAGCCAGCCCCCGCCCCGCCCCCGCCCCGCCTACCAGGAACTTGACCCTCTGGATCTCCAGCTCAGCCCAGACCTCCGAGCCTGCAGCAGGTGGCTCCTCCTTGCGCTCCCGGGGGGCGGCCGCCTTCCTCTGCTGTGTCCTGGGGGCCTCAGCCTCTGTGTCCTGGGGGGCGGCCACCTCCGGCCCCACCTTCTCCCCGTTCTCCGTGCTGTGGGGGCAGCGGGTCAGTTGAGTGTGCGCCCCTCCCCCCACGCTGGGGAGCAGCCCCTGGCCAGGGCAGGGGTACACCGGTGGGGGAAGGGTGGGGCAGGCCTGTCCTGATGGGACCCAGCACCCCTCCGCAGTGCCCCACCGCCACGGCCCCACTCACTCAGCCTTCTCGGCCTCCTCGGGCAGCTCCGCCATCTGCTCCGGCTCCAGCACCTCCTCCCCGTCCAGCTGGGGAGCGACACAACAGAGCCCGTGTCAGGGACCCGCAGTGTGGGGCCGGGGACATGGTACCAAGGCAGAGCGCGGGCCTGGCCGGGATGGGAACCTGGGTCTCTCCCGAACCCGGGAGTCCCACTAGACCCCACTGCCCTCCTCAAGGGGGGGACAGAACCCAGGAGTCCCGGCTCTCAGCCCCCCTCCTCTAACCACTAGCCCCCACTGCCCTCCCTGAGCCAGGGAGAGAACCCAGGAGTCCTGGCTCCCAGCCCCCTGCTCTAACTACTAGACCCCACTCCCGTCCCAGAGAGTGGAGAGACACCCCCGGAGAGACACCCCCGGAGCCCTAAGGCCAGCCCCGCCCCACCCCAGCATACCCCCAGTTTCCTCTTGAGGATGGGGGAGCCCTCGGGCGTGGGCGGCTCCACGGGCGTGGCGTCCCCTATGTCCCCCAGCCCCCCGGGGGCGTCGGGGGCGGCTGCCCGGTAATGCCCCGGGTCCTTCTTCATCTCCAGCCTGAAGACCTCCCCCCCCTCGTCAGGGGCCTCCTCCTTGCCGGCCTCCGCGAACTCGGCCGCCTGCCCGTCCTCAGCGGCCTCCTCGCCGGCCTCGGCTGGCCCCAGGTCCCCGTGCACCTCGTCCTGCGTGGGGTCGGGCATGCTGGCCAGCAGCTCCGTCACCGTCAGCTTCTTGGCCCCCTCCACCAGGCCGCCGCCGAAGAGCGCGCTCCAGAGCAGCAGGAGCAGGCCCTTCAGGGCGCCGGAGACGAAGAGCAGCAGGCCCAGGAGGGCGGCGGACAGGCTGGTGCTCACGCCCACCACCAGCTCCCGGAGCGTCATCCTCCTGAGGCGGCGGAGCCGGCGCCGTGCATTGCGGTAGGTGAAGAGGCGCAGGACGTCGAGCCCCCCCTCCAGGAACTCGCCGAAGGCTGAGGCCGCCTCGGAGGGCGCTCCCGCTGCCTGCTCTGCCTCGGCCCCCTTCCCACCCTCGGCCTCCTCCTCCTCCTCCTCCATCCCCCGGCCCGCCTCCTCCTCGGAGATCTGGGCGGCGATCTGCATCTCGAAGATGGTGTCCTCGCAGAAGCTGACGAAGAGCTCCATCTTCTCCGCCTCGCCCCCCTCGTTGACCACGTCGAAGATGAACTGCCGCTTGGACTCCCGCACCTGCGGCATCTCCCACTGGGCCCGGTTGCTCTCGCTGATCTCGAAGTAGATGCGCTCGATGCGCTTGCTGGCCCCCATGATCTCGATGCGGCCCAGGTAGGGCCGGAAGTAGGTGAGGATGCTCTCGGCCTGCTCCAGGAAGGTGCGCAGGCGGCTGTCGTGGGGCACGTGCTCCGAGAGGTTGGTGAGCAGCACGGCCACGTTGAAGCCGATGTCCTTGGCCGGCTCCTGGAAGCGGCTGGCAAACTCCTCGTAGTCGATCATCTCGTTCTCGTCGGCCTCGGAGCAGGAGAGCAGGAACTGGATCTCGGCGGGCGTGTACTGCTTCTGGCTGTCCATGGCCTTCTGGAAGTCCTTCTTGGAGATCAGCCCCCGCGGGTCGCTCAGGTAGTCCCGGAAGGCGTCCGACGCCACGATGTCCTTCAGCTTCAGGAACATGTCGAAGAACTTGAGGATCATCTCCACGTTGCTGGACGACTCCACCAGCATGTCCACCATCTGCCGCGCGATGGTGCCGTTCACCACGTTGCCTGGGCGGGCAGGAGAGAGGGTCAGGCGGGGGGCGGGCAGCCTGCCAGAAGGCAGGCAGAGGGGTGTGCTCAGGGATGGACAGACAGGAGGACATGTGGGATGGACAGAGGGATGCGTGCGAGGACAGACAGATGGAGAGACAGCTGCACGGGGGGACAGACAGACAGACATGGGGACAGCTGGGCAGAGTTGCACACGTGGGATGGACAGACTGAGGGAAGGAGCAGGACAAGGGGCGGGAGACGGGGCGTGTGCCGGGCTGCGATTCCCCGCCGGAGGGGCCCGGCTGGGGTGGGGGAAACAGGCTCCCACTGGGGGACCTGAGCCCTGGCCCCGGCCCCTCACCCTCCAGCAGGGACAGCAGCATCACCACCATGTCCTTCTGCAAGTCCAGCAGCTCCTTCAGCAGCCCGATCTGGCTGGAGTCCTGCAGAGACATGGGGAGCGCCGTGAGAAGGGAGAGAGGCCCCCACGTCCATATGCACAGTCTGGGGCTCGCAGGGACCTCGCACCCATATGCACGGCCCTGGCCTCGCACAGCCCTTGTGCCCACACGCACGGCCCTGGCCTCGCACAGAAGCCACACACGCACGCCCCTTTCTCTCCTCGGTGTCTCTGGCGGGAAGCTGCAAGCTGTGCTCCCTGGCTCAGCGGAACCGGGGGTCCCAGTCCCAACAGACCTGCGGCCCCACATGAGCCTAGGGCTGCCCAGCCTCACGTTCGCCAGGCCTGGGGCTTCGGACTTGCTGACCCCTGGCTGCTGCGAGGCGCCCAGCTGGGCCAGGCTGACCCCAGCAGGAGCCGCCTTGCCCCGGGCCTGCTGCACGATGGGGGGACCCCTACTCCATCCCCGCCCCGGGCAGGGTGGCCCCCAGACCAGAGACGCCCCACTAGCCGCCCACCCCGGAGCAGGGACCCCGGACTGCGGCTGTGCAGGGAGCTACTCCCCTCCCCCCTTACCTCGGGGTACAGCCTGCTCCAGAAACGCTCCTCAGGGGCAGCGCAACAAAGAGAGAGTTTGGGTGCAGAAACCACCTCCCCAGCACACTGGCAGGGAGTCCCCAGCCCTCCCCCCCCGCACTAACTACAGAGCAGGTGCAGGCGGGGGAGCTCTCCCCACGTTGGCCCCGGGGAGGAGCACGTGTGCAAGCCCTCGTGCATGCGTATGCACGGGTGGGTGTGCAAGAGCTCAGAGGCATGTGCTTGTGACCGTGGCCATGCACGGGCATGTGTGTGAACATCCGGCACATGCTCCCTTGGGCACGTGCTCTCGTGTGTGCACAAGAACTTGTGCATCATTGCAGGTGCGACCCCAGGTGTGCATGCAAGCTCACGTTTGTGTGCCTGTGAGCTCCCGTGTGCACGCAGCTGCTTGGGCAATGCATGGCCATGTGACATCCTGGCCCGCAGCACTAGGTGCACACGCGCGTGCGACGGTGAACGCACACCTGGTGACGTGCGTATGGATGCCCAGAGGAGGTGGTGTTCCCATCCCCCAACCAGCCACCCCTTCCTGGGGGCCAAGGCCCTTTTCCGGGTGCACTGCGGGGGCCAGCACAGGGGGAGGGCCCCAGTGAGTCCTGCACCTGCCATCGCTAGAGCCCCCCCAGAACACGGGGCACCAGAGCCCCGAGCAACGGCAGCACCAGCCAAGCGCAGCACCAACTGCCCACCCAGCCCCCGCGCTACAGGGGCAGGCACGGCCTGGGAGGCTCGGGGGATGGGCGCCAGGGGGTTGTTACATGGGCGGGGGGGAGACAAGCCAGCTGCTGCACAGACAGGGGACTCAGGCCAGACCATCCCGCTGCCCTCGCACGGCCGGGGGGCTTCGGGCATGGGGGGAGGGTCCGTAGGTACAAGACTCACCCGGGACTTTGCTCTCCTAACAAGCAGCCACTAGGGCCAACTACTAGGAGGATTACGGTACACGCACCACTGTGGCCCTGCCCAGGCCCAGGCAGGGTGGGGGCTGGCTCCTATGCCCCTCCCCCAGCTGCAGGGGCATGGCCAGGGAACCCCCCAGATGAGGGGCTGAGGGTGGGTTAAGTGCAGGGGTTCAGGCTGCAGGGGGGGGCCCAGCCGCTGGCGGGGGGGAGCTGCTGCCAGAGCTGGGGCGGGTGATGTCGGGGTGTCCCCCTTCCCCTGCTGCGCACCCTGTCTCTGCAGAGCGGGGATGGGAAACAGAGGGCGCCTGTAGGGCCATCCTGAGGGGGTGCAGGGACTGGGGCCACCCCCCCAGTGGTCCCAGTTCGGGGCCCAGCTCCACCCCTCCGCCAAGCCCCATCACCTTTCCCCCTCCCGCGAGGGCAGGGGGGCAGGCTGTGGGGTCCCTCCAGCTCCCGCAGCCCACATGCGGAGTGGGGGGCCCTGCTGCCGCCTGCACCAGGCCCCGTAAAAGCACAGGGCCTGGGCGGTCACCCTGCTCCGTCCTAGGGCCGGGCTGGCTCTGGGTGCCGACCCCTGGACCAGCCTCCGGCTCAGCTGTGGGGGGGCCAGTGCCTGAACCAGTGTGGGGAGCGCCCTGGTTAGAGACGGTGTCTTCACGCACACACACGCACGCATGCACGCACACGTGCACACACAGACTTACATACGCACGCACACACATGTGCGTACACACACACATGCATGCACACATGGCCACACACATGCACACATACACAGGCACAGGCACACACGCACACATACACAGGCACACACACACAGGCACACACACTCACCCATATGCACGCACACACACGTGCACACACAGACTTACATACACATGCACGCACACACACGTGCGTACACACACACATGCATGCACACATGTGCACACACAGACACACACACATACACAGGCACACGCACACATACACAGGCACACACACACACCCACGCACACACCCATATGCACGCACACACACGTGCACACACTGTGATGTAGGGGGGCATCTTGCTGGTCGCCAGGCTTGGGCTGCCCCCTACTGGCCCTGTCTGTGAGCACGGCCCAGCAAGGGGCCAGACACAGCCCTGACCGGTTCTGGGGGGGAAGGAGGTGGGAACAAAGGAAGTAGGTGAGGGGGAAGGGTCAGTCTGGGGTGGAAACATGATGGAGACGCTTGGGGAGGGGGCTTGGAGACCAGGGGCTCAGGCACCTGCCTAAGGGGTCTGGGGCGTCCTACCCCCCTCCTAGTGCCACATCGCGTCTGTGCTGGGCTGTACGCTGGAAACTCAAGAAACCCTCTCTGCTCTGCTGGCTGGCGGGAGCCTGTTCTGGCTGCTCCGGGGGTGCAGGATCGGGGGACCCTGACTCGCCGTCACAACACACACACACATACGCACGCACACACGGGTGCACACACACTCCCCTAATAGTCTCACACATGTCCCTCCATACACTCATGCTCCCCCCATCTCTGCTGCTCACACACACACACTGCGTCCCCCCCCACACCCCCTCACATACACACACACACACACACACACACACTCTCTCCTGCTCAGTACACTGAGGGCTCCCCTAGACGGACCCAGGTCACCCTCGGCTGCGGCTGCAGGAGGTTCGCTCACACTGCACTGACCCGCATTGTCAGCGGGGCAACTATTTTGATTAATCCCCCTCCCCGAGACAGAATGAATTGTTCACAAAAAGGGATTTCCTGAGGCCCTGCCCGGGGGCTTCGGGCCAGAGAGCTCATGGGGGTATTACACTGGGGACGGCTTGTGGCACTGGGCTAGTGCGTTAATTTGGTCTGGCCTGGGACAGAGGGAGGGAGGCGAAGGCGCAAGAGGAGGGCGGGGAGGAGGGAGGAGGGCAGAGGAAGCGAGGCGAAGCGAAGGTGCGGGCGGGGTGGACAGAGGGAGTGAGGCGAAGGCGCAGGCGGGGAGGAGGGCGGGAAGGAGGGAGGAGGACAGAGGGTGCGAGAGGAGGGCGGGGCGGACAGAGGGAGGGAGGCGAGGGTGCGGGCGGGGCGGCAGCGGGGCGGCGGCGGGACAGAGAAGCTGTCGGGGTGGCTGGGCAGGGGCGCAGAGCAGGGCGAGCACGGGCTGGGAGGAGGGCGGGAAGGAGGCGACGGCGCGAGAGGAGGGCGGGAAGGAGGGAGGAGGACAGAGGGCGCGAGAGGAGGGCGGGAAGGAGGGAGGAGGCGACGCGCGAGAGGAGGGCGGGGTGGACAGAGGAGAGGAGGCGAGTGCGGGCGGGGCAGCGGCAGGACAGAGAAGCCGTGGGGTGGCTGGGCGGGGCGCAGAGCGGGGCGAGCACAGGCGGGGAGGAGAGAGGCGGGAGGGAGGCGATGGTGCGAGAGGAGGGAGGAGGACAGAGGGAGGCGAGGGCGAGGGCGGGGAGGACAGAGGGAGGGAGGCGAGGGCGTGAGAGGAGGGAGGCGGACAGAGGGAGGCAAGGGTGCGGGCGGGGAGGACAGAGGGAGGGAGGCGAGGGCGAGGGCGGGGAGGACAGAGGGAGGGAGGCGAGGGCGTGAGAGGAAGGAGGCAGACAGAGGAGGCAAAGGTGCGGGCGGGAGGACAGAGGAGGGAGGCGAGGCGAGGCGGGAGGACAGAGGGAGGAGGCGAGGCGAGAGGCGGGAGGACAGAGGGAGGGAGGCGAGGGCGAGGGCGGGAGGACAGAGGGAGGGAGGCGAGGGCGTGAGAGGAAGGAGGCAGACAGAGGGAGGCAAGGGTGCGGGCGGGGAGGACAGAGGAGGAGGAGGCGTGAGAGGAAGGAGGCAGACAGAGGAGGCAAGGGTGCGGGCGGGGAGGACAGAGGGAAGGAGGCGAGGGCGTGAGAGGAGGGAGGCGGACAGAGGGAGGCGAGGGCGCGGGCGGGGTGGCGGCAGGACACACAAGCCGCGGGGACGGCCGGGCAGGGGCGCAGAGCAGGGCGAGAGCGGGCCGGGAGGAGGGCGGGACGGAGGGAGGCGAGGGCACGGGCGGGGCGGACAGAGGGAGGGAGGCGCGGGCGGGACGGCGGCGAGACACACAAGCCGCGTGGGGGCAGCCGGGCGGGGGGCGCAGAGCGGGGTGAGCGCGGGTGGGGAGGAGGACGGGAGGGAGGGAAGGAGGCGGACAGAGGAGGCGGCGCGGGCGGGGAGGAGGGCGGGCGGGAGGAGGGCGGAAGGCGAGGTGAGCACGGACGGGAGGAGGCGGGAGGGAGGGGAGGAAGGCGGACAGAGGAGGTGAGGGCGCGGGCGTGGAGGAGGGCAGGAGGGAGGCGAGGGCGCGAGAGGAGGGCGGGAGGAGGAGGAGGAGGGCAGAGGAAGCGAGGCGGCGAAGGTGCGGCGGGGTGGACAGAGGGAGGAGGCGAAGGCGCAGGCGGGAGGAGGGCGGGAAGGAGGAGGAGGACAGAGGGCGCGAGGGTGCGGGCGGGGCGGCGGCAGACAGAAGCTGTGGGGGGTGGCTGGGCAGGGCGCAGAGCAGGGCGAGCACGGGCTGGGAGGAGGGCGGGAGGAGGCGACGGCGCGAGAGGAGGGCGGGAAGGAGGGAGGAGGACAGAGGGCGTGAGAGGAGGGCGGGCAGACAGAGGGGAGGGAGGGAGGCGAGGGTGCGGGCGGGGCGGTGGCAGGACAGAGAAGCCGTGGGGTGGCTGGGCGGGGCGCAGAGCGGGGTGAGCGGCGGGAGGAGGGCGGGAGGAGGGAGGAGGCGGACAGAGGGAGGCGAGGCGCGGACGGGGAGGACAGAGGGAGGGAGGCGAGGGTGTGGGCAGGAAGGAGGGAGGGAGGAGGACAGAGGGCGCGAGAGGAGGGCGGGCAGACAGAGGGAGGGAGGAGGCGAGGTGCAGGCGGGGCGGCGGCAGGACAGAGAAGCCGTGGGGTGGCTGGGCGGGCGCAGAGCGGGCGAGCACAGGCGGGAGGAGGGCGGGAGGGAGGCGACGGTGCGAGAGGAGGGCGGGGTGGACAGAGGGAGGGAGGCGAAGGCACGAGAGAGAGGCGGACAGAGGGAGGCGAGGCGCGGGCGGGAGGAGGGCGGGAGGAGGGAGGCGAGGGCGGGCGGGCGGCGGCGGGACACACAAGCAGCGGGGCGGCAGGTCGGGCGCAGAGCGGCGAGCGCGGGAGGAGAGGCGGGCGGGAGGAGGGAGGCAGACAGAGGGAGGCGAGGCGCGGGCGGGAGGAGGGCGGGAGGAGGGGCGGGAGGGAGGGGACAGAGAGGCGAGGCGCGGGCGGGAGGAGGGCGGGAGGGAGGGAGGAGGCGAGGGCGGCGGGCGGCGCGGCGGGACACAAGCGCGGGCGGCCGGGTCGAGGGTGCAGAGCGGCGAGCGCGGGCGGGAGGAGGCGGGCGGGAGGGAGGGAGGCAGACAGAGGGAGGCGAGGCGCGGGCGGGCGGCACGGCCGGCCGAGGTGCAGAGCGGGGCAGAGGGAGGAGGAGGGCGGAGCGAGGGAGGAGGCGGACAGAGGAGGCGAGGTGCAGAGCGGGGCAAGCGCGCGGACGGGAGGAGGCGGGCGGGAGGAGGGAGGCGGACAGAGGAGGCGAGGCGCAGAGCGGGGCAAGCGAGACGGGAGGAGGGCGGGCGGGAGGAGGGCGGGAGGAGGCGGACAGAGGAGGCGAGGGCGCGGGCGGGAGGAGGGCGGGAGGAGGAGGGAGGCAGACAGAGGAGGCGAGGCGCGGCGGAGGAGGCGGGAGGAGGCGGACAGAGAGGCGAGGCGCGGGAGGCGGGAGGAGGAGGGAGGCAGACAGAGGAGGCGAGGCGCGGGGCGGGAGGAGAGGCGGGCGGGAGGGAGGGAGGCAGACAGAGGGAGGCGAGCGCGGGCGAGGAGGGCGGGAGGAGGGAGGCGAGGGCGCGGGCGGAGGAGGGCGGGAGGGAGGAGGAGGCAGAGAGAGGAGGCGAGGCGCGGGCGGGGAGGAGGGCGGGAGGAGGGAGGCGAGGCGTGGGCGGGAGGAGGGCAGGAGGGAGGAGGAGGCGGACAGAGGGAGGCGAGGCGCGCGGGCGGGAGGAGGCGGGAGGGAGGGAGGGAGGCGGACAGAGGGAGGCGAGGGCGAGGCGGGAGGAGGCGGGAGGGAGGAGGAGGCGGACAGAGGGAGGCGAGAGGCGAGGCGGAGGAGGGCGGAGGAGGGAGGAGGCGGACAGAGGGAGGCGAGGGCAGGGCGGGAGGAGGCAGGAGGGAGGGAGGAGGCGGACAGAGGGAGGCGAGGGCGCGGGCGGAGGAGGGGCGGGAGGGAGGAGGCGAGGCGCGGGCGGGAGGAGGGCAGGAGGGAGGAGGGAGGCGGACAGAGGAGGCGAGGGCGCGGGCGGGAGGAGGGCGGGAGGGAGGAGGCGAGGCGCGGGCGGGGAGGAGGGCGGGAGGGAGGGAGGCGAGGCGCGGGCGGGAGGAGGCGGAGAGGAGGAGGCGAGGCGCGGGCGGGAGGAGGAGCGGGAGGAGGAGGCGAGGCGCGGGCGGGAGGAGGGCGGGAGGGAGGAGGAGGAGGCGGACAGAGGGAGGCGAGGGGCGCGGGCGGAGGAGGGCGGGAGGGAGGGAGGCGAGGCGCGGGCGGAGGAGGGGTGGGAGGGAGGAGGAGGCGGACAGAGGGAGGCGAGGAAGGGGCGCGGGCGGGAGGAGGGCGGGAGGGAGGGAGGCGAGGGCGCGGGCGGGAGGAGGCGGGAGGGAGGAGGCGAGGCGCGGCGGGAGGAGGGCGGGAGGAGGCGAGGCGCGGGCGGGAGGAGGGCGGGAGGGAGGGAGGCGAGGGCGCGGGCGGGAGGAGGCGGGAGGGAGGAGGCGAGGGCGGGCGGGAGGAGGGCGGGAGGAGGGAGGCGCGCGAGGAGGAGGGCAGGAGGGAGGAGGCGAGGGCGGGAGGAGGGCGGGAGGGAGGAGGCGGGCGCGGGGAGAGGAGGCGGCGGGAGGAGGAGGAGCGCGGGCGAGGAGGGAGGAGCGGCGAGCGGGGAGGAGGAGGAGGAGGAGAGAGGGAGGGAGGAGGGGGAGGAGGGGGAGGAGGAGGAGGCGCGCGGAGCGGAGGAGCGGGAGGGAGGGGAGGGAGGGCGCGGGCGGGGCGGCGGCGGGACACACAAGCCGCGGGGGCCGCCGGCCGGCCGGGAGCTGGCGCGTGCCACACAGAGGTTCTTACGCCGTTTCGGAGTCCGGCCGGCTGGCTCATCTGTCACATCAGAATAAAAATGTTATTCAGCAACATTTTTACGAGCATTTTTGTATCGTGCCGGCCGCTTCCTTTACTGCCTGTGCTGGGGGGCCCCACCCCACTGCCCTGGGCCTGGGGGGCAGCAGGGTCCAGAACTAACCGCGCCTGCAGGGAAGGGGCGGAGTTAAGGGGCACCAGGAGCAGAGACAAGTCCTGGCTCCCCCTGCTCTAACCACTAGTTCCTGCTCCTGCCAGTGCTGGGGCTAGAGCCCTGGCTCCCAGACACCGCCCCCGCGCTAACCACTGGGCTGCTCCACTCCAAGGCTAGTCTGTACTGCTTCCTTCTTGTGCAAGAGCCTGTGCAAACGACGTGCAGATTAGCATATCGCCACGCTTCATTTGCATAATTAATTAGGGGCTGTTTGTGCGCAAGAGGCTATGTAAACGGCTCCGTTTTGCACAACACCCCCCTCTTGCACAAGAGCCATTCGTCCTCATGTTTTCAGGTGCAGGGCTGGACAGACGGGGGGGGCTGCAGCACAGGAGGGCGGACAGACGGACAGGGGGTTGGAGCACAGGAGGGCAGACAGACGGATGAGGGGGGTTGGAGCACAGGAGGGCAGACAGACGGATGAGGGGGGTTGGAGCACAGGAGGGCAGACGGACGGGGCTGGAGCACAGGAGGGCAGACAGGCGGATGGGGTTGGAGCGCAGGAGGCGGACAGACAGACGGGGCTGGAGCGCAGGAGGGCGGACAGGACGGATGGGGGCTGGAGCGCAGGAGGGTGGACAGACGGACAGGGGCTGGAGCGCAGGAGGGCAGACACGGACGGGGGTTGGAGCACAGGAGGCGGACAGGACGGATTGGGGGTTGGAGCACAGGAGGGCGGACAGACGGACGGGGTTGGAGCGCAGGAGGCGGACAGACGGACGAGGGTTGGAGCACAGGAGGGTGGACAGACAGATGAGGGGGTTGGAGCACAGGAGGCAGACAGATGGACGGGGCTGGAGCACAGGAGGGCAGACAGACGGACGGGGCTGGAGCACAGGAGGCGGACAGACGGATGAGGGGTTGGAGCACAGGAGGGCAGACAGACGGACGGGGCTGGAGCACAGGAGGGCGGACAGACGGATGGGGGCTTGGAGCACAGGAGGCGGACAGGACGGACGGGGTTGGAGCACAGGAGGGCGGACAGACGGATGGGGGGGTTGGAGCGCAGGAGGGCGGACAGACAGACGGAGCCCAGGAGGGCGGTAGGAGGGGGTGCCAGGGGAGGGACGCCTTGTGGGGGCGGGGTTGTAGCGGAGAAGCGGTGGGGGGCCAGCGGGACGAGTGCAAAGGGCCCGACATAGGGGGCCCGACCCGTGACCCCATGCTGCGCAGGGGGGCAGTGGCCGTCCCCGCCGGACGGGATCCGGAGCTGGCGGGCAAGCCGTGGCACAAGCAGTGCGCTCGGCTCCGGCGGCCTGGGCGAGACTTCGCCTGCTCGGTGCCGCGTGTCCAGCTCAGGGGGGCCCAGGGCTCAAGGAGGGACCTGGAGGACTCAAGCGCCGCGGGAGGCGGAAGGAACCGGGCTGCCGAGCTGGGAAGGAGCGGACCTGGGGGGGGCACCTCACGGGGTGTCTCGGGTCGGAGGGGGATGACTCTCCGTGGCCGCTGACTGGATGGCGAGAGACGGACGAGGGGCCTGCTTGCCCCACACCCCAACCCCTGTGACCACACTGCCCCTGTGCCGTGTGGGGCCAGCCCCCCAGCCCTACGCTGCCCTGTGCACTCCGGCCCGGGGCTGCATGGGCCCTACATCGCCCAGGCACCCGGGGACGCGGCTCACAAAGGAAGGCGAGACGGGGAAATACAAAAATGGGGGGCTCGGAACCCCCAAAGCGCTGCCGCGGCTCGGGGAAGGGAGGGGGCGGGGGAGCGATGGGGTTAGTAGGCAGTGAAAGGGGTGAAAGGCGCCTGCCCACCCCCCAAACACACCCACCACCAGACTCAGATCGGAGGGCCCGTCGGCTGGACCCCAAACCTGTCTCTCCGGCTCCATTGCCCCCCTCACCCCAGCCAGAGCTCAGGTTGGGGGAGGGGCTGGGCCCAGCAGCTGATCAGAACCAGCAAGGGGGGGCCCAGCCCCGGATCAGACCCAAGTGGGGGACCCGTCCCTGGATGAGGACACATACGCGGTGGGGCTCGAAGGGGGAGTGTGTTCACTCTGTTCACGCCGTGCGATTTCTACCTTCCCATGGTAACTGCATGGGCATGCCTCAGTTTCCCTCCCGGGAGATGGGGAGTTGGGGTTGAGAGCCTCCCCCCATGCACACACTGGCCAAGGCCCTTCTACCCTGAGCGGGGGGGAAGGGCGACCAGCTGGCCCCTTGTGCCCGAGGAAGCTGGAGGAAGGGGGAGGCAGGGCTGGCTGCTGGGGGCGGCTGGGGCGTGACTCTCACTGGCTCGGAGCCGGGCTGCCCAGTCTGTGCCGCGCCAGGTCCCTGGGAACCAAGAACCCTCCTGTTCTACCCACCCGGCTGCGGACGTGGGGCTGGGGACTCCCCCCGGCCAGCGGCCCCAGCCCGGAGCAGCCCCGGCGGACGAGCCTGCTGGACACAAGCCCCCGGCCGCTGGCTCCCTGGCGACGGAGCCGGCACCAACGTCCTCAGAGCCGGGGGACGGCGCGTCTGGCTCCCCCCAGACCCGAGAGCCCCGCCGCTGGGCGACCCCCCTCCCCCCCCGCCGCTGGGCAAGCCCCTCGGGGCACGACACCCCCCCCGCCGCTGGGCAAGCCCTCGGGCACACCCCCGCCGCTGGGCAAGCCCCCGCCACTGGGCAAGCCCCTCAGGCACGACCCCCGCCGCTGGGCAAGCCCCTCGGGGCACGACCCCCCCCGCCCGGGGCAGCCGCTGCCGTACCTGAGCCAGCTTCATCATCATGTGGGCGAAGACGTGGAGGAAGCCGACCACGGCGTCCCAGAGCCGGCTGTGCGCCAGGCTCTGCTGGTTCCCCGTGCACGGGCCCTGCCGAGGCAGATGGCGCCCGTCACCAGGGCCCCGCCTGGCCGAGATGCAGCTGCCTCTGGGGGTAACGCTAGGGGACACTAAGGGTAATGCTGGGGAGGCCCTGGGGGGCGGCGCTAGGGGGACACTAGGGGTAATGCTGGGGGGCCCTGGGGCGGCGCTAGGGGACACTAGGGGAACGCTGGGGGCCCTGGGGGCGCGCTGGGGACACTAGGGGTAACGCTGGGGGTCCTAGGGGTGGCGCTAGGGGACACTAGGGGTAATGCTGGGGCCCTGGGGGGCGCTAGGGGACACTAGGGGTAACGCTGGGGGCCCTGGGGCGCGCTAGGGGACACTAGGGAGTAACGCTGGGGGCCCTGGGGCGCGCTGGGGGACACTAGGGGTAATGCTGGGAGGCCCTGGGGCGCGCTAGGGGACACTAGGGTAATGCTGGGAGGCCCTGGGGGCGGCGCTAGGGGACACTAGGGGTAACGCTGGGGGCCCTGGGGCGCGCTAGGGGACACTAGGGGTACGCTGGGGGCCCTGGGGCGCTAGGGGACACTAAGGGTAGCGCTGGGGGCCCTAGGGGCGGCGCTAGGGGACACTAAGGGTAATGCTGGGGAGGCCCTGGGGCGGCGCTAGGGGACACTAGGGTAATGCTGGGGCCCTAGGGGCGCGCTAGGGGACACTAAGGGTAATGCTGGGGCCCTGGGGCGCGCCAGGGGACACTAGGGGGTAATGCTGGGGCCCTGGGGCGCTAGGGGACACTAGGGGTAATGCTGGGGCCCTGGGGCGCTAGGGGACACTAGGGGTAATGCTGGGAGGCCCTGGGGCGCGCTAGGGGACACTAGGGGTAACGCTGGGGCCCTGGGGCGGCGCTAGGGGACACTAGGGGTAACGCTGGGGGCCCTGGGGCGCGCTAGGGGACACTAAGGGTAACGCTGGGGCCCTAGGGGCGCGCTAGGGGACACTAAGGGTAATGCTGGGAGGCCCTGGGGGCGCTAGGGGACACTAGGGGGTAATGCTGGGGGGCCCTAGGGGCGCGCTAGGGGACACTAGGGGTAATGCTGGGGCCCTAGGGGCGCTAGGGGACACTAAGGGTAATGCTGGGGGCCCTGGGGCGCGCTAGGGGACACTAAGGGTAATGCTGGGGGCCCTGGGGCGCGCTAGGGGACACTAGGGGTAATGCTGGGAGCCCTGGGGCGGCGCTAGGGGACACTAAGGGTAATGCTGGGGCCCTAGGGGCGGCGCTAGGGGACACTAGGGGTAACGCTGGGGGCCCTGGGGCGCGCTAGGGGACACTAGGGGTAACGCTGGGGGTCCTAGGGGCGCGCTAGGGGGACACTAGGGGTAATGCTGGAGGGGCCCTAGGGTAACACTGGGGGCCCTAGGGGCAGCGCTAGGGGACACTAGGTAACGCTGGTGGGGCCGTGAGGGCGCTAGGGGACACTAGGGGTAACGCTGGGCGGGCCCTGGGGCGCGCTAGGGGACACTAGGGAGTAACGCTGGGGGCCCTAGGGGCAGCGCTAGGGGACACTAAGGGTAATGCTGGGGGCCCTAGGGGCGGCGCTAGGGGACACTAAGGGTAATGCTGGGGGCCCTAGGGGCAGCGCTAGGGGACACTAGGGGTAACGCTGGGGTCCTAGGGGGCAGCACTAGGGGACACTAAGGGTAATGCTGGGGGCCCTAGGGGGCAGCACTAGGGGACACTAAGGGTAATGCTGGGGGCCCTGGGGCGGCGCTAGGGGACACTAGGGGTAATGCTGGGGGGCCCTGGGGCGCGCTAGGGGACACTAGGGTAATGCTGGGAGGCCCTGGGGCGGCGCTAGGGGACACTAGGGGTAATGCTGGGGGCCCTGGGGCGCGCTAGGGGACACTAGGGGGTAATGCTGGGGCCCTGGGCGCTAGGAGGACACTAGGGGTAATGCTGGGGGCCCTGGGGGCGGCGCTAGGGGACACTAGGGGTAATTCTGGGGCCCTAGGGGCGCGCTAGGGGACACTAGGGGTAACGCTGGGGGCCGTGGGGGCAGCGCTAGGGGACACTAGGGGGTAACGCTGGGGGCCCTGGGGCGCGCTAGGGGACACTAGGGGCAACGCTGGGGTCCTAGGGGCGCGCTAGGGGACACTAGGGGTAATGCTGGAGGGGCCCTAGGGGGTAACACTGGGGGCCTAGGGGGCAGCGCTAGGGGACACTAGGTAACGCTGGGGGCCGTGGGGCGGCGCTAGGGGACACTAGGGTAACGCTGGGGGCCCTGGGGGCGCGCTAGGGGACACTAGGGTAACGCTGGGGTCCTAGGGGCGGCGCTAGGGGACACTAGGGGTAACGCTGGGGGCCCTGGGCGGCGCTAGGGGACACTAGGGTAACGCTGGGGCCCTGGGGCGGCGCTAGGGGACACTAGGGTAAGCTGGGGTCCTAGGGGCGGCGCTAGGGGACACTAGGGAGGTAACGCTGGGGGCCCTAGGGGCAGCGCTAGGGGACACTAGGGGTAACGCTGGGGGCCCTGGGAGGCGCGCTAGGGGACACTAGGGGTAACGCTGGGGCCCTGGGGCGGCGCTAGGGGACACTAGGGCAACGCTGGGGAGGGGGTAACGCTGGGGACACTAGGGTAACGCTGGGGGCCCTAGGGGCAGCGCTAGGGGACACTAGGGGTAACGCTGGGGGCCGTGGGGGCGCGCTAGGGGACACTAGGGAGTAACGCTGGGGCCGTGGGCGCGCTAGGGGACACTAGGGCAACGCTAGGGGACACTAGGGGTAACGCTGGGGGCCGTGGGGCAGCGCTAGGGGACACTAGGGGTAACGCTGGGGGCCCTGGGCGGCGCTAGGGGACACTAGGGGTAGCTGGGAGGGTCCTAGGGGCGCGCTAGGGGACACTAGGGGGTAATGCTGGGGGCCCTAGGGTAACACTGGGGGGGCCCTAGGGGGCAGCGCTAGGGGACACTAGGGGGTAGCACGCTGGGGGTCCTAGGGGCGCGCTAGGGGACACTAGGGTAACGCTGGGGCCCTGGGGGCGCTAGGGGACACTAGGGTAACGCTGGGGGTCCTAGGGGCAGCGCTAGGGGACATTGGGGGCAGCGCTAGGGGACACTAGGGGCACGCTGGGGGCCCTAGGGGCAGCGCTAGGGGACATTGGGGGCAGCGCTAGGGGACACTAGGGGTAACGCTGGGGGGCCCTGGGGCGCGCTAGGGGACACTAGGGGTAACGCTGGGGGCCGTGGGGCGCGCTAGGGGACACTAGGGTAACGCTGGGGGGCCCTGGGGCGGCGCTAGGGGACACTAGGGGGTAACGCTGGGGGTTCTAGGGGCAGCGCTAGGGGACATGGGGGCAGCGCTAGGGGACACTAGGGGTAACGCTGGGGCCCTAGGGGCAGCGCTAGGGGACATTGGGGCAGCGCTAGGGGACACTAGGGGTAACGCTGGGGCCCTGGGGCGGCACTAGGGGACACTAGGGTAACGCTGGGGGCCGTGGGGCGGCGCTGGGGACACTAGGGGTAACGCTGGGGGCCGTGGGGCGGCGCTGGGGGACACTAGGGTAACGCTGGGGGCCCTAGGGGCGGCGCTGGGGACACTAGGGGTAACGCTGGGGGCCGTGGGGCGCGCTGGGGACACTAGGGTAACGCTGGGGGCCGTGGGGCGGCGCTGGGGACACTAGGGTACGCTGGGGGCCCTAGGGGCGGCGCTAGGGGACACTAGGGGTAACGCTGGGGGCCCTAGGGGCGGCGCTGGGGGGACACTAGGGGTAACGCTGGGGTCGTGGGGCGGCGCTAGGGGACACTAGGGTAACGCTGGGGCCCTAGGGGCGCGCTGGGGGACACTAGGGGTAACGCTGGGGGCCGTGGGGGCGCGCTGGGGGACACTAGGGGTAACGCTGGGGGCCGTGGGGCGCGCTGGGGACACTAGGGGTAACGCTGGGGGCCGTGGGGGGGCGCGCTGGGGACACTAGGGGTAACGCTGGGGGTCCTAGGGGCGCTAGGGGACACTAGGGGTAACGCTGGGGAGCCCTGGGGCGGCGCTAGGGGACACTAGGGCACGCTGGGGCCCTGGGGCGCGCTAGGGGACACTAGGGGTAACGCTGGGGCCCTAGGGGCGCGCTAGGGGACACTAGGGGTAACGCTGGGGGCCCTAGGGGCGCGCTAGGGGACACTAGGGGTAACGCTGGGGGCCCCTAGGGGCGGCGCTGGGGGACACTAGGGGTAACGCTGGGGCCGTGGGGCGCTGGGGACACTAGGGGTAACGCTGGGGCCGTGGGGCGGCGCTGGGGGACACTAGGGGTAACGCTGGGGGCCGTGGGGGCGCTGGGGGACACTAGGGCTAACGCTGGGGGCCGTGGGGCGCGCTAGGGGACACTAGGGGTAACGCTGGGGGCCGTGGGGCGGCGCTGGGGACACTAGGGGTAACGCTGGGGGGGCCGTGGGGGGGCCGCGCGGGGCCGCACCTGGATGTACTCGGTCAGGCTGTTGAAGACCTGCTTGGCCACCGCCATGGCCTTGGAGAAGTTTCGCTTCCCCTGCTCGTCGATCACGTCCTTGCCCGAGTAGTACCAGTAGAAATCGCTGATGGACTCCTGGGGGGAGGGGTTAGCGCTGACCCAGGGCCCCCCATGGCTGCAGGGTCCCACCCCCCCCAGAGCTGCTGAGCCATGGGCTGGCTGGTGCCTGTGCCCGCTGGCGGGGAGGGGCTCCGGGGGTGGGGGCCGCAGGGGCTGGGCAGGGGCAGTGGGGGCTGGAAGAGCCGGGGACAGAGGGGGAGGGGGCAGCAGGGGATAGGAGGGTCTTCGGCCGTGGAGAGGAGGGGCTCTGGTGGGGAATTGATCCGGCGGTGGACAGGATGGGGCAGGGGCGGGCTCCGGCAGGGAAGGGAGGCTCCGTGGGGAGGGGGAGGGGTCCGGCGGTGGATGGGGCGGGAGGGGCGGCTCGGGCGGGAGGCGGCTCCGGCAGGAAGGGAGTGGGGCTCGGTGGGGAGGAGGGGTCCGGCGGTGGATGGGGCGGGCTCCGGGCGGGGAGGGGGCGGGGCTCCGGGCGGGAAGGGGGCGGGGCTCCGACCTGCAGGCGCAGCAGGTAGTCCACGGTGCAGATGATGATGTTCACGGTGGTCGTGTTGCCCGTCTGCGTGCGCAGGTAGTTCTGGAAATCTGCCGGGGGAGACGTGGGCTCAGCCCAGAGCCCTGGGCAGGGGGCCCCGGCTGGCCCCAGGGGCTGTGCCCCCCGCCCGCCCCGGCCCGGCCGTACCGTTGTTGTGACCCTCGCACATCAGCTGCAGGAAGCGGAAGAGATCCTGCGTGAACTCGTCGTCCGCCATCACCTTCTCTCCTGGAGTGGGCGGGGGGGGGGAGAGACAGAACTGGCCCAGGTTAGCAGCGGGCGGGGGGAGGGGCCGGGTTAGCCCATACGGCAGGCAGGGGGAGGGGACGGGGTTAGCGCACACAGTGCGGGGGGCCGGGCACACACGCGGTGAGGGGAGGGGTCGGGTTAGCGCACATGGGTGGGGGAGGGGCCAGGAGCAGCCAGGTAGCCCACATGCCAGCACACGGCACACGGCACACGGCCCCCGACAGGCCTTGTTCGAGTGCTAAGAGGCAGTGTTTGGCCGTCACAGGAAGACGCCGGGCCACGTGCCCCCCCAGTCTGTTTGCCCCACAGCCTGGACAAGGGGGGCCGGGGAGGGGCTGGCTGGGGCAGGGCTCACTGTCCTGCGGGGCCTTCTCCCTCGGCAGGAGCCGTGCCAGGAGGGGGAAGCACCAGGCCCAGGACGGGACGCAGGCTCCAGACTTGGCTTGAGCCAGCTGGTTCCCCCCTCTGCTGCCAGCCCGCCCCGAGAACTGGGCGCATGTGCGTGTACCTGAGCCCTGCCAGCCACCACTGGCGCGCCCCTCTCCCGTCAGCCCGCGGCGCCCGCAGGACTGGCACGGCGCGCTTTCGGGGTAACGCTGAAGCCCTACACGGAGCTGGGGGGGCTGCTCCTTGGGCATCGGAGGAACCTTTTTCTGGTTGGTTTTCAACACCTCTCAGCTGCACAAGGCGTTACTGGCGGTGGCCCAGGAGAACCGGGGGGCCCGAGGGGATTTCCTTGGGTGACTCCTTGCTGGCCAGTGGGGAGCAGACGTGCTGGGTGTGGCTGGTTCGGTGCCGAATAGTGGGGGGGGGGGAACCTTCAGTCGTGGGCTGTAAGTAGCCCTGGCTCTCAGCTATTGACGCTGTCAGTGGTGTCCCCAGAAACCCTCATATTACACCCCTAGCCTGAGCAGGGAAGGAGTAATCCCTGCATGAGGAGAGTGCAAACTCCGAGGATGGAGGGAGTAAACCCCACTGAAATAAGGAAGGCATAACCCCTGAGTAAGGAATGAGTAATCCCCACCATGAGTAAGGAGGAAGTAACCTGGAGTAGGGAGCGAGTAACCCCTGAGTAAGGAGCTCAGAATCTGGCCCATTGGTTCCCATGGGAGTGGAGCCCGAGCAAGGCCTGCGGGATGTAGCTCAGGTTAGAGGGTTCAGGCAGCATGCGTCTCATTAGGGACCCGCGGGGCTCCTCTGTGCTGTTGCCTGTGACGGATGGGGTGGGAGGGATACTGGGCTTTTACAATATCGTCACCCCCCGACACCCTGGCAGCAGCAGGGCTGGGCCCTGTCTGCCCAGTGCAGCCGGCAATTGAGGGAGAGAGAGAGATCAGAGGAAGGAGGGGAGGGTGTTGGGAGAGAGGGACCATCGTTAACGTTACTGTCTGGCTTACTGGGCAGCCATTTAGTATTTATTTAAAAAATATGTTGAGGCCAAACACTGACTTCTGAATTCTGGCGAAGATCCAACGGGAGTTAAGTGGAAGTTTTGCAAGAATAAAGTCTGAGTAATGTAGGTGAAAAGTCCAGAAAATGGGGAGTAAAGTCAGAGTACAGCAGAGTCACTAGGAGCAAAGTCAGAGTAAAGTCTGGATAACTAGGAGTAAAGGCAGAGTAAAGCAGAGTCACTAGGAGTAAGGTCAGAGTAAAGTCTGGATAACTAGGAGCAAAGTCAGAGTAAAGTCTGGATAACTAGGAGTAAAGTCAGAGTAAAGCAGACTCACTAGGAGCAAAGTCAGAGTAAAGTCTGGATAACTAGGAGTAAAGGCAGAGTAAAGCAGAGTCACTAGGAGTAAGGCCAGAGTAAAGTCTGGATAACTAGGAGTAAAGGCAGAGTAAAGCAGAGTCACTAGGAGTAAGGCCAGAGTAAAGTCTGGATAACTAGGAGTAAAGGCAGAGAGCTGCTGGAGTAATGCGGAGCAGTCCAGTAATGCAGGACTAAAGTGCAAGTCCCGCACGGGTAGTGCGAGCGTGGAGTCTGAGGATCACAGGTTACTACTGGGAAGTGTCGTCTGTTGCTCTGGTCCCAGTTGGCTCGGGCTCCTGGCTGGTTCATTGGGCCAGTGGCTCAGGGCGGCGGGGCAGCCACACCGCTCATATTACAGCATGGACATTAACGCTGGTACGAATGCCGTGGGGAGGGGCCGGGCGCCCGGCCCGGCGGATTCGTATCGCCCCATGCAGCGTTAAGGACCTGCCCCCTTTCCACTGTTCGGGAGGTTACCTCCTCCCCTTTGTGGCTGGGACGCCCCCTCCTTGCTTCCTTTCACCTGACCGCTGAGGATCACGATGCTGGGGGGCAGGAATCGTCTCCCCTAGACCTAGGAAGCAGGACGGGGGATCTCGTCGAGATTCGCCCCATTTGGGCCTGCTGCTGCACTGTGCAACGACCCCCACGCCACCACTTCCTGGAGCCACTCCGCAGATACTACCACAGAATTAGAGCAGAGACACTGCAACGACGCCACCGCATTATTGCTGCACAGATACTGCCATGCTGTTACCACACAGCTACTGGAGTCCTGACGCCACAGTGAACACAAAGGTACTACGCAGGTACCTACTACAGTCTTAGCACAGAGAAGCTGCAAGGGCTGTTACTACACAGATGCTCTGAAGACACTGAAATACTCGTACACTGTTACTCTAAGAACACCCCAGTGACACTGCAAACAGACTACAGACACGCCAGATAGCTATTATAACCCCCTCCGCAGAGGCCCGCCAAAGATAGTGCCACATTGTGCTACAGGACACCACGTGGTTACTACGAAGATACTACAGAGCTGCCCTGTCCTTTTTAGAAAGGCACCATGACAATACTACGAGCAGCGAGCCTCCTGGACACCCCAGAGCATTGCTAGAAAGCTACGACGGTCCCAGGCCGACACCCCACCACTACGAAGACACCAGAGTTACGACAGGGACGGCAGGCGACTCATCCTCAGCAGGGAGGCTACGAAGACGCCACGTCGACAGCGCAAAGACGCCCTGTTGCTACGGCTCCTCCAGAGGCACCTGCCTGGCGGGGACCTGGCCCCACGGACGCCCCCGGCCCCAGGAGAAGAGGGGTCTATGACCAGGTGTCACAGGGGCGGGCGAGTCCCTGAGGAGAGCGGGGAATGTGGCTCGTGGCGAGGGGGGGAAGGGTGCGGTTAGTGCGCAGCGCAGGTCGGGAGAGGCCACACCCAGCGGGCACACCGGGGGGCGGGGCCTAAGCTGTGGGACATGCCACGTGGAGCCACGGAAACACTCCCGCCCCCTCCCCTGCGAGGCTGATCAGAACCCCTGGGCCCGACACACCCGGGGCGGGAGGAGACACCGGCGCCCCCTGCTGAGTCCGCCCACCACGACGAACCAGCCCCCCCGGAGACCCTCCGTCCCTGGAGAGATTTCCGAGCAGGCTGGGGACCGTCTGGCTGGCGCTGGGCGGGGCAGGGACGGGACTCGATGCCTCTCGAGGCCCCTTCCCGGGCGGTGACTCCCCCTTCCCCAACCGGCCGAGGGAGCCCCAGACGGTGACGCGGGGAGCCGAGCTGTGGCAGGGACGGGCACAACGCGCAAGGGCAAAGCCCGGCTCCCGGCGCGGAGGGACCCCGCCTTTGCGGCTGCCCCTCGGGCGGAGTGCGCGGCCTCGGCGGGGATCCCCCACAACACACCGAGGTCCCCCCAATGCAGCAGCACGAGTGTGGCACCGTCGGGGGCCCAGCCGCGGCCAGACGCGACGCGCAGCCAGGCCGTAGGGCTAGTGGCTCCGAGCCACGGCGCAGCGCAGGTCGACGTGGCCACAGGAGCCACGGCAGAGCCCTAGTCCTCCTGGGGGGAGGGGTTCACGGGCCCCTGAACCCCCCTGTCTGGACTTAGTCACGCCCCAACCCCCAGCCACTGGTCCCTGAGCCCAAAGGCAGCCCCGCCCCCCCACTGTCCTGCTCCCGGACCCAAGGGGAATCTCTTGTCCCCTGGTCCCCAGGAGGTGAGACTCTGACAGACTTCCCCAAGGAGTCCTGCCTGGCCTCCCCCCCCATGCAGAGAGCTGCAAAGAGGGGGGGGGGGACTGAGGTACACACACACACACACACTACAGCACCCCCACTACGAGCAACACGACAACCCGTTAGCACTACTCAGCACTGAGAGACCCTACAATAACAGCCCGGCGTGCTTAGCTCCAGCCCCCCCACAGCAACCCTACAATAACAGCCCGGCGTGCTTAGCTCCTGCCCCCCCACGGCAACCCTACAATAACAGCCCGGCGTGCATAGCTCCTGCCCCCCACAGCAACCCTACAATAAAAGCCCGGCGTGCTTAGCTCCTGCCCCCCACAGCAACCCTACAATAACAGCCCGACGTGCTTAGCTTCAGCCCCCCCACAGCAACCCTACAATAACAGCCCGGCGTGCTTAGCTCCTGCCCCCCACAGCAACCCTACAATAACAGCCCGGCGTGCATAGCTCCTGCCCCCCACAGCAACCCTACAATAACAGCCCGGCGTGCTTAGCTCCAGCCCCCCACAGCAACCCTACAATAACAGCCCGGCGTGCTTAGCTCCTGCCCCCCACAACAACCCTACAATAACAGCCCGGCGTGCTTAGCTCCTGCCCCCCGCAGCAACCCTACAATAACAGCCCGGCGTGCAGCTCCTGCCCCCACAACAACCTACAATAACAGCCCGGCGTGCTTAGCTCCTGCCCCCCGCAGCAACCCTACAATAACAGCCCGGCGTGCATAGCTCCTGCCCCCCACAACAACCCTACAATAACAGCCCGGCGTGCTTAGCTCCTGCCCCCCGCAGCAACCCTACAATAACAGCCCGGCGTGCATAGCTCCTGCCCCCCGCAGCAACCCTACAATAACAGCCCGGCGTGCATAGCTCCTGCCCCCCACGGCAACCCTACAACAACAGCCCGGCGTGCTTAGCTCCAGCCCCCCACAGCAACCCTACAATAACAGCCCGGCGTGCTTAGCTCCTGCCCCCCACGGCAACCCTACAATAACAGCCCGGCGTGCTTAGCTCCAGCCCCCCACAGCAACCCTACAACAACAGCCCGGCGTGCATAGCTCCTGCCCCCCACAGCAACCCTACAATAACAGCCCGGCGTGCTTAGCTCCTGCCCCCCACAGCAACCCTACAACAACAGCCCGGCGTGCATAGCTCCTGCCCCCCACAACAACCCTACAATAACAGCCCGGCGTGCTTAGCTCCTGCCCCCCGCAGCAACCCTACAGTAACAAAGACGGCGCTGTCCCTGCCCCTCCCCAGCCACACACCCCTGCTGGCATCTTCCCCTCTCCCCGTGAGGGACGGGTCGGCCCATGGGGGGCAGGGGGTTCTGATCAGCCCTTGGCATGGGGATGAACCCACCGGTTAGGAAGCAGAGCAAGGCAATGCTGGAGAAAAAGCGCCCCGAGGCGGGTTATTTACCATTCTCCCGACGGATGACTGGGGGCACCGGTGAGGTGGGGGGCGGGGGGCAGAGGGAGAGAAGGGGAGAGAGGAGGTGAGTATAACCAGATTAAGGGCATTAATATGCGGTGGGAGCCGCCCCGGGCAGGGCGGGGGTTGGGAAGGGCGTTATTACGGTCCGGATTAATAGCAGCACCGCACTCGGGGGGGGGAGGGGCCCGCAACCACACGCAGCTGGGAACACAAACCCAGGGTGGGAGGGGGCCGGGTGCTCTCAGAGCTCAGCCATGGGATTCCCCCCGTGGAGACGGGATGCCGGGCTAGATGGGCCCAGCCCCAGGAGACCAGCTGGTACCAGAAGGCATCGCAGGGTCAGATCCCAGGGGGCTTCCCTGGGGCCAGGCAGCCCTGCCTCTTCTCACTGTCCCCCCAAGACCCACCCTAGACACCCCCCTCCTCTGGGCAGTGACCCCAGAGCCTGCTCCACCCCGATCCAGCCCCTACAGATCCAAATGCCCTGGCCACGATCCCCTCGTTGGCCGCTAGTCACCTCGTGACCCTGCCCCGGGGCCGCTGGGATTGGGGACTGGGGTCCCCTGAGGCTACTGCTCACTCTCTGCAGCCGAGGGCAGAGAGCAGCAGGGCCGGGGGCAGAGATAGGGGGTTGGACCGGGGCAGAGAGCGGCAGGGCAGGGGGCTGAGATGGGGATGGGCTGGGGCAGAGACTGGGGGCTGGGCTGGGCAGAGATGGGGGCTGGACCGGGGCAGAGAGCGGCAGGGCGGGGGGGAAGATGGGGGCAGAGTGGGAGCGGGGGCAGTGATGGGGGGCAAGGCGGGGCAGAGATGGGGGCTGGGCTGGGGGCTGAGATGGGGCTGGGCTGGGCAGAGATGGGGATTGGACCAGGGCAGAGGCGGCAGGGCGGGGGAAGATGGGGGCAGAGTGGGAGCGGGGGGGCAGTGATGGGGGCAAGGCGGGGGCAGAGATGGGGGGCTGGGCTGGGGGGCTGAGATGGGGGCAGAGTGGGGGCTGAGATGGGGGCAGAGTGGGGCGGGGGGCAGCGATGGGGGCAGGGAGGGGCAGAGATGGGGACTGGGCTGGGGACTGAGATGGGGCAGAGTGGGGCGGGGGCAGCGAAGGGGGCAGGGCGGGGGCCTAGCTGGCTGGGGCCCATGTCCGGGGGGCAGCGCAGACTCACTTGTTCCTTCCTCTGTCACCATGCCCAGCCCCTCGGCCTTGTTCTGCCTCTCGAAGGCGTTGAGATCCAGGACGCTGTGGGGAGACGGGGGGGTCAGAGGAGGGCAAGGGGGTGGCCCCGTCATCAACATGCCCCCCCACCCCACTAGGGAGGGGCGCAAGCTGACACCCCGACGCCAGCTCTGGACACGCGCTGGGCGTGGCAAGCATTGCTGGGGCGCTGGCAGGGGGTCGACTCCTCCGGGAGCCCCCTCACCTGGCTCCCCGCGGCTGAGGGTCCCTGGGGGGAGCGGCTGGTAAAAGGAGAGGCCGGGGGGCCGGGCGCGAGGCCCAGCTCGGCTGGAGGGACAGACGGACAGGCCCACTCACCTGCACGTCTGCATCAGCGCCTGCACGCTCTGGAAGAAACCCACCTCCCGCTTCTCCTTCAGGTAGTCCAGCATCTTCTGCAGGGACAAGGCAGCGCCCTGAGCTACACCTCCACAATTACTCCTTCCTTACTCCGCCTGTCCTCCTTCCTTACTCCGCCTGTCCTCCCTCCTTACTCCGCTTGTCCTCTCCTCCTTACTCCGCCTGTCCTCCTTCCTTACTCCGCCTGTCCTCCTTCCTTCCTCCGCCTGTTCTCCCTCCTTCCTCCGCCTGTCCTCTCCTCCTTACTCAGCCTGTCCTCCTTCCGTACTCGGCCTGTTCTCCCTCCTTCCTCCGCCTGTCCTCTCCTCCTTACTCAGCCTGTCCTCTCCTCCTTACTCAGCCTGTTCTCCTTCCTTACTCCGCTTGTCCTCTCCTCCTTACTTCGCCTGTCCTCCTTCCTTACTCTGCCTGTCCTCCTTTCTTACTCCGCCTATTCTTCCTCCGCTTGTCCTCTCCTCCTTACTCCACCTGTCCTCCCCTCCTTACTCCACCTGTCCTCTCTTCCTTACTCCACCTGTTCTCCCTCCTTCCTCCGCCTGTCCTCTCCTCCTTACTCAGCCTGTCCTCCTTCCGTACTCGGCCTGTTCTCCCTCCTTCCTCCGCCTGTCCTCTCCTCCTTACTCAGCCTGTCCTCTCCTCCTTACTCCGCCTGTCCTCCTTCCTTACTCCGCCTGTTCTCCCTCCTTACTCTGCCTGTCCTCCCTCCTTACTCCGCCTGTCCTCCTTCCTTACTCTGCTTCTCCTCTCCTCCTTACTCCACCTGTCCTCCCCTCCTTTCTCAGCCTGTCCTCCTGCCTTACTCCGCCTGTCCTCCTTCCTTACTCCACTTGTCCTCTCCTCCTTACTTTGCCTGTTCTCCTTCCTTACTCCGCCTATTCTTCCTCCGCTTGTCCTCTCCTCCTTACTCCACCTGTCCTCTCTTCCTTCCTCCGCCTGTCCTCCTTCCTTACTCCGCCTGTTCTCCCTCCTTACTCTGCTTGTCCTCTCCTCCTTACTCCGCCTGTTCTCCCTCCTTACTCTGCTTGTCCTCTCCTCCTTACTCCGCCTGTCCTCCCCTCCTTACTCCGCCTGTCCTCCCCTCCTTACTCCGCTTGTCCTCCCTCCTTACTCCGCTTGTCCTCTCCTCCTTACTCCGCCTGTCCTCTCCTCCTTACTCCGCCTATTCTTCCTCCGCTTGTCCTCTCCTCCTTACTTCGCCTGTCCTCCTTCCTTACTCCGCCTATTCTTCCTCCGCCTGTCCTCCCCTCCTTACTCCACCTGTCCTCCCTCCTTACTCTGCCTGTCCTCTCCTCCTTACTTCGCCTGTCCTCCTTCCTTACTCTGCCTGTCCTCCTTCCTTACTCCGCCTATTCTTCCTCCGCCTGTCCTCCCCTCCTTACTCAACCTGTCCTCCCTCCTTACTCCACCTGTCCTCCCTCCTTACTTCGCCTGTCCTCCCCTCCTTACTTCGCCTGTCCTCCCCTCCTTACTCTGCCTGTCCTCCCCTCCTTACTCTGCCTATTCTTCCTCCGCCTGTCCTCCCCTCCTTACTCAACCTGTCCTCCCTCCTTACTCCGCCTGTCCTCTCCTCCTTGCTCCGCCTGTCCTCTCCTCCTTGCTCCGCGTGTCCTCTCCTTCCTTACTTCGCCTGTACTCCTTCCTTACTCTGCCTGTCCTCTTTCCTTACTCCACTTGTCCTCTCCTTCCTTACTCCGCCTGTCCTCCCTCCTTACTCCTCCTGTCCTCTCCTCCTTACTCCGCCTGTCCTCTCCTCCTTACTCCGCCTATTCTTCCTCCGCTTGTCCTCTCCTCCTTACTCCACCTGTCCTCCCCTCCTTACTTAGCCTGTCCTCCCTCCTTACTCCGCCTGTCCTCTCCTCCTTACTCCGCCTGTCCTCTCCTCCTTACTCCACTTGTTCTCCTTCCTTACTCCGCTTGTCCTCCCTCCTTAGTCTGCCTGTCCTCTCCTCCTTACTCACCCTGTCCTCCCTTCTTACTCAGCCATTACTCATCCCGTCCTCCCTCCTTACTGAGCCTGTCATCTCACCTAATCATCCCGTCTTCCTTTCCTCCTTACTGAGCCATTACTTAACTTGTCCCCCCACTTTATTCAGCCATTACTCAGCCCATCCTCCCTCTTTACATAGCCCTTCCCCTGCCTTACTCAGCCCCATATGCCCGCTTTATGCAGCCCCATCCCCCTCTTTACACAGCTGTTACTCAGCCCATCCACCCTCCTTACTAAGCCTGTTCTCTGTCCTTACTCAGCACATTACTCTGCCCCTTCATCCTTATTATTCAGACATTACTCATCCCCCTTTCCTTGCTACTCAGTCAGTTCTCCCTCGTTACTCAGCATGTCCTCCTTTGTTACTAGGCCATTACTCAACTCATCTTCCCTCATTTCTCAGTATGTTACTCAGCCTGTTCTCCCTCGTTACTCAGCCCATCATCCCTTGTTACTCAGCCCATTAATCAGCCCCTCCGTCCTTGTTACTCAGTGCAATCTTCCTCGTTACTAAGCCATTACTCTGCCTGCTCTCCCTTGTTACTCAGCCCATTATTTAGCCTGTCCTCCCTTGTTATTCTGAAGACCCATTAGTTACTGAGCACATCCTCCCTCATTACTCAGTGCATATCCATTACTCAGCCCTTACTCCATTGCTACTCAGCCATTACACAGCACTTTCCACCATTACTCAGCGAATATTCACTCCTTGGGAAGATGTTAGTGCATCCTCCCTTTGTTACTCAGGCCACAAGCCCTGATTACTTCATTAATTCACTGGAAAAACTGAAACCACAACTGGTCCTGCAGCACCGCAGAGACTCACAAAACCTGGAGATGGGATCGTGAGCTTTCGAGGGCACGGCCCACCTCTCCCTGGTTATTCAGGAGTTACTACCACGCTGTTGACATGACTCGACTGTTACCCAGAGCGTGGCTGCCCTCCTGGGCCTGTCCTCGGCCATTACTCCCCGGCTGGCGGGGGCTTTGCCTGCCCGAGGCCTGGGGGAGGTGCAGGGCCCTGGCCCCGGGAGCCGTGCTATGCCGGCGCCGTACCTGCTGCACTTCCACGTTGCCACCGTTCAGGATGGAGATGCCCAGCTTGAGGGTGGAGGACACCATGGCGCCCGGCTCCCCTGCCAACAAGGAAGGCAGCGCCGGTTACCACGCGGCAGGCGTCGCGGCGCAGAGTTGAACCCCCTCGGGCGTCCGGGAGGTGCTCGAGGCAGGTGTGACAGCAGCAGCCCCTGCCCCCACACACACTCACAAGCTGCCCCCTGAGCCACACGCTGCCCCCCTGCCCCGCCGGCCCGGGCACAAGGGACACGCAGGGGGCCATCTCACCTTTGCAGGCGCTGATCATCTGCAGCACCATTTCGGCCGCCCCACGGTTGTGCAGCCGCGACTGCTGGTACAGCAGCTTCTGCTTCTCCATCTCCTTCTCCTGTGGGGCGGAGACATAGGGTCTGCGCAGGCAGGCAGGGGCTGGGCCAGGCCCCAAGGGAGGGAGGGGTCACCTACCTCAAAGGAGCCTTCGGCCTCTTCCTCCTCTTTCTCACCACCTTCCTCTTCACCTTCTTCGATGTGACAGCTCTGGGGGAAGAGGGGAGGAGTGCTTTGGAGCCAAATACACCCCCCCCCCATCCGGAGACTAGGCTATTACTCCAGTGATACTACACCGGTACTCTGGAGATGCTACGGCATCGCTCTGGAGAGACCACACTGCTAGTATGCTGTTACTCTAGAGACACAACACCATTATGTGGGAAATACTAATCGTTACTCTGAAGCGCCAAACTGCTAATACATGGTTAGTCCAGAGATACACCACCTCAGTTCCAGAGATACTATAAAGTTAGTACACCGTTACTCCAGAGACATGACAATGCAACTCCAGAGATACTGTGCCATCAGCACAGCGTTACTTCAGAGACATTACACTGTTACTTTGTTATTACTCCAGGGATACGACACCATTGCTCTGGAAACACGATAACTGTTAGTACCTTGTTACTCCAGCAATGTTACATGTGGAATATGAAGCTACTCCAAAGAGAAACACATGCTACTACTTCAGAGAAACAAAGCTGTTACTCCTACTACAACATTACAAAGCGATTAGTTACCCCAAGTACTACGCTATTTCTACATCGCTGTTCCAAAGATACTACACAGCTACTATACCATTGCTACTCCAACGGTACTATTGCCACTACTTGCCAGTTACTACACTGTTACTACTGCCCTCAGGGCTGTGACTTGGGGCTTTTCTTCTGGCCACTCCAGAGTAGCAGGTGCAGAAGTTTGTGAAGGTGTGGGGGAAGGGTCTGTGTACACTGCAAGTGGGGAGGGGGGGGCATCAAGGGAGTCAAATTCTCTGCTGCTTGTACACCAGCGAGCCGGGCTCAGAGCCAGCTCCACTGCCCAGCGGGACGAGCCGGCGGGGCTGTGCTGGGGACGCTCACCCAAACATCTGCAGAAGAAGGGAAAGGGGGGCCACGCTGGGGCCCTCAGGTGGGAAGAACGGCCGTGGGCCCGGGCTCACCTTCGCCATGATGTCGGTGTAGGCCATGTACAGGCGATCCTCCTCCAGTTTGCTGAAAGGCAGCACACGGGCCAGTCAGAACCACAACCGCCCGCTCCAGACAGGCCCCGTTCCCCACCCCCTCCTGGAGCCAGGGAGAGAACCCAGGAGTCCAGGCGCCAGCCCCCTGCTCTAACCAGTAGGCCCCACTCCCCTCCTGGAGCCAGGGAAAGAACCCAGGAGTCCTGGCGCCCAGCCCCTTGCTCTAACCTGTAGGCCCCACTTCCCTCCTGGAGCCAGGGAGAGAACCCAGGAGTCCTGGTGCCCAGCCCCTTGCTCTAACCAGTAGGCCCCACTCCCCTCCTGGAGCCAGGGAGAGAACCCAGGAGTCCTGGCGCCAGCCCCCTGCTCTAACCTGTAGGCCCCACTCCCCTCCTGGAGCCAGGGAGAGAACCCAGGAGTCCTGGTGCCAGCCCCCTGCTCTGGGGCCCAACAGGTGGTTTACGCCACGGGCTGGTTGCCAGGGGCAGCTGCTGCCCCGGCCCGGCACCCACCTCTTCTCGGTCAGCGCCGTCCGGCTGAAGTGCAGGATGAGCTGGTGCAGGGGGTCGGGCTTCTTCTCCGTCTGCTCTTCCTCCTCCTCCTCCTCCTCGCCTGGTTTCTACTCCCCCCAGGACAGTAGAGTCAGCAGCTGGGAACCTACTGGGCCAGAGATAGCCTGGCCCGCTGGCCTTCCCCACACCCAGCCCAGGGGCCCGCCCCGTCCCTCTCCCACCCCTTCCCCCACCACACTTGTCCCCAGGGCCCCACCACTGCCACCTCTGCCCCCCAGCCCGGGCGGGGACAGGCCCCTGGTGCCCAGAAGAGGACGGGCCCCTGGCGTCTGGGCAGGGACGGGCCCCTGGCGCCCAGAAGGGGACGGGCCCCTGGGCTGAGCATGCAGGAGGCTCATTCTGCTCCTTCCCCCCGGGCCCCGGCTCACGGCCAGGTCGTCGATCATCCTGTCCTCGAAGGCGTGCTCCTCCGTCACCATCCAGGCCAGCTTGTAGCTCTCCAGGAACATGTTACAGGCCCGGTGCCTGGGGGAGGGGCAGATGAGAGGCCTGGCGGGGCCACAGGGCCACTTTGGGGGCAGGGATTGACTTGGACCCTCCAGGCTGCACCTACTGAGCGGCCAGTGGCCCTGGGGCCCAGAGCTGGGAAAGGGGGCACAGCTATGCTGGCAGGGGGACTGCGGTGAGGCGGCTCCTGGTGGGGATCATGGGGGCAGTTCGCCTGGCGGGGACCGTGGGGGTGGCTCGCTTGGTGGGGACTGTGGGGAGCTTGCCTGGCAGAGGACTGTGGCGGGGAACCGTGGGGAGGGCAGCTCGCCTGGGGGGACTGGGGGTCGGCTCGCCTGGGGCGGTTCACCTGGCAGGGGACACGGGGCGGCAGTTCCCGGGCAGGGGACTGGGGTGGCTCGCCTGGCACAGGGGACCGGGGCGGCTTGCCTGGCGGGGAACCGGGGCAGCCTGACCTGGGCAGGTTGTAGAGCGGCGTCATGCGGAAGCAGGCGACCACGGCGCGGCGGCGCTGCTTGGACAGCAGCTTGTGCCACACGGCCTTCTTGGACTTGTAGGGGTGCTCGGTCTGCGGGGACGGGGCGGTTAGAGCCCCTGGCCCCATGACCCCTTCCCTGCCCCGGGCGGTAGAGCACGGCCCCTCCCCTCCCCTGCTCCAGGTGGTAGAGCACGGCCCTGCCCCTCACCTGCTCCAGGCGGTAGAGCACGGCCCCGCCCCTCCCCTGCTCCAGGCGGTAGAGCACGGCCCCGCCCCTCACCTGCTCCAGGTGGTAGAGCACGGCCCCGCCCCTCACCTGCTCCAGGCGGTAGAGCACGGCCCCGCCCCTCCCCTGCTCCAGGCGGTAGAGCACGGCCCCGCCCCTCACCTGCTCCAGGTGGTAGAGCACGGCCCTGCCCCTCACCTGCTCCAGGCGGTAGAGCACGGCCCCGCCCCTCACCTGCTCCAGGCGGTAGAGCACGGCCCCGCCCCTCCCCTGCTCCAGGCGGTAGAGCACGGCCCCGGCCCTCCCCTGCTCCAGGCGGTAGAGCACGGCCCCGCCCCTCACCTGCTCCAGGTGGTAGAGCACGGCCGACACCTCTTGCACCCGCCGCACGATCTTCTCGGGCTTGTTGGCGTCCTCGGCCTTGCCCGACATCTCGCGGTACAGGGCCAGCTGCCAGCGCATGGAGGCCGGGTTCTCGCACTGCCGGGGGGACACGGTCACTGGGGGCGAAGGGGGCAGGCCGGAGCCTGGGGGGGCATGGACCATGATGCTGGGGGGGAGGGGGGGCACTCACCTTGCCCTGCAGGTGGAGGTTGTTGTTGAGGACGTCCCGCACCTCCTCGTCCGTGTCTTTCTGGGGAGGGGGCACAGAGCCCGTCAGCCGGGGGGGTCCCATGGAGCCCTGGCTGCCCAGACACCCCCAGTACAAGCCACCCCCCAGCTGCTCATCACCCTCCCCCAAAGAGACTCCCCCTGACTCACTGTGCCCCCAAGGGCAACAGCCCCATCTGCTTCCATTGCTGGCTCTGCCCCCCACAGCTCCCCGCAGCTCTCCCAGGCTCTACCTCCCACTCTCCCTGGCTCCTCCCCCTGCTTCCCCAACTCTGCCCCCAACTCTCCTGGCTCCGCCCCGCTCTCATCCTGCTCTTCCCAGCTCCACCCCTGCTCTCCCAGGCTCCACCCCACTCTCCCTGGCTCCTCCCTTCTCTCCCCAACTCTGCCCCAACTCTCCTGGCTCCACCCCACACACTCTCCCAGGCTCCAGCCCTACTCTCCTGGCTCCGCCCCTGCTGTCCCCAGCTCTGCCCCCGCTCTCCCAAGCTCCACCCCACTGTCCCAGGCTCCACCCCGCTCTCCCCCAATCTTTCCAGCTCCGCCCCCGCTCACCAGGGCATAGCGACCCTTGGCCAGCGCGATGAGCTCCTGGTCGGTGGGCGAGCACATGTTGAGGCCAATGGGCAGCATCTTCTTCAGCGTGGCCACGATGAGCGAGGTCTGCACGGAGTAGCGATCCCCCCGCCGCTTCTTCTTGGTCCGCTCCTGCTCCGAGCTGCCCGTCTGGGGGGCAGGGGGGGTCAGAGCCGGGTCCCGGCCGCAACCTCCCCCCTCTGCCCTCTGCCTCCAGCCAGCATGCCGCGGCAGAAGCAGCCGGCCACAGCAGCACCCACCCGGACCTGGCTAGCCCCTCCCCTGCCACGAGCAGGGCCACTCTGAAACGGGGGGGGCCAAGATGGCTGGGAGAGCTCAGCTGGGGGGGCTGCCCCCCAGGACACTGACTCGGGGGGGGGGCGCTGACCATTCGGAAACTGGCCTGTGTCCGGGACGATCCCGGGTGCAAAGCCTCTGCCCAGCCCCTCTGCACAAGCACGGCCCCCACTCCTCTGGGAATGGGCACCGAGCTCCAGCCTCGACCCCCACATCCCCTCAGCTGGGGGCCGCCGGGAATCAGCCGACTGGGCAGGGACGGGCCCCCCTGGGCACCCCTCCCAGGACCAGCCCCGCCGAGCTTACAGACAGCCCTGGGGGGGCACGTGCCCGGGAGGGGCCACACAAACCGCTTGGCCCCCACAGCCACACAGGCAGCCGGGCAGCACAACGTGCCTGCGACCCCATCCTGCCCCTCTGGCCGGCTGTCACGTGGCCCGGGGGGGCAAGGACCGGACCCTGCTCCCCCGCTTGGAGAGCGCCAGCCTGGGGGGCCAAGCCAGGTCGGACGAGGCATGCTGCTGCGGGCTTGCGACAGCCGGGCGAGGGGCAACCCCCCCGGGCCATGCCCCATGGTGGCACCACTGAGCCTACCCCATGTCCACTGACCAGGCACGGGGGGCGGGGCCGAGTGTGCTGGGAGCTGGCGGCCCGGGTGGCTATGCAGGCCATGGGCTGGTGCAGTGGGGCAGGGGGGCTGGGAGCCGGCAGGCCAGGTGGCTATGCAGGCTGTGGGCTGGGGTAGCGGGGGCTGGGAGCCAGCAGGCCAGGTGGCTATGCAGGCCGTGGGCTGGGGTAGCGGGAGTGGGGGCTGGGCTGGCAGGCCAGGTGGCTATGCAGTCCGTGGGCTGGGGTAGCGGGGCGGGAGCCAGGTGGCTATGCAGGCTGTGGGCTGGTGCAGCAGGGTGGGCGGGGAGGGGCTGGGAGCCAGGGGTGAGGTGGCTATGCAGGCTGTGGGCTGGTGCAGCAGGGTGGGCGGGGAGGGCTAGGAGCCAGGGGTGAGGTGGCTATGCAGGCTGTGGGTTGGTGCAGCGGGGCGGGGGCCGGGAGCCAGGGGCTATGCAGGCTGTGGGCTGATGCAGCGGGGTGGGGAAGAGGGGGCTGGGAGCCAGCGGGCCAAGTGGCTATGCAGGCTGTGGGCTGGGGTAGCGGGGGCCAGGTGGCTATGCAGTCCGTGGGCTGGTGCAGCAGGGTGGGCGGGGAGGGCTGGGAGCCAGGGGTGAGGTGGCTATGCAGGCTGTGGGTTGGTGCAGCGGGGCAGGGGGCCGGGAGCCAGGGGCTATGCAGGCTGTAGGCTGATGCAGTGGGTTGGGGAAGAGGGGGCTGGGAGCCAGCGGGCCAGGTGGCTATGCAGGCTGTGGGCTGGGGTAGCGGGGAGGCTGGGAGCCAGCAGGCCAGGTGGCTATGCAGTCCGTGGGCTGGTGCAGCAGGGTGGGCGGGGGGCTGGGAGCCAGGGGTGAGGTGGCTATGCAGGCTGTGGGCTGGTGCAGCGGGGCGGGGGGCCGGGAGCCAGGGGGCTGCAGGCTGTGGGCTGGTGCAGCGGGCGGGGGCCGGGAGCCAGGGGCTATGCAGGCCGTGGGCTGGGGTAGCGGGCGGGCGGGAGCCAGGGGCTATGCAGGCCGTGGGCTGGGGTAGCAGGCGGGGGCCGGGAGCCAGAGGGCTATGCAGGCTGTGGGCTGATGCAGCGGGGTTGGGGGGGGAAGAGGGGGGCTGGGAGCCAGTGGGCCAGGTGCCTATGGAGCCCACGGGCCGGGGCTGCGGGTGTGGGGGCTGGGAGCTGGCGGAGCCCGTGGGCTGGGTGTCCCAGCCCCTGTGGCATGCCCAGCGCTTGGAGCCCAGGGGCCCATGTAGGACGCCACGTCCGCGCATGCCCCTCGTGTGGGCACGGCCCAGGGAGCAGGCTGGGGGGGCTGGCGGCTCAGCCACAAGGCGCCATGCGGGCTGCGCGGGCGGAGAAGCGGGACGCTACCTGGCCGTCTCCAGACTAGGCCCCGGCCGGAGGAGAAGGGGAGACAAGACAGAAGAGACAGGTTAGATGGGCCCGGCCCCCCAGCGCAGATCGGAGGCCTGGGTCTCTGCCCCCCTGTGCCATGGTGGGGGGCTGTCTGCTCTGTAACCCGGGTCCCCCTGCGCTGGGCTGTGCGATTCCCCGACTCACCCACATGCGCGTTGGCCCAGACACCTGGGCCCAGCCTGGGCGGTTAGCAAAGCTCTTCCCAGGGGAGAGACAAAGGGTGGGGGTGTGAGGAAGGGGGGAGTTTCGGGGGTGCAAGGGGGGGTTGCACACAGGGGGGGCTCAGTGCCCGGATGTTACTGGTTAATGTGACGAAGGGGGAGTTTGTGTCAGGGAACAGCCCAGAACTGGAGCCGGGGGGTCTGGTGCCTGGTGCCCCCGGCCCTGCTCAGAGGACACGGCAGGTTCTGGCCAGACCACAGACAAGGGGCTGCAGAGGGGGCCCGGCGCCGGCCCAGCTGACCCCCGCGAGGGGGGAACATTGGACGGGGAGGGCGGGGAGAAGAGGAGCCCGGGCGACCTGGTTACCTGGGGAGAGACACTGGCCGGGGAGGGGCTGTTGCTGGGGTATTGGAGGCGCTTCTGGGAGACGGGGGCTGTTTTGGGGGGCTGAGGGCAGAGCAGGCAGGACTCAGCGGGCTGCAGGGGAGGCTGACGTGGCGGCTGGGGGCCCCGGTGACTGGCCTGAGGGACCCGTTGCTGTTCAAAGCTCCATAGACCCTCCTGTGGGTGCTGGCTGGGGGTCGCTCTGGGCTGGAGAGCAGGGGGGCGCTAGTCCCTCTGGGAGGGGAGGCCCAGGGGCCAGAGGGGGGGGACCCCCGAGGGGCTCACGGAGGGGGCAGGCGGCTGGAGGCCCTGAGAGGCGCCGTCCCGGAGGCGGAGGGGCGGACCCCCAGGTGAGAGGGGCCCCCCAAGAGGGTCACTGCACTGGAGTGGCCCCTGGGAAAGGGCTGTCTCTCTGCTGCTGGAGGGGAGGGGCTCCCCGAGAGGGGGCTGCCGCGCTGGAGAGGGGGGATCGCCCAGGAGCCGCGGGGCCAAGCGTGGGCACCACCTGTGAGCTGTGACAGGAGGCGGAGACGGCCACCTGGCTGGGGGCAGGGGCTGGGAGCTGGGCAGCCCTGGGCTGGAACCATGAAGGGGACAGACTAAGGGGGGGCTGGGAGTCCAGGGGCCCAGGGACCCATCCCAAGGGGGGCTGAGGCGTCCTGGCCCTGACTCCTGTAGCCCCATAACGTCTGTGCTGGGCTGTACCCTGGAGAAGCAATAACCCCCCCGTTCTACCGGCTGGCGGAGCCTGTTCTGACTGCTACGGGGCTGCAGGATCGGGGGGAACCCGACGCGCCGTCACCCCCCCATACAGATCGGAGGCTCAGGGCTCAGCCCCCCCAGCGCAGATCGGAGGTTCTCGGCCCCTGGCAGTTCGCTTGAGGGGTGGCTGGACAGGGCCGTGGGGACTGGAGCGGGAGGCTCCTGGGACTGGCCCAGCCAGGGTCCGGGGACGCGGAGTCCTGGGCAGCCGATGGCTCCTCCATCTGCCCCTTGGCCAGCTGCAACCACTGCAAACGGCGGCAGCGCGGGGCCGCCCCCTGCCTGGCCGGGCCCTCGGGGGGGGGGCCCTCCGGAGCATTTCCCACAGGCTGGGCCGTGCGCGCAGCCCCGGGGCCCTCCAGGGGCGCATGGGAGCGGGGCCGCGCAGCGTCCAGGCAGCGACCCCACAGCTGGACCCCCCTGCCCCCCAGGCCTCACCTTGGACATCTTGCTCTTGCTGTCGGCCGTCAGGAAGGACATGTTGTTAATCTCGTTCTGCACCACGAAGTTCTGCTCCTCCCGCTTGAAGTTCTGGGGGAGCCCCGACCCCGGTCACAGTCGCCCCGGCAACCCGGCACCCCCACGTAGGCCCCGTCCCAGTCCCCGCGGCCAGCGCCCCTGCTGGGCCCCCGCCCGGCTCCCCGCGGCCCAGCCCCCCCCGGGCCCCCACCCGGCTCCCCGCAGCCCAGCCCCCCCTCTGGGCCCCCGCCTGGCTCCTCTCAGCCTGGCGCCCCTGCTGGGCCCCGCCGCTCCCCGCGCCCAGCCCCGGGCCCCACCCGGCTCCCCGTGGCCCAGCCCCCCTCTGGGCCCCCGCCCGGCTCCTCTCGGCCCGGCGCTCCTGTTGGGCCCCTGCCCGGCTCCCCGCGCCCAGCACCCCCTGGTGGGCCCCCGCCCGGCTCCCCGCGGCCCAGCCCCCCTCTGGGCCCCCGCCCGGCTCCTCTCGGCCCGGCGCTCCTGTTGGGCCCCTGCCCGGCTCCCCGCGCCCAGCACCCCCTGGTGGGCCCCGCCCGGCTCCCGCGGCCCAGCCCCCTCTGGGCCCCGCCTGGCCTCTCAGCCTGGCGCCCCTGCTGGACCCCGCCCGGCTCCCCGCGGCCCAGCCCCCGGGCCCCCACCCGGCTCCCCGCGGCCCAGCCCCCCTCTGGGCCCCCGCCTGGCTCCTCTCAGCCTGGCGCCCGCCCAGCTCCCCGTGGCCCAGCGCCCCTGTCTCCATCACCGCCCGTCCCCACGTACGTGCGACTTGGACCAGTAGATGAAGACCTCGCCCACCATGCGGAACAGCTCCTCGGCGTCCGAGTTGGGCTCCATCAGCCACTTGGCCCTAGGAAGCCGGGGGCATGGTCAGCCGGAGCCCAGCCCTTGCCCAGCGCTGACTGGGCCCCCTGCCCTGGGGGCTCCGACCTTGCGAGGGAGGGGCGTACGGCCACGTCCCGTCATGTGGCACTTGTAGCAAGCCCCGCCCCCTCTCATGGCCAGACCCCGCCCCTTCTTGTGGAATATGCAGCAGGTCCTGCCCCTGCCGTGGCCCTCCCAGGCCAGGCCCCTCCCCCTCCCGTGGCCATCCCCAGTGAGTCCCGCCCCCTGCCGTGGCCCCGCCCACCTGTTGTTGTCCACGTAGCGGATGAGCAGCGGGTAGAGGGCGTACAGGTCGCGGCAGAGCACCGAGAACTCGTCACGGATCAGCAGCTCCGAGTCCTCTGACTCCGTCTTGACCTCCAGCCGCAGCTGCTCCTCCTCCGCCACCACCTTCCCCGCCCGCTTCTTCAGCTTCTCCATGGTGGGGATGAAATGGGAGCGCAGCAGCTCGGGCCGCGCCTTGCTCACGATGGGCTGGGCGAAGACTGGCGGGGAGGGGGCCGCGTCGGGCGGAGAAGTCACTGCCCTCCTGCCCGGCCGGCCCCGCCCGCCCCACCACTCACCACCAGACGGAGCCGCGCGCCGGAGGGGAACGCCCTGCCCCGCCCCGAGCAGGCCACCTGCACCCGGAGGGGAACGCCCCTGCCCCGCCCCCGAGCCGCCACTGCACCCCGGAGGGGAACGCTCTGCCCCGCCCCGAGCCGCCACCCCTGCACCCGGAGCGCTGCCCCGCCCCGAGGCAGCCACCCCCTGCACCCCGGAGGGGAACGCCCCTGCCCCGCCCCCGAGCCGGCCATGCCCCTGCACCCGGAGGGGAACACCCCTGCCCCGCCCCGAGCTGGCCACCCCTGCACCCCAGAGGAACGCCCCTGCCCCACCCGAGCCAGCCACCTGGTGAAAAGCCCCTGCCCCACCCCTGAGCCAGCCACCCCATGCACCCAGTGGGTGAAACGCCCTCTGCCCCTCCCTCCTGAGCCAGCCACCCCCATGCACCCTGGAGAAACATCCCCTGTCCCCCGAGCCAGCCACCCCTGCACCCTGTAGAGGAACACCCCTGCCCCGCCCCTGAGCCAGCCACCTGGTGAAAGGCCCTGTCCCGCCCCGAGCCAGCCACCCCATGCACCCAGTGTTGAAAGGGCCCCTGCCCCGCCCCTGAGCCAGCCACCCCATGCCCCGGTGAGGCCCCCTGCCCCGCCCCTGAGCCAGCCACCCCATGCACCCAGTGAAAGGCCCCTGCCCCGCCCCCCTGAGCCGGCGACCCCCATGCCCCCGGTGGGGAAAGGCCCCCTGCCCCGCCCCTGCCTGGTACCCGCCAGCCGCTTCATCCAGGAGGCCTCGTCGATGCCCAGGTTGTTGACGATGATGCGCAGGATGTTGCCCAGCAGCGTGTTGAGGTGCTCGGAGGTGACCTGGGTGCAGCAGGGCCCCTGGGGCTGGGTTTCGGGGCCGCGCTCCCACCAGCGGGGCAGGTAGTTGCAGAGCATGGGCAGCGTCACCTCGATGACGTGCGGCATCTCTGTGTAGCGGGCGCCCGACTCCGCCAGCCCGCTGATGTCCCGCATGAGCCGCTCCAGCGCCGGGATGTCGGGGCACATCTCCTCCACGCAGCTGGGCAGCCCCAGGACTGCGGGGCAGGGCGGGGTTACCCACGGGGAGGGCACAGCTGCACCCCCCGGCGCCAGGGACGCCCCCAGAGGGGGCTGGCACCAGAGAGCGGGGAGCCGACAGGGCGGGGGCGGGCAATGGGGGCATGGGAGGGGAATGGGGAGCCCAAGGGCGCCAAGGGGAATGGGGGACCCAGGGGCGCCAAGGGGAATGGGGAGCCCAGGGGCGCCGAGGGGAATGGGGAGCCCAGGGGGTGCCGAGGGGAATGGGGAGCCCAGGGGCGCCGAGGGGAATGGGGAGCCCAGGGGAGGCCGAGGGGAGGCCGAGGGGAATGGGGAGCCCAGGGGCACCAAGGGGGTGCCAAGGGGAATGGGGAGCCCAGGGGGTGCCGAGGGGAGGCCGAGGGGAATGGGGAGCCCAGGGGGCGCCGAGGGGAGGCCGAGGGGAATGGGGAGCCCAGGGGGTGCCAAGGGGAATGGGGAGCCCAGGGGGTGCCGAGGGGAATGGGGAGCCCAGGGGAGGCCGAGGGGAATGGGGAGCCCAGGGGATGCCGAGGGGAGGCCGAGGGGAATGGGGAGCCCAGGGGAGGCCGAGGGGAGGCCGAGGGGAATGGGGAGCCCAGGGGCGCCAAGGGGAGGCCGAGGGGAATGGGGGCAGCCAGAACAGGCTCCGCCAGCCGGTAGAACGGGGGGTTCATTGCTCCTCCGGGTACAGCCCAGCACAGATGTGAGGTGGCTGCAGGAGTCGGGGCCGGGCAGCCTCAGCCCCCTTGGGTTAGGGGGTCCATCGCCCCCCCAGACCCTCAGCTTAGGCTGTTTCCTTCCTGTTTCCCAGCCAGCAACTGCCCCTTCCCCCGAAACCTGGTGTTTGTGACAAACAACCCCCCCCCGGAGGGGGGGGGGCCGGGTGTTAACGGCCCAGGCGGGGCCGAGGTGTCTGGGCCAATCCACATGTGGGGGAGTCAGTGGGAATCTCCCATCCCAGCGCAGGGGGACCCCGGGTTACAGAGCAGACAGCCCCCCACTACGCCACAGGGGGCCCATGGGGTGCAAAGGGAAATGGGGGGCCCACGGGACGTGGAGGAGAATGGGGAGCTCACGGGGCACGGGGGGCAGAGAGGAGGACAGCGGGGAGGCGGCAGCGGGGAGGGCAGAGGAGGCAGCAGCGTGGGGGGGGGCACTCACTGGCGCGTTCCCGTGGGGACTTGGTGGTGTAGACAGAGCAGGGGTTGTGCACATTCAGGTGCGGCTCCAGGAAGGCCACGGGCATCGCGGCGGCCAGCCGGGCCAGGCACTCGCCCAGGGCAGGACGCTGCCTGCGGGCGGGGGCAGGATCAGAGACATTTCCGCTGGATAGTTGGCCCCCAGCCCTGCACCCTCCCCTCCCAGCCCCCACCCCCCCGGTCACCCCCTGCGCCTTCCTCCCAGCCTCCCTGCCCCCGTCAGCAGGATGTGCCCCTAACTGCACCCCCATCACCCTCGCTGTGCTCCAACGTACCCCTTTGCGCCTACTGCTTTCTGCCCCCGCCCCATCTTCTTCCCTCTGTTGCCCCCCGGCGCCTGGCCCTACCCCCCGGCGCCTGGCCCTGGCCGTACCCCCCGGCGCCTGGCCCTGGCCATACCCCCCGGCGCCTGGCCCTGGCCCCCGGCGCCTGGCCCTGGCCGTACCCCCCGGCGCCTGGCCCTGGCCGTGCCCCCCGGCGCCTGGCCCTGGCCGTACCCCCGGTGCCTGGCCGTACCCCCCGGCGCCTGGCCTGGCCGTACCCAGCGCCTGGCCCTGGCATGCCCCGGCGCCTGGCCCTGGCCGTACCCGGTGCCTGGCCTGGCACGCCCAGCGCCTGGCCGTACCCCCCGGCGCCTGGCCCTGGCCGTACCCCCGGCGCCTGGCCCTGGCCGTACCCCCGGCGCCTGGCCCTGGCCGTACCCCCGGCGCCTGGCCCTGGCCGTACCCCCCGGTGCCTGGCCCTGGCCGTACCCCCTGGCACCTGGCCCTGGCCGTACCCCCTGGCACCTGGCCCTGGCCGTACCCCCGGCGCCTGGCCCTGGCCGTACCCCCCGGCGCCTGGCCCTGGCCGTACCCCCAGCTCACCGCTCCACGTAGGGGTTCCGGGTGGTGCCCAGGGAGTAGATGCTGCACAGGGTGCGGTAGCAGGAGACTTGCACGTCGTCCACTGGGGGGAGGAGAGAAGGGGGCAGGTCAGGGCGGGTGTCGTTTCCCCACAATCTCCTACACTGGGCTGGGGGGTGAACCCCCCCCCCCAGTGGGCCCAGACTGCGCAGGAGCAGCCATCTTGCCTGGCTCTTGCCAGTGATTCCTCATGGAAACCGCAGCCCTGCAGCTGGGGGGCTCTCGGTGCCAGTCACGTGGGCAGTACAGGACCTGGGCTGCCCCCACCCCACTACCCTCACTCCCTCCCCTGCCACGGTGCCAGTCGCCAGCCCCTCCCCACGGCCCGGCCCCTTACGGATGACGTCGTCCCCGAAGCGGTGCTGGGCCAGGTGCTCGAAGAGGGAGGTCAGCACAGGCAGCAGGGCCACGGTGGTGTAGCTGATGTTCTGCGCCACCCCCTTCACCTGGGTGCGGGACTGCGAGACCTTCCCCAGCTTGAGGTTCTCCACCATCTTCTCGATGTCCTCCGAGGCGCTCTCGAAGAACGAGCGCAGCCCGGCCTTCACGATCTCTGGCCCCGACTTCATCACCGTCCTGCCGCGGGAGCAGCTCAGCCCTGGGCTGCTGGCGGCTGCCCCGCCCCTCCCCAGAGCCAGCCACAGCTCCACCGGGCAGGAGTCCCTGTACAGCCAGCCCCACCCCTCCCCAGAGCCGGCCGCAGCTCCACCAGGCAGGGGTCCCTGTACAGTCAGCCCCACACCCCTCCCCAGAGCCGGCCGCAGCTCCACCGGGCAGGGGTCCCTGCACAGCCAGCCCCACACCCCTCCCCAGAGCCAGCCGCAGCTCCACCGGGCAGGGGTCCCTGTACAGCCAGCCCCACCCCTCCCCAGAGCCGGCCGCAGCTCCACCAGGCAGGGGTCCCTGTACAGTCAGCCCCACACCCCTTCCCAGAGCCGGCCGCAGCTCCACCAGGCAGGGGTCCCTGTACAGTCAGCCCCACGCCCCTCCCCAGAGCCGGCCGCAGCTCCACCGGGCAGGGGTCCCTGCACAGCCAGTCCCGCGCCCTCCCCAGAGCCGGCCGCAGCTCCACCGGGCAGGGGTCCCTGCCCAGCCGGCCCCGCCCCTTCCCAGAGCCGGCTGCAGCTCCACCGGGCAGGGGTCCCTGCACAGCCAGCCCCACACCCCTCCCCAGAGCCGGCCGCAGCTCCACCGGGCAGGGGTCCCTGCACAGCCAGCCCCGCCCCTCCCCAGAGCCGGCCGCAGCTCCACTGGGCAGGGGTCCCTGCCCAGCTCCACCGGGCGCAGGGTCCCTGTGTAACCTGCCTCCACCCCACTGAAAGGGGCCGTGGCCTGTGCTGGGTGAGGGGTCCCTAGTTCTGGGTGGCGAAATCTCCCCCATTTCCTTAGCTCCCTTCCCCTCCGCCTCAGGCTGCCCCGGCCCTGCCCCGCCAGCCGGCCCGGGAGGGGCCCAGCCCGAGCGGCTCACCTGGCGTCCAGAGAGCGAGCCAGGATGTGCAGGCAGTTCACCACGGCCCCTGCGTCCGTGCCTGGGGGGAGAGACCCGCTCAGGCACCCTGGGGAGCGGGGAGCCAGGCAGAGGGGCTGGGCCCTGACAGACGGGGGAGGCAGGGCCGTGGCTTGGGGGCAGGGGAACGGCCTGGGGAGCAGTGTGGTGCAGGGGGGGCCCTGGGTGGCTGTGTGGGCTGGGGGTGACCCCTGCTGGCCGGTGTCTGTAGCACTGCCTGGGGGGGCATCCCTGAGGGCATGGCCGGGGGAGGGGTGTGAACAAAGGGGGGGCTGCCTGGGGGAAGGGGCAGGCCTGGCCGAGGGCTAGGTCCAGACAGGGGGGCTCAGGGGCCTGTGAGCCCCTCCCCGCAGGAGGACTGAGGCTCTGCCCTGGCTCCGGTGGCCACGTCGAGCATCTCTGAGCAGCAATAAACCTTCTGTTCTACGGCCTGGCTGAGAGCCCCGTCTGGCTGCGGGCGGGGGGCAGGGGCGGGGTCCCCGACGCGCCCGCACAGGCAGACACCACTGAGGGGCAGGGCAACAGCCCGGGGGCAGGGACGGAAGGGGGCAGAGACACGGCTTAGGGGGCAGGGATGGAAGGGGGCAGAGACACGGCTTAGGGGCAGGGGAAGGAGGGGCAGAGACACGGCTTAGGGGCAGGGGAAGGAGGGGCAGAGACACGGCTTAGGGGCAGGGATGGAAGGGGCAGAGACACGGCTTAGGGGCAGGGGAAGGAGGGGGCAGAGACACGGCTTAGGGGCAGGGGAAGGAGGGGCAGAGACACGGCTTAGGGGCAGGGATGGAAGGGGCAGACATGGCTTAGGGGCAGGGAAGGAGGGGAAGGGTAACAGCCTGGGGAGGGACAGAAGGGGGCAGGGAGACGAGGGCTGGGGGGAGCCCAGGGCAGTCTGGGAGGGGTCTCAGGTGCCCCACACAGGCTTTGGCTCCCCCCAGCCCCTGCCCCTCAGGGCCGGGCCGTGGGGAAGGCCAGGTCCCCCCCAACCCAGCCCAGCCCAGCCCCACGGCAGGGGCCCTTACCGAAGAGAGAGACCCGGTGCCTGACCAGGGCGGCAAGCTTGCAGAACAGGCTGAAGGGAGAGAGGGGGAGAGTGAAAGAGAGAGACACTGCAGAGAGTGGGGGCAGAAAAGCAGGGAGGGTCAGTGGGCCCCTGATGTGCCCCCTCATTCAGAGCACTGGGGTACTGTGTGAGCGGCACCCCAGGGCCAGGCCGGCAGGGGCTGTGGGGTGGGAGAGAGGGGCACCGGCAGGGCTGGGATGGCAGGGGCCGTGGGGCACCAGCAGGGCTGTGGGGGCAGGGGCCGTGGGGTGGGAGAGAGGGGCACCGGCAGGGCTGGGATGGCAGGGGCCATGGGGCACCGGCAGGGCTGGGGGCAGGGGCCGTGGGGTGGGAGAGGGGCACCGGCAGGGCTGGGATGGCAGGGGCTGTGGGGCACCAGCAGGGCTGTGGGGGCAGGGGCTGTGGGTGGGAGAGAGGCACCGGCAGGGCTGGGATGGCAGGGGCCGTGGGGCACCGGCAGGGCTGGGGCAGGGGCTGTGGGGTGGGAGAGAGGGGCACCGGCAGGGCTGGGATGGCAGGGGCTGTGGGGCACCAGCAGGGCTGGGGGGGCAGGGGCTGGGGGGTGAGAGTGAGGCGCACCAGCAATGCCCCACACCTGGCGTGCTGAGTCACCATGCAGAGAAGGATGGGGGGGGCTGGCGTGTAGCTGGGGGGGGTGTCTGGCCAGATGCACCCTGGGGCCGGCCCCCCGGCACTCCCCACTCACCCGGTGATCATCTCCTTCTCCTTGTTGGAGGCGTGGCCCCCGCTGCCCAGCACCTTGGCGGGCGTGGAGAGGAAGTAGAGGCAGTGGTTGTGGAAGTACTGGTTGATGAGGGGCAGCAGGATCTGAGGGGACAGGGAGGCGGGGCTGAGATCCATGGGCGGGGCCAGGGCCCCAGGGCCGGGCGGGGCTCAGATCCATGGGCGGGGCCAGGGCCCCAGGGCCGGGCGGGGCTCAGATCCATGGGCGGGGCCAGGGCCCCAGGGCCGGGCGGGGCTCAGATCCATGGGCGGGGCCAGCGCCCCAGGGCCCGGCGGGGCTCAGATCCATGGGCGGGGCCAGGGCCCCAGGGCCGGGCGGGGCTCAGATCCATGGGCGGGGCCAGCGCCCCAGGGCCGGGCGGGGCTCAGATCCATGGGCGGGGCCAGGGCCCCAGGGCCGGGCGGGGCTCAGATCCATGGGCGGGGCCAGCGCCCCAGGGCCGGGCGGGGCTCAGATCCATGGGCGGGGCCAGCGCCCCAGGGCCGGGCGGGGCTCAGATCCATGGGCGGGCCAGCGCCCAGGGCCGGGCGGGCTCAGATCCATGGGCGGGCCAGGCCCCAGGGCCGGGCGGGGCTCAGATCCATGGGCGGGGCCAGCGCCCCAGGGCCGGGCGGGGCTCAGATCCATGGGCGGGGCCAGCGCCCCAGGGCCCGGCGGGGCTCAGATCCATGGGCGGGGCCAGGGCCCCAGGGCCGGGCGGGGCTCAGATCCATGGGCGGGGCCAGCGCCCCAGGGCCGGGCGGGGCTCAGATCCATGGGCGGGGCCAGCGCCCCAGGGCCGGGCGGGGCTCAGATCCATGGGCGGGGCTCAGATCCATGGGCGGGGCCAGCGCCCCAGGGCCGGGCGGGGCTCAGATCCATGGGCGGGGCCAGCGCCCCAGGGCCGGGCGGGGCTCAGATCCATGGGCGGGGCTCAGATCCATGGGCGGGGCCAGCGCCCCAGGGCCGGGCGGGGCTCAGATCCATGGGCGGGGCGAGCCCCCGGCCCTGGGAGGTCCAAGGTGCCGGCTCCTGCAGGCCTGCCCCGGTGGAGCCCAAAGGAGCAACGACCGGGCCCGGGGCAGCCCAGGACCCACGCCCGGGGGGGCGAGTGCGTATCTCAGAGGTTTGGCTCGGTCTGTCAGCCCGGGGGACTGCGCCTTCCGCCGCCCTATGGCCCCCACAGGGGAGACTCCGGCTGCCCACAGAGCTGCCCCTGCCGCAGGCCCCGGGTGTCTCCGAGCACCTGTGAGCTTGGAGCCGGGGGTCGGGTCCCTGGCCAGGCTGAAATAAAGCCAGGCCAGCGCCTCCGTCACCGAACCGAGCTGGGGTCGTTCTCTGAGGAACCGTGAGGTCTCCGGAAGGAGCGCATGGTGCTGTGTGTATGGCCGGCAACACCGGCACCCTAAGGCACACCCCGGGCAGCCTGTGATACCCCCTAGCGCCTGTAACACCGGCGCCCCAGGGCACACCCCGGGCAGCCTGTGATACCCCCTAGTGCCCACAACACCGGCACCCTAAGGCACACCCCGGGCAGCCTGTGATACCCCCTAGTGCCCGCAACACCGGCACCCTAAGGCACACCCCGGGCAGCCTGTGATACCCCCTAGCGCCCACAACACCGGCGCCCCAGGGCACACCCCGGGCAGCCTGTGATACCCCCTAGCGCCCACAACACCGGTGCCCCAGGGCACACCCCGGGCAGTCTGTGATACCCCCTAGCGCCCACAACACCGGCGCCCCAGGGCACACCCCGGGCAGCCTGTGATACCCCCTTGCGCTCACAACACCGGCGCCCCAGGGCACACCCCGGGCAGCCTGTGATACCCCCTTGCGCCCACAACACCGGCGCCCCAGGGCACACCCCGGGCAGCCTGTACAGTGCTACCAGGCCGTGACATCCCGGCCCCCGGCTCTAGCGCCCCGGCGTGGCTCAGAAGAGCCGTTCCAGGTTGTGCGCCTCCCAGGGCCGCCGCCTCCCTGTGGCTGCAGGTGCCAGCAGTCTGGGCGCAGAGCAACACACTGACCTTGGCAAAGAACTTGATCTCCTGCTCGTGTGGCGACTTCTCTACCCGCCCGCTGCTCACCACGGCCTCTGTGGGGAGAGTGCGCATGAGCTCCCGGGGGCCCCGGGCCTTGGGGAGACGCTGCCGCCCGTGACGTCTCCAAGCCCCTAGGGGCAGCTCGGCCCAGGAGAACCCAGGTGTCCTGGCTCTCCGCTCCCCTGCTCTAACCCCTAGACCCCACTGCTGGCCCAGAACTGGGCCCAGAACCCAGACGCCTCTGCTCCCGGCCCTTCCACCGATCCCCGACACAGGGCACCGCGGGGGAGAGGGGGCCCTACCCAGGTGGGCGATGAACTCCTGCGAGACGTCCATCCACTTGAGCAGCTGCTGCAGGAAGCCGTAGGCAAAGCGCTTCTCGATGGACGACGAGTCCAGCTCCATGTCCTTCAGGCCCCTGGGGAGAGCAGGGTCGGGGCTCTGTCTCCCCAGCCATCCCCCCGGGTTGGCATAGGGACCAGGCCCCCGCCAGGGTGGCACAATGATGGAGACCCACCCCCCAGAGTGGCACAGGGACGGGGACCCCCCCCCAGGGTGCCACAATGATGGAGACCCACCCCCCAGAGTGGCACAGGGATGGGGACCCCCCCCAGGGTGCCACAATGATGGAGACCCACCCCCCAGAGTGGCACAGGGACCGGGACCCCACCCAGGGTGGCACAGAGGGAGAGGCTGCAGGAGGGAACAGACGGGCGGGATCAAGGGAGGACGGTCCTGCCCCAGGGCACGGGACTCAGGGTGAGCCCCTCGGGGGTGAGCCTGGGCGGGGGGGGACTGCGGGTCCCCGCTGAGGCCGGAGTGCGGGAGCCACGGGGAGGGCCGGCCCCACGCCCCACCTGGTCACCGCGTAGCCGTTCATCTGCAGGAACTTCAGCAGCTCCTGGGCCTTCTCGCGGTCCCGGGCCTTCTCCTTGGCCGTCAGCGTGTCGTAGGGCACCAGCAGCGGGTGGGAGCCGCCCCCTGCGGAGAGAGGGGTCAGCCGGCCCCCCGCCCGGCCAGCCCCCCCGGGCTACCCAGCCCCCTGCCTGACCAACGCCCCCCCGGGCTACCCAGCTCCCGCTGCCCAGCCAGTCCCCGGGCTACCCAGCCCCACCCAGCCAGCCCCGGGCTACCCAGCCCCAGCCACCCAGCCCAGCTACCCAGCCCCTGCCGCCTGGCCAGCCACCTCCCCAGGCTACCCAGCCCTCCGTCCGGCCAGCCCCCGGGCTACCCAGCCCCACCCCAGCTACCCAGCCCAGCTACCCAGCCCCCTGCCGCCTGGCCAGCCACCTCCCAGGCTACCCAGCCCTCCGTCCGGCCAGCCCCCCCTGGGCTACCCAGCCCCCTGTCGCCCGGCCAGCCACCTCAGCCAGGCCCCCGCTATGATATATAGGCTGAGCCGGCAGCCCCTGGGCTCCGAGGACGGACGCACGGACAGCCTGGGGGCAGGACGGACGAACACTCACCTTTAGCCTCCAGCTCCTGCTTCTTCTTACGGCCCCAGGTGTTGTGATAGTTCTCAGCCAGCTGCTCCGCCATGGCCTGCGGGCAGAGGGGGGACAAGTCATTCCCTTGGGGGCCTGTGGGGCGCCCCAGCTGTGCCAAGCCATGCAGGCCCCCCCGGCCCCGGGCGACTGTGTCTCACCTGCAGCTCCCGGGACAGCGTCACCAGCGACAGGTCGATGGGCTGGGGGTTGTAGCCGTGACTGGGGTCATAGGTCGCCTGGGGGGAGGGACTAGAGTTTAGTGGGGCCATGTGCCGCCCCCCCCTCCTGGCAGATTGTAACAAACCTGCCCCACATCCCTCCTGCCCAATCGCATCTCCACCCTGGCCACACCCTCCATGTGTCATGGGCCCTCTACTGCTCCCACCGGCTGGCAGGGAGTGCCTGCAATTCCTAGCTCCGAGTGCCTGTGCAGTGCAGCTGCCCAGCTCCCAGGGGGCGAGAGGGCTGCAGGTCCGGAGGGGGGCGGCCCTCAGAGGGTCCGGCTGTTCCCCGGGGGGCTCAGAGCAGAGCCCCCCATAAACCCATCCCTTGGGCCGCTCGTCTTGTTGGGTGCGTGGCTCAGCGCTCCCCTCCTACCACGCAGCCTGCTCCCAAGGGCACCGCTGAAGGAACCCAGGTGTCCCGGCTCCCCACCCCCCGCTCTGACCACTAGCCCCCACTCCCCTCCCCGAGCAGGGATAGAACCCAGGTGTCCGGGCTCCCGCCCCGCCTGACCACTAGCCCCACTCCTCCCGAGCAGGATAGAACCCAGGTGTCCGGGCTCCCCCCCCGCTCTGACCACTAGCCCCCACTCCCCTCCCCGAGCAGGGATAGAACCCAGGTGTCCGGGCTCCCCCCCCGCTCTGACCACTAGCCCCCACTCCCCTCCCCGAGCAGGGATAGAACCCAGGTGTCCGGGCTCCCCGGCCCCGCTCTGACCACTAGCCCCCACTCCCCTTCCCGAGCAGGGATAGAACCCAGGTGTCCCGGCTCCCTGCCCCCGCTCTGACCACTAGCCCCACTCCCCTCCCCGAGCAGGGATAGAACCCAGGTGTCCCGGCTCCCTGCCCCCGCTCTGACCACTAGCCCCCACTCCCCTCCCCGAGCAGGGACAGGGCCCTGAGCCCCCGCGAGCAGCGCTGCCCTCACTTGGGCCGACTGCGAGATCTTCCGCGTCTTCTTCTTCTCGGTCTTCTCCTCCTCGGCCTCGCGAGGCTTCTCCACCGTCCACTCCCAGGCAATCATGGCTTTGAGGGACTCCTTGATGGGCCAGCGGTAGATCTCCTTGTCCTGAGGGCCAAGCCGGGCGCGGGTTCGGGGGGAGCCAGACGGGGGGCCCCCTTTGGGCTGGGGGCCGAGATCTCCCCCGTCTCAGCTGGGCAGAGGGAAGGGGCTGGGGGGAACCGCGGCCCCAGGGGTGCCCCTCCCCCAGCCGGGGGGGTCTGGCTGTGGGGCGGGGGGGTACCTTTTCGGAGAAGGTCTTGTAGGGGCGCAGCATGGGGTGCGTCTTGGCCTCCTCGTCGATCGTCTCCCCGAAGGTCCAGTTGTTCTGGATCTGCCGGAGGGAGGGTCCCAGGTCACGGCCCGGGGCAGGGCACGGACGGGGTTGGGTTGGGGGGTAACAAGGGACATTGCATGGGGGGCAGGCATGGGGAGGTCACACGGAGGTCAGGAGAAATCAGTGCAGAGTGGGCCGGCGGGGAGGCGCGCGCGCCGGGGATCGGCAGGGAGGGGGCCGTGCCGGGGCCGGCGGGAGGGGCCGCGCCGGGGCCGGCGGGGAGGGAAGCCGCGCCGGGGATCGGCGGGGAGGAAGTGGCGTGCCGGGGCCGCGGGGAGGCGCGCCGGGGCCGGCGGGAGGGGGCGCGCCGGGGCCGGCGGGGAGGGGGGGGGCGGGGAGCGCGCGCCGGGGCTCGGCGGGGAGGGGCGCGCGCCGGGGATCGGCGGGGGAGCAGCACGCCGGGGATCGCGGGAGGAAGCCGCGCCGGGGGCTCGGCGGGAGGGCGCCGCGCCGGGGCTCGGCGGGAGGAAGCCGCGCTGGGGCCGGCGGGGAGGGCGGCGCCGGGGCCGGCGGAGGGGCGCGCCGGGGGCCCGTACCTTGTCGAAGGCCCACTTCTCGTGCGTGTGCTCGGCGTACTTGTTGATGAAGGTGTCCAGCTTCTCGGGGATGATGACGCTGTGGGGGGAGCAGCGCTCAGGGTGGGGCACAGCTGGAGCTGGGGCCCCTCTCGGGCACTGGGGGGCCAGACTGTTTGGTCCCCCCAAGGGGGAGCCGCTCTGCAGGGCGCTGGGCCAGGACCCCGGAGCTCCAAGGGCAGACGCGCGCTGGGGCGCTGGGGGCCCGGGGTCGGCGGGGGGGTCGGGGGCCGGAGCTCGGGGGGGGGGCTCCTCACTTGAGGGTCTCGACGGGCCTGGGGTCGAAGTTGCCCTCGGCGTCCACGGAGGCCTTCTTCTCCGTCTTGGAGGAGTAGCTGGCGTCCACGTAGTCGGGGGGCAGGGCCCCGGCGATGGCGCAGAGGCAGGGCATGGCCAGCTTGTACAGCTCCGCGTCGAACTTCTGTGGGGCCGGGGGGCGGGGGGGGTCAGCCGGGCCCCTGTGCCCACCCCGCCCGATCGCCCCTCCCCCCGCCTGCCCCCAGCCTCCCTCCCCATCCTGCCCTCTGGTCCTGCCCCACCGCCCCGGTCACCCCTCCCCGCCTGCCCCCAGCCTCCTCCCCATCCTGCCCCTGGTCCTGCCCTGATCGCCCCTCCCCTGGCCTGACCCCAGCCCCCTGGTCCTGCCCCGATTGCCTGTCCCTCCCCCTCCCCCCTCCCCGCTCACAGCTGCCCCCACCTTGTGGGCCAGGGAGTCGAAGATGCCCCAGAAGAGCTTGCGGGTGAGGTGTAACTCCTCCTCGGAGCTGACGCCGTAGCTGGCCCAGCCGGTGGGCAGGCAGTAGTACTTCCAGCACCGCTCGTAGTGGTTGGTCAGGAGCTGGGGGGGGGACAGTCACTGGGGGAGGGCACCGCCCCATGCAGGGGGGCTGTGGGCACTGGGCAGCCCCCTGCCACCTGCCGGCACCAGCCCGGGGCAACCACCGCGCTGGGAGACCCCACAGAGCCAGCGCCGGCTCGTGCCCCATGGACTATAGGGCAGCTGCACTGTTAGCTGGCCGGCTGTGCCCTGCTGCGTGCCAGGGCCCCACAGCCCAGCCGGCCCCGGGAGGGGGGTGCCAGGGCCCCACAGCCCAGCCGGCCCCGCGAGGGGGGTGCCAGGGCCCCACAGCTCAGCCGGCCCCGCGAGGGGGGTGCCAGGGCCCCACAGCCCAGCCGGCCCCGGGAGGGGGGTGCCAGGGCCCCACAGCCCAGCCGGCCCCGCGAGGGGGGTGCCAGGGCCCCACAGCCCAGCCGGCCCCGCGAGGGGGGTGCGAGGGCCCCACAGCCCAGCCGGCCCCGCGAGGGTACAGCCACTGCTGCGCTGCACCCGGTCCTACCGCCCTGGCTGTGGCCCCCGCCTGGCGTTCTCCACCTGAGCAAGCCCGGCCACGGCCACGGCGCCTCCCCTGCCCTCACCTTCAGGGGCATCTTGGCAAACTCGTTGAGGATGGGCACGTCGAAGACCAGCCGGCGCAGCAGGTGCTGCAGCATGGAGGGACGGATGTACCTGGGGGGAGAGGGTGGCTCACAGCAGGCTGCCAGGGACACCGGGTGGGGGCGCAGAGAGGTCGTGAACCTGCAGAACCCCCCGCTGCAGGGTTTCCCCAGGCAAATGGCTTCGCGGGACAAGGACAGCGTGAGGCTTCAGGGCAGGAGTGGAGCAGCGGCTGGGGGGGCAGGAAGGCCCTGGGGGCCAGGATGCCCTGACAGCTCCAGACGCCCCAGGGAGGGTGGGCTGGGCCACCCAGCATGGCCCCGGCGTCGTTCAGTGCTAGGGGCCTGGGGGCCCGGGCGTACCGGCACAGCGCCATGAGGCACTCCTCGATGACGTCGCGCTGGGCCTTGGTGAGGGAGCGCCCGCGGGACAGCCGGTACACGGTGTGCAGCATGGAGTCCACCATGATGGCGCGGTGCTCGGTGCCCGCGAAGAGGGGCGCACACTTGGTGACGAGGGGCAGCACGGCGCAGCACAGGTACCGGTTCAGCGCCAGCGCCATCTCCGTGGTGCTGAACGCCGCCTGGGGGAGGCAGGTGACAGAGCGGGTGGGGCATCGGCAGGGGGATCCCGGCCCCCCAAGGGGATCCCGGCCACCCACCCCACGGCCCTGCCCCACTGGGGGGGGATCCCAGCCAGCCGCCCACCCCACGGCCCAGCCCCAGGGGGATCCCGGCCGCCCACCCCACGGCCCTGCCCCACTGGGGGGGGATCCCAGCCAGCCGCCCACCCCACGGCCCAGTCCCCAGGGGATCCCGGCCGCCCACCCCACGGCCCTGCCCCACTGCAGGGGGATCCCAGCCAGCCGCCCACCCCACAGGCCAGCCCCAGGGGGATCCCAGCCAGCTGCCCACGCCACGGCCCAGCCCCCAGGGGGATTCCGGCCGGCCGCCCCATGGCCCAGCCCCCAGAGGATCCCGGCCAGCCGCCCCACGGCCTGCCCCACTCACGGTGTCGAGCGAGGCAGCGGCCCGCATGTCGGGCAGGAACCCGACCTCCAGCACTTGCAGCAGAAAGTCCTGGCTCTCGATGCCGTAGACACGGTCCAGGAACAGCACCATGGGCGCCTTGTGATCCGGCGCGAAGCTGGCCGACATGCGGGGCTCCACCACGTTCCCGTCTGCGGGCGCACGGACGGGTCGCAGCTGCTCGGCCAGGCCCGGGCCCCTCCCCCCAGGTTCTGCCGTCGGGCCGGGACCCTGAAAATCCCTCTGTCTCCCTGAGCCATCAGTCCGGGCCCCCCGGGCCGGAAGGGAGCCAGCACCCCACGTCCCGTTCCCCGCCCCAGAGGCACCTGGTCCCCCAAACATGCTGGATGGGAGCCAGCCCCCCGGCCCCTCCAAACCAGCCTGACCTCTGAGGGGAAGCCCTGACCCCCAAACCAGCCCCCGGCCCAGCCCCCGGGGAAGGCCGGCTCGTACCCTTGCCGAAGGCCGGGATTTGCAGCGGGAGGCTGATGACGCCGACCAGGTCGTCCAGGGGCACCAGGGAGCGCAGGATGGCCCGGATCCGCAGCGCCTCCCCCTTCCCGGCCTGAATCAGCTGCAGGGAGAGCGCAGGCGTCACCCGCCGGCCGTGGGCCCCCCCCCGCCCCCGCCCCCCGGCCGGCCCTTACGTGCATCTCGGGGGCGCAGCGCCCCAGCAGGTCGATCAGCGCCGCGTAGAAGGACATGATGGCGTTGCCCAGGTGCACCCGGTTCTCCTCGTGCACCTCCTCCCCCCCGAACCTGTGGGGCGCAGAAAGCGCGAGTGAGGGGCGGGATCCTGCCGCCCCCCAGCCAGGCAGGGAGGGTGGGCGCGGGCCTGGGCACACGGGGGCCGGGAACACGCAGGTGGGTGAGACTTAGGGGGCTGTGGGGGGAGGGCAGTGTGCGGGGCATTGGTGTGAGCGTGGAAAGCACAGGTGGATCTCTCTCGCACACGTGTGAGTGATTGTGCCCGCACGGGGGGTGAGCAGGGCAGCACGCAGGGACCTGGGGCTCTGGCTCCGAGGCAGGGCATTTGTCCTGGGGCCTGTCGAATGTGTTGGGCGAGGGGAAGGCCCACTCAGACAGCCCGTGCACATGCACCCCGGCACAGGTGCACATGCATGGCCCCTGTGCTCGCACACGCTGCCTGGGTGTGCACCACACACACACAGTGCACACGACACGCCTGTGTGCGTGCAAACACCCCTCTCGGAACACATGGCGTCCACCCCCGTGCATGCACCCGCGCGGCATGGCGCGCACCACCGCCCCGGGCCCACGTGCACCGTGCCCACACGCACAGCTCCCGCCGCCGGTCCTTCTTGACCGTGGGGCCGTCCCGGGCCGGGTCCTCTGAGATCTTGATGGCCTCCTCGATGGCAGCCAGCAGCCCGCTGCCGCCCTCCCCGCGCAGGGCCGGCCCGAAGCACTCGGGCCGCCGGATCAGCAAGCGCACCACCACATTGGCGTTCTCCTCCACGCTCTCGCCTGCGGGGGCCGCACGTCAGGCGGGCACACGGGGCTCTGGCCGTGCACCGCGGGCGCAGCTCGCACGGCTCCGGCTGGGACCAGTGGGGAGGGAGGGCTGGCACCTCCTGGGGCTCTTCAGTCCGAGACCGGCTCCCTAGCAAGAGGCTCGCTCCTGCCCTGCTCCGGCCTGCTCCCCGTCTGCTCCCGCCCTGCTCCCCGTCTGCTCGCTTCCCCATCTGCTCTCCGGCCTGCTCCCCGCTTGCTTCCCCGCCTGCTCCGGCCTGCTCCCCGTCTGCTCCCGCCCTGCTCCCCGTCTGCTCGCTTCCCCGCCTGCTCCCGGCCTGCTCCGGCCTGCTCCCCGTCTGCTCCCGCCCTGCTCCCCGTCTGCTCGCTTCCCCATCTGCTCTCCGGCCTGCTCCCCGCTTGCTTCCCCGCCTGCTCCGGCCTGCTCCCGGCCTGCTCCGCCCTGCTCCCCTCCTGCTCGCTTCCCCGCCTGCTCCCGCCCTGCTCCCTGTCTGCTCGCTCTCCGGCCTGCTCCCCGCCTGCTCCCGGCCTGCTCCCCGTCTGCTCGCTTCCCCACCTGCTCCCGCCCTGCTCCCCGCTTGCTTCCCCGTCTGCTCTCCGGCCTGCTCCCCGCTTGCTTCCCCGCTTGCTTCCCCACCTGCTCCCGCCCTGCTCCCCGCCTGCTCGCTTCCCCGCCTGCTCCCGGCCTGCTCCGGCCTGCTCCCCGTCTGCTCCCGCCCTGCTCCCCGTCTGCTCGCTTCCCCATCTGCTCTCCGGCCTGCTCCCCGCTTGCTTCCCCGCCTGCTCCAGCCTGCTCCCGGCCTGCTCCGCCCTGCTCCTCCTGCTCGCTTCCCGCCTGCTGCTCCGCCTCTGCTCCCTGTCTGCTCGCTCTCCGGCCTGCTCCCCGCCTGCTCCCGGCCTGCTCCGGCCTGCTCCCCGTCTGCTCGCTTCCCCACCTGCTCCCGCCCTGCTCCCCGCTCGCTTCCCCGTCTGCTCTCCGGCCTGCTCCCCGCTTGCTTCCCCGCTTGCTTCCCCACCTGCTCCCGCCCTGCTCCCCGCTCGCTTCCCCGTCTGCTCCCAGCCTGCTCTGGCCTGCTCCCCGCTTGCTTCCCCGCCTGATCCCCGCCTGCTCCGGACTGCTCCCCATCTGCTCGCTTCCCCGCCTGCTCCCGCCCTGCTCCCCGCTCGCTTCCCCATCTGCTCCCCGTCTGCTCCCAGCCTGCTCCGGCCTGCTCCCCGCTTGCTTCCCTGTCTGCTCACTTCCCTGCCTGCTTCCGCCCTGCTACCTGCCTGCTCCCCTCCTGCTCACTTCCCCGCCTGCTTCCGCCCTGCTCCCTGCCTGCTCCCCTCCTGCTCACTTCCCCACCTGCTCCTGCCCTGCTCCCTGCTCGCTCCCCCGTCTGCCCCCCGTCTGCTCCCCGCTTGCTTCCCCACCTGCTCCCGGCCCACTTCCCGGCCTGCTCCCGCCCTGCTCCCCACCCACTCCCCACCCGCTCCAGCCTGCTCCCCCACCTGCCTCCTTCCCCCACTGGGGGGTCTGTGCACCACAACATGCCCTGCACTGACCTGGGTTATAACCTCTCCCCTGTGTAAGGGTGGTGGGTGGGGCACAGGGAGCACTGGGGTGTCTGAAGGGAGGTGGGGGTGACTTCTTGTGGCCAGTGTGGGGAGCAGATGTGCTCAGTGCGGCTGGCCTGGTGCCCTATAGAGCAGGACCCCGAGGCTGGGGCTGGGGGTGGCCCTGGCTCTGAGCCAGTCACCGAGACCCCCTTGCGAGGGGCCCACGCAGACACACACCCCCCCCCGGCTCACCATTGACGAAGACGGCGAAGCGCAGGAAGTCCAGGTAGCGCTCGCCCCCACAGGGGTTCCAGCCGATGTCGGGGTACCCCTTGGACAGCAGCATGGGGCAGCTCTGCAGGCCGCAGCCGGCCAGGTACGTCACCACCTGGGGCAGAGAGCACGCAGACCATGGGGCTCCGGGAAGGGGCCAGGAGCTGGGGAACCGATGCCCACTTACCCCAGAGGCAGATCTGGCTCCAAACGTCCCCCCCATACCCCTACCCCCACCGCCAGCCTGACCCTCCCCCGCCCTGCCACCTGTGCCCTGTCCCCTGTCCCCCGCCCCTCACCTTCTCCAGGTCCTGCTCCTGCAGTGCCAGGGCCAGCTCGTTGTTGTCGATGACGGAGGCGGCGGCCACGTCCAGGGGGGTGGATCCCCGCATGCCTAGGGGAGAAGGGGGCCACCCCGTGGGGGGCAGCAGGGTTAGCGCCCGGGGGCGCAGGGTAGCGTGCGAGGCGCTGCCTGGTGTTTGCACACGCATGTGTCACGCTGCCCCTGCTCCTGCCCGCGTCCCCGCTGCCCCCCGCTGGCGGAGCTGTGCCTGCCCGCCCCCCCGCCGGCCCCCCGCTGGCGAAGCAGCGCCTGCCCGCCCCCCCGCCACCCCCCGCTGGCGGAGCTGCACCTGGCAGCGCACTCGCAGCCCAGCTCACCCAGCCCGATGCCGCTGTTCTCCAGCAGGTAGCTCAGGTGGTCGAACATGGAGCGCTGGTTCTGGCGGCTGATGCGACAGAAGTAGCACAGGAAGCGGCAGCAGTTGGTGACCATCTTGGGGAAGCGAATCTCCTGGGGGGGGGGCCACGGGATGTTGGAGGGGCCGGGACTCCTTCCCCCCTGCCCCCCTGAGCCTGCAGCAGCAGCCTCATCTCTGCATCACCCTGCAACCCCACACAGCGGCACGAGAGCCTCCGCCCTCTGAGACAGCCTCCTGTTGCCCCACCCCAGAGCCGGCCGCAGCTCCACCGGGCAGGGGTCCCTGCACAGCCAGCCCCGCCCCGCCCCAGAGCCGGCCGCAGCTCCACCGGGCAGGGGTCCCTGCACAGCCAGCCCCGCCCCTCCCCAGAGCCGGCCGCAGCTCCACCGGGCAGGGGTCCCTGCACAGCCAGCCGCCCCTCCCAGAGCCGGCCGCAGCTCCACCGGGCAGGGATCCCTGCACAGCCAGCCCCGCCCCTCCCCAGAGCCGGCCGCAGCTCCACCGGGCAGGGGTCCCTGCACAGCCAGCCCCGCCCCTCCCCAGAGCCGGCCGCAGCTCCACCGGGCAGGGGTCCCTGCACAGCCAGCCCCGCCCCGCCCCAGAGCCGGCCGCAGCTCCACCGGGCAGGGGTCCCTGCACAGCCAGCCCCGCCCCTCCCCAGAGCCGGCCGCAGCTCCACCGGGCAGGGGTCCCTGCGCAGCCAGCCCCGCCCCTCCCCAGAGCCGGCCGCAGCTCCACCGGGCAGGGGTCCCTGCACAGCCAGCCCCACCCCGCCCCAGAGCCGGCCGCAGCTCCACCGGGCAGGGGTCCCTGCACAGCCAGCCCCGCCCCTCCCCAGAGCCGGCCGCAGCTCCACCGGGCAGGGGTCCCTGTACAGCCAGCCCCACACCCCTTCCCAGAGCCGGCCACCAGGTTTCTGTACAGCTGTGTCGATTGCGTGTGGGGCGCCTACTGGCCCTCTCCACAGAGACGGGGGTCGGTTCCGAGTGGGCCTCCCCCCCGCCCAACAGAGCTCGCTGGGATCGACACCAGCCCGTCACTCAGACCGGCCGGCCCAGGGACTGCCAGTGCGCCCGGCCAGAGCCGGCACCCCACGGCCCCTCCCACCCCAGGGCCAGGCACCCCGCACGCTGGCCCCCCGCACCCGACGGCCCCTCCCGCCCCAGGGCCAGGCACCCCGCACGCTGGCCTCCCGCACTCCACAGCCCCTCCCGCCCCTGGGCCAGGCACCCCGCACGCTGGACCCCCGCACCCGACGGCCCCTCCCGCCCCTGGGCCAGGCACCCCGCACGCTGGCCCCCCGCACCCGAGGGCCCCTCCCGCCCCAGGGCCAGGCACCCCGCACGCTGGCCCCCCGCACCCGACGGCCCCTCCCGCCCCTGGGCCAGGCACCCCGCACGCTGGCCTCCCGCACCCCCTCCCGCCCCTGGGCCAGGCACCCCGCACGCTGGCCCCCCGCACCCGAGGGCCCCTCCGCCCCAGGGCCAGGCACCCGCACGCTGGCCCCGCACCCACGGCCCCTCCCGCCCCTGGGCCAGGCACCCCGCACGCTGGCCTCCCGCACCCCCTCCCGCCCCTGGGCCAGGCACCCCGCACGCTGGCCCCCCGCACCCGACAGCCCCTCCCGCCCCAGGGCCAGGCACCCCGCACGCTGGCCCCCGCACCCGACGGCCCTCCCGCCCCGGGCCAGGCACCCGCACGCTGGCCTCCCGCACCCACAGCCCTCCCGCCCCTGGGCCAGGCACTGCACGCTGCCCCCGCACCCACGGCCCCTCCCGCCCCTGGGCCAGGCACCTGCGCTGGCCCCGCACCCACGGCCCCTCCCGCCCCTGGGCCAGGCACCCTGCGCTGGCCCCCACGGCCCCTCCGCCCCTGGGCCAGGCACTCAAGACGCTGGCCTCTCGACCCACGGCCCCTCCCGCCCCTGGGCCAGGCACCCGCACGCTGGCCCCTCGCATCCCCTCCCGCCCCTGGGCCAGGCACTCAAGACGCTGGCCCCTCGCACTCGCGGCCCTCCCGCCCCAGGGCCAGGCACCCCGGACGCTGGCCCCCCGCACTCACCTTGGACTCGCCCCCGCCCAGCACGTTGACCATCACCTCCATGACCGTCTCGTGCATGCCCAGCGCCCGCATGAGGTTGGGGTGCTGGTAGAAGACTTTGTTGTTCATGATGTTCCTGCGGAGGGAAGGGGGACGTGGTGGCCGGGCTGCCCAGGCAGGGGGCTGGGGGGGAGGAGGGGGGCTGGACACTCAACCCTGAGACATGTGGCCCTGCTGCCTCCAGCCAGGGAGCCCGGTTAGAGGGATGCGGAGCAGGGAGAGGGGCCTGTGCCTGGAGGGGCCGGGGGGGGCCACGTCCAGGGGTGGATCCCCACAGGCCAAGGGGAGGGTAGCGGGGTTAGCGCCCGGGGGCTCAGGAAGGGGGCAGGGCGTGAGCAGGGCAGAGTGCAAGGAGACCCCAGGCCTCAGGGGCGCAGGCGACTGGGGACCCCAGGGCCCAGGCAATAGGTGGGACCCGGGGGGGGGGGCAGGGCCCAGGCGAGAGGGGGACCCCAGGGCGGGGCAGGGCCCAGGTGACAGGGGGGATCCCAGAGCCCAGGCGAGAGGGGGACCCCAGGGCGGGGCAGGGCCCCGGGCATAGGGGGGACCCCAGGCGGTACCCGATGCTCTGGATCATGAGCGTCTCCTCCTCGGGGCCCATCTGCACAATGAGCAGGGGAGCGGATCTGCCCCAGGCTCTCCAGCAGGCCCATGGCGTCGCCCACAGAGACGGCGTTGATGGTGTAGGCCCGGGGCAGGGCGCGCAGCAGCTCCCCGATGGCGTCGTACTGCCGGTGCAGCAGGCTGAACATGATGCGCACCAGCGCCGGGCTCTGGATGAAGGACTCCTGCGCCCAGTGCACCACGGTGTGCGAGATCAGCTCCTGCAGCGAGCCTGGGGCAGGGAGTCCGAGTCAGGCCATGGGGGCAGGAGGGCGGGGCCAGGCCATGGGGGCAGGAGGGCGGGGCCACGCGTAAGGTGTCCATGGGCAGGTTATGATTTGCTGGTTCACATGATGCCGATTGCAGGTGTGTCACCCTTGTACTCGAAGCTCTGAGCTGTGGCTGGGGGGTGTGAGGTGGCTGGGGGGCAGGACACAAGGCTGGGGGGCAGAGGGGCACCAGGGAGAGCAGGACACAAGGCTGGGGGGCACCAGGCGGCTGCGGGGCAGGGGGGCGCCAGGAGAGCAGGGCACAGGCTGGTGGGCGCCAGGCGGCTGCGGGGCAGGGGGGGGCCAGGAGAGCAGGGCACAGGCGGCTGGGGGGGCAGGGGGCGCCAGGAGAGCAGGGCACAGGGCTAGGGGCTGGGGCACCAGGCAGCTGCGGGGCAGGGGGGCCAGGGAGAGCAGGGCACAGGGCTGGGGGTGCCAGGCGGCTGGGGGGGCAGGGGCGCCAGGAGAGCAGGGCACAGGGCTAGGGGCTGGGGGCACCAGGCAGGGGGCAGGGGCCAGGGAGAGCAGGGCACAGGGCTGGGGGGCGCCAGGTGGCTGGGGGCAGGGGGGCCAGGGAGAGCAGGGCACAGGGCTAGGGGTGCCAGGTGGCTGGGGGTCGGGGGCCAGGAGAGCAGGGCACAGGGCTAGGGGCGCCAGGTGGCTGGGGTCAGGGGGCCAGGAGAGCAGGGCACAGGGCTGGGGCGCCAGGTGGCTGGGGTCGGGGGCCAGGAGAGCAGGGCACAGGGCTAGGGGCGCCAGGTGGCTGGGGGCAGGGGGCCAGGGAGAGCAGGGCACAGGGCTAGGGGTGCCAGGTGGCTGGGGTCGGGGGCCAGGAGAGCAGGGCACAGGGCTAGGGGCGCCAGGTGGCTGGGGTCAGGGGGCCAGGGAGAGCAGGGCACAGGGCTAGGGGGGCGCCAGGCGGCTGGGGGTCAGGGGGGGCCAGGGAGAGCAGGGCACAGGGCTAGGGGGGTGCCAGGCGGCTGGGGGTCAGGGGTCAGAGGCCAATCCCAGGCAGCAGAGGCCAGTGGCCCCATGGGGCCTGGAGCCCAAGACGGCACCTCGGGGCCCCGGCTCAGGAGCTCTCTGCTCTGGGGGGCCGAAGAGGAGGACCCCCTGCGCGAGGGCAGAGCAGGGCTGGGGTCCCCTCACCCCCCTCTCTCCCCGCTCACTGGGCGCCGGCTCCTCCTCCGGAGACGACTCTTCCTCCCGCTCCTTCTTGCGCAGGCTGAGCACCTTCTGCAGCAGCGCGGCCAGACGGCGCCGCAGCGACGCCTCCTCCGCCTCCGCCTCCTCCCCCGCCTCCGCCTCGATGCCTGGGGGGGCAGCGCGGGTGTGACGGCGCAGCACAGGGACCCAGAGCAGGCGGCCTCATTCACCTGGGGCCCCGAACCCCCCTTCCTGCTCCCAGGCTCCCCGGCCCGCCTGTCCCCTTTGTCCCTAATCACGCCCAGCCTCCCCCCCATTGAGAGAGCAGGGGGGGACTGAGGTACGCACACACAGCACCTACAGCAAGCACCCCCACTACAGCACAGCACAGGCCCCGGGCGCTGGGGGGGGGGTATCATGGGCCCCAGGCGCTGGGGGGGGTGTCATGGGCCCTGGGCGCTGGGTATCATGGCCCCGGGCGCTGGGGGTATCATGGGCCCCGGCGCTGGGGAGGGGTGTCTGGGCCCCGGGGCGCTGGGAGGGGTGTCATGGGCCCCGGGCACTGGGGTGTGTGTGTCATGGGCCCCGGCACTGGGGTGTGTGTGCATGGGCCCCGGCGCTGGGGGTGTCATGGGTCCTGGGTGCTGGGGTGTGTCATGGGCCCCGGGCGCTGGGGTGTCATGGCCCCCGGCGCTGGGGAGGGGTGTCATGGGCTCCAGGCGCTGGGAGGGGGTGTCATGGGCCCTGGGCGCTGGGGGAGGGGTATCATGGGACCCGGGCGCTGGGGGTGTGTGTCATGGGCCCCGGCGCTGGGTGCATGGGCCCCGGCACTGGGGGTGTGTCATGGGCCCCGGCGCTGGGGGAGGAGGCATGGGCCCCGGGCGCTGGGGTGTGTGTCATGGGCCCCGGGCGCTGGGTGCTGGCCCCGGGCGCTGGGTGTCATGGGCCCCGGGCGCTGTGGGGGAAGGGTGTCATGGGTCCCGGGCGCTGGGGGGGAGGGGTGTCATGGGCCCCTATGGCCGGGCCCGGGCGGGGGCTGCAGGAGGGCCCCAGGGCAGATGGCCGGCCGGGCGGGGGCCCCTCACCGCAGTGGCTCAGCAGGTCCGTGTGGAAGTCCAGCAGCTCGGCGCGGATCTCCTCGGGCACCGGGCACTCCTCCTCGTCCGCCCCGTTCTTGAAGTGCAGCAGCATGTTGATCTGGGGGGGCAGGGGCGGTGAGGGGGGCGGGGCTAGCAGATCCCTGGAAGCTGCAGGGGACTGTGGGGGGCAGCATCAGGCCCCGTCCTCCCCTCCTTCACCCTGCTTCACAGCACCCCCTGCCCTGGCCCACAGACGCCCTGGAGCCATTCAGGGGCTGGGCACCGGCCTGGGATCTTGTGTCCCTGAGGAGAGTGCCAGGGCTCGGCTGGGCAGGGAGGGGAGGGACGGGTGCTGGAGCTGGGCCGGGGCTGGTGCCCGAGCCAGGGTGGGTGGGGAGGGGAGGGGTGGGTACCAGAGCTGGTGCAGGGAAGGGTACCTGCTCCTGCGGGGGCGAGCGGAACTCGCGGTTATGCTGGGGCCGGGCTGGGCTGGGCGGGGAGGGGCGGGTGCCAGAGCTGGGGTGGGCAGGGAGGGGAGGGGCGGGTGCCGGAGCCGGGGCGGGTGCCGGAGCCGGGCTGGGAGGGTGCCAGAGCCGGGCTGGGCAGGGAGGGGAGGGGCGGGTGCCGGAGCCGGGGCGGGTACCTGCTCCTGCGGGGGCGAGCGGAACTCGCGGGTGCGCCGGGCGGTCTCGGCGGCCGACATGGTGAAGGCCTGCATGAGGAGGCCGTAGCGGTGGCGCTGGTTGCTCTGCAGCCGCTCCATGTAGCGCTCCGAGAAGGCGATGATCGCCTCCACCCGGTGCTGCAGCTCCCGGTCACAGAAGTACTGCAGCAACTGGCACATCTGTGGGGAAGGGCCCCTCAGTGCCGGGCTCGGGGCCAGATGGAGGGCAATGGGGAGAGGGGGTGGGCAGCGCTGGGGGTGGGCAGAACTAGGGGGCAGGAATTCTGCGCCATGGGGAGATGGGGGCAGGGATTCGCGCCATGGGGTGCCAAGGGGGCAGGGATTCCGCGCCACAAGGCGCTGAGGGGGCAGGGATTCCGAGCCGTGGGAGAGGGGCAGGATTCCGCGCCGTGGGAGATGCGGGCACGGATTCCGCGTCATGGGGCGCGAGGGGGCAGGATTCCGCGCCAGAGAGGGGGGCAGGGATTCCGCGCCGTGGGGAGATGGGGGCATGGATTCGCGTCATGGGGCGCCGAGGGGCAGGGATTCCGCGCCGTGGGGAGATGGGGGGCAGGGATTCCGCGCCATAGGGAGAGGGGGGGCAGGGATTCTGCGCCGTGGGGAGATGGGGGGCACGGATTCCGCGCCGTGGGGAGATGGGGGGCACGGATTCCGCGTCATGGGGCGCCGAGGAGGGGCAGGGATTCCGCGCCGTGGGGAGATGGGGGGCACGGATTCCGCGTCATGGGGCGCCGAGGAGGGGCAGGGATTCTGCGCCATAGGGAGGGGGCAGGGATTCCGCCGTGGGGAGATGGGGGCATGGATTCCGCGCCATAGGGAGAGGGGGGGCACGGATTCCGCGTCATGGGGCGCCGAGGAGGGGCAGGGATTCTGCGCCATAGGGAGAGGGGGGGCAGGGATTCCGCCGGGGAGATGGGGGGCATGGATTCCGCGTCATGGGGCGCCGAGGGGGGGCAGGGATTCCGCGCCGTGGGGAGATGGGGGGCAGGGATTCCGCGCCATAGGGAGAGGGGGGGCACGGATTCCGCGTCATGGGGCGCCGAGGAGGGGCAGGGATTCTGCGCCGTGGGGAGATGGGGGGCACGGATTCCGCGTCATGGGGCGCCGAGGAGGGGCAGGGATTCCGCGCCGTGGGGAGGGGGGGGCAGGGATTCCGCCCCACGGGTCTCCCACCTGCAGCTTGACCGACTCTGGCAGCTTCATCTGCAGCAGCCCCTCCTCCAGCCCCTCGTCCTGCTCGCCGGCCTCGGCCCTCCTGCTCCGGCGCCTCCGCCTCGCCCCGCCGCCGAAGACGGCCGGCTCGATCAGGCGCAGCACGTGGCGCGTCTCCGCGTCCCCGAGGACGCCCATGACCAGCAGGGTGGAGACCAGCTTGAGAACGGGCACGAAGTGGAACTCCACGCTGCCGCCCACCGGGTCCCGGCTGTGCTGCCCCCCGTCCTGCACCGCCTCGGTCAGCATGGCCAGCGCCTTGTGCTTCAGGGCCTCCAGCGGCAGCGCCGGGCTGAGCTGGTGGTGCTCGGGGCTGAGGCTGAGGGCGCAGGGCGGGGCGAAGTGCAGGGGGGGCCGCAGGCAGGTGCTCATGCCCACGCCGGGCAGGCCGGGCGCCTGGCTGCCCGGGGGGAAGAGGCGGATGCTCTTGGTGGCCTCCGTCATGGGCACAATGAACTCGCTGCTCATGGTGAGCCGGGCCCGCTTGGCCGAGTCCAGGTGCATGGCCATGAGCAGGTCGTAGTAGCCGGCGCGCAGCGGGCCGGGCAGGTGGGGGCTCTCCAGGGCGTAGAGCAGCTGGGACTCGTCCACGTGGCTGCAGAGGGCGTGGGCCACCCGGTTGTTGCCCAGGGCGCACACGGCGCAGTACAGCTGCAGCGTGTGGTGGTGGAACGTCAGCAGGGCCTGCCGCTCCGACAGCTCCAGGATGTCCATGCACCTGCCGGGCGGAGGGGAGCGGGGCCCACTGGTTAGCGTGGGCGCTGCCAGCCGGGACGCCCGGGTTCTGGCCCTGGCCGGGCAGTGGGGCCTGGTGGTTAGAGCAGGCTGTGACATCGTGGGGGTTTTGTGCGCCCCCGTGGTCCTCACTGGTTGCTTTGTTGTGTGTGTGATTCCCACTGTAATGTGCTGGTCGTGTGTGTGTGTGTGTGTGTGTGAGAGAGATAGAAATGCTGGTCTGGAGTGACTCTGTGTGTGTGTGTGTGTGTGTGTGTGAGAGATAGAGATGCTGGTCTGGAGTGACTGTGTGTGTGTGTGTGTGTGTGTGTGTGTGTGTGTGTGTGTGTGTGTGTGTGAGAGAGAGAGAGAGAGAGAGAGAGATAGAGATGCTGGTCTGGAGTGACTCTGTGCGTGCGTGCGCGTTCCCCGGGCACTGCAGCACTGTGCGTGCGGAGGAGGCCGGGCACGGCTCGCTGGGGAAGGAGGTTCAGTCCCTGAGGCCGGGGGCAGAACAAAGCCGGGCAGGGCGGCCTGGGGACCAGGGCCAGTGGCTGGGGGAGAAGGACCCTCGCTGGCCTGGGGGGCCGGGGCAGGTGCTCTGGGGCCCCGCCCCCCGTCCGGGCTGGGCCGGCTGGGGGAGAAGGACCCTCGCTGGCCTGGGGGGCCAGGGCAGGTGCCCTGGGCCCCCCCCCCAGGCTGGGCTGGGCTGGTTTGGGCCGGCTGGGGGAGAAGGACCCTCGCTGGCCTGGGGGGCCGGGGCAGGTGCTCTGGGGTCCCCCCCGTCCCCGGGCTGGGCTGGCTGCTCCTGTCACAACAAGCCTGTGCTTCCCTGGGCCCCTCCGACCCAATAGACCCTCTCCTCTACCTGCCGCCTGAGAGTCCCCTCTGGCTGCGGGTAGGGGGCAGGTCTGGGGGCTCCCCCACACCACGTGACACGGGCGCTGCCAGCCAGGACTACTGGGTTCTGGCCCTGACTGAGAGGGGAGGGGAGCCTGGTGGTGAGAGCTGTGGGGGCAGGAAGGGGGTGGCTGGAAACCAGAGTCCTGGGTTGTCTCCCTGGCTCTGGAGGGGAGTGGGGTCTAGTGGTTAGAGCAGGGGGCTGGCAGCCAGGACACCTGGCTCCTATTCCAGGACCTGACAGTGAGAGAAAGACCAGTCCTTGGAGAATGTAATTTTCCCTCCCCCTCAGTATCTCAGTTTACCGCTTCCTCCACCGCTGAGACGCATCCACCTCTGGGGTGGGGCACGGCAGCCACCCAGCACACTTCTGGTAGATGGGGGGGCATTCCCTCCCTTAGACCGCAATGGCTCCCGAGGGCCTGGCCCTTGCGGGACACCCCCTGCGTGTGGACCAGCCACTGGGACGTGACACAAGAGGTTAATATCCTACTACTGCTGCCAGCTAACGGAGTCGCTCCCTCAGCGGCCCAGCCACGAGGGTGAATGGGCATGGGTCCAGTCGTCCCTCCCGTAAGGCTGGGGAGGGGCTTCCCATGTTCCCAAATAGAACGAGGGTGAATGGGCTCACGTGCAGGAGAGGGGGACGAGGGAGCTGCCCGGCGCTCACCGGCTCTCCTCGGGGATGTGCAAGGCCATCATGACCAGCGGGGAGCTGCACTCCACCATCCAGCCGTGCCGGTCGCTGACCCGGCCCGTCTCCACCTCCAGGAACTCGTTGGGCATGCGGCTCCAGGTCACCGGCGTCAGCATCTGGATGACGAGGCGCGGCGGGCACTGCGGCTCCGGGTTCCTCCGCTCGCTGTGGAACAGGGCGGCCGAGAGGGGCATGATGTTCTGGGGAGGAAGAGAGGCGGCCGCTGAGCTGGGTGAGGACCCGGGAGTCCGGTCTCCCAGCCCCCCCTGTCTCACCACTAGACCCCACTGCCCAGCCATCCCCGCCCTTCTTGGTTGGCACAACCTGCCCAGCTGGGCCGGGGGGCCAGGAGAGGGGAGCCCTGGCTGAGCTGGGGGTGTGGGCAGGGACCCCAGGCCCGTCCCTACCTTCATCTTGCCCAGCTCGAACTGGATGACGTTCTGGCTGGTCGGCAGCACGAAGACGGCCGGGAAGAGCTTGGTGTTCGGCCCCACCTGGCCCGAAGGAAAGCGAGTGAGACCCGGCCGGGCGGCAGCGCCTGGGCCCCGCCCCTCTGGCCACACGCATCCCCTCCGGCCACGCCCATCCCTCCGGCCCCGCCCCTCTGGCCACACGCATCCCCTCCGGCCACGCCCATCCCTCCGGCCCCGCCCCTCCGGCCACACGCATCCCCTCCGGCCACGCCCATCCCTCCGGCCCCGCCCCTCCGGCCACACGCATCCCCTCCGGCCACGCCCATCCCTCCGGCCCCGCCCCTCTGGCCACACGCATCCCCTCCGGCCACGCCCATCCCTCCGGCCCCGCCCCTCTGGCCCCACGCCCATCCCTTTGGCCACGCCCCTCCGGCCACGCCCATCCCCTCCAGTCATGCCCCTCTGGCCACATCCATCCCTCCGGCCACGCCCATCCCTCTGGCCACGCCCTCTGGCCACACCCATCCCCTGGCCACGCCCCTCTGGCCACACCCATCCCTCCGGCCCCGCCCCTCTGGCCACACGCATCGCCTCCGGCCACGCCCATCCCTCCAGCCCCGCCCCTCTGGCCACACGCATCCCCTCCGGCCACGCCCATCCCTCCGGCCCCGCCCCTCTGGCCACACGCCCATCCCTTTGGCCACGCCCCTCCGGCCACGCCCATCCCTCCGGCCCCGCCCCTCTGGCCACACGCATCCCCTCCGGCCACGCCCATCCCTCCGGCCCCGCCCCTCTGGCCACACGCCCATCCCTTTGGCCACGCCCTCCGGCCACGCCCATCCTCCAGTCACGCCCTCTGGCCACATCCATCCCTCCGGCCACGCCCATCCCTCTGGCCACGCCCCTCTGGCCACACCCATCCCTCTGGCCACGCCCTCTGGCCACACCCATCCCCTGGCCACACCACTCTGACAACGCCCATCCCTGGCCACACCCCTCTGGCCACACCCATCCCTCCGGCCACACCCATCCCCTTTGGCCACGCCCCTCTGGCCACACCCATCCCTCCGGCCACGCCCATCCCCTCTGGCCATGCCCCGCGGCTCACCTGGTAGAAGGTGTTGATCTCCTTGCCGTTGGCCGTGAAGGTCATGAGCCCGGTGGCCAGGTCCACCAGGCAGCCCACCACCAGGTCCACGGTGCTGACACGGGTCTGCTGCGCGCTGGCCACGAGGTCCCCGCCCCACACCAGGTAGCAGCTGCTGCGCTTGATGCTGCCGCAGGGGGGAGGGCCTGGGTGACTCAACCCCCCCAGCCCTGCCCCACCCCACCCCGGCCCCTCCCCGGGTCCCTGCCCGGCCACCCATCCCACTCCCCTGCCACCTCCCGACCTCTGCCCCGGGCCCCTTCCCAGCCAACCCCCCCCAGCCCTGAGACCTGAACTCCCCTGAGACCTCTGGACCGGGCCCTCCGGAGCTCCACAGCCTTGGGGCCTCTCCTGCCTTCAGCCTGGGCCGTGGCCCTGTGCCCCACAGTCTCCCCCCCCGTCCACGTGGTGCCCCACAATGCCCCCTTAGCACCCACAGCCCCCTTCCTTCCAAAGCCCCCCCAGGACCAGCCCCGCTCCTCCTGCAGCTGCCGCCCGCCCCTGGCAGCCCCTCACCTGTCGTGGATGTGGCCCTGGGCGTCGCCCATGGTGACGGTGACGTTGCGCACCTTGCTCAGGTCGAAGGCCATGTCGTGCTGGTGGAAGTCGGGGGTGACCCAGCCCACCCAGACGCAGGTGGGCTCCTGGCCCGCGAAGATCCGCACGGAGTGGTAGTACTGGGGGGGCAGGGCTGTCAGCTGGAGCCGGGAGAGTGCGCCCCCCGGAACCCGCCGCCTCGCCACCCCAGGGCCACCCGCCTGCGCCCTAACCCCACCCCCACCCCCCGGAGCCTCCTGCCCTGTCCTGCCCTGCACCCCAGGGCCACCCGCCTGCGCCCTGCCCCACCCCCACCCCGGAGCCTCCCGCCTGGGCCCTGCCCTGCACCCGCTCCGCCCCGCCCCGGAACCCGCCGCCTGCACCCCAGGGCCACCCGCCTGCGCCCTGCCCCCACTTCGCCCCGGAGCCTCCTGCCCCGTCCTGCCCTGCACCCGCTCTGCCCCGCCCCGGAGCCTCCTGCCCTGTCCTGCCCTGCACCCCAGGGCCACCCGCCTGCGCTCTCTGCCCCACCCCACCTGGAGCCTCCCACCCCGTCCTGCTCCTGCACCCGCCTCCGCCCCGCCCCGAACCCATCCTCTCGCCACCCCAGGGCCACCCGCCTGCGCCCTGCCCCACCCCCACCCCGAGCCTCCCGCCTGGCCCTGCTCCTGCACCCGCTCCGCCCCGCCGCCCCGAACCCGCCGCCTGCACCCCAGGCCACCCGCCTGCGCCTGCCCCACTCCCGCCCCGGAGCCTCCTGCCCCGCCCTGCCCTGCACCCGCTCTGCCCCGCCCCGGAGCCTCCTGCCCTGTCCTGCCCTGCACCCCAGGGCCACCCGCCTGCGCCTGCCCCCACCCCACCCCGAGCCTCCCGCCTGCCCTGCCCTGCACCCGCCTCCGCCCGCCTCGGAACCTGCCGGGCCACACCCCAGGGCCACCCGCCCCGCCTGCACTCACTCCACTCCACCCCACGCCCGCCCCGGACTCCCGCACCCCAGAGCCCCTGCACCCCCCGCAACCCAGAGCCGCCGCACATGCCCCGCCTCCACCCTGCCCCTGCCCCACCCCCATCCAGCACCCACCCTGCCCCCCAGAACCCCAGCACCTGCCCTGCCCCAGAGGACTCCGCACCCAGCCCACACCCCAGAGCCCCCTGCACCCGCACAGCACCCGCCCCACCCTGTACCCCCTGGGGCGCAGAGAAGGGAGACACCCCCACGTGAGACCCCAGCACCCACTCCTGCCCCGCGCCCCCTGCCGGCCCCGCCCCTACCGTGGTGGTGTTCATGATGATCTCGGGGTCGTCGCGGTCGTCGGGCACCACGTCTTCCTCCAGCCGTGGCATTGAGGGCACCGCGGGGGGCCGGGCGATGAGCGCGGCCTTCCTCGCCTTGAACAGGAAGCTGGGGGGAGAAAGGGGGGCCGTGGGGTGAGCGCCCTGCCCCTGGAGCGGGCCCAGCCCGGCGGGCGCTCTGCTCGTTAGGCCGGAGGGAACGGCCCTGCCCCTGGCCCCCCGGAGCCCCTCACCCCCTCTTGATCTTGCTCTTCTCCGACGTGGCGTCCTTCTCGTTCTCGGCCCGGGGGGGCTCCTTGGGGGCCGGCGGGGGCCCCCCCGGCTTCTCCTTCTCGGCCTCCTCGGCCTCCGCGCGCCCGGCCGACCGGCGCAGCAGCTCGAACTCCGAGTCCGGGTCCAGGTCCTGCACCTCCTCCTCGGGGATGGTGAGGGTGCGGGTGAGGGGCGTGGCGCCCGCCGGGCACCGGAAGCTCTCGTGGAACTGCACGGGCAGGCTGAGGCGCAGGAAGAGCAGTTCGCTCGCCGCGTGCTGGGAGCCGAAGGTGCGGTGCGCCAGGCGCAGGCAGGGCGGGCTGTCCACCGTGCCGTCCACGCGCGACACCTGCAAGGGGGGGCCGGGTCAGCGGGCACGCTGGGCGGGGGGCCCCGACCTCCCCGGGACCCCCAGCCCTTCCCCACAGGCCCCCAACCTCCCCAGGACCCCCAGCCCCTCCCCATGGGCTCCCGACCTCCCGGGACCCCAGCCCTCCCCACGGGCCCCCGACCTCCCCGGGACCCCCAGCCGCTCCCCACATGCCCTGGACCTTCCCCATGGGCCCCAGACTGACACCTGCAGGGGGCGGGGTCAGCGGGCGGGCTGGGTGGGGGGCCCCGACCTCCCAGGGAACCCCAGCCCCTCCCCACGGGCCCCCAATCTCCCCGGCACCCCCAGCCCCTCCCCTCGGGCCCCGGAGTGACCCCCAGCCGCTCCCCCTCTGCCTGGGCAGGCCGGGCGCCCCTCACCTCGTAGTGGGGGTGCTCGGGTGGCAGGGGCCCGAACTGGGGCAGGCTCTTGCTGAACCACAGGCTGACGTCGCGCTTCATGTTGATGGCGAAGGGCTCGAAGCCCTCCTGCAGGCCGCAGATGGGGAAGAAGCGCAGGCTGCCCACCTCCTGGCCCAGGTTCAGCCGCCCCACCTGCCCCAGGCCCAGGCTGCACACGGGCAGGAAGCCTGCAGGGAAGGCAGGGCCGCAGGGTCAGCCCGGCCGGTACCCCCCGGCCTCCTCGGCCTGGCGCCCCCCCCAGTCATCTCGGCCTGGCGCCCCCCCCGGCCTCCTCGGCCTGGCGCCCCCCCCAGTCATCTCGGCCTGGCGTGTCCCCCGGTCGTCCCAGCCTGGCGGCCCCCAGTCATCTCGGCCTGGCGCCCCGGCCGCCTCGGCCTGGCGCCCCAGTCATCTCGGCCTGGCGTGTCCCCGGTCGTCCCAGCCTGGCGGCCCCGGTCACCTCCGCCCACCTGGCGCCCCTCCCCAGTCATCTCGACGTCGGCCTGGCGCCCCAGTCATCTCGGCCGATACGGCCTGGCGCCCCCCCCAGTCATCTCGGCCGATACGGCCTGGCGCCCCCCCCAGTCATCTTGGCCCTGCCTGCCCGAAGCAGGGATGCCATGCTACCCAGATTGAGAGAGGGGACATCAGACATGTCAGTGCCCAAACCAGGAACAGAGCCCAGGTGTCCTGGCTCCCAGCCCCCTGCTCTAACCACTAGTCTCCCCTCCCTGAGCCCAGACTTCCTGGCTCCCAGCCCCCTGCTCTAACCACTAGTCTCCCCTCCCTGAGCCCAGACTTCCTGGCTCCCAGCCTCCTGCTCTAACCACTAGTGCCCCCGCCCCTCAGCCCTGGGCGCAGCCCCTCACCCTCGCCAATCTCGATGTCCTTGAAGGCCAGCTCGGAGCCCGAGTCGCTGATCAGCATCTCCCCGTTGAGCGTGAACATGACGTGGTTCTCGCTCAGGTCGATCATGCAGCCGACCACGTCGCCCGGCTGCCAGGAGCGGCCGAATGGCTCGCTGCCCATGTGCCAGCGCTGGCCCTGGGGGAGGGGAAGCGGGGAGGGTCAGTGCTGGGGCCCCGTGGCGAGGGATGAGGCGGGACGCCGGGCTAGAGGGGCCCATGGGGGAGATACAGGGCTAGGGCAGGCCGCTGGTTTGATCCGGGGCCAGGGGGATAATGGGCCAGGGGGCCGCTGGGCTGACCCAGGGAGATGGGGAGGTTTTGGGGGGGGCTGGCCTGGGGCATGAGGGCCCTGGCGGGCTGACCATGGGGTCTTGGGGACAGGGGCTGACCGGGGAGACAAGGCCTTGGGTGGGGTTGACCTGGGGGACCTTGGGGCGCTGACTGGGAGTGGAATGGGGCTGACCTAGGGGATGCGGGGGCCGCCCTGGGGGGACGAGGGGCCTTGGGGTTGACCTGGAGTGGGCTGATCCGGGGGCATGGGGGGACTGACCCAGGGGGAATGGGGGGGCCTTGTGCGGGCTGACCCAGGGGGATGACCTGGGGGGGTACGGGGGGCACTGGGACTGCACCCACTCACCCGGTGCCCGTTGAAGACGTAGGCGAGCTCGTCGGCCCCCAGCTCCACGTCGGGCCGCACGTCCGGCCGGGCCCAGCCCACGCGCATCTCGCCCGTGGTCACCGCCTCGAACTCGAAGTACCACCGGCCGGCACGCACGGCGTAGCACTGCTCCGCCCGGAAGAGCCGCACCCGCTCCGAGCGCGCCGTGGGCACCCCCTGCGCCGCTGCAGGGGGAGGCGGGGTCACCCTGCGCCCGCCCCCTTCGCCACGCCCGCCCCGCCCCTGCCCTCTTCGCCGGCCTGCGCCCCTCCCTTCACCACCCTCCACACCGGGCCCTTGCTACACAGGGAGGAGCCCGGGAAGGGCAGGAGGAGCCAGAGGAGGGCCCCAGAGAGGGCTGGGGAGGGGCCCGAGAGGTAGGGTTACCAGATTTCAAAAAAATACCGGACACACTTGATCTCAGGGGAGCAGGGCTGCCCGTGGGGGGAGCGGCAGGGGGGGAACTGGCCGGGAGCGGGGCTGGCCGGGGCGGGGAAGAGCAGGGGAAGAACCAGCTGGCAGGGAGTGGGGTGGGGACTGGCCGGCGGGAGCGGAGCTGGCCGGGCGGGGAAAGAGCGGGGAGAACCGGCTGGCAGGGAGTGGGGGCACTGGCCAGTGGGGAGTGGGGCTGGCCGGGGGTGGGGAGGAAGAGCGGGGAGAACCGGCTGGCAGGGAGTGGGGACTGGCCGGCGGCGGAGCGGAGCTGGCCGGGCGGGGAAAGAGCGGGGAGAACCGGCTGGCAGGGAGTGGGGACTGGCCAGCGGGAGCGGAGCTGGCCGGGGTGGGGAAGAGCAGGAGAACCAGCTGCCAGGGAGTGGGGACTGGCCGGCAGGGAGTGGGCTGGCCGGGCGGGGGAAAGAGCGGGGAGAACCGGCTGGCAGGAGTGGGGGGACTGGCCAGTGGGAGCGGGCTGGCCGGGTGGGGAAGAGCGGGGAGAACCGGCTGGCAGGGAGTGGGGACTGGCCAGTGGGGAGCGGGGCTGGCCGGGGTGGGGAAGGCGGGGAGAACCGGCTGGCAGGGAGTGGGGGGACTGGCCAGTGGGGAGCGGGGCTGGCCGGGGTGGGGAAGAGCGGGGAGAACCGGCTGGCAGGGAATGGGGACTGGCCAGTGGGGAGTGGGGCTGGCCGGGGTGGGGAGGAAGAGCGGGAGAACCGGCTGGCAGGGAGTGGGGGGGGGGGGACTGACCGACGGGGAGCGGGGCTGGCCCGGGTACACGCAGATCCCGGGGTGCTGCCCATCCCGCGCACGGTCCGGGCAGGGTGCATGGGCGAGTCCAGCCCCGGGGATTCCATCCCGCCCCCCACTGCGTAGCTGCGCACTGCCTGGCGGACACACACACACACACACACACACACGCAGTGTGACTCGCAGGGTGGGGGCGTCGACCAGCCGGGCGGTTCGCAGCTACATCCTGAGACTCCCGATAACCAGACTGAGCTCGTTGGACACGCCCGACATTTCTGTGTCCGGAATTTCCTCAGCTTGTTTCCCGGACAGAACCCTCAAACACCGCCCGGCCCGCCGGGTCAAAGCCGGACACCTGGCAACCCGACCGAGCCGTCAGGGGAGGGGAGGGGAGGGGCCCGGGAGCACACACCGGTCTCCTGGTCGGGGGGCTCGATGTTGTAGCCGTAGCCGATCAGCGTGCGCACGGCCTCGCACAGGCTGTTGCGGTTTGTCTTCTTGGTCCGTTCATCCAGCAGGTTGTAGGGCACCAGGCGCGGGTTCCGTTTGTTCTTGATGTCCTGGTGACACGCCACAGACACGTGCCCACACGTCACAGAACCACACGCCACAGACACGCACGCACAGGCCACAGAACCACACGCCACAGACACGCACCCACACGCCACAGAACCACACGTCACAGACACACGCCCACAGGCCACAGAACCACATGCCACAGACACGTGCCCACACGTCACAGAACCACATGCCACAGACACACGCCCACAGGCCACAGAACCACACGCCACAGACACGCACCCACAGGCCACAGACACACACCCACACGCCACAGAACCACACGTCACAGACACGCGCCCACATACCACAGAACCACACACGCAAGAGGAAGACCGAGAGGACAAGGCGGTCCAAGGCGGCCAGCCACCTCCCCGCCGCCCCTGCACTCGAGTGGTCCCCGGCTCCCCCCACAGCCCCGGCCTTGGGGCACTGATGGGGAAGGAAGCAGAGCCCGGGGGAGAACCCAGGAGTCCAGGCAGCCCCCCACCTGTCCCACCGCTGGGCTCAGGGCACGGCCCAAGAGCCCCGCGTGCCTCGGTCACACACATGTGCGCGCGGGCGCCGGCCCTGCAGGCGCCTACCTGCACGATGCTGTATGTCCAGCCCTGGCTCACGCGGTCCCTTGCCCACACGTTGTGGCCGTTCTCGGCCAGCTTGTCCACCAGCGTGTTCTGGGCTGGGGTCAGCTTGACATGGGCCAGGTCCAGCGGGGCTGGCTTGTAGCCATTGGACATCATGTACCTGCCGGGGGAGGGGCACTGCCATGGGCTCTGCCATTCACCCTCCAACTCTCCCGCCCCCCCAGGACCAGCCCATGGGCCCCTCCAGCCCGCCCCACCCCGGCCCCGTCAGCCAGCCCGTGACAGGGCGGGAATTTTCCATGCTATTTTGCACGACCATTGTGCGTGCCTCAGTTTCCCCATGCGATGCCTGGTTAAGGCGGCAAAGGGAAAAGTTGAGGCCTTTGCAGACACCCAGAAGCCCAGGCGCGCTGATGCCCAGTGACACCGGCCACCCCAACTGCCCCGACCCTCATCCCTTAGCAATGGAGGCCCCTGGATGAGCCGGGGCGTGACCGGCCAGGGGCCAGGTGGGGCAGGGAGAGGCCCCAGGCCCGGGACTCAGACACCCAAGTGAGGACTCTCCGCCGTGTCCCAGCCGCCGAACCGCTGGCTGCGAGTCGCTCCGGAGCCGGGAGCGGGGGCAGGGAGCTCCTGGTGGGAACCGGGCCAGTCCCAGGAGGCGGGGGCAGCGGGTGAGCCTGGGGGCCTGGAGCACGGAGGGGTTCCTCCCAGGGGGCCTCGCTCCCAACGCCCCACGCCAAGCACCGTCCAGGGCCCCCGGGAGCACCCACGTTTTGGGCAGCTTGATCTTCTTGAGGTTCTCCTCGGCCTTCTCGTCAGCCATGCCCACGTGGCAGCCCAGCGCCAGCAGCGTCCTGCGGGGCAGCCAAAACGGGGCGTGTCTGTGCGGGCCTGCTTCTCCTGCCTCCCCTCACGAGACCACGTCTGCATTGCACAGAGCCGCGCCCCGGCGTGCGTCGCACACCCAGCCACGTGCGTCACACACTGACCCACGCCCCTCCCGCGCAGCGCACAGTCAGCCGCGCCCCTCACGTGCGTCGCACACCGAACCGCGCCCCTCGTGTGCATTGCACACCCAGTCATGCCCCCTGTGCGCGTTGCACACCAAGCCGCATGCGATGCACACTGAGCTGCGCCCCTTCCATGCATCGCAAACCGAGCTGCGCCCCTCCCGTGCGTCGCATACCCACCCACGCACACCCAGCTGCGCCACTCGAGTGCATTGCACACCGAACCACGCCTCACGCGTGCATCGCACACCCAGTCATGCCGCTTCCATGCGTCACACACCAAGCCACGTGCAACACACACTGAGCCGTGCCCCTCCTGTGTGTCACACACCCAGCCAAGCCCCTCGCGTGCGTCGCACACCCAGCCACGCCCCTCCCCCACCTAGCTGGAGGTGCTGTGTGTGTGGACCCTGGGGCGTGTGCAGCCTGGGGCGTGTGCGGCCAGCGGGGCTGGGTGTGAGTAGCCTGGGGCATGCGCGGCCGGCGGGGCTGGGTGTGGGCAGCCTGGGGCGTGTGCGGCCGGCGGGGCTGGGTGTGCGCAGCCTGGGGCGTGTGCGGCCGGCGGGGCAGTCGGGGCCACCCAGGATTCACGGGGGAGGTCTCTGCATTGTGGGGCGAGCGGAGCCCCTCGCAACGGCCAGGGGCGAGGCAACGGGAGAAACCCGGAGAGGACCCGGAGCCACGGCACGAGCAGCCCTGCCACGGACACCGGCTGAGCCCCGGAGGAGCTTGGGGGGGGGCAGCCTGGCCATGCACATCGACCCTGCAAGCCCCCGCACTCAAGGGGCACCCCCCCCCAGCATGACACGGGGGGCTCTTGCCGCAGCTCCGGGTTGGGCCCTGCGAGCCGATCCGTGAACCCAGCTCCTCCTTCATGCCTGGTCCCACTGGCATCTGAGCCAGGACATTTGTGCGTGTACCTGTATGTGTGAGTGTGTTTGTGTACATGTGCGTGTGTGTGTGTGCATGCACGTGTGTGTGCGTGTGTGCGCGTGTGTTTGCACATGAGCGCATGCATGTGTGCGGGTGCGCGAGCGTGTGCATGTGTGTGTATATGCACGTGTGTGCATGGAGGTGTGTATGTGCATGCGTGCACGTGTGTGCAAATATGCGCGTATGTGAGTGCAGATGCGGCTTTTCAAGGTGTACTTCCCATACAGGCGGCGTGCTGCCTGTCCCCCCGCCGACACCCCCGTGTGCGGAGCTTTGGGGACCCCAGCGGGGGGCTCAGCTCCCTGACAGCCTCTGGCCCTGCCCCACCCCGTCCCCAAGCAACAGGCCCCCAAGGGCTGAACTCCTCACAGCCCCCCTCTGCCCCGGGGCCCCCCTTCGCCCGGTCCCAGCCCCCACTCACTTCAGGGTCTCCCCCGACATCTGCAGGTTGTAGTTGCGCTCCGGCTCGGGCAGGCTGTGGAAATCCAGCAGGCAGGGGTGCAGCTGCTTGTTGTCGTCCCGGATCTGGCCCGGAGCGGGGGGGGCGGGGGGTCAGGGACTCACCGGCCCCCGACCTGACCCCCCCGGCCCCACCCGTCCCCAGCAGGGAGCAGGAACCCAAAGGCCGGGGGCACATGCCCGGTGCCCACCCCTCAGCGACACGGCCCGGCCTGCCCGGGGGCACCCCCCATGGGGCGTGAGGCCCCTCCCCAGTGAGGAGCGTGTGGGGTCAGCGCAGGGGCTTGTGGGCCCCTAGGGGGCCATGGGGGACTCTCGGGGGCCCTAGGAGCCGGGGGACACTCACGGGCCCGTAGGTCCAGCCCTGCTCAATGCGAGTCAGCGCCCACAGCTCGTGGATATTCTCAGCCAGCTTCTCGCGGATCCTCTCCAGATGGGGGGGCAGGACGATCTGGGGGGAGAGGGGTCAGAGGGGCCACAGCGCGACCCTGCCCTGGGCTGACTCACCCGTGGGGCTCAGCCCCCCCATGGGGCACCCGGCAATGGGAAGGCCAGCACTGGGGGGGGGTGATGTGCATGGGGCGACGCCCCACAGCCCTGGAGCTGGGCTGCTCACCTCCTCCCCTTCCCCCACGGCCTGACCGCAGAACCTCCCCCACTGGGGCAGGGCCAGGCGGCGCCCCTCCCCCCACCCGCCCCCTGGCCAGGTGGGGCCCCTCCTCCCACACGCCCCCCGGGCCAGGTGGGGCCCCTCCTCCCACACGGCCCCTGGCCAGGCGGTGCCCCTCCCCACACGCCCTGGGCCAGGCGGTGCCCCTCCCCACACGCCCCTGGCCAGGCGAGGCCCCTCCTCCCACACGCCCCCTGGCCAGGCGAGGTCCCTCCCCCCACACGCCCCCTGGCCAGGCGAGGCCCCTCCTCCCACATGCCCCTGGCCAGGCGAGGTCCCTCCCCCCACACGCGCCCTGGGCCAGGCGAGGCCCCTCCCCACACGCGCCCTGGGCCAGGCGGGGCCCCTCCCACACGCCCCGGGCCAGGCGGGCCCTCCCCACACGCCCCTGGCCAGGCGAGGCCCCTCCCCACGTCCCGACCAGGCGAGGCCCCTCCCCACACGTCCCCGACCAGGCGAGGCCCCTCCCCACACGCCCCGGGCCAGGCGGGGCCCTCCCACACGCCCCCGGGCCAGGCGGCGCCCCTCCCCACCCGCCCCTGGCCAGGCGAGGCCCCTCCCCCACGTCCCCGACCAGGCGAGGCCCCTCCCCACACGCCCTCCGGGCCAGGCGGGGCCTCCCCACACACCCCCGGGCCAGGCGGCGCCTCCCCACACACACCCGGGCCAGGCGGCGCCTCCCCACACGTCCCCGACCAGGCGAGGCCCCTCCCCCCACACGCTCTCCGGGCCAGGCGAGGCCCCTCCTCCCACACGCTCCCCGGGCCATGCGGCACCCCTCCCCCTACATGCCTCCTGGGCCAGGCGGGGCCCCTCCCCCCACGTGCCCCCTAGCCAGGCGAGGCCCCTCCTCCCACACGCCCCCCCGGCCTGGCAGGGCCCTCCCCCCGCGGGGCGCTACCTGCTGGGTGTCCACGGGGCAGGGGGTGAAGGCCGTGTGGGACAGGGCTTGGGTGGGGCCCAGCAGGCTGCGGCAGCCCCCCACGTCCTGCCGGTACTCCTTGATGTGCTCCACCCGCATCCGCTCCCGGGGCAGCAGCGCCTCGAAGCAGGGCGCGTAGCCGGGGGGGGGCAGGAACTTGAAGTCGCCGTGCCGGCCCCCCAGGAGGAAGCGGACCCTGTGGGAGGCATGGGGGGGTGACTCCCCCGCTGGCCCCCAGCCCTGCTGCTCCCCCCACCAACTCTCCCGCTCTGCCCCCCCGTGACCCGCTCCTGCCCCACAGCCCCTACCTCCACCCCAGCCCCATCAGCTCCCTCCCCAGCCCCCGCCCGTCCTCCCCTCAGCCCCCATCATCTCCCCCTAGCTCCCGCCCTGCCGGGGCTCACCGGATGCCGGCCGAGAAGCTGACCACGGGGAAGAAGAGCCCGTCCAGGTTGAAGTCCTCGAACATGCCCTGCACGGGGCAGCCGTTGATGCGGAAGGACATGCTGGGCACGCCCAGGTCCAGGCAGCAGCTCACCACATCGTCGGCCGCCAGCGTGTGCTGCCCGGGCGAGGCCACGGCACGGGCCACGCGACCTGCGGGGCGGGCGGGGCGGTGAGGGGCCGGGCAGCTGGCTGGGGAAATGGAGCTGTGCCCAATGCACGTAGGTCACAGCTTTCGGGGGGCGTCCGGGGAGCAAACCTGTGCCCGGTGAACGCCAGCCTGGGACCGAGCAGGGACTTGGCAACACCCCGGCTGAGATAGGTGGGATGGGATTCACAGCCACGCGGCGAGCAGGCAAGAGCGTGCAAGCACAAGTGTGCCAGAGAGAACACACAAGAGAGTGTGAGCGCACACATGAGAGTGCAAAAGGGCCTGCAGGTGAAATGGTACGTGTGTAAAATTGTGCACAGCTCAGTGTGCAACAAATGGGTGAGACGGTGTATCAGACAGTGCGTGCAAGAATGTGTGTACGTAGTGTACAAGGAGTGTGCAAAAGAACACCAATGAAATGGAAAATGTGTACAAGAGTTGGAATGTGTGTGCAAGAAGCAGCAAGTGACTGTTGTGCACAGAAGCGTGCAAAGGAGAGCCGGCCACAAGCGTGCAAAACAGCTCACACGAGGGTGCATAAGAGAGCACTAGAGTGTGCAAAGGTGCGTGCAACAAGCCCATGCACAAGAACCCGGGGGGGCAGGAGGAGCACACGCACAGCCCGTGCTGACGAGAAGGCCCCGCTCCGTGCCGCGGGGGGGGCTCGCACCTGACCAGAGGTGCAGGCCATCGAAGCCGAAGGAGAAGAGGTCGTCCCCCACGCCGTTGCCGCCCCAGCCCTCGCCGCCCCCAGGGTAGGGGCTGTAGCCCTCGGTCATGGCCCAGCCCACGCGCAGGTGGGTGGCCTGCGCCGTGACGAAGGGCTCCACCACGTCCACTATCAGCTCGTAGTACCACTTCCTGTACTGCGTGGAGCCCCCGTGCGTGCCCAGGAAGATGTTGGGCCGCATGCTGCGGGGAGAAGGGGCCGTCAGCAGAGGGGGGCAGTTGGGGCAGGAAGGAACCGCCCAGGCCCCAAGCAACTGGCAGCCCCCACAGGGCGCTGAGACGCAGCCGGCTCGGGGGGGGGGGGAATCGCTCAGTGCTTTGAGCACTGGCCTGCTAACCCCAAGGTTGTGAGTTCAGTCCTCAAGGGGGCCAGTTAGGGATCTGGGGCAAATCTGTCAGGGACGGTGCTTGGTCCTGCCGTGGGAGCAGGGGACTGGACTCGATGATCTCTCGAGGTCCCTTCCAGCTCTAGGAGTTAGGTATATCTCCATATATTATAAAGTCTACACGGGCGTGGGGCGCTGGGATGCAGCTGGCTCTGGGGGTCACCCCGGGCCGGCCCCCACCTGGTGACGTAGTTCACGAGGCAGGTCTGCAGCAGCAGGTCACGGCAGGGCAGCAGGTTCTCCGTGATGAGGTTCTGGTTGGAGCGGACGGCCACCCCGTTGCAGACGCACAGAGAGCAGAGCACGTCCAGGACCTACAGGGCCGGGCAGAGGAGACCACGCTGGGCTTCTACCTGGGACATGGGACCCCGCCTGGCCCGGCCTTCCCCCCCCAGGAAGGAGCCCGAGCGTCCTTTCAGTGCGGGGCTGGGGCGTACTGGGAGTGACCTGCCCCCAGGCCAGTAGGGGGCAGAGCGGGGCGCTGTTCCCTGCCAGTAGGGGGCAGGGTGGGGCGCACTGCGGGCGCTGTTCCCTGCCAGTAGGGGCAGGGCGGGGCGCTGTTCCCTGCCAGTAGGGGGCAGGGCGGGGCGCACGGCGGGGCGCTGTTCCCTGCCAGTAGGGGGCAGGGCGGGGCGCTGTTCCCTGCCAGTAGGGGCAGGGCGGGGCGCTGTTCCCTGCCAGTAGGGGCAGGGCCGGGCGCTGTTCCCTGCCAGTAGGGGGCAGGGCGGGGCGCTGTTCCCTGCCAGTAGGGGCAGAGCGGGCGCCTGGCGGGCGCTGTTCCTGCCAGTAGGGGCAGGGCGGGCGCTGTTCCTGCCAGTAGGGGGCAGGGCGGGGCGCACGGCGGGGCGCTGTTTCCTGCCAGTAGGGGGCAGGCGGGCGCACGGCGGGCGCTGTTCCCTGCCAGTAGGGGGCAGGGCGGGGCGCTGTTCCCTGCCAGTAGGGGCAGGGCGGGGCGCACGGCGGGGCGCTGTTCCCTGCCAGTAGGGGCAGGCGGGCGCCTGGCGGGCGCTATTCCATGCCAGTAGGGGCAGGCGGGCGCCTGGCGGGCGCTGTTCCCTGCCAAGTAGGGGCAGAGCGGGCGCCGCGGGCGCTGTTCCCTGCCAGTAGGGGGCAGGCGGGCGCTGTTCCCTGCCAGTAGGGGGCAGGGCGGGGCGGGGCGCACAGCGGGGCGCTGTTCCGTGCCAGTAGGGGGCAGGGCGGGGCGCTGTTCCCTGCCAGTAGGGGGCAGAGCGGGGCACTGTTCCCTGCCAGTAGGGAGCAGAGCGGGGCACATGGCACAGCGGGGTGCTGTTCCCTGCCAGTAGGGGGCAGAGCGGGGCGCACAGCGGGGTGCTGTTCCCTGCCAGTAGGGGGCAGGGCGGGGCGCACAGCGGGGTGCTGTTCCCTGCCAGTAGGGGGCAGAGCGGGGCACTGTTCCCTGCCAGTAGGGGGCAGGGCGGGGCCGGGCGCACAGCGGGGCGCTGTTCCGTGCCAGTAGGGGGCAGAGCGGGGCGCACGGCGGGGTGCTGTGCCCTGCCAGTAGGGGGCAGAGCGGGGCACTGTTCCCTGCCAGTAGGGAGCAGAGCGGGGCGCACAGCGGGGTGCTGTTCCCTGCCAGTAGGGGGCAGGCGGGCGCCTGGCGGAGTGCTGTTCCCTGCCAGTAGGGGGCAGGCGGGCGCCTGGAGTGCTGTTCCCTGCCAGTAGGGGGCAGAGCGGGGCACTGTTCCCTGCCAGTAGGGGGCAGGGCGGGGCGGGGCGCACAGCGGGGCGCTGTTCCGTGCCAGTAGGGGGCAGAGCGGGGCGCTGTTCCGTGCCAGTAGGGGGCAGGGCGTGGTGCTGTGCCCTGCCAGTAGGGGGCAGGGCAGGGCGGGGCGCACGGCGGGGCGCTGTTCCCTGCCAGTAGGGGGACAGCGGGGCGCACAGCGGGGCGCTGTTCCCTGCCAGTAGGGGCAGGCGGGCGGGCGCTGGCGGCGCTGTTCCGTGCCAGTAGGGGCAGTGCGGGGCGCTGTTCCCTGCCAGTAGGGGGCAGGGCGGGGCGCTGTGCCCTGCCAGTAGGGGGCAGAGCGGGGCGCTGTGCCCTGCCAGTAGGGGGCAGGGCGGGGCGGGGCGCACAGCGGGGCGCTGTTCCGTGCCAGTAGGGGGCAGAGCGGGGCGCTGTTCCCTGCCAGTAGGGGGCAGGGCGGGGCCGGGCGCACAGCGGGGCGCTGTTCCGTGCCAGTAGGGGCAGGCGGGCGCTGTTCCCTGCCAGTAGGGGGCAGAGCGGGGCGCTGTGCCCTGCCAGTAGGGGGCAGGGCGGGGCGGGGCGCACAGCGTGGCGCTGTTCCTGCCAGTAGGGGCAGGGCGGGGTGCTGTTCCCTGCCAGTAGGGGGCAGGGCGGGGCGCTGTTCCCTGCCAGTAGGGGGCAGGGCGGGGCGCACAGTGGGGCGCTGTTCCGTGCCAGTAGGGGGCAGGGCGGGGCGCTGTTCCCTGCCAGTAGGGGGCAGAGCGGGGCGCTGTGCCCTGCCAGTAGGGGGCAGGGCGGGGCGGGGCGCACAGCGGGGCGCTGTTCCCTGCCAGTAGGGGCAGGGCGGGGTGCTGTTCCCTGCCAGTAGGGGGCAGGGCCGGGCGCTGTTCCCTGCCAGTAGGGGGCAGGGCGGGGCGCTGTTCCGTGCCAGTAGGGGCAGGCGGCGCTGTTCCCTGCCAGTAGGGAGCAGGCGGGCGCTGTTCCCTGCCAGTAGGGGCAGGCGGGTGCTGTTCCCTGCCAGTAGGGGCAGGCGGGCGCTGTGCCCTGCCAGTAGGGGCAGGCGGGCGCTGTTCCTGCCAGTAGGGCAGGCAGGCGGGTGCTGTTCCCTGCCAGTAGGGGGCAGGGCGGGGCGCTGTGCCCTGCCAGTAGGGGGCAGGGCCGGGCGCTGTGCCCTGCCAGTAGGGGGCAGGGCGGGGCGCTGTGCCCTGCCAGTAGGGGGCAGGGCGGGGCGCTGTTCCGTGCCAGTAGGGGGCAGGGCGGGGCGCTGTTCCCTGCCAGTAGGGGGCAGGGCGGGGCGCACGGCGGGGCGCTGTTCCCTGCCAGTAGGGGGCAGGGCGGGGCGCTGTGCCCTGCCAGTAGGGGGCAGAGCGGGGCGCTGTCCCTGGGCCCAGGCCCCTCACCTTGTGGTTGCGGCCATGCTTGTCCAGCAGGGAGATGATGGACTTGATGTGGTTCTCCTGGATGATGTTCAGCACCTCGGGGCTCTCAATGAGGACACAGTAAAGCACCTCCAGGATGCCTGTGGGGGCAGGGCCGTGAGCGGGGGAGGGCAACGCACACTCGGCGGGGGAAGGGTCTGCGTGGCTGGGATCAGAGCCGGCAGACTCCCGCCTGGCTGCATGTGCAGCTGGCACGTGTGCGTGTGCGTGTGCGTGTGCGTGTGCGTGTGCACACGCAACACGGAGCTGAGGGAGAGGGAGAGCAGCGCTCGCCTCACAGGGCCTGTCCGTGCGCCGGGCCGCACGAGCGCAGCCTGGCTCTGCATGTGAGCGCACACGCGTGCCCAGGCACTGGTTCACACACATGCGCACGTTCAGCTTGGCGTGTCTACGTGCTGCATGGATGTGCTTGGCGCACGTGTGTACCCACGTGTGATGTAGTGTCAGTACCTTGCTGGTTGCTGTGCTTGGGCTGTGGCTGACCCCTACTGGCCTCCGCCTGTGAGCACGGCCCGGGGGGGGCGCCTTGAGGGCCCCCATGACAGTGACGGAACCGGTCCTAGCGGCTAAGGGAAGGGCGGACCAAAGGAGGAAGTGTTGGGGGACGGGTCAGTCTGGGGCTGGAACCACGAAGGGGACAGACTAAGGAGGGGCTGGAATCCAGGGGCCCAGGGACCCCCCTCAGGGGGCTGAGGCGTCCTGGCCCCGACTCCTGTACCCACCCCACGTCTGTGCTGGGCTGTACCCGGAGGAGCAATGAACCCCCTGTTCTACCGGCGGGCGGAGCCTGTTCTGGCTGCTCCGGGGGTGCAGGGTCGGGGACCCCAACGCGCCGCCACCCCCTGCAGCCGTTCCCGGGTGCGTGTGAATCGCGTGGCCTGGCGCCACGGGCCCAGCGCGGCTCAGCGCCCCGCCCCCGGCCCGGCTCACCGGAAGAGGCCTCCAGCCGGTCCAGCTTGCTGACCAGCCAGTCCAGGTTGCTGGAGAAGAGGGCGCAGTTGGAGCGGTTGCCCCGGATCAGCGCGGCTGCGGGCGAGAGGGGCGGTCAGCGGGGGGGCGCCACGGCTCAGCACGGGCGCTCTGCAGCCCCGGCCCAGCCCCCGGCCCCATGTCACCCCCCGGCCCCACACACTGTCCCCCCGGGCCCTGGTCCTACACACCACCACCCCAGTCCCTCGCACCAGCCCGGCCCCCTCCGCCTCGGGCCCTGGTCCCACACCACCCCTGACCTCACCGCGCCCCATCCCCACCGCCACCCCACCCGGCCCCCTGGGCCTGGGCCCCACCCCGGGCCCGGCCCCACGCACCCAGCAGCTCGTAGAGCAGGTTGACAATCTCCTTCCAGGACTCGGCTGCCTCCTCGCCCGCGAACTCGGCGAAGTGGGCGGCCGTGCTGTAGCGGTTCAGGCGGTCGATGCAGCTCAGCACCAGCGTGATCATGCCCTGCGGGCAGCGCAGCACAGTGGTCACACCCCGGGCCCCCCCCCGAGACCCGCCCGACCCCCACGGCCCCCGCTGCCCCCCCCAGCATGGGATTGGCTGGCCTGCCACGGAGATGCAGCCACCTCTGGGGTGGGGCAGGGCAGCTGTTCCCACAAGGATCCTTCTCCCAAGGCTGAACGTTGCTCCCTCCGCACAGCACCCCCTAGCACCGCACTGGGGTCAGCCCTGACTGCCTGGGGGCAGCGCCCCCTAGCACGGTCCTAGAGATGTGGGGCGACGCCGACTGCTGCCCCCCCACTGACCTCCTCCTGGAAGAGGTTCTGGCGGCTCTTGAGCGAGCGCAGCCGGCTCTGCTTCTCCTCGTGCCGCAGCTCCTCCTCCGGGTGCTGGAAGTAGGCGATCAGGTCCTGCAGGCTCAGGATCATGCCGTCGATGGGCAGTGCCGTCCCGGCGCCCGCCCTGTCCTTCCCGCTCAGGCTGTCCAGGCCCCTGCCAGCGCCACGAGGGAAGGGGGTCAGCCCAGCCCCCGCACTCTGCTCAGGGCCGATCCCACCGCTGCCACCAGCAGGGAGGTGGGGCGGCTTTGAGGGAGCCAGAACCATGGGGAGGGGGGAGCAGATTGAAGGGGAGTCAGCGGGCGACACGGGGGGAGCCAGCAGCGAGGAGCAGAGCTGGAGTGGGAGGGGGCTGAGATGGAAAAGAAGGGTTGAGGGGGGCCAGAGGGAGTTGGGGGGCCTGATTGGGGCAGCGGAGAAGGGGCTCCTGCACCCTCCCAGCCAAATGAGGGAACATGGTCACTGGAGAAATCGCCCCCTGGATCATCACCCCCCCCCGCACCACAACCAACTGCCAGTACCCCCCCAGGCTGTCTCCGTCCCCTTCCCCAGGCCCAGCCCCCAAGGCCACCCCTTCCCCACCTGATGAAGTGGCCGTAGAGGCCGCTGGTGCTATAGATGATGCGGGCGGCCTGGGACTCCTCGTGCTGGCAGCGCGTCAGGGACAGTGCGTCGTCCATGTGCCCCTCCTGGTGCAGGATGGCCTAGGGGGCGGAGCCGGGGTGTGAGCGGGGAGCTGGGACCCCCACACACACCGCCCCCTTCCTCTGGGACCCCCTGTGGCGCAGTGGAGGGGCTGTCTGCTCTGTGACCCGGCGTCCCCCTGTGCTGTGTTGGGAGATTCTCACTGACTCTTCCAAATGTGGATTAACTCAGACACCCAGGCTCAGCCTCCCAGGGAGAGAGACCAAGGGAGGAAGGCGGAGACCTGCACCTGGCCGGGGGGCAGGGCCTGGGGGTGGGCAGTGGCTGTCTGGGAAGCATGGAGAGAAGAGGCTAAGCGGGGAGCTGGGTTGTTGGGGCCCAGTCACCCCCATCTCAAGGGGCCTGAGGCGCCCTGGCCCTGGCTCCTGTAACTAGATCACGTCTGTGCTGGGCTGTAACCCGGAGGAGCAATAAACCCCCCCATTCTAGGACGGGCGGAGTCTGTTCATGCTGCTACGGGGGGGCAGGATTGGGGGAACCCCAACTGCGTCGTCACGCCCCTCCAGAAGTGCCCCCGCCTCCCCCTTCCTCTGGGACCCCCCAGGCACCCCCCAACCTGCCCCTTCCTCTGGGACCCCCAGGAACCCTCCGCCTCCCCTTCCTCTGGGACCCCAGGCACCCCAACCTGCCCCTTCCTCTGGGACCCCAGGAACCCCCGCCTCCCCCTTCCTCTGGGACCTCCCCCTTCCACTGGGCCCCCCCAGACCCTCCCCGCTCACCCTCCTCTTGAGCAGGCCGAGGCGCAGGGCCTTGGCGTCGGCAGCGGCGTACGTCAGCCACAGGCCGCTGGCCGCGTGCTGCACGAAGCACATGGACTCGCCGTGATCTCGGGCGCCCATCACGTCCGGCAGGCGCCACCTCCAGCTTCTCCTGCGGGGAGGGCCGGGCTGTGAGCAAGGGGGCTGCAGGGGCGGGGCTGAGGCAGGGGCTGATGGGGCAGGGCCGAGGCGGGGGAGGCTGATGGGGCGGGGCCGAGGCTGGGGAGGGCTGACGGGGCGGGCCGAGGGCGGGGGAGGGCTGATGGGGCGGGGCCGAGGCTGGGGGAGGCTGACGGGGCGGGGCCGAGGCGGGGAGGCTGATGGGGGCAGGGCCGAGGCTGGGGAGGGCTGGCGGGGCGGGGCCGAGGCTGGGGAGGGCTGATGGGGCGGGGCCGAGGCTGGGAGGGCTGGGGGCGGGGCCGAGGCGGGGCAGGGCTGATGGGGCGGGGCTGAGGCTGGGGAGGGCTGACGGGGCGGGGCCGAGGGCGGGGAGGGCTGATGGGGCGGGGCCGAGGCTGGGGAGGGCTGGGGGCGGGGCCGAGGCTGGGAGGGCTGATGGGGCGGGGCCGAGGGCGGGGAGGGCTGATGGGGCGGGGCCGAGCCCGAGGGGGGGGGCACACGGGTCTCACCTTGGAGGCGCGGAAGCAGAAGGCCGTGGCCTTGGTGTCGGCTTTCTCGGCGTCCACCACGAGCAGCCCCCGCTCCTCGGCCAGCGCCAGGTAGCGCCCGGTGGTGACGTGCCGCACCCGGAACAGCTGCCCCCACCGCATGTAGCTCCCGCTCCAGCTGCGAGAGACCCCGCCCCCCGGCCATGGAATCGCCCATCCGTACAGCGCCCAGCCCCCCGGCCTCACAGCCCCCCCTCCGTTCCTATTGGTCCTACAGTCCCCGCCCTGTACTGTCCTCCCCCATGGGCCATACGCTGCCCACCGCCGTACAGTTCCCCACGCTCTGGTCCATACAGTCTCCCGCTCCGTACAGTCCATACGGTCTGGATGTGACCAAGTGGGGGATTTGTGGGGGCCCCCAGCCTCCCCCTGGTCTCGTACGGTGCCCCAGGCCACACAGCCCCTGCCCCGCGCCCGCCTGTCTGAGCAACACCAGCATCCCCGGAGGGGGCAGGGCAGCGCCGCGACTCTCACCTGATGCGCAGCGGCTCCAGCCTCCAGAGGGAGCGCGCGTGGGTGCACACGGCCCCGCCCTCGTAATTCACCAACCTGCCAACGAGAGAGGGGGGCACTGGGGGGAGCCCGGGCAGCCCCCCTCACCTGCGGAGCCTAGCCCAGGGCGCCCGGCCCACCCCAGAACAGGCACCAGGGCCCCACTGGGCCGGGCGCTGCACAGACCCCCCCAGACCGAGATCGGGGCCCCCACCAAGCCGGGCACTGCACAGACCCCCCCCAGACCGAGATCGGGGCCCCCACCGGGCCAGGCGCTGCACAGACCCCCCCCCGATGGAGATTGGGGTCCCCACTGGGCCGGGCGCTGCACAGACCCCCCCAGACCGAGATCGGGGCCCCCACCAGGCCAGGCGCTGCACAGACCCCCCCAGACCGAGATCGGGGCCCCCACCGGGCCGGGCGCTGCACAGACCACCCCCCCGACGGAGATTGGGGCCCCCACTGGTCCGGGCGCTGCACAGACCCCCCAGACCGAGATCGGGGCCCCCACCAGGCCAGGCGCTGCACAGACCCCCAGACCGAGATCGGGGCCACCACCGGGCCGGGCGCTGCACAGACCCCCCCCAGACCGAGATCGGGGCCCCCACTGGGCCGGGCGCTGCACAGACCCCCCCAGACCGAGATCGGGGCCCCCACCGGGCTGGGCACTGCACAGACCCCCCCAGACGGAGAGTGGGGCCCCCACCGGGCTGGGCACTGCACAGACCCCCCCAGACGGAGACTGGGGCCCCCACCAGGCCGGGTGCTGGACAGACCCCCCCCCAGACCGAGATCGGGGCCCCCACTGGGCCAGATGCTGCACAGACCCCGGGGGGCTGCTCAGCAGGGCGGGGCAGAGCCAGGAGGAGAACCCAGGCGTCCGGCCCCCTGTCCAGCACTGCCCCTCCCTCAGTCACATAACCCCCCGCCCCCCCCCCCAGCCAGGCCACATGTGGCGCTGGCGGCGGGTTCGAGCCCCCGGGTGGGTGTCGCGTCGCCGGGGCTGCACCTGCGCTCCTCCTCGCCCTGCTCGCTGGAGGAGATGGTGAGGCATTCGTCCATGTGCCCGTGGAACAGACGCATCACGTGCCCGCCCGTCACGGACCCTGGCCGAGGAGACACCCGCCAGTGTCAGTGCGGGGGGGGGCAGTGACACCGGGAGCCCAGGAGTCCTGGTTCCCGGCCCTGCCCCCACCCCAGACCCCACGGCCCCCCAGAGCCAGGGAGAGGAGCCAGGCGTCCGGCCCCTCCTCCCCTCTCGCCTGTCAGAGGGGCAGGCAGGCGCCTCTGCCCAGGACCACGCAGTCTGCCCAGGGCTGGTGATGGGGGGATCCCGGGAGCAGCGACGGCAGTGGGGGGGGACTGACCTTCCTCGCAGCCCGAGCAGATGGGGTTCATGTTCCAGAGAGTCTGCATGAAGGAGGCGTCAGCCTGCAGGTCCCCACTGGCCGTGGAGAGGTGCTGGTGGGGAGAGCGAGATGGGGGGGGGGTCAGCAGAGGGCCCGGAGGACACTTTGCACCACCTGCACCGGTGCGAACCCAGGAGTCCGGGCCCAGAACCGCCTGGGCTGTGGGAGGGAGCCACTGCCCGGACAGTCAGGCTGTTTGCCCCAGGGCAGCAGACACGTGCGCATTCACACGCACGTGCAACCTCACGTTCACACGCGTGTGCAACCTCGCACCGGCTTGCCCAGGCATGCAGCCACAGACATTGACACCTACACCGGGGCTTGCACGCCCGCTCAGGTACACACTCGCCCTTGCACGTGTGCAAAGGCACAGTCCCAGGCACGCCCCCACCCTCGTGTGCACACCCCCACTCACCAGGTAGCGCTCGGAGGAGACGCTGACCAGGATGAGGTCGTCCCCCACTCGAACCTTCTCGCCTTCCGACCGCTGCTTGGAGGCGGGGTGGATGGTCCACCAGCAGGCTTCCCCTGGGCACAGACAGGGCTGGGTGCTGCGGCAGCCGGCGCAGGGCCCCCCTCGCCCGCTGCACCCCTGGGAGCACGGGGACACCCTGCCCTGGACGCCCCAGCTGCCGGGGTGGGAACTGGACTGCACCAGGCGCGGGACTCACCCCACGGCACGGCACTGTACTGGGGCCTCCCCAACCCCAAGAACGCAGGTCCCCAGGCTGGGACTCACCCCACGGGGGCACACGGGCAGCCCCTCTCCTCCTCCTCTGGCTCTTTAGTTTGAGCCCAGTCCCGTGTGCCTCAGTTTCCCTGGCAGCAGTGTCTGTGCAGCGCCATGCACAAGAGAATCCCAACCCATGGGTGGGGCTCCCAGGTGCTACCGTAATACACTGCACTAAGAGCCATGAGAACGTCCAGTGCCTGGCACGATGGGGTCTGTGGCTGGCTCTTGGGCACTACCGTAACAAACCTAATAGCCAGACGCATATACAGTGTCCAGTGCAGTGGGTCCTACCTGGAGGGTGGGGCTCCTGGGGCTACCGTAACAAACCTAATAGCCAGACGCATATACAGTGTCCAGTGCAGTGGGTCCTACCTGGAGGGTGGGGCTCCTGGGGCTACCGTAACAAACCTAATAGCCAGACGCATATACAGTGTCCAGTACAGTGGGTCCTACCTGGAGGGTGGGGCTCCTGGGGCTACTGTAACACACCTAAGAGCCAGACGCATATACAGTGTCCAGTACAGTGGGTCCTACCTGGAGGGTGGGGCTCCTGGGGCTACTGTAACACACCTAAGAGCCAGACGCATGCACAGAGCCTAGTGCAGTGGGTTCTGCCTGGAGGGTGGGGCTCCTGGGGCTACCGTAACACACCTAATAGGCAGACGCACGTACAGAGCCTAGCGCAGTGGGTTCTGCCCAGAGGCTAGGGCTCCTGGGGCTACCGTAACACACCTAATAGCCAGACGCATGCACAGAGCCTAGCGCAGTGGGTTCTGCCCGGAGGGTGGGGCTCCTGGGGCTACCGTAACACACCTAATAGCCAGACGCATGCACAGAGCCTAGTGCAGTGGGTTCTGCCTGGAGGGTGGGGCTCCTGGGGCTACTGTGACACACCTAATAGTCAGACGCACGTACAGAGCCTAGCGCAGTGGGTTCTGCCCAGAGGCTAGGGCTCCTGGGGCTACCATAACACACCTAATAGCCAGATGCACGTACTGAGCCTAGCGCAGTGGGTTCTGCCCAGAGGCTAGGGCTCCTGGGGCTACCGTAACACACCTAATAGCCAGATGCACGTACTGAGCCTAGCGCAGTGGGTTCTGCCCAGAGGCTAGGGCTCCTGGGGCTACCGTAACACACCTAATAGCCAGACGCATGCACAGAGCCTAGCGCAGTGGGTTCTGCCTGGAGGGTGGGGCTCCTGGGGCTACCGTAACACACCTAATAGCCAGACGCATGCACAGAGCCTAGTGCAGTGGGTTCTGCCTGGAGGGTGGGGCTCCTGGGGCTACTGTGACACACCTAATAGTCAGACGCACGTACAGAGCCTAGCGCAGTGGGTTCTGCCCGGAGGGTGGGGCTCCTGGGGCTACCGTAACACACCTAATAGTCAGACGCACGTACAGAGCCTAGCGCAGTGGGTTCTGCCCAGAGGCTAGGGCTCCTGGGGCTACCGTAACACACCTAATAGCCAGACGCATGCACAGAGCCTAGCGCAGTGGGTTCTGCCTGGAGGGTGGGGCTCCTGGGGCTACCGTAACACACCTAATAGCCAGACGCATGCACAGAGCCTAGTGCAGTGGGTTCTGCCTGGAGGGTGGGGCTCCTGGGGCTACTGTGACACACCTAATAGTCAGACGCACGTACAGAGCCTGGCGCAGTGGGTTCTGCCCAGAGGCTAGGGCTCCTGGGGCTACCGTAACACACCTAATAGCCAGACGCATGCACAGAGCCTAGCGCAGTGGGTTCTGCCTGGAGGGTGGGGCTCCTGGGGCTACCGTAACACACCTAATAGCCAGACGCATGCACAGAGCCTAGTGCAGTGGGTTCTGCCTGGAGGGTGGGGCTCCTGGGGCTACTGTGACACACCTAATAGTCAGACGCACGTACAGAGCCTAGCGCAGTGGGTTCTGCCCGGAGGCTAGGGCTCCTGGGGCTACCGTAACACCCCCAAACAACCACCTCCGCATTCTAGTACCTGAGGCATCCTCCTGCAGGCCCACGTCGAAGGCCAGTTTGTCCGTCAGGGAGCGGGAGGTGGTCAGGCAGCTCAGGTACTGTCCGGGCAGGAGGCGGGAAGGTTACTAGGGAACGGAGCTGGCAGGGCGGGGGTTGAGACGGGGGCCAGAGCTCCTGGGTTCCATCCCCAGCTGTGACGGGGTATCGGAGCGGAGGATTTTCTCGCTGGTTCGCAGGAATACGGCGCGTGCCTCAGTTTCCCCGCGTGTGTAATGAGTGGGTGGGAGGGGGGTTGTTGTTGCAGGGGTCCAGGCATGACCTCGCCTGGATGGGGACCCAGGCCCGGATGCCGGGGAGGCCTGGCCCAGCTTGGCAGCAGCCGGTTCTGGCCAGCGGGCTGAGGGCAGACGGACCCGGTGACCTGAGCAGCCATCGGGGGCACACAGGCTGAAGGAGAGAGGCACCCAGGCCTGGGGCAGGAGATGGAGGGCAAAGGAGGGACCATGGGGGCTCGGCTGGACCAGGGGGCCAGGCTCGGCTGTTGAATAATCCCGTTTGAAGCGCGGAGTCTGCAGGCGGCAGCTGGGAGAGGACTCCTGGGGGGCCCAGGGCGGAGCCAGCGAACCCCAGAAGGTGCCACAGGGGCCGTTCGGAGCCAGGAGAGCTCGGCCCGGCCCCCGGCCGTCCCTGGCCTTGGCCGGGCGTCCCAGGGCTGGGCAGCAACTGGCTAATCCGGCTGCTGGCGCCCGTGAAGGGCAGCGCACTGGGGGGCAGGGGCTGTTGCCAAGAGGTCGGACTCAGCCAGATGCGCTGCGGCAGGCGGGGCCGGGGCTGGCCCGTGTCTGCCATTCACTCCTGGCTGCTCCGGGGCGGGCCCCGGGCCCCGCGTGGACACAGGCCGTGGGGGTTTCCTGGCTGGGGGCACAGGCCCAGCTGTCGGCAGGACCCGGAGGGCAAAGGGCAGCCGGACTCTGGCAGGGACGCTGGAGGGAGGGGCCCAGGGGCTGTGCCAACACTGCGCCTCCGGGGCTTCTCCAGCACAGAGCTGCAGCCCCGCGCCACCGTGCCCTGCGCCGGACGGGTGCCCGCGGCCTGGCACCCCGGGGGGGGGGGGCTGTAGGAGGGAGCAGCGCCTGCAGTGCTGCCCGAGGAAAGCAGGGATGCTGCGAGAGATACCCCAGGGGACCCCGCCAGCCCCTGCAGCCCCCACTGTAGATTGCCTTCGGGCCTGCACCCCTCACCCTGGCCTCCCACCCGCCCCGCCTCACTCACCATGCCACTGTGGGAGTGGCGCAGCAGGATGGCATGGCCGTAGAGCAGGGTCCGGTGCCCGCCGCCCTGCGAAGACTGGGGCAAGCAGACAAGAGGAGGTTGCCGTCAGGGCGGGCCGAGGCTGGGGGAGACCTGCAGCCGGGGGAGCTGCAGGCCGAGCTTCCTGGAGCGGCGCCGAGACCTGGCAAACTCAGCCCCCTATGACCTACTCACCACTGCCCCGGCCTGGGGGCCCTGGGTGCAACCGCCCCCGGAGCCGCATGGCACCCGCCTGGACAGAGCCCGGAGCCCCCGAGCCCGGCCGACCCGTGGCATCCAGTCCTTCTCTCTCTGCAGGCCCGGGGGGTGGCATCCATCCAGGGCCGCTCCTCCGGAGCCAGCGCTGCCCCCCAGGTGGAAAGGCCCTGGAGGCCAGCGCACGGCAGGCCAGGGGCCGCTCATCGGGCGGGAGATGCCGGACGCCAAGCGAGACGCCCTCCACCCTGAGCCCCCTGGCCCGCCCAGACGCTGCCGGGCCTGACTAGCAAGCGCTGGTGAGTCGGCCCCGGGGCCGGCTACCCGCATGTCCATGGTCAGCGCCCCGCGGCGCACGGCACTCGAGAAATCGGGTCGTTGTGGGCAGGCCTCTTGTTAGAGCACGTGGCCCCAGGGCATGGGCCCCATCACATGGGCCTCGCTGCACTTCTTGCTAGTGAGTAAATGGGGATGGAGGCAGGGTCACGTGGGCCTTGTCGCATGGGGCCGGGTACCAGGTACGATCACAGGCACTATCACATGCTTATTACGCAGGCACGTGGCCATATACGAGGACTGCTGCCCCTGATGCCCACGCTATAGCATGGGCCATACTGCTATCCCGCAGGCCAGCTAATGCAGTCAATATCGCCTGGGCCGTATTGCTGTATATGGGCACGTCACGCAGTCCATCTAATGCAGTCAATATCGCCTGGGCCGTATTGCTGTATATGGGCACGTCACACAGTCCATCTAATGCAGTCAATACCGCCTGGGCCGTATTGCTGTATATGGGCACGTTACGCAGGCCATCTAATGCAGTCAATAGCGCCTGGGCGTATTGCTGTATATGGGCACGTTACGCAGTCCATCTAATGCAGTCAATACCGCCTGGGCGTATTGCTGTATATGGGCACGTTCGCAGTCCATCTAATGCAGTCAATAGCGCCTGGGCGTATTGCTGTATATGGGCACGTTACGCAGTCCATCTAATGCAGTCAATAGCGCCTGGGCGTATTGCTGTATATGGGCACGTTACGCAGACCATCTAATGCAGTCAATACCGCCTGGGCGTATTGCTGTATATGGGCACGTCACGCAGTCCATCTAATGCAGTCAATAGCGCCTGGGCCGTATTGCTGTATATGGGCACGTTACGCAGACCATCTAATGCAGTCAATACCGCCTGGGCCGTATTGCTGTATATGGGCACGTTACGCAGTCCATCTAATGCAGTCAATAGCGCCTGGGCCGTATTGCTGTATATGGGCACGTTACGCAGACCATCTAATGCAGTCAATACCGCCTGGGCCGTATTGCTGTATATGGGCACGTTACGCAGTCCATCTAATGCAGTCAATAGCGCCTGGGCCGTATTGCTGTATATGGGCACGTCACGCAGTCCATCTAATGCAGTCAATAGCGCCTGGGCCGTATTGCTGTATATGGGCACGTTACGCAGACCATCTAATGCAGTCAATACCACCTGGGCCGTATTGCTGTATATGGGCACGTTACGCAGTCCATCTAATGCAGTTAATACAGCCTGGGCCGTATTGCTGTAACATGATCAGTGTCACATGGGCCTGGCATGCTCCTTATTTCACAGGCACTCTGATAAGCTGCTGGTCCCTATTGTGGTATATGGGCATGGTAACACTGTAATATGAGCCCTGCCCCCCCACCATCTCAAGCCAGGGCTAGTGGGGAAAAGAGGCTCCCACAGACCATGGTTCAGATACCTCCGCCCCCACATGCTGACCATGGGGCAGACAAGCCGCACTGCCCCAGCCCACCCCCAGCCCTGCCCGGGCCCCACACCGGGGCATTTAGGAACCATGCGGTGAAGGGAGGGATGGTGGAGGAGGGATCAGCAGCACAGCTGGGAAGAGGGGGCTGGTGCAGAAGAGGAGTGGGGAGGTGGAGTGAGGGATCGGGAGGGAGTTGGGGGTGGGGCTGCCAGGAAGGAAGGGGATACGTGAGGGATGCGCTGGGGTTTCCACCTTGTCTGAGTCGGGTAAAAGGGGGATCATGGAGGCTCCTTTGTCCCCCCCCAACTCCACCCAGGAATCCTGAGGCCCAAACCTGGCCACTGAGCTTCATGGTGGGCGAGGAACCCCTCGCCCGATGCAGCCAGCTCTGGGGTGGGGCACAGGGGCTGTGTATACAGAGACCCCTTGCCCGGTGCTGGGATGCAGCCAGCTCTGGGGTGGGGCACAGGGGCTGTGTATACAGGAACACCTCGCCTGGCATTTGAATGCACCCAGCTCTGGGGTGGGGTGTGGGGGCTGTAACAGGGACCCCTCGCCTGGTGCTGAGATGCAGCCAGCTCTGGGGTGAGTGTGGGGGCGTTTATGCAGGGGCCCGGCACCGGGCGTTAGTGGCTCCAGAAGGATGGAGACAGGACTCCTGGCCACCCGCTCTCATCTGGGGCCCTCAGGCAACCCCCGGCGGGAACGGCCCTTGGGGGGCTCCGGCGAGGCAGCGGGGTTCCTTGTGACCTCCAGCTCCAAGGGGGCGCTGCTGGGGGAGCAGGTGGGAACCCCAGCGATGCCCGCAGGAGAGGGGTGTGGGGGTCACTGCAGCGAGACTGGCACGTACCCACTTGTCCAAGTCGACACCCTAGAGCGTCGGCAGAGGGGTGGAGAAGCCCAGGAGAGAGAAAGGGAGAAGAGAAGAGATGAACCGATCGCCTGCCGGGGGGGCAGGGCCCCCATCCAGGGCACTGCAGCCCCCCGCAAGCCTCGCCAGAGCAAAGGCACAGGGCGGCCCCGGGCACAAGGCGGCGCAGTCCAACGTGCTTCCTGGGCCAGGCCTTTTCCTTCCACCTCCCTGTCAGCCTGGGGAACTCCCTGCCACTCCTGTGCTGCAGCCCAGCCCGAGAGCCAAGGAGAGGTGGCCCAGAGGAGCTGGGGCCTGTTCCTGGGGGGGTCTGGAGGGACCAGCCTGGGGGCAGGGGGCAGGGGGCTGAGCCCTCCCACAAGAGCAGCTGGTGACGGGACACCGGGCTATATGGGCCCCGGCTCGTTCTCACCTTGCAGCTCCCTTCCCCCGCCCCCCAGACCACCCACCGCCGCCCCCCAGCATCCGCTGGAAGCCCAGCGAGCCCAGGGCCCCACGAACAGAGCCATGGGACAGGGCGGGACCCCTTCCTCCCCCAGCATGGCCCCCCCCCGGTCCGGCCCCTCCGCCGGCTCGGCCCTTCCCTGGCACACACCCCTGGCATGGCCCTTCCCCCGGCACGGTCCCCCGACAGCTCCTGCTGGCACGGCCCCTCCCCGGCTCAGCCCTTCCCTGGCACACCCCCCACCCCACAGCCCCTCTCCTGGCATGCCCCTCCCCCAGCACGGCCCCCCCTGCGCTCACCTCGCTGCCCACCTCCACGGTGTTGGCCAGCATCTCCTGCAGGGCGCGGACGGAGAGGGACTGCTCCAGCACAAAGCAGCAGATGGCCAGGTCAGGGGGCACATTCTGTGGGGGGAGGGGAGGAGGGGATGAGAGAGGGCGGCTGGCGAGGCATGTGACATGGCCCCCGCACTGCAGCGGCCCGAGGGGGATTCGCCGGCCGGCGGGGGGCTCACCTGGGCGTTGGAGGTGGACTCCAGGAAGCAGAGGCGGTTGCCGAAGCCTTCGGCCGCCAGACACAGCTTGAGCTGCTCCTTGAGGATGGTGGCGGAGCACTGCAGGGCGACCTCGTCCTCCTGCGGAGGGGGGGAGGGCTCAGGGCTCCTGGGTGCTGCCCGGTGCCCCCAGCACCAGCCCCACGGAGCCCCCCAGCCCAGCCGCAGGCAGCCCGGAGCCGAGCCCCTCGCCGTTCGCTCGGCCCCGGTCCAAGGCCCCAGCAGGGCTGCCTTCCCCCTTCGCTGAGGCAGGCTCGGGACTGCGGCTGGGGCTGAGCGCCCACAGGGGCGCCCCCCACGCCAACCCCGCGCTCATCCCCAGGGCAGGGGGCACCACTAACGCCCCCCAGCCTGTGCGGACCACCGGGAGGAGGGCCCCAAATGAATGGTGCACCCCCCTTCCAGGGCTCCCGTCCCCCTGGGCCCAGTGCACCGGGCCGGCAGCCAGCCCCGCACGGGGCCACTTCTGGGGCGGGGCACGGAGGGGGCCCTGCTGGGACTGCTCGCCCCACGCAGAGATCCAGCCGCTGCTGTGGGGGGCAGGAGGGGAAGGGACACAGCCCCTGTGGGCAGAGCAGCTGAAGGCACGGCACTTGGGGGGGCCGGAGGGGCTGCATTCGAGGGGCGCAGCCCCCCATCCTCGGGGGCAGAGCTCAGGGCCCCACCAGTGCCCAGGGGCCCTCATGAGGGCCAGGTAGATGGCGCTCCGCCCCCAGAGCTCAGCTGGCCCCCCAGGCCCCCCCACGGCCTCCCCCGCCCTGCCCAGCCAGCTCCGGTTACAGGGCAGGGGAATGCGCCCGCTCAGCACACGCTGCATCCCAACCCCGCCCGGCCCCACGGCCCCCGCCCAGCCTAGGGGGAGGAGTAAAGCCCCTCATTCCTGCCTGCCCGCCGCCCTGCCCAGCTCCCCGCCCGGCCCCACGACTCCGTCGCCTACAGACCTCCCCAGCACAGCTGCCCCGGGGCCTCTGGGGTCTCGTGGGGTGTGATTATGACACCACCTGGAGCCCTGGCCGAGATCAGGGCCCGTCGGGCCGGCGCCCCCCAGCCCCCGGCCGAGATCAGGGCCCGTCGGGCCGGCACCCCCCAGCCCCCGGCCAAGATCAGGGCCCGTCGGGCCGGCACCCCCCAGCCCCCGGCCGAGATCAGGGCCCGTCGGGCCGGCGCCCCCCAGCCCCCGGCCAAGATCAGGGCCCGTCGGGCCGGCACCCCCCAGCCCCGGCCGAGATCAGGGCCCGTCGGGCGGGTGCCCCCCAGCCCCTGGCCGAGATCAGGGCCCGTTGGGCCGGCGACCCCCAGACCCCGGCCGAGATCAGGGCCCCGTCGGGTGGGCACCGCCCAGCCCCCGGCCGAGATCAGGGCCCGTCGGGCGGGCGCCCCCCAGACCCCGGCCGAGATCAGGGCCCGTCCGGCGGGCGCCCCCCAGACCCCGGCCGAGATCAGGGCCCGTCGGGCGGGCGCCCCAGACCCGGCCGAGATCAGGGCCCGTCGGCCGGGCGCCCCCAGACTAGGGGTGTTAGCTATCGGTTAACTGAACAGTCGAGTATCCTCGTGAATTCTTATCGGTTTGCCGACTAGCCTAAAGTCCCCAGGGCGCCCTTGTCCGGGGGGAGGGGTCTGAGCTCCCGGAGCTGGCACGAGCCGGGACTGAGCCGGGCTGCCCGCCTGGCTCCCAACACACTGGAAATGCAGGGCCGCAGCAGGGGCAGGGCCGGGGGTGTGAGCCGGGCCAGAGCCGGGCTGCTGGCCAGCATGCTCACAAATGAACTGGGGGGGGTGGGGGGCGCGTCGTCTGTAGCACTAACCTACACGCTTTGCTGCGCGGTTCATCGCCTGCACTGCTGCAGCCCTAGCCCAGCCCCCGATCAAGAGACTCTCCTGTGAGGAAGGGGGACTTTGGGGGGTCAAAGGGGGTTACTTGTGGGGGGGCTCAGTGCCCGGGTGTTACTGGTCAATTTGACAAGGGGGGAGTTTCAGCCCAGAACTGGAGCCGGCGTCTGGTGCCCTGGTGCCCCCGGCCCTGCTCAGAGGACGCGTCCCGGTCCGGCCAGACGCCAGACAATGGGGCGCAGAGGGGAGACCCGGGCGCCCGGCCCAGCAGGTCCCAGCGAGGGGGGAACATTGGACGGGGAGGGGAGGGGAGAAGAGGAGCCGAGGCGACCTGGTTACCTGGGGAGACACAGTGGCCGGGGAGGGGCTGTTGCTGGGGTACCGGAGGCTCTGCTGGGAGACGGGGGGCGGAGCGGGCAGGACTCAGCCGGCTGCAGGGGAGACTCAGACGGGGGGGCCAGGGGGGGCCAGGCCGACTGGCCTGAGGGATCCTTTGCTGCGTTCAAAGCTCCATAGCCCCTCCTGCGGGTGCTGGCTGGGGGTCGCTCTGGGCTGGAGAGCAGGGCTGGGCTAGTCCCGCTGGGAGGGGGGTCCCGAGGCTCCAAGGGGAGGGGACCCCCAAGGGGGCTCACGGCGGAGGCAGGGGGCTGGAGGCCCTGAGAGGCACCGTCCCGGAGGCGGAGGGGCGGCCCCCCCAGGTCAGAGGGCCCCCGAGAGAGGGTCGCCGCACTGGGGTGGCCCCCGAGAAGGGGCTGCTGCGCAGCAGAGGGGAGTCCGGCCCAGGGAGCCGAGGGCCCAAGTGTGGGCACCGCCTGTGAGCCGCGACAACTCCCCACCCCAGATCTGTGCAGCTCCGGCAGCCAGGGGAAGGCCGATCATCCCCGTTTTACAGCTGGGGAAACTGAGGCCCCGCGGCAGGCGGGTGGCCCCCGTGCCCCTCCCCCCCCACGATGCGGGAGCTAGGGCAGAGCCCGGCCTGGAAAAGACCCTCCCCCCGCCCCACGGCGGCTTTCACAGAGACGCAGGCCGCTCAAAATAGGCCGCGGCTCTCCAGGGAGGGGAGCCGCTGTGAGCAGCAGAGCCAAGCAATTACCCAGCCCCGCCCCGCCCCCGCGTTAGCCCCGGGAGGGGAAGGGGGAGTGGGCACGCGCACCCCACAGCCCTGAGGAGGGGGCCACCAGGCCCCTTACCACAGGCAGGGCTTTGGGGGCAGGAATGGGGCCTCCCCTTCCCCCCATCCCAGGACAGGGGCTTATTTTTGGAGCCTGCACCTGTCAGACACATGCCTGCAAATCCAGAGATGCACTTTGCTGCTGGCGCAGCCTGCGGGCGGGGGGGGCATCCATGGACCCCCCCCAACACACGGTCCTGGCTCCCACTGCACCCCACTGCCCTCCCAGGGCTGGGGAGAGAACCCAGGAGTCCTGGCTCCCAGCCCCTGCTCTAACCACTAGCCCCCGCTCCCCTTCCCCGGCCGCGGCTGCAGTCTGCCCTCTGGCCGGGCGGCACGCAGCAGCCGGCGGGATATTTGGTTTCATGCACAAACTGGGAGGAAAATCCAGGCAGCAGCAGATTCCTGCTCTCCCGGCCGCCCGCCCGCCCCAGGCGCTGAGCGAATTTAGGGCACGCCAGGGATGGGGGCTGCTTGTGCCATGGGGGGAAGGGCAGCAGGGGCCCTTCCGTCTCCACCGCTGTGCTCGGCCGAGCCTCAGTCAGCCACGACGTCTGCCCCACTCCCCCCTGGAGGGCACCACTCGGGATCATGCCCCACACTGCACCCCCACCTCCCACACCGCCCTGCATCCCAGCCCCGTTTCCTTCACTGCATCTGTGACGTGGGGGGGCTGTCTGCTCTGTAACCCGGGTCCCCTGCGCTGCGCTGTGCGATTCCCACTGACTCCCCCACGTGTGCGTTGGCCCAGACACCTAGGCCCCGCCTGGGCCGTTGACAAGGCTCTTCCCGGGGCAGAGACACCTGGCTGGGGGCAGGGCTGGGAGCGAGGCAGTGTCTGCTGGGGGAAACCATGAAGGAGACAGTCTAAGCAGAGCGTGGGGAGTTTAGGGGGCCAGGGACCCGTCCCAAGGGGGCTGAGGCATCCTGGCCCTGACTCCTGCAGCCACCTCACGTCTGTGCTGGGCAGAACCCCGGAGCCTGTTAAATAAACCCCCCTGTTCTACCAGCTGGCGGAGCCTGTTCTGGCTGCTACGGGGGTGCAGGATCAGGGGAACCCCAACACACCGTCACAGCATCCCCTCCTCACTGCACTGCATCTCAGCCTCACTCCCTGCACTGCATCCCCTCCCACACCGCACTGCATCCCCCACTGCACTGCATCTCAGCCTCACTCCCTGCACTGCATCCCCTCCCACACCACACTGCATCCCCCCCACCGCACTGCATCTCAGCCTCACTCCCTGCACTGCATCCCCTCCCACACTGCACTGCATCCCCTCCCACACCGCACTGCATCCCCCACTGCACTGCATCTCAGCCTCACTCCCTGCACTGCATCCCCTCCCACACTGCACTGCATCCCCCACTGCACTGCACCCCCCACTGCACTGCATCTCAGCCTCACTCCCTGCACTGCATCCCCTCCCACACTGCACTGCATCCCCCCACTGCACTGCATCTCAGCCTCCTCCTGCACTGCATCCTCCCACACCGCACTGCACCCCCCCCACTGCACTGCATCTCAGCCTCACTCCCTGCACTGCATCCCCTCCCACACCGCACTGCCCCCCCACTGCACTGCATCTCAGCCTCACTCCCTGCACTGCATCCCCTTCCACACCGCACTGCATCCCCTCCCACACCGCACTGCACCCCGCACTGCACTGCATCTCAGCCTCACTCCCTGCACTGCATCCCCTCCCACACCGCACTGCACCCCCACTGCACTGCATCTCAGCCTCGCTCCCTGCACTGCATCCCCTCCCACACCGCGCTGCATCCCCCACTGCACTGCATCTCAGCTTCAGTCCCTGCGCTGCGTCCCCTCCCATACAGCACTGCATCTCAGCCTCACTCCCTGCCCTGCATCCCAGCTATACTACTTTCACTGCATCCCTGTCCCAATCCTGTCACTGCATCCCCTTCCCCACCACACTGCACACCAGCTCCACTCCCTCCACTGCATCCTAGCCGTATTCCCATACTGCATGCCTTCCTCACACTGCATCCCAGTCCCACACCCCTCACAGTGTCCCTTCCCCCACCCCGCTGCATTTCAGGAGAACCATTTACAAAACAAAAACAAGCCCGCTAGGAAAACTGGAGGGTGCACTGGTAACTCCCACCCTCCCCCCCGCCCAGCATGGGTGAGCCTCACGCCTCTCCCCCTCCCTCCACAGCCCCCTGCCCTGACCCCAGGCCGCCTGGCTCCCTCCGGCTGCCCCACCCCATCCCCATGGGAGCTCCCCTTCCTCAGCCACACCCTCTCCCAAGCTCCGCCCCCACATGGCTCATTTCATTTTAGGTGCATTATTAATTGTGACCGTTCCCTCCCCTGAGCAGCCCCTGTCCCTGCCCCATGGTGCAATGGGGGGCAGACCCCCAGCCCAGGAGTTGAACTGTTCCCACCTCCAGACAGGCCCCAACGCACACCAGGGCTCCCTGACAGAAACCCTGCCCCCCCAGTCCTCTGCCCCGCAGCTGCCTGAACAAGTGCACCCCCGCCCCGGATTCCAGGCATCCCTCCGGTGATGAAGGAAGCCAGCTGTCAGCCGGTTAAATAAAGCTCCGAAACCCGAGTGCTGGGGAGCCAGAGTCAGCGTTAACCCGGGCAGCTCCGGGCCCTTGCACATGCCCCGCCTTGCACACTCACCCCTTCCTTGCACACACCCTGCCTTGCACACTCACCCTGCCTGGCACCCCCTTTCTTGCACTAACAGAAGAGCCCAACACGAGGAGAAGTGACACCGTGTGCCGAAAGCAGCCGTCCAGACAGGCTCCAGGGACCGGACGGGTATTACTGGATGTTTGACAGTCGCACCCAGAGGGCCCAGCCGCGATCAGGGCCCGTCACGCCAGGCGCTGCCCAGTCCCAGCGCAAGGCCCCGTGTCCGCCCCACGGCTCTGCCTGGAGGGGACCCAGGGGCTGGAAGGCCGCTGGGCAGGCGGGGGCCAAGCGGGTGATGGGCGGGAACCAGCTGCTTGTGACACCTGTTGGCAGCCGCCTGCTCTTTGGCTGCCCAGGCCCGGAGCGAGAGGAGCTGGGGGCCGAGGTGACCCCGGCCTGCGGGGGGCCCCGCGCTGCCGCTCGCCTGGCTCCGTGGGGAGGCAGCAGTCGTGGGGGGAAGGGGGCAGGTTAGAACCTGGGGTTAGCACAGCAACTCCCCCGTAGGTCCCCTCCCCCACCCCACGTCTGTGCCCTAAGCTCCCCCCCCTCCTCCGGCCCCTTGCTCCTACCCCTCACCCCCAGGCACCCCCTGCCCAGTGACAGTCCCCTCCTCCGCCCGCAAGGTCCTGCCCTGTCCCCATCTCCTCTAGCCATTCTTCTTTCCTCCCCACCGCTGCCCTGTCCCCACTGCTACCCCACTGCCCATCCCCACCTCCCCCACTGCTCCCCCTTCACCCATACCCCCTCCCCACTGCTCCTCTTCACCCTACCCTCCCCACTGATCCCCTTCACTCCTCCCCTCCCCCTCCCCACTGATCTCCCTTCACCCTCCGCACTGCTCCCCTTCACCCATACCCCCTCCCCACTGATCCCCCTCCCACTGCTCCCCTTCACCCATATCCCCTATCCCTGTTCCCCTTCACTCATATCCTCTCCCACTGCTCCCCTTCACCCATACCCCTATCCCCTGTTCCCCCTTCACCCATACCCCCTCCCCACTGATCCCCTTCACTCCTCCCCTCCCCACTGATCTCCCTTCACCCTCCACTGCTCCCCCTTCACCCATACCCCTCCCCACTGATCCCCCTCCCCACTGATCCCCTTCACCCTCCCCACTGCTCCTCTTCACCCATACCCCTATCCCCAGCTCCCCTCCCACTGCTCCCCCTTCGCCCCTGCCCCATCCCCCCGCCCCACTCACGGTCCGCAGGAACTGCACATCATCCTCCCCTTCCCCGCCCTCGGCCATGGCTGCGGAGCTGCGGGGCAGCGGGGCTCGGGCGGCCGCTCAGCTGGGCGCGCCGGGGAGTGAGGGGCCGGGCCGGGCCGGGCTGGGCTGGGCCGGCTGCAGCCCGGGGGCGAGCTCCGCCCCCCGCCGCCGATTGGAGGGGAGCAGGGGGGCAAGGCTGAGAGAAGGGTGAACGGGGTCGGGTCCGGGGGTGCAGGCGGGGAGGTTGGGGGCGGAGGGGACGAGAGAGCCGAGGCGGGGGGGCTGGAGGAGGTGTGTGGGTGCCCCCCCGCCCTAGCGTAGCGTCACCCCGGGGAATTCCCAGGAGCCCCGGGTCCTTGCGCTGGCCGCGGGGCAGGACTCGCGGGTTCTCGTCTCAGCTCTCCCATGGCCAGGAGCAAGGCAGCTCCTTCGGCCCAGTCCAGGCCCCCCCCCCCCGGCCATGCCTGGGGACACAGGGCCGGGCTCAGCCCCTCTGGCCCCCAGATGCTTTGAGCCCAGTGAGACCCGGGGGGGAGGGACCGGCGTGGGGGATGTGTCGAAGGGGGGCTGCGTGTGATTCCTGCTGTCCTGAAGGAAGCGGGCGTGCCTCAGTTTCCCTGGGCACTGTACTGCTGCCGGCTGGGGACGGGAGTGCCGGGTGTGGCCCGGTGGGGGGTGCAGGAGATGCCCTTTGCCCTGGGGAGCCGGGCGGAGGCGGGGCTGGCTGCTGGGGGTGCGAGTCTCGCTGGCTTGGAAGGGAGGGGAGGGGGCAGGGTCTGGCTGCTGCTGGCCCCTGGGCTGCCCAGTCTGTGCCGCGCCAGGTCCCCGGGACCCAAGAACCCTCCTGTGCCCCCTGCCTGCAGGGGGGCAGGGCCCAGGACTCCCCGCCCTTGGAGGAGGGGACCAAAGGTGACCAGTGGGGATGAGAAGGGACAACTGCCCCCAAGTCCTCCCCCCAGGCCGCGGGCGACTCCAGGCCAGCCCTGGAGAGTCAGCAGCCCCCAGCCCCCGGCCGAGATCAGGGCCCATGGGACCATGTTAGCGATGCTACTGTCATTATTGGGATCCCTGCCCCCTGAGCACGGACACGGCTCTGCTGGCATAAAGGGGCCAGCAGGGGAGCCACTATGGCCGGGTAGGAATGTTCGTAGTTTTCTGTGTGTGCCTCAGTTTCCCTCCATGGCACAACCCCTCCTCTCCCCCGCTCTCACACTGCTGGCTGCGGGGCATGGAGGGGCACTCACAGCCTGGCCCAGGGGGCTGGAAGCCAAGGGTCTGACCCCAGGCAGAGAGGGTGACCCAAAGGGGGGGCTGACACTGCAGGGGGCTGTCCAGCTGGGAAGGGGAGGTAACATGGATGCAACTAGGCTGGGCGGAGGAGTGGGGCTCAGGATAACCAGCACAGTTAAAACCCAGCCCCCCCACCTCCTCTGCTCCACCAGGACCACAACTGGGTGCGGGGCAGGTGTTCAAGGCCAAGGCCAAAGCAGAATTATCACACGCACACCCACCACACACACGCCTTTTAATAGTTGGGGAAACTGAGGCACGGGATGCTGCCGTGGAGAAGGGCGTCTGTGCCAGGCTGGGGTGTGAGCTCTCGTCTGCCTGCAGCTCCAGCGCCCCTGGGGATTGGGACAGGAAGGTGAGCCGGGGCGCTTTGCCTAGTCCCATGGGGCTGGGCCCGGCCTGCCAGGGTAGGGAGGAGCTGAGCCGGCCTGCAGGGACAAGGGCCTCTCCCAGCCAGTGCAGAGCCATGCTTTGGGGGAAGAACACGTACGCCCTGCTCCAAGCATGAACCCGGCGCTGGGCGGTGGGAGTTTTGGGGTTCGGGGCTGCGTGCAGAGGGGGTGCTCAGTGCCCGGATGTCACGCTTGAGTCGGTGTCTGCACTGCCGGGGTCGAACCAGCAAACTGCAAACCGGTTTCCGATCCTTTTGTTGGATGAGGCTTTTCCGACATTTGGCCTCTCCGCTGGGCCGCCTGTGGGGAAAAGCCCCCCTTTCGGAAGCGCCCTCCCCCCTCAGAAAGCGAGGACGACCCGGCTGCCGAAAGAGCGCGGCTGCTCTTCTGAAAACTATTTCCCTGGACACAGCGGAGTTTTTCCGGGCTAGCTTCACCCCAGCAGTGGAGCCGGGGTGTCTGGTGCCCGGGTGACTGGCCAACCCTGCTTGGAGGACACGGCCGGCTCCGGCCCGACAACAGACCAGGGGCTGCAGAGGGGGGACCCCGGCCACCGCCCAGCAAGGGGGGAACATTGGATGGGGAGGGGAGGGGAGAAGAGGGGCCCAGGCGACCTGGTTACCTGGGGAGACACACTGGCCGGGGGGGGCTGTTGCTGGGGCTATTGGGGGCTCTGCTGGCAGATGGGGGCTCGGATCGGGACGTGGGGCAGAGCAGGCAGAGCCCCCGGGCTGCAGGGGAGACTCAGACGTTGGGGGCTGAGGGGAGCCAGGCCTGAGGGGACCCGTTGCTGTTCAAAGCTCCATAGCCCCTCCTGCGGGTGCTGGCTGGGAGTCGCTCTGGGCTGGAGAGCAGGGCTGGGCTAGTCCCGCTGGGAGGGGGCCCCGGGGGCCAGGGGGAGGGGGCTAGCCCCTGTGAGAGAGGGCCCCCCAAGAGAGGGTCACCGCATTGGAGGGGCCCCTCGGGAAGGGGCTGCCTCACTGGGGGGTCCCGCCTGGGGATGGACGGGCCGAGCGCGGGCACAACCCGTGAGCCAGGTGTGGCGCAGTGGGGGGCTCTCTGCTCTGTGACCCGGGTCCCCCTGCGCTGGGATGGGAGATTCCCACTGACTCCCCCACATGTGGATTAACCCAGACAGCCGGGAGAGACAAAGGGAGGAGGGCGGAGACCAGCACCTGGCTGGGGGGCAGGGCTGGGAGGGGGGCAGTGGCTGTCTGGGAAGCATGGAGAGAAGAGGCTAAGCGGGGGGCCTGGGGGTGATGGGCCCTAACCCTGGGGTCTGAGGCATCCTGGCCCTGCCCCCGATAGCCACATCCCGTCTGTGCTGGGCTGGATCCCGAAGGACCAATAAACCCCTCTTGATTCTACGGCTGGTGGCGTCTGCTGCTACAGGGCTGCAGGATTTGGGGGAACCCCGACTGCGTCACACCACGACAGGCGCCCTGGGGCTGGGGCCCTGCTGAGCCACGGAACCCTGCCCCACAGCCGCGCCGGGCCCGCTAGAGGGGGCGGGGTGGAAGTCAGTGGGGCCTTGGCACTTATTAGCAGCCCCGGCAATGGGCACCACGGGCTCAGCCAAGGACAAGGGGGCTGCCGGGCGCATTCGGCTGCTTGGCAAGAGCCGGGTGACGCTGCAGATCAGCTGCTGACATCAAACAACCACCCGCAGCATGGCAGGCCCTGCCCCCGCCCCCCCCCGGGGAGCCCAGCCCGCAGCATGGCAGGCCCTGCCCCGCCCCGGGAGCCCAGCCCGCAGCATGGCAGGCCCTGCCGCCCCCGGGAGCCCAGCCCGTAGCATGGCAGGCCCTGCCCCGCCCCAAGGAGCCCAGCCGTAGCATGGCAGGCCCTGGCCTCCCGCCCCGGGAGCCCAGCCCGCAGCATGGCAGGCCCTGCCCCGCCCCGAGGCCCAGCCCACAGCATGGCAGGCCCTGCCCCGCCCCGAGCCCAGCCCGTAGCATGGCAGGCCCTGCCCCGCCCCCGGGAGCCCAGCCCGTAGCATGGCAGGCCCTGCCCCGCCCCGGGAGCCCAGCCCGCAGCATGGCAGGCCCTGCCCCCGAGAGCCCAGCCCGCAGCATGGCAGGCCCTGCCCCCCCGGGAGCCCAGCCCGTAGCATGGCAGGCCCTGCCCCGCCCCGGGAGCCCAGCCCGCAGCATGGCAGGCCCTGCCCCAGGATCCCAGCCCGCAGCATGGCAAGCCCTGCTCAGCTCTCCCCCAGCCCTCCCCCGCCCGGGGAGCCCAACTCCCCTCATTCCAGGCGCTGCGTGATCATGTTAGAAGCCAGGACACCTGGGTTCTAGTCCCAGCTCTGGGATGGTGGTGGGGCCTAGTGATTAGTGCGGGGGGGCTGGGAACCAGGGCTCCTGGGAGCTATTCCCAGCTCACCCCTTTGCGAACTGACCCCCCCCCCGAGTGCCTGGGTCCATTCTGGAGCTCAGGAGCCCTGGGACCCAGCCCCCTTCCACTCTCAGCCCCAGGAGGGCAATGGGTCATGGGGGGGGAGGAATCTCTTTGCCTCAGTTTCCTCATCTCTCTCTACCCGGGGGGGGGGGCATTCCTCACCCCGTGCGGTGCTGGGGGCCCGGCCAGGAACAGGTTTGCTCCTGGGCTAAAAGTGACAGGTGGGGGCAGGTCTCCCAGAGCGCTAATCCCCCCCCCCCGCCTCTCCAAATCCCCCCCACCGCCTCTCCAAATCCAGCCCGCCTGGGCTACAGTGAGCAAAGACTCGGCCCCCACAGCGAACCCCATCACAGCCCCTCCGCCGAGGCCCGCCCTGCGCCCACAGCCAGCAGCAAAGGGGCTGGCCGCTCCCCGCTTCCTTGGGCGGGAAAGGAAAAGGGGAAAAATTGGTTTTTAAACTTTTAATTCTGGAAGGAAGCGCTCGGCTCGAAAGGGAAACCCGGCGGCCCTGGGCCCGGCGTTCGGCAGCCCCGCGGGCCGCCCCGAGGGGAGGCCGCCTGCCCGCCGCCCCGGGAAAGCCCCCCCCCCAAACAACCCGCGCCGCGCAAGGCGGAGGCTGCGGCCCGCGGCAGAACCCAGGCACGGGCGGCTCTGGGCTGGCCACCGGGGCCAGGCGACAACTGGGCAGGACCCTAGGCTGATTTCGCAGCCTGGCACTCGAATCGGGCGGGCTGGGCCGGGCAGCGCGGGGAGACGCGGAGCAATGGAGCCAGGAGCCGGCTGCTCCTCCCGCTCCGGGCCAGGGCCCCCGCCAACCCCCCCAGGGGCTGCCCAGCGGCTCGGCCTCACGCACCCCGGGCTGGGAAGGGGAACTCCCCACCCCCAGCTGACAGGCCCTCCGGCCAGCTCAAAGGCTTTCGCAGGGCGTTTCCCAGGCCCAGCTCCTCTCTGGCACCCCTGGGTCCTGCCCCGAGCACGGGGGCTCCCTGGCGCTGCCCCTGGAACAGACACAGCCCCGTCACTGCCCCCGCTACCGCCAGCCAGGGCCCAGCGCCCGCCCGCCCGACAGGATCCGCCCTGAGATGCAGCCACCTCTGGGGTGCAGCGTGGCGGCTGTTTGCGCAGCGCTCCCTCGCTCTGGGGCAGGGCAGGGGGATTGGTTGTGCAGGGACCCCGCCCCCCAGCGCCGAGATGCAGCCACTGCTGGGGAGGGGCGCAGCCGGTAAGACGCTGTCAGGCCTGGAGATGGGCAAACCCTTCGGCCCATCAGCTGCGGGGGGCCGGGGCGCCTGGGAGAGGCCCCCCAGCTCACTGCTCTCTGGGCCTGAGAAAGGGCAGGCCGCTGAGCCCTGCCCGCCCGGGCTCTCCCAGCCTGCCCTGCCTGGCGCTGTTGAAACCGGCCGCTTACGACACGGCTCCCCCGACCCACAGGCCTGGGAAGCTATTTCACCAGCGGGCCAAGGTGCAGCGTGGGGGGGGCAGCCCCCTGGCCGGGGAGGCCAGCTGGAGGCTGGATCAGTCGGGAGGAGGAAGCTGCCTGTGGCCTTGCAGGGGAGCAGGGAGGAAGCACCTGCTGCCCTCCCAAGACCCTCACCATGGTATCTGGGCCCCCCCCAGCTCTGGCCCAAGCTCCGCCCCCTGGGAGATGGGGCTGTACCTGCCTCCTGGGGCTTGGGCAGAAGCGGCCCGACTTCCAGCCTCTGTGTCAGGTGGCAGCTGCAGGGCTCAGGGGCCTTGGCGGGGCCCAGGGAGAAAGGGACATACATGCCTGGGGCTCTGGGGCAGGAGCCGCAGCCGGGGGGGGCTCTGAGGTCTGACACCCCCGCCGAGTCAGCAGGCATGTGGCACAAGGAGCCCCGTCCCTGTCCCTTTAACACCCCTCCCACCTCTGCCCTCTGCGTTCTCTGCACAAGCCAGGGTGTGGCAGTACCAATGCACTTGCATGGAGCTGGTCTGGGCGTGCAGGACTGCCGCCCCCTGCTGGTGGGCCTGGGGGCTGCAGCTCCATGGCCACTGCCCCCGGCTGGATGGAACCAGCTCTGCAGCACCGCACATCTTAGGGCCTATACTGCAAAGGGGGATTCACCTCTACACCATGGAGGGGCTTGCACGCCCAGAGCTACTCATTGGCTGCTTCCTGCTGCGGGCAAAGATGCACAAGGATTTGCGCCCCACGTCCTGCCGCTCGAAGGGGGCTGGGGAGCCTTGGGCAGCTCGGCTGGAGAGGGGGATCAGGGTTCAGTTCCCAACTCCGCCACTGCCTCCCAGGGCACCCTGGGCATGTCCCTGAATCTCCCAGGGGGTGTCTGTGAGAAAGGGGGGAGTTTAGTGGTTCCTGGGGGGGGTTGCAGCAGGGGGGGGGCTCAGTGCCCGGGTGTTACTGGTCAATGTAACAAGTGGGGTTCCGCAGGGGTCTGTTTTGGGACCGGCTCTGTTCAATATCTTCATCAACGATTTAGATATTGGTGTAGAAAGTACGCTTATTAAGTTTGCAGATGATACCAAGCTGGGAGGGGTTGCGACTAATCTGGAGGATAGGGTCATAATTCAAAATGACCTGGACAAATTGGAGAAATGGTCTGAGGTAAACAGGATGAAGTTTAATAAAGACAAATGCAAAGTGCTCCACTTAGGAAGGCACAATCAGTTTCACACACACAGAATGGGAAGCGACTGTCTGGGAAGGAGTACGGCAGAAAGGGATCTAGGGGTCATAGTGGACCACAAGCTGAATATGAGTCAGCAGTGTGATGCTGTTGCAAAAAAAGCAAACATGATTCTGAGATGCATTAACAGGTGTGTTGTGAGCAAGACACGAGAAGTCATTCTTCCGCTCTGCTCTGCGCTGGTTAGGCCTCAGTTGGAGTATTGTGTCCAGTTCTGGGCACCGCATTTCAAGAAAGATGTGGAGAAATTGGAGAGGGTCCAGAGAAGAGCAACGAGAACATGAGCTATGAGGGAAGGCTGAAGGACTTGGGTTTGTTTAGTTTAGAAAGGAGAAGATTGAGGGGGGACATGATAGCAGTTTGCAGGTACCTAAAAGGGTGTCATGAGGAGGAGGGAGAAAACTTGTTCATCTTGGCCTCTGAGGACAGGACAAGCAGCAATGGGCTTAAACTGCAGCAAGGGAGGTTTAGGTTGGACATTAGGAAAAAGTTCCTAACTGTCAGGGTGGTCAAACACTGGAATAAATTGCCCAGGGAGGTTGTGGAATCCCCATCTCTGGAGATATTTAAGAGTAGGTTAGATAAATGTCTCTCAGGGATGGTCTAGACAGTATTTGGTCCTGCCATGAGGGCAGGGGACTGGACTCGATGACCTCTCGAGGTCCCTTCCAGTCCTAGTATTCTATGATTCTATGAATGTGACAAGGGGGGAGTTTGTTGTGGCAGAGAACAGCCCAGGACTGGAGCCGGCGTCTGGTGCCCTGGTGCCCCCGGCCCCGCTCAGCGGACATGGCCGGGTCCAGCCAGACGCCAGACAAGGGGCTGCAGAAGGGGCCCCAGCGACCGGCCCAGCGGACATTGGATGGGGAGGGAGGGGAGAAGAGGGGCCAGGTGACCCAGTTACCTGGGGAGAAGACAAGGGCGGGGGAGGGGCGGTTGCTGGGGTATTGGAGGCTCTGCTGGGAGACGGGGGCTTTTTTGGGGGACTGAGGGCGGAGCGGGCAGGACTCAGCCGGCTGCAGGGGAGACTCAGAGGGGCGGGGCTGGGGGGGGCCAGGCCGACTGGCCTGAGGGACCCGTTGCTGTTCAAAGCTGTATAACCCCTCCTGCGGGTGCTGGCTGGGGGTCGCTCTGGGCTGGAGAGCAGGGGGGCGCTAGTCCCGCTGGGAGGGGGCCCCGGGGGCCAGGGGGAGGGGACCCCCCGAGGGGCTCACGGCGGAGGAGGCCCTGAGAGGCGCTGTCCCGGTGGCGGAGGGGCAGACCCCCCGGGTGAGAGGACCCCCGAGAGTGGGTCGCTGCACTGGGGTGGCCCCCCGAGAAGGGGCTGCTGCGCTGGGGGGAGTCCGGCTCAGGGAGCTGAGGGGCGGAGCGTGGGCACCGCCTGTGAGCCGCGACAGTGTCCAGGCGCTGTAGGACACTCTGCACGCCTGGCCCCAGCATTGCCAGCCACGGTGAGGGGCCGGGAGCAGGTGCCCCACAGCCCAGCTACTGGGGGACAGCCCCCCCCGAGGCCACCTCCTGCAGCTGCTCGGGTGCTGGCCGGTGCCGGGGAGCCACAGGTTGGCAAGCAGAGTCCTTGGGGGGGCTGCAGGCGAAGACTTTGGCAGGGCTGGTGGGAGCTGTGGGGGAGGGTAACAGAGGGGCCAGCCTCCGGGCACGGCAGGGGACTGGTATGGGGCGGAGGGCGGGGGGCGGGGAATGGTAGCATGTCTGTTACAGCCCCAGGCGGGAAGGGGGCCTCCTGGGAGCCAGGACTCCTGGGTTCTCGCCCCAGCTCTGGGAGGGCAGTGGGGGCTAGTGGTTAGAGCAGTGGAGAGGGGCTGGGTTGCAGGACTCCTGGTTCTCTCTGGGAGGGCAGTGGGGGCTAGTGGTTAGAGCAGTGGAGGGCTGGGTTCTCTCCCCAGCTCTGCCACCCTGGCCTGGCTTGAGGGACATTCTCCCCCTGCTCTGGGCCCCCCTGCTGCTCTCTAGCAGGGGCTGGAACCCCGCAGGCCTGAACTCTGGGCCCCACAGCGCCTGGTGCGAAGGAGGCCTGATCCTGGCAGGTCCCATGGTGCCACCCGACCCACTGGGCCAGGCAATCGCCCCCCGCACGTACCACCCTTGGGCCCCCGCCGCAGCCGGGCAGGGATCCGAGCCAGCCAGCCCTACGGCGGGTCTCCTGCAAGAGCCGTGGGGCAGCGTTAGGGGCAGACCCGACGCCTGTCTGGAGCGCCCAGTGTGTACTGCAGGGTGCACTCGGGAACTGGGGGGTGCCCCCCCCATGCTGGATCCCCACCCCCGCCTGGCACCCCTTCCCCACACGCCACTCAGCCCCTGCCCCCCGCCCGCTCCTTGGGGCCCAGCTGCACCTCCTGGGCCATCTCCGCCACGGCCTTGGGGTTGCCACTGAAGGGCTCTGGGGCACCAGGACGGAGCTGCGGGGGGCACCTAGGAGAAGAGAGGGGCTGGGGGCCATGAGGGCTTGAGGGGCTCCCCAGGTTTGGGGGGGCTGCCCACCTGCCCCCCAACTCACTCGCCCAGTGCTGCATGGAAGGGACTGGGGGGGGCTCAGCAGGGGAGGGTCTCCCTGGAGTACATGGGTGGTCCCAGGGCAGCGCTAGGGCGCGCTGTGGGGCAGGGAGCAGGTGGGGGGCACTGTCCCCAAGGCGGCGCTAGGGGGCGCTGTGGGGCAGGGAGCAGGCAGGGGGCGTTGAGGCAGGGAGCAGGTGGGGGGCACTGTCCCCAAGGCGGTGCTAGGGGGCGCTGTGGGGCAGGGAGCAGGCAGGGGCGTTGTGGGGCTGAGGACAGGCGGTGGGGTGCTGTGGGGCAGGGAGCAGGCAGGGGGCATTGTGGGGCTGGGGACAGGCGGTGGGGTGCTGTGGGGCAGGGAGCAGGCAGGGGGCGTTGTGGGGCTGGGGACAGGCTGTGGGGTGCTGTGGGGCAGGAAGCAGGCAGGGGGGTGCTGTCCCCAGGGCAGCGCTAGGGAGCACTGTGGGGCAGGGAGCAGGCAGGGGGCGTTGTGGGGCAGGGAGCAGGTGTGGTGCTGTCCCCAGGGTGGTGCTAGGGAGCACTGTGGGGCAGGGAGCAGGTGGGGGGGTGCTGTCCCCAAGTCGGCACCAGGGGGCGCTGTGGGGCAGGATCAGCAACCTCTGGAGACACCCCTGGCTGTGGGGGCGGGGCAGGGGCTGCGGGTTGGGAGTGGGGGGTGCTGGCAGGGCTGGGGGCAGGGGCTGTGGGTCGGGAGCGGGAGCACCGGCAGGGCTGGGGGGCAGGGGCTGTGGGTCGGAGCGGGGCACCGGCAGGGCTGGGGGCAGGGGCTGTGGGTCGGAGCGGGGGCACCGGCAGGGCTGGGGGCAGGGGCTGTGGGTCGGGAGCGGGGCACCGGCAGGGCTGGGGGCAGGGGCTGTGGGTCGGGAGCGGGAGCACTGGCAGGGCTGGGGCAGGGGCTGTGGGTCGGGAGCAGGGGCACCGGCAGGGCTGGGGGCAGGGGCTGTGGGTCGGGAGCGGGAGCACCGGCAGGGCTGGGGCAGGGCTGTGGGTCAGGAGTGGGGCGCTGGCAGGGCTGGGGCAGGAGTGGGCGCTGGCAGGGCTGGGGCAGGGCTGTGGGTCGGGAGCGGGGCGCCGGCAGGGCTGGGGGTGGAGGCGGGGCTGTCACGGCGTGTCGGGGGGCCCCCAACCCTGCCCCCCACCCGCAGGCAGACGGGACTCTCAGGCGGCTGGGGGGGCTGAAGGGTTCTTGGGTCCCAGGGACGCAGGCCGGGGGTCCATGCAGCGCGGCCCCGAGAGCCGGCAGCCTCACTCCTCTTGGGGGGGAAGGGCTCCCGGGCCCTGGCCCCCCCTTTCCTCCGGGCCCCGAGGGGACTCCCTCTTCTCACCAGCCCCACCCGCAGCCTGGGCAGCCCCCCCGCCCTGCGTCTCTCCCGGCCAGGGCTTGTGAGCGCCGGTGTCTGGCCCTCAACGCCCGCCCGCGCACGCCCTGCAGCGCGCCCCCCTGGCTGGGAAGGCGCAGACGTAGCGGAGGGCGCTGGGGCAGGGCAGCGGCAGCTCAGCAAGGGGTCACGGCTGGGCGCGGCACAGGGCCTCCCTCGGCTGGGCCGATTCCTTGAGCAGCGCGGGCAGGTCTCAGGCAGCGGCTGAGTCCAGGCAGCTCTCCCCCGCCTCCAGCCATGCCTGGAATGACACCGGCCCCCCCGCTCTAACCACTAGCCCCCACTGCCCTGCCAGAGCCAGGGAGAGAACCCAGGGGTCCTGGCGCCCAGCCCCCGCTCTAACCACTAGACCCCACTCCCTTCCCGGAGCCGGGGAGGGAACCCAGGGGTCCTGGCTCCCACCCACCCGCACTCTAGGGCTGACGAGCGCTAGGGATGCACAGATCCCCCCTTCTGATCCAGCCCCCTTGCTCCCAGCAGCCCATGGATCAGCCAGCCCCCCTGCCTGACCGCTCCAGCCCTGGAGCACGAGGGTGGGCTCCCTTTTGGCCCTCCCTGCCCCGGGGCCAGAGGGGCCCAGCAAAGACCCCAGGCTCCCCCCACACAGGGGGAGGGGAGAGGCTTGGAGCAGGGGTGTTACCCAAGACTCCAGCCTGGGTCTGTAGCAACATCCCTCAGATTTCATCAGCCCGCGGCAGCGGGAAGCCCAGAGCGTGGGGATGCTGCTGCCCCTGTTGGCCCCCAGCCCCCCTAGAGCCTCCAAGGGCAGCCCGGGCTCCATCTCCCCTGCAGAGACTAGTGTCGACCTGGGCTGGGGGCAGCCAGAACTCCTGGGTTCTCTTTCCAGCCCTGGGAGTGGGGGCTAGTGGTTAGAGCGGGGGCTGGGAGCCAGGACTTTGGGGTGCTCTCCTGGCTCTGGGAGAGGAGTGGGGGCTAGTGGTTAGAGCGGAGGCTGGGAGCCAGGACTCCTGGGTTCTCTCTCCAGTGCTGGGAGTGAGGGCTAGTGGTTAGAGCAGGGTGCATGCTGGCCCAGAGGAGCGGGACAGCCTGCTACCACTGCCAGCTCGTCGGGCCCAGGGCGGAAGGTTCATGGGGGGCCAGAGGCAGGTTCCCATCCCCCTCACGGTGCCGGATCCTGGTGCACAATCACTAACCACCATCAGGCGTGCACAGGGGCCTTATCACGGCCCGAGATGCAGGCGCAGAGTCAGCCTGCGGGGTGGGGGAAGGGGCAGGCCCTGATCCGGGGAGGGGGGGGCAGGGGAACATACCTCCAAGGCTTTGAGGCAGGTGATGGAGCCGGATCTCCGGGACAGCCCCTCGGAGGGGGGGGGCAGGGCCCCACACAGCTCCACTCTGCATGTGGCTGCACCTCTCCCGGCCAGAGTCTGCAGAGAGCCTGAGACCAACGCCCCCGGCCTGGGGGCACCCCCCGTTTCCCCTCTCTGAACCCCACTGCTCCCCCAGGGTTCTCTGAACGCGGGGCACCGCTTGGGGGGTCACCCCGTGTGACTGTCCTGCTGCCCCACCCGGGGGGGCCATCGAGTCCCTTGCAGACAGGCTGGGCGGGGCTCTGTTCTCGCCTGGCCCCGGCTCGCTCCAGCCCAGCCACAAAGTTCCCAAGAGCCGGACCCAGAACCGGTGCTGAGCCCCCCTTTGCCCCCCCACTCCCTGGGGGATTCCCCCCTTCTCCGAGGGCAGTGTGAGGAAGAGGGAGTTCGGGGGGGTTGCATACGGGGGGGCTCAGTGCCCGGAAGTTACTGGTTAATGTGACAAAGGGGGAGAGTTTGTTGTGTCAGGGAACAGCCCAGAGTTGGAGCCGGGTGCCTGGTGCCCTGGGCCCCGCTCAGAGGACCCGGCCAGTTCTGGCCAGACCACAGACAAGGGGCTGCAGAGGGGGACCCGGCACCCGGCCCAGCTGACCCCCCCGAGGGAGGAACATTGGACGGGGAGGGGGGCAGAGGGGAGGGGCCCAGGCGACCCTCTTACCTGGGGAGAAGACACTGGCCGGGGAAGGGCTGTTGCTGGAGTATTGGAGGCTCTGCTGGGAGACGGGGGCTGTTTCAGGGGGCTGAGGGCAGAGCAGGCAGGACTCAGCGGGCTGCAGGGGAGGCTGACGTGGCGGCTGGGGGCCCCGGTGACTGGCCTGAGGGACCCGTTGCTGTTCAAAGCTCCATAGACCCTCCTGCGGGTGCTGGCTGGGGGTCGCTCTGGGCTGGAGAGCAGGGGGGCACCATCCCCTGTGGGAGTGGAGGCCCCGGGGACCAGAGGGGGGGGGACCCCCGAGGGGCTCACGGCGGGGGCAGGCGGCTGGAGGCCCTGAGAGGCGCCGTCCCGGAGGCGGAGGGGCGGACCCCCAGGTGAGAGGGGTTCCCCAAGAGGGTCGCCGCACTGGAGTGGCCCCTGGGAAAGGGCTGTCTCTCTGCCGCTGGAGGGGAGGGGCTCCCCAAGAGGGGGCTGCCGCGCTGGAGAGGGGGGATCGCCCAGGAGCCACGGGGCCAAGCGTGGCCACCACCTGTGAGCCGTGACAGGCAGCGGGCAGTGCCCAGGGAGATTTCTACTGGCACCGAGAGAAACAAGAGGACACAGGACCTGGCACCAGGCCGCGGCTCGGAGCTGCCCGGCTCTCCCGGTGCCCATCACCGCAGCCTCTGGGCATCAGGCTGGAGGGCAGAGGGTGCGGTGAGTGGCCTCAAGCGGCTGGGATGGAAGAGCTGTGGTCAACAGCAGCCGGCCGCCCTGCCCGCTTACCCATTGCCACTGCCCTAAAGGAGACTCCCCCTGAGCTGCAGGCAGTAGAGGGGCCATGAGACACAGCAAAGGGCCGCTCAGTTCATCTGAAGGCCCCACCGCCCCGCCTCACGCAGCCCTGCGGATGAAAGGAGGCCCCCTCACTCCCAGCCCCATAGCTGGCATGCTCAAAGGCCCTTCCCCGGCGGGGCGGGTGCAAGCAGGCCTAGTTCGGGCGAGAAACAGGGTCAGAGAAGCCGGCGTTGGGCGCAGAAAGCAGCACATCCTGCTTCACACGCTGTGGCCACAAGGGAACCGCGGGCTGGTGTGATGGGGGGAAGGGGCCCTCGCATGGCTCCAGGGTGCCCCAGGCAGAGCCCAGCTGTTTGGGGGAATGGGCAGAGAGCGCGCAGAGTCCCCGTTTCCATGACAGAGGGGAACTGAGGCAGAGCGGGGAAGCCACTTGTCAGGACACCTGGGCTCCCCTCCCAGCTCCGGCTGGCCAATCACCTGACGTTAATTAAACCTCCTGCCACCACTCGGCAGAGGGGCCCCGTGGGCGCCTGCACCGGGTCCCCACCCCCCACAAGCTCCACCCCACATGCAGCTGCAGGGAGGCCAGGCAGGGCCCAGCCCGGCCCCGCTTACGGGGGCGTCGCTCAGGCAGGGGCTTCCAGCGTCCGAGCTGCACGCCGGCGTTGTGCAGGGGCGGTGAGGCCTCCGCCAGCTCCGGTCTCCCTGGGCCCAGCATGGCTCCAGGCCACGGCCGAGGCGTCACATTGTGCTGCTCCGCAGCTGGGCGAGGAGGAGAGGGACCGACTTAGCCTTAGGGTGGGAGGCTCTGTCCCTGCATCTCCCTAGCCCCCCCCCCCGTCACTTTTAAATGGGGGCCCTGGTGCATTCACTTAGCAAGAGGCCACAATCCCCTTTACTCTGCCCCTTGATCTCAGCCTGGCCCCTCCCCAAACCCCAACCACCTGGTTTTGGGTGCCCCACTCATACTCTGTCACCCCCCTAATCTGAAGCCCCCTTTTAGCTCCTCACCCCCCATACCCTTCCCAAAGAAAGGGGCAACCCACCTCTGGCGGGCCCCGCTGCTCCCCCCCCCCGGCAGCCCATGGGGGACACTGGAGAGGGGAAGGAGCTGCCCCGTGATCTATTTCTAAATTCCTGGGGGGGGGGATGTTGCTCATTAGTGGCACCTTTCGCAGGTGCCGGCTGATGCGTTAACGAATCAATTTGTCTGGGCACCTTCCCCTTGAGTCTGCTGCTAGGGGTCCCTCCTCCCCAGAGACAGCCCCCCCCACGGTGAGGAAGGGGGAGGTCAGGGGTTCCCAGGGACTGCATGCAGGGGGGCTGTGAGGAAGGGGGACTTTGGGGGCTCAAAGGGGGGTTACATGCAGGGGGGGCTCAGTGCCCAGGTGTTACTGGTCAATGTGACAAGGGGGGCGGGAATTTGTTGTGTCAGGGAACAGCCCGGAACTGGAGCCGGCGTCTGGCGCCCTGGTGCCCCCGGCCCTGCTCAGAGGACACGGGGGACCGGCCAGACGCCAGACAATGGGGCGCAGAGGGGAGACCCCGGCAACCGGCCCAGCGGGTCCCAGCGAGGGGGGAACATTGGACGGGGAGGGCGGGGAGAAGAGGGGCCAGGTGACCCTCTTACCTGGAGAGAGTCACTGGCCGGGGGAGGGGCCGTTGCTGGGGATACTGGAGGCTCTGCTGGGAGACGGGGGGCTGGTCTTGGGGGGACAGAGGGCAGAGCGGGCAGGGCTCAGCCGGCTGCAGGGGAGACTCAGATGGGGGCGCTGGGGGGGGCCAGGCCGACTGGCCTGAGGGACCCGTTGCTGTTCAAAACTGCATAACCCCTCCTGCGGGTGCTGGCTGGGGGTCGCTCTGGGCTGGAGAGCAGGGGGGCGCTAGTCCCGCTGGGAGGGGGCCCCAGGGGCCAGAGGGAGGGGACCCCCGAGGGGCTCACGGCAGAGGCAGGGGGCTGGAGGCCCTGAGAGGGGCCGTCCCGGAGGCGGAGGGGCGGCCCCCCCAGTGAGAGGGGCCCCCCCAAGAGGGTCGCCGCACTGGAAGGGGCCCCCGAGAAAGGGCCGCCAGGACAGACAGGCCGAGCGTGGGCACCAGCTGTGAGCCACGACCCCCTCCCACTGCTATCCCATGGTGCTTTGCTTCACAAGCAGCAGGGTCTGGCTGTGACCCGCACTCTCCATGTGTGACTGGGGGGGTTGCCCCCCCACCCATGGCTCCCTCCATATGCCAGGGCAGCCACCAGGCCCTGCCCCAGGCACACAGACGGGCAGCGACCCCCCCAACCATCCATATGGCCAACCCCCTGGCCAACCCTTTGTCAGGGCCCCTGGAAGCTGGGCACTCGGGCGCCCGCCCAGCCGATTAGCAGAGCCCCCGAGCCGGCAGCCTGTGTTTCGCCTGGTGGTGCACATCCGCATGCCTCGGTGCACAGGACAAAACGTATTCCGCACCCCGATGGAAACGTAGAGGGGAACGTTGCCCTCTGTCCAGCCATCCCGACACACCCTCTATCTGCCTGTCTGTCCCCACGTCCCCCTCACTCCAGCTGTTCCTGCTGCAGCCCCCCCCGGCCCCGGCCCTTGGCCCCAGGGCATTTTTAAACATTCTTCCTTCCTTTCTCCTGCAGCTCAGAGGACAAAAAAGGCCCATTTGTTTCACCTCTGCAGACACGGCCCTTGTGCTGCCGGTCGGCCCAGGCGGGAGCCCTCCACGGCCAGGCCGGCTGCTGCAGGGGATGGGGGGGTGGATTCAGTAGGGAGCATGCTTCTCCCACTGGGGCTGCGGCACCGCCAGGAGTGGGGTGAGGCACTTTTCAACTCTTATCAGATGGGTCCTGCTCAGTTGCTGTGCGCTGTTAAGCTGCTGCTGTGCCCCACCCCAGAGGTGGCTGCATCTTGGGGCTGGGTGAGGGATCCTTGTGTAAACAGCTGCCTGCCCACACGCCAGAAGTGGCTGCATTTGGGTGATCTTTATGAAGTGTTTATAAGGAGCCCTGACTTCCAGCCTGTTCCCAGCTCCGGGAAGAGAGTGGGGCCAAGTGGTTAGAGCAGGTGACTCCTGGGTTTTCTCCCGGGATTTGGCAGGGGAGCATGAGCAAGTGGTTAAAAGGGGAAGCGAGGCTGGAAGTCAGGACTCCCAGGTCCTTTTCCCTGCTGTGGACAGACAGACAGACACTGGCCCACGCCGACCACTGCCCTGACATCACACGGACGAGGCAGTTCCCTTTTTATCAGCCATCAGCACAAAAGTTAGTTCCTTCTGACTCAGCCCGTCCGTCCGCAGCGCGAGGTCCCGCCCCAGGCGGCTGCCGACGGATGCTTCATGCGTTTTCTCCTGGTGCCGCGGTGCACAGAGTGCCCGCGCACGGCCCCATGTCTGCGGGGAAGCCCAGCGGGGGCTCCAGCAGCTGCCTGGCGTGAGGGCGCGGCAGGGTGCGCACGCCCCAGGCGCGCCAGCCTAGCTCGGCCATGAACCGAAAGGAGAGCAAGAGGTAAGGGCGCAGCTGTGCGGGCGCTGGCTCCCGCCGCCGGCTGGGGCTTTCCTTGCGGCCCCGCCGGGCCGTTTCAGTCTGAGTGGCTTCTCCTTTTCGGGCGGCTCAGCAGCATTCCCCCTCCCCCTCCACACAGCGCCTTTTCGCTTCCCGGCAGGCGCCGCCACTCGTCGGCCACGGCCCCAGGCAGCAGCAGCGACAATCTCCCCGTGGCCCGGGGGAGGCCACGGTGCAGCCACCTCTGGGGCAGGGCACTGCCAGGGCTCTGCAGCCAGGGCTCAGGAGGGCTGGTTCTCCTCAGGGGCCGCCCAGAGCCCGGCGGGGCCACCGCGGGGGGGCTGGCGAGGGGCTGGCCAAGACACCCCCCCCCCGTAAGCCGCGGAGCCGGGGCAGGGGTGTGCAGCTCATGCCGCAGGCCCCGATTGAGGGTGGAACCCCCCACTCCATCCCAGGCCAGCCCGTCCCCGGCCTGGGGCCGGATGGGAGCCGGCGCCCCCTAGAGGGGACAGGCCCCAGGCCCCATTCTCCGCCCCCCTGGGCCGGCTTGGCCCCGCCCACTTCATTCTCCCCATGGATGCTGCCTGGTGGCTGGAGCTGGGAGCATCAGGGCTCACAGACTCTGGCCGCCCCCCGCCCCCGCCTGACGCCCCCGGGGCCTGCTCCCTGCCTTAAGACCTGCCCTTCACGCGCCCGCCCCACGGCCCGGGGCAGAGCTGCACTGGCTGGGGCGGGCTCCACTGCTTCTGCGGGAATGCAGGGGCCTGGCTGAGTGGCAGAGCAAGGCGCGAGCGGAGGGGGACCCACCAGCCCGGGAGTGCGGCGAGGCACCTTCCGGGCGCTGGCGGGCGCGGCTCTCACAGGTCGGTGGCTGCTGGCTTGGAGCACGGGGCAGACACGTCATCAGTTGGTGGCCTGGCGGCAGAGGTGGCCAGGAGATGGGGCATGGGGATGGCTGGGGAGCTGTGGGACTGGCAGTGGAGCAGGCTGGGGGGCAGGGCGGTGGCTGGGGAGGGTGGCCGGGGCAGGGCGGTGGCTGGGGCAGGGCCTGGCTAGGTAGGCGGCTGGGGCAGGGCGGTGGCTGGGCAGGTGGCCAGGAGCAGGGCAGTGGCTGGGGACAGGGCCTGGCTGGGCAGGTGGCCAGGAGCAGGGCAGTGGCTGGGGGCAGGCGGTGGCTGGGAGGTGGCCGGGGCAGGGCGGTGGCTGGGGGCAGGGCCTGGCTAGGTGGCGGCTGGGGCAGGGCGGTGGCTGGGCAGGTGGCCAGGAGCAGGGCAGTGGCTGGGGGACAGGGCCTGGCTGGGCAGGTGGCCAGGGGCAGGGCCTGGCTGGGCAGGTGGCAGGGGGTAGGGCCTGGCTGGGTGGCCGGTGGCCGGGGCAGGGTGGCTGGGCAGGTGGCGGGGCAGGGCCTGGCTGGGTGGCCGGTGGCCAGGAGGCAGGGCCTGGCTGGGGCAGGTGGCCGGGGCAGGTGGCTGGGAGGCAGGGCCTGCCTGGGCAGGTGGCGGGGGGCAGGGCCTGGCTGGGTGGCCGGTGGCCAGGAGGCAGGGCCTGGCTGGGCAGGTGGCGGGGGGGCAGGACCTGGCTGGGTGGCCGGTGGCCAGGAGGCAGGGCCTGGCTGGGCAGGTGGCGGGGGGCAGGGCCTGGCTGGGTGGCCGGTGGCCAGGAGGCAGGGCCTGGCTGGGCAGGTGGCGGGGGGGCAGGACCTGGCTGGGTGGCCGGTGGCCAGGAGGCAGGGCCTGGCTGGGCAGGTGGCCGGGGGCAGGTGGCTGGGAGGCAGGGCCTGCCTGGGCAGGTGGCGGGGGGCAGGGCCTGGCTGGGTGGCCGGTGGCCAGGAGGCAGGGCCTGGCTGGGCAGGTGGCCGGGGCCTGGCTGGGGGGCAGGGGCCTGGCCCTGGAAGTGGGCTCGCTGGGCAGGGCCCTGCTTGGGTAGGCCAGGGGAGCGATGACAGGAAATGGCCGATGTGTCTCCTTCCTTCTGTTTCATTGTGTGGCCCTAGGGAGGAAGTCTTGGGGGTTCTTGTGGTTAGAGAGAGGGAGGGGGGCTGGGAGCCACAGCTGCCAGGGAGCAGTGGCGTCTAGTGGGCAGAGCAGGGCCTCCGAGGGGCACGGAGAAGCCCCCAAGGGCCAGGCCCTGTCATTCCCGGCAGGGCTGCCCAGCGGCCCGGAACAGCGTTGGGCAAGAGGCGCTGGGCGTGGCGGGGCGGAGGGGCCGGTGCGTGGCCGTGGCGCAATGCGGCTGCTGGAAATGCAGAAGCAGGGCCCGGTCTCTGCCAGGAAACGGGCGGGCAGCCGCTGGGAGCCCGGCGCAGGGGGACTGGAGCCAGGGCCGTTCCCCTCCCTGCACCCCGGGCGAAGGGGGGGTAATGCCGTGCCCAGCGGCGCCGTGGGGCAGCCCAATCCGGAGGGTCCACGTGGGCGGGTAACACAGAGACGGGCTGGGAGCCAGGAAAACCAGGGTTCTGGGAGGGGAGTGGGGGCTAGTGGTTAGAGCGGGGGAGGCTGGAACACAGAACCCAGCACCCTGGCTCCCAGTTCCCTTGGCTGTTACCCCCCTGGCCCAGCTGGCGGGTCTGGGCCCGGGCCGGGCATGGGGTGAGGGTGCAAGTGTGGTGGCTTTTCGGTAACTCTCCGCTCCGCCTGGCCCGGCAGGAAGTCGCGGGCGGAATGTCCCAGCCCGGCGAGCCCCGTCCCCGTCCCTGGCAAGATCCGCCAGCGGCAGAGCCGGCGCCGAATGACCTGCCCCACCCCCCGGGAGATCAAGCAGGCCATGGCCAGCATGGCTCTGGGGGAGCTCACCAAGGCCTGCAGCCTGCCACAGCTCGTCGAGATCTGCCTCAATTCCTTCGGTAGGCCCCCCTGTCTCCTGCCCCCCCAACCCACAGCCCCCAGCACTGCTAGGATCGCCAGATGGTTTAACAAAAAATACCGAACACCGCCCCTCCCCCCCCCAAAAAAAAACCCGCTGGGAAAAAATTCTGTTGAGAAGAAAAAAGGCAGTGGGGGGAGGAGACCAAAGTCGTTAAGCAAAAAAAAAAAAAAAGGGGGCGCTGTGCCTTTAAATGGCCCTGCACTCCTCACTCCCCCAACCCGCCAGACGCGGCAGGGGAAGGTTGTCCCGCCGGGCTTCCCTCCGAGGGAAAGAGGCCATACGGGACACTGCACGTTGCTCAGTGCTCGTGTCCGGTATTTTCTGGTTTTTTTACCGGACGGGGACCCAGATAACGGACAGTCCGGGCGAAAACCGGACACCTGGCAACCCTACGGTGCCGGCGCCCCTCCGCAGCCCCCGCCCTGCTGGCGCCCCCCGCAGTCCCCATCCGGCTGCCCCCCGTCCCCTGCCCTGCCGGCGTCCCCCACTCCCAACCCGCAGCCCCGAGAGGTTCACCAAGAAACATCTCAATTCCTTGGGTCCGGAGAGGGGCTGAGCGGCCGACGGGTGGAATCCAGCTGCCCAAATGTGCCCCCCACTCCTGTTCCCCAAGACCCCCCTTAACTCCTCCCCTGCCTTTGCCTCCCCAGACCTGGCCGGGAGCCTGTGCCGCAGCGATTACACCGTGAACATGACCCTGACTGTGCACAGCTGGGTTGTGCCCTCGGCTGACCTCGCACGCCACCTCCTGGCGCTATATCCTCTCCGGCCCGGGTCCCGCCCCCCAGCACACCCTGCCCCCGGGCACAGCCCCCGGGCACAGCCCCCAGCACACCCTGCCCCCCGGGCACAGCCCCCCGGGCACAGTCCCCCAGGCACAGCTGCCCCACGCCGGTCTGAGAGCTGCCCAGTGCTGTGGGCGGTTGGGGGCAGGGGGGGCACTGCAATGGCTGGTCACTTGCTGTGGGGTGTCAGGATGGGATTCCAAGGGGGATGGAGCCTTAACTCGGAGCCACCTACCGGGAGGCCTCTGGGGAGAACCAGAAGGAAAGACGCCTCCGGATCTGCAACTTCGTCAGGTGAGGGCCCTCCTGCCCCCGGCCCCAACCTCTGCCCCCTAACGCCTCCTTGCGCCCCCTGGGCGCCATTCACCCCCTGCCCCCAACCCCCCCTTGTGCTGGGTGCCGTTCACTCCCCGCCCTCTGCCCCCTCAGCCCCTGCCCCCAACTGGCCCCTCACGCCCCTGTCCCCAACCGGCCCCTGGGCGCCATTCACTCCCCCCTGCTGCCCACCCACCAACATTCCCCTTCTCCCCAGCACTCCCTGCCCTCCTGGTGCCCCCTGGGGTGCCTGCCAGTGGGGGAGGGGCTGGCTGCCACCGATGCCCTAGCCCTGCCCCTCCCCCCAGGTACTGGCTCACGCACCACCCCGAGGCCTTTCGCCTGGAGCCCCAGCTGGTGGAGGCCCTGGGTGAGCTCTGGCAGGCGGTGCAGGCTGAGGGCCACGGGACATGCTGCCCGCCGGTGGACACAGCTCTCGGGTAAGGATGGGCCCTGCTCCCTGCCTCCCCTGCTCCCGGCCCCTTGTCTTCCTGTGGGACGGCGGGTGGGGTGTGCGCAGACGAGTGTATTAGTGCACAGGGTGTGAGTGTGCATAGGGATGTGGCACTGGTGCGTGGGGCGTGGGTGTGCACAGGCACATGGGGATATGTGCACCGGTGTGTGGGGCATGCACAAGAGAGTGCATTTGTGCATGGGGCTGTGTGTACATGGGCACATGGGGATGTGCGCACTTGTGTGTGGGGCATGCACAAGTGAGTGTATTTGTGCACAAGGTGTTAGTGTTCAATGTGCGCACAAGTATGTGGGGCGTGCACAAGTGAGTGTATTTGTGCATAGGGGTGTGAGTGTGTATGGGCACATGGGGATGTGCGCACCAGTGTGGGGCGTGCATCAACGGCGACAAATGTGCAGGCACCAAAGCCCCTGCCAGTGTAACCAGCCCCCCGGCCCCACCCCCAGCTGGACCCGCAAGCTCAGCTACCAGGACAGCCCCAACTGCAACAAGAAGCGGAAAGTGTCTCTGCTTTTCGACCACCTGGACGCCACGGAGCTGGCCGAGCACCTCAGCTACCTGGAGTTCAAAGCCTTCTGCCGCATCTCGGTGAGCACCCCTCCCCCAGCCCGTCTGCCCCGCGGGCTGCTCTGGAGAGAACAGGAGAGATCCCACCGCTGACACCAGCCCCTAGCCCTTGGCCAGCTCTGCCTCCCGGGGTCTGAGAGCAGCTCAGTGTAACAGCTGCCTCAGTGGCTAAGCTCCGGTCCCTCTGTCTGCCCTCCCCCCGGGCAGTACCTGGATTACAGGAACTACGTGCTGCACGGCTCCGTGCAGGAAAACCTGGCCCTGGAACGCTCCGTGGCTCTTTGCAACAGCATCTCCCAGTGGGTGCAGGTCATGATCCTCAACCGGCCCACGCCGCAGCAGCGCGCCGAGGTCTTCACCAAATTCATCCATGTTACACAGGTGAGGGGCCCTCCAGCCAGGTGCTGGGGCCTTGCCGTGGAGGGGCAGAAAGAGCCAGGTTTTATCATGAAGGTGGGGGCTCATGTGCTAGGGGGATGCGTGAGCATGCACATGTGAGTGTGTGCGCATGCACAGGGGGGCTGATCGTGTAGTTGTCTGTGTGCAGATGGGTGTGTGCATGAAGCACACAGGTGTGCATACATGAGCATGAGCGTGTGCATGTAGTGTGTGAAAGCGCACGTGAGTGTGCATGCACATGGGTATGTGCAGGAGAGTTCACAAGGGTGCGTGCACAAGTTGTGTTAAATGCATGTGAGTCTGCATGGGTGTGCACACGCATGCACAAGTGTATTTAAAGGGTGTGTGTGTGCCTGGATGTGTGCATGAAAAGCACATATGGATGTCTGCGTGGGAGTGCATTGGTGCAAATGTGCATGCATGCGTGCACATGACAATGCACACACGAATGCAAACGTGCATCTGCGAGCAGGCATGTGGTACGGCAGGGGCCTGGCTAGTTGGAGCTGGGGGTGGGTCCCAGCTCCCCGGTGCATTGCTGGCAGGAGCTGGGGGGGACGCCTGATCCCTCTTTCTCCCCCCACAGAAGCTGCGCCAGCTGCAGAACTTCAACACGCTGATGGCGGTGCTGGGGGGGCTGTGCCATAGTGCCATCGCCCGCCTCAGGGACACCCACGCCCTGCTGCTGCCCGAGGTCGCCAAGGTGGGCCCCGCCCCGGGGGGCTCTGCGCGGGGGGGGGGCCTCCAAGTCGCTCCCATCAGACCATCCCCTGCCCCCCCCCAGGGTGGGAACTAGCCAGGGCCTCCCTGCATTGGGCTTCCCCTGTCCCAGCCAGGAGCCTCCGCAGAGCTGGGAGGGGACAGGTGCCTGATCTCTGACCGACTGGCCTCTCCCCCTCCCCCTCCGCTCCCCACCCGCTTTCCTCCCTTCCCCTCCCCCTCCTTCCCCACCCGCCTTCCTCCCCTCCCTCACCCACTTTCCTCCCCTTCCCTGCTGCTCCCCTCCCCCCCTCCCAGACGCTGGCGGAGATGACCGAGCTGCTCTCCTCCAGCTGTAACTACAGCGCCTACCGGCGGGCCTACAGTGAGTGCACCGGGTTCAAGATCCCCATCGTGGGGGTGCACCTCAAGGACCTGGTGTCCCTGCACGAGGCGCTGCCCGACCGCCTGGGCGACCTGCTCAACCTCACCAAGCTGCAGAGTCTCTACCAGCAGGCGCTGGAGCTGCGGGCACTGCAGCAGGCCCTGCCGCCCTTCCACGCCAACAAGGACCTGGTGCACCTGCTCACGGTGAGCCCCCCCATGCAAGAGATGGGTTGGGTGTGCAAGGGTGGGTGTTCAAGACGGGTGCAAGTTGTTTGGGGGTCGTGTGCAAGCAGGCCCAGGAAGGGTGGGGTGCGGGGGATCCCCTGCCCCTCCCCCCATGTAAGCCCAGCTTGCCAGGTGCTATGGCCGCTCTCTCTCCACCTCTGGCCCTGCCCCACAGACACAGTGGGGCAGGTTCTCCAGGGCACTGGCTAGTTTCCTGCGTCCCCCCACATGCAGACACACCGGTGGTGCAAACACAGGTGATGCGAACATGGCACTGGTGCAAACACACACAGAACCACCAGCAGAGAATAATGGTGCATTCACACGACTGCCCCCAGTGCAATTGTATGACTAGCTCTGCCCCGATCAGTGGGGGGACAGCAAGGCCAGCCCAGTATCTGCCTGCTCCCCTGTAGGTCTGGGAAGGCTAGTCCCAGCAGGACCCTCCCCCTCGCTTCTACCCCCTTCTCTGCCCCCCAGCTCTCCCTTGACCTGTACTATACGGACGATGAAATCTACGAGCTGTCGTACGCCCGGGAACCCCGCTGCCCCAAGTCCCTGGTAAGATGGCGGGGGCCCTGAGCTGATCCCCCAACCCTCCCCTCACTGTTGTGGGGGGCTTGTCTGACCTTCATTCTTCCTTCCCCCAGCCGACCACCCCCTTCAAGTCCCCCCATGGTGGTGGTGGAGTGGGCCCCAGGCGTGGCCCCAAAACCCGACCGGCTCACCATCAGCAAACACGTCCAGCAGATGGTGGAGGTGAGTGGGGAGCCCCCCACTCTGGGGGCAGCCCCCTAAGTGGGCCAGGAGAGGCCTGCCTCTGAGCCAACAGGGGGCATCGTCTCTGCCCCATAGCCCCAGCTGAGGGCAGGGCACCTTAGCCAGGTGTGCTGCGCAGGTGAGCTGCTGCCAGCAGGGGCCAGGAAGGGGCAGGACTCACACGGGCCCTTCAGGGGAGCAGCTCCCCAGCTGGCTGCAGAGGGAGGCTATTATCCCCTATATGGACCAGCTGGCTAGAGGAGGGTCACTGGCCAGGCAGCCCATCTTGGGGGTGGGGCCCCTCAGGACTGTCCAGGCTCTGCCCCCAGTAGGCAAAGGGGGGTATTTGTCTATTGGCTGCCCTGAGGTACCAAATCCCCCCCCACCATACCCCCCCCAAGGGCTGCCAGGCCAGCACGAGGGGCTGCGTGGAGGCAGGGTCACACTGTGCTGCCCTCCCCTGCAGTCCGTGTTTAAGAACTACGACCACGACCAGCGCGGCTGCATCTCCCAGGAGGACTTTGAAAAGATCATGGCCAGTTTCCCCTTCTCCTTCTACGGGCTGGGGAAGGACCGGTGAGTGTGTGTGCGCGTGGGGGGCATGACCCAGGGTTAGTGTGTGTGGGGGGGGCAGCGGCGGGGGAAACTGGGGCGCCTGGGTTCCACCCCCTGTTCTAGGAGAGTGGAGCCTAGTGGTTAGAGCAGAGGGGGCTGGGAAGCAGGACTTTCTGCAATACCCACCCTGGCTCTGTGCCTCAGTTTCCCCCACTATGCCCCTTTATCAGTCAGGCCCCTCACATTCTCGCTCCCCACAGCAGCGAGGGGCCATACAGCCGGGAGGAGATCACCGGCTACTTCATGCGCGCCTGCGCCGTCTTCGCCAAGCTGGGCCTCGGCTTCCTGCACGACTTCCACGAGGCCACCTTCAAGAAGCCCACGTTCTGCCACAGCTGCAACGGCTTCGTGAGTCACACCACCACCAGGGGCTGCAGCACAGACCCTGCCCCACACTGCCCCCCGGTGGCCAGGACAGAGGCGCGCCCAGCCCTGCCCCACACTGCCCCCCGGTGGCCAGGACAGAGGCGCGCCCAGCCCTGCCCCCCCACCTCAGTGGCCAGGGTAGAGGCACACCCAGCCCTGCCCCACACTGCCCCCCGGTGGCCAGGACAGAGGCGCGCCCCGCCCTGCCCCACCTCGGTGGCCAGGGTAGAGGCACACCCAGCCCTGCCCCACACTGCCCCCCGCTGGCCAGGACAGAGGCGCGCCCGGCCCTGCCCCCCCACCTCAGCGGCCAGGGTAGAGGCACACCCAGCCCTGCCCCACACTGCCCCCCGCTGGCCAGGACAGAGGCGCGCCCGGCCCTGCCCCCCCACCTCGGTGGCCAGGGTAGAGGCACACCCAGCCCTGCCCCACACTGCCCCACGGTGGCCAGGACAGAGGCACACCCAGCCCTGCCCCACACTGCCCCACGGTGGCCAAGGTAGAGGCATGCCCAGCCCTGCCCCACGGTGGCCAGGACAGAGGCACACCCGGCCCTACCCCCCCACCTCAGTGGCCACGGTAGAGGCACACCCAGCCCTGGCCCACACTGCCCCCCGGTGGCCAGGACAGAGGCACACCCAGCCCTGCCCCACACTGCCCCCTGGTGGTCAGCACAGGGGCATGCCCAGCCCCACACCACCCCCAGTGGCCCCCACAACAGGGGTCAACAATCTGCTCAAGCCAAAGGCCTCACCCCACCGTGCCTCCTTGCAGCACCCAGGAAAGGGGGTACATCAAATCCCTGCAGCTTTACCCCAAGAATCCTGCCCCAGCACTCACCAGGTGGCAGCAGTGAGTTAACCCCTGTATTTGTGGACACCAGCAGCATGGAAGTCAAGCCCCAGTGAGCCCCCCCCGGGACATTGCACCCTCTCCCAGGCCACAGCTAATGGCTCTGCTCTCTCCTAGCTCTGGGGCGTCTCCAAGCAGGGGTACAGATGTCGGGGTAAGTGTAGCCCAAGTGGCAGGGGGGAAGGGGGAGAGGTTTTAGGGACAGGGAGGGGCAAAGGGCCCATGAAGCGAAACAGCCTCTGGCTGAACTGGAGCAGGACAGGTCCCCTCTGTCTGTCCACTGAGTGCTGCCCCCTGCTGGCTAGAGCTAGAACAGCACAGCTGTGTGTCCTGAGCCCTGCACTGCTCACCCAGGAAGGGGATTCTCCTTCTGCTGCAGAGGCTGGGGTTCCCCTGGGAGGGCTCCTGTGGGGGGGGGGGGGTCATTCCAGTCCCTGCAGCTCACACATGTCACCCCCCCAGACTGCGGCATGAGCTGCCACAAGCAGTGCAAGGACCTGGTGGAGCTGGAGTGCAAGAGACGGTTCCACTCCAGAGCCTCGGAGGGGGGCACCCCCCATGCTGCCACGCCCGCCGCCACACAGCACCCCAGCTCAGGTACTGGGGTGGGACTCCAGAGCCCATGGCAGCTCCCCCTGCCCCTAGGGGAGAGTGGACTGACCCATGGGCTCTCCTCTCCCCCTCCCCTGACCATGGACTGGGCCATGGCATGACTCACTTTAAGTGGCCACTAACACTCCCTCCCCTTACTGGTCGAGTGGCACAGCCCATTCTGTTCCCCCCACTTCCAGACAGTGGCACAGCCCGTTGCCTGCCCCATTCAAAGGGCCCCTTCTCCCCCCACACGCAGGGTCGGAGGAAGAGGCTTTCCCCTTCCCCCCAGCAGAGGAGCAGGCTGTGGTACTGGCGGGGGTGCCCACGGGCCGGCGGTGCACCCGGGAGGCCTGGACGCAGACGGAGGGCACTGGCCCCACGGCAGAGGGCCACGAGCCCCACGGCCGGGCGGGCGGCTGCGGCAGGGGCCAGAAGCTCCTGGAGCAGCTGCAGGAGCTGGAGAAGGTGAGAGGCTGAACCGGGGTGCAGCGGGGAGGGGGTTGGGCGTGCGCACTGCACAGGGCACCCCACAGCCAGGACTTGACCCCACTGCCTTCTGCAATAGGGGGCTGCCCGGTGGTGATGGGGGGGGGGCCAGGCCCACCTGCCAAGGGTGGAGCTGGCTGGGACACAGGGGCTCCCTGCTTCCCCCAACCCACCCCCGGCTCTCTCCCCCACAGGAGCGGCACCGGCTGCTGCTGGAGAACACGGGGCTGCGGCGCCGCAACACCCAGCTGGAGGCGGAGAACGCAGCGCACGAGGCCGCCGGGCGCCGGGGCAAGGCCGAGGCAGGGGCGCGGGGCCAGGCCTCCCTCACGCTGCTCCTGGAAGGGGTGGATGCCCTGCACCTGCAGCATGACTCCAAGGCGTAGTGGGCCGGACTCCACCGCCCCCCCTCCCCCCCACAGCACTCCACCGCCCTCCCATACAGCACTCCACCACCACCCCCAGCCAGACTCCGCCCCGACAACCCTCCACAGCCCCAGACAGTGCTCCGCCCCATCTCTGGATCCAAGAGCACCCGGTGCTCCTGGCACAGCCTAGGACCTCTGGCAGCAGAATCCACCTCCTGGAGCCCAGTGAGCAAGGCCTGGCCCCACAGCTCCTGACTGTACCTGGGCACCACCCCAATAAAGAGAATGGCTCTTTGTACTCGGGCCTGGGTGAGGCCATCAGCTGCCCCCTCTCTGCTCCATGCCCCCATGTTACAGTGCATCTGTCGGCCACTGCACCACTGGCCCTGCCTCAGTTTCCCCTCCCGGCCTTGGCGAGGCTGGAACTCTTGGGGCTGGGAGAAAAGGGCCCAGACTGCCAGCATCCAACCAGGCTCAGGCTGCCCCCACGTGGCAGGTCACTGTGGAGATGGGGGCAGGGCACAGGTGAGAGCATCCGTCTCCCAGGGCTGGCGGGGGGGTCCCCATACAAACACTGCAGCCCCCCGCAATCCAGGGCTCTGCACCCCAGGCTTCAGGTCACATGGCATCACTGGAGTGCCTGCCGGTTGGCCGCGAGGGGGAACCCCGTGCACTTTGGGGAAAGGGATTGAGGGGCCAGAGTGAGGCCAGCTGCAGCCCAGCTCCCCCCTCCGCATTGGGGCCCAGCACCATTCCCCTGGGCTCCCCCAGAGTGCCCCCGCTGGGCCCCAACTCGCCCCGTGCGCCGGCGGCTGCAGTCAACCCCGGCCCCAGCCCATCCCCGCCCCGGCGCACGCTGCAGCAGCCTGGGTCTTGGCCACGAATGCCCTCGGGTCCATTTCAAGGGGAGACAAATCAATCCCGGCACAAACTGAACTTTGCTTTATACACCCCACCCCCACCCCGCAGGGGGCTTAAAGCCAACGGAAACGTACAGCCCCACGCTCCCGGCCCCGCCCCCAGCCTCATTGTACAAAGGACAATCAACAAGCCCCGCCCAGCCACGGGGACCTAGGCCCCTCCCCCACGTGCCACGGCCAAACCGGCACGTGCAAAGTGCAACATGGGACAGTCCCAGAGGTCCCAAGACAGTATTCCCAGAACCCAGCTCCTGGCTCCCAGCCCCCCTGCCCTAACCACCAGGCCCCACTCCCCTCCCAGAGCTGGGGACAGAACCCAGATCCTGGCTCCCAGCCCCCCGCCCTAACCACCAGGCCCCACTCCCCTCCCAGAGCTGGGGACAGAGCCCAGATCCTGGCTCCCAGCCCCCCTGCCCTAACCACCAGGCCCCACTCCCCTCCCAGAGCTGGGGACAGAACCCAGGCCTCCCGACCTCTGCTCCCTCTGTGCTCCCAACCCGGCTGCAGGCCCACTCTGCACAGAGGGTCTGGAGTCCTTGCCCCGGGGAGGCGCTGCCCACCCCCTGCCATGTGCCGGGGGGCGGAGACGGAGCCAGCTTCATTTCTTCTTCTTCTTGCCCCGGCGGCCCCAGCGCTGCTGGCCTGCTCCCCCCTCACGCCGCCTCTCCCAGGTGGGCATGGGGGGCTCGATCTCAGTGGGGCGCCCCCCCCGGTCTGGGACGCCCCCCATCAGCACCTGCGGGGGAGGGAGAGAGCAGCAGAGCTAAAGCGAGAGGAGCCCAGCCCCCGCCCGCCCATCCTGGCGGCGCAAGAGGCGGGCAGGGGGGAGGAGCCCCGGGCAGCTGCCCTGCATGGGGTGGGGAGGGGTGTGACCACGCTACACCCCCTCCCCGCGGCGCCCACCTACCTTGTTGATGGCGCAGCTGGTGCGGTGGCGGCAGCAGCCAGTGCTGGCGCTGACGATGCGCGAGGCGTCTGCACGGGCAGCCAGCAGCTGGGCCAGGGACACGCCGGGCACGGCCGACTCCGCCTGGCGCAGCGGGGAGATGGCAGCCCGCAGGGCAGCACTGTGGGCCTGGCGGGGGGAGGAATCCACTCTGGCATCTCCCCAGCACATGCCCCCCAACCCCAGCCAAGCAACTCCGGGCACAGATAGTGCCCCACAGAGGGCACATGGCCCCACCCCCCGCCAGCCAGTCTCCCTTCGGGTAGGGGGGAGCCGGCACCCCCTAGAGGGGACAGATCCCTTCCCCATTTCCCGCCCCCCCCAGCCAGCCAACCCCCCCTTTGGGTGAGGGGAGCCAGTGCCCCAGAGGAGACCCTGCCCCATTTCCCACCCCCAGCCAGCCCCATAGAGGGGACAGACCCTTCCCCATTTCCCACCCCTGCAGCCAGCCAGCCCCTTCCAAGGGGACAGACCCCTTCCCCATTTCCCGCCCCCCAGAGCCAGCCAACCCCCCCTTTGGGTGAGGGGGAACCAGTGCCCCCAGAGGGGACAGACCCCTGCCCCATTCCCTGCCCCCCCGGCTGGGATTGGCCCAGCCCCTCACCGGGGCGCGCTCAGACCAGAGGAAGGCCTGCAGCGTGACGTTGAAGCGTGTGACCATCATGCGCTTGCGGCACTCGTACTCGGTGCACAGGGCCTGCCGGATCCCCTCCAGCGCCGCCTAGCCAGGGCGGAGAGACACCCGCTCAGCCTCAGAAAGCCCCTCCCCTGCACAGGAAACTGAGGCACAGGGCGGGGGGGGAGGGTGCAACCTGTTGCAAGCCAGACAGCAAGGTGCAGTGGGAGGGGGGACAACCCAGGGGCCCTGCCCCGCCCCAGCCAGGGCACCAGACCCAGGGGCCCTGCCCCTTCAGGAAAGATCTGGACGCTCCCTGCGATGTGAGGGGCAGGGCTCAGCAGGCCTGGGAAGTGGAGTTAGATGCCGGGATTCGCTCAGCGCCTAACTCCCTTGGGCAGGGAGCCAATCCCGGAGTGGAGCCGCCAGTTCTGTGCCCCCCCCGCCGTACCCACTGCAGAGCCGTCAGGGGAGCCCTCAGCAGCGGCGCCATCTCCTGGTGGCCATGGGGCAGCGCAGACAGGGCCTCCGCCACCTGGGAGAAGAGAGCAAGCTCAGCAGGGGCAGGGATGGGGGGCTCAAGGTGCCCGGTTGGTTCCCTCTGTGGAACTGGGGAGCTGCAGCCAACCCCCACCCCGGCCGCTGAGTTGGATGGGAGCCAGCGCCTCCGCAGGGACAGGTCCCTGCCCCACCCCCCGTGCCCCAGCCAGTCCCGCCCTGGAGCCAGATCCGAGCCGGCACCCCCCTCCCGACCCCAGGGACAGACCCCTACCCCCGCCCCAGCCAGTCCTGCCCTGGCAGCCCCAGAGAGGACAGGCCCCTGCTCCTGTCCCCCCCAACCCCGCCGCAGGGACAGGTCCCCTGATGCTACCAGCAAGCACCGCATCCGACTCCTCACCTTGGATTTTATGTCCCCCAGGAGCTGGGGGTCGGGGGGGGCCAGCTCCAGCCCCCCCAGCGCCTGGCAGATGAGCTGCAGCTCCCGCCAGGCAGCGTCGGCCCCCTCTCCCTGCGGTGGTGCAGGTGGGCGCTTCCGGCGCAGGAGCCGGGCGGCCTGCAGCTCCGAGCTCAGGAAGTCTGGGGAGAGGCAGGGGTGAGCCGTGGGAGGCAGGAGGCCAGCCCTCCGGTGAGGGGCTCTCCATCTGTGCCTAGAGTCCACCTCCAGATCATCCACTTAGATCCCGCTCCCCTCCCAGAGCCCAGGGGTCTGGGCTCCCAGCTCTGCTCTAACCACTAGCCCCCACTCCCCTCCCAGAGCCTGGGAGAGACCCCCAGCGTCCGGGCTCCCAGCCCTGCTCTAACCACTAGCCCCCACTCCCCTCCCAGAGCCTGGGAGAGAACCCCAGAGTCGAGGCTCTAAGCCCTGTTCTAACCACTACCCCCTGCTCCTCTCCCAGAGCCCAAGAGTCTGGACTCCCAGCTCTCCGCTCTAACCACTACCCCCCCACTTCCCTCCCAGAGCCAGGGAGCGGACCCAGCGGAGCAGCCTGTGGGCCTCTGGGAGGGAAGTGGGGACTACTGGTTAGAGCGGGGGTAGGCGGCAGGACTCCTGGGTTCTCCCCCGACCCTGCCATCAAGACCCACAGGCCGCACCGCCAGGACCTACACAGCAGCTGGAGGCAGGCGTGGGGGCTGCAGAGCCGGGTGGTTACAGCCCCGGTGGTGAGCGCAGGGTAGGGGCAGCGCAGCTCCTGGAGCAGCCCGCTCAGCTCGATCTGGAAGGTCTCGGCGTCTTCGGGCCCTGCTGCGACACAGGGGGCAGGTGAACCCTGGCCCCGGCCCCACGGACTCCAGCCGGCTCCTGGAGCCCCGAGGCAGGGGGCCTCTCCCCCAGGGCAGAGTGATGATCCCTACCGCACAGAGGGGAAACCGAGGCACGGAGCAGCGGCATTGCTTGGTCTGGGTCTCACATGGAGTCTGGCAGAGCGGGGAACGGACCCGGGTCTGTGACCACTGGGCTGTGCCCCCACCCTAGGACTAGCGAGGACTAGGGAGTGAGAACGAAGCCAGGGCCCCGCAGGTAACTCACCGCTGGTGGGGCTGAGGTTCTCCTCCAGGGGGCAGAGGGCCCGGAGCTCCCCCACCAGCTGGGCACAGAGCCCCGTGAACCTTGGGCTCTGCACCCCGGCCTGGGCCAGCTGCAGAAAGCTTTCCTCGGAGAGCAGCCCCTCGCTCCTGCGCACACGCGAGGGCGTCAGAGCCGCGGACCCTGCTGCCGGGCCCCCCCACTGTCCCCTCCTCCCGGCCGCCTCTCTCCCACTGTCCTCCCCGGCCGCCTCTCTCCCACCACTGTCCCCTCCTCCCGGCCGCCTCTCCCCACTGTCCCCTCCCGGCCGCCTCTCTCCCCACTGTCCTCCTCCTCCCGGCCGCCTCTCTCCCCCACTGTCCCCTCCCCTCCTCCCCTCCCCCGGGCCGCCTCTCTCCCACTGTCCCCTCCTCCCGGCCGCCTCTCTCCCCTCCTCCCCTCCCCCCGGGCCGCCTCTCTCCCCACTGTCCTCCCCCGGCCGCCTCTCTCCCCACTGTCCCCTCCTCCCGGCCGCCTCTCCCCCCACTGTCCCCTCCTCTCGGCCGCCTCTCTCCCCCACTGTCCCCTCCTCCCGGCCGCCTCTCTCCCCACTGTCCCCTCCTCCCGGCCGCCTCTCTCCCCCACTGTCCCCTCCTCTTGCCTCTCTCCCCGGCCTGCCACTCTCACACCTTCCCCCAAACAGCACCTGCCACTGCTCATCCCAGAACATTTTGGTTTCCTTGCCCCAGCTCTGCCCCCGCTCCTGCCAGGCTCCTTCCACCGCACCCCCAGTCCCTATGGCTGGGCTCACACTGCCCCAGTGCCCCCGCACGCACAGTCCCCGTGCATTCCCGCCCCGTGCACCCCACACGCACAGTCTTCCCCTCGCCCTCCATCCCCCGCGCACCCCCGCCGCCCTCCGTGCATGCCCTGCCGCCCCTGACCGCCCCGCCCCTACCCCGCCGCCTCCTGCTCCATGGCCGGGCCGATTAAGTTCTAAGCTTCCGGCATGCGCACATCAGCCCTGCGCGGGGCCCCACCCCTCTGCAACCCGATTGGCTGGGAGACAGCGTGGGCGGGGCCCGGGAAGCACAGACGCTGATTGGCTGAAAATAGCACACCTTCCAGCCAATCAGAGTGTTTCGCCAGTGTCAACCCCCAGCCAATCAGACCCTTCCTTTCAATATCACTGATTGTTCGGCCAATCAGAACACCCTCCTCCCATATAACCGGTCTGCCAGCCAATCAGAGCCTCTTCAGTCTATCGACCTGCCTGCCCGCCAATCAGAGCCTCCTGAGTCCCATATAACCTGCCTGCCTGCCAATCAGAGCTCCCCCCCCATATAACCTGCCTGCCCGCCAATCAGAGCTCCCCCCCTCTCCCATATAACCTGCCTGCCTGCCAATCAGAGCTCCCCCCCCCCCATATAACCTCACTTTCAACCTGTCTTCCCTCCCCTCTGGCCAAGTCCGGAGCCTCCTCCATGGGCACCAGAGACCTGCTGGTCTTGTGCTGACCCCTGGCTCCTGCCCCTCCCTGCTAGTATCCGGCCCCACCCCGGCCAACTCCCGGGCTCAGCCCTCCCCCAGGGCCTGGCTGCGGCAGGTTGGGGGTTTTCTAAGGCCAAGAGGGAGATTTACCTGGGCCCCCTTCCCCAACCTTCTCCCTTCCCTCCACCTCAGGCCTGGGCTTGTTTTATTGCATGTGGCAGGGTCTGGTTTCTAGGCCAGTAGGGCCACACTGGGGGCAGGGGTGGCAGCTCCCCTCCCCCCCCGCCGGGGCTGCAGGGGCCGGGGCCTCGTGGAACACTGTCCGGCAGCAGCGCTGGAGCATGCGGGAAGATCCCCCTGCGAGCGTGTGCGCCGGGTTCACTGCTCACATGCCGGTCCTGCTGAACGCCACGGCGTGCGCCTGCTTCCCTCGCCCCTTTTACCTGCTAGTGCCTGGCCTCTCCCCCCGCGGCGCTGCCAGCCACCCAGAGAACTGCCAGGCCGAGGCTCGCCCTGTCGGCGTCCGCAGTGACCACCTGGAGCGGCCCAGGGCGCTTTCAACAGAGCACGGACCAGAACGAGAGGGGCTTCAACACGACAGGCACCCTCCGCCAGCCGGGGGCACGTCGGCCCGCATGGGGCAGGAGCAGAAGCTCTGGTCTCTTGTTTCCACGTTAGTGTGAGGGGCAGCGGGAAGGCAGCCTGACTGGAAGCGCCTCTCCCCTTCTGGAGCAAACTCTTCCTGCTGGTGTTGCAAGAAAAGCCGCTGGCGCTCCCGGCTGCCAGCGCCGAACGGGGCCGTGACTGGCATCTCTAACTGCCTGGACGCGTGCGCCCAGCCACCTGGCTCCCACTGCTCCTAATAATCCCTTTCTGGCCCTGTACATCCAGAGAGCTCAAACTAGCACCTCAAGACACCCCCGCCCCACAAGGAGGGGGAAGAAATGTGAGTCACTTTTGCTAAGATTTAATATACAACATACACTTTTAAATAGAACGTTCTCCTCTGTCTCCCTCCCCCCTTTTAAATACACAGAAATTACAATATTGAATATACAAATCTGATAAAATACTTAAACAAGGGAAAAGTTAGCTCAGCAATCACAAAAAATTATTCTTGTTTTAATAACTTTTGTCTTGGTTGGTTTTTCTCTCTCTGCTCCTCTCTCCACTTGTTTTAGATATAAAATAGCAGTAACAGCATCTCCTTCCAGCAGTAACATTCACGACCGGCTCGCCCACCCCTCTGTATTTTGCCAGGCTCCCTGGTGCGTTGCCCCCAGGTTATCAGAGGGCCTGTGGCACACACAGCATCGCCAGGTTTATACAGCGAAGATTTGGCTTGCTCTCCAGGGAGAGGTTGAAAAAAGAACAAGGGTGGAGGAAGGGGAATAGGACCCAGTTTGCTAACTGAACACTCGCAAACCCTGCTGGCCCGGCCCTAATCTCGTCTACACTGGGGTAAAACTGGGGTGACTCCATTGGGTTCACATGGACGCCAGATCAAAGCTAGTTTCGTTCTAGTTCATTCTCGTCTCCAATAGAGGCCAGCAAAGAGCTGCTGTTTCAGCATGGCTGGCCTGCAGGGGCCCTTTCCTCCTGACCCGCCAGGGGCCCCGTCGCACGAGCTCCTGGTTATTTTCACAAATACCCGAGTTCTCTAGACACGCCCAGTGCTTTTTTTGGAGGATGCGAAGCTCTTGGCCTCGAAGGAGATGTCTCTTCCAGCCCTATGATCCTATGAGGGCTTGTGTCCCTGAGTTCCGCAGACCAACTGTGCAGTAGGTAGAAATACATAAATTAGCATATCAGCTTTCAGGCTGGGAGCTGCAGGGATTTAGGTGTCAGGTGCCCAATGTATTAGGCACCGGATACCCTGAGAAACAGCCCAGTCTCAGTTTACTGCCTTTCTGCGGTGTTACTCCAGAATTACACCAGTGTAAAAGAAGAATCTAGCCCCCTAAGCTGCACCCTTCTTGTAATTACCCCATTGATCCAAGTATCAGAGGGGTAGCCGTGTTAGTCTGGATCTGCAAAAGCGACAAGGAGTCCTGTAGCACCTTATAGACTAACAGATGTATTGGCGCATAAGCTTTCGTGGACAAAGGCCCGCTTCGTTGCATGCATGCATCTGACAAAGTGGGTCTTTGCCCACGAAAGCTTACGCTTCCAATATATCTGTTAGTCTATAAGGTGCTACAGGACTCCTTGTCACCATTGATCCAGTTACTCCTGATTTACTCCAGTGTATCACCACTGATTCAAATCAAGTTACTCCAGATTCACACTGATTTACCCCAGTGTAACACATAAGAACATCAGAATGGCCAGACCAGGTCAGACTAAAGGTCCACCTAGCCCAGTGTCCTGGCTGCCCCATGTGGCCAGTGCCAGGTGCCCCAGAGGGAGGGAACAGAACCAGGAAACATCATGTGATCCCTCCCCTGTTGCCCATTCCCAGCCTCTGACAAACAGAGGCTAGGGACACCATCCCTGCCCATCCTGGGTAACACCATCGATGGACCTAACCTCCATGAATCTTTCTAGCTCTTGTTTGAACCCTGTTCAAGTCCTGGCCTTCACAACTTCCTCTGGCAGGGAGTTCCACAGGTTGACTGTGCACTGAGCGAAGAAAAACTTCCTTTCATTTGTTTTAAACCTGCTGCCTCTTCATTGCGTTGCGTGGCCCCTAGTTCTTAACACTGTTGATTTAACCCAAGATCCCCCTGATTACCACCCGTGTAACTCCACTGAGCCAAACAGAATTGCTCCTGATTCGCTCCATTGATCCAGGCCTGCCCTCCTCTGAGCTACATGGAGTAAGGCCATTGCTGCAGGTGCTCCGGACCCACGCCACTGGCACTGCCCCAATCCAGATGTGCGTGACTCCCGATTCAAGAGAGCGGGGCCTCTGGGCCAGCAGACACAGGGGTCCCGACCTGTCCCCGGATCAGACTCTGGTTTTCTATCCCACTGGGTGCTGCAGGGACACCCCCTTCCCCCACCAGCTGTCTAAGCCAGGCGGAAAATAGAGAAATGCAAAAGAGGTGGGGCTTGTTACAAGCCCCTCCCACAGCCCAAAGCTCCACCCACGCCCCAAAGCCAGCTGGATGCAATGGCAGAAGGGGATTGGACGCGCCCCTGGCAGGCGGCCAGTTGTGCCTGGCGGGAAGGCGGACACCTCCCCTGCTGTGTCACAGCGGTGTCCCTGAAGAGCCGCCCGGGAGCAGGGGGTCGGCTCCTCAGCTGGGCTCAGAGCCCCGGGCTCCCCCTGGCTTTCAGTGCTCGATTTATTTTGCCTTCCCCTCCCCACGGATCGTGAGACCAAAATGCCCCCAGGTTCGCAGAGCTCAGCCCCGGCTGTTCCACCCCCCGGGAACACTCCTGGTGGCTTGGCACCACCTCGTCTGACCTGAGCCCAGCGGGCTCCCGCCCCGCCGCCCCCTTGGAGGCTGCACAGGGACGCTTCGCTGCTGGGGAGTGCAGACCGGGGGTGGGATGGAGCGAGACCCGAGCCACATCAGGGTTAAGTGACATGCCAAAGGCTACACAAGGCAGCTGCAGAGCTGCGAACAGAACTCCGGAGTCCTGGCACCCAGTCCCTGTACTAACCACTAGGCCCAGCACAGGGCAGAGAACCCAGGAGCCCCGGCACCCAGTCCCTGCACTAACCACTAGGCCCAGCACAGAGCGGAGAACCCAGGAGCCCTGGCACCCAGTCCCTCCACTAACCACTAGGCCCAGCACAGAGCGGAGAACCCAGGAGTCCCAGCATCCAGTCCCTCCACTAACCACTAGGCCCAGCACGGAGCGGAGAACCCAGGAGCCCTGGCACCCAGTCCCTGCACTAACCACTAGGCCCAGCACGGAGCGGAGAACCCAGGAGCCCCAGCACCCAGTCCCTGCACTAACCACTAGGCCCAGCACGGAGCGGAGAACCCAGGAGCCCCGGCATCCAGTCCCTGCACTAACCACTAGGCCCAGCACGCAGCGGAGAACCCAGGAGGCGGCACCCGGTCCCTGCACTAACCACTAGGCCCAGCACGGAGCGGAGAACCCAGGAGCCCCGGCATCCAGTCCCTGCACTAACCACTAGGCCCAGCACGGAGCAGAGAACCCAGGAGTCCCGGCACCCAGTCCCTGCACTAACCACTAGGCCCAGCACGGAGCAGAGAACCCAGGAGTCCCGGCACCCAGTCCCTGCACTAACCACTAGGCCCAGCACAGAGCAGAGAACCCAGGAGCCCCGGCACCCAGTCCCTGCACTAACCACTAGGCCCAGCACAGAGCGGAGAACCCAGGAGCCCCGGCACCCAGTCCCTGCACTAACCACTAGGCCCAGCACAGGGCAGAGAACCCAGGAGTCCGGACTCCCAGTCCCACTGATCCAAGCCACTAGCGCGTCCTGCCTCCCGCCCACCATAGCCCTGGACAAGATCTCAGCTTCCCACCCCCTGGCCCTACCCCACTGGATCCTACCTCCCCGCAGTGGGGGAAGAACCCGGCGGAGTCCTGACTTCTCCCCCCCTCAACTCCATAGGGCTCCAGCTGCCCCGTCCTGCACTAACATGCGAAGAGGCCCCCGCTGGGTTTCAGGGCTGCCCGGCTCCGATTTGCTCTGCCCCTGGGCCAGCAGCTCGCCAGCTTCCCCCCCAGGTGGTACCAGGGAGGCCGGCACAGCCCTGGGCGGAGCCTACGAGTGCCCGTCACCCTGCATGTGGCCTCAGGCTGGCTCCCCTTGCCCGTTTGGTGGGGGGAGGAGAGTCCCAGGGGGCCAGAGAGCTCCCCGATCCATTGCCCCCTCGGGCTCTTCCCCCGTCCCAATGGGCGGGGCAGGCGCCGTTGGGGCGGAGACCGAATGGTGAGAGTTCTCTGCCCTCTGGTGACTGGGGCACCACAGAGGCAGGGAGCAGACATGGACAGGGAACTCACCAGACACCCCAAGGGGAGCCCCATTCTTCCAGCCTCGGAGCCATTACGGGAGCCAAAGCGAGGGGCTGCTGCAGCTTGGTTACCCTGTCGATCGGACCCCGTCTGCCTGTTGCCTCGTGAAGGGAATGGCCCGGGGCTGTGTGGCGGCCAAGCTGCCGTTTCTCAGCCTGTGGAACTCAAACCGCGGGCAGTTCCACGAGTGAACACACGTCTCCCTCCCAGCCGTTTACTAGTTAATACAGCAGGGGAGGTTTTTGGATCTTTAAAACGGGCATTTTTCAGCACAAAGTCGTTTCTCTCCCTCCCTCCCGCCTACAAAGCACAAATCCAGCGAGTATCCATGTGGGGTATTTTCTTTCCTTCTGCCGTTCTTTGTACCCCTTTTCAAAACCCTCACAGCAAGCCAATGGACCCAGCCGGGCGGTGGAAAGGAAGGAGGGGGCCAGACGGCCTATGGGCCTGCCCCCAGCACACACAGCCAGGTGTGCGCTCACAGCCGGGTTGGCTGGAGGAGGGGTCCGTTCTCCCCCACAGGGCGGGGGAAGGGGGTAAAACTGCCCCGGGACGCCGCTGGTTTGGTGATTCTCTCGCTTCCCTTCCTTCGTCTGAGAGTTTGTTTAAAAAGGACCCAACCGGTGGAAATCTCAAAGGAAACAAAACACTGAAACTCGCCGGTCACGCCTGCCCCTCGGAACAAAACCGCCTCGCCCCTCCCCCTCCGCAGGGGGGGTGCCCAAGAGCAGGGGGACTCAGCCCCCCGCCGCCGCGTCAGGCTCTGCCTCCATCTCCCCCCGCCAAGCCCAGAGCGCCGCCCGCCCGGCGGCCTCACCGCACGGCTTTGTGCCGGCCGCCACAGCAGCCGCAGTGGCCCCCGCACCAGTGGCAGGCGCGCAGGGGCAGGTAGCAGCACATGCAGGGCACGGCCAGCGAGAGCGCCACGAGCGCCAGCCAGCGGGCGCAGAAGTGCGGGTGGCCCAGGTCGCAGGAGCAAGGGTCCGAGTAGTCGCCCTCCGAGTCCGACATGCAGTGGTACAGCAGGCTCTCGGCGCACCACATGCAGCTCAGCTGGTAGACGCAGTGCCCCATGGGGTCCGGCGCGTCCTGGCACTGGCCCCGCCCGTTCTCCTCCCGGGTGAAGATGTCCCGGCAGTAAACGCAGCGGGAGGGCGCCGCGTCCTCCTCCGCGCCCCCTCCGCCACCCGCCGCCGGCTCCTTGGCCGGCTTGTGCCGGGGGGGCGAGGGCGCGGCGTGGATCTGGCAGGACGGGGAGCCCTTGGGGTCCCGGGGGCCGCCCCCCGCCGCCGGGCAGCGGCGCTCCTTGCCGCCCTTCTCGAAGTGCACGCACACGCCCGCCTTCTCGGGCACGGCCGCCCGCCGGTAGTCCTCGTAGCCCTTGCTGCCCCACGGGGCCCGGCACGGGCTGATGCCCTCCAGCTCCTCCTCGGCCGGCAGGGCCAGGGGCTGCAGGGGCTGCACCTGCTGCAGAGGAGACAGAGCTACAGCCCGGCCCGCTTGCCCGCCTCCGCCCCGGGAGTGCCGCTCTAGCCGCTAGGCCGCGCTGCCCTCCGAGTGCGGGAACAGAACCCAGAGGCCAAGCGCTGGAACCCCGGGTCCTCCGGCTCCCAGACAGGGGCCCCCGCTGCAAGCAGCCGGGGGCAGCTCCGCCAGCCCGCCCCACCCTCTCCCTGGGCCCTCGGCGCTGCCCGGACCCCAAACCTGTCCGCCCTGCGCACAAAATCCCCCCCGAGATTTTCCTGAGCGCCCCTTAACGCAGCCGCACGACCGCCAGGTGGGCTCCCGGGGCCGGGGGCCGGGCGGGGCCGGGGCCGGGGGCCGGGCGGGGCCCCTGCGTTTCCAAAAGGGACAGACCCCACTCCCCACCCCGGCAGGACGGCTTTCCCTGGAGAGGGCGACCCAGCCGCACGGGGCGGACCCTGCCCTCCCCGCCGCGGCCCACCTGCCCTGCCTGGCTCCCTGGCGTGGAGGCCGGCGCCGGGCCGAAGGCGAGCTCCTCGGAGGCGGGCGAGCGCAGGTAGCAGCTGGAGGACGACTCGCTGGTGACGATGGTGAGGTGCTTGGGGAGCATTTCCTGGCGGCTGTTGGAGGAGGATTCGCTGTCCGTGCGCGGCTGGGGGCGAAGGCGCAGGCCGGTGGGGAGAGAGTCCACAAGTGCGGCGCTGGGGGCATCGCTGACCCCTTCCTGCTCCCCATAGCCCAAGGCCCCCACGGGCCCCTTCCTGCTCCCCATAGCCCAAGGCCCCCACGGGCCCCTCCCTGCAGCGCCCCCCACGGACCCCTCCCTGCTCCCACAGCCCAAGGCCCCACGGGCCCCTCCCTGCTCCCCATAGCCCAAGGCCCCACGGACCCCTCCCTGCTCCCCATAGCCCAAGGCCCCATGGGCCCCTCCTCCTGCAGCGCCCCCACGGACCCCTCCCTGCTCCCCATAGCCCAAGGCCCCACGGGCCCCTCCTGCAGCGCCCCCAGGACCCCTCCTGCTCCCCATAGCCCAAGGCCCCAAGGGCCCTCCCTGCAGCGCCCCCCAGGGACCCCTCCCTGCTCCCCATAGCCCAAGGCCCCCACGGGCCCCTCCCTACAGCGCCCCAGGACCCCTCCTGCTCCCCATAGCCCAAGGCCCCCAAGGGCCCCTCCTGCAGCGCCCCATTGACCCCTCCTGCTCCCCATAGCCCAAGGCCCCACGGGCCCTCCCTGCAGCGCCCCCAGGACCCCTCCCTGCTCCCCATAGCCCAAGGCCCCCACGGGCCCCTCTCTGCAGCGCCCCCCAGGGACTCCTCCCTGCTCCCCATAGCCCAAGGCCCCCACGGACCCCTCCCTGCTCCCCATAGCCCAAGGCCCCCATGGGCCCCTCCCTGCAGCGCCCCCCATGGACCCCTCCCTGCTCCCCATAGCCCAAGGCCCCCACGGGCCCCTCCCTGCAGCGCCCCCCACGGACCCCTCCCTGCTCCCCATAGCCCAAGGCCCCCACGGGCCCCTCCCTGCTCCCCATAGCCCAAGGCCCCCATGGGCCCCTCCCTGCAGCGCCCCAGGGACCCCCCATGGGCCCCTCCCTGCTCCCCATAGCCCAAGGCCCCCATGGGCCCCTCCCTGCAGCGCCCCCCACGGACCCTTCCCTGCTCCCCATAGCCCAAGGCCCCCATGGGCCCCTCCCTGCTCCCCATAGCCCAAGGCCCCCATGGGCCTCCTGCAGCGCCCCCCACGGACCTCTCCCTGCTCCCATAGCCCAAGGCCCCCACGGGCCCCTTCCTGCAGCGCCCCACGGACTCCTCCTGCTCCCCATAGCCCAAGGCCCCACGGGCCTCCTGCAGCGCCCCCCACGGACCCCTCCCTGCTCCCCATAGTCTGCAGGGAGGGGCCCATGGGGGCCTTGGGCTATGGGGAGCAGGGAGGGGCCCATGGGGGCCTTGGGCAAGGGGAGCGCTGGCCATGCCGGGAAGGGCCCCAGCCAGGCCAGGCCTTTGTCAGCCACAGGGCCCCTGGGAGGGGCATCCCCGGGTGCCAGCGGGGGTCGCGGTGTCCCCTGCCGCCTCTGGGCGCTCCCGCCTCACTCCCCTCTGGGGACAGAGACCCCTGAGCCCTGCGCCGCGCCCTGGGCAGGGCACCGTGGGGGGCAGCCCCAGAGACAAGAGCCCGGGGCATCACGAGGGCTACATCCACACTGCAGAGTTTCTCCAAAAAACGTCCCTTCTGTCCACACCGCAAGCGCGCGAAGGGGCAGCGGGGACGCTCTCTCCAGGGAGAAGCCGTTTCCGAAGCGCTCTCTGGGGCCGGCGTGTGGGCGGGGAGGGGCGTTCTCGCAAGCCGAGGGAAGAGGAAAGAGCACAAGTGCCCGGTGGCCGCTCCGCCCGCAGCAATCCCGGGGCACAGGCAGGGCTGCCGGGGCTCCGGTATTGGCCTGGACACGCCGGTATTTGTGGCCTGTCTGGTAAAAACCCAGAACATGTGAACTGTCGGGTATTTTCTGGTTTTCTGGGGCGGAAGGCGGCTTGGGACGTTCCTCCCCTGCCGTGCCTGGCGGGGCAGAGGGAGAGGGGGGATTTCAAGGCGCAGTGACTGGGGGGGGTATGCGGTTTTTTATTCTTTTTTCGGTGAACTACGTTGATCTTTTTTTCTTTTGCTCAACCGATGTTTCCCGCCACGTTCGGTATTTTGGTGAAAGTGTCGGGGGCCCGGCTGACGTGCGCGGGGGGGTCCGTTCGGTGCGGGCGCTCTGCCCACAGAGCCGACGGCTGTCTGCGTGCGCTCGGCAGCGTGGCCGCGCTGGGGGAAGGACCCTGCAGTGCAGACGTAGCCTCGGAGGGAGAGGAGCCCGGCTGGGAGCGTCCTGTTCAGCCCATCGCCCGGCCACGGGGCCCGCCCCCCGCTGAGCTGGGACTCGCCCATCCCCCGCCGTTCAGCCCCACGCTAGGTCACGCTGCCCCCGGGGCACAGGGCTCCGAACGGCCAGGGCTGCAGAGCCCCCGGCCATGCGTGGGGCCGCTCTCTGGCTGTCCTTCCCCGCCAGGCAAAGGGCCCCCCAGCCACAGCTTACCACCCCTGCGTCATCCGCGCCGTCAGCGTCCTCCTGGGAGGAGGAGGAGGAGGAGAGCGAACCTGGAGGGAAGCAGAGGCAGGAGCATGAGAGCCAGGCTGGCGGTGCGGGGGCAGCGCCTCCGGGGCTGTGTCAGGCTGTCCTGTCAGGACCCCGCGGGGCAGGGGCAGCGCCTGGCCCTCCAGCTCTGCCCACAGCTGGGATCCCGGAGCAGCCTGGGCATCAGTAGCGCGAGGGGCTCCTGCCGCAGTGGCACGGGGGGGAAACTGAGGCAGAGGGAGACGCGCCCGGGGCCACGCTGCCTCCACGCTAGCTGCCCTGGGGCGGCTTGTCTGAGCCAGAGGGCCGTGCGACAGGGGGCCCAGGCCACGGCACGGCTGCGACTGGTGCCCCGGGGCTCGCCGAGTGGCCCCCCCAGAGAGACGCTCTCTGACCCCGCGGCCCCCTGCTGGCGCCCCCTGCAGCTCTTCCCTCTCCCCGGTGCCCCCCAGCTCTCCCCGTGCTGGCACAGCGCCCCTGCAGCTCTCCCGGCCCGGCACCCCCAGCTCTCCCTTGGCCCGGCCCCAACTCTCCCCGCACCAGCACAGCACCCCACGCAGCTCTCCCCTCCCCACCCGGCCTAGCGCCTCCAGCTCCTCCCCACCCAGAATCCCCACATCTCTCCCACCCAGCTCTCCACCCCTGCCTGGCGCCCCACACCTCCCCGCTTGGTGCCCCCAGCTCTCCCGCCGGCACAGCACCCCCGCAGCTCTCCCCACCTGGTGCCCCCACAGCTCTCCTCCCCACAGCTCTCCCCTGCCAGCACAGCACCCCCCGCAGCTCCCTCCCCAGCCCGGCGCCCACCTTCGGCCAGCTCGGCGAGGGCAGCCTGCACGCTGCGCTCGAAGGCCGCGGCGTCAGCCGGGCTCTGGAAGGTCAGGCCGAACTTGCTGTCGCCCACTTTCCAGTGGTGGAAGATGGGGTTCACCTTGTTGTAGACCAGGCCCCTCCGCAGCACGCACTCCAGGATGGTCTGCCGGGGGAAGGGAGGGGAGGGGAGGTTAGGGCCCAGGCCCAGGCTGCCCCCCCGCCCCCCGCCGAGCCAGGCTTACGGTCTGGTCGCGCAGCCGCTCCCCGCAGATCAGGTACTGGCGCCGCCGCCCGGCCTCCTCGGGGCGCCGCACCTTGCCGATCGTCACGTGGCTCAGGCCACCCCCGCCCATGGGCACCCATCCCCCGCTCGAGTCGTCTCGGGTCATCACCACAGCTCGCACCCGAAGCATGTAACTGCGGGGCACAAGGGGGCTCCGTGAGAGGCTCGGCCGCCCGCCCGCCGGGTCTGTGGGCGCACGTACCATCCGTCGCACGGCCAGTCTCATGAGTATCCATTGCATGGGCACTGCGCACCCTACCAATGCACTGCCTGTCTCACATGCACCCATCACACGGGCACTGCACATGCTCCATCACACGGGCACTGCACACCTACCAGTGCAAGGCCTGTGTCATGTGCACCCATTGCACAGGAACTGAATGTGCTCCATCTCATGTGCACTACACACTCTACCAATGCACAGCCTGTCTCACGTGTACCCATCACACGGGCACTGCATGCGGTCTCTCAGACCAGCACTGCACACCTACCAGTGCAAAGCCTATCTCACGTGCACCCATCGCATGGGCACAGCACATACGCCATCTCACGGACACTGCATGCGCGCTCTCAGATGGCACTGCGCACCCTACCAATGCACTGCCTGTCTCACATGCACCCATCACACGGGCACTGCATGCACTCTCAGAGACAGGCACTGAACACCTACCAGTGCAAGGCCTGTGTCATGTGCACCCATTGCACAGGCACCGAACGTGCTCCATCTCACGTGCACTGCACACTCTACCAATGCACAGCCTGTCTCACGTGCACCCATCACACGGGCACTGCAGACGCGCCATCTCATGGACACTGCACACCTACCAATGCAAATCCTGTTTCATGTGCACCCATTGCACAGACACTGCACATGCTCCATCACACGGGCACTGCATGCACTCTCACAGACAGGCACTGCACACCTACCAGTGCAAAGCCTGTGTCATGTGCACCCATTTCACGGGCACTGCACGCACTCCATCACACAGGCACTGCACACATGCCATCTCACGGACACTGCATGTGCTCTCTTGGACAGCACTGCACACCTACCAGTGCAAGGCCTATGTCATGTGCACCCATCTCACAGACACTGCAGGCGCTCCATCGCACGGGCACTGCACATGCACCATCTAACAGACACTGCATGCGCTCTCTTTCAGAGAGGCACTGCACACCTACCAATGCAAAGCCTGTGTTATGTGCACCTATTGCACGGGCATTGCAGGCTCTCCAATGCATGGGCACTGCACACACTCCATCGCATGGGCACTTCACGCACTCTATTGCACAGGCACTGCATGTGCTCCATCTCACGGACACTGCAAACCTACCAATGCAAAGCCTGTGTCATGTGCACCCATTGCACGGACACTGCAGGCACTCCATTGCACGGGCACTGCACACGTTCCATCTCACGGGCACTGCATGTGCTCTATTGCACGAGCACGTCACACCCTACCAATGCATAGCCTGTGTCATGTGCACCCATCTCACGGACACTGTAGGTGCTCCATCTCACAGGCAGTGCATGCAGTCTCTCAGACAGGCACTGCACACATACCAAGGCAAAGCCTATGTCATGTGTACCCATTGTACGGGCACTGCAGGCACTCCATCTCACGGGCACTGCATGCGCTCCGTCGCACAGGCACTGCAAACCCTCCGTCTCAGGGGCACTGCATGCGCTCCGTCACACAGGCACTGCACACTCTCCATTGCACAGATGCTGCACGTGCTACATTACACAGGCACTGCACACCCTACCATTGCACAGCCTGTGTCATGTGTACCCATCACACAGACACTGCATGCATGCCATCGCAAGGATACTGCACACTCTCCATCACATGGGCATTGCACATGGTTCATCACCCAGGCACTGCACGCACTCCCTCGTACAGGCACTGCATGCCCTCCATCGCACGGAGACTGCACACCCTACCAATCCACAGCCTGTGTCACATGCACCCATCACACGAGCACTGCACATGCTCCATCAGACGGGCAATGCACACCCTACCAATGCACAACCTGTGTTATGTGCACCCATTGCACAGTCACTGCACACTGTCCATCGCTTGCCAATTGCACCTGTTGCACAGGCCTACATGCCCCATGGCATAGGCACTATCTAACCCTGCCACATGGGCACTGCATGTCCCACCAATGTACAGCCTGTCTCCTAAGCACTGCGTCTCCTGCTAAAAGATTCTTCTGTTTCACAGGATCCCAACCACGGTGCATGCTCTGCATGCCTCATTAATGTGTAGCCTGTGTCACGTGCACCATCGTACAGGCACTGCACCCCCGGAGAAAGGATCTGTTCTGAAGCACTCCAGCCATTGTGCACACACTGCAAACACCAAAGGCTCCTCTTGCACTGCAGCCCTTCACTGCATGCACACTGCACACACTGCAAACATTCCTCCCGCCTCACATCCATCAGCCACCTGCATTGCAGGTGCACTGCTCACAGTGCAAAGGAGCTTCGTGTGTCACATTCAGCCCTGGGGCACACACTGCACAGCCCACTGCATGGCACTGCTTGCACTGCTCCTCAGAGGCACCCACACACTGGATGCTGCACGCAGCTATAAATGCGCCTCAGCTCTGCGCACGTTCCCGTCTGATGTGCACCAATGCACGGGCCCTGCAGCCCCACCGCCGTGCAGCCTGGCCCCTGCCAGCACTGCCTGTATCTTTGGGGTCCCCCCCCGCCGCACGCCAGCACCCCGTCCTGCATATGCCTCATCCCCTCCCGCACCCTGTCCTGCACACACCTTGTCCCCTCCCCGCCCCGCCCCTGCACCCACACCCCGTCGTGCATATGCCTCATCCCCTCCCCACCCTGCGGAACACCCACACCCTGTCCTGCACATGCCTCGTCCCTCCCCGTCCCCCGACCTGCACACGCCTCGTCCATTCCCCGCCCGCTGCACACTTACCCTGTCCTGCACACGCCTCGTCCCCTTCCCCACCCCTCCCACCCCCGGCCTGCACATGCCTCGTCCCCTTCCCCACCCTTCTCACCCCCGGCCTGCACATGCCTCGTCCCCTCCCCCGTCCCCTGACCTGCAGACGCCTCGTCCATTCCCCCGCCCCGCTGCACGCTTACCCTGTCCTGCACATGCCTCGTCCCCCGACCTGCACACGCCTCGTCCATTCCCCTGCCCCTCTGCACACTTACCCTGTCCTGCACACGCCTCGTCCCCTTCCCCACCCTCCCACCCCCGGCCTGCACATGCCTCGTCCCCTCCCCGTCCCCTGACCTGCACACGCCTTGTCCATTCCCCACCCCGCTGCACGCTTACCCTGTCCTGCACACGCCTCGTCCCTTCCCCACCCCTCCCACCCCGCCCTGCACACGCCTCGTCCTCCCCGCCCCACCACCCCGTCCTGCACACACCTTGTCCCTCCCCACAGCCGCCACCAGCCCCCGCCCCTCCTGTGTGGAGCCAGGAGGCTGAGGACGGCCCAACGTGACCCCTGCCAACCTCATCCCACATCAAGTGGTTCATTCACCGTCTGGGAGGCTTCCCTCTTCACCCCCCCAGCTGATCCCTGTCCCCTCCCCAGCCAACCCTCAGCCCCCCCCTGCCCACCTACCCCGGCCCCATTTGCTGCCACCCCAGCCCAACGCGCCACAGCACCAGTGGGCATGGGCAGTGCCGCTCCGACGCCCCGGGGCACAGAGGGGGGCCCACTGGCGCTGGGCATGGGCAGGGGCTGAGCGGTGCCCCTAGGGGAAATGCGGGTGTGAGGTGGCGGGGGGGTGAGGGGCCCAGGAAGCCAGAGGAAAAGGAAAGTGATTAATGGAGAAATAAGGGACGGCGTGTCCAGGGACACTGCCTGGCCAGTGGGCACTACTGCCAGCTCTGCCACTGGGCAAGTCCCAGCCAACCCCGTGCCTCAGTTTCCCCTGCCACTCTTGGCAGAGTCAGCTCCTCGGGCAGGGATGGTCTCTCGCTGGGTCTGTGACGAGCCTGGCACGATGGTGGCCAGATCTCGGCACCGCCTGGCACAGGAATGGGAAGAGAAGAGAACGGGGAGGGAAACGCTTTCCTCGCCTATGAACCCAAGAGACTCCCCTCCCTCCCCCATCTGCACTCAGGGCGAAAAGCCAAACCCTCCCCGTCCCACGGCCAGCCCGCTCCAACCGAATGGGGCGTTCAGTTTCCCCTTGTCACTTCAGTTTCCCTCCGTTAATGGGTTTGGACGAATGGGCTGAAATTTCGAAAGGAAACATCACTGGAAGGGGGAGGAAGGGACGGGGGACGCGGGGCAGCTTCCAGCCAAACCCCAGCCGAGCCCAGACGCCGCCCCCGCTGCACGGACATGGGCACGACCGCACACTGCCAGCGGGAAACAAGTCACAATGAAAAATTCCCCAGCAGCTCCAGAACAGGGCCCAGGCGTCGGGGGCCCGGAGCCGGCGCCGCGCTGAGCTCACAGGACCCAGGCGTCGGGGGCCCGGAGCCGGCGCCGCGCTGAGCTCACAGGACCCAGGCGTCGGGGGCCCGGAGCCGGCGCCGTGCTGAGCTCACAGGACCCTGGTGTCCGGGGAAAACGCCTGGGAAACACTGACACCCGCTTGGAGAAGCCCTGGCACCAGAGGGCGGTGCCACCTGGCGTCAGCCCAGCCCGACTTGCTGCTTGTGCCCTGCCATTGCTGCCAATGCCCTGAGCTCCCCGCTCACCCCCCTGCCAGCCCGGCCCTGCCCCCCAGCGCCCCTCCCTTTCTTAGTGCCACTCTCATCCTCCCACTCCCACCGCAATGCCAGCCACCTGACCTGGGCACTGATTAACCTGCTCCCCTCCGCAGCAACAGCCTCGGCTGCCCAGGTGTCGTACAAAGCGGCCCTGCTCACCGGCGGGGGCCGGAGTTAATCATTGACGGCGCGGAGCCGGGCGGCAGGGACAGGGGGCTTGGCACGGGCAGGGCCCCAAGGCCAGGCTGGAGGAGGGAAGCCGGCCGAGGGGAGGGGACTCTAGGGGCAAGTCCTGTCTCTGCCACAGTCTGCCCTGGGTGACCCCGGTTGCAACACTTTGCCCCTCCGCTGTAAGCTGGGCAGAATGACCGTCCCAGGCCAGAGCGGCTGGGCAGAGGCTGGGGGGAAGGCAGTGGCGATGCACCCTCCCAGGGGGCCCCCAGCACAACAGCACCCAGGTCCCTGGCTCACCTGGGCCACGCTCGCTGCAACGCCACCAACCAGAGCCACTACAAGCAAAAGTCGCCCCCTCGAAACAGGGGAGTCGGGGCAGGACCTGGGTGCAGCTCGCTCAGGCTCGGCCTGGCTGGGCTTTGGGCCATGCTGGGGTGAGGGACCAGGTGTGACGCGGGGGGAGGGGGGGGCTGTCCTTTCTTGAGGGCCTGGGCCCACTCTGGTCGGGCTGTCATTGGTTGCTGTGTGGGCTGTGGGTGTGTGTGCACTGCCCAGCGGGGGGGGGGAGCCCTGAGGGCAGGCACGTTGGCCATGGCCCAGCAACTTCACACCTGGCCGGGGGAGGGGTGTGAACAAAGGGGGGGGCTGCCTGGGGGGAGGGAGTGGCCGGGGGCTGAGAGGGGGGGCAGTCTCAGCTGGGCTAACATGGAGAGAACAGACTGAGCCGAGTGCGGGGAGCTCAGGGGCCTGGGTACCCCCCCCAAGAGGTCTGAGGCTGCCGGCCCCTCACTCCGCTGTCCACCTCGAACCCGGGCCGGGCGGTATCTCCGAGAAGCAACCAACCCGCCCTGTTCTACTGGCTGGCGGAGTCCCATCTGGCTGCTATGGGGGTGCAGGGTCGGGGGTTCCCGATGCGCCGTCGCACCAGGTGCTCCCACCTTGCCCCCAGATCAGCTGTGCTCCATACAGCAGCCGGGGCCCTGGCAGCCTGCGCCCCTCTGACCACGCCAGAGCCGGTGCAGCGCTTGGCATGAGGGGATGCTGCCAGATGCCATGCAGTGCCCATGCAGAGCGCCGTGCAGTGCCCCGTGCAGTGCCCATGAAGAGCCCCGTGCAGAGCCCCGTGCAGTGCCCGTGCAGAGCCCCGTGAAGAGCCCCGTGCAGAGCCCCGTGCAGTGCTCCGTGCAGTGCCCTGTGCAGAGCCCATGCAGTGCCCTGTGCAGAGCGCCATGCAGTGCCTGTGCAGAGCTCCCTGCAGTGCCCCGTGCAGACCCTCCCCACTGTCCCCTGCTGCACCAGAGCCCGGGGGGCCCAGCCTAGTAGACTGTGTGTGCTCCAGCCCTGTGGTGGGATGGCAGTGGGAGGCGGGGCTGGAGCACCAGCACAGGCTCCCCAAGTCAGGGGGGTCTGAGTCTTGGGGCCCAGACCCAGGCAAGCCAGGGCCACATCCAGCCCCCAGGCCTGAGGTTCCCCACCCTGGAGCTAAGGGGGGGGTAGAGATGTGTGCAGCCCCCAGGCTGCCCGCGAGCGGTGCTCTTTCTGGTGTGCGCAAGGGTGAGGGCCGTGGGGGCGAAGCCGCTGCCGGGACTGGAGCAGGAGGGCGGTTTGGCAGAACCCGAACCGATTTCGCTTGGATTTTTCCCAGCAAAAAGGACGAAATGCCGCTGTGGGGTCCTGCCTACGAGTTCTGCACCTCCAGGGCCAGGGCCCGTTCCGAGACAAGCCCTTTCGAAGGCAGTCCCCGAACCGCTGCGCTCAGAAAGAGCCGAGCTGCTCCTGCGGGTTTCACGGCCCTCCCGCCCCCGCGGTGGTGGCACCTGGACTGCACCCAACACCTGCACCCCCAGCGCCCAGCGGCAGGAAGGACCCGCTTTTTGGGTCCGTGTTCAGCTGCAGGCGCCAGGGGTGCCAGTCCCGGAGCCGGGCTCCCTGGGCCACCGGAATACAGCATCCTCCACCCCGGACCAGCAGGCCCTGCGCCTCTCCAGCAGGTGGGCTGGGGAGGGCCAAATTCCCTCGTGCCAGCGCCGGGCCGCACGAGGGCAGGACGGGCCCCGGGCGAGGGGAGCGTTGCTCGCTGCACCCACTGCCTGTGCGATCGGAGGTGGCAGGCACGCACGGCTCCCACGGTCAGTGTCGTGCACAACCCACCCCCCACCTCGCGCCACAGCCCAGGCGCTCCATGGGTGCCATGGCAGTAGCCCTGGGAGGAAAACCCAGCGTGGCCAGAAGCCCACGGAGTCGGGCAGCCCGGTGCTAACACCACGTCTCGCGAGCCACACGTGGAATCCCGGCAAGCCGCAGGCTGCCCGCCACGGTCGGCAGGTTCCCCAATTGCGCCCGTGTCCGAGGCAGGCGGGGCCACCGGGCCACGCCGAGAGTTTTCATGCCCCAAAGGCCAGGCTCTCCAGGTAGTCTCAGCTCCCCCAACGAGGAGGCGTCTGGCAGGTGGAGGGACACTCTCCAGCCCTCGCCGGCGCTCAGCAGAGCCGCCCTTGGCGCTCCTCACACTGCAGCCTCGCTCCGCACCCTGCCGCGGCTTTGCCAGCCTCCCCTCGAGGTGCTCCCGCCAGGCCGCCCGGGGGCCCAGTCAGGATGCTCTGCCTCTCAGCGCTCACGGCCACAAGGGATGATCCGACCCCTAAAGGGGCCCAGCCGGAAAACAGCCCCCGAGCATCCTATCCAGCAAGGGAGCCGGGGGCAGCACTCCCACCCCAGAGCCCGGCGTCCCACCCCTCCACTCCCCCCCCAGAGCCCGGCGTCCCACCTCCTCCACTCCCCTGCGAAGCCCGGCGTCCCACCCTCACCTCCCGCCCCAGAGCCCGGCGTCCCACCCCTCCACTCCCAGAGCCCAGCATCCCACCCTCCACTCCCAGAGCCCGGCGCCCCACCTCCTCCACTGCGGAGCCCGGCGTCCCACCCCTCACCTCCCGCCCCAGAGCCCGGCGTCCCACCTCCACTCCTGCAGAGCCCAGCATCCCACCCCTCCACTCCCAGAGCCCGGCATCCCACCCTCCCCAGAGCCCGGCGTCCCACCTCCTCCACTCCTGCGGAGCCCGGCGCCCCCCCTCACCTCCCGCCCCAGAGCCCGGCGTCCCACCCCTCCACTCCCCAGAGCCCAGCATCCCACCCCTCCACTCCCCAGAGCCCGGCGCCCCCACCCTCCACTCCTGCAGAGCCCAGCGTCCCACCCCTCCACTCCCCCAGAGCCCGGCATCCCACCTCCACTTCCCCAGAGCCCGGCGTCCCCACCTCCACTCTGCGGAGCCCGGCATCCCACCCCTCACCTCCCGCCCCAGAGCCCGGCGCCCACCCTCCACTCCCAGAGCCTGGCGTCCCACCCCTCCACTCCCAGAGCCCGGCATCCCACCCCTCCACTCCCAGAGCCCGGCGTCCCACCTCCTCCACTCCCCTGTGGAGCCCGGCCCCACCCTCACCTCCCACCCCAGAGCCCGGTGTCCCACCCCTCACCTCCCGCCCCAGAGCCCAGCGCCCCACCCTCCACTCCCGCAGAGCCCGGCGCCCCACCCCTCACCTCCCACCCCAGAGCCCGGTGTCCCACCCCTCACCTCCCGCCCCAGAGCCCGGCCTCCCACCCCTCCACTCTCGCCCCAGAGCCCAGCGTCCCACCCCCTCCACTCCACCCCAGAGCCATGGCCCATGTATGGAACCCAGTCCCCTACTCCCTTCCCCAAGGCAGGAAATGAGCCCCCGAGTCCTGACTCCCAGCCCGCGCTCTAACCACTAGCCAACACTTCCCAGCACGGAGCTCCCGAATCCTGACTCCTAGTCCTGCTATGTTCTAACCACTAGCCCACACTCCCCAGCATGGAGCCCAGGCCTACTGGCTTCCAGCCCACGTTCTAACCTCTGCCCCACAGATGGGGCTGGAGGCACAAACAATATTCCACGTGCTCCGTGCGACACAAGCACCCCGCTGACACCCAGCTTCCCAGCCCCCCCTTTCTCGTGCATCCCCGGCTCTGGCTGCTTTACTTACGGGGCAAGCACGTTAACTGGTGGTGCCTGTCCCGAGTGGCCGCCCCAGGGGCAGCCTGGTGTTCGGAGCGGCCTGCAGCCATTTCTCCCCATAGTGCAGTCACATACAGAGCCCTGCGGCCGCCAAAGCCACCCTGCCACTCAGGCAGGTTGTGGGCAGGCGGGGGGAGGCCTTGGCTCAGGAAGGAGAAGCCAGGAAAACACGACGCACGTTGCCTGGGGTTTACTGCTCCCCAGGCGGGAGGCCGCACGCCTGGGTTCTGTCCCCAGCTCTGGGAGGGGACTGGTAAGGGGGCAGGGAGCATTCCTGGAGCCTGTCCCAGCCCTGGGGAAGGAGCAGGGGCCCTGGGAGTCGGGCCCTGGTCTGAACTGTCTCCTCTTGTCCCTTCCCCATGCTGTGAAGGGGCCAGAGCCAGGCTGAGCCACCCCCCAGTGCACCAGGTGGGCCAGGCTGCGGGCTGGAGGCCTTGGCCAGCCACAAGTAGGTGGCTCCCAGCTCCTCGGAGACCTGGCCCAGATGCCCACTTCCCAATTTACAGGTGGGGGAACCAAGGCACTGGGCAGGGGCGGGGCGGAGCGGGGCCGGGCCGGGCCGGGCCTCCCGATAGGAGCTGCACCCTGCTCAGACCGCAGCGCCCACACCCTGGGAGAGTGGCTGTGGTCGCGTGGGCCTCATTGCATGCACCCCCCATGGACTCTGCTGGAAAACATCCACTTTGCAACAACAAACCCGAGAATGCAAACTTCCCTGCTTATCCCCATCCCGCGCCCCATCCCCTGCCCCCATCCCCATCCCCTGCCCCGTCACCCCATCCCACTGCCCCATCCCCTGCCCCGTCACCCCATCCCACTGCCCCATCCCCTGCCCCCATCCCCATTCCCTGCCCCCGTCACCCCATCCCACTGCCCCATCCCCTGCCCCCATCCCCATTCCCTGCCCCCGTCACCCCATCCCACTGCCCCATTCCCTGCCCCTATCCCCATCCCACTGCCCCCATCCCCTGTCCCCATCTCCCCATCGTGCTTTCCGCATCACCCCCATCCCGCGGCCCCCATCACCCCGCGGCCCCCTGCCCCCCTGCGGGCTTGAAGAGATTTGATGCTGGGGGGGGAATAAATAAAACCAACAGACCACCAGGGTGTAATGAAGGAAGCTCTCCCCACCAATCAGAAGACAGCGCGAGGCCTTCCCGACGCTCCGGAATATGAATGAAGATTTTTCTCAAGACGAGCTCCGGAATAAAGTCCCAGATGGGAGGCGGCGCCAGGCCCCCCCGGCCGATAGCGCAGCATCGCCGGGCGCGTTGGAGGCATGTGCGTGACATCACGACGGGTTGCCGTGGGAAACGACATGAGGGCTCGCAAGAGGAAAGACACTACAGCGAAGTGGACCCACCGATCCCTGGGGGGGGGGGATAGGGGAGAACCGGGGGGGGGGAGCGACGCGGAAAGGACAGCGCTGCTCAGAGACAGGAGACATCCCTACCCCCCCGCAGCCGCTCCCCATTTCCCGTCCATACAACGGTGCATTTTTCTGCGGGCCCCGCCATTATCACCCTGCACGAATATGAATGTAACAACATCCGGGGGGGTTCAGCCCGGAGAGGACCATTTTCAATTGACCAGTACATAAGCCCGAACCCCCAGGAGCGCGAGGCCATTGTGCGCCTCGACTTCCCCCTCTGCCCCACGCCCTGGCCTGTCTCGCGGCCGCCCGCCCGTGCTCCGGGAACAGCCCCAGCCCCTCCCCACGGACCGCTCGGAAGTCTCCCCTAGATCACAAGAGTTTCAAAGGCCCCGTCGCCGCACCTGCCCGCCACACGCGCGTCCGAGCACGCCCCGCGCACAGAGCCGGGGCAGCCGGGGCCCGGATACGTACAGTCCGGTGGCGACGCTCAGTGCAGAAGCCGGCTGCCGATGCACAGATTTGGGGGATCAAAGCAGTGGGGTTTATTGTGTAGAAAAGGCCCCCCCAGATGCGCTCTGTAGCCCCCCCGCCCCGCCCCGCCCCGCCAGGGCGGTAGGCGCCGGGCAGCGGGCGCGCAAAGAGGAATGTTGCAAACGCTCATCTACGGCCCCACGGCTGGATCCTTTCAGCCCATCTCAATGGAAACCGTGGGATTTTTGTGAATGGAGGGTCACATGACCCAAGCGAGGCTCTTTGTCCCTCTCCCTTCAATAAACAACAGGTGAACGAGAAAAAAAAAGACTCCAAGATACATGGGGAGTGGGGCGGGCATAGGCTGTGCCACTGTCACTCCGCACCTCCCCAGTTCCCACGGCGTGACAGCACGGGACGGAAAGCCCCCACCCCCACCCTCACCCCCACCCCCAAACCTGACATGCCAAGAAGGGAAGGAAATTAAACCCACCATGATGGATCCTCTAGGTGAACCCTGTCTTCCTCTTCTTTTTTTTTTATGAATGAATCCAGATGCAAATCGGATTGATTCACAAACAAATACCCTTCAGTCTCCCCCCTCTCAGGGAAGGGGGGATCTAATTTCATTCATAAAAAGTACCCTAATAAAACGCGTTTGGCTCTAAAGCCATCCTTTAACCAGGAGAGGACGAGAGAAGAAATGACATTAAAGCCAGCAGCAGCAGCTGGACGGAAGGAGAATGGAGACATGACAGCATGCAAGATGCTTTCCGAGATGGCTTTTTATTTGGCCTCCTTCTCAAAGGCACATTTCTGAAGCCGCAAAATAACATTTTCAAATCCTCGTTTTGCCAAAAAAAGAGGGGCAGAAATTGGGTTAAAAGAGCCCCCCCTTTTCTTGCTCTTATGGGGATTTTAAGGGGGGGCCGAGAGACTCACTCTAAATCCATGCTGGTGCAGCTGCTCTATGTGTGGCTTGGGTGTGTTTTATATGGGGGGGGATTTTCCATTTTTTAAAATTCTCTTTTCTCTTTGGTTGTTCATCATTAGAAGGAGAATGAGGATCCAGCAGCCATTTTTCAGCAAGTAACATTTCTAATCCCTCCTCCCCTTTTTTCCTACCCCCCCACCATTCCCAACCCACCCTCCCTCCCCCCCTGCACCTGCCTTGGTTAATACTGACCACAGCTGGGGGGCTGGACTGATTTCTTACACCGGGAGTGGAGAATCACGAGCTGGGGAGAGAAGAGTCTCCAAAGCTGAGCTGGGAAAAGGGAAAAGGAGCAGAGAAAAGTGGATTCCACTTGGTCCTAATGCCCCTGTAGGATTAGGGGAGGGGAAATCAAAGCGCCTGCACATTAATCATCAGCCGATGGTTAGGGAGGGAAGGGGACGTGGGTCGGAGCCCGGGCTGGAAGAGCTTGGGGAGGACTGGCCAGGCAATGACTCCATGCTGAGTTTCTCACTTGTCTCTGAAATGGGTCAGAACCAGAGGCTGGGGCTGGAAATTCAGGGAGGACTGGCACCCAGATCAGAATCCGATCCCAGTGCCTGCCACTGGGCCCAAGCCAAATCTGAGTCCAGAACTCTGGGGGAGGACCCGCACACACAGCCCGGGCCCTTCCCAATTCCAACGGCCAAGAACTCGCCGGCCAAGGCCCTGCCAGGGGGCCTGGGGTTCAAAGCGGAGGCCGGACCCGGTGGCTGCTCAGGGTCACATGGGGCCTCTGGATCCCATGGGGCCTCTGGATCACATGGGGCCTCTGACTCTGGATCCCGGCCCAGCGAGCCGAAGCAGCAGCCCGGGTCAGAACAAGGGAGTGAGCAGCGTGCAGCGCCAGATCCGGGTTGGGGAGCGAGGCCTGGCCAGCCCCATGGCAGCGGCTTGGAGACTCTTGTGTCTTGGTGCCCCGGCGGGAAGGGCGGCCTGGAATATGCCTGGGTTGGGGCGAGAGCCATGTGGCACCCCGGCGCACCGGGTTCAAGGCCCGGGCATTGCCGTAAGGCACAGGTGGGGTCTGGGCCGGGCGCTGGCTATTACACCGGGAGAGCAGCTCAGCCCCTTCAGGGAGGGAGCCTGAGGAGAAGCCCATCAGCGTTTCGGAGCCTTGGTTGCCATGGCGATGCCAGCGAAGAACCTACCTTGAGCCTAATTCTGCCTGGCGAGCCAGACCCAGGTTCTGCACCATGGAGCTGGCGCTCTCGCTACCCAATGGGCCGGCTGAAACGAGTGACCCGAAACCTCAGCCCCGCGGGGACTTTCCGTTCTAACCCCCCTCCTTTGCCTGGCAATGCCCAAGGCGGGCAGGCGTGGCTAGTGCCAGGGCTAGGGCGAAGCCCCGGGTGCGGGATACACCACCGGGGAACCGCACGGACTCATGGCCGCCCGCTCAGCAGAGACAAAAGACGTACCTGTCATTTCAGGCTCCCTGTCTGCCCAAGGTGCTCATGTGAGGAGGCAGTGTTGCCTAGTGGCAGGCAGGAGACTTGGGTTCTACCCTAGCACTGGCCTGCTGGCCGACACCGGGCAAGTCTGTGCCTCAGTTTCCCCACCTGCACATCAGGGCTGATAATACACTTCCTGAAGGAGGTCGGCCTCCAGACCTGCCGGTTAGTGGTAGGGATTAGTACACGCTCCTCCTCCCCACTGGGGTCCCCAAGCACCTCACAACCCTGGATCCCTTTCGCCCTCCCCCCATGCCCTCGGCAGGCAGGACTCAGCTATTATCCCCATGGTACAAAGGGGGAAACTGAGGCCTGACACGGCCAGAGCCCAGATTTCCACAGGCGCTTAGGCACGCAGGAGCCTACAGGTAACCCTCTAGGTCTTGCACCTCCCAAAGACCTTTCCAAGTCTGAGCCCAGCCGAGGTCGTGTGGGAGGCCTGCAGGGAGCCAAAGGCCCAGCCCAGCTGCCTGTCCCCGGGCGGCAACCCAGCCAGGTGCAACTTAGGGTCAGGCTCAGCCAGGGTGGGTGCCCTGGGGGCTGCCTGGGATGCAGGCTCCTTACATGGGGGCGCACAGCTCCGAGGCTCTGTACTGGGGGGCGGGAGAGGAGGTGGGGAGGGATGTACACGGGGAGAGGGGCGGGGAATGCACCTGGGATGGGGGTATCTGTGATGCAGGAACCGGAGAGGGGCCCCTATGGGAAGGCAGGGCGGGGTGCACTGTGGGGGCGTGGGGAGAGGCAGGAGCTCCTGGGCGGGGGCGCAGGTGAGCAGGAGGCACGGAGGGTGGCTGTCCAAAGGAGGGGCACCGGGGGCTGGCTCTGGGAGGGGCTGGGCGGGGGCCAGAGGAGTCTCTGGAGTGAGCAGGGCTGTGGGGTGGGAGGCTCACGGGACAGAGAGATTCGGAAGGGGCGGCCTGGCGGGTTCAGAGAGGGCGGGGCGGGGCGGTTCGGAGGGGCGGGGCTGGCGGGTTCAGAGAGGGCGGGGCGGGGCGGTTCGGAGGGGGCGGGGCTGGCGGGTTCAGAGAGGGCGGGGCGGGGCGGTTCGGAGGGGGCGGGGCTGGCGGGTTCAGAGAGGGCGGGGCGGGGCGGTTCGGAGGGGGCCGGGCTTTCTCCCCCCCAACCCCCGGAGCCCGCGGCCGTTGGGTTCCAGGCTCCCGGCGGTTCTGGCCCGGCCCGGCGGTGAGAGGGGGCAGGAGCAGGGCTACTAACGGGGCGGGGTCAGGAGAGGGGCGGAGACGGGGAGGGGCCAGGGAGAGGGCGGTGACGGGGAGGGACCAGGGGAGAGGGGTGGTGGACGGGGCGGGGGCCGGGGAGAGGGGCCAGGGGAGAGGGGCGGTGACGGGGAGGGGCCAGGGAGAGGGGCGGTGACGGGGAGGGGCCAGGAGAGGGGCGGTGACGGGGAGGGACCAGGGGAGAGGGGGCGGTGACGGGGAGGGACCAGGAGAGGGGGTGGTGACGGGGGCGGGGCCGGGAGAGGGGCGGAGACGGGGAGGGGCCAGGGAGAGGGGTGGTGACGGGGAGGGACCAGGGGAGAGGGGCGGTGACGGGGCGGGGCCAGGGAGAGGGGTGGTGACGGGGCGGGGCCAGGAGAGGGGCGGTGACGGGGAGGGACCAGGGAGAGGGGGCGGAGACGGGGCGGGGTCAGGGGAGAGGGGTGGTGACGGGGCGGGGCCAGGGGAGAGGGGCGGAGACGGGGAGGGGCCAGGGAGAGGGGCGGAGACGGGGCGGGGTCAGGGGAGAGGGGTGGTGACGGGGCGGGGCCAGGGGAGAGGGGCGGTGACGGGGGAGGGGCCAGGGGGCAGCATAGGAGGGTTGGGGCATGGGCCATTATTCTGTGGGGCAGGAAGGGGACACTGCCCCAAGTGGGCGTGGGGGCGCAGACAAGGCATGGGAGGTTATGGGCCAGCTGGGGGGCAGGGCTGAGGCTGTCTGGGCTTGGGGCAGTTGCGGCAGGCGCACTGGGCTGGGGGGGGGTGTTCCCGAGCCATTCCCCTCTGGCTTTGGGGGCAGAGGTGGCTCACTGGGGGGGGCTGGAGGAAAAGCCTTTGGTCCGGGCTGGGGACGGGCGTGGACCAGCAGGGGCTCACTAGCCCCCAGCGCTGCTGCCCAAGCCAGGGGCCGGTGGCGAGCCAGGCTTACACCAGGTCCAACAGGCAGCAGCATCAGGACCGCTCTTCCCGCTCGGCCACAGTGGGGGCCCTAGACCACGTCCCTTTCCACTTCGTGCCTCAGTTTCTCCTCCCGCCCTTTGTCCAGTTAGCTTGTCAGCCCCTGGGGGCAGGGACTGTCTCTGGCACTAGTGCCCAGCCCAGGGGGGCTGCTCTCTCTCTAGGCCCGGAACGCGCGCTCTGCTACCCAAAACAGTCATCACGCTTCAGGGAGGCCTTTGAAAGGGCACGGGGGCAGGGGCTAAACACCAGCTTTTCAAGGCCAGAGCTCCAGCAGCACTTGCTCCCTGTACGTAGCTGTTTATTGGTGTCCCTGGCAGCTTGGCCCCTCTCGGCTGCGCTAGGCGCTGTACAAAGCCACAGCAACTGGACAGCCCTTGCCCCAGCCAAGAGATGCCAGCGGGAGACAGGCAGGCAAACAGACAGCAGTGGTCCATGTGAGGGCCCAGAGTCTGGCCAGAAGGGACCTGCAGACCAGGCGCTGATGAAGTAGACAAGGGCTGGGAGGAAAACCAAACCTGCAGAGGGCCCGGACCTTGCCCAGGCCAGGCGCGGAGGGGCGACGAGTTTGCAAGAGTCTCTAGCCACTGGGCAGCGCTGTCCTTCTCTCCTAGGGCGAGGGTCGAAAATGGGCAACGTGCAGTCGGAAGCACCGGCGGACGCAGCCCTGGCGCCAGGCAGAGGTGGGGACGGGAAGCCCAGCTTGGCCGACAGCTGCTCCGCAGGTACCCCACACGAGACCGTGACGCTCCCGCCTCAGCCCGGAGCCCCTGCAGCCAAGGAGCCCTGCCTGGCCCCGGGCAGCGAGCCAGACGGACACGGGGGGCAGGCGCCGCCCTCAGAGCTGGGCAAACGCTGCTCCAGGACAGCCAAGCTCGCGCTGCCGTCCGTGTGGGGCCAGGGCCCCAGCAGCCCCCGCAAACACAGCGAACCCGCCCAGGAGCTGGGGCCGGGGAGGGCCGGCAAGGGCACGGAGCCAAGCCCAGCCCAAGGGGACCCCCAGGCCCCAGCGGGCCCGCAGCACCCGCCCCCCGAGCAGGACGAGCTGAAGCCCAGGAAGGCCGCGCCCAAGGGGAAGACCAAGGGGGAGCCCGTTTCCGTCCTGAGGCCAGGCGGCCAGGGCGACCTGCCGGGCAAGTGTGCGGCTGCCCCAGCACCACTAGAGCGGGCCCAGGGGACCGGCACCCCCAAGGGCCTGACGGAGCCCCAGGCCCGGAGCCCAGCCCCGGCAGACGCGCCACACGCCAAGGACCAGGGTGGGCCTCGTGCTGCAGCAGAAAGCCCGGCCAGGGCAGCCCCCCCGTGGCCTCCGCCCACCTCCGGAGGGAAGAAACCGCCCCCGTCTCACGAGGAAGGCAGCCGCGGCGACACCAAGGCACCCACCAGTCCCCGCCCCGCGCCCAGCGCCCAGGCCCGGCCCCGCCGAGCCAGGGAGCCCCCGGGCGGGCCAGAGGGCGGGGTAAACCCAGAGGGGGTGCAGGCCCTGCTGGAGCACGGCCTCAGCTTCCTGTACAAAGTCACCATCCAGCCTGGGCAGCGCCCGCCCAGCATCAAGGCCATCAAGCACCGGGCCAGCCTCATCTCCTCCGGCATCTCCTACGCTGACGCCCTGAAGCAGAGTCCCCAGCTGGCCCCGGGCGGCACCCCTGGGTCCCCCCCGGCGGCCGAGAACCTGCCGCTGCTCAGGGAGCTGGACAGGAGGGAGCAGGAGGAGCTCGACTCCTTCACCCAGGCCTTCCTGGAGCAGTTCCAGAAAATGGGCACCAAAGAGCCGGCCCCACCGGCCCCCCAGGTCCCCAGCCAGGCCAAGCAGCAGCTGCATCTGGTCAAGATCCTGGACGACCTGACATCCTTCAGCCGCAGGGGCCCGGAGGGGCCGAAGCCCAGAGCGCCCACCCCATACCCGCAGCGGCGCAAGGGCCAGGGCAGGGGCGGCCCCAGGCTGGGCTCCGACGTGGCTCCACTTGGGGGCCACCTGCAGCCCCACAGGCCCTGGCTGGCCGAGGACACCAGGAAGAGCCCGGGGCCCAACGGGGAGCCCCTCGGGGAGTCCCCTCAGAGCAGCCCGGCCTCGCTCGCGGAGCTGGAGCAGCGCCCACAGGCCGGGAAGACCCAGCAGCGGCAGGGCCCAGAGACAAATCCGCCAGCAAGGGCTGCTCTCCTGCCCACCCCAGGCGTGCCCGCCTTGCCCCCGGGGCAGCCCGGCCCAGGGAAGGACCAAGCCATGGTCCTGCCTGGGCAGGAGGCTCTTCCTCCCAGCCCAGTGCCCACGTGCCCCGAGGCGCCCTGCCCCGGGGCAGCCCGGCCCCACACGGCCCCAGCGCAGGGCGGCGCCTCCAAGGGGGTGCCCGGCCACACCAAGCCGAAGGCTCGCAAGCCGGCCACGGCGAAGCAGCAGTCCCGAGCCGCGGGGCAGCCCAAGGCAGCCGCCAGCCCCAGGCCCCAGGAGAAGATCAAGGCCCATGGGCAGCCGAAGGCCAAAGCGCCGAAGGGGCGGGCGCTGCGGCAGGGGCAGGAGGCCCCAGAGTCCCCGCTGGCCCCGGCTGAGGCCTGCGAGCCGGGTGCGGACGGCTCGCCCCACCAGCCCCAGGCGCCCGCCCACCACTGGCCGCCCTTCCAGCTCACCGAGTCCTGCCCCCGCAAGTGCTACTGCAGGCACCAGGAGCAGAGGCAGCTGCCGAGGAACATCTCCGCCTGGTGAGTGGGGCTGCGTCTCCCAGGAGACAGGGGCGCGGGCCCCCATCCTCAGAGCCCAGGGGAGCCGGGCCTTGGGGGGAAGGGGGGGGGGCCTGGCTGAAAGCCTCGTGAATCATTTCAGTCGGAGAAAGCTCAAGCGTTCAGCCAGGCCGGGGCTGGGCCGGACCTCACCTGCGGGCGGCGAAGAGCCCCCGAAACTCTGCCAGCGAGCAACCACGGCACTGGCTCCAGGCCGGCCGCTCTGACGGGCTGTTAGCAACCCCTTCAAGCCAGGCGCTCGCTGGCCACGCAGCCCTCAAAACTCGGGGAGGGGAATCTCGCCTTGCACGTGCCTGGGGGAAGGGGGAATCTCGCCTTGCACGTGCCTGGGGGAGGGGGGAATCTCGCCTTGCACGTGCCTAGCGCTCTGCTGCCAATAGTTTGACCAGCAAACTCTCCCGCTGGAGATGCAGCTTCCGCCGGCAAGAACGTGCATCTGCCCGTCCCGTTCCCCGCGCAGGAAGAGCTGCCAGAGGCAGCCGAACCGGGGGAGATTGCCCGAGTGTCCGCGCCACCCACCCCACCTCCTGTTCTCTCCTTTAACCCTTCCCTGCAGGCTGACTCCCTCTGCCAACCACCTGCTTGAGCCGCCCTGGGTCTCCACGGCCATCCTGGCTGGATCCCTGGTCGCCGGCACCAGGTTATTCCTGGAGTCGTACGAGCAGCAGGCGGGAGACGACGACTGACGGACCCTCAGCTTCCCCATCAATAAACCGCCTTGGCCAGCTCCGTGGCTCCCCTCTATTCCCACACCCGTCCGCACAGGAGCGGCCGCAGCAAGCGGAACGGCTCCTGGGCATGTGCCCTCGCCTGGCCTTGCCACCCGAGACAGCGGGCCTGGCTCTTAGCTAGCGGGGGCCGCCGCAGGCCGGGGGTATGGAGCCGCTGCCGAGGGGAAGGGGGGACCCCGCCATGGGGAAAGGGCTGTGCAGAGGCCCTGGCTTGGGAAGGTGGACACGGAGGCCCTGGGGACACAGGGCGGTGCAGGGAGCGCCGGGGGAGGGTCTCGCCCGGCTGCGCCCAGCTCTGGGCAAGGGCCCTCTCCTCACAGCTGCCAAAGGAAATCCCAGGGCAAGCCCCCATGAGTCAGGCAAACCCAAGGTGCTTGTCCAAAGCCCTTGCACCCGGCAGCACTAGGACCAGCGCTGCCCCTTTTCCCGCCTCCCACTGCAGCGCGGGTGCTAGGCCAGAATGGCAGCAGGGGGTTGGCCCGGGCTGAGGGACTTGGTTGCAGAGTAAAGCGCCCCCCCTTCCCCTGCTCTGCCGGATGAAGCCTGTGGGCAGGTCAACACAGGGGCCTGATCTCCAAGTAACCAAGTGCGCCGTAACTCCCGCCCCGACACGGGGCCTCGCAGCACCCCCAGCGAGGAGCCGACTCCGAAATAACGGGTGGGGCGGGGCTCCAAAATGGGGCTTGGGGACCCACTGCTGGGACGTGCTAGCTAGGACCCTGCTCCGCTGCGAGCTGAGGGACACAGGCCCCCGGCCGAAAGCAGTCTGGGGGGGTGGGGAGCTGACCAGCCCCGGTGCCTTGCTAAGGGCAGGGCGCTCACAGTCACCGACTCCAGGGGAAAGTCAGTCGCGAGTCGGCGGCTTTTGCCTGGGGCAGCTGCTGTGGCCTTCACAGCGCTTCAGCCTGCACCACGGCGCGCACAGCAGCAGGGCGGGATTCGGCAGCCCCTAGCCGGCCAAGGGCTGGCTCATGCAGGCGGCTTCCCCCTGCCCCGTGTCATCCCTGCCCCGCCCAGCCGCTGCACTTTAGTGTGAAGGGCAGACAGGCCTGGGAACAAGCCCTGTCACAACTCATGTTTAACGGGTGCGGGTGGGGGTGGGGGGCCCCACAGAAGCCAGGCCATTAGCCCCCTGCAGTGGGTGAACTGCCCTGCGCTGCTGGCAGCCTTGGAGAACGCCGGGAAGGGGCCCAGCGGGCTGGGGGTTACGTAGCCTCCCTTCCCGCCCTGAGCAGCAGGGCAGCCTGCATTTAGCGAAGGGGCTGAGCGAGGCTGGCCGGGAACCGAGCCTGGGTCTTCCCAACACAGCCCAGGCAGGGAGGCGCACAGATGCCCTTTCCCAGCCCCCCGGGGCGTTCGCTGCCTGCTTCCCGCGCAGGCTCCCGGGGCCCAACTCTCCTCCCCCGCAGCGGGACACAGCGTTCGCTCCCGTAGCCATGCAAGCGGAGGCCTTTGGACAAGAGCCACCTTTTGTTTCAGCTGGCCCAGCCCTTTGGAGCGAGGACACGGAGCAGGGAACGTGAAGCCAAACACTTTAATGGTGGCTTGGCGAGGCTGCCCGGCCTTGGAGGTGCTTGCGGCGGGGTCCTCGGCTGTACCACAGCAGCCAGAACACAGGAGCGGCTACCCCTGTGGAGAAGGGTTTTTACAAGGCGCTTGCCCTCTGCCCGCGCTGCTGCCTGAGAGAAGCCCAGAGCAGTGGGGTCCCGCATCAAGGGACAGGCAGCCCGGCCGCTCCCGCGCGGGCCTGGAGAAACCCTTGACGTGGCGTTAAAAAATGGACAGGTTGACGAACAGAGTAAGACGCTAAAACAACCAGGGGAGGGATGTGTGGAGAGTCCCAGGGGGCTTCGCTAGACGATCATTTCCAAGTGCCGGGCGTACTCAATGACTTGCTTGGCTAACTCTGTTGAGGGGATGGTGGCGTCTTCGGGTTTCTGCTGCTGACTGCTGAAGCTGTAGTAGTTGTGTGGGCCCAGAGCCCAGCCACGCTGGAAGAAAGGGAAAGAACGTTTTAAACGCCCCGGCCCCACGATTCGTGGGTTCCAGGTCTGTCCCCACCACACGCGATTTCCTTCTGCCACAGGGCCCTGAAACGCTTCCGCCTCCCAGGGTGCGCAGGCAGGAATTCCAGAGAGTCCCGCCCTTCCAGGCAGATTACAGCCCAGGCCTTGCTGATATTCTAAGACCATGGTCCCGGCTTCCGTGTCAGCATCAGGGATCTCATGGGACACTGCTCACGGCTCAGTAGTGTGGCTGGACTACATCTCCCATGATGCATCACAGTAAGTGATGCACCATTCCAAGAGGGGAGCAAGTGGTGCATCATGGGAAAGAAGTAGTGAGCAAGAGACAGCTGAATGACAATTCCCATGAGGCACTGTGGCACTACTTTTGAAGACGGGGGAAAACCCAGTGCTGTAGTCCCAGCGGCTGCACTGGTGAGGGATCCTGCCGACGCAGGAGGCCGGCTCCGGTCGGGCTCAGCCTGCCACAGCTCGGGAGGACTAGTGGGAAGAAGGAGCAGCAGGAACGGGCAGCAGGCCTGGCTCGGCCGCCGGGCAGCGACAGCGAGGCTCCTGGCTACCTTCTTGGCGTATTCCGTCATTTTCTTGGGGGTGTTGAAGAACAGAACCCTCATGGCTTCATTGAAGAGGATCTTCTCATACGCCTTCTCAATGCAGCCAGCGATTTCATCCCTGCCACCAAAGGGAAACAAGGAGGTCACGCCTCTGCCCCCAACCAGCACGAGAGATACAGCAACAACGCAGCTGGGGGCTGACGCCAGGATGGCTGCAGGCAGGGAGGCAGCTAGGCCTAGACGGGTGGGACAACCCAGGGCTCAGGAAGCCAGTGTCCAGTTCTTCTGGGCGAGAGCCAGAGGGTTTAAGGCCAGAAGGGACCGCTGGGTCAGCTGGTCTGACCCGCCCGGCACAGGCCAGCAGCCCCACCAGCGCCGGCCTGCAAAGTGGGAGCAGCGTCACAGCCCAGAGACCAGGCTGCTGCGTGCCACATGCAGGTCCCCAGGCCCGAGGCCTCTGCAATGGCCCTAGAGACCCACATCAGCCTGGCCAGGGACCTGCACCCCCCACGGCAGAGGGAGACAAACCCCAAGGTCCCTGCCAATCTGACCTGGGGGAAACGCTTTGATCCCACTGATGCCGACCACACAGTGAGAGCATGGGAACCACCACCAGCCAGCCGAGCACCGGATTGCTCAGCCCCGCCTCAGAGCCCCGGCACCCCACCGCGATGGGCCAGAGAATGGAGAAAACAACCTCCCAGAATACACCGGGGATACCCCCATACCCACCAGTGGTTGGCTGAAACACAAGCCAGACTTGCTGTGTGACCTCGGGCAGCCTGCAGGATTGCCTTGGTTTCCCCATTTGTAACAGATTGTGAGGATAAAGCCACTACAGCCTGTGAGGTGCTCAGAGACTAAGGTTAAAGGGGCCAGAAACACACCACAGCCCTGGCCTCGCACTTGAGACGGGGCCGTTTGCAAAGGGGCTGGGGGCTCAGACGGGTTGCCCAGAATCAGTGGGCACTACTGCTTGGGCTCACGGGGTGGTGGGCAGGCGCGGGGCAGCAGGGGGTGGGCTAAGGGGTTACGGGAAGGATCAACATGTTACTCCCCATGCGAGTGTTTCACAGCAGGTAGATCGTAGCGTTTCAGGGCTGGGGAACAGGGGGGCAGTTCATTTGGGCAGCTCCTCATGCAGCGGTCCATGCCGCGGGCTCCTCGGCGCTGCTGAACACACCCAACGGAAGCAACACCAGGCTTGTAACAGCGGGCACCTGGCAGCCACGCTGGGAAACCCCCATCAGCTCAGCGTGTTCCAGCGGGCTCGGTCTCATGGGCCGGGGTGACGTCTCCTGCGCCACGCCAGAGTCCCGGCCACAGCCCGCAGGAGGGAACGACTCACCGAATGGTGTCCAGCAGGATGTCGATGAAGAAGGTGTAACTCTCCGCAGGGATGTTGCCCTTGGCCAGAAACACTTTGTTGTAGCTGCCTTCCATCAGGTACTATCCAGGGAGACAAGCAGGAGTCAAGGGGCTGGATCAGCTGCACTTGGCCCCTGCTCCCCACAGACACACACGCCCCTCTACCCTCCGCTAAGATGCGGCCACCTCTGGACTGCAGCGTGGCTGCTGTTCCACAGTGCACAGCAACACGGCCAGAGGCACAGACTCAGCGAAACAGGGAGGGGCCTTTGGGGAAGCAGGATAGCTCCAGATTTTGTCCAGGATTCGAGGTTCACACGCCAGTCCTACCCAAGAGCATGCTGGGAATCTGTCAACACCAGTCAGGGCCTGTTGTACAGCTCAGCCAAGAGTGGCAGCTGTAGCCGCACGGTGCCCCGAGCTCCAGGCTGGGGTGCTGGCTCGCGGCTGCCGGACAGATGTCACATGAGCTGGTAGCACTCAGGCTCCGGCGGGGCTAGCTACCTGCTCCAGGGAGACGGGGTGCTTGATGTACACGTTGGTCTGGATGTCCTTCGCCGGGAGCCTCTCCAGCTCGGTGTGGAACTCGGCCACGCGGTTCTGGGACAGCAGGAAGAGCAGGTTCAGGCCTAGAAGCTGATGCTTGTAGGCGGACTCCGGCAGCTCGTCCCTGGAAGGAACGGCGGCATGTCAGTCGCAGCAGGAGAGGGGCCCGCGGCTGTGGGGCGTCCCCCCCAAGCGCTCAGCCTGTTCTATAGCAGCGCAACGCAGAGCATCATGCAAGCACGACCCTGCGCCCTTTCCCCGTAGCCATGGGCAGCGCCCAGCAGGCAGGCTCCGAGGCCACCCGGGCAGTGTAACTGGCCTTCCAGGGCCTTGAGGCGCGCTGGACTCGCTGCTGTCAAAGCCCAAGCCTCTCTTACCCCAGGCAGGGGAGATGTGGCCTGGCCTGGCCACGCCACCCCGTAGGAGCAGAAGGGAGATCTGGGGCACCAGCTGTGACGACGCGTTGGGGTCCCCTGACTCCTGCACCCCCGTAATGGCACGAACAGACTCCACCAGCCCGTAGAATGGAGGGAGTGTATTCCTTCTCCAGGATACAGCACAGCACAGCACCGATGTAATCTGGTTACAGGGCAGGTCTAGGATGCCTCAGCCCCCCTTGAGATGGGGGGAGACTGGGCCCCTAAATCCCAGCCCCTGGCTTAGGCTGGTTCCTCCATGATCCCAGACAGAAACTAACCCACTCTCTTCCAGCCCTGCCCCCAGCCCGGGCAGCATTTCCCCTTCCTTTGTCTCTCTCCTTGGGGGGTAGCTGGTCAGACAGGTTGAGAGACCCTCTTTGCATAATGACTCATCTCCAGTCCTTCTGGGCTGTGGTACCGATGGCAGCCAGTGGGGATTACCACAGAGCCAGCATAGAAACCAGCCAGGTACCTCCACTACGTCACACCAGCAATGAAGACATTCGCTCCAGGAGCCTCTGTCTGCCCCCCATCTCTTGCTCCAAGGACCCAAGGGGTACGTCTAGACTACATGCCTCCGTCGATGGAGGCATGTAGATTAGACAGATCGGCATAGGGAAATGAAGCCGCGATTTAAATAATCGCGGCTTCATTTAAATTTAAATGGCTGCCCCGCTCTGCCAATCAGCTGTTTGTCGGCAGATCGGGACAGTCTGACGCCGCCATGTTGACAAGAAGCCTTTGTCGACCGGCGCAGGTATGCCTCGTGAAATCAGGTTTACCTGCGCCGATCGACAAAGGCTTCCTTGTCGACCGCAGCGCATCCAGACTGCCCCGATCTGCCGACAAACAGCTGATCAGCAGAGTGTGGCAGCCATTTAAATTTAAATCGCGGCTTCATTTCCCTATGCCGATCTGTCTAATCTACATGCCTCCGTCGACGGAGGCATGTAGTCTAGTCGTACTCAAAGAGAACGACAAGTGGAATTGCTCGTCCCCTCACTGCTCCGTCCGCCAATTAAGTGGAGTCTCCAACACACCAGTTGGGTTTATTCAGAACATCCGAGCAGCCAGACTAAGTCAGACCAAAGGTGCATCCAGCCCAGTGTCCTCTCTGCCCACAGCGGCCAGTGCCAGGTGCCCCAGAGGGAGTGAACAGAGCAGGGAATCATTGCGTGATCCCACTTCTGTTCTCCATTCCCAGCTTCTGACTAAAGAGGCCAGGGACACCATCCCTACTCAGCCTAGCTAATAGCTAACCTCCATGAACTTACCTAGCTTTTTTTTGAACCTTGTTATAGTCTTAGCTTTCACAACTTCCTCTGGCAGGGAGTTCCACAGGTTGACTGTGCACTGAGTGAAGAAAAACTTCCTTTGGTTTGTTTTAAACCTGCGGGCTATTCATTTCATTGGGTGACCCCTAGTTCTTATAGGAAGGAGTAAATAACTCTTCTTTATTTACTTTTTCCACATCAGTCATGTTATAAAACTCTATCATACTCCCCCCTTTGGTCATCTCTTTTTCCAACTGAAAAGTCTCAGTCTTATTAACCTCTCCTCAGATGGCAGCTGTTCCAAACCCTTCATTTTTGTTGCTCTTTCCTGAACTATTTCCAATCCAAGTTATCTTTTCTGACATGAGGCGACCACATCTGCCCGCGGTATTCAAGACATGGGTGTATCACACATTTGGAGAGAGGCAGTTAAGTGATTCTCTGGCTTACTCTCCCCTTCTTAAAAATTCCTGGAGAAATTTGCATTTCTCACAGCTGCTGCACACAGAGCGGATGTTTGCAGAGATTCTCTAAAGTGACTCCAAGATCACTCTCAAGCGGTAACAGCTCATTTCATACATGTAGTTGGGATTGTGTTTTCCAATGTGCGTTGCTTTGCATTTATCAACACTGAATTTGATCTGCCACTTTGATGCCTAATTTGGCCAGATCCTTTTGAAGCTCTTCCCAGTTTGCTTTGGACCCAGGAACAGGGCCCGTGGGGGACACCACTAGTTACCTCTTCTCCGTAATTCCGGAACCACATTTTCTCGCTTGTCTGGCGTGCTACCAACATAGCCCTTTAGTGGCAGCAAGAAGCATTTTGGTTCAGTGTTTCTCTTTGGCCACTTTATTAAGAGGGGTCTCGGCCAGCAGGGAGACCATCCCGAGGGCCCGTTCCCCTAGGGCTGAGAAACAATCGCTCCCGGGAATGTGTGCTGTGCTCGTGCAGTGGCTTTGCAGGGCACCCCTCCTGGGCTGAGAGAGATGGGAGACCCGATGGGAGTGCCCCCGACCAGAGCCATTCGCCCAGCGCTGTGACCAGGATGCAATCCAGTGCGGCAGGAGACCAGGTGCCGCTGGGATCCCACACCCGAGTCTCGCTGAGCCAAGTGGGAGCGCTAGGAACCCCCGGGGTTGACACTCACTTGTAGTCGAAGTAGTAGCATTTCAGCTGCGCCATGTATCTCTCGAAGGACGGGATGTCTTTCTTCAGGATGCTCCACTGGGCTCCGATTTCAAGAATATCCCCTGGGGCACAGAGAGGTGGAAGAGCAGAGCAAGAGAGCTTGACTGGCGGGGTGCAGGCAGGGGGGCCTCTTGCCTGCCCCAAACCGCTAAAGGCCTTTTTTGTTCCCAGCACTGCAGCTACAGCAGGGCGGAACAAACCTTCACCAGGGCCCATGGGCAGGAAAGGAACCTTCTCCTCCGCACCCAGCCCTGCAGCCAGCCGGCCAGCTTCCCGGGGGGGCTCAGCCTGTCACCAGAAGCATCGGTCTGGAGGCAGCATATTTGATCCAGTGCCCTTTGGCCGCTTGCCATGCCCAGAGACGGCGGGCACTAGAGCATGCAGGCTGCAGCCTCGGGGGCGGAGGGGCAGGACAAGCTCCTTCTCGCGAATGAAGGGTGGTACTCACGGGCTAAGATCAGCTGCTGCTTGGTCAGTTCCGTGCCCGTGGTAGGCAGGAAGTTGAGCTCCAGCAGGGCTAGCTAGAACAGAAAGCAGACACGCATGTGACGAGTCCGGACACCAGGACCAGCGAGGCGCTTGGTGCGAGCATTCCTCCTTCGCTGGAGGTGGAGCTCAGCAGCTAAGGGAGAGCACACGAGGGGCATCGACAACATCTGCCAGGGCCCCCCTCAGAGAGGTTACAGCACGCTGGTGGGGGGAGGGCAGGCTGGTGCCAGGCCTGCTCGTCCCGTCACTGCTTACGCGGGCTGTAGCTATCCTGGGCCAAAGCGCCCTCCATCTCCACACGCACGCAGCTAGCCCCTTAGCTCAACCGAGCGTTAACACCTGCGCACACCAGCGTGTCTAGCCGTGGCTGCTCCAGAGTGCTCAGTCCTGCCTTTCACAAGCCTCCAACCTTCACAGACCCACAAGGGATCCCAGCCCATCGCTACAGCCACCGGCCGGCCCCACGGCTTTGGGCGGGAAGCGAAGAACCGCCCGACATTTCACCGAGGGCGGGGTGATCGGGAATGTCGGGAAGCAGGGGGTAATTAACCCAGCGCTCCCTTCCCACCGGAATTCCTGCTCGGGCACAACCCAGCTCTCGGGTTCCTGCCGGCTCGGGTGAGACCAGGTTCCCCCAAAGCCCCAGGCACTCGGGGGAGGGCTCAGGGGGCCAAGCTCCAGCTCGGCAGCCCCACGGGACCCTGCGGGGCCCCCCACGTCTCAGGCAAGCGCTGCCCTGCCAGGGTCGCGCCCCTCCGGGCGACCGACCGACAGTCAACGGGGCAGCCGGGCCAAGGGGCCCAGGGACCCGGCTCTGCTGGGGCGGAGGGCGGGGCTCCCACAGGGCCCCGGGCAGGACCGAACCATTCTGTCAGCCGGGGGGGACTGGGCCCTGCCAACGGGCCCCAACGGGAAAGGGGGCGGGGATCCCCCTTAACACAGCCCAGTGGCCCCAGGCTCCCCCTTCTGCCCCGCTACAGATGCCAGGATCCTTGCCCAACTCCCCCCGGCTGGCAGAATGGTCTGGCCCTGCCTCCCCTGCAGAGGGGAGCCCAGACTGACACCCCGCACCCAAGGGGGAATTCCCAGCGCCCCCCCCCGGCCCGCACCTTGAGCCGGCCCAGCGCCCCCCCGGCCCGCACCTTGAGCCGGCCCAGCGCCCCCCCGGCCCGCACCTTGAGCCGGCCCAGCGCCCCGGCCCGCACCTTGAGCCGGCCCAGCGCCCCCGGCCCGCACCTTGAGCCGGCCCAGCGCCCCGGCCCGCACCTTGAGCCGGCCCAGCGCCCCGGCCCGCACCTTGAGCCGGCCCAGCGCCCCGGCCCGCACCTTGAGCCGGCCCAGCGCCCCCGGCCCGCACCTTGAGCCGGCCCAGCGCCCCGGCCCGCACCTTGAGCCGGCCCAGCGCCCCGGCCCGCACCTTGAGCCGGCCCAGCGCCCCGGCCCGCACCTGAGCCGGCCCAGCGCCCCGGCCCGCACCTTGAGCCGGCCCAGCGCCCCCGGCCCGCACCTTGAGCCGGCCCAGCGCCCCCGGCCCGCACCTTGAGCCGGCCCAGCGCCCCCCCCCCGGCCCGCACCTTGAGCCGGCCCAGCGCCTCGCCGCACTTGCTGAGGTTCGGGCTCTTGCGGTTCCACTCGCCCTTGAGCTGCTCGTACATCCCGGCCGCCGCCTGCAGCCCGGCCGCCTCCGCCCCGTTCAGCACCAGCGCGACCGCCGCCATCGCCATGAGTCGGCAGCGCCGCCCCGCTTTACGGCCGCGCTGCTTTACGGCCGCCGGCAGCCGCAGCCAACATGGCGGCCGGGCACCTCGGCGACGCGCAAGGGAGGGGTGCGCAAGGGGCGTCTGACGCCATCAAAAGGGGTCGGGAGGCGCATGCGCAGAGCGCAAGCCGGAAGTCGTTGGCCGAGGAGGTGTGGGTGTGCGTGACCTCCTTGGTCAGTGTGTGGCGTCAGGCCCGAGGGACACGTGACGTCACGGGGTGGAGCCGCGAGGCTATGGCCATCCCTGGGGCGGGGCTGCGATGAGGTCACGAGGGGTGTGATGTCACGCAGGAAAGGCTGGAGGCTGTGAGGTCATGTCGTGAGGGGAAGTGACGTCATAGGGAGGGCCTGGGCCACAGTCATTTGGGCTAAGTTCCAGCGTTGGGGGGGCTTTGGACCTGGCCTCGGAGACTCAGGAGATGCCAGGTCCTGGGCCTTGCCCCCTGCTAAGCCCTCGGGTCCTCCGGCCTTCCATCCTGAGAGCTGGCAGCATGGGAAACTGAGGCACCGAGCTGGGCAGTGACTTGCCTTCGCTGGGCCTGTGGCACAGCCAGGAAGAAAACACAGGAGTCCTATTTCCAGTCCTGGCCTGGACCGTGTGTCCCTTCGTAACCCTGCCCTGTGCCAAATCACTTTGCGGGGCTGCACTTCTTAAAGAGTCATAGGGTGTGGTGAGTCCCTTGGGTGCGCCGTGCACAGGCGCTCGCTGTAGGGCTCTCTGCTGTGCTTTTCCACCAGGTGGCGTCCGTCCCTTTCATAGCATCAGACACCCCTCATTCTAGCTGCACTCTGCGCATAGCGGCAGGGAAGATTTCACGTGAAACTCTCTTCCAAAACCTAGAGGATTTCACACATTTAAGTGTCTAAAGACTCCCAAGCTATGACCTTCAACTCACTCTGAAACTCCTGACTGCATTTCAATTCAGGATTTAAACTCTGCTTCCCAAAAATGCACCTGCAGCTTTACTTGGGTATCGTGGTGTTCTTCTTCACATCCCTCCCACCCCACACTGCTGTGTTGTTGTGTGCTTTTAAAAACGGCTGCTATGCTCCACCCCAGAGCTGTCTGCAACCATATAAGCAGCTAGTGCCTTTCATGCAAGATAAAGTTCTGTCTTCTAGAACAGCTAGAGTTGTTGAATTTTAGTGATGCATGAAGTAATCCCTGTATCAGTTTCTTAGTCAGATGTTTCACTATATCAGGATTAAATATAATTATTCTTAATGAAGTGGATAGAAAACATCACTTTTTTGTTTATTCTTCAGGGTGCCTGCACAGGAACCAAGAGATGCAGAATATGCAGCATCTCTTTGCCCTGCTGATACTGTGGCACATGCCGGTTTGCCTGCTGTTGAAGGACTGCAAGTGGAAAGTTGAGCTCAATGAATTTGATAATCTGGGTGGAGACAAAGCTGTGTTTTTTAGACAGCACCCAGTCACTAGTGTAGCTGCTGTGTTCCAGAATCTCACAGACTCAGCCATAGACCTGAATGACAGGAATTCGGTGAGTGAATTTTTCAGAAAGCCTGAGGGGGGGAAGGGAATGAGGAATATAGAACAGGGCTTGATTCTGCTCTCATGTTGACATCAGCTCTGATCTCATTGGGCTCCATGCTCCACTTTGTTGCAGGTAAATTTGTCTGTGTAGAGGGTTTAAAACCTTCCTCCTAGTAAATTTCCCCCACTCGACTCTTGAACAAAGCTGAAGCCTGATGCTTTTCCCACTTACTGTCATGTTAATCAGGAATTACTCCACTGAAGTCAAGTAAAACCTTGAAAAGTCATCGATTTGGAAGGTTTTTTTTTCTGTGGCAGCATGAAGCAGCTCCTCAGTCATCTTCATGCTTAACACGAGCTGGAGGATCAGTGTGTGGAATATCTACTTTGTATATAGGCTCGGAAGGGTTAGGTAATGGTTTGTATTGGTAAATGGAGAGAAACTACCCAAATAAGCCATTGATAATAATCAAAATTTACAAATCAGCAACGTAAGAATAACACTGCTTGAGAACTTACTCAAGCTTGGTTTGAGGCTGTGCAGGTTGCATAGTTTGGCATGTGATGCTGACAGTTTGTGTGTTCAAGTTTCAGAGGGGTAGCTGTGTTAGTCTGTAACTGGAAAAAAAACTTTAAAAAACAATTACTAGTCCTGCAGCACTTTAGAGACTAACAAAAAATCTAGATGGTATCATGAACTTTTGTGGGCAGAACCCACTTCTTCAGATGAATGGAGTTTAAGGGGTCCAGATTCCAAATAAATAGCAGATAGAACAGCTAGAAAGTTTTAACTTTTTGAATTCCAGCATCTACTGTCATGCAGTAATTAGTGATTGACCCACCCTATTAGCTGGCTTCCTGCAGCTGTGAAAATATAAATGACTAAAAATAAAAACCTGCATAAAATAACCATCAGTATTATCCCTCGCAATGATAATCAAATCAAATGCAAATTCTGCCAAGCCTGGTTTTCGCGCAGGGGGCTCCTGGGTTCTGTCCAGCCACTGGGGAAGAGTGTGGTACGCTGGTTGGATCGGATGCATTTGCAGCTCTGGGAAGCAGAGTGCTCCATGGCTGGAGACTGAGAGTCAGGATTTGCAGGGTTTATTCCCCGCTCTTCAGATGCCTTGGGCAGTGTGGTAGGGATGGTGGGAAGTGGATGGAGAGCCGGCAGCTGATTTCACCTCAGCCCTGCAACTTGTCTTTGAACTGGAGGGAAAGTCCCAGATAGCCCCTGTCACTCTAAAGTTTCTGAAAAGTCTGCTTCTCCTTTCTGACAGCATTACCTGGGCTTCCCGTACTACCTGAAAATAAACCTGACCTGCACCACTCAGGTACAGTAAAGAGAGGTCCTTGCAATTAGAGTGTGTGGCCGCAAGGGTCTTCATATACAGCCAGTGCTTTTTAGTGACAGTACGTCTGGTATGCAGTACCAGCACCTCCAGATGCAGTACCAGCACCTCCAGTCAGAGCTTACCTGGAAAGAACGGAGCGTACCGGCACCTCTTTGCGCAAATGTCCGACAGTTGGCTGGGCAATGTCTTAAATGGCAATGCCGGCTCCACCCCGGTTTTGTTGTTTGTTTTTTTGTTTTGCTCAACAACTTTTCCCCTGGAGTACCGGCAGCTTTCTTTTTACAAAAAAAGCACCGTGTGTGGCCACTGCTGGTTTTGAAAATCGATGGCCGTAACTGTGCAACTTTTATGGTATAGATTATGGTTAGATTAATTAACACTGGAAAGATTTGCTGTTTTCTTTATATGACACTTTCAGATAAGCCCATGACTGGACTCTCACTAGTATGATCTTTTAACTGTCAGAACTGCAGCCACTGTGAATTTGCTATGGCCACAAAAATTCACTGGCGAACCGTGATTCCGGAAATGACTGAAAAACCAGCCCCACCTGGTGTTCGTTGGAGGTATCTGGCTAAGGCCCCGTCTCTGGTAGAAGCGCCTTGCTGGCATAGGAACACAGGCCAACAGCACCGGAGAGGCGGTCCTAGTGTGGAGGCAGCGGTGCTGATAGAGCTGTGGTTTGTTACCACTGCCAGCCAGGGAAACAGGCTGCAGTGGGAAAGGCCCGAGTTTGTTGGTAGAGCTGTGTCTGCACTAGGGATGTCTGCTAGCCCGACTCAGTCAGAATCACACCTCTTCACCCACATGGCCTGGCCTCAGGTACTTCCCTGGTGTCCGTGGCTGTCTTATCTGAGCATGTCTTCATCCCCACAGCACCCCAGAGGCAGGGAAGGGCTATTTCCCCCATTGTAGCAATGGGGAAACTGAGGCACGAATCAGCTAAGGGACTTGCCCAAGGTCACATGAGACGTCTATGACAGAGCCAGGACTGAACTCATGTCTCCCAATTAAGTCCTTTGCCCAGTCACTAGGCCCCCTTCCTCCCCTCATCTAATGTACTTGTATCTGTCACTCCCAGAGCACTTTGCCTCTAAAGGGAAGTGTCCCTATCCTCATCTCACGGGGGGAAACTGAGGCATCAAGCAGCAACTTGTCCCATGCCACTCAGCAAGGCAGCGGCAGAGCAGGGAGTTGGCTCCAGAGTCCCAGGCTAACGTCCCCCCTTCCAAGAACGGCACTAGCGGGCTTCCCGCTGAGATTTCATGGGCTCCTCCAAGCTGATGACGGCTGAGCCGCCGCAGCCCCTCAGCATGGCATCCCCTCTCTTGCCTCTTCCTTCCCCCCAGGACGCGGCGATGGTCATTCGCAAGGCTCACCTGACTGGGCTGAGGCCCATTGTGACTGTCACCTTTCAAGAGTCCGTCAACATAGGGCACTGGAAACCGGAACAGCTGCAGATCGAGATGAAAGCTGCCCCTTACCAGCTCCAGGGTAGTCTGCTTCTGTGCCATTGCAGTGCAAATCCCAGGGGTCCCGCTGCAGGCCACTGCTGGGGGCCCAGGGCTGTACTCTCGGCTGCCTCAGAGCTCCTCTGTTCCGGGGCTGAGAGACTAGCCAAGGATCAGGTACCGCTTAAGTTTCCTTTTGAGGGTTGAGATGGGACTTACATGACCCACCGGGTTTTGTGCTGGGCCCCATAGCTGAGCCCCTAACCCTGCCCTAGGAACCCGCCTGGAGAGACCGGAGTCCGGCTTCTTGCCTTTGGTGGAGGAAGAGAGAGCGGGGCAGCCGCGTGGGGAAGCAGCAGGAGGGACGGGGAGGCAGCAGAGGGAAAGACGGAGAGATGTCTGCCTGGCGGTGGCTGCATTTTTGTGAATGCCAAGGCCCCGGCAACATGGAGGGGTTGGGGGTGGGCAGAGGAGCCCCGGGAGAGGGACTTCTGCAGCTAGCATAAAGGACCCGGATGGGCCTGCCCAGCGTGGGCGCAGGGAGCAGATCAAGACTTGCTGCCTTCCCTCCCCCTCGGACCCAGGGCATGCCAGAGTGCACCCAGCCCTGTGCCTGTGCCCTGCTTCCATCAGGAGCAGTGCACCAGTCGGCGTGGCCCCGAGGCTGCTGTAGCCTGGACCCCAGGCTGGCCAGAGGGCCCCGTCCCAGGTGCAGGGCTGCAGCCAGGTCGTGCCTCTGTCCCTCCGCAGGGCCGTGTGGCAGCCAGGAGCTCTGCCGCATGTGCTGGTACACGCCCATGCCCATGACCAACTGGAGCGTGGTGATGAAGGTGCTGGTGAGGAGCAACGGCCTGGGCTTGCAGGTGGACAGCAAGAGGTGAGGGGGGCGGGCGCGACCTGGGCCCTTTGCTCCGCTTGTGGCAGGGACGGCCCAGGGCTGCATCGCTCACCTGCAGCCATCGGCAGCTCCCTCCCCCCACCAGGGCCCTGCCGAGGGGCACAATTGGGCTTCTGCCCTTCCACCCTCTGGGCGGGCTCCGAGGCAGCCGTGTGCTGCATCAGTGTGTGAGCGCTGGACGTGGAGCGCAGCCCGGTGGGGCCCAGCCGGCCTGCCTGCCTGCCGCCCACGCATGAGAGAGGTAGGGTCGCCAGGTGTCCGGCTTTGAACCGGACAGTCCGGTATTTGAGCATTCTGTCCGGGAAACAAATTGAGAAAATATATGACATAGAAATGTCGGGTATTTTCTAATGAAGTTAGTTTTATTATTACGAGTATCGGTATGTAGTTGCGTACTGCCTGAGCGTGTCTAGCAGTCAGGCAGTACGCAACTACGCAGTAGAGAGGAGGAGGGGGGCAGGGGCGGAGGCGGAGCCGGCGCGGGATGGAATCCCTGGGGCTGGACTCACTCGTGCTCTGCTGGGACCATGCGCAGGACGGGCAGCACCCCGGGATCTGCGTGTGCTCAGGCCAGCCCCGCTCCCCGCCAGCCAATTCTTTCCCCTCCTGGCCAGCCCTGCTCTCCCCTCCCGGCCAGCCCTGCTTCCCGTCATCTGGTTCCCTGCCCCCCCCCCCGATCTCCCGGCCAGCCCTGCTTCCCGCCAGCCAGTCCCCGATCTTCCCCAGCCAGCCCCGCCTCTCCCAACCCCTCCTGGCCAGCCCTGCTTCCGTCATCTGGTTCCCGCCCCGATCTCCCCGGCCAGCCCCACTCTCCCCAACCTCCCGGTCAGCCCCACTCCCGCCGCCCGGGTTCCCTCCCCGATCTCCCACAGCCAGCCCCGCCCCGCTCCTCCCGGCTGTCCCCGCACCCGATCTGAGATCAAGCATGTCCGGTATTTTTTTTGAAGCCATCTGGTAATCCTAGAGAGAGAGTGGGGAGGGGGGTGTATGCGAAGGGAGAGAGAGATGGGGTGGTGGTGTTATGGGGATAGATAGATAGATAGAGGGGGTGTGTGGGATAGAGGGGGTGGATGGGGACAGAGAGATAGATTTGGGTATAGATGGATCTAGCTATATAAGGGGATAAATAGATGACAAAATTATTCTTCTCCTGATGTACTATGTATCCACTTATCCTGGCTACTTCTCTTCTCTTCTCTTCTCTTCTCTTCTCTTTTGTCTATCCAGCCATCCTCCCTGGACATGTACTCCTGTCTGTCCTGGGCATTTGTCCCATGCTGGGGTTAAATGGGGGGTGGTATTCAGTTCTCCTTAGGGGGATACGAGCCTCCCTGTGAGGAATACGAGGCATCCTGCCTTTCTGCTGTAGACTAGCGCATACAGCTCAGAGCCTAGTCTGGGCTGGGCAGGGGTTGGGGCTCAGTCTTAGCCTCGCCATGGTGCTTCTACGCAGCAAACCTTGGGCCCATGTACTGCTCTTCACAGCCGGTGATTTTAAGGCAGCTGGCCCCCTGTGGAAAGTAAATGGGATCTCCCCGGATGAGGGCTGCCCTGCCCCACCCCACATGACTTGATCCACGCTCACGGGCTGCGTGGAACCCCCGGCCTGTCCACTGTATTGGACATGAGTCGGGGCAAACAGACTGCTACAAATCTGTTTCTCTTTGCCGCTCACAGGTTTTCTGTGAACATCAATGGCTACGTGAAGGAAACTGACACCGGTTTACAGTTTTCTTTGGGACGGAAGGTAAATTGTGGGAAAGGGCTGGGCTCTTACCTCATGTGGGTGAAGATGGGATGAGCCCCTAGAGAAGACGAGATGGTTTAAACAGGAGTAGGAGGAACAGCACCAAGCTCTTCTATGGTGCTTTGCATCTGTAGACTGTGACGGACTGGCCGGGTCTGGGCACAGCTGAGGGCGTCTGCTCAGGGCGAATTGCTCAAACTCGGGGCTCCTTACCACCCCTGACTGGAGGCCCTTCCCAAATAGGCCACAAACCAGTCACACTGAGTGCTTCAGCTGCCAACCCAGCCACCAGGAAGCCTCATGAGCAAAACCCCTCAGACACCCTAGCTCTTCCTGTGCCCCAGTCAGTCCCAGGCCTGCACACAGGTGTGGGGTTATAGAACCCAATCTCACCCACCCCGAACGGGTTCTTCCGGTCCCAAGAAACCAGCCACAGTTCCCAGGTCAATTTACACTCTGGATCTTACCCACAAGAGCACACTGGGCCAATCCTTTAGCATCTAAAATCTAAAGGTTTATTATTAAAAGAAAGAAAAGCATGAGAGTGAGGTTGTTAAAGGATAATACGTTACATGCATCGAATCTCCCAGTTCTCGATACAGGCTCTAGCAGAGATGTTATAACTGCTGGCTTAAAAGTCTTTGGTGTACATCCTATGTCAGGATGGGTCCACGGTTCTTCCTGGCTCATTGTTCCCTGCAAGGCTGCATCTCGGATTCGGAGCAAAACTGAAGACCAAAATGGAGTCTGCCACATGGCATTTTATATCCATCCTGGCATCCTCCTGGCCATAGAAGGTCACATGGTCCATCGACCTCTCCTTGTGTCCCAAGTCAGTCACCTTCCTGATGTGTGTATTGGCACCTAGAGATCCATCGTCTCCTTGCTAATTAGCATAGCCATAGGCTGAGCATTCTTTGCCCATTGCTCAGCCACAGTCAGAGAATTTTCCAGCATCCCTACAGAGTACATGTTCATAACTCCACATACAGGTATTATACATGTGCATGAATAGAATATACAGAATCAGTAGAGCATAAGCTTTCGTTTGACACCTCACATGGCCCCCTTTGTACCAACTTTTGGGGCAAACACCCCCCATGGGTGCAGCAGTGATCTGGCTGCTCCCCTTAAAATCCAGTAACGTGACATAGACCTCCAAGTGCTTTCTCCCCGTTGTAGAGATGGGAAACTGAGGCATGGAAGGGGGAACGTGGCAGGCCAGGAGCAGAGCCAGGAATAGGTTCCACATCTGCTGAGTGCCAGTCTAGGGCTGTAACCACTCGGCAACGCTGTCTGTCTACCAAGCCTGGCTGGACGTCTGGCCACTTATTCAGGCAGCTGGCTGGTGCCGATGGCCATGTTGCCAGAGCTTCTCGGCTGCTTTTGGTCCCTGTGCCAGCTAGATCAGAGCTGGCTGGGGCGTGCTGGGCAGGCTATAGTCATGCACCCCGATGGACCTTCGCCCTAAGAGCACTGATGCAGCCGCTCTGTGCCCATGGGAGGGAGCTCTCCTGTGGCTGGCCAGAGACGCTATCACCTTCCAGCAGCCACCCTTACCCCCCACCTTGCAGCTCCCCAGCCCTGTGTTCTGCGGCTGCCCTGCTGAGAGGCGGGGGCTCCATCCCCCTCTGCACCGGGGCTCACTTGTCCCAGTGGCTGGGTTTGCCAGAGCAGATTTTCTGCTGGCAGGGGCTGGCGAAGCCAGTCCTTTTACTGACCCATTCAGGCTTGGGCATGTCCCTGAGAGCAAACAGGCCTCCCACCCACCTGGATAGTTGTCTGACATAGGAGGGAAACCGAGGCACACATCGGCTTCAGAAAGCTATTCTGGACCGTTCCCACTTTGGCACAGCAAAGCCACTCGGTCCTCACCCCGCCACGGTGCTCTCTGTCTCGTGGGACGCATTGGAGACGGTCCAGAGAAAGGGCTAGAAAACGTGAGCCCTGAGGGAAGGCTGGAAGAACTGGGCGTGTCCGGTCTCAAAAAGAGAAGACCGAGAAGGGACATGACAGCAGCTTCCAAGTGCCTAAAAGGAGGAGGGAGAAAATTCGTTCTCCTTAACCTCTGAGGCTAGGCAGGCGGCAAGGGGCTTACACTGCAGCAAGGGAGGTTGAGGTTGGACATTAGGAAAAACTTCCTGCCTGTCAGGGGGGTTAATCACTGGAATACATTTCCCACGGGAGTTACGGAATCTCTGGAGATCTTTAAGCAGGTGAGACAGACACCTGTCAGGGATGGGCCAGACGGTGCTCGGCAGGGTGAGGGCAGGGGACTGGACTCGATGCCTCTTGAGACCCCTTCCCATTCTAGGATTCTATGGGGCTGGGCTCAGCCCCCCCCCGGGGCAAGATGTCCTGCCCAGGCACGTGGGGCAGGTGGCAAGAGTTGTGGTGTTGGGGCTGCGGAGGGCGTTTGGGGCCCCCTCTTTGGGGCCAGGAGGAGAGGTGGCGGTGGCCGCAAAGGAGGAGAAGGCTGCTGGCCTGTGATTTTGGTCTCCCCCTACATTTGGAGCCGATGTGGTTGCAAAACTCGCCCCCTGGCATTTGGGGGTGACCATGGCAGGACGCTTGGCCCCGCTGCTCTAGATCAGCACGCTGAAGAACCCGATGTCACTGCGCAGCCCATCCCGTCCCATTTGGGCCACCTTCAATCACGCCCCCGTGCTGCTGCTGGGGGGATTCGCCGCTTACAAGATCATCCTGGTGTCCGACTCGGAGTTTGCGGATTTCACCCTCTTGGAGGTAAAGGGCCGGGATGGGGGGGTGGGTCCCTGCGCCAGGTGCAGCTCCCTTCTCTTGCCTTTGAGGTAGGAAGGACGTTGGGGCAGATTTCCACCAGCGGTGGCAGGCCCAGAGAGCCGTGTCGGAGCCCATGCCTGGCGTGGAGTCGCGTGCACACGCTCGCAGTGTGCCTCAGCTGGGCCCAGGGTACGAGAACGGGAAGGGAGAGTGAGGCAGGAGTCTGGGAATCAAGACTCCTGGGTTCCATTGCTGTGCCTGGAAGGGGGGGAAGCCTAGTGGTGAGAGAGTCAGGACAGCCGTGTTCTGTTCCCTGAGCCAGGGAGGAGTGTGAGCTAGTGAGAAGAGGTGTGTGGTGAAACAGCACTGCACACGGTTCCCTGTATGCTGGGTGTTGGGCGGCAACGCAGGAGCGATCAGATGTTGCCCAGCTGATTAGCAGAGCGCCCACAGCCACAAGCCCTGGGCTTTACCGTGGATTGAAATGGGAGCAGGGTTGGCCCCCAGCTGAGATCAGGCTCTGGCCCGCTGCCCCTCCTCTCTTTGCTTCAGGTGGGGGTTGACAACTGCTGGATCGGGTCCCTCAACTGCCCCGTGTCTGTGTTCTCCTCTGCCATCTCCGAAACCATCTCCACGGAACAAATGCTCTTCGTCCGCCAGAACCAGCTGATCTACTCCTTGGCTGGGAACTACTCGACCCTTTCGCCTCTCCCGCCGGGGACTGGTAAGGGCAGACAGAGGCTGGGAGCCACTCGACCCTTTCGCCTCGGCCGCCGGGGGCTGGTAAGGGCAGCTGGGGGCTGGGAGCCACTCGACCCTTTCGCCTCTCCTGCCGGGGACTGGTAAGGGCAGACAGAGGCTGGGAGCCACTCGACCCTTTCGCCTCGCCGCCGGGGGCTGGTAAGGGCAGCTGGGGGCTGGGAGCCACTCGACCCTTTCGCCTCTCCTGCCGGGGACTGGTAAGGGCAGACAGAGGCTGGGAGCCACTCGACCCTTTCGCCTCTCCCGCCGGGGGCTGGTAAGGGCAGACAGAGGCTGGGAGCCACTCGACCCTTTCGCCTCGGCCGCCGGGGGCTGGTAAGGGCAGCTGGGAGGCTGGGAGCCACTCGACCCTTTCGCCTCTCCCGCCGGGGACTGGTAAGGGCAGACAGAGGCTGGGAGCCACTCGACCCTTTCGCCTCGCCCGCCGGGGGCTGGTAAGGGCAGACAGAGGCTGGGAGCCACTCGACCCTTTCGCCTCTCCCGCCGGGGACTGGTAAGGGCAGACAGAGGCTGGGAGCCACTCGACCCTTTCGCCTCGCCCGCCGGGGGCTGGTAAGGGCAGCTGGGGGCTGGGAGCCACTCGACCCTTTCGCCTCGGCCGCCGGGGGCTGGTAAGGGCAGACAGAGGCTGGGAGCCACTCGACCCTTTCGCCTCGGCCGCCGGGGGCTGGTAAGGGCAGCTGGGGGCTGGGAGCCACTCGACACTTTCACCTTGCCCGCCGGGGGCTGGTAAGGGCAGACAGAGGCTGGGAGCCACTCGACCCTTTCGCCTCGGCCGCCGGGGGCTGGTAAGGGCAGACAGAGGCTGGGAGCCACTCGACCCTTTTGCCTCACCCGCCAGGGGCTGGTAAGGGCAGCTGGGGGCTGGGAGCCACTCGACCCTTTCGCCTTGCCCGCCGGGGGCTGGTAAGGGCAGCGGGAGGCTGGGAGCCACTCGACCCTTTCGCCTCGCCCACCAGGGGCTGGTAAGAGCAACCAGAGGCGGCCCAGACCCATCAGCTTCCCCCCTCGAGTGGAGACAGGTCTGGTGGTTGGGGAACGGGCTGGGGAGGTGGCAAAGGTGCAGAGCTCCCTGGCAGCTTGGACACCCTCCTCCTCTGGGCCCGTTCCCTGCGTGCACGCAGGCGTGAGATCCCAGGTGGCCCTTGAGGGTCAGGCTGCGGGATGTCCGGCTGCCACGGCGGCGGGGCCGTGGCCGTCCCTGAGTGGCTCCTCTCTGCAGACACCTGGACCCGGGTGCTGCCCAACATGTGCGTGTCAAAGCTGAACCCCGTGTTCTTCCCCCACAACGACTCCGAGTATGTGATGGCGCTCGGCAGTGGCTCAGAGAAGGGAGACGTCTTCCTGGGCACCATCCGAGGTATGCTGTGCAGGCCAGATCGCGCCGGGAGCTCTGCTGGGTCGCCCCGGCTGTGGGCCTAACTCCGCCCAGTGACTGGAGCCACCCCACCTGGTGGTGGTGAAGGAGCTGGGCTGGTAGCTGGGGAGAGGCTCCCGCTCTGCATACAAATAACTGGCAGCTTTCAAAGTTTTGCTGTTTCTGTTGCTTGAAGGGCCACATCTGTTATTATTATTGTGTCTCCTGTGTGCGGCCCCAACTGAGATCAGGGTCCGTCGGGCCGGGTGCCGCTCAGACACCAGCCGAGATCAGGGTCCCGTCGGGCCGTGCGCTGCCCAGACCCCGGCCGAGATCAGGGCCCGTCAGGCCGGGCGCTGCCCAGACCCCGGCCGAGATCAGGGTCCCATCGGGCCGGGCCCCGTTCAGACACCAGCCGAGATCAGGGTCCCATCGGGCCGGGCCCCGTTCAGACACCAGCCGAGATCAGGGCCTGTTGGGCTGGGTACTGCTCAGACGCCAGCCGAGATCAGGGTCCTGTCGGGCCGGGTGCCGCTCAGACACCAGCTGAGATCAGGGCCCGTCGGGCCGGGTGCTGCTCAGACACCAGCCGAGATCAGGGCCTGTTGGGCCGGGTGCCGCTCAGACACCAGCCGAGATCAGGGCCCGTCGGGCCGGGTGCTGCTCAGACACCAGCCGAGATCAGGGCCCGTCAGGCCGGGTGCCGCTCAGACACCAGCCGAGATCAGGGCCCGTCGGGCCGGGTGCTGCTCAGACACCAGCCGAGATCAGGGCCCGTCAGGCCGGGTGCCGCTCAGACACCAGCCGAGATCAGGGCCCGTCGGGCCGGGCGCCACCCAGACCCCGGCCGAGGTCAGACAGACACTGAGACTAGGCAGACATAGAAGTGACTTGCAGGTGGGGAACTGAGGCCCTGGCAGATGCAGTGACTAGCCGAGGGTCGTGCGGGGAGTTTGTGGCCAAGCCGGCAGGGACCCCAGACCTCCTGGGTCCCTGCCTGAGCCTCAAAGCTGGGATTCCTACTGTGCCTTAGTGGGGAGCCAGCTTAGGGGCTGAGCCAGCTCGCATGGGATAGTGGCCATTGGCAGAGGTGACTGGTGCGGGGGTTCATGAGGCCACCAGCCATGTCACTCCCGCAGCCTGGAGAAGGGCCAGGACAACCCCTTGCTGCCTCAGGCCCCACCACTACCCATCCCTGCTCCTCCCCCACCCTGTCTCTGCCCCCAGCGCATTAGCGGGGCTGGAGGTGCAGCAGTGGGGGTTGCCCCACCACTGGCCTGTTCAGCTGGAACCCTGCAGCTCCTCTCTCCCCTGCAGATGGAGTGGTTCAGTTTTCAGAACTACGCACCGCGGAGAAGGAGACAGTGTGCATGCATCTGAACAGTGAGTGCCTTTTGCGCCCCTGTGCTCCTCGCGGGACCCTCACCCAGCTAGAGCACTGGAGCTGGCAGGCAGGACAGCCAGGTTCTCTTCCCCACTCTAGAAAGGGAGTGGCACCTAGTAGTTGGAGCAGGGTGCCTGGAGGCCGTCGGGACTCCTGTGCCCATTCTCAGTCTATCCACCGACCTGGGGGGCAAGAGCCTCGCTGCTAAGCTCCTGAGGCTGGGGTACAGTTCGGGGACACTGGGCGCAGTTCGGGGACACTGGGCGCAGTTCGGGGACACCGGTACAGTTCGGGGACACTGGGCACAGTTCGGGGACGCTGGCCGCAGTTCGGGGACACTGGGCGCAGTTCGGGGACACCGGTACAGTTCGGGGACACCGGTACAGTTTGGGGACACAGCGCAGTTTGGGGACACCGGTACAGTTCGGGGACACTGGGCGCAGTTCGGGGACACTGGTCACAGTTCGGGGACGCTGGGCGCAGTTCGGGGACACCGACACAGTTCAGGGACACGGCGCAGTTCGGGGACACCGGCTGTAATAATGCAGTGGTGGGTTACACCAGCAGAGGAGACAGTCGCTTGTCTGAGATCATCGAGGTGTTCAGAAAGAGCCATTTGAAAAGATTTGGTGCCTCTCTCTTGATCTCGCTCTCCGCTCCCAGTTGTCTGCAGCGTGCTCTGGGCCGTCTACATCACGGAGGAGAACTTGATTGTGCTGCTGGTGCAGGAGTGGCAGCAGAACCAGTCCCTTTACCACATCGTGGGCTACGACCGAGGTCAGCTGGTCGTCCCGAAGCCAGCCGCTGCCGATCAGCCTCATTCCGTCCGGGCCGGGGAGTGGTGCTGAGACCCACATGCTGCGCATGGAATCCCGAGGAGGGCTGTGTCTGGGGGGGGCTCGCAAAGGGGATTGGTTAACTCAGGTGTGAGGATGATGGTCTAATCCAGGGGTGGGCAAATATCTGATCCGGCTCCTGAGGGTTAGCCCTGGCAGGCCGCCGCCACTGTATTTACCAGCGCTCTGTAGCTACGGGCAGGGCTGCGGATCGCAGGTCGAGCCAGCTGGGGCTGTGGGAAGTGGTGTTCCAGTCCACGGCACTTCCCGCAGCTCCCATTGGCCCGGAAGGGCGATCCGCAGCCAATGGGAGCAGCAGTCATCCTTACCTGCGGTGGGCAGATGCGGCCGCCTGCCAGGGGCTAACCCTGGGGAACCACCCTCGTAGTGCCCTGCCCTGGTCTAGCAGTTGGACCCTGGGGGAGGACCGAATGGCTCGGGCTGCTTGTCCTGCCTAGGCTGTTGGTTCAAATCCAGCACCGGTCAGTGTCGAATGAAACTGACCGCCCTTGAATGAAGGGCTGGCCAAGAGCCGCCCCTCCTGTCACCACAGACAGTGCCAGCCGCAGCAGAGGGGCCAAGGGCCGAGCAGTGACAGGGTGTCACCCACCCAGGGGTGTCGACACTGCAGTCCGGGGAGTGATGGCAGCTTGGGCGGACACCCCCCCCACCTCCCGCTTTGCCCACGCTCGCAGGGCCAGGAGCAGCACGCAGATGTGCTGGGTACACGCTTCCCACGTGATCTTGGGCAGGTCACTTGGCTGCTCTGTGCCTCGGTTTCCCCATCTACCCAATGGCTGGGGTGGGGCTAAACACATGGAGGATTCGGGTTCTGTGGTGGCAGGCAGAGTCCCCTAGTGAGCAGAGTGCTGGCAGAGTGTAACTTGGCCTTCCCGTGTTTGTTTGCTCACAGTTAAGGCAACTTTCCACGTACTGTTCCAGCTTCCTCGCTTTGTGCCCAAAGGTAAGAACTCACCTTGGAACGTTCCAACGGGCTTTGATGGGGGGGGAGAGCTTCCGGCCCGTGGGCCGTATGTGGCCCACCATGCCACTGGATCTGGCCCGCAGGCCACCCGATCTAGCCCACTGGCTGCCCCTTCCCCCACGGGCACAGAGCAGCCTGGCATTGCGGAGCCTCTCCGCACCGCTTTAAGCAGGTAGCCGCTCCCTGTGGTTCTCTGCTCTGGGTGCCAGAGGGGAGGGGGAGGCTTTGTGGAAACTGGCCAACGGGAGCGGAGAAATTGTGCTGGGGGCCGGGGCAGCGAGTGAAGCCTCCCCTGTCTCCGGCCTCTGGAGAGAGGCAGGCACCATTCAGACATCCTGGGAAAGTGCAGCCAGCTCTCGTAGGGCCTCCCCCCGCCGACCCAGAGCATGGTTGTTCCCTCTGTCCAGCCTCTCTCACTCAGTCTGCTCTGCTCCGAACGGGAGTGGGCTGCCGTGCGCCAGGGGTTTGGGAGCTGGGCAGCAGGGTCCCCGCGGACAGTGCAGGGTGGGCGGGTGTGGGGTAGGTTTACACGGCAAACCGCCTGTTTGTCCAGGCATGCCCTCAGGGAAAGCACATGGACCCTGCATGGCTGCTCTGCCCAGAGTGAAGGAGGCCTTAATTCGAATTCACTGAGTTGCCGGCCAAAGTGAAACCAGAGTCAGGCCTGGTCTGCTCACCAGCTTGCAGCCCACAGCTGCCGTGCTCAGAGCTGTAGCGCTGCAGCTGCGGCCTCGCTTTAATTCTCATTGAGATCATCCACATTTTAGCTATTCCACAGTAGGGATGAATTTGGACTTGCCCTGGCGTCCCTGTGCAGGCAAAGGTGCTCTCCCTCCGGGGTGAGTGTCCCTGGAGACATGGACTGGAACTAGCCGCAGGTTGAACCTCTCTGGGCCGGCGCCCTCGGGACGTGACCAGTTCCCAACCAGAGGATTTGCTGGACCACGGGAGTGGCATTGCCCGCTGCTTCCTGGGCTCTGAGAAGGCATTTAGGGGCAAACCAGAGCTGAGTAATAGCCCAGAACCCTGGGAGCCAGGAAACAAACCTTATGGGACTGCGGGAAACTTGGCCAGCCTGGTGAAAAATGGGTACCCAGCTAATGAAAATACTTCCGGGCGAGGGGTGTTTCCGGAGCAGGGAGTGCTGGGCTAGAGACGCTTGAGCTGTATTGCTGTGCACACGATCCCTCATCTGCCCCCGGATTCGCTCGCCTCCCGGGCCTCGCTCTCCGCGCTGTGGCCCCTGCAGGGTGCTCACCACGTCCCACTCCCGCAGCCCCGCGGCAAGCCCCTAGCTCCTAGCGCCTGGGGCCCAGGCTGCATTATGAGTGTGCCGGGCACGCACCAGGACCGCGCCGGGGGCCCGCATCTGCCCCTGCCCATTCTCAGCCGCTTCCGTAACAGGCCTAAGGCTGCCTGGCCCGCGGTGAGCCCGGCAGAGCCACTTACCCGCCTCCCCGCCTTCCTTTGGCAGACACGGAGAAAGGGTTTGTGATGCTGGTGGGGCTGGAAGAATACACGGATTCCCCCCTGGTCCCCAGGGGCTTGTCCTATAACCCGTTCAGCAGCATCTTCTACATCTGGGGCAACGTGATCTTACAAAGGTGAGGGCAGGGCTGCGCCTCGCTGGTTGCCGGGCAGGGTTCAGCGCGGTGACCTCACTCGGCCTTTTCGGCCGGGCCCGATCCCTCCACCTGCCCCGGCCCCCTTCCCCACGCACGAGAGGCGTGATGGGCTCTTGTTGGGCGGGGGCCGCCTTAGGCCAGTCACCCCGGCCAGCACCTTGGAGGCGGGGGCCTGGGCCCAGGACTAGGGTGTTGGGGGGCATAATCCCAGGCTGCTGCAGCCGGGTCCTGCAGCCGGGACCTTAAAACCCAAGGCTGAGCTCTCCCAGAGATGAGAGATTCTAGGGGTGCAGCCGGAGTGTCCCAAAGAGGCCTGGCTTGGAGAAAGCCCCCCCGCCCGTCTGCTTTGGACACCAGCCCCGGAGCGCTGGACCCGTTCTGATCTTGGGGGCACCAGCCGGCGAGGTCACTCCGGGGGGCCGTCCCCTCCCACACAGAGCCGGCACCTGGCTCTTCCCCTGCAGCCGAAATGGCGCAGCCCGAGCCTCGCCGGCAGAGCAACACAAAGGCGCAGGGGAGCCAGTGCCCATGTGACTCATCAGGGTGCAGGCCGGAGGGGCCGCTGGCTGGGAGCAGGGCCAGGCCCCGGGCCAGTGCCAAAAGGGCCGGCTGTCGGTCGGGACTCCTGTGACCTCTCCGGCTGGCCCTGCGCTTTCCTTGCAGCTATGACCTGATTAATTACATCCATCTCTCGGACTTCCCCCGGCGATCCCCCATCAACTACTTCATTCTGTCCTATGCGGGCGAGTTCGTGTGCGTGACGCAGTCGGAGGAGGTAGGCCGCTGTGGCTCATGGGTGGAGCTGCTGGCGCTTCACTTGCCTGGATGCAGGGTGGTCAAGGGGCTAGTGCCCGGGCCTCGGGCGAGCTCAGCTGTGTCCTAAGGACTACACAGCTGCTCTGCCCCTGCCAGCTGTTTCGGGCTCAGGCTGGGGGGCTGTTTCACTGCTGGCTTGAGGGGGGGAAGGTCCCAGAGCCTGGGCGCCAGGAAGTCTGCACTGCGGTGGAGCCAGCCAAGGGTTTTCCTTCCCCCTCGGTAAAATGGGGTGAATGGGATGGCCCTGCGCTGAGAGCTAGTGAGGAACAGGTCTGTACGCTCATGACTGGTGTGGCAAAAGTGAATAAGGAAAAGTTATTGACTTATTCCCACACTATAAGAACTAGGGGTCACCAGATGAAATGAACAGGCAGCAGGTTTCAAGCAATCCAAAGGAAGTTTTTCTTCACTCAGTGCACAGTTAACCTGTGGAACTCCTTGCCAGAGGGCGTGGTGAAGACTGGGACTTTAACAGGGGCCAAACAAGAGCTAGCTAGATTCATGGAGTTAGGTCCATCAATGGCTATTAGCCAGGATGGGTAGGAATGGTGTGCCTAGCCTCTGTTTGTCTGGGAATGGATGACAGGGGAGGGATCACGTGAGGATTATCTGTTGTGTCCCCTCCCTCTGGGGTGCCTGGCACTGGTCACTGTGGGCAGACAGGACACTGGGCTGGATGGACCGTTGGCCTGGCTGCTCTGATGTTCTTCTGGGTGGTGTCCCAGGCGGCGGCTGGGTGGTGTAGCCCCTTGCGAGGGCGCCAGGGCGCGGCTAACTAGTCTCACCCCGCCTGCATAGCTAGAGCAAGGCCCGGCCTCAGGCAGGGCCGCGCAGAGCGCCTGGCGCGCCGAACCCAGGAGTCCTGCGGGGGCTGCACTCGACTGGAGAGAGCTCGGGCAGGGTGGCGGTCCCTTATAGCCAGCTGCCGTCTCAGCAGGGGCCACGGGGAGCCCCTCTGGAAAGCCCCCGCAGGGAGCCTGCCGAGATCTGGGCTCTTCAGGCTGGCGCCCTTCGGCTCTCCAGATCTGGTTTGCAGTGGAAGGCAGCTCTGCCATCAGGCGCCTGTACCCCTCTGAGGCCTGGAGCGTGTACCTCAGCCTGCAGCTCATGAGCGGGTCCAAGGACTTCGGCTTCAACGAGACGTTTGTGAGCCTCTTCTTTAACGAGGACGGGCTGCAGCAGGTGAGGCGGGGCCGGGGGGAAAGGTCCGGCTGGCTCCCGCGGGGTTAGCTCCAGGCCTGCTCCACAGTGCTGCCAAGCGGAGTGACTCCATTTACAGCGCTGGGGCTACCCCTGACTGGTGCCCGTGTAAACGAGATCAGAAGCGAGAGGCATCTCCAGGGCTCGCACCGGGGGAGCTGCCCAGCTGCCCCACCCCAAGAGGCATGGCCAAGCAGCCCGTTTCCCCGCTTGGATCCCAGAGCCTCCTGCCAGCCCCTGCCCTGTGCAGCCATGAAACCTGCCAGACCCGCTGTTCACCCCTCCACTGTCACGTAACCAGGTGCCAGGCTGGGCTGAGGCTCTCTTGCTCTCCGGCTAGCTGGTGGATCAGGAAAGCCACCCCTCCCCCCGCCCAAGGGGCCGTGCCCCCAGGCTAGGATCCCGGCCCACGCCCCCTGTCCCGGAGTAGCTGTCGCACTGCCTCAGCTCTCCCGGCCCACTGGGAGCCAGACGCTGCTACTGAGCAAAGCCCCAGCCCTGCCTCTGAGTCCTCCTGGGCCTACGACTCAGTTTCCTTTCCTGAGTGCATGCGGATTTACGCCTGGGTATTGCCGTAGCCCCACGAGCCCCGGCCGGGACCCGGCATGCTGGGGCTGGCCAGCCCAAGAATGTCTAACAGCCTCCCCTGACAGTAGCTTCTGGCCACTGAGGAGTAGATGGTGGCCAGGTGACCAGGGTTGCCTGGAAGCTGGGCCCTTGGGCGGCTCAGGAGTCATTCGGGTGCTGCCCAGCTGATGAGCAGTGCGCCCCCGGCCGGCAGCCTGTGTTTCTCCTGGTGGTGCACATCCACACAGGCCTCGGTGCACGTCGCAAAATGTATTCCGCACAGGGCTGGAAACAATTTGCAGGAACGCTGCCGGTGACCCCGCCGGTTGACCCATGCCCGGGATTTCCTGCCCTCGCCTCTCGTTTCAGCTGGTTTACATAGGGGATAGAGACAAGGAGAAGGAGGGAAAGCTAATCAAGAGGAACTTCCCTGTCCATTATATCCTGACCTACCAGCAGCTCATCAACAACCAGTACCGTCCCATTTATTTCAAGTGAGTCGCGGCATGGGCTGGCCAGGGGGGAAAGACGCTTCCACCGCTGCTGGGGCCAAGGTGGGGCTGCCAGCTCTGGCTGCGTAGTCGTTCCTAGGACTCAAAGCGCTTTACAAAAGGGCGCCCGGTCCTTCCCTGGGCGCACAGACCGGGGAACCGAGGCCCGGCGCAGGGACAGGGCTGGCCCAAGGTCACCCAGCAAAGCAGCAGCAGGGCTGGGAATGGAAGCCAGATCTCCCGCGTGTGTGGTCTGCCAGGCAGCAGAGATCCTGGGGCCCCATCCTGCTTTGTGCTCAACACCTGGGAGTGGTCCGATCTGGGCAGGCTGAGATTCAGGTGCAGCCCCCCAAGTCAGCCTCAAGGCCTCTTCTGGGTGTAACCTGATCCCGCCGCTCCCCTTGGCTGTGAGCAGTGTAGGCCGCATGACACGCGGCTGAAAGGTCCATCCAGTGCCCGTGCTCCACCCGCCCCCTGTCCAGCCCCATGCCAGGGCAGCCGGTGCCAGCCCGCCCTGGGTGCTTGTGTCCCCTTGCTCGCTCAGTGATGTGCAGTACATCAAGTTCTTCCAGTCCTGCTCCTTCTCCATCATGCGCTTCGAGGACCTCCCCGGCCCGCAGCGCTTCACCCGGATGGAGCACTACCGCACCGAGCCGCCCGACGTCATGGACCCCACCGGCTTCCACAGCAACAGGTCCCTGGCGGTGTACCAGGGCCTGATCTTCCAGCTGCTCTGGTTGCACGCCGACTACAGCCGGGTGAGTGCCCCGCTGCCTCTCGGGGCTCGGGCGGGAGGAGCTAGCTGCCCCACGGCGCGGGAGCAGGCCCACCGGTGCGTCTGGGGGAGAGGGGGCACTTGCCCTGGGGCCCGGCGATTCAGTAGTAGCTGTGGCACCTGGAGCCCCGGGCCCCCTTTAAATCGCTGCTGGGGGGCTGCCTGGGGCCCGGCATGGTGCGCTCTGGAGGGAGCTGAGCGCTGGGGGTGGGGGTGTGAGCTCTGGGAGGAGCTGAGAGCTGGGGTGCGCTCCGGGGGCTGAGCACTGGGGGTGCACTCCAGGGGAGCTGAGGGCTGGGGGGTGCGCTCCGGGAGCTGAGCGCTGGGGGTGCGCTCCGGGGAGCTGAGGGCTGGGGGTGAACTCTGGGAGCTGAGCGCTGAGGGGGTGAGCTCTGGGAGGAGCTGAGCGCTGGGGGTGCACTCTGGGCGGAGCTGAGGGCTGGGGGGGCTGGCATGGCACGTTCTTACCTGTGGCCCGCACCGGCCCACTGTCAGCTCTGGCAGGGGGGTTGGTGGAAGGGCAAGGCCCTGGGGTGGGGGCTCCCCCACCGATAACAGGGCGTGCCACAGGGCGTGTGCTTTTCCAATACGAGGCCAAGGGCCAGGGGAGCTGCCACTGAGCGAGCCCCGTTTTTTCTAGCCTTACGCTGACCCGGTCCACGACCCGACCTGGCGCTGGTGGAAGAACCGCAAGCAGTACGCCGTAAGGCCAGCTTCTGACGAGAACGACCCCCAGAGCCCCCCAGCTCCCGTGAAGCGCCCCCCAGCCCCGCGGTGGTGGATTCTTCTAGGGTCAGGCCTGTAGACTCTGGGAACCCGGACAGTGTCCATTTGGGAACTTCCCTCCTCTCTTCCGAAGTTTCCCAACCGCCCTCCTCTACGTCCTGTCCCAGGCGGCTGCAGCCGAACAGCTGCCGAGCGCCTCCGCAGTGGGGGCCGGCGAAGCGGCTTCTCCCACCTGGCTCTGAGGTCTCCACTGGGCTGTGGGAGTGAGCCCCCAAAGTCAGAGGGTGGCAGACTTGGGCTGGTAGTAGCCGTGGGCTAGAGTAAGTCTGTACCATGGGGCACCCAGGGCTTAATGCTGAGAATTCCCTGGAGCCCAAACTTTCCCCATCTGCGTGTGGAGTAGATTTTGTGCTGTGCACCGAGGCATGTGGGGATGTGCACTACCCGTAGAAACACCTGCTGCCGGCTCTGGGCGCTCTGCTACTCAGCTGGGTGGCTCCTGAATCTCTCCTGGGCAGCTTTCCCAGCACCTCGCTTCCAGGGAACCCTGCCGGAGCCCTCCACGGCCCCCCCCTTTGGGGCTGTGGGGTGAGGTGCGCCCAGGGGCGTGGAAGCCCTGCCTCACCTTGCGCCAGTCATAAGCCCTGTCCTTTTCCTCTGGGGCATGCCCGGGCGGCGAGGGAGGGACGCGCTTTGGAGCCCACTCCCAGGGACAGGGCCGTGCCTGGAGGAACGGATTGTTTTGCACGAGCAGTTAACACACGTTTCCAGCAGCTACCTCCAGGTGCCCTGCTCCTTGCTGGGCTGCTGTCTGCCGCTCCGCAGCTTCGTGCAGCAAGGCAAGGGCCCCCGGGACGTTAGCGCCAGTGGATGGGGTGCTAGCGAGACTCAGGCCCCAGGCGGGCCTGGTGCGTCTCGAACCGCGCACAGCATGGCCATGGGCTGGTGCGCCTGCTGCATTGGGAGCGTCGTAGCCGTGCTGGCCCAGCCAGCAGCGGGCGGTAGAGATGCAAGCCTCCTCGCCTTTCACAGGAGTACTTCTTCTACGTGGCCAGCAACGGCAACTCCTCTGGGCGCGTCTTCGTCAACATGGAGAGCTACGTGAAGATCTACGACTTGCAGGCCAACAACCAGCTGCCCAGAAAGATTTACCTGGACAAGAACAACGTCTATTCCTTCTCGGTGTTCCTGAGCATCGAGCTGTCCGCAGAAAGCAGTAAGGGGGGGGGGATTTCACTGCTGCCTGCATGAGAGCAGGAGTAATCAGACCTAGCGCTTCTCACCAGCAGATCTCAGTGTTTCACAAAGGAGGGCAGGAGCATCGTCTCCACAGACCAGATGGGGAAACTGAGGCACAGAGCGGGGACTGGACTTGCTCAAGGTTACCCCATAGAACCCAGGTCTCTTGACCACTGCCTCCCATCAGAAGGGATTCTCCCGCTCTCCGGCTCTGGGAGGGCAGTGGTGTCTAGTGATCAGAGCGGAGGGGGCTGGGAGCCAGGGCTGCTGGTCTTTGTTCCCGGCTCTGGGAGGGGACTGGCCGTCAGGAGTCCCGGGCTTTATTCCCACCTGTAGGAGGGAAGTGAGGTCTTGCTGCCCTTGGGTAGCCCGCAGCCGCGCAGTTCCTCCCCACAGAGCTGCGCTGACCTCCGTCTCTGGCCAGCGTGAGCCGCACCCAGTGGAGGCCAGGGGGGCCCAGCGCTGCGGGCGTGGGCAGCAAACCGGGAACCCTGTCGTTCCATCACCACCCGCCTGGGGAGGCATGAACCCGGGCCCTGGTGGCTGTGGCGGTCCGCACCCCTAAGCCCCCGTCCTTGCTGCGTAGGGCTGATGATCTCCCTGCCCGGGTGCTTTTCCAGCGGCTGCCTTGTCGGCCACAGGCCCCTGCGCCTCCCTCAGTGGCTCTGTGCTCCCAGGGGTTTCTCTTCCCTGCAGTAGAGGAAACCCCAGAAGACAACTCCCTTGATTTCGTGTGGCTCACCATCGTCCTAGGGCACCCGGAGTACGTGGTGTCCCACCTCCACCGGAGGAACCTGGTCAGCCGGGGGCTCTGTGCTCTACCAGGTGAGAGCCCCGGGCCCTCTGCTTTGGGAGGGCCAGCAGGGCGAGGGTGAGGGCACGGATGAGGGCGCGGGCGAGGGCTCGCTTTGCGGCCGTTTCTGCGCATGGCCCCACCAGCCGCCGCCACATGCTGGGATGGAGGCGGTTGCTTGGGGAAGTCTTACTGGCAGCGCCCGAGGGCACTCTATGCCCCCCCGTCCTGCCCTGCTGGGCCATGCCGGCCCTAGCCACGAGAGGCTAAAAGTACCGCTGTGGTCTGCCGCTCTGAGCCAAGGCAGAGGCCCGCCCGCAGGAAGCAGCTCGAGCCCATCGCTGCCGCTGGCGATACAGCCGGGCATGTCGAAAGACGGTCGTGATTTTCCACGGCCGTGCCAGAAGATCCGCCACATCTGTGGGGAAGTTCTTCCGTGAGTGGGGCCCCCAGGGGAAAACGCGTCTTGTCTCTCGCGGGCTTTTGGCAGACTTTGGCGTCCAGACGGCTCTTCCTTTCGCTGCCAGATTGAAGAGTTGTCTGCCACGAGCCGCCTGTCCCCGAAGCAGGCTTGGGAGGCGGCGTGAGCAAGGCCCTGGCTCGCTCGGGCCCGGCATTCTCCAGCGGAACGGTCACGGTGCACAGTGCCACGTTCCTCCGAAGCAAAACGCACGTCACCTCGAGACACTCCCGCCCCGCCCCGAGTGCTTCGCAACATCCCAGTCGGGGGCGCTTTGGGGGCGGGCGGGGCAGGGGGGGAATGCGGTCTTGCGAGGCAGGGAGCCGCCCCTGGGAAGGAAGGCGGGAACAGGCCGTTTGACTGGCCTGCAGCGCAGCGTTTCAGTCACAGGGAAGGTCTCTTGGGCCCGGGATGGCACTTTGTGTGCAAGGGGATCTCCCGGCCCCAGCCGCTTCTCATGGAGCCAAAGGGCCCGGAGCCTGCCGGAGTCCTGCTCTCACCGCCCGCCTGCCCCTGCTCCCGTCCCTCAGGGAGAAACGCTGCAGGGCCTCCGCCGGGGGCAGCCCAGGGCGGCTTGACTCCTGCTCCGCCACCTACACAGCAGGAAGGCCAGGGGCAGGGAACAGCACCTTGCAGTGCGCCCCGGACTGCCCCCTGCCGGCCAGGGGGCATGGAACAGCACCCCGCAGTGCGCCCCGGACTGCCCCCTGCCGGCCAGGGAGCAGGGAACAGCACCCCGCAGTGCTCCCCGGACTGCCCCCTGCCGGCCAGGGAGCAGGGAACAGCACCCCGCAGTGCGCCCCGGACTGCCCCCTGCCAGCCAGGGGGCATGGAACAGCACCCCGCAGTGCGCCCCGGTCTGCCCCCTGCCGGCCTGGGGGGCATGGAACAGCACCCTTCAGTGCACCCTGGTCTGCCCCCTACTGGCCTGGGGGGCATGGAACAGCACCCTTCAGTGCACCCTGGTCTGCCCCCTACTGGCCTGGGGGGCATGGAACAGCACCTCGCAGTGCGCCCTGGACTGCCCCCTACCGGCCTGGGGGCAGGGAACAGCACCCCGCAGTGCGCCCTGCAGTGCACCCCACAGTGTGCCCTGCAGTGCACCCCGCAGTGCGCCCCAGTCTGCCCCCTACTGGCCTGGGGGGCATGGAACAGCACCCTTCAGTGCACCTGGTCTGCCCCTACTGGCCTGGGGGGCATGGAACCGCACCCTTCAGTGCGCCCCGGACTGCCCCCTGCCGGCCTGGGGGCAGGGAACAGCACCCCGCAGTGCGCCCTGGACTGCCCCCTACCGGCCTGGGGGCAGGGAACAGCACCCCGCAGTGCGCCCCGGTCTGCCCCCACTGGCCTGGGGGCAGTGAACAGCACCCCGCAGTGCGCCCCGGTCTGCCCCCTACCAGCCTGGGGGCAGGGAACAGCACCCCGCAGTGCGCCCTGGTCTGCCCCCTACTGGACCTGGGGAGCAGGGGCTGCCTCCTGAGAAACAAACCCTCCAGGAGCCCTAAGCCATTTCATCTGCGCCGGGTCCCTGACCTTGCCCCGCCATGGCTCTGATCTGTGCCCTGCCCTGGGGGCTGGGAGCCGGGAGTGCAGACCCCAGCACGGGCCCGGCACCGGGTGGCCTGCAGAGCCGGCCTGCGCGTTTCGACCCCTTTGTGCTTCAAGAGAGCCCAGGCCCCAATGTGGATGGAGCCTGGCCCTGCCGGGTCCGCCCTCGCCAGCAGCTGCCAATCGCCCGCAGGTGACCATCAGGGACACCGGCGAGTACCCGGAACAAGGGCTGAGTGGCAAGAACCTCTTCAAGAGCTCCATGGCCTTGAAGGTAGGCGCCCGGCTGGCCGCCCGCGGTGTAGTGACAGGAATGGGCAGCCCGCGTGGCCCAGCCAGGACTCACCCTTCATCCCCACGCTGCAGGTGATCAACGCGCCGACAAAGTGCTACCACTACACGGCGTCCGGCCCCCAGCTGCAGGTACGGGACGTGCACCGCAGTGGGGGATAGCAATGGGCCAATGATATCACATCGTCTGTATGCCCCCCCGCCTGCCCCCCGTCTCAGTCTCCGCCCGCCCCGTCTCCATCCCCACCTGCCCTCCCGGCCCTCTCTCCACCCCACCCGCCCCGCCTCTCCACCCGCACCTGCCCTCCCGTCTCTGTCTCTGCCCCACCAGGCCCCCGTTCCTCTCCACCCCACACTGGCCCCGTCTCCTCTCTGGCCCCCACCCACTCCCACCCCTCCTTCTACCCCCACCTGCCCCCGTCTCCCTCTCCACCCCCACCCACCCACTCCTTGCATCCCGTGTGACGGTGCGTCAGGGTTTCCCCGTCTCCTGCACCCCCGTACTGGCACGAACAGACTCCGCCAGCCAGTAGAATGGAGGGAGTTTATTGCTTCTCCAGAATACAGCACAGCACAGACGTCATCTGGTTACAGGGCCAGGCCTAGGATGCCTCAGCCCCCTTGAGATGGGGGACACTGGGCCCCTAAATCCCAGCCCCTGGCTTAGGCAGCTTCCTCCATGATACCAGACAGAAACTGACTCTCTTCCAGCCCTGCCCCCCAGCCAGGGGCTGGTCTCCGCCTTCTTCCCTTTGTGTCTCTCCCTGGGAGGTGACCTGTCGGGCAGGTTGGGAGCCCCTGGCCTAGTGACTCATCCACTGTCCTGTTGGGCCGTGCTACAGACAGCCGCCAGTGGAGGTCATCCACTGCCCAAGCCCAGCAACCAGCAAGGCACCCCCACACCACACTGGGTTAGAGAGCAGACAGCAGCCCCCACTACGTCACAGTCCCATCTAGCTATTGATCCATCCCCGTACACATCGCTCGCTGTCTGTCTGTCCTGCCCGTACGCGGTCGCTCGCTGTCTGTCTGTCCTGCCCGTACGCGGTCGCTCGCTGTCTGTCTGTCCTGCCCGTATGCTGTCACTAGCTGTCTGTCCTGCCCGTACACATTGCTAGCTGTCTGTCTGTCCTGCCCGTACGCGGTCGCTCGCTGTCTGTCTGTCCTGCCCCAGAGCTTGGTTCCCGCAGCACTAGGGTTGCTCTTGCCTGTGGCGAAACGCTCCCTGTGAAGAGCAGGACACGAACCTTCCTGAGGGTTCCTGCCCCGCCCCCGCTCCGTGCTGCCCTGGGGCTGGCAGTGGGGTGGGCCTGGGTCCATGCCGGGCTGGTGCGCGAAGGTGAGGGGCTGCGCCGCTGCAGGCCCCTCACCCCCACAGGATCCCTGGGGGCCTTACACGCGGTGCCCCCCCCCACAGGGCTACGCCATGGTGCCCCTGTTCATTGGCTGCCCCCCGGGCAAGAGGCTGGCCTTTGACATCACCAGGACCCTGCAGCACACGGCCAAGGAGAACAAGCGGTACTTTGACTGCATGCGCAAGAACCCCGACATGCCCTGCTTCTTCTTCGACGATGGTGAGGAGCACCCGGGAGCGGCCGTGGCCCCAGGCCAGCCTGTCCGCCTTTGCCCCTTGGCCGTGGGCCCGGCCTGGGTCTGATCTGCCCAGACGTTGGCCTTGCTGTGGCTGCTCCCACCCAACTGGCGGGGCAGGACTTGCATGCGGCCTGCTGCGCTCTGCCCTCTTAGGCCCATGGTTCTCAGCCAGGAGCCTCTCCTCCATACGGGAACCCCCCCACCTGGCCGGGGCTAGCTGAGACTCCCCCACCCCGCTGGCAGTGAGGGAGGCTCCCCCACGGCAGGATGTTGCCTGTATCCCCCGTTCGCAAGGGGGCCTAGCAAGAGAATGCGACTTTATTAACGTTTACGTTGGGGGCAGTAATGGAGCAATGAGATCGCCTCACCCCCCCGCCTGTCAGGGGAAACACGAGTACATGGCCGGGGGCAGAGTCTCCCTCCCTGGAGAGATTGCAGAGCGGGTTGGGCTAGATGGCACTTGGTCCTGCCATGGGGATGGGACTGGACAACCTCTTGAGGCCCCTTCCAGTTCTTGTGTTTTAGGATTCTATCTACACGTACCTCCCCGTCCGCCTCTCCATCCCCCTCCACCCGGGTTGTGCTCTGTAGGGCGCGATGCCCGGTCAAACTTGGTGCTTCTCTCTCCTGCAGTGTTTTACCCCTTCTTCTTGATCCAGGACATGGTGACGGGCGACTCGGGACCCTTCACAGGACGGTGCGACTCTGGCAAAGCTGCCGCCTTGGCCCCAGCATCACCCAGCCCCTGGGAGACCAGGGCCACTTCTTGGGCTGGCAGTGGAGAGGCCAGCTCTCAGGCTGGCCCAGCGCCCTGGGGAAGCTTGGCCCTCACCAGCACTAGTGGGGCCAGTCCCCAACACTCCCCGCCCGCCTTCTCTCACGGCCCCTGGGACTAGCCCAGCTACCCCCCAAACGGGGCGGGCGGGGCTCACCCCGCAGCCAGCTGGTGTCTCAGGGACTGCGTGGCACAGTGCAAGGGAGAGGTCCCCAGTTCATGGAGACAGGCACTAGCTCTGCCAGCAGTGGAGGAAGCTGTTTGCACTGCTGCAGAAAAGCCCCCCCATCAGATGGGGAAGCAATCCACACCCCTGCTGTGAGTGGCTCCTCCCACAGACAGAACAGGGACAGCTCAGGCCCTCGCCGGGCACTTTCCCTACGTGCAACAGGGCACAGGTGCGCCGAGGGGGAGGAGGGTGGGGATCGAACCCAGCACCCTCGGCTCTAAGCTGGCAGTGCTGGGAACAGCCAACCGGCAGCAGGCAGGAGGTTGTTGAGCCACCAGGGGTGACAAACACCAGCCCAAGCTGCAGGGATGTCGGGGCGCTGCCCGGGTTCACCAGCTGCCCACCCCGGCCGTGGGGTTGTAGCCACAAGCGGGAAGGGCTGGGCTGTTTGGGCTGCGAGAGGGTTTCTAAGCACCGGTTCTCACGGCAGCCTGTTCTTGGCTCCGAGGGTAGCTACACGCTGAAGGTCATTGGTGGAGGGCCGTACACCGAGAGCCAGATCCAGTTCTACAGCCCGGGCGAAATCCTCAACTATAACACGGAAAATGGCAGGTAGGACCCGGCTGGCGGCCCCCGACCGGGGCTGGAACAGGCGGCGGGCGGGGGAAGGGTTATTTACTCCTGCCCCGACCCGGCCCAGCTCGCCGGGTGAAAGCAGCAGGTGGCTAGCCCGCGCAAGGGAGGGCCACTCCCCCCCCGCATGGTCAGCCTGTGGGTCCTGGCATCCCGGCTGCCCCGCTTGGCTTCTCCCGCCTCTCCGGGAGCTGGGGCTGCCACCATGGGGTGGGGGCTGCGCGGCAGAGGAGGCAGCCTTCTGAGGATGCAGCTCGTGGGGAAAGGCGGCTCCACATAAGGGTGCCACCAGCACCCCCCTCGCTGGAGCGTGCCCTTCCATCCATCGCACTCCTGGCCGGAGGAGGTGTCCGTAAATGCGGCCCCCCCAGGGCTCTCCGACCCATTGCAGTGGGCTGAGCGGAGCTTCCCCCCCAGCACGCTGCTGAGTCTGATCTGGAGGAGGGCCGATCGCACCAGACGCCCCCCCACCGACCCCGAGGGCTTCGCTATCTTCTCCAGCAAGAACAACGGGATCAAGTAAGGCCGTCTCGGTGGGGGCCGCCCCTCGCGCCATGGCCCGCCGGGAGAGCCTGCCTCGCGCCCGCTTAGTCCCTGTGCGTGGGCTACACGGTGCCGGCGGGCGGCGCTTCGGTCCACCATGTGCAGCCGCGTCTGTGCAGAGCCTCCAGGCAGAGTGACCGCAAGGGGGGCTGGGACCCACCCGAGTTCAGCTGCGTGGAACGCCGGCTTTCCCTGCCTGCCAGCCCAGGCGAGCGCCCGGCTCTGTCACCGCGGGGCACTGAAGCAGAGTGCTCGGCTGGCAGCTGCGAGGGCAGCCGCGTGGGGAGGCAGCCAGACGGGGCTCCCAGGCCCGGGAACTTCAGAGCAGGGTGCGGGTGGAGACGGGACTCTGTGGGCGTCCCTTGCCACCAGACCCAGGCGGCTGATGAGCATGGCGGGGGCGGACGGACAAGCCTCACTGGCTGTGGGGGCCCCCATGTATCAGCGGCTGAGAGAAGAGACCACGCCGGCTGCCGTGAGTGGAAACGCTTGGCACCAGGTCCCTGCAGGTGCGCCGTCTCTCCCCCGCCCAGGTGGGTCTGCGAGCAGAACTCCCCCTGCCATGACGTGACCCCGTTGGACCTGAGGGCACCGGATTTCTTCTTTCTGGTGGAGGTGTCGAACAGGTGAGCCCCGGGCACGGCCGCGGAGTCAGCAGCCGGCAAATCGGTAATAGCCCCGGCGCCTCCGTCCATCCCACAGCCACTCCGGAGTCCTAGACCAGAGCTGCAGCCACTAGGACAGCTCCCGGTGTCTAGGGGACAGGATGGGCTGCTCTGCCAGCAGCACAGGGCCTTGAGGAGGTGGGTAGCGGCCCCTGTGGGGGTCTCCCGTCTACAAAGGGCTCCACAGCTGCCTTTGCCCCTGGTGGGTGTGTCAGGCTGGGCATGGCCAGGCCACCCTCAGCTAGGGCTGTTCCCTGCTCCCCCGGCTTGGGGGATGTGGAGGGTAAGTTGGAGCAACCCTGAGGCTGCTCCAAGCTACTCTGCAGGGCGGGTTCAGCGGGCACAAGGGGGCTTAAAACTGCCCTCACCCCCTCCAAGCTCAGGAACAGAGTAATCAAGAATCAGCCCCCCAGTCTAGTGTGGACTGCTCTCTGCCACTGATTCCCCCTCCCCCCACAGAGCTGTGTCTGGGCCTCTGATCTCCCCCTAAGCTGTGTCTGCTTCTGAACATGGAGACCTGGGAGATGGGTCGGAAATGGGAGGGAGTGTGGGCTATAATAGAGAGAAAGGAGGGACAAGGCAGAACTGGGAGGCAAGATCAAATCAGTACCTTAGGTGCCCTATATACAAATGCGAGAAGTATGAGTAATAAGCAGGAAGAACTGGAAGTGCTAATAAATAAATTAAACTATGACATCGTTGGCATCACAGAGACTTGGTGGGATGATACACACGATTGGAATATTGGTATGGAAGGGTACAGCTTGCTCAGGAAGGACAGGCGGGGAAAAAAGGGAGGAGGTGTTGCCTTATGTATTAAAAATGTACACACTTGGACTGAGGTGGTGATAGACATAGGACACAGAAGTGTTGAGAGTCTCTGGGTTAGGTTAAAAGGGGTAAAAAACAAGGGTGATGTCATGCTACGGGTCTACTACAGGCCACCTACCCAGGCAGAAGAAGTGGATGAGGCTTTTTTTAAACAACTCACAAAATCATCCAAAGCGCAGGATGGGGGACTTCAACTATCCAGATATATGTTGGGAAACTAACACAGCGGGGCACAGACTATCCAATAAGTTCTTGGACTGCATTGGAGACAACTTTTTATTTCAGAAGTTTGAAAAAGCTACCGGGGGAAGCTGTTCTAGATTTGATCTAACAAATAGGGAGGAACTGGCTGAGAATTTGAAAGTGGAAGGCAGCTTGGGTGAAAGTGATCATGAAATCATAGAGTTCATGATTCTAAGGTACGGTAGAAGGGAGAACGGCAAATTAGAGACAGTGGATTTCAAGAAGGCAGATTTTGGTAAGCTCAGAGAGCTGATAGGTAAGATCCCATGGGAAGCAAGACTGAGGGGAAAAACAACTGAGGAGAGTTGGCAGTTTTTCAAAGGGACATTGTTAAGGGCCCAAAAGCAAGCTATTCCGCTGCATAGGAAAGATAGAAAATATGGCAAAAGACCACCTTGGATCAAGCAGGAGATCTTGCATGATCTAAAAATAAAAAAGGAGTCATATAAAAAATGGAAACTAGGACACATTACAAGGGATGAATATAGGCAAACAGCACAGGAATGCAGGGGCAAGATTAGAAAGGCAAAGGCACAAACGAGCTCAAACTAGCTACAGGCATAAAGAGAAACAAGAAGACATTCTATAAATATATTAGAAGCAAGAGGAAGACCAAGGACAGGGTAGGCCCATTGCTCAGTGAGGAGGAAACAGTAACAGGAAACTTGGAAATGGCAGAGATGCTTAATGACTTCTTTGTTTCGGTCTTCACTGAGAAGTCTGAAGGAATGCCTAACATAGTGAATGCTAGTGGGAAGGGGGGAGGTTTAGAAGATAAAATTAAAAAAGAACAAGTTAAAAATCACTTAGAAAAGTTAGATGCCTGCAAGTCACCAGGGCCTGATGAAATGCATCCTAGAATACTCAAGGAGCTGATAGAGGAGGTATCTGAGCCTCTAGCTATCATCTTTGGAAAAATCATGGAAGACAGGAGAGATTCCAGAAGACTGGAAAAGGGCAAATCTAGTGCCCATCTATAAAAAGGGAAATAAAAACAACCTGGGAAACTACAGACCAGTCAGTTTAACTTCTGTGCCAGGAAAGATAATGGAGTAAGTAATTAAGGAAATCATCTGCAAACACTTGGAAGATAATAAGGTGATAGGGAACAGCCAGCATGGATTTGTAAAGAACAAATCATGTCAGACCAATCTGATAGCTTTCTTTGATAGGATAACGAGTCTTGTGGATAGGGGAGAGGTGGTGGACGTGGTATACCTAGACTTTAGTAAGGCGTTCGATACGGTCTCACATGATATTCTTATCAATAAACTAGGCAAATACAACTTAGATGGGGCTACTATAAGGTGGGTGCATAACTGGCTGGATAACCGTTCTCAGAGAATAGTTATTAACAGTTCACAATCCTGCTGGAAAGGCATAACAAGTGGGGTTCCGCAGGGGTCTGTTTTGGGACCGGTTCTGTTCAATATCTTCATCAACGATTTAGATATCGGCATAGAGAGTATGCTTAAGTTTGCAGATGATACCAAGTTTGGAGGGGTTGCAACTGCTCTGGAGGATAGGGTCATAATTCAAAATGATCTGGACAAATTGGAGAAATGGTCTGAGATAAATAGGATGTAGTTTAATAAGGACAAATGCAAAGTGCTCCACTTAGGAAGGAACAATCAGTTTCACACATACAAAATGGGAAGTGACTGTCTAGGAAGGAGTACGGCAGAAAGGGATCTAGGGGTTATAGTGGACCACAAGCTGAATATGAGTCAACAGTGTGATGCTGTTGCAAAAAAAGCAAACATGATTCTGGGATGCATTAACAGGTGTGTTGTGAGCAAGACACGAGAAGTCATTCTTCTGCTTTACTCTGCGCTGGTTAGACCTCAGTTGGAGTATTGTGTCCAGTTCTGGGCACCGCATTTCAAGAAAGATGTGGAGAAATTGGAGAGGGTCCAGAGAAGAGCAACAAGAATGATGAAGGGTCTAGAGAACATGAGCTATGAGGGAAGGCTGAAAGAATTGGGCTTGTTTAGTTTGGAAAAGAGAAGATTGAGGGGGGACATGATAGCAGTCTTCAGGTATCTAAAAGGGTGTCATGAGGAGGAGGGAGAAAACTTGTTCATCTTGGCCTCTGAGGATAGAACAAGAAGCAATGGGCTTAAACTGCAGCGAGGGAGGTTTAGGTTGGACATTAGGAAAAAGTTCCTAACTGTCAGGGTAGTCAGGCACTGGAATAAATTGCCCAGGGAGGTTGTGGAATCCCCATCTCTGGAGATATTTAAGAGTAGGTTAGATAAATGTCTAGCAGGGATGGTCTAGACAGTGCTTGACCTCTCGAGGTCCCTTCCAGTCCTAGTATTCTATGATTCCTCTGATCCCCCTCGGAGCTGTGTCTGCGTCTGCATCTCTGATCCCCCCTGAGCTGTGTCTGGGCTTCTGATCCCCCCCAGAGCTGTGTCTGCACCTCTGATCCCCCAGAGCTGTATTCAGAACTGGGTGCTGGCCCCATCCCTGCCAAGACTCACTCTCTGGGCCGGCCCCCCAGGCTTTTTCAGGGCTCTTGCACAGCCAGGCGCCAGCTGTGACGTAGTGGGGGGTACCTTGCTGGTTGCTATGCTGGGCAGTGGGTTGTGAGTGACCTCCACTGGCTGCTGTCTGCAGCACGGCCCAGCAGGGCAGGGGATGAGTCATTATGCAAGGGGGCTTCGAAACTCATCAGACAGGTATCTCCCATGGAGCGGAACAATGAGAAGAAGGGGAGTGGAGCCCTGGCTGGGGGGCAGGGCTGGAGGTGAGTGAGTTAGTTTCTGTCTGGGATCATGGAGGAGACAGCCTAGGGAAAGGGCTGGAATTTAGGGGCCCAGTCTCCCCCATCTCAAGGGGGGGCTGAGGCATCCTAGGCCCGGTTCCTGGAGAAGCAATAAACTCCCTCTATTCTACTGGCTGGTGGAGTCTGTCCGTGCCATTATGGGGGTGCAGGAGACGGGAAAACCCCAACACGCCATCACACCAGCCCCTGGGACGGATGCAGCACAGGGGCTCTGGGACCCCCCCGGCATGTAACGGGAGGGGGGCAGAGGCTGCGTGTCCGGGTGGATGGGCTCGCCCGTGAGGGCTGCTGGGCTTGAACGCCGGCGCCCTGACCGCCCCGCTCCTCTCTGCAGGGCCGTGGACGAGAGCACCTACTGCGACTACGACCTGGAGTTTGTCATCCACATCCACGGCCTGTGGCTCAGCCCCTCCCGGGCCATCGTCTTCATGAAGGTGCAGGAGGGGGCCCTGCTCTCCCGGGGGTCACGGACAGGGGCTGGCACAGCCGCACGTGCTGGGCACCTCAGAAGCGCTGCCTGGGCTGCCGGCCGAAGCCAAGGTGGGGGGAGCCTTGTTGCCAGGCCATGCTGGGGGCAGAACCCAGGAGCCCTGGCTCCCAGCCCCTCTCTAACCACCAGCCCCCACGCCCCTCCCAGAGCTGGGAGAGCCAGGAGTTCTAGTTCCCAGACCCCTCCCCTGCCTGCCCCGCTGCTCTAACCACTGGACACTACTTCCCTTCCCGAGCTGGGACAGACCCCAGGAGTCCTGGCTCCACCCGTCCCAGGCGCCTCGCAGCAGCTGGTCAGACTGGGCCGCCGGTTTCTGAAAGGGGCCCCGCGTCTCATGGCCGCAGGCAGGTATAACGGTGCCCCGCCCCCCCCGCAGATCTCCTTGGCCGTGCTCTCGGGCATCGTCTCCGTGTACATCCTCTGGCAAGTGCTGGGCCCCACCGTCTGGGCCTGCTTCACCCGCCTGCTGCAATGGGTGGAGGAGGCACTCGCTGTGCACACAGGTGAGCTGGGCCCCCCCCGTCCCCGGAGAGCCCCGCCCCCAGCCCCGCCCACCGCCGTCCGTGCAACGGGGACACTGCGGGGTTCAGAGCAGCCCCCAGCCGGGCCGGCTGGCCTGGGTGTTAACCCACCCGGCCTGTGACCCCCCCACCCCCAGCTCCCAGCCCGGATCTGTCCCCCTCCCGGCTCCCAGCCCTGTTCTCTGTCCCCCCTTCAGCTCCCAGCCCAGTTCTGTGTGTCCCCACCTGCTCCCTGCTTGGTTCTGTGTCCCCCCCCTTCCCGGTTCCCAGCCTGGTTCTGCATCCCATGCCCCCCAGCTCCCAGCCCAGTTCTGTGTCCCTTCCCTCCCGGCTCCCAGCCTGGTTCTGTGTCCCCCACCCCCATCCCACATGCAAGCAGGTGTGTCTGTGTGACGGGGGGGCTACCCTTGGGGGTAGCGCCTGGCGCACAGGCCACGACGTCCCTGCTGCATTTCCCTGCCATGGACCCAGGCGTCGTGGCCTTGCCCCCCGCTCCCGCCAGCCCTGCCAACGCCACCTCACTCTGTTTTTCCAGAGTCCACGTCCACCTTCGCCTCCTTCTCCAGCCAAAACCACGGCACCGCCCGCAGCTCCTCCTCCCTGTGAGCCTGCCCTGTGCTGCACGGAGGGACCCGCCCCAGCGTCCCACAGGCCTGCAGCGAGCCCCCGGATCCCAACGGGCCCTGCCCCGCGCCCTCCGCCCATCCTCACCGCCACATGCCTGCAGCAGCCTGTCCCCTGCCCGGGAGCGAAGTGCCAGGTGGGTTCAGGCCGGAATCCCCTCGGCAGCTGGCCTGTCCCAGGGCTCCGGCAGCTCTCCCCTGACAGCCTGTTTCACTGCCCGGGCCTCTTGCCGGGACCCGCGCTCCGGGCGAGGCTTCAGGGCTCTGGGCGGTGCTCCGGCGCCAGCACCCAAACCTCTGGGCCCAGGAATTCCCCTGCCACGCTCCCTTCGCTGAGCCAATGAAAACCGTCCCCTTCTCCCAGTTCCGCCTGTTTCCGAGGCTTTCGCTGCGAGGCTGGGGGAGGTGACCGGGGGGGTCGTGGTGACGCTGGGGAGGTGACTGGGGGTCGCGGCGAGGCTGGGGAGGTGACCGGGAGATTCACGGTGAGGCTGGGGAGGTGACGGGGGTCGCGGCGAGGCTGGGGAGGTGACCGGGGGCCGTGGTGATGCTGGGGAGGTGACCGGCAGGCTGGAGGAGCTGGGGAGGTGACCGGGGGTCGCGGCGAGGCTGGGGAGGTGATCGGGGGTCACCGTGACGCTGGGGAGGTGACCGGGGGGTCGTGGCGAGGCTGGGGGAGGTGACCGGGGGGGTCACGGTGAGGATGGACTGGCCCCTCCTCCTTGGCAAGGGGTGCGGGCCTGCTGCCCCACGGCCTCCCTAGGCCTCCCCCTGGGGCTTGCTTGGGCCTGTGCTCCCTGGCTTGCCCTGCTGCGTCCTGGGTGCCCTGCTAGCAGGCAGCCAGGCCCCGCTCGCGCTGGAGCCAGAGCAAGAGGCTCCCTGCCGGCCAGCCACCTTACCATAGGGCCTCCCGCCCTTCCCTGCTTGACTCCCAGCCCCAGGGCTGTTGTACCCCACAAGTGCCAGTGCAGGGCAAGCGCCCTGTCAGCCCCCCCGGGATGTGAGCAAGAGCTGGCCTAACTCAGAGCAGCCCCGAGGCTGCTGTCAATTACACTGCAGGAACTTCTCCCTGGATCTCTCGGGCGTCAGGGAGTGTAAACCCAGCCCTCCGGGGGGTTCTTAGCACCTCCCGCTCACCCCCACCGGCTCCTCAGCAGAGCCAGAGCCTGACGCCCAGCTTACCCTGGGGAAACTGAGGCACGGAGCAAGGCCGTGCAGTGGGCCAAGCCAGGAATAGGCACCGGCGTTCCTGAGTCCCAGATGAGCACACCACCCACACGCTGAGACAGCAGTCAAGAGGCTGCTCTGGTTTGGTTACTTAGCGGCTCCCCTGGGCGGCCAATGGCGAACCGGCGCCACAGGGAGCTGGAGGCCGGTAAGGAACCAACCCGGTGTGGCCTGTTGGGGGCTCTCAGCGCGGGCCCGTAGCTCCCCTTCGGAAACACGGCCCGGTTCTTCTCTGAGGCAAAGTCCTTCCCCTCCACCCCGGGGTCCTTCGGTTTCCAGGCCTTTCTGTGTGTCTGAAAAGCCAGCCAAAGACCCGCCTTGCGTTCCTCCCGTGCCTGACCTGGGACGGCCCCTGGCAGGACTTTCTCTGACGCAGCGCCACGTCCCAGGGGAGCCCGGCTGCAGGTGACATGGGCCTTTGCAGCATGCCTGCAGGCCACTGACTCCCCGACATGGCACTGATGGTAAATATGAGCCATGCTGCGGCAGGGGCGTGCCGAGAGAACGCACTCCCAGCCCTCTTCCAGCCAGGGCCTCCGCGCTGCAAGTGCGTCTCCAGCCAGGCCGTCTCCGAACTGCCACAGCTGGGCCTGGCCAAGGGCCCTGGGACACGCAGCCGTTGTGCGGCGCTCCAGAGCCAGCCGCAGCTCAGCGTCGGGCCATGGGATCTGGGCGTAGACGCTGTGGGCGGAACACCCTGTCCACGTTATACGGGTTACCTGCGGGCTGTCAGTGCTGGAAACCAGAGCGGCCATTTCTCCTTCCGCCCCACGGAAATCTGACACCGAGCCTCCCCTAGAGAGGGGGAAACCAGCCTCCCCACCAGTCTCCAATTAGCCAGGATCCTTCTGGTTTCATGGGCGTTACAAGCCCCGTTCTCCCCACACAGCAGCCTGCATTCTCTGCTAATTCCATGTGACACCCGTGGCCAAAAAACTTCCTTAAAAACAGCTGATTTTCCCTGCTTTAATTGGGGACACTTCTTCCCTTAATTCTCTTTAATTAAACACATTGGCTCCGGCCTCCAGCAACTGCCCAGCTAACCTAGAAATGGGAGGCGAAAGGTTAATTGCAGCTAAAAATAGCTCTCCGGAAAGGCCTTCTTGGGGAGGCCAAACTATTTCATGAATTCTTTCTTAATGTGCCGGGGGGGGGGGGAGATAAAATCCGAGTTTGGGCACCGGGGCCCTTGGCACCTCTGATTCGCAGCCTCTCCCGCCGGCCGGCAGAGTTCAGGTCCCTCAGAGCTGGGGGCGGGCGAGGAGGGGGCTGTTCAGACCTTAGTCCTCGTGGTGGTAACGCTGGCAGGGGCACGGCTTCCCCCCGCACAGCCTCTCAGGTAACGTATCGAGGCAGTCTCTCCTAGTGGGTAGAGCAGTCGTGCCCGTCTGTGGAGCACGTTTGGGGATCCCCTGGGGGGAAGCATAACTAGGCCCTCGGGGCAGGCGCCGCTTCGCTGGCTCCCATTAGCCCCCTGCCCAGACAGGAGCAGCTTCTCCCAGTCCCGACAGAACCACCAGGGCCCACTAACCTACGCAGGCGGCGGGTGGCAGGTCGGGGCCCTTAGGGGTGTAAGAGCAGCTTACTTGGGGCCCACCAGCCCCAGGCACCCAGGCACTGCCATGCCACCTGCCAGGGGCCCTAGGCCGCCCTGTTCAGCCCAGCGGCACGGCGCGTCTCTGCCCCGTCCAGGAACCTGGGCCAGGCCTCAGAGCCATTTGCCGCCGGCGTCTCCTCGCCTGGGTCGGGGGCTCGGGTAATGCTGCTGCTGCCCAGCAGAGGGCACCGCTGCCCCACAGAAATGTACCAGGGCCCCTCCTCGTTCTTGTCCCGGTGAGAGGGGTGTCCCTCCTGCCTGTCACAGCCTCCAGTGCCCGTGGGAGGCCCAGACAGAGGGGGCCAGGCCCTGGCTCTGCCGGGCGATGTCGGGTAACTCCCCTTCCCGCTCCGTGCCTCGGTTTCCCCTCCCGCCCTTTGTCCGTTTCGCGTGAGAAGAGGGACCGGTGCTCCCTTCGGAAGAGCGAGGCCGGAACGCGCGTCCTTCCCCGCGGGAAGCAGGAGCCCGGATTTCCAGATAACGGGCATGGCGCTGTGGACGCTCTGCTCCGGTTTCCAAACCGCTCCCTGGCGCCCAGGCTGCTGAGCTAGAGACGGGAGCTGGGGCGAGCAGGCCGCCCCGTTTGGAGAGCCCGGGGTCAGACGGACGCGTACGCCCGCGGCGAGGGATGGCCCCGTGTATTAGCACCAGCCCGTGCCCAGCGACCCCACTGCATCAGTTGGCTTGCCTCCTGCGGGAATCCTTCGCCTAGCGCACCCTGCCGCGCCACCTCCAGCGAGTCGGCAGGGTGTGGCTGTGCCAGCGCTGCCGATTAAAACCTTACTAAGCAGATGGCTGTGTGATGCTCCGGGCTGGGGGCAGACACCCGGTGCTGCTTGGAGCTGAACTGAGCCGCAGACAAGCTGGGTCCCATCCCTGGGCCTTGGGGGTGACCCCAGCTCTTGGCTGGGCCCCCAAAATCCTGCAGTTTGGAGACATCCAGGGAATGCGTCGGTGACTCTGGCGAGGGCTGTCACCCCGAGCCTGGTCTACCCCAGGGCGTTATTTCGAAATGTCCCACCTGGACTTAAAATCCGTTACGGGCATCACAGCGCAAAGCAAACTCTGCCGGGAGCTGGCGTGACAATCGGTGCATCGAGTGTCGTCCACAACTGGAGCACTTGCTCGCACAGAGATCATGCTTGAGCGGCTGGGGGTAACCACGCCCCCTGGCAGCGGCTGTCGCAAGAGCATGGCCAGTCCTCTTCCTTCCTCCAGCACTAAGCCTTTGGCAGTGGCCTCTGGCAGGTCCCACCTTCCGCCCCCGAACGTGGCTGCTGCTCCACTTTGGGCATTTCTACAGGGGTCTGATCGGGCCGAGTGGACGCAGCTCCCTGCTGCCAGCGGAGATCCCAGCAAAGCTGGGAAGAGAGCCCAGGAGTCCTGCCTGTGGAATGAAGCTTCGACTCTTTCGTGCTGGGGGTGAAGAGGGAAGGGGCAGGCTGCAAATTAACTGGTCGCTCTGGAAAGGGAGTATTACCTAGTGGCTAAATCAGGGCTCTGAGCCTCAGGACTCCTGGGCTCTGTTCCTGACACTGCTGTTGGCTTATTGTGGGAACTTAAGGCTGGGCGCAGCCCTGCTCTGTGCCTCAGTTTCCCCTTCTGCCTTTGTCCGTGTAGACTGGAAGCTTTCCTGGGGGAGGAACCAGGACTCCTGAGTTTTCTGTTCCCTGCTGTGTGGCGGGAGTGGGGCTCAGGCGTTAACCCCCCCCCCCCCATTTCACTGCCTTCATCCCTCCGCTCCTGAGATGGCCACGCTCCCAGGGGTGCAGCTGGGCCGGCAGTCCCTGTTTAAACGCCAGACCAGGCAGCTGGGGGGGGTCCTTTGTCCAACTTCCCTTCCTCCTTGGATTTCAGGCATCTCGTCCCCCCTCCCCCCATCCCTTCTCTCCGGGGTCAGATCTTCTGTCTGCTTTGTGCCCCGCCGATTCGTTCCGCCCCCGCCCTGCGGGCTCCGCTGCGCGCCCCCCCGCCCGGCTCCCCCGGCATTGTTGGAGGCTGACAGGTGTGTAATCGGGTGATTAATGTCGCTTCATTAGCCTCCGCCTGAACCGGCGGGCCCGGCCCAGCCCCCGGCCCCCGCAGGGCCCGGAGCCAGGCCTGGCCCAGCTGCGCCAGGCTTTTGTCCTCGGACTGGGGCGCGAGTGGCCGGCCCCTCGGGGCTGCCTCGCAAAGCACCAGCGGGGCTGGGCCGCGCCTGCGGGAACCTTCTGGGGCTGCCGGAGTTGGGAGGCGCAGCGCGCCCGTGGGGGGGACCTCGGCTTCCCCTCGCGGCTCCCAGCACGAGCCGGCAAAGTCTCTAGACTTTGGGCCCCAGTCGCGGGGAACCGCCATCGCGCAGCGCGCCCGGGCTACGGCCCCCATCGGCCCGGGAACCGCCACCGCGCAGCGCGCCCGGGATACGCCCCCACGGGCCCGGGAACCGCCACCGCGCAGCGCGCCCGGGCTACGGCCCCCATCGGCCCGGGAACCGCCACCGCGCAGCGCGCCCGGGCTACGGCCCCCATCGGCCCGGGAACCGCCACCGCGCAGCGCGCCCGGGATACGCCCCCAGGGGCCCGGGAACAGCCACCGCGCAGCGCGCGGGAACCGCCACCGCGCAGCGCGCCCGGGATACGCCCCCATCGGCCCGGGAACCGCCACCGCGCAGCGCGCCCGGGCTACGCCCCCATGGGCCCGGGAACCGCCACCGCGCAGCGCGCCCGGGATACGCCCCACGGGCCCGGAACCGCCACCGCGCAGCGCGCCCGGGTTACGCCCCCAGGGGCCCGGGAACAGCCACCGCGCAGCGCGCTCTGCGTTGCCCCTCCGCCTGCCCCCCTTTGCCGGCAGAATCAGGGTTGGGCGGCCAGGGCGGTCCCGGCTGGGGGGCTGCTTGAGGAGCCTGAATGTGACGGAGACGCTCCGGGCCCCAGTCAGGGCGAGGCCGCCGGCCGGGCCGGGCCGGGCCGGAGGGGGTTTCTGGGAAGCGGGGTAAGGCTGGATTCATGGTGCACGGGGCTTTGTGGGAATGCAGAGCGAGCCGGGTCACCTGGGATCTTTCCCCAGCCCTGGGAAGGGAGTGGGGTCTAGTGGTTAGAGCGGGGGGGGGCGCCTGGGAGCCAGGACACAGCTCTGTGAGGGCAGTGGGAGTTAATGGTTAGAGCTGGCAGCCAGGACTCCTGGGTTCTCCCTGGCTTCAGCAGGGGGGAGGTCCTGTCCCTGCCTTCTCTCTAGTAGGCTATGTGTACACTTGCAGCTTCTTGCGCAATCATCCGCAGTGCATCCACACTGCCCACCCGCTCCTGCACAGGAAGACTACAGTTCAGCGTGGGAAGAGACGGCTCCTTGCGCAAGAGCTACGCCCTTTTCTCACAAGTGTGGACGCTGTCTTGCAAGAAAGCTATTTTAGCAATAGAGTTTTAGTGCGCAAGAATCCCTGCCGCGCATCCACACGGCCATGGGCGCTCTTGCGCAAAAGCACATCTCACACATGGCAGTGTGGACGTGTTCTTGCGCAGGACGCCTTGCACCAGAACCCTTGCGCAAGGAGCCACCAGTGTAGACATGGCCGTACTGTTGTGTTTCTGCGCGCTTGGCCTGGGCCCGTCCCCGACCCTCCTCTGCTTGGCATCGGGCAGCTATGGTGTGCCACCCCTGCTGGGCCCCCACAGGGCGCCTACACCCCATGCATTAACACAGCCTGAGGGAGAGTGTGTGTGTGTCCCTCCCTGCTGCCCCTGGGCCCTGCTCTGTGTGTGTGACCAGCACTCCCTCGACCAGTGCCCCTTCTCTTGGGCTTGCCCTGCAGGCTGGGGACTGCAAGCTGAGCGCTTGGGCAGCTGTCCAGGAGAGATTCAAATGCCGCCCAGCTGATCTGCAGCGCCCGAGCCGGCAGGTGTTTCTGTTGGTGGTGCACATTTGCACATGCCTTGCTGCACAGAACACAATTTATTCCACACATGGACGGAAAAAAATGAGAGGGAACATAGGCCAGCAGCCTGGGCGGGGATCACAACAGCAAGTTCCACTTCATAAGCCCCACTGGTCTGAAGGCAGGCGGGGGCCAAAGGGCCCTGCCTTTAGCCAGCGCTTTGAGAGCTATTCCCGCCGCCCCTCCCCTCATGCACAGCCGCTCCGTGGGGTTTGTGCTTTATATCCGAACAACCTGACAAAACAAGACCCCGCCCCCCCAAGAAACACCCAAACCAGGGGGGGAAATGTACAAGTTAATTTACTTCCCCGCTCGGCGCGTAAATAATAATTCATCCATCCATCATTAAAAAACAACCCAAAACAAACCCGCCGGGTCCCGCGGCCCCAGGGCGGAGAGCAGACACGCTCTGGACAGCGAGGCTGTCGGTGGGGAGGGGGGTGCGTGCGTGGAGGGAAATAAGAGAACAGCCCCAAAGTAGCACGAACGAGCCCCGAATCCTTCGCTTCTGTGCCAGCGAGCAGCCAGACGGGCCAGGTTCAAGCTCTGTCCAGCGCCCATGCCTGGCGTCTCCATTGACTCCGAGTCCTGGCGGGCGCGGCCGGTCTGTCCTTCGGACCAGTGGCCCCTGGGGTGGTGGCGGGGGGATCAGTGGGGGGAGGGGTGCGGCGTGGGTCTGGGTGTCCGGGATCACCCCACTCTGGAGCCATCTCCCCCAACTCCGGGAGCACGGGGGCAGGGAGGGGCCATGGCGCGGTCTGGCAGGAGGAGGGGGAGGCCTGGGGTGGGGGTGGCTGACTCTGGCTGCCACGTGAGTTCTGCCCCCGTGGGCCCGCTAGGATCCTGGCCCGGCTTGGCCCAGCGTCTCCTGGAAAGCTGGAAGAGAGAGGGAAAGGGGGCTGGGGCCGGCTAGTGCTGTCCTGGGGGGAAGGGGGCTTGCAGAGGGGAGGAGGAAGGCTGGTTGGGGGCTGGGCAAGGAGGAGCGGGAAGGGGAAGGGAGATGGACAAATGGGACATCGGGGGAGAGAGGCGGGTAGCTCACAACTGCCCCCCACCCGGCTCATTTTACCCCCCATGACTGCCGGGTGATGCTATTTGCCCCCCAACCCCTGGAGGCAGGAGCCATGGGGTGGAGGCCTGGAATGGGCAAAGGCAGGGGCAGACCCCCCCCCATACTTACGTCCCCCTGCGTCAGCGTCGGCGCTCACATGTAGTGCCACTGGCCTTCCATGCCCATGGCAATGCCCATGCTGCCCATCGGACCTGGGGGAGGGAAGGGAACAGCTGGGACCCGCCCGCAGACACGCCCCCGCCAGCCCCTCATGGCCTGGGTCTCCGGCTTCCCCGCAGGCTGGGCCAGCCTGGCCTGCAGCCGCCGGGGCTCTGCCGCGCTCAGCCGCTATGGGTGGGGGGCTCCTGGCTGACACAGGTGCTCCTCATGCCCCCCAGCAGCCGCGCCCAGAGTGCTGGGACCCCCAAAGCAGGGGGGGGCCGCTGCCTGCCCGGGGGGTGTCCCGGTGTGTGCCCCACCCCGCCCTGCCGCGGCCTCACCTGGGGGGCGGATGGCCACGTGCTGCTGCCCGTCCACGAGGTACCCGCCCGCAGGCTGCCCGTCGGGGCTGTACGGCGCCCCCTGGCCTGTGTGGAAGAGGGAGGGCGGGTCACGGTGGAGATCGGCCACATGCCAAGGGGGGCTGTGGGCCTGCGGGGGGCAGGACACAAGCCCAGTGGGGGGGCTAGAAGGTGACCCCGATGCCTCCCACCCCGGGCAGGCGGCCAGGTTGGGGGGGCCGGTTGGTGCCAGCAGAGACCCAGTGGGCTCGTCTCACACTGGGGCGAGGCAGCAGGACCCAGGCAGAGGGTTTGGCGGGTTCCTGCCCCGGGCCCGGCCCCGTCACCTGTGCGGTTGGATTGGTCGATCATCGGCTGCACGATGCGCCTCCGGGCGTTAATGAACCTGCATGGGCGGGACAGACAGACGGACGGAGGGTGAGTCCCCAGGCCGGCGGGGCAGGGCAGGGAGATGCCCCCAGCCCAAGGGAAGGGGGAGGGGCCCAGCATGTCTCCCCCTTGTAGAACTGGCCAAGGAACTGAGGCATCCCTGGGATCCCCCCATTCTAACCCTGCACCCCAAGTCCCCCAGTGCTCCCCACAGGGCCCCCCAGCCCCCACTGAGCTCCCGCCTGCTTCGGGGGCGGGCACGGCGCTTCATGCTGCTCATGGGGGTGGGGTGATGGTTCAGGCCTATTATGAAGGGGAGGAAACTGGGGGGAAGGGAGGCAGGTGGCCTATGGGGGAGCTAGAGGCCTGGTGGGGAAGATGCGGGGTGGGGCCGGGAGCGGGCTGCAGGGGGAGATTGCAGGGACAAAGGGGTTCAAGGCGGGAGGCCGAGATGGGGGCTGTGAGGGGAGAAGCGAGATGCTGAGGCAGGAGGTTGCCATGGAGGGTGAGGGGTTGTAAGGCAGGATGGGGACGTGCCATAGAGTGGGGTGTTGGTGGAGGTGGGGAGTGTGGAGAGATGGGTGTGGGAGGGGCAGGGTGTGGGAGGATCGGTGGGAGGATAGGGGTGTGGGGCGTGGAGGGATGGGGCTGTGGGAGGGGCATGGAGGGATCGGTGTGGGGCGTGGAGGATGGGGCTGTGGGGGGGGGAGAGGAGGGACGGGTGTGGGAGGGGCGGGGGCAGGGTGGGGGCAGGGGCCTGGAGGGATGCGGGGTGTGGGCGGGATCACACCCCGGCAGCCTCAGGGCCGACCTTACCAGTTATTGACCTGCAGGATGGTGAGCCCCGTGTCCTGCGCCAGCTGCTTCTTCTGCTCCTCCGAGGGGTAGGGGTGCTGCAGGCCAGAGCAGAGAGCGGCGTGACTGGGCGGCCCCTCCGGCCCCAGAGCAGCCAGCCGGTGCGTCCCGGCCCCACAAGCAGCTGCCAACAGGGACACTCCCATCCCATTATAAAACGGGGAAACCGAGGCACAAAGCGGGTGAGCGGCTTCTTCCATGATAGGGTGGCGCTAATGCCAGAGCCAGGGACAGAACCCAGGAGTCCAGATGTTTCCCCTCCCGCCCCGTGGGCCCCACTCCCAGAGCAAGGCCGAGAAGGCAGGAGTCCTGCGTTTCCTACCTGTTTGCCTGGTGCCTGGATACCCTGGGAGCCAGTAATTAACCCCCCCCGCGCCCCAGTGCCCTGCAGGGACCCCACAGCCCCGGGGCTTGGATCTGTAGTTACAGGGTCTGAAACGCCTCCAGCCAGTGCTTTGGGTTGGGAGGGGGCTGGGAGCCAGGACTCCTGGGTTCTGTTCTCAGCTCCGGGAGGGCAGTGGGGGCTAGTGGTTAGAGAGCCGGGAGGGGGCTGGGAGCCAGGACTCTGGGATCCTTCCTGCTCTTAGCCCCCCCTAGCCCCCAGCTCCCAGCCAGATGGCCTGGCACAGAAGCTTCCTCCTGTCCCTGCCGATCAAAGGCCAGGCAGCCCCATGCTCCCCCGCCAGGCCCCAATGATGGATGAGGCGGCATCTTTCAGTGGGTCACCCGAGCCCCCGCCCCCCCCCGACAGTGACAGATGACAGGCGCCCGCCCCCCGCCCAGGTCACTGCCAGCCGGGCCGTTGCTAGGACACCCATTCAGGGCCCCCGCAGGCGATCGGGGCCTCCTGAAAATTAGATCAGAATCCAGGATGGACGGGGAGGGGGCTGGGCCGGGTCCGTTCGGTACCGGGGTCCAGGCCGGCTGGGCTCAGTTGTGGTCAGGCACGGTCCATTTGAGAGCAGTATCTGGGTCAGGCCCATTCAGTACCAGGGGCAAGCCCAGGCTGGGCTCACGCATTAGCTGGTGGCATTTACGACTGTGACATTTGCTCTTTGAGGAGGCTGCTTGTGCCACGTCTCCCCACCGGTGTCTACTCCCCGCAGAAGAGAAGAGCCTTCTACTGCTACTGACTGATGGAGCTGCCCTCTCCGCTCGCGGCCTTGGGGAGCAGGGACCAAGGCCGGCTGGTGACTTTGCGGTGACAGGATGAAGGGGCTAATTCTGCTGGCAGTGAGGGCTAGTGGGCGGAGCAATGACCCGGGCTTCAGGAAAGTCGCGTTCTAGGCCTGGCTATTTGGGCTGCTAGAATAAGCCCAGGAGTTCAGATCCCTGCTTCTCTGACCACTAGACCCCTCTCCCCTCCCGGAGCCAGGATAAAAGCCAGGAGTCCTGGCTCCCTTCCTGTTCTCCCCCCTTCCCCAAACTGCCTCCCCCTTGTGGGGGCTTTACTTCCCCGGCCGCGGGAGGGGGGGGACGCGGGAACAGGCCTGGGCTTAGCAGACTCGCACCAGCCGGCGGGTTGAGGGTAATTGGCTAGAATTGATTACCCTTTACCAGCCTCTAATAGGTTTATGGCGCCTTCAATTAGCGACTAATTGGTCAGCGCTCATTAACTTGCCTTTGTTTAACTAACCAGGGAGAGCTGCCAGGGGCTGCTGCAGCAAACACTGGGGCCGCTCACCAGTGCTCTGCGCCGACGCACCTGGGACCCTGGGGAGCGTGGACGGGACATTTCTGCCCTGCTGAGGGGTGCTGTGCCCACGTGCCGTGGGCCTGGTTCTCCTATGTCAGTGCCCCTCTGGGCTCCCCACCCAGAGCCGGGAATAGAACCCAGGAGTCCTGGCTCCCTTCTGCCCCCACGCTAACCACTAGCCCCTTCTCAGAGCCGGGAATAGAACCCAGGAGTCCTGGCTCCTTGCCTGCCCCTCCACGCTAACCACTAGCCCCTACTCCCTTCTCAGAGCCGGGAATAGAACCCAGGAGTCCTGGCTCCCTTCTGCCCCCACGCTAACCACTAGCCCTCACTCCCTTCCCAGAGCTGGAGACAGAACCTAGGAGTCCTATCTCCCTACCTGCCCCCCACGCTAACCAGTAGCCCCCATTACCTTCCCAGAGCCGGGAATAGAACCCAGGGTCCTGGTCTCTACCTGCCCCCACGCCCCTGGTGTCTGTCTCACTTTCACTCCTTGTGTCTCTGGCGCCTGGCCCTCGTCACTCACCGACAGGTGCTGGAACAGCCAGGCCCGCATGATGTTGGTGGCCACTTTGGGGAAGATCCCCCGCTTCTTGTTGCGTTTCTTGTCCCGGTCCAGGTCGTCGTCATCCCCAGTGCTGGGCGAGGCCACGCTGGTGTCCAGGCAGTCCCCTGCAAGGAAGCAGCCGCTGGGGGAAAGGCACCTTGGGTGACCAGGAGTCGGACTTGAACCCAGGGCTGGCTCTACCCAGACAGCTGCCCCCTGCTGCTTGCACTGAAGAAGAGCGCCTGGCCTCTTCCCAGGCCAGTAGGGGGCGACAAAGAGCCGGAGGAGGCGCAAGGCCCTCTAGGGGCAAGGATGTGAAGTGCAGGCTCTTGGCGGTTTGCCTTCTTGTCCCTTCTGCTCCTTGTGCAAGCGTGTTCACCAGTGCACAGAATGCTAGTGCTCATCCCCTCGTGCAACAGACCCACTCGCTTCTCAGAGCTGGGGGCAGAACCCCACAAATCCAGCTCCCAAGGCCTCCTCATTTTAACCAGTAAACCCCACTCCCTTCACAGAGCAGAGGAGAGAACCCAGGAGTGCCGGGGCCCCCCTCACTCTAACCACTAGACACTATTTGGAAACCACGGGAGAGTGGTTTCTAAAAGCCCCTTCCCCAGCCTTGCAGGAGGGACAACTGGACCCGTGTCCAATTAATTACTGGGGACAAATAATAACAAAAGGGGCAAGGAGTGCAGGCTAAAGGTTAATAACTAGGGAACCAGATGGGGACACCGAGTAGAGAACCCCGGACAGCGCCCACTGCTCCTTGAAGCTGTCAAGGGAGCCAGTGGACGCCGCCCAGAGGAACTCTACCCGGATACGTGACACAAGGGAGGAACGGAAATAGGCCCCACAGTCGCAGGGAACCCCCTCGTCTAGCATCCTCCTCCTGGTGTTATAAATGGCGACTTTAGCCAAGGCCAGGAGTTGGTTGACAAGGAGGTCCCGCAACTTTGTGGGGCCGCGGATTGGGTGTGCATAGATAAAAAGGTGAGGGGAAAAGTGCAGCCAGAACCTCAATAAGAGGTTCTGGAGGAGCCGGAATAGGGGCTGCAACCTGGTGCACTCAAGATATGCGTGCGCCAGGTTTTCCCTCACGCCGCAGAAGGGGCAGGCTTCCGGGATGGGGGTGAACTGCGCCAGGTACACGCCCGTGCTCACGGCTCCGTGAAGGAGCCGCCAACTAATGTCCCCGATGGGCCGTGGAATTAGATTGGAATAGACGCTGGCCCATCGGGGTTCCCCACCCTCTATGGGTCTTAGATGGTCCCGCCACTTAGTGTCGGGGCGGGACATGAGGTGGGAAATGCAGAGTGTGGAGCACGAGCGTGTACAGATGTTCCCTAGGCACGGTTCGAAAGCAGACCGGCTGCAGATTTTGCAGCCGGCTGGGGGTCCAAGGATGGGGGGCTCGGGGGCCCGCGGAACAGGGGCCCGATAATAAGGGACGGAGGATTTGCAGGAAGGGAGGGGCGGGGCGTGCCCTCTCGCATGGACCGCTGCAGGAAGTCGAGAGCGGGCCGCGGCAAGGCCGCCTTCACCTCCTGGAGTAGGCGCAGGGGGGTTCGAGGGGTGGAGAGCCCCATGCGCTGAGCGAGCGCTCGGGGATCCACCCAGTCCCCCCTGATGTAGTCCAGGAGGTCTCCGACCTTGGTAGCTTCTGCCAGGATCAGCCTCCGGCACACCGAGGGAGACTCCGCCACCTGCACGCACAAGGCTGGATTGTGGAGCAGGGGCTCCACGAGGAGGTCTGCTCCCTCGGTGGCCACAACGGACCTGGTCGCCAAAAACAGCTTCCAGGTCTGGAGGAGTTCCTGGTAGAATTCCGGCCGCTCTGAGAGGTCTCGCGGAAGACCCCTCGGGTGGATAAAAAAGAGCTGCCGGCCGTATCGGAGTCCTCGGAGGTGGCGGAGGAAGGCGCACCCCAGAACGCTCCATGCCGGACTACCTGCACTAAAGAGGAGTCTCTGCAGGGCCTGGAGGCGGAAGGTCCGGACCTGGCTGCGCACGCAGACCAGGCCCTGGCCCCCCTCCTCCAGGGGGAGAGACAAGACGCCTGCAGAGACCCAGTGCAGTCCTGGCCAAAAAAACTCCAAAGCTGTCCTCTGGAGCTTGGCCAGGACCTCCGGGGCCTGGCGCAGGGTGTTGAGTCGGTGCCAGAGCATGGACAGGACCAGTTGATTTAGCACCAGTGCCCTCCCGCGAAGGGAGAGGCACCGGAGCAGTCCTGCCCACCTCCGCAACTGCTCACCCACCCTGGCGTCCAAACCTTGCCAGTTTTCCGGCAGAGAAGGATGCGTGGCGGATAAATAGACGCCCAGATAGAGCAGCGGACCCGCGCTCCACCTGATGGCCTGAAGCGCGGGTGGGAGGGAGCCGGCCCGCCACCCATCCCCGACCACCAGGCCAGAGCTCTTGACCCAGTTGACCCGGGCGGAGGAGGCTGCCGAGTAGACGGCTTGGCAAGCCTCCAACCGCGCCAGGTCGCCTGGGTCCTGGACCACGAGGAGCACATCATCGGCGTACGCCGACAGGACCAGCCGCAGCTCCGACTCCCGGAGTACCAACCCTGTCAACCTCCTACGGAGGAGACGGAGGAAGGGCTCGATCGGCAGAGCGTACAGCTGGCCCGACAGCGGACACCCCTGACGTACCCCTCGCCCGAAGCTGACCGGCTCGGTCAGGGTCCAGTTGAGCCTGACCAGACACTCCGCGAGAGCGTACAGCACCCGGAGAAAACCCACAAAACGGGGCCCAAAGCCGAAGGCCTGCAGGGTGCCCAGGAGATACCCGTGGTCCATCCTGTCGAACGCCTTCTCCTGGTCCACTAGACCCCACTCCCTTCCCAGGGCAGGAGAGAGAAGCCAGGCATCCCGGCTCCCAGATTCCCCTATCCCAACCCACACACCTCCTCCCCTGGCTGACGACGGATCCCTGGCGCAATGGGTCCACCTTGGGAACTGTGGCCGTTTCTTTGGTTCCTTGTGGTGCTGGGCCCAGGAGGAAGCGACCGCGGACCAGGCTGGCCCCGGGATGCGGGCGGAGTGGCTCGGCCTGCTGGGGTGAGCCTGTGGGTCCTCAGCGCCTGGGCCCAGCTGCTCAGAGGGGCAGGCAGCGAGGTGCCTGCACACCCCAGGAGGGGGCCTAGGAGCTCCTGGGGGCGAGGCCCAGGCATGGATGGACAGACAGAAGGGTACGACGGGCAGACGACTGCACTGTCCCAGCACCCCACATTGCCAGGCTCCTGCGCTGCCACGAGCATCTTCTGGCAAACTCCCCCCAGGGCGGGATTCAAACCCGCGGCTTTCTGGGCTGGCGGGGACGCGGTTCCCTGGGAAAAACAAGCCTCCCTGTGGCAGAGGTACCATTACATGGAACCTGGGCCTGCTGGCTGGATGCCCTGCAGCGCCATTAACAGTGCCCAGGGCTGGTATGGGGGGGGTTACCGGGGTTGCTCTGTTTGTGCGTGTGGGCGTGTGTGCTTGCATGGACTGCTCTGTATGTGCTTGCACGGGTTTGCACGGACTGCTGTGTGTGTGCTTGCACGGGTTTGCATGGACTGCTCTGTGTGTGCTTGCATGGACTGCTCTGTGTGTGCTTGCACAGGTTTACACGGACTGCTCTGTGTGGGCTTGCACAGGTTTGCACGGACTGCTCTGGGTGTGCGCTTGCACGGGTTTGCATGGACTGCTCTGTGTGCGCTTGCACGGGTTTGCACGGACTGCTCTGTGTGCATATGTGTGTTTGCATGCCCTGGGGTGTGTATGTCTCTCTAACGGCTGCTTCTTTCATTGCCTGCTCTCATCTACCCCCCCCACCTGGCTCCTTCTGAACAAGCCCCCCCAGCAGCGTTGCCTCCCCTACCCCTCTCTCCCTGGCCTGGGCCCTGGTCCGGCACCCTCCGTAGGGCGAGCAGCCCCCCCGCCCCCTCCAGAACCCCCCCAGCTGCTGAGCTTCCATATCCTCAGGCTAAAAGGCAGCTTAAAAGTCTTGCCTGAGGGGCCAGTAAATTATGCATCAGAGACAGCCCTGCGGGGGCTGGGCTCTCCCTCACCCCCCCTCCCGCAGGCCCTGGATTTTCATCCCTGGGATCCCGGAGAACAAAAGGAGCATCTGGAACAAAAGGGCTGGGGGGGAGCCTGGGAGGGGGGCTAAGTGGGTCGAAAGAGGTTGGGGGAGAGGAACAATGTGGGGGGAAGGGAATGGGGTAGAGCAGGGATGAGCTGCATGGGGGAGGGGCATTAGGAGGGGGGAAGCGGTGCCAGCAGGTCCTGGGTTGGGGGAGGGGACAGGGGCTGGAAGCTGGGAGGGGCTGGGTTGGGGGAGGGGAAAGGGGCTGGGAGCAGGGCAGGCAATGGGGTGCGCCAGCTCTGACCCCCCCATTTGGGGCAGGAAGTGCTGTGACCCCCTGGGAGCTGCTGGGCATTGAGGCCAGGCCTGGCTGCAGGGGAGCCGCCTGCTGAGCCCCCCACGTGGTGGGAATGGTTCACGGCCCACTTGTGCACCTTGGAGGAAGTACCGGGCGTGTTGTGCGGGTGTAGGACGCAGGGGCGTGTGGTGCATGGCTGCGCAGTGTGTGCACATGTAATGCAGCTGCATGGTGCAGGGGCGTGCGGGGGGCAGCTGCATGGTGCAGGGAGGTGTGTGGGGCAGCTGCATGGTGCAGGGGTGTGTGTGGGGCAGCTACATGGTGCAGGGGCGTGTGAGGGCAGTTGCAGGGGGCAGGAGCATGTGTGGGGTGGCTGCACGGTGTGGGGGCATGCATGGGGCGTGGGGCAGCTGCAGAGGGTGGGCGTGCATGCGGTGGCTACAGGGGGCAGGGGCATGTGTGGGGTGGGGGTGTGCGTGGGGCAGCGTGTGTTTGTGGTGAGGTTGCGGGAGGCGGGTGCGGCACGGGGGCCAGTCATGGCACGGCCGTGCGGTGAGACAGGCCCCTCGGGACACAGGCAGCGCGGCCGGACGGGGCTGTGACCTCACAGACCGGCCGCCCCCTCCCCTGCTCTCCGTACCCTGCCCTGCCTTGGCCCCCCCACCCTCACCCAGAGCACGAGCCTCAGGAGCCAACTCCCTTCTGCCGCTGCCCGGCCTGGACCTCACGGTGAAATCTGCAGCCCCTCCTCCAGCCCACGGGCTGGCGGGGAGATTGGGGGCTGGTGGGGTGGTTGGGGGGCTGGCGGGGCACTTGGGGGGCTGGCAGTGGGTTTGGGCACGGTCCATGTGACTCGGGCTGACATGGTACCCCCAGGGGTAAATTCTGTTGCTTCCCCCGTTCAGACTCCAGCCCCAGGGATTTTGTTCTGCTGCCTCCCAGCCCTGCCAGCTCACTGGCTCCTCCCCAGAGTGGGTTGCATGGCAGGGCTGGGGGACCAGGACGGCCGGAGTTTCTCAGGCTAGAAAGAGCCTCTGTGCCCAGCCAGGCAATTCCCCCCTCGGGCCCAGGCTGGCGGGTGCTGGGGCGTCCCACCTACCTGGCTCGCTGGAGTTGTCACCGCTCTGCGAGGCGAGGCCCCCACTGGAGGGGCCCGGCGTGCCCGAGTGCGCAGAGCCCGTGTCCTCCCGCTCTCGCATCCAGTTGTTCTGGCACAGAGAGAGCAACGCCTGGTGGGTTAGCTGGGCCGGGCTCCCCCCCACCCTGTTACCTGAGGGTCCTGGCCCATCACCCCCCCAATGTTACCTCGGGGTCCTGGCCCACTTCCCCCCCACTGTTAGCTGGGGGTCCTTGCCCACCCCCCGTTACCTCAGGGTCCTGGCCCACTGCCCCCCCGAATGTTACTTTGGGGTCCTGGGTCCCCCCATGCCACCCTCATGCTGCCTACACCGGGGTCCCTGGTCCACGCTGGCCAGGAGCCCAGCCCACCAATGTGGAGGAAGGAGCCCCAGTCTGGGTTGGGGATCTGTGCAGCTCCTGGCATAGGGGGCCCCAGACCTCAGAAGTGGGGGGAGTCGGGGCAGCACCCAGTGCCAGGGGAACCCTGGATCGGGGCCTGGGAAGTCTGTGCAGCACTCAACGTAAGGGGGAACCCGGAACTCAGTGGGGGGCCCCCAGTCTCAGTGCCCAGTGGGGGGTCAGCACATTGACGGGCCCCGGATCTCGATGAGGGGCCCCCATCTCGGGGCCCCTAGTGGTTCCCTTGTTACCCGCACTCAAGGACCCTCTGACAAGCCCAGAGCCATGCTGGGGGCCATCACCCCAGGAGGCCAGCCAGCGAGCTCCCAGAGCCATCCACAGCCCACGGCAATGGGATGGGGGGGTTCGCATGCTGCTTCCAGCGACCCCCCCTTTGCCCCAGGAGGAATGACCCAACTCAGGTTGCATTCCCCCGACTCCTGGATGTGCCTCATTAACCCGACTAGCGCCCAGGCCCCTTGGCAGGCCGGGGGTTCAAAGGGTTAAGGAGGGACCGGCTGCCTGGGGAACCCGACACCCCCCCCCAAGCGGATCAAAGGTCCCTGGTTAAAGGCCCAGGAGGCCGAGGGAGGGCAGTGCTGGTGTAAACCATCCGCCCGGCCACATGCAGCAAAATTCCCCCCTTCCTACCAGAGTGCGGGGCTGGGGGCTGGTCCCCTTGAAAGTGCTGTCACTTCAGAGTGACTCCAGCCTCCCCTAAAAGCTGGGGAGAGAACCCCGGAGTCCTGGCGCCCAATCCTGCTCTAACCAATAGGCCCCACTCCCGTCCCAGAGCTAGGGATAGAATCCAGCAGTCCTGGCTTCCGGCCCCCTGCTCTAGCCACTAGGCCCCACTCCCCTCCCTCACCCTGCCCTTCTCCCCGGGTTGCTATTGTCCGCTGGGCGCCCCTGGAGCAGCCTCGGGGGTCTCAAAGCATCCCAGGGTTCATCGCTGGGGGGAACCAGCCTGGGCATTAAACAGACACTTTGCCAGCCCACGAGCAAGGCTGGGTGTGCAATAACTTTGTGTGTGTGCGTGCATATGTGTGTGAATACATGTACATGTGTGTGCATTCCCGTGTGGGCGCACATGTATGTGTGTGTGCATGTGTGTGTACTTGTGTGCGTGTGTACACGTGCGCATGCATGAGCGTGCATGCGTGTGCATGCACATGTGTGGTGGCTTGTCTCTACTGGCAGCAATTCTGTTTGTAGTACGGACACATGTGCAAAGATCACGTGTGTTGGCCGGGGTGCAGCGGTGCGGATCACATGTGTTTGCAGCATGTGCCAGGATTGTGCATGTGTCTGCTGCACGTGCCCGGCCACACGCATGATCTTTACATGCACACCGGGCCCGTGCGTGTGCTGGTGGCACCTGTGTCCCTGGTAGTAGCCCCGCGCCAGGCGCTGCACCCCGCCCGAGGGGGCTACCAGGCCTGTGTCTGCCGAGGAAGCCGGGCCAGCGGGTGGGGGCTGCGCCCAAGTCCTGCTCTGGAATCGGGGCAGCCTGGGGGGGCGGTCTCCGTGGGGTCACGATGCTGAGTCTGACCCCAAATCAACCCCCCTGGGAGCGCGGGGGCTCCATCTAATTATAACAACAAAGTCCGGGCTGGGGATTAGCTCCCTCGGCCCGGCGCGCCCGGGGGCCTATTAAAAATGCAGCCGAGTTGCTTTAGGCAAATGACTCCGCTGGCTGCATTGGGGGGGGAGCTGCCTCGTCACTGGCAGGAGAGTTGGGAGGGACCTTGGATACGGACACCCCCCCCCCACCCTTGTGCCAAGCTGGGTCCCCGAGAACCCACAGGGGCTGGGCTAGAGTCTCCCCCAGCCCCGCCGCTGGCCCTCAGTCCCCCCCCCCCACTCTACTCCGCTGCACCGGGTCAGTGTTCTGTCTACTAGGCCGCGCTGCCTTGGGGCTGCCCAGCCGCCAGCTCCGCCCCCCGGCCCCGCACCTGGTCGGAGAGGCTGGCGCAGGACCCCGCGAAGTCCTCCAGGTCGGATTTGGAGCCTCCGTCCCGGTCGTCGATCACCAGGTCGATGGGCATCTTCCCCTTCAGGCAGGTGATGTAGCGGTGGCAGAAGTTGTCGCACAAGTCGTGCACCTGCCCCCAAAGAGAAGGGCCGTTAGGAGGCGCCCGCCGCCAGCAGCTGCCCCCCAAGCCTGCCCCTCTGGCCCGGCATCCCGCCTCCCCAGCCCTGCCTGGGCACGCGGAGCTGGCAGGAGCGGGGAGGAAGGATGGCCTAGTGGTTAGGCCAGGCGGCTCGCGCTCAAGAACCCGGCAGTCACGTCTCTGGACTACCCCAGACGTCCTGCCCCACCTGCTCCCTTGCCAGGGATGTGGGGTGCTTGGAGGGGGGGGTGGGTGTAGGGCCAGGCAGAAAGCGGGATCCCCAATGTCAGTGGGGGGGCAGGCACAAAGGGGGCCCCAATCTCGGGGTGTGTAGGGCCAGGCACAAAGGGGGCCCCAATCTCGGTGGGGGGTCTCTGCGGAGCCAGGCATGCCGGGACCCCCGCGGGGTTAGGCAGTAACATAACGCACCTCCCAGCGGGGAGCCCGGAGCCCCGTCTGCCTCGCCCAGGACCCGTCCCGTACCGCGGGTCCCGCCTGGGCCTTTCATCTCTGCGGGCCTCCAGCTCCGAAAAGCCCCCGGCCCGGCCCCGCCTTTCTTCCCTGCCCGGGCCGGAGCGCCCCCCGGCCCCATTGCTCAGCTCCCGGCAGGCGCCCGCGGCCGCTCGGAGCCACTGGCGGGAGACCGCTTGCCGCCCCCCGACTGGAAAGCCAGCGGGGCCCCTTCCTTTGCCGGCCTCGCCGTGGAGAGCGCCCGGCCAGCGGCGCTAGGGCCTGCCCGGGTCCCCCTCCCCGAGCCAACGCGCCCAGGGCCACCGGAGCCCGTTCGCCCTGGGAATATCGCCACGGATCTGCGGGAATCCGGGTCCCGTTTGCTCCAGCTGGGCCAAAATCCGAATCTGACCCCCGGCCCTCGCGCCGCAAACCAAGGCCACGCGACGCTGCCCGGAGTTCAAGCCCTTTGGCGGGCAGGGCGCGTTTACACTGCAGGAGAGGCTGTGCTGGGCGGGCGCGGGGCAGTCTGGGGTGTGGAGCAACGCGCCCCAGAATCGCAGGGCCCCCGGGGCTGCGCTCACAAGAGCCAGCTACGGCCAAAGCCACCTCGGCAAACTTGGGCCCAGATCGGGGAAGCGCAAAGAATAAAACCGGGGAGAGTGGAGACAGTTCAGGGTTCGGCCCGAGCGTGGCGCATCCCTTGTGCCAGGCGCGCTCCGTTCCCAGCGCGCGCCGCCCGGTCTCTGCTCCGGGCCCGGCCCCTCAGGCTGACATGAACCCTGCCAGGGCCGTGGCATCCGGGGACACCCCGGGGCTGAAAGGCCGCTCCAGGCGGGTTGAACCCCGTTGTCCCTGGCCGCTTGAGCGCTGCAGCGGGCTCCGTGCGGGGCCAGCCGGTGCGCCCCGAGTCCTGCGCCCTGCGCCCCGCGCCCCGGCTTTCTCTGGGAACGGAAAGGTGGAAGCGCTTTGGCCTTTGCGGCACCCCCCCGCGCCGCAGTGATTCAGCTGCAGGCTCAGTGCCGCTGTGGTCACTTGAAACCTTGGACCCGCCCTCGAAGCCGCCGCAAGCGGGCGGAGGGGCGGCCCAGCTCCGCTAAACGCTCCTGGCGACATACGCATGGCTCCGGCTGAAAACCAGAGCGCGGCCAGAGAGCAGGTTGTCTCCCGCAGGGCCAGCCGGCCCAACCCTGCAGCTCGGCTGGCACCCACGGGCCTGAGTCCGCGCTGGCGCAAACCGGCAAAACTCCCGTCCAGTCAAGGGGCCTCCGCTCTAGTGTAAACCCTCAGCCGGGCCACTTCGGATCAGCGGAGCATACGGGCTGTCGGCTCCTTTTACCCCGCGGCTCTTTGCTTTCTAGCCCGCGCCAGGCGCTTAACCCTCCTGGCCCTGCGCCCGGTAGGGGGAAGGAGGAAAAGCGGCGGATTTACCTTTTCTAATTCCAAGAGATGGAACCGTAGGACCTGGATCGCTTGAATCATCTGGGAAGGCAAAGCAAAGGGGAATCGTCGGAGGCCCTCTTATCTGCAGCTCCAAAAGCGGCCTGCGCGACGCACCGCGCCGGAGCATACCCTGAAGTCCTGGAGCTGCGGCCCACGTTTTACTCCATGTGCTGGCTGGGGGACACCCAGCTAGTCCCCTGGAAGGAGCCTCGAGCGCTCCCGCAGCGAAAGCCGCTTGGAGAGGCCGCGGCGCCTTTCGCAAAGGTGATTGAACGGCCTGCGGCCCATTAACCCCCCTGCCCGCCCCCGCCACTGGGGCGCAGCGGCCCCAGACCCCGTTACGGGTCTGGGCCTGGCTCTCAGCCCGAGGGAGCTGATTCACCCGCCGGCCCGGCCCGGCAGCCCCAGCCCCGCGGTTCGCTTTGCGAGCGCTGAGCGAGCCCCGTTGCAAAGCCTTCGGGCGCGGCCCAGCGGCCCCGGAACGCGGGCGGAACCAATCGGGGCCGCCGCGCCCGGCCCGTGCCCAGCCATGCGGGGCGCTGACCACAGAGCGGCCCAGCCCGGTTCTGTGGTTCGGAAAGGGGCGCTGAGAGTCGGGGTCGGAGAAGCAAAGGCGCTCACCAAGTCATCCAGCTCGGGGTCGGAAGAGAACAGCGGCTTTTCCGTCCTGATCTGGAGGGAGAGATGCGCGACCCCGCGCAAAGAACACGCGTGGAGGCAAAAGGTTAGCTCGCGCGGACAGCTGCTTCCCCTTCCCGGAACAGAGGGGGCGGGAGGGAGAGAGGGGAAGGAAAGGTGGCAGGCGGAGGGCGGCAGGGGGCTGGAGCGGGAGAGATCTCCCCAGATCCCGACCGTCCCCCCTTGAGTCTATTTCACTGCGGGCTCTGGGCGGCCTGGGCCGATTACAACGCTCCCATCCCGCTACGCCTCAGCCCCTCCTAGGCACGATCCATCCCTTCGCCAAGCGGGACCTGCCGGGCGCGGGTTCCGTGCCTGCAAACAGGGTCAACGGGGGGGTGGGGGTGGGGAAGGGGACACGCTGATTAGCAAAGCGGCTGGGCCTGGTCTGAGGGGCCCCGAGTTGAGCCGGTTTTTACGGGGAGGGGACGCTACAGCGAGTCAGACCTCGGCGTTAGCCCGGCTACCCCCGCGCCCCGCTCGCCGGCGGTTCCTCAGCTTCGCGGCCCGCGGGCCGGGCCCGGCCCGGAACTGACCTGTTTGGCGAAGACGGCGATGTCCTCGCTGAAGGAGTCGGAGGAGCAGACGTCTCCGCCGGGTACGAGCCCGAGGGGTCCCGGGGCGAACAGGTCGCCAGCTCACACTTCTCGAAGACCAGGGCCAGCAAGGGGAACAAGGGGTGTCTGCGGCACACAGGAAAGGTTAGAGCCCGACACGTCTTGCACGCGCGTGTGCACAAGGGCCAGGCCATCCGTGACGCATGCACGAGTCCATGCACACGCGGGCTTGCCCACCCCTCGGGCAACACACACACACAGCGCCTGATACACGCCCCCAGCCGTCTGTACAAACAAACACACACACATACACACACACACAGTGCCCGATACACACACACCCTGCACCCCTCTGTACAAATAGGAACACACACACACACAGTGCCCGATACACACACACCCTGAACCCCTCTGTACAAATAGGAACACACACACAGTGCCCGATACACACACACCCTGCACCCCTCTGTACAAATAGGAACACACACACACACACACAGTGCCCGTTACACACACACCCTGAACCCCTCTGTACAAATAGGAACACACACACACTGCTCGCCAGCACTGCTCAGCACACGCCTGCACCTCTGTACAAATAGCGAACACGGGGCGCGCTGCGGGTGCGGTTGTGCTGCAGGCTGCCCGGGAGACACGGGGGGCAGGTCGCGTCCCCTCATCGGCCCGAGGGCCGCCGGAGAGCCAGACGGACCCCGCGCTCCTCCCGCTCCGCCACCTCTCCGACCCGGCCAGCGCTCACCCCCCGGCGGCCCGAGGCGGAGCCCCCGCGGGGCACCAAACCCAGCCGCTGCGCACGGGCAGCTCGTGCAACTCGCGTGCGGGGCCCACCTGTGCCCAAGGCCGGACACGCGGCCGGGAGTGGCCCAGCCGGCTACTGCTCAGCCCGCAGCGCGCAGACAAAGGCCTTTAGCCCCACGCAGCGGAGAGTGGGAGACCCGGCCCGGGGGGATTTCCACTCGCGGCAAATGCGCAGACACGGCCCGGCCCAGGCACGGCGCCAGGACAGAGGCCGTCGGTAGCCGCGCTTGGGTTTGAGCCTTGTTCCCAACACGCTGCGAGGTTGCGGAGGCGGCCGCTGGCGATCGCTGCGCACTGGCCGCGGGGAAACGTAAATCTCCAGCGGAGAGACACTCCAGCGAGTTCGCGGGTGGCGCCCCCCTTGCCCCGCTGCGGATCTCACCTCGCGCGGCTGGAAGGCCCTAGAGTCCGCGCAGGGCTGCAGGCCGTGCGCGTGGCCAGGCTGGGGGGGGGGTTCGGGGTACACTCCGGGCGGGTACACGCTCGGGGTGTCTCCTACACAGGACACAGCGTTAGTCGTGTGTGTAATCCACAGGGTGTGCTACACACCCACCCGGGAGAGCGGTGTTAGTGTGCGCGCGCAGCGCGGGTAATACGCGTCCACATCAGCGGAGCTGGGGACATAGCAGGGCCGGGTTGTTTTGTTTTGTTCAGTTCCCTGGCAGTTTTGACAAGTTTGTCGGGAGAATCACGCCGAGCCAAGGAGTCTGTGGACGTAGCTCTGGGAAGCGTTGCTTCCGGTTTGGCCGGTTTTAAGCTTTGGAATCGAAACGGGGAAGGGAAGGAAAAGTTGACGCGTAAAGTTGTTGGAAAGCGCAAAATCAAAAGGTTTTGGTCTGAAACGCACCGAGGGTAACGTCACTGGGGCTCCCCCACGCGGCCACGTACAACCCGCCTGCGGGCTGGCAGTGAGCGCGCACACTGCATGTACAACCCGCCTGCGGGCTGGCAGTGCGCGCGCACACTGCATGTACAACCCGCCTGCGGGCTGGCAGTGCGCGCGCACACGGCATGTACAACCCGCCTGCGGGCTGGCAGTGCGCGCGCACACGGAGCGCGTCTACTGCAGGCAGGATGACAGTTACAGCGCGCGCGCGCACACACACACACACACGTGCACACACGCGCAGGCGCCCGCGCGCCCTGCTGGCACATTGCACGGCTAATTCTCCGGAGCACGCGCAACGGCTCATCCCTGCGCGGCTGTTCTGTGGCCCTTCCCGGATCAGAGCCGCACTGCTTGGGGGCGGCTGGCACGGAGGAGACGCTGGGAACTTTCGGGCGGGGGGGAGGAGACTTGCTCGGGGCTGTTCTCTCACCGGCTCTTTGCCTGCGAGGAGGGGGGTCCAGCCCGGCCGGGGAGGGCGCTCAGAGAAGGCAGAGGGAAGGGGCGGTCTGTGCAGCGAGAGGTGAGTTCTCACCAATGTTCTGGGGTCGCACTAGGGGTGCAAAACCCTGGTTAGCCACTTCAACGGGGACTGGCGGGGGCAGTGCGGCCGGTCCCCGGTCAGCCGAAGGAGACAGAGACGAGGGGGAAGGTCAAACACAAAGTCCCCAAAAGTCCTTCCAGAGCGCGCGCTCCGGCAGGCCGGGCACTGGCACCGGTGCACGGCAGCGCAGTGTGCAAGAGAACACGGGCCTCGTGTGCAATGTCGTGCCCGGGCCCGCCGCTGTGTACGGTGTGTGGTCTGCAGCCCATGCGCCCCGGGACACAGACACACACACTCACAGACACCCCCGCCACATATAAACAAACACAGACACCCCGCCACACACAGACACATGCACACAGACACACACATACCCGCCACACACAGACACACACACCCGCCACACATAGACACACACGGACACCTCTGCGACACACACACACACACACACACACACACACACACACACACAGACACCCACATATAAACAAACACAGACACCCGCCACACACAGACACACCCACCACACATAGACAAACACAGACACACAGACATCACTGCCACACACAAACACACACAGACACACACACACCCGCCACACGTAGACAAACACAGACATCACTGCCACACACAAACACACACACAGACACACACACACCCGCCACACATAGACACACACAGACACACAGCTACTCAACTGGCCCTACTCAACTGGCCCCGCCAAAGCAGCGCTGCGCGCGCGGCTCCTTACCCGTAGATTTCATCCTTCTCCCGCTTCAGGCTCTCGTTGGGCCCTAGCCCCGGGGGCAGGCCCGCCCGATGGGTCGCCGCGGCCGATCCGTATGGGGAGCCCTGGTTCAGCGGCGGGTGCTGCAGGCTGCGCCCTGGGTGGGGGTTCCCGAAGCCCGGCAGAGCGACTCCATCCATGGCAGGGTAGTACGCCAGGTCATCGCACTGCGAGGGAGGCAGGTGGAAAGCGAGGGGCGGGTGAGCCAGCCAGCCAGGCCGGGATGCGCAGGGATGGGGGGAGGGATTTTTGCACCCCAACCACCCTAGGCATGGCCAGATCCGGGGAGTCGGAGAGGTAATTTTGCACCCGAAACCCTTCCCAGGCATGGCCAGATCCGGGGAGACGGAGAGGTAATTTTGCACCCAACCCCCCTAGGCATAATCAGAAGGGGGGTATTTTGCATCGTGACAAGCTTCCCCTAGAGAGAAAAAGTCACGTTTGGGGGGCTCGTTTCTGAGCTGTGAATACTGGATCTGGGCTGGCTGGAAACTCTTCCTCTCCGCATGGGGAGCGCGGGGATTTGATTCCCCACCAAGTTTCGCTTTTCCGGTCAATACTCGTCACCGACCCCTTTTGTCATTTTAGCATTTTGTTTAATTCGTTCCCCCCGCCCGGCTGCGCTGTTAATTTCACTCCTGCAAATTCGCTGCTCTCGGGACCCGCCGCTGCAACTCGTGGGATTGTCTGGTCAATGTCACAAACCCCGCAGCACTTGGAATACTGTTCCTCTCGCCCCGGCGGCAAAGTTTCTCCCCTACACCCCGATCTCTCTCCCCCTCCTCCCCTTTAAAAGAGCGTCCGCCATGGAGGGGAGAAAGCTTTGTCTCGCCTTGCGAACCGGACCTGTCTCTCATTGAACCTGGCGTTTATTTTTTTTTAAAGTGACCGATGTTTCCAACAGATTTGCTGGGAGGAAATGCTGTAAACCCTTCCACCTTGGCTTGCACTAGCCACAACCCAGTCCCCCCAAGGACCCCGGGCCGCCGCCGGGATGTCGGGGTCTAACTGGAAGAAACGCTCCTTGGTTCCAAAACAAAACTGCCCCCTGAGAACAGATGGATCGCTTATGAAACGCGCTCTCCCCTTTCTGCCTCCCCCGGACCCTTTCCAGACCCAACCCGGCCTGGGCCTTTGTCCCCACATGACCGCTACTCCTACTGAAACGTTCCCAACTCGAGCCTTCTCACCCGGGGAGCTGCCCTGCGAGTCACCCGCGCCAGGTTTCGCCCCCAGGAGCCGCGGGGAGGCTGTTTGGCTTGGGGAGGCGCGGAGAAAGACTCCAGCTAGACTCAGGGGCTTCGGTTTTCTCGGGGCAAGCGGGAAACCTGGTTTAAACCCCTTGTCTCTGGGTTTTAAATGCGCATCTCTCTGCACGCCGGAAAGGCGGCCCCAGTCTGATTTCCCCTTGCCCAACCTTGTTTATCCCCGGGGTTCGCCCCGCACAATGTAACGCGCCTCGTTTGTAAACCCGCGGATCCCCTCCAGCGTACGGGCCCTTCCTTCCAATCACGGACCTTCCTCCGGGGCACGGAGGGGCGCAGGCCGGTGGGGAGGATACGCGGGGGTGACTGGCCGTGCTGGCTTTCGGGAGCGACCGGGAGTTATTTCATGTTTTTCGCGTTGGCATCAACTCTTCCCCCTGCGTCCAGCCAGCCAGCCGCAGGATTTCTTTTAGCAGCTGTGCGGATATTGCAGGGCCGTTCCTAAGACAGACGCGGGCTGCTCGGGTCTGCTAAGCGTCTCCCCCAGAGAGCTCCCGACAAAACAGACATGTGATTGATTCGAAGGGAAAAAAGGGAAACCTCGCAGGAATCTCGCCAAGTGTCTAACAACCAGGCAGATGAACTCCGGGCGCTGCGCGCCCCGGCTCTTCCAGTGCGCTCCACCGAGAGGGCTGGAGCCAAAAATAAGTTGTGAAAACTTCAGAACAGAAGCACAAATTCCCCCCAGGCCCCGCCACTAAACGTGGCCGCATTCGAGCGCCTGAGTGAGCAATAGACTTTCCCCGGCAGGCAGGGAGCGGAGAAAGACAAGCGGCCGGGAGGGGAGAGACCCCTCCTGCCCCGAGGCAGCAGCCTGCTCCGTTTACCCCGGGCACAATGGCAAACCCAGGGGTGGATTCTCCGGGCGCTCCAGACGCGCACCGCCCGGGCCCGGAGGCGCAAACCGAGGTGACACGGAGGCTTCCAAGGTGGCATCAAACCCCCCCACACACACTTTTTAAAGAAAAAGTTGAGACTCGGCAGCCCCCCCCCATCTGGCCCCTGCCAAGCCAGCGCTCCCCTCCCCGGGGCGATTTCTGTGCCAAGCCGGGCGGGCAGGGAGGGAAGAGAGGGGCGAGTCCGAGGAACGCTCCAGACCCCCCGAGCCGCTCTCCGCCCAGCCGCGAACCCCCCGAAGCCGCCGCTGCTCGCGGCCCCCCGCCCCCCCGCCGGCGAGCGCAGCCGAGGAAGGCGAACCCAGCCCCCCCAGACTTACCCTTTGTGCCATCGGAGGCTCGGCGGGTCCCCCCTCTCCGGCGCTGGCTGGCTGGGGGGGGCGCGGGCAGGTCGCTCCTTTGCAGGACCCCCCCGCTCCGAGGCGCTGGCTCCAAAGTGCGGCGAAGGGTTCGGCTCTCCGGGGCAGGGACCGGAGCCTCCGCCCCAGCCCCGCTTAGCCCCGGGCCGGGGCTGGCCAGCAGGCGACAAGCCGAGCCATGGGGTTTCTCCGGGGGTCTCGGCCGCCCAGCGAGCCCGGCTCTCCGCGGCGGAATGAGCGAGGCGCCTTTCGCCGCAGCCCCGAGCCCGGCGCTGGGCTGGGGGGGGGCGGATCAACCCCCCCTCCCGGCCACGCTGCCGCTTCGGGAGCCCCCTTCCTGCACAGCGCTGCCCGCCGGGGGGGAGCCGGGCCCGGGCTGGGGGGCAGATCTCCGCGCCCCCCCGAGATCAGCCCCCCAACCCCTGTGCTCAGCGGAGCGGCCCGGAGCCGGGGGCGGGGGCCTGGCTGGTTCCCGGGCCGGGCCCGAGAGGAGGCGGAGCGGGAGGCGGAGGATGCCCCGGCTGCCCGGCCCGAGCGCTGAGCGCATCCGGAAGTGGAAGGGGCTTTGTATTAACCCCTGCCTGGCTCCCCCGCCCCGCCCCGCCGGCCGTCTGTCCGGCCGGCCGCGCCCCGCGTCTCCCCCCGGCTCCCACGGGCTCTGTCTGTCTGTCCGTCCCTGCCCCCCGGCTCTCCCCCCGGCCCCGGTCTGTCCGTCTGTCCGCTCCCCGGGCCTCCCTTGGCTCCGGCTCCCATCCCCGGGTCTGTCTGTCCGTCTGTCTGCTCCCCGGCCCCCCCTTGGCTCCGGCTCCCATCCCCGGGTCTGTCTGTCCGTCTGTCTGCTCCCCGGCCCCCCCTTGGCTCCGGCTCCCATCCCCGGGTCTGTCTGTCTGTCTGACTCCTCCCCGCGCCCCCCGGCTGCCGTCCCCGGGTCTGTCTGTCTGTCTGTCCCCATCCCATGTGCCTTGGCTTTGGCTCCCTCCAACGGGTCTGTCCGTCCCTACCCCCCGGCTCCCGGCCCCCGGGGTCTGTCTGTCTGTCCCCTCCCCATCGTCCCCTCACTCCAGCTTCCCCGGGCTCTGCCCATTACCCAGACACCTCCCATCCACAGCTCCAGCTCCCGTGGGTGTCTGTCTGTCTGTCCCCGTGTCACCCTCGCCAGCTCTGGCTCTCACCCTATGTACGTCCCCCTACCCCCCAGCTCTGGTCTCCATAGATGTCTGTCTGTCTGTCCTCACCCCATATTCCTCCTGGCTCTCTGTCCCTTCCATATTTCCCTCCCCACCCCAGGCTCCCCCTGGTGTCTGTCTGTCTGTCCCCTCCATATTCCCCACCCCATCTCTGGCTCCCACTTATGTCTGCCCCCCCATTCTAGTTCCCACTAGCATCTGTCTCCTTCACCCTGCCCAAGCTCTGGTCCCCACCGCTGTCTGTCCCCCCCGCACCTCTGTCCATCTGCTCTGCTGCCCCCAACCCCATTTTAGTCCACCACACCCTGGGTGTATACAGGGATCTCCTGCCCCTCCGCCCCCGTCTGTCTGTCTGTCTGGCGCATTGGAACCCACCCCAGCTCAGGGGCAAAGAGGCCCGGCACGGCCAGCGGGGTCCCAGAAGTCAGCCCCCCCTTGGGGTATTGTGTATTTATCCCCCCCCCCCGCCAGGCCCCAGGAGCAGAGCTATCCGCGGTTAGTAACACACCCCGGCCAGGGTCCCATCTGCTTCGTTCTCCTCCGGGCTCCGCTGGCCTCTTGGCGGGGCCCTGGGGGGCTGCGCGGTGGCGGCGGTTGTTTCCCCTCCGCTCTCCTTGCAACCCGCTGGGGCCGCGGGGTCACGACTGTTCCCGCCGCGTCAGGCCTCGGGCGAGTCGTGCTGCAGCAGCCCCCCTAACATGGCCCCGTTCCCGGGGTGTGCACCCAGCCCGGCCACCCGCAGCTCTCACTCGCGTTCCCAACAAGCCTCAGACCCCGGTGGGGAAACTGAGGCACGGAGCAGGGCAGACGCCGGGCGCTAGGTCAGCCATCAGGCCAGGAGCAGCGTTGGGTCTAGGACAGGGCTGCCCCTAAGCGGAGCGCTGGGGCGGCCCCAGCAGAGAGTCAAACGCTGCCCAGCTGATTGGCAGAGCCCCACAGCTGAGAGCATGTTTCTATGGGTGGTGCACATCCGCACATGCCTTGGTGCACGTAACAAAATGTATTCCTCCCCTGGATGGAAACAGAGGGAAGACTGTTTTAGAATCCAGCTGGTGTCCCCTCCAGACAAAGGCCTGCAGCCCCCGTGACCTCTGACAGCAGCCACCTTGGGGGGAGAGGGGGGGTCCAGCCATCCCAGGGAGACAGTCACACTCCAAGGCAAAACTGACCAGGTCAGGGCTTCAGACCTCACCAAGCGGCTGTAGAATCATAGAATCCTAGGACTGGAAGGGACCTCGAGAGGTCATCGAGTCCAGTCCCCTGCCCTCATGGCAGGACCCAGCACTGTCTAGACCATCCCTGATAGACATTTATCTAACCTACTCTTACATATCTCCAGAGGTGGAGATTCTACAACACCCCTGGGCAATTTATTCCAGTGCCTGACCATCCTGACAGTTAGGAACTTTCTCCTAATGACCAACCTAAACCTCCCTTGCTGCAGCTTAAGCCCATTGCTTCTTGTTCTATCCTCAGAGGCCAAGATGAACAAGTTTTCTCCATCCTCCTTGTGACACCCTTTTAGATTCTTGAAAACAGCTCTCATGTCCCCCCTCAGTCTTCTCTTTTCCAAACTAAACAAGCCCAATTCTTTCAGCCTTCCCTCATAGGTCATGTTCTCCAGACCTTTCATCATTCTCGTTGCTCTTCTCTGGACCCTCTCCAATTTCTCCACATCTTTCCTGAAATGCGGTGCCCACAACTGGACACAATCCTCCAACTGAGGCCTAACCAGCGCAGAGTAGAGCGGAAGAATGACTTCTCGTGTCTTGCTTGTAGGTTCTTCCCGGGCTCAAACAAGAGCGAGGTGGGTGCATGGGGGTTGGGTCCATCCACGGCTGTTACGGGACTGGCAGGGCTGGGTCCCCGGCCCGTCTGTCAGGGGCTGGGAATGGGCCACCGGGGAGGGGGTCGCTGGATGCTTTTCCTTCTGCGCTGGGCCCTAGGGCCACCGCGGCTGGGCCCGGGGCCGGCTCTGGTGCTCACCACTCAGGCCGGCGGCCGAGGAAGCGGAGCGGGTCAGGGAAGAGCCCCGGGCGTGATCGAAGGGCTGGGCAGCGGCTGGGAAGGGGGCGCCGCCGGGAGGGCGCGCCACTTGGCAGAGCAGGCGGAGGGTGACTCGGCCCCAGGCTGTCCGGGCCACCTGCCGCGCCAGGATTGATACCCGCTGGCTCTGCAGCCTGGCGGGCAATGCTCGGCCGCGAGCCAGTGGCTGGAGGCCGGGGCCGGACCACTTCACACGGGTCATGGGGCAGGGTCTGGCAGGGCCGCTCTCCTCGGTACAGGGTTCGTCCGGGAGCCCCCGGCCCGGCTCAGACCGGGGTGAGCCTGGGGAACCACCGGACCCTCCCCCGTCTGGCCTGGTCGGCTCGGAGGCGACCAACGCTGACGGAGCAGCTCCCAGCTCCCGGAGTCCTGTGGCTGCAGGAGCCCCTCGGCTGGCTGGGGATTTCTAGCTCTCAGGGGGCTGAAGATGTGACCCCTCCCCCGCCCGATACTGAGAGCCTGGAAGGCGAATACAAAGAACCTCCCCTCTGTCGCGGTTGGATCGGCACCGATTGGCACGGATCGACAAGGATTGGCACGGATCGACAGGGATCGGCACCGATTGGCACGGATCGACAAGGATTGGCACCGATTGGCACGGATCGACAAGGATTGGCAGGGATCGACAAGGATTGGCACCGATTGGCTCGGATCGACAAGGATTGGCAGGGATCGGCACCGATTGGCACGGATCGACAAGGATTGGCAGGGATCGACAGGGATCGGCACCGATTGGCACGGATCGACAAGGATTGGCAGGGATCGGCACCGATTGGCAGGGATCGACAGGGATTGGCAGGGATCGACAGGAATCGGCACCGATTGGCAGGGATCGACAGGGCTCGGCACCGATTGGCAGGGATTGGCACGCCTCCCAGTGGTCGGGAAGGGGCGGCTGGCCCCTTGAAGAGGGAGCAGGGCCCAGGCACCCTGCCTGGCCGGCTGCCTCCCACTGGGTTGGAGAGAGGGCCGCTGGGCCGCAGGAGCTGAGCGGCAGAGGGGAAGAGCCAGGGAGGTCAGTGCACGCTGGGGCTGGGACTGGCCCTGGAGGGAGCTGGAGGAGGATCCGGGCGAGTGGATCGCTCCGGCGGTCTTGCGCGGGGCACGCGGGAGACGCGCTGATGCTGGTTGCAGAGACCGGGCTCCCGGGCTGCATGGAGAGAAGGGCAGCCCCTGATGCGCTGCGAATCCGCCCTGGGGCGATGGGAGAAGCCTGGAGGGTCGTGGGGCCGTCTGGGAAGTGGGGGGCCTGGGTGAGGGAAGGGAGACAATAGAACCAGGCCCCAGAGGTCCATGATTCTCTGGCGGGGGTCCCCGATTCACGCCCGGAGCTGGAGTCCCGGCTAGCGAGAGCGCGCAACGTAGCTTTCCAGATCACCGGGGACAGGGGCTCATGGCCCAGGCCCAGGCGAGTAAGGAAACTGAGGCGGTGTACGCTGGGCAGCTCGGGCCGGTTTCTACGGCCTCTGCTGCTGTCTCCTGCCTTTGAACCGCACGGGCGCGTGTGCAACGCGTGTGCCAGCACATGGGTGTATGGTAGGTGTGAACTCACACGGGGTTCAGTGCAAAGAACTGAAGGCGGCCTGGAGCTGTCTGGTGCACTCCCAGACTATCAAAGGCAGCACAAGTGACGCTCGTGAAAGGCAGCACGGAGGCATCTGCCCCCCCTCCCCCCACCTGGGCAACTCTGCAGCCGACGTGCCAGGTGTCGCGGGGCCGGGCCGCATTGGAGCCCCTGGCTTCCAGCTAGCGCCTCTGCTCCCTCCGGCGCGGTGTGTGCCGTAGTGCACCTCCCAACCCCTCCGCCCGGCTGGTGTCCCTGTTGCACTGACGGGGAAACTGAGGCAGGCAGCAGCCAAATGCCCGGGGCGGCGTCTGGGACCCCGGTCCCGCACACTGCCAAGCGAGCAGCCGGACGGCTGGAGCCAGGTTCGCTCATGCACGCCCCGGGGCTCGGGCGATCGGTGTCTGAAATCCCAGGCCCACAGCGCTCCAGTGATAGGCCAGCGCCGGTCCGAAGCGCTCGGGACAGGCGTACGCCAGCCGGCTGCAGGCCTGGTCGCTGGGCCGAGCCTCACCCCCAGAGAGAGTCCTCGAGCTAGGTTGGGAGGGGAAACTGAGGCACGGGCCAGGGCCGTGAGTTGCCAAAGGTCAAAACGGGGGTCCCCTGGCTTCCCTGCACGTCCCTAGCCACTGCCTGGGAAAGGGACATAAAACCTCGCTGCTCGCTTCCTTCCGGCCTCTCAGCTCTCCTTGGCCGGGCCGTAGTGCCCGGGCGCCTTGGTAAGGATCCGCCCCCCCAGCCCCGCGTGCCAGGCGCAAAGGAGGGAGGAGGGAGGGAGAGTTACAATTGTTAAAGGACTCAATATGCAGGCGCCAAGTGCGGGCTGGCAGCAGGGGGGGGGGACCTGCTGGCTGAAGCCAAGTCTTTGGAGCCTCCGCCCCGTCCTGCGCCCGGCGCTTCCCTTCCTGGCACAGCTCCTGCGGAGGGGGGAGGGGAGCGGAGAAAACGGAGGCTGTGCAAGGCCCTGCGCACCCGGGGCCTCGGGGCAGGAGCCCCTGGTTCTCCTGGGCAAAGGCCATGGGGTTTGGGGCCCCGTGCGCTGGCCCCGGCTGGGGCTACTCGGGCCGTGGCTGGCGGGGGCCCGGGCTCTGTCCAGGGCCCACGTGCGACCCACACCAGGGCCGGGCGCGTGGCGGGGGCGTCTCGCGGGCCCGGCATTTGTCGCAGACACGGGTGACCCCAGATTCAGGGGTGACCCAGAGCTGCACGTGGGTGCCCAGGCCTGGCCGGGGGGGGTGTCCTGGGGCACCCAGCTTTCCGGAAGGCCGCCAGTCAACGTTTGGCCCATACCGCGGCTGCGGCCCTGCTCCAACCGGTCTCCTGCAGGCCGGGCCCAAGCCAGGCCCCCAAAGGGGTCCGCGATGTGCGCGCCAGGCCCCGGGTGCGTGCGGCACGTTTGGGCTGGTCCCTGGAAGGCCTGGGCTCCCCTCCCGCAGGGGCCCAGCCAGGGAGGGCTGCTTCAGGGGAGATGGGGGCGGCTGGCAGGAGGCTCAGCGCGGATCGCTCGGAGGGGCTTGGGCAGAAACCAGGCATTCTGCTTGGAGCGTCTGGTGCCCCCCGAGGGCAGCTCAGTGTTCCCGTCTTCCTCGTACACCTGGGGGGGGGGACAGCGGAATTCTGATTCCCAACCCCCCCCAGCTCTAACCACTAGTCCCCGCCAGAACCCAGGAGTCCTGGCTCCCTGCTCTAACCACTAAACCCCACTCCCCTCCCAGAGCTGGGGACAGAACCCGGGAGTCCCGAAGGAGAAGGGAAATCCCCTTACGGCTGCTCCCCTGCCAGACGGTCTGATCCGGGGCTACCGCACTGACTCGGGGCTTCGCATCTCGGCTACCGGCCGGCTGGGCGATCGCGGACAAGCCCCTCTCTGTGGGCCTGTTTGCTCCCCCCCGGCTCGGGCGTCGGACCCGGCTCTTCCGCCTAGGGAGCTGTCTGGGGGAGGCCGGCCCAGCCCGTGCTGACGCGGGAAGAGGTTAGGCCTGGGGGGTGCGGGGCTGGAGCGAGAGTCGGGATGTCTGGGCAGAGCGGTCAAGGCGGCCGGTGTCTCTTCGAATCCCGGGCCAGGCCGACAATCCAGCGCGACCCCCGGGGCAGCCCAGGCTGGAGAGCGGCTCCGGGGTCATGCCCAGAGCGGAGCCGAGAGGCACCGATTCTTCTCCAGCCGGGGGGGACAGTCTCACCGCCCAGCCAGCCGCCTTCCTCCCCCGCGGCGTGTGTCCCGGCCCTGGATCGTGCCCGGCCCCGGAGCCCCTTCTGCAGCTCCCCCAAGCCGCGGCCACAGACGGGGACCGCCCGCCCCGGAGCCGCGCGGCTGCGCTCAGGGAGTCTGCCCCGCTGCGCGGAGGTGACCCTGCGCGGGGGCGCCCTGGCGCGCAGCTCCGGCAAGAGCCAGCAGCGTCTCTAACCCTCCGTCCTCCTCGGGGCTCTTCCTGGGGCCCCTCCCCTTTATCCGCCCCCCGGAGCCGCGGAGCACAGCGGGGAGGGACCTCTCGGCCCCCCCGGGAAGTTCTCTTTGCGCGTCGCAGGCCCCTTAGCCGCAGCGTCCCGCGGGAGCTCAGCGAGGCCCCAGTATCCCTGCCCCAGGAGAGAGCCCGCCCCCCGACACGGCCCTGTGCCCGGCTGGCCAGCGGAACTGGAGCGAGCCTGTGCGCTCCGGCGGGGCCCAGAGGCAGGAGGCGGAGGAGAAAGAAGAACAGCTCTGCCCTGCAAAGCCTTTTTGAACCCGGCCCTCGCCTGACCCCGGACTGCGGGGGGGCGCCAAGGAAGCGGCTCCTGGGGGTAACTTCTCGCTAATTGCCCAGTTATCTGCCCCGGGAAGGCTCCCGTTTGGCGGGGTGGGGGGGGAGGGTTCTCAATAGGCCTGGGTTTAATTCCCCGGCCTTCCTGCGCAATCTTGGACAGTTGTGTGTGTGTGGGGGGAAGGGGGATTTTAAGAGGCCCGGGTGCCAATTTGCCTCTGAAAGGCGCCTCGCCCCTGGAGGGCTCTGTCTCTGTTCAGGTTTGTAAAGCGACAGAGAGGTCCTACTGGGATTGCTCAGGGCCTCCTTCCTACTGGCTCCATGGGGCGTGAGCGGGGCTTGTCTGCATGGGGATGCCCAGGAAAGTGAATGGGAATTAAAGTGTGATCAGAAAGCGAACCCGTTAACCCCTGTGTGGAGGCTGAGAGTGATTTGGTGTAATTCGCTTGGGGCTTGTCTACAGGGGGAATCCGGTAAAGTGACTCTGAATCAGGGTTTGTCTACATTTAAAAAGCTAGAGGGGCGCTGGAGCAGCGGCACCGCTATCACACTTCAGTGTGGGCAGCCCCTACGCCAGTGTTTCTCAACCTTTTTTATAAAGTACCCTTTTAAAAAATGACAAGTACCCCCAGTCCCTACGGGTTTCAGACACACAATTCTGCTTCCACCATTGCAACACGTTTGTCTAAACAGCTTAGTCGCAGCCGGGCGGCGACGACATTTTTGGCTGTAAAAAGTACAAAACTAAGCAAGCGCTGTGAAACGTAAAACAAAAATTCCGTGTTCTCCAAATTTCAGTTGTGTTGACGCCCCCCTGCCCCCCAGGCTTCTCTCAAGTCCCCCTAAGGGGCCTCGACCCACTGGCTGAGAAACGCTGCACTACGCCAACAGGAGGGATTCTCCTGACATCGCAGACACTTCACCTGCCTAAAAGACAGTTGACAGAAGAATTCGTCCATCGGCCTCGTGTGTCTGCACAGAGATTTAGGTCGGCTCGACTACGGGCCATGGACTTTTCACTCCCTGACCAACATAGTTAAGCCGACCTAGCTGGCCAGCATCGGCCTCGACTAAAGATGTGTATATGAAGTAGATTAATTAAACTGCATTAAATCCTTGTGTGAACACCTTAATTAGTGGCCTTAAATCCAGATATTTTAATACACTTCCAAAGTGAATGAATCTGAACCAAACTTTCATTCTGAGTTTCTGCAGTTTTCTGTTGGGCTTAAACTGCAGCAAGGGAGGTTTAGGTTGGACATTAGGAAAAACTTCCTGCCTGTCAGGGTGGTGAAACACTGGGATAAATTGCCTGGGAGGCTTGTGGAATCTCCATCACTGGAGATATTTAAGAGAGGTTGGACAGACACCTGCCGGATGGTGTAGCTGGAGCTCGGTCCTGGCGTGAGGGCAGGGGACTGGATTTGATGACCTCTCCAGGTCCCTTCCAGTTCTAGTGTTCTGTGATTCTATGATCCCCTCAGGGGCCTAACGCAGTTTAACTAATCCCACTTTACAAGTTAATTCAGATGAATTTACCCGAGTGACCTGGGCTGGACAAGGCCTTTAGGCCTTCACCCATTGAGCAGAACAATGGCTAAATACCTTTTAAAGGTGCCCCGTTGCCTTAGTTTCCCCATCTATAAAATGGACACAGATTTTTAGCATATTTTCACCTAACCAGGTTTTTAACAAAACAGAAACTGTTGGTGAGATTCTCCCTGTAGATGAAATTTCATTTTGAACACTGGCAGGATGGATGTCAATGAGTTCAAAACTTGAGGGGGCGCCCCGTTTTGCTGTCTCCTCCGACTTACACCCACCCTTTGTAAATGGACTAGTTCACATTCATCTAAACGGAACGCTCCGATGGACCCCAAAGGACACCTTTGATGCAATTTCCCTTTGCAAAAAATGTCAACTTTTTTTTTTGGCACTTTTGTCCGGATGGGGGATTAAATATTTTCAAAATCTCAATTGTTTTCATGGGATGGAAAATCCATTTTGCAGTAAACTCTGCACTCGGGGATTATAATCCTTCACTTGCCTGTTTTAATTTGTAAACTTTCCAGGGCAATTACTGCAGTCTGGGCACACCCCTGATCTCAGTCACTCTGTATCCGGGCGGCACCCAATCCGACAGGACCCTGATCTCGGCCGGGATCTGGCAGTGCCTGGCCTGACGGGCCCTGATCTCAGACAGGGTCTGGGCGGCACCCGGCCTGACGGGGCCCTGATCTTGGCCGGGATCTGGGGGGCGCCCGGCCCGACGAGGGTTCTGAGCAGAGCTGGGCCAGAGAGATGTGACTCCTGTATCTATACTAACTACTTAGGTATTTAAAGCTCTGCCCGGGCCAGGCGTCAGCGTGGGCAAGATCGGGGGCTCGTTTTGTCCACCCCCATTTAAAAGCCTCTTTGCCTCGTTTCATATTTCAAATAATCCTTCTCCTAATCCCCTGAGTTGTCTTCCCCAAGTCCAGCAAACAAGAAAGCCCCACTGCTGGGCTCCTGCATCGTAAATTACAGGCCTGCCAGGTCATAAAATCAACAGGGCCCGGAGTGTTTATTTTGCTGCATTAGACCAGCCCCTCCATTATAGACAAGAAAACATGTGAGGAATGCCCCCTTTGAAATTCTCCGCTGCATAAAATATATTTATTGCATGGCAGCTGTGAATTTAAAGGCACAGCGCCTGCATTTATGACCTCTCGTTACTTACAATTTTCAGTTAAAAGAATTTTTTTTCCCTTCTCTTTCTCCCTGCCCAATAATTCATTCTTGGGCCAAAAGGGGAAGGAGAGGAAAGAATCACTTGAAGTCTGTGTTGGCATTCCCATAACTGCAAGGGGAGAGCTCTCGAGGCACAGACACACCACAAAACAACGCTGAGGAATGATTTTTAAGAGACACATAAAGTTGCCTCTGAAACACGGAGCAAAGAGTTTTTCTGTTAAAACCTGATGGTTGGCAGCTTGGTTTTCAGTGCTACTAAATTAAGGTGTGGAGAAATGGTGGGGTTCTTTTTAAAGGAAGAATAGGAAATTCAGAAAGGATGGCTGTAGGAATGAATAAGGAGAGAAAGAGAGAGAAGTGTGCATTGGGATAGATAGATAGATAGATAGATAGATAGATAGCACTTGAAATAAAATGGATTTATACAAGCATAGCCACTAGAGATTTGATGGATGAATCCTACTAAAAATAAAACAGGTAGATAGATCTCACTAGAAATTAGATAGACAGTGAGAACCACCAGAAATTAGGTGGATAGATTAGATTAGATATGAGATAAAGTTATATTTCTCAGGTCCGCAAATTTGTGCCTTTACAATTTAAGGAGGAAAAAAATCAGATTGTAACTGTGTTGAAACCCATTTTTTAAACATGCTAACTTTGAGTCCTCCAGAAGGAGGGTGTGTGAGTAAGTGTGGTTTTACCTGTTAGTGGATTTATTTTACAGGGGTGTGTGCAGGGGGGGGGGAGGGGGCTGTTTTGTGTCTTGATCACGTTTTATAAATTCTCTCCTGTTTGGTTTTGAATATATTGCCACATTCTCCCTACACTCCAAAGCCTATACACCCCCAAAATTTCTCTTCATTGTGTTTAGACAGACCCCACTTTCTGTTTCGACAGTAGCTTTTCATTCGTGGGTCTCAAAGTAACTTAACAATGTGGCGAATAACAAACCCACCACATATTACATATCTATTTGCTGTGGGGCAGCCTCATTCGAGCCATGCCCAGTTAATTCAAGAATAACGCCACTGATACATTAAGCAAAGAAAATTTTCTGCAATTTGGACTTATCTTTCCCCCTCACCCATTGGTCATCTGAAATATTGGTTAATGCGATTTTCCCTTTGGCTGATGCAAAAAAAGACGCTGAGAGCTGGGAGTGAATCTCTTAAAAAAAAAAAAAAGTCAGCTCTCTAGAGGAAAGTCCTGTGGGTATTTTAAGTATTAGATTCCAAAGCAAGCCACTGGCCTCGGATCTATAGTTCAAAGGCCTCGGTCCTTGGCATGGTGAATAGATCATGTGGAAGCCCCAATGTGATAATTGCCTTCCCTCCCGGAAAGCAAAGGGAAAGGGATGAAAACGATGATTAGGGTGAAATTTCAGGATCAGATGCATTTCCCAGTGTGGCAAGTCGGGCTGATTGTCCTTAGTGTGTGCTGTTCAGTGGTTTGTTTCTGGACCTTTTAAAAGCCTCGAAGCACAAATATGTGCTAGATGCGGATTAAAAACGGAGACAATAACCCCCTGGGTTTTGCTAATATGCCCTGAGCAGCCCTGGGAAGCCTGGCGAAGTTTTCTCGTGTGTACGGTCAGCAAAGCGGGTTTGAAAACAACATTTCAGAATCCTCGTTCCAGAGGCTGGACCCTGCCAGACCTTCCGCTCTCTGGATTTCCCACCCCCCGGCCAGGCCTGTTTGCCTTTGGCCTGCAAACAAACCGACCCGAGTGCAAAAGGGCTTTGCCAAGCGGGCTGCGGAGAAGCCAAAGGCAATCAGCGAGGAGCCCGAGGAATGGATGTCAAACCGGTGCCCCCGTTTCTGCTGCGAATCCTTCCCAGACGTCTGGGCTCCCTTTGCCAAGTTTGTATCTTGCGGTGGGGGGTTGGGAGTTTGTTTTCTTTTTTTAAACAAAATCTGGAGCCGCGTAGCAAAGTGACGTCTTTGAAAGGCAGACCCGGGGAATCTTCTTGGCTGAGGATTTAAAGTAAAGCAACCACCACGAAAGCTCCCCAGCAACGAAGGGCGGGAGGGGGGGACAGAGGGGCCATTTGGGGGCTATTTAAAGAAGCTGGTGGCATTCTTCCGGCTCCCCTGCCTTAAAAGCAAACCCAGAAGGTGGATTTTAGAGGCATCTCGGGGAGCGGCGAAGGAGAACGGATCAGGGCCACGAAGAGCAGCAAAGGAGACAGAAGGGGCTTATGCAAATAATTCCTTGGAACAAAAGGGCCCCCCACCCCCACGCCAGGCCTGTAATAAAAGGCTGGGGCGGGGGAGAGCGAGCCCCTTCCATTCTGCCAAGCCCACTGAGATCTGCTCCTGCCAGGGTGGGGCCAGTTTTCAGCGGCTGGGTGGAGTTTTGGCGGGTGCCGGCGGGCCTTGATATCTAGGCGGGAGATCAGCTGACCCCCTTCGGGCCTGCCCTTCTCTCGTCCTCCGCCCCCGCTGGCTTTACACACGGCCCTGGGTTAAGGCCTAGCCGTTGACTGGATGCCCCCGTTGGGGGGCCCTTCGCGATAGTTCCCAGGCTGGGATGTGGAAAACTCCGGCATGATTTGGAGTCGGAAAAAATACATTTGGGCAAAAATAAATCAACCCCCATGTGGCTTCCTGCGGCCTGCTGCTCCCCCTCGCAGGCGGGCCCGGCGGAGCCGTCCTCTCCGGGCCAGCGACCCCGTTAGCCTCGTGGCGCTCAGAGGCGGCGTAACGCAGCCCGGGTAGCCAGCCGCTGGTCCCTCGCTGCCTCTCCCGGGGCTCAGCATTACCCCAAGCCTCTGGGCTTCGAATCCCCGTCTCTGTGGCCCGGCAGGGTGTGTTATTGTAGGGTTGGCTGCGGGGCTTTGCCCAGAAGAGGTGGAGGCCCGGCCCACCAGCCTCCTTGTCCTATTTATCTAAGGCACCGAGCCGGCGGGGGTCGGCGTGAGGTCAGCTCTGGCTCCGAAAGAGCCACAAGTCTGCAAAGGTGCCCCCCCCACCCCCCAACACGCAGCAAAGTCCTGCAGGAGCCCTGCCGGGAGACAAGGGACCCCGCGGGAAGGTGGAGTTGCCGTCCTTCCATCACCCCCCCGAATCGCCGCCCGGCACCCCCGTCCCGGCACCCCCAATCACCGGCCGGCAGCCCCATCCCGGCACCCCCAATCACCGCCCGGCACCCCGTCCCGGCACCCCCAATTACCGGCCTGCAGCCCCATCCGGCACCCCATCACCGCCCGGCACCCCGTCCCGGCACCCCCAATTACCGCCTGCAGCCCCATCCCGGCACCCCAATCACCGCCCGGCACCCCGTCCCGGCACCCCATCACCGCCCGGCACCCCGTCCCGGCACCCCCAATTACCGGCCTGCAGCCCCATCCCGGCACCCCCAATCACCGCCCGGCACCCCATCCCGGCAACCCCAATCACCGCCCGGCACCCCGTCCTGGCACCCCCAATTACCGGCCTGCACCCCGTCCTGGCACCCCCAATTACCGGCCTGCAGCCCCATCCCGGCACCCCAATCACCGCCCGGCACCCCCATCCCGGCACCCTGCAACACCACCCCAAAGGCCCCATCCCGGCACTCCCCCAACACCGCCCCACAGGCCCCATCCCGGCACCCCCCAACACTGCCCCACAGACCCCATCCCGGCACTCCCCAACACTGCCCCGCAGACCCCATCCCGGCACCGCCCCAACACCGCCCCGCAGGCCCCAACCCGGCACCCCAACACCGCCCGCCGCAGGCCCCATCCCGGCACCCCCAACACTGCCCCCGCAGGCCCCAACCCGGCACCCCCAACACCGCCCGCAGGCCCCATCCCGGCACCCCCAACACTGCCCCACAGGCCCCATCCGGCACCGCCCCAACACCGCCCACAGGCCCCAACCCAGCACACCCCAACACCGCCCGCAGGCCCCATCCCGGCACCCCCAACACCGCCCGCAGGCCCCAACCCGGCACCCCCAACACCGCCCCACAGACCCCATCCCAGCACCCCCAACACCGCCCCACAGGCCCCAACCCGGCACACCCCCAACACCGCCGCAGGCCCCATCCCGGCACCGCCCCCACCGCCACCCAGCACCCAATCACTGCCCAGCAGGCCCCATCCCGGCACCCCCCAACACTGCCCCACAGGCCCCATCCCGGCACCGCCCCAACACCGCCCGCAGCACCCCGCCAATCACTGCCCAGCAGGCCCCATCCCGGCACCCCCAACACTGCCCCACAGACCCCATCCCGACACCCCCAATCACCGCCCCGCCGGCCCCAACCCGGCACCCCCCGATCACTGCCCAGCAGGCCCCGTCCCAGGGCCCCCCAATCACTACCTGTCCTGTGGTTCGGTTTTGGGCTAGGAGAGGAGCCAGTGAAAACACCCCAGATACAGGCTTGTTAACTTCATGGTGCACAGAATAGCAAAGGGAAGCAGTGCCAGGTTACCCAGCTCTAGGCCAATACACGGGCTAGCTCGCACAGACCATGTAACAACCCCTCCGCCTAGGACAGGACACAGGACACGTATCTCTGCACCTCACACGCAGCTCCACTGCTACGACGCTACGCGTGTCCGACGGGAAGGCGCGGCCTCGTCGTTCCCCCACGCGCAGAGGTGTCCACAGCGTCGAGGGGCAGTGAGTAAGGTGGTGGGGACCCCCTACCCCATCTCTCCCACCGATGATCTTTTCACCCCTGTATTTATACTCGCCTGGGTCCTTCTAGTAAAATCTCCCGACTGATTACGAGAAATCAGTAATCAACCCAGCACACCCCCTTCTAGTAAAATCTCCCCTAGATGATCGAACTATAAAAGGCGCAATCAAGGACGATAAAGCCATTGCGGAGAAACTAAATGATTTCTTTGCTTCAGTCTTCACGGCTGAGGATGTTGGGAGATTCCCAAATCTGCACCGTCCTTTGTGGGTAATGAATCTGAGGAACTGTCCCGGATTGAAGTGTCATTAGAGGAGGTTTTGGAACAAATAGAAAAACTTAATGTTAACAAATCTCCGGGACCGGATGGCATTCATCAAGGGTTCTAAAAGAACTCAAATGGGAAATTGCTGAACTATTATCTGTGGTTTGTAACCTATCCCTTAAATCGGCTTCCGTACCTAATGACTGGAAGGTAGCCAACGTGACACCAATATTTAAAAAGGGCTCTAGAGGCGATCCGGGCAATTACAGACCGGTAAGTCTAACTTCAGTACCGGGCAAATTAGTCGAAACAATAGTAAAGAATAAAATTGTGAAGCATGTAGAAGAACATAATTTGTTGGACAAAAGTCAACATGGGTTCTGTAAAGGAAATCCTGTCTTACTAATCTATTAGAGTTCTTTGAAGGGTTAACAAACATGCGGACAAGGGGATCCAGTAGATATAGTATACTTAGATTTCCAGAAAGCCTTTGACAAGGTCCCTCACCAAAGGCTCTTGTGTAAATTACATGGCCATGGGATAAGAGGAAGGTCCTTTCTTGGATTGAGAACTGGTTAAAAGACAGGAAACAAAGGGTAGGAATAAATGGTAAATTTTCAGAGTGGAGAGGGTAACTAGTGGTGTCCCCAAGGGTCAGTCCTAGGACCAATCCTGTTCAACTTATTCATAAATGATCTGGAGAAAGGGGTAAGCAGTGAGGTGGTAAAGTTTGCGGATGATACCAAACTGTTTAGGATAGTCAAGACAGAAGCAGACTGTAAGGACTCCAGAAGATCTCACCAAACTGAGTGATTGGGCAACAAAATGGCAAATGAAATTTAATGTGGATAAGTGTAAAGTAATGCACATTGGGAAAAATAACCCCAACTATACGTACAGTATGATGGGGGCTAATTTGCTACGACAAATCAGGAAAGAGATCTTGGAGTTATCGTGGACAGTTCTCTGAAAACTTCCACACAGTGTGCAGCGGCGGTCAAAAGGCAAATAGGATGCTAGGTATTATTAAGAAAGGGATAGAAAATAAGACCGGAATATCTTACTGCCCCTGTATAAAACTATGAGTACGCCCACATCTTGAATACTGTGTACAGATGTGGTCTCCTCACCTCAAAAAGATATTTTGGCCTTGGAAGAGGTTCAGAAAAGGGCAACTAAAATGATTAGGGGTTTGGAGCAGGTCCCATATGAGGAGAGGTTAAGCGACTGGGACTTTTCAGTTTAGAAAGAGGAGACTGAGGGGATATGATAAGTGTATAAAATCATGAGTGGTGTGGAGAGGGCGATAAAGAAAAGTTATTTATTAGTTCCTAAATAGAAGAACTAGAGGACACCAAATGAAATTAATGGGTAGCAGGTTTAAAACTAATAAAAGAAAGTTCTTCTTCACACAGCGTGTAGTCAGCATGTGGAACTCCTTGCCAGAGGAGGCTGTGAAGGCTAGGACTATAACAGAGTTTAAAGAGAAGCTAGATAATTTCATGGAGGTTAGGTCCATAAAGGCTATTAGCCAGGGGATAAAATGGTGTCCTTGGCCTCTGTTTGACAGAGGCTGGAGAGGATGGCAGGAGACAAAGCGCTTGATCATTGTCTTGGTCCACCTCTGGGGCACCTGGTGCTGGCCACTGTCGGCAGACAGGATACTGGGCTAGATGGACCTTTGGTCTGACCCGGTACGGCCGTTCTTATGTTCTTATGTTCTTATGTTGAGTTGTATACGCCCATATTTGGGATACCTCCTGCCATGCAAACTGCGCTCCACTTGGTTGACAGCTCTATGGCTGCATTGGTGGTTTTCGCTCATTAGAAATTTTCCGTACCAGTGTCGGGCTCCTCCCACTGTCCTTGGCGCGGTTTCACTAGCCCCTGCAGCCCTACGCACTATCCTTTACAGCACTCCTGAGTCTCCAAGCTCCCCGCGGCCTGGCCTACGTCCAGTGTGCACCAGGCTTGAGTCAGGCCTGGCTTTGCTTTGCTAGATGCCGCACGTTGGGCAAGGCAGCATTGTTAGTCCGGTCACGGCAGGGCCGCACAACAGACACTATTATTCTGGTCAAGACGGGGTTGTCCAGGCTCCCCTACACTGTCCCACTGGCCCCATCCTGGCACCCCCCCAATCACTGCCCCGCAGGCCCCATCCTGGCACCCCATCACCGCTCGGCAGGCCCCATCCCGGTGAAAAGCACAGGTGCCCGGCTGTACCTGCTTACACAATTTCCCAGCTTGTTTGCTGCTCACACACCCCAGGTGGGCGAGTTCCCCGCAAGGTTGTTGCCCTCGTGGGCGAAAGGAACGAAACAGCAGAGAGCTCCCCGAGGACTTTGCCGGGGGGCTTGAAAGTCCTGGGTCTAGGGCAACGGCGAGGTGAGTTGATTGTTTCACTTTAATTAACCACGGCCACCACCCAGCGGGGACCTGGCCACCACCTACCAGGGACCCTGGCCACCACCCAGCGGGGACCTGGCCACCATCTACCGGGGACCCTGGCCACACACTCACCAACCTCCACACACACACACACGCTGGGCACCACGCACACCCAACTGTTCATGCTATTCCCACCCTCACAAGACACTGGACAGGGCTCACCCAGACATGCAGCCTCCCCAGCCCTGCCAGGTGCCATTTCAGACAAGTTTCACACACACGGATCTGCCGGTTTTGCACAACCTCTAGGCACTTTATCACACACAAAACTGTCCACAACTTCCGACAGTGTGTGTGCACACCTAGCCTGCGGACAGTGTACACACACACACATGCTGTAGCCTGAAATCAGACAGCTTTTGGGTCACACCCACTAAGTCGCTTACAGTTTATTGCGCTTCATAAAATTTGCAAGAGACGCTCCACCATATTATGTTACTCGGGTCCCAGCATTTGTCCAGCGGGGCAGCAGCGGGCGGAGAAAATCCATTACGCTTCAGTATTTCTCCCCCGCACCTTTGGTGTGGTTTTTCCTTGTGTATCCCTTCCTATGTCCAGGGCTGGAACGTATCGATTTTCCAATGCCTCTGGGGGAGGGCGCATGGCAGGGGTTGGGGTTTCATGGCTGATGAGCTGCTCAATAAAGGTGCTTTTCATGGCACCTCCTGAAAGGCCGGAAGAAAAAGAGTTAGGAAAAGAGCCAGACAAAAGGAGAGTGAAGAAATGAAAGAAGGAACAGGGAGCGAAAGCGAAGGAAAGGGAGAAAAGGAAAGAGACACAAAGAGTTAGAAAGTGACAGAGAGCGAAAGCAGAAATGAAAGGAACAAATGGAAAATAACCGAGAGCGAAAGCAGAAATGAATGAAAGAAAAAGAGAGAAAATGAAAGAAGGAAAAGGAAGAAAGAGTGCGAGGAGGAACACAAAAGAAAATGGGGGGGTGGCAGAAAGCAGCGTGAGAAAACGAAAGAAAGAGACAAATGGGGAAGAAGGGCAAAGCCCAGGCTCCAGGGGCAAGAGACAAACCAGGGCGAGAGAAAGGAAAAGGGAAGGAGAAAAGAAAGAGAAAGAAAAACAAAGGGCAAGTGTGTGTGTGTGTGGGGGGGCAGTGCGTGGGAACAAGGAAAGGACGAAAAGGCGAGTGAGAAATGAACCGGGCGCAAAGGAAGAAATCCCCACCCCCCACGCAACAGTCGAGCTGGGCAAGAACCAATCCCCAGGGCTGGGGAGTCTTTTTCGGGTTGGGGGGGCCGCTGACCCACAAAAAAATCTGCCAGGAGCCTCACAAAAGTGAGAGACAACCCCCCCATGTGGCCCCCACCGGAGAAGCAGAAAGGTTCTCCTCCACCTTCCTGAGTCTGGTCGATTCTGTGTCTACGTCCGTCCACACCATCAATGGCCACAAGATGTACCAGGTGTTGCTCGGGTCCTTAACTGAACTCATTTTTATTTTTCTTTATTTCCATCATTGTTCTGGGGTGGGGCTGTGGAGAGGGGCTCAGGGTGCAGGCTGCCCCAGGGAGAGAGAAACGCTTCTCCATGGCCGCTGCAGCTCCAGCGGGTACAGCTGGAGGAAGAGCGAATGCCCCCAGCTGGGGGACAGACACACAGACAAACTCTGAAATATATAGTTGATCGCTGTCCCTTTCTCCACCCCTGCCCCCTGCAGGCCCAGTAGGATTACAGCTGTCCTGGAGCCTATCTCTGGCCCCTTGCTGCCCCCTTGTGGTCATTCTACAGCACAACTGTCCCTCCTAGTAGACTCCTCCCTTGCCATTTTATGAGAAGAATCGAATTCCTGGCACAGCCCTTTGTCCTGAACAGACTCACAGGTGGACAGACAGACAGATTTCTAACATACACAGTGAGGTTAGGCATGTGATTGTATTTGCTTAGAGGGCCCAGATGGATGGAGTTTGTGTAAATGTGATGATTCTGTGTAGGGTCACTGACAGCCTCTGAGGGTCCCTGGGTGAGGTGGGGGGGGGGCCCGGCTCCATGCTCCCAGAAAGAGCAGGGCCAAGGGGACACAGGCAGTGCCAACCTAGAGCCTCTTTAAGGAGTTTTCCCTCGTTTGGTCATTTTTATCGCCCAGTCCGATTTTAGTCACTCGGAAATCTGGCAGCAGGATGTTTCCCCCTCCCTCTGCCTAAAAGCGAGTTGGATTCAGGTTTAAATCTGCTTTTTCCATGCAGACATCCCAGGCAAAAGGGCGAGGGGGGAACCCAGCCTCCTGAGGCGACCACGAAAACGTAACGTTTGCAGCGAGGGCAGACATAGGATTGTGGCACACCCACCGATTCATTGTGTGGGGCCTCCGCTGGTCCCAGAAAGGGAGGGGCGGAGGGGTTTGTATTCCTCTCCAGGGCAGAGAGCAAAAAATAAATCATTTTGTAATTTTAAAAACCCCCCCCCACCGGCGAATGCTGGGCTTGTGAAGGGAGAGCGCCGGACGGGTCTAACCGGCCGGCCGGCCGACCGACAGAAGCCGGCGGTGGAAGGGCATGTCCTCCCTGCAGTGGAGAGTGAATGTGTCTGTAACCAGCCCGTGATAAACACAGCGACTGCCGTCAGCACATGCATCACAGATAACACGACAAGAGAGAGATTTCTACCCTCTCATCCGTATGCGGGTCACACGGCGCGTGCAGCGCACCCGGGCATGTCGAAGATGCAAATATGTGTATTCTGTGCATCTCTGCTAATTCTGCATCCATCATGCACACATGCACACACACACTGTGCACCACATTTATACAGCCTCTCTAGCGACACACTGACTGCCCGATAGATTTCAGGGGTCGCCGTCTTCGTCTGTGTCTTCAAAGCCAACAAGGATTCCGGGGGCCCCTTAAAAGTACCACTCTGTGACGGCCGAGGTGCACACAGCATCGGGTGCTCACTGGTGTGGTGACCCCCCCCCCCACATCTATGTACACAGGACAGGCCGGCCGACGGGGCAGCACTAAGGGTTGGGGGGGCCACTAAGGGATGCAGGGGGCTGGCTCCGGGGGGTGCTGAGGTTCCCCAAATCAGCCTCAGGCATCTCTAGTCTATATTGGGGAGACTGTGATGCTGTCGCGCAGACAGATGTACACAAAGGTATCGGCAGGGGGTAGCCCTGATCAGGTACAGGTTCAGGAGAGCCAGTCAGCCCCACATGCTTCCACCTGGGTCAGGTGTCGGGGTGGGGAGGAGGGGGTTCTGTGGACAAGCCAGCCTGTGAGAAAGCAGCAGAAGGACCCAGTCGAGGGTCCCACCGAACAGCCCATCTGGGCCCAGGCCATGTGGGGTTAAGACCCCGGAGGTGTGGGCTGGGGGCCCCAAAGCTGGGCTGCATGGGCAAGCATGACTCAGTTTACCCCAGGAGGAGCGGGACCAAAAGGGGCTGGTGGGCTTGCCACAGGAAGAAGCGGCACAGCTGTCAGCCAGGCCTGCCAAAGGAGAAGAGGCAGCTGCAGCGCGCCCAGCCCCGGGGCGCCCCACGGCACAGCTTCACGCAGCTAGTGCTCCCCAGAGAGTTACTCACTCCTGTAGGGTGCAGGCGCGGGGGGGCTAAGCGACCTACCTCCCCACCAAACAGGGCTTCACTGGGGTGGGCGGCACAAGCAGCTTGTTCACATTCCAAACTGGTGAAGCAAATTCAGGGGGTGACTCTGCACCGCCAGGCCCAAGGGTGCTGGGATCTGACCCGCCAGGCCCAAGGGTGCCGGGATCTGACCCGCCAGGCCCAAGGGTGCTGGGAGCTGACCCGCCAGGCCCAGGGGTGCCGGGATCTGACCCGCCAGGCCCAGGGGTGCCGGGATCTGACCCGCCAGGCCCAAGGGTGCTGGGAGCTGACCCGCCAGGCCCAGGGGTGCCGGGATCTGACCCGCCAGGCCCAAGGTTGCTGGGATCTGACCCGCCAGACCCAAGGGTGCTGGGAGCTGACCCGCCAGGCCCAAGGGTGCTGGGAGCTGACCCGCCAGGCCCAGGGGTGCCGGGATCTGACCCGCCAGGCCCAAGGTTGCTGGGAGCTGACCCGCCAGGCCCAAGGTTGCTGGGATCTGACCCGCCAGGCCCAAGGGTGCTGGGCTCTGAGCCGCCCTGTCCTAAGTTCAGCCACCAACTGTTGTGTTGTCTCTCCCCCTGCTTCCCGGGGGCCTAGCTCCATTCCTGGGTTGGGAGGCGCACAGCGGCGTGTCCAGACGGGCAGGAAAGCGAATCCGGACTCTCTCGGGGTTAAACGGCGTGAGAGCCACATGCAAATGCTTTTGTGCGGCGTCAGAGGGCCCTGCTGCAGCTCTTGGATCTGCCTTGTGTGAGCTTGGGTGCATTCCTGCTCCCTGCCGGTGAGGTGGGGCTGGGCCAGGGCTGCTGGCCTCACCCCGCTCCTGTGCGTCTTGTCTACACGTGACAGTGGATGTGGATTAAGACGGGGGGTGGGCTCACAGCCCCGGCTCGGCCTGTGCCGTGCAGGGTGGAACAGCGCAGGGGCTGGAAGAGCCACAGAGCTGCCAGACGTGAAAGTGACTCCAGGTTTGTAGGGTCTTTGCAGACTCTGCCAGCCAGCCGGTGAGCTCCCTTTGACACCCCCTTCCCCGCTCTCCTTTTGGAGACCAAGGTGGGGGCAGGGTCTCTGCGGGGGTGGAGCCACGTTTTCTTACATGGGAGAACCCTTTTTTCTCCAGATCCGTCGGATGCCCAGCTCCGGGCTCTGCACCTTTTACTGTCCAATGCAGCTGGACTGCAGAGTGGTTCCTACCTTTGGCTGGCCTTGTCCTGCCCGAGCCAGCGCGCCGGCCTGCCTTCCTCCTCCACACCCACTGAGAGCTGAAGAACAGACCCCTCGCTTTGAGGGACCTCTCCGTGCCGGGCGCCGGCTGCTGGCTTGGCTCTCTGCATGTGACATGTCTTTGCTGGGCGGTAGCTCCCCTGGTGAGCCAGAGGTGACATCGCCAAGGGGAGGAGCAGGGCCTAGTGGTTGGAGCAAAGAAAGGCGTGCGGGGAGCCAGGACTCCTGGGTTCTTTCCCCCACCGCAGTAAGCATGTAAGTGTGGCCGGAGTGTGGGGGCTGTCCGTGCAGCCTGTGGCACGTTCACGTGCCTGGACGCAGCGTGTTGTAAGCGGGGGATGTAGGGCGCAGCCACGTTTGCACGCACGCGTGTGTGAATGTGAGGCTGCAGCGCTGGACCAGCAGAAAAACGCCTTGCTGCAAAGGCTCCCGCCAAGTGACACTGGACGGGCTCGGCGTGGGGCCGGCGGACGTGGCTTAGTCCCACACCGAGCTGGTCTTTTCTTTTCTACTAGAGGATGTTCCTGGGGGCGGGGGGAAGGGCGCTCGGGTCCTTAGCGCCATTCATTTTTGGTTTTCATCATTGCCCTGGGGTGGGGCAGGGGGAGGGGCTTGGGGTGCAGGCTGCCCCGGGAAGACAGGACAGCCCCAGACGACTGTCACCGCAGCCGCTCAGGGCCAGACTCTCCAGCGGGCACAGCCCAGTGGGGGGGGGTGTGTCCCCCGGCTGGGGCAGGTCCAGGTTCAGCTGCCCCCTGCACTCCCCAGCCAGAGCGAGCAATGCAGCAAACTGGGCACTTTTCCCTTGCTCCCTGGCAAAGGGGAACAGCCAGCAATGTTCCATGGGGGGGGGGGTTTCACCCCTCTGCTCTCCATAAAGGGAAGCTCAGGGCTGGGACAGTACCGGGTGGGGGAGAGCGCCCCCAGCCAGCCTCTTTCACCTGCCTGGTGGTTCTGTCTCTTTTCTGTCTGGTTTTCCGAGAACCAAGCCCACTCCAGGCACCTCCCACCGTCCTGGCCCAACCCACCCGACCCTGGTGTAAGTCAGGGTACGAGGAAGCTGCCTGCCGCCTTCGGTGGTCCTAGCTCTACCGCTGCAGAGGAGTTGTTGAACGGACGGACAGACACCCAGACAGACGCACGCACGGACACACCAGCTCTCTCGAATGCACCGCAGAGACACTAACCGTGATTCCAAAGCACGTGGCTGGAGCCAGGTTGAGCTCCTCAAAATGCACCCCTCCTCCCTGCTCCCCCAAACAGGCTTTTTTCAGTGAAAAAGGACACGATTCCAGGAACCGTTTTCCTCTCAAGGCACAGGCCTGGCCCGGTGGAGGAAGGCTCCTTTCTGGCCTTCCGGGCCGACGCTCCATTCAGTCATGACTCCCGGTGCGTGGCACCATCCCGGAGTGCGGCAGCGGGCGCTCCCTGTGTGCGGGGGGGGGGGGAGGAGAGCATTAATACCTGAAGAACAAGGGAGGTGAACTAAACACCTACCTTGGGACGCGAGCGGGCTCTCGGCGTCTCCTGAACGGCTGCAAACTCCCCCGGGCGGCCTGGCTGGGCAGGCTCTGCGGGTTAATGAGGAACACTTACCACACTGAAGCTCATTCATGTTTTTCCCTTTATCACCAAATGAGCAACATTGGCCGACAGCCCCGCGCGGCCCTTTATTCACGTCCGACTTCGCCTTTTCAAACGCTGCTTTAGAAGCCGGCTCCTGCCAGGGAGCAGCCTTCCCCCTCCTCCCGTTAATCCCCTTCCCTTCCCGGAGGGGCAGAGCCGCCGTGGCGAACCAGCCTCCATCTGGGGCTTTTCATTCCCTTCCCACGGCTCCGAGGCGCAGCCTCCGCCGGGGCGGCCCTGTTGGAATTCCACCAGCCACGGGTCGGCCTGGGTTGTTTTATTTTTACAGATAATTAAAAGCAACAATGGGCGTGTCTCTACTGGGGAACTTTTAGCTCAGTGGTGGCCAACCTGTGACCCGCGGACCCCTGGCCATCCCCTCTTGTCACTGGGGCCCTTTTGGCATGCCGCAAATCGCGTGATTCCCGCTCTGGCCCCGCTGCTCCCAGCCCACTGTGGCAAAGGAGGGCCCCTGCCGCAGCCTACCCACTCTCCGTGGCTGCCCGTCGCTGTTCTCTGCGCCGACACCGAGCGGCACTGGACGGCGCCTGGCAGGGCTTTCTGCAGACAGAAGCCCTTCCATCCCCAACGTGGGGCTTCTGCTGGCAAAGCCGCCTTCACACCCCACTTGCTGCAGCAAAACCTTGTTCACGGGGGCGGGAGGGGTTAACCCCCGGGAACTACAACAGTTTTGTGGTAAGTACAGACTCAGCCTAGCTTAGTGTGAGCCTGGTATATTTCCACCCGCACTTGTTCCCCCACTGGGTTTACACCAGCCCCGCTAGCTCGGCAACCCAGTCTCCCTCTGCACCATCACTGGAAAGAGGGTGTAAAGCACTCCTTGCCCATTCCCCTTCCCCGTGCAAAGCAGAGTCACTCGGCAGGCGGGAGCGCCGGGGAGAGCCGAAGTCCGGCCTTGATTCGGCAGCGGGATCTCGCCCACTTGGGACCCCACGGAAACCGGCTGCCCCAGGAGCGAGAATGGAGAATTGGGCCCCTGCAGCAGAATGACTCCAGATTGAAGCCACTGCTGGAGGTGTCCGGGAGATCCCAGCTCTCTAAGCACATCAGAGCGGCCAGACGGGGTCAGAGCAAAGGTCCATCCAGCCCAGTGTCCTGTCTGCCGGCAGTGGCCAGTGCCAGAAGCCCCAGGCTTTGTCTACGCTGCAGGGTTTTTGCCCAAGAAGCGTTTTGTGGAAGAGATCTTCTGCAAAAACGTCTTGTGCAAAAGTGCGTCCACACCTCAAAGTGCATTGCCAAAGCCATGTGCTTTTGTGCAAGAGAGTGTCCACACTGCATGGAGGCTCTTGTGCAAGAGAGAGCTCTGATGGCCATTCACAGGGCACCTGTGCTTTTTCTGATCCCTCTTTTTTGCTCAAGAAACCCCTGTGGAGTGGCCACACCTGCCTTTTTGCGCAAGCGCTGTAGCGCAAAAGGAGTTTTTCCTCCTGGGGAGAGGTGTACCTGCACCGCCAACAGCCCTCTGCTCTGCCCTTCCTCTGTACATTTTCGTGCGCAAAAACGCTTGAGGAGTGGACGCTCCCGGGTTTTTGCGCAAAACCCTGTAGTGCAGACAGCCCCAGAGGGAGGACTCACAACAGGTAATCCACACGTGACCCCTCTGGGGGGGCGGGTGTCTGGCGATCGCTCTGCTGCTGCGAGCGCTTGACTCGCCCTGCGGGGAAACTGAGGCACCAGGGAACGGCAAAGTATCCTTGCGCGCGGCTTTCTCTGAGCCCGCGCCGGGGTCTGCCTGGGGAAGCGGCTCTGGCGCAGTCCGGAGGCGGCCGGTGAGCGCGGCAGTACGAGTCCTTTCTTAAAACAACACCACCACAAAATTAAGTCAACTTTGGGCGTTTCCAGTCTGCGGCCGGTCGGCTCCCGAGAGCTACTAATAACCAGCCGGGGCGCCGGGCCAGCCGGAGCTAGCGGCCGCGAACACCCGACCCCGGCGCGCTTTAGTCTCCGACAGGCGAGGGGCTCGCGGAAGCCGGTGCCCAAACGAACCGGCTCGTAGGTCGCGCTCTCAGAGGCAGGAGCCGGGGCCTTAATGCGCCCACCTCTCTCGCCTAGCGGACGGGAGGGCCGAGACCAGGACTCCGGGGTGTGCTTGCCTGCGCCAGACGGGGGCCCTGGGGGTGGCTGGGCCGGCGAGGCGGCGCAAGGGGCGGGTTTGGTGGCACTGCGGGGACACGGCGCGGTGCTAGGCGCTGTGCACGACCGAAGCCAGCGCAGGCCGAGAGGCGGCCGGCGGAGACGCACAGGGTCCGCGGGCTGAGCTCGCCGGGGGCCCGGCAGGCAGGGTGGCCGCGGAGCGCTGTACGCTGCCAGCGCGGATGTGGACCGGGCAGCATGCCGGAGGCTCGTTTAGCAAGCGGGCAACGGAGCGGGGCCAGGCGTCCATGGGAGGGGGGAGGTGACCCATCGATTATCCGCGCGAGCCCCGCCTAACCTGCGGTGCCCCCCCCCCCGGCCTTACAGGGGGCAGGCGGAGACCAAGGGCTGAGCCCTGTGAACTGGCCCGGAACGTTGACACGCCTGGATTCTCTTCCTGGTGCCAGGAGGACAGTGAGGTCTAGCGGTTAGATCAGTGGCTGGGGTGCAGGGCTCCTAGGTTGTGTTACCAAATGCGGGAGTGTCTCTTGTTGGCAAGGGGGGGGGGGTCAGGATTCCTGAGTTCTCGTCCAGGAATCAGGTTCAGCCCCGGCCTCACAGTGTGAGCTTCAGCAAGCCGGGCCCCGCCTTCGCCGTGCCTCAGTTTCCCCGCCGAGGGTCTCCTCTTTCCAGCCCCCCCCCCCCGAGCCCCGGCGCACCCCGAAGTCTGGCGGCGCCGCGGGGACCGAGGACCCGCCACCATTCCGTGAACAGCCGCCCTGTGACAGGCCGGTTGATACCTGGGCCCGCTCCCAGGCCACCATCTGACCCTCCCCCGCCCGCCCCCAGCACACGTGCTGCCGGGACGATCCCTCTCCTGCTCCGCCAAACAACCAAAGTAGCGGCTCCCATCCCCCCGGTGCCGCCACGGACACGCCCGCTTTCCTCCCACGGCTGCGGAACTGCCTGCGACTAGATATTAAGAAGCCCCCACCCCCACCCCCCCAAAAAAACACCACACCTCAGAAGCGACCAAGGGACTCGCAGTTTGCCTGGCGATTCCTTGCGCCTACTGCAGGCAGCAACAGGGAGGGGCTCGGGCCAGCTGGGGGGCTCTGGTCTGAAGGGGGGTGTAAAGGGGAGGGGGGCATCAGCCTAGAAACTGCCCCCCGAAGGTCTGTTAGTGCAGAATTTCTCCTTCTGGGGGGTTCTTGCTTTCCTCTGAAAGCGATGGCATCGGCCGCCAACTCGGAGCCAGAGCGAGAACCCAGGAGTCCTGAATCCCCCTCCATCCCAGCTCTGACCACTAGGCCCCACTCCCCTCCCCTGGGACCCTCGACAAGTCACTTCCTTCTCCGGGTCCCTCGGTTGTCCTGCCTCCTTTCGTCGGGTCAGGACTGAATGCTGGCGTGGATCGGGAGTATCCCTCTCAAATCCGTGGGTAGAACTGGGGTATGTCCGGCGCCACCCCCTGAAGTCAATGGGGTACAATGGGGTACATTAGGGGTAACTCTACCGAAATTCTACCCTACTGCACAGTGGGAGTAGCTCTAGGCAATCGCTAGGCTGGAAATCAGGAGTGAATCCGCTGCAATCAGTGAGCTGAATGAGCGAGTGCCGGATGGAAGGTCATAGGGAAACACTGGGGTAAATCAAGACTCACACCACTTACTTCAGACTCTTCACTGACGCCAGTGTCGCGGCCACTGACTGAAGTGGAGTGACTCTTGATTTACACCATTTACGCCAGAGGGGTGTGAATCAGGAGTCACTCCACTTCCGTCAATGGAATGACGCCAAAGTCAAACTGATGTGAAGTCTTAATAAAACCAAAAAAATCCCTGGCCCCGTTCCCCTCCCCCCGGTGTGTGCCCCACTTCTCCCTCCTGCCTCCCCCCCCCCATAAGCCAGACTTCCCAGCAGAATTCGGCAAGTTCCTCCAGAGACGGACGCAGAAACAGGGCCCCGAATTTGAAATTCATGTGAACCACCCGCCCGCTCCCTCACCGGCTTTGATTAATGATCAGAGCTGGGAGGAGAGAGCACAATAAATATCAGAGGTGAGTGGAAAACCCTGGGGCAGGAACGAGCCGGAGTTAACCCTTCCCTGGCTCGGCGGAACGCTGGGGAGTCTCGGTGGGGGAAACTGAGGCAGGGTGCCGCGTTCAGATGGAACCGTGGCCTTTTTCACTCCCATTTGCCCTGCTGCGAGTGACAGAGACACGTGGGGGGGGGGGGGGAACGGTACATTTCCCTTGGTGGCCAGCGGCTTAGAGCGAAAGGCAGCTAGGGCCTGTGGAGGAGACAGCGCTAGGAGATTATTTGGGGGGTGTAAGTAACACTCTGATTATCCAATCCCCCCACACCCCATCTGGCTGTTTGTTGCGAGGGGAGAAGCACAGCGGGTCGGCAACTAGACCAGGGGAGGCCCGATTCCAAATGTACCGCTCTTACCACTAGTCCCCACTGCCTGCCCGGAGCCAGGGCGAGAACCCTGGAGTCCCGACTTCCCAGACCCGCCCTCCTGCTCTCACCACTAGTCCCCACTGCCTGCCCAGAGCCAGGGCGAGAGCCCTGCTTTCCCAGACCTCCTCCCCCCGCCGCCGCTCTCACCACTAGTCCCCACTGCCTGCCCGGAGCTAGGGCGAGAAGCCAGCTTTCCCAGACCCCCCCCCCCGCTCTTACCACTAGTCCCCACTGCCTGCCCAGAGCCAGGGCGAGAACCCTGGAGTCCTGACTTCCCAGACCCGCCCTCCTGCTCTCACCACTAGTCCCCACTGCCTGCCCGGAGCCAGGAGAGAGCGCGACTCAGCCATGCTGCCCCAGCCGTTGGGAGGGGAAGGCGTGGGGCTGGGGGAGCAGGGGGCTGTCTCTGGCAGATCCCGGGCTCCCCCTTCCCCCGAAAGGGTTAAACTAGGATTTAATCAACAGCCGCTAATTAATCCCCTGGCTGGCATCAGCGCGTGGGCTACACGGCTGGGGGGGGGGCTCAGTCATTCGGCTGATTTCTCCGGGGAGCGCGGAGCCGCTGCGGCAGCCGCAGGAGCGGAGCCAATACCCATAAATCACCGTGTAAAAGGAAAGAGGGCGGCGCCCGGGGTCTCGGGGCCACGCGTGCGGCTCTGCGCCCCCCTTCCCCTCTCCCCCGCGGGGCTGGTGTCCGCGCGCCCTGGCTGGGTGCGCCCCCTCGCCAGGGTGCGCCGTAAACAGGGCGCGCAATCTGCGCCCTCTCCTCGCAGCGCGCGGCGCAAGGCGGGCCGGCGGGGCAGGCGGGTGTGAACTTGCCCGCGGCCGGGGAGGTGGCTTCGTGGCCAGGCCCCGCTCTACCCACCCCAGGCGCTTTCAGGGGCGGTGACGGACGGGGCTCCAGACGCCTGGGTCCCTCCCCAGGGCTGGAACTAGCCCGGGCTCTCGTGAGTCACACGCGGGGCACCAGGACCCTGGGGTCTAGTCTCAGCTCCAGGGGGGACACGGGGCCAGGGGGATTGAAAACCAGGACTCCTGGGTTCTCCTCCCAACCCCAAGAGGGCTCTGGTCCTAGCCGGGTTGGGAGTCGCGGCTCGTGAGTTCCAACCGCTGACTGCGGGTCTGTGCCTCAGTTTCCCGTCTGTAGAATAGGGGGTGCGCTATGTGCAGCGCTGCGGGGGGGGGAGTTTACTAGCCCTCCACAGGGCCACTTTCCCTGCCTCAAGGGACAAGCGGAACCTTGTTCAGATCGGGACCCCCGGCCCTTCCACCGCCAGGCCGTTTCTCCCCAAACTCTGCGCTCGCTCGCTCGCTCGCTGGAACAGCGTCCGCGGGGGCCAGGCAGGGGCCGGCCCAAGGGGCAGGGGTCGGGGGAACGCGGGTGCTTGTAGGCAGCAGTGTTGGCCTGGGGCAGTTGGGGTGGGGGGGGATCAGTTTCAGAATCGATCTCCCCCCGCCCCGCAGCCACCTTCCCTTCCTGCCTCCTTGTCGTAGGAAGATTTATGGGACCCTTGTTATCTGCTGAGCGCGGCCCCGGGGAAGATACCGCGGCAGGTCCCCATCCATCACCCGGGGGGAGGGAGGGCATCGCAGCGGCAGGGGGGGGGACGTGCTCCTAGCCAGCCTGCCTTGGAAGGGTTAAGTAAATACACTTTATTCCTCCTCTCCGGCTGCGTCCCCCGTCCCCCCCGGCACAGCCTGGAGACCCCGAGCCGAGCCCATCCATCATGGGCCGCCGAGAGCTGGCCGGCCCGGCAGTGTGTAAATAAACCAAGGAAGAGGGCGGGGGGCGTCGAGGAGTGGGGGCGGGGGGGAAGGGGACCGTAAGACGCAGAGTAGAGAGAATAGAGAGAACCCAGGAGTCCTGGCTCCCAACCCTCCCCCCCCCCCAGCTCGAACCACTAGCCCCCACTGCCCTCCCAGAGAGAACCCAGGAGTCCTGGCTCCCAACCCCCAGCTCGACCCACTAGCCCCCACTGCTCTCCCGAGCTGGGAACTGCTCTGCTAACTCCCCATTTCACCAGCTCGTTCAATGGTTATAAGCAGAGGTGGAGCCAGGACTCCTGGGTTCCCTCCCTGGTTTTGGGAGGGGTGTGGGGCCTAGTGGTGTTAGAGCCCAGGACTCCTGGGATTCCCGAAGAGAGTGGGGTCTAGTGGTTAGAGCAGGGGGGGCTGAGAGCCAGGGCTCCCGGGTTCTCTCTGGAAGGGCAGTGCGGGCTAGTGGTTAGAGCAGGGGGGGGCTGAGAGCCAGGGCTCCCGGGTTCTCTCTGGAAGGGCAGTGCGGGCTAGTGGTTAGAGCAGGGGGGGCTGAGAGCCAGGGCTCCCGGGTTCTCTCTGGAAGGGCAGTGGGGGCTAGTGGTTAGAGCGGGGGGGGCTAAGAGCCAGGACTCCCGGGTTCTCTCTGGAAGGGCAGTGGGGGCTAGTGGTTAGAGCGGGGGGGGGCTAAGAGCCAGGATTCCTGGGTTCTCTCTGGAAGGGCAGTGGGGGCTAGCGGTTAGAGCGGGGGGGCGCTGAGAGCCAGGACTCCTGGGTTCTCTTGGCTACTGGTTAGAGCAGGGGGCTGGAAGTGACCACGGCAGGGCTCTCTCCCTGGCTCTGGGAGGGGAGTGGTGTCTACCAGTTAGAGCGGGGAGGGGCAGGGTTGCAAGACTCCTGCGTCCTACTCCCTCTCCGGCACCGCCTTTCTCTGGCAGGTCCCTTCCCCTTGTGCGCCCTGTAGGGACAACACGCGTGGCCCGTGGGCTTGGCGCTGCCCTGCCCCCCTCGCAACTGCGGGACAGCGGGGGATGGGCGGGGGAGAAATTGTCCTTGAGGCGAGTTCCAGCCAGAAAGGATTTTTCCACCTGCTCGTTCTCTCCTTCGCCTCCCTGGGCCCGCAGCCAGAGGCTGCACGTACCCGCCGAGCCAGGCCGAGCCGTGCCAGGCCCCCCGCGCCAGAGTGGGCGTGAGACGTGCCTGCCTGCGGCTGCGGCGACCATACAGACCCTCCCCGCCCCCGCGGCTAAGGAGACCTGGCCTGGGTCATCTGGGGGGGGCCCAGCAGGGGGAGCTCTCCCCGCAGGGTCAGCGCTGGCCTCTGCCACCAGGGGGCGCCGTGCTGGGTTGAAGGCTGGGCGCCCCCTGGTATCTGGGGGGTGGAGGTTTGGAAGCCCCTTCCCGCGGCTTGGCTGGCTTTAACCCCTGCTTGGAGGAGAGACACCCCAACCTGCCGCCCCTACATCCTGCCCCGGAGGAAGGGGGGGGGGCTCTTAAGGAATTAAAATGACTGTCAAGGAGGCGGCTCAGGTGCAAAAGGGGCTGAGGATATAACCTCCCCCCCCAGCACCTTCTGGGATTTTTGGAGGCCTCATTACAGGGAGCTGCAGGCCCAGTTCTCCCTCCCCACAGCCCACGCCCCCCGATCTCTGCCCCGCTCTTTCCTGGGCTGTTCTCCCCTGCTCCCCTGCCCGGGGCTTGGCTGCCTGCTGCCTGCTGGAGCGGCCCAGCGCTGGGAGGAGGTTCCCCGCTTCCCCATTCTTGGGGGGCAGTAATAAGTGCGGGGGGGTAGGCATGGCTGGGGGCCCGCCAGCGGCTGCTCCAGGGCACGGGGCTGAACCCCTGACTTTGGTGCAGCTCCCTCCTGCCCGGGGTCCCATCGCCTGCTGCTACTGACTCCCCAGGCCCGGATCTAACCACTGGACGCCACTTCCCTTCCCGAGCTGGAGACAGAGCCCAGGAGTCCAGGCTCCCAGCCCCACACCCTTCATTCTGACCACTAGGCCTCACTCCCCTTCCTCACCCAGCGCCGACACGGAACCCCAGAGCCCTGCCCCCTCGGCCCCACTGCCCCGCCCCACCGGAGCTCTGCACAGCCAGGGGGTGAACCCAGGAGTCCTGCCCCCCCCCCGCCGCGCTTTGCCCCCAGCCAGCGGAGCCGGGGCGGGCTGTTGCCAAGCAAGCCCCCTCCCGGCATCGAGGCTGGAGCTGCCGCCGCGCCCCCCGTCCGCCTGGCCGGGGAGGAGGGACTCCCGCGTCGGGCATTTATCTTCCCCGCCCCCGGGCCCCTCGCCAGCCCCGAGCCGGGCTCCCAGCGCGGCTCCAGGCATTGATCGCGGCCGGGCCCATCCATCACCCGCCCCGGAGGCAGCTCCATTTGTCACCCACCGGCCCCGCGCTAATCAGAGCGGTGCTCGGCTGGGTCTGCGCCCCCCCCGCACGGCTGCCTCCAGTGCCCCCCTCCCCGCACTCAGCTCCCAGCGCGGCTCCCCACTGTGCCCCGGCGGCACCCCCCCAGCTCCAGGAGCCCAGATGCACGGGGATGGGCACCGTTACAGATACAGGGGCTGAGCCGCCGTGGGGCCGGCTAGACAGACCGATGGGGGCTGGGGGAGGCATTGGGGCCGAGAGAGGGACGCGGGGGGGGTGGGGCGGAGAGCTACGAGGGGGTGAAGGGGAAGGGACGGGTGGATCAAGCTAGAGAGATACACATGGCGGGAGGGACAAGCCGGGGCAGGGGAAGCAAGGGATGGGGCAGTGGGGCGGGAGGGATGCGGTTGAGCGGGGTGAGGAGGGATGGTGCGGTGTGAGGCTGGAGGGGTGGGGGTGTGACGAAGGAGGGGTGAGGATGGGGTGTGAGGAAGGAAGGAAGAATGGAGTGTGCGGATGGGGAATGGAGTGTGAGGAAGTAGGGATGGAGGGATGGGGTGTGAGGATGGGGTGTGCGTATGGGGAATGGGGTGTGAGGAAGGAGGGGTGGGGCGCTGGGAAGGGGGGAGACGCGGCGGGGGTGCTGGCGGAAAAGATCATCAGCGAAGAGTCTTGGTGGCTGTCTGCGTGGCGCGTGGGCTGGGAGGCCACGAAGCTAGGTCCACATCAGTCTGGCCAAATCCCTTCCCAGCTCCGATCCTCAGTTTCCCCACTCTGTCTCTCCCCACGCCTAGGCACAGCGGGGGCCCTGTTTGCGCCCCAGCGAGAATTCCCGAGGGCGCATTTCCTAGAACTGGGTCCCGGAGGAGTGGCTGTTCCCTCCCCGCCGAAAAATGCAGTTTCAGATTGGCCGAAACAGTTTGGCGAATGGTTTTGCCTGGGGCTGTGGGGCGGGGAGTTTGCAAACAAGCCCGGGGCGGGTCTGGCTGGATGCAGAATGAAACCGGGCTGGTTTTCCTGTTTCCACCCGAGCTCCCCTCCCTTCCCACCCCTCGGTGGGTGTCTTAGGGAAACAGGACAAGGGTGAGACACCCCCCCCCTCCCCCGGAACTAAAAGAAAAGAAGCCAGAACATCAACCCCAGAAAATGAGAGAGGGCGGGGGGAGGGGGAAAAGGAGAGGGGAGGAGGAAAGGGGGAGATGGCTGGGGTCTAATTAAACATTTTGTTTAACTCGCAATGAAATTGGGGGGGGGGAGTTTTGTTGGGTCGGGTGAGAAAAAAACCCAACGTCCAATGCAACTGGGGGGGAGGGGCGGTTTGGTTTGGCCCCGGCGCAGGAAACGAGTAGCTAGTTCCCGAGAGGCTACTGGGCTGGATGGACCATGGGTCGGACCCACCGCGGCCCCTCCACCCCCCTTCCCACCCGCGTGCGGAATAATTGTTGTTCCGTGCGCCGGGGCGCGAGCGGATGGGCACTGCCAGGAGCAGCGCGTGCGGCCGGCTGGGGGCGCCCTGCTAACCAGCTGGGCGGCACCTGAATTCGCCCCGGGCGGCCGCCCAGGCGCTCAGCTTCCAGGGAAGGCTGGGCCCAGGCGAGGCCTCGCGGGGCTGAGCGACTCCCGGCCGCGCGGGCTGCCAGGGGCACTGCCCGGATCGGGCCACTGGGCAGCGATTTACTCCCCGCCCAAGCACCAGGCGAGAAAACCCACCGGCTAGTTATTGGGGGGGGCTCGTCCCCGCTCATTCCCCCCGCCCCGGCAGAGACAAGGCCGCGGGGTCCCATAACTCATGGGCTCCCCCCCCCCGCGGCTGGCTCCGCTTTAATTTTCGAGGCTGCGCTCCGCTCCCGACTCAAGCGCAAACATTTTTCTTCCCCCTTGTCAGCCCCGGCGGCCGCGCCGCGGTTCGCAGCCCCTTGTTTACGGGCTGGGCCCATTGATCACCGAAATGGCTTTATGCTAACGAAGGCGGCTCCGCGCCCATTTGTCTTCGCCCGCCGCTGAGCGCCTCTGACAGGTGCGGCCCGGCCGGGGGGGCCTTAAAGCCGCAGTCGCCCCTGGCTGCTCCGTTGGGGACGCAGGAGTCGCGGGGGGCGGCTCTGTCTGCAGTGGGCGCAGCAGGGAAGGGGGCTGCCTGGGGCGGGGGCGGGGGATACAGCAGCCTGGGGACGGACCGGGGAGAAAGTGGGGGGCAGCCGCTAGCTGGCCCTTGGCTTAGCGACCGCAGGCGGGCGCCCGCCACCAAGCCTCAGAGCCCTTCCCCGGTCCCAGGGTGCGAGGGGCGCCGGGCGCTGCACAGACCGCATTGAGATCGGGCCCCCTTCGCGCCAGGCGTAGCACCTAATAGCTGGGCGTTGTACATTTCATAGCTATTAGGTGCATTACGGTAGTGTCAGGTACACCCAGTTATGGCCCAGGCTCTGGACGCTGTACATTTCATAGCTATTAGGAGCATTACGGCAATACTCAGGAACACCCAGTCATAGCCCAGATGCTGGGTGCTGTATATTTCATAGCTATTAGGTGCATTACGGCAGTGTCAGGAACACCCAGCCATGGCCCAGGCGCTGGGCGCTGTACATTTCATAGCTATTAGGTGCATTACGGTAGTGTCAGGAACACCCAGCCATGGCCCAGGCGCTGGGCGCTGTACATTTCATAGCTATTAGGTGAATTACGGCAGTGTCAGGAACACCCAGCCATGGCCCAGGCGCTGGGCGCTGTACATTTCATAGCTATTAGGTGCATTATGGCAGTGTCAGGAACACCCAGCCATGGCCCAGGCGCTGGGCGCTGTACATTTCATAGCTATTAGGTGCATTACGGCAGTGTCAGGAACACCCAGCCATGGCCCAGGCGCTGGGCGCTGTACATTTCATAGCTATTAGGTGCATTACGGTAGTGTCAGGAACACCCAGCCATGGCCCAGGCGCTGGGCGCTGTACATTTCATAGCTATTAGGTGAATTACGGCAGTGTCAGGAACACCCAGCCATGGCCCAGGCGCTGGGCGCTGTACATTTCATAGCTATTAGGTGCATTACGGCAGTGTCAGGAACACCCAGCCATGGCCCAGGTGCTCGGCGCTGTGCAAAAACCCTGCCCAGAAGAGCTGTTAGGCGCCGTCTAGCAACCCTGCCCCCAGCCCGCCCGGGCGCAGCTGGGGCGCTCGGCCCGCCTGGCCCGCGTGCGAGCGGGTCCCGCGCCCCTCGGCCCCGCCCGGGGTGACCAGCCTGACTCCAGCCACGAGGGAGGCTAACGCGGCCGCGGGGTGACCCGAGACCTGGGCGCACGGAGCGCGCGGGGCCGCTCCCGGGGGGGGGGAGGGGGGACGCGTGTCCTGGACCCCGCGGGGGGTGGCCCCAGGGGGCCGCCTGTGGGTACGGGCCCCGGCCGGCGGCTGCTGGGCGTGGGGCGGCTGCAGCCCCGCCCGGTCCGTGCGCTGCCGACCACCCGCCTTGCTCACGGGGACCCTGCGGCTGACAAAGCCCCATTGAGCAAGGCTGGCGGGCGCGGGGGGGGGGGAGCTGCCTGCGACCCCACTTTACACCCGTTACGCCGCGGGCCCAGGCTGGGAAGGGGGCTCGGGTTTCCGGCTGCGTCTCAATGAGGCTGTTTGTCCTGTTTGGCGGGGCTGGTAGGGGCTGGTAGGGACCGGCCAGGCAGGAGCCGGGCCCCCCATAGCTCGCTCCCATGGCTCCTCGCTTGACCCCCATTTCCTGTAGTTAGGCTGCCCGGCGGGCTCACACCGCAATTGCCGCGCTGGTTCCTCGGGGGCCGATGACTTAACCCCTCCCCCCCGCCGCCGCAGCGGTAGCCCCCTTCTTCCAGCAGGGTCGCAACGCGATTTGCCCACGTGGGTGCCCTACGGCCAGCACCCGCCCACTGCCTGGTGGGGCATAACTTCCTCCTTGCGCATAGGGAAACTGAGGCACGGAGAAATAGAATCTGCTCAGGGACGGAGCAGAAAGCAGCAGAGACTGGAACAGAAGCCCGGTACGCTGGTTCCTAGCCCCCTGCTCTAACCACTAAGCCTCCCCTCCCAGAGCCGGCGACAGAACCCAGGGGACCTAGCGCCTAGCCCCCTGGCTCTAACCAGTAGATCCCCCTCCCGTCCCAGAGTGGGGGGCAGAACCCAGGAGTCCTGAGTCCCAGCTCCCCTGGGTCCTGTAACGGGCCATTTTGAGCCAAGCTCGGTGAAAACCCGGAGGCGAGGGCGGGGACTTCACGCCCATCTGGGGCCCATTAATCTCCCCAGCCGCGGAGGTGCGAGGTTAGCCCCTGGTCTGGCAGCAGACTGGGAGGCGCGGCCTTCCCAGCCCCTGGGCGGGCCACCTCCGCGCCCGGCCCGACGTGGCCGGTCCCCTGCCCGTTGACCTGAGCGGGGAGCTGGGCTGATCGACGGCTCTGGCAGGCCGGGCCGCGTCCGCTCAGCGCCCTGATCCCCAGCTTCCTGGCGGGGAAACTGAGGCACGCGGCGGTCACCGAGCCGGAAAGCCGAACCAATCCAGGGAGACGGGCGGGCGGGCTCCTGCCAAACGCTTCCATGGGCGGCGGAAATTGCTCCATGACCATCCCAGAGAAGCCGCGACGTGTGGTGCCCCGGGCTTGAGGGGCAGCAGGCGGGGATCAGGGGCGGGCGAAAGGTTCGTTGGGGGGCCGATCCGCCCTGTGCAAACTGGGCCCCGCAGACAGCCGCGCCCAGAGCGACTGGCACCGCCCGGGAGGGGAGGGTGGGGGGGTCAGAGCAGCCCTGGGGCGGCGCTTAGGGACATCGGGCCCCGGGTGTGCAGAGGGTGTTTAACGCCACCTACACACACGTAGAGACACACACACACACTGTCTCTCTCTCTCACACACACACTCTCTCTCTCTCTCTCTCACACACACACACACAGTCTCTCTCTCACACACACACACTCTGTCTCTCTCACACACGCGCACTCACACACACACACACTGTCTCTCACATACTCACACACACACTGTCTCTCACACACGCACACACTCTGTCTCACACACGCACACTCACATACACTCTGTCTCTCACACACACACACACACACACACACACTCTGTCTCTCTCTCACACTCACACACATACACTCTGTCTCTCAGACGCACACTCACACGGCGGCGGATTCGCGGCGGCAGCTTCTCCGCCTCCCCATGACAGAGCAGGCCCCGGCCGCCCAGAGAGACCCGCCCAGGGGCCTGCGGGAGCCCTTTTGGCCATGGGCCATGCCCCGGACTTGGCCGCAGTCCGTACCCGAGGCCCCAGAGGTCAGGGCGTGTGGGGCGCAGGGATAGAGCCTCCCCCACCCCAGCCTCAGGGATTAAAGGGTTCAACGTGTGTAGTGGGCTCCCCTTGCCACCCAGCAAAGCCAAGAGCGCTCCGGCCTCTCAGAGGCAGCCCCTCACCGCGGCGTCTGGCTTCCGCGCCCTCTCCAGCTCGGCTTACAAGGCGCCTTTAGAAGCCGGGACGCAAAGGGCTGCGCTTCCTGCCCGGGACCGGGGCCGTGCCCGCTGCAGGCAGCGCCGCGCGAGGCTCGGGCAGATGAGTTGGGGTTGGGTTGAAATTGGGGTTTGCGCCTGACGCCCCCCCCCATTCTTCCCTGGCCCGACGCCCCCATGAGCCCGGGGTCGCCACTTCCCACCCCGCGCCCGTGCCGAGCCGGGACAGCCCGGCGAGCTCTGGCCCCTCGGAGCTGGGACCAGGGGGATCAACCCCCTTCACACTCCGTGCGCAAAGCTCGCCCGGCTGCTGGCGCAACGGGACCGCCCCCCCCCGGCTCGCTCCCTCCCGGCGCAACGAGACCCTCCCCTGTCCGCGCTCCCCTTGAAGCTGCTAATCCCCTTTGGAATCATGTTCGGGGCAGGAAAGGCCAAAGGGCCGAGCGCGGATCCGAAGCAACGTCTCCACTCTAGGCCCCAGCACTGCCTGGGCGGCTGACGCGTTAGCGGGGGAGCGGACCCGGCCGGGGAGCCTCTCACGGGCCGCATCCGGCGGCGGCCAAAGGCAGGCGGAGATGCTGGCGAAGGAGGGAGGGTGCCAGACCGGGGGCAACGGAGGTGAGGCGCCCAGGGATGCTCTGACGTGGGCTAGGGGAGCAGCTTGGAGATGGAAACGTGTGACGAGCTACGGCGCAAATCGAACGCTGGGGGCAAAAAGGGAGGCTGGGCTAGTGGTTAGAGCAGGTGGCGGCTGGGAGCCGGGATGCCTGGGTTCTAGGCGGGGAGTGGGGGGGCTAGTGGTTAGAGCAGGAGGAGGCTGGGAGCCGGGATGCCTGGGTTCGGGGTGGGGGCTAGTGGTTAGAGCAGGAGGCGGCTGGGAGCCGGGATGCCTGGGTTCTGGGCAGGGAGTGGGGGCTAGTGGTTAGAGCAGGAGGCGGCTGGGAGCCGGGATGCCTGGGTTCTGGGCGGGGAGTGGGGGCTAGTGGTTAGAGCAGGAGGCGGCTGGGAGCCGGGATGCCTGGGTTCTGTGCGGGGAGTGGGGGCTAGTGGTGCAAGTCGGGGACGGGGCTGGATGCAGGACACCAGGACCTACCCCTGCTTCTGTCACTGACTCCCTCTGAGATAGCAAGCATTCCCCTCCCCCTCTGTGCCTTGATTTCCCGGTGGGGGGGGGAGCTAACGATACCAACGGCCTTTGGATACCACACCGGGGCGCTGGTGTTACAGCGTTGGGATCTGCCGGATTACGGCAGCGCCTCACGTTCCCCCGCGGGGCCCGGCGCACCCAGACACGCCAGGTGTGGCTGGCCACGTGAGTTCGCGGGGCGGAGCGCTGTAAAGCTGAGGGCGCCCTATCGAGCCCCTGCCCCACAGCGCCCCCTAGTGAAACACTGGGGCCAGCCCTCTCCCTTGCTGCGCTCCCTGCCCCACAGCGCCCCTAGTGAAACACTGGGGCCAGCCCTCTCCCTTGCTGCGCTCCCTGCCCCACAGCGCCCCCTAGCGCCGCTCTGGGGTCAGCCCCAACGGGGAGAGGAGAGCGCCCCCTGCTGGGTCCCCCGGCGATGTGCGGCGGGCTACTTGCCGCAGTAACCGCCCGGCCTCCCAGCGGCTCCAGGGACCGCTCACTATCCCGCCCCCGGCCTCCCTGTTGCAGCTGCGCCACCTGCCGGCAGCAAGAAGAGAACTGGCTGCCCGGTTAGCGAACAGCCCCCTAGTTATGGGCCGGTGGGACAACGCTGGGGCTCCCCATAACCTCCCAGGCCTAGAGCTGCAAAGGGCGAGCCATTGGGTAGGGGGCAGGGTTAGAGGGCGGCAGGACGCCTGGGTAGGGAGCTGGGAGCCAGGACTCCTGGTTCTGTCCCTGGCTCTGGAGGGCAGCGGGGTGAAGTGGTGAGAGCGGGGCTATTACCCAGCAGTGCGGGAGAAAACGCTTGGTTTTCGGAGATGGAGCGGCCTCTAGTGGCCTCCTTTGGTAGCGCCACACTGTGCTTCAGCCTCCCCCCAAAGTCTCTATCTGCCAGTTCCTCTCCCCCCGCCATGGGGCCCTTGGAGGGGGATGGGCACTGGGCTAGAGGGCCCATTGGGGTGATCCCGACGGGCGAGGAGGGACCAGGCGAGCAGGTTAGATGAAAGTGACCAAGGCTGCCCTTACATGGCTGGAAGGAGTAAAAGCAGTGGGCTTAGGCCAGGGGCCCTGATTTTGGGCGGTCAAAGCACAAATTCTTGCGTCTCTTTCTTTTTTCTCCAAAATAGATGTATTCGTAAAGGCAGCCGTCCGTCCCGGAGGGGGCATGCATGCTTCCCCGCCGCGCTTCCTCGGCCCCAGAGACGGTAACAGGCAATACTCAGAGGGGACAGCGACTTGTACAGAAAGAGATCGCGCGGTTCCAAAGGCGACGGACATAATTACTGACAGAGAAGAAAGAGAATAGAAAGGAGGCGCAGGAGACGGCCTCTCTCTCCCCCTGGCCCCGGCCCCGGCCGCCTGGTGCCAGCCTAAACTACAAAATCCATGGTCTGAAAAGTGTCATTGTTGTCCAAAAAGCCGGGATGCGGCGGTAAGAAATCCGGGTTAAACACCCTGCCTCGCTGCGTGGGGCCCCGGCTCCCCAGCAGCCCAGCCGTGCAGGCGTGCTCCACTCCGTGGATCGGAGCGAGGCCTGCTCAGACATTACACAGCCGCCAACTGAGAGGCGCTTGAAAAGTCCTGGGAATTTTTAAAACGGACACACAGAGAGGCTGGGGGGTTAACATTGTCGTCTGGCAGTGGAGCTGCTGGGGGTGGCGATTGTCGCATGTTTTTCTCCGCAGCGAGAAGGGGAGAAACTTGCATTTAAAAAACGATGAATGCCAAGACCCATCCCCTGAGCTGGAGTTGCACAACCCAGCGCCCTATCAGGAGAGTTGGGGGCAGTGGCTGGCGGTGCCCCGTCCCCCCCGGGCCATTTTTTGCTCCTGGACTCTGCGAATATTTTGTGTCAATATTACAAACCGAGGCTGCTGCGAGGGGCCGCCCCCCTCTGTGGCAGACGATCTCACCGAAGGGGACAACGGGCAACGAAGCAATTGCACACCCTGGCCAAAGCCCGGGAAGGCAAGGGGGCCACGCTTGGGGCTTAAATGTCTCCAACCAGCTCTTCGAGAGAAAATGGGGCTTCCAACTAACCCAGACTCGGCTGCCTCCTGGCCAAAATGGCCACATTTGGTTCAACCGCCCCCTCCCCAAAATGAAGTTTTCAACCCAAACTGAAAATCTTTGCAGTCTGAAACGCCGCCTGGGAGTTGTAGTTTGGGTCCCATGCACACCTATGGGGGGCTCCTGGCGGGACTTCGTTTCCCTTGGTGCACTGCAGCCAAGCAGGAAGTGAGGCTTCATGGGAGGTGTAGTCCAGTCAAACAGCCCAGTCCATGGGGGGGCTGGGGGCAGGGCAGGTCAGATGTTAAACGTCGCAGTTTGCAGCCAAGATATGACAGACTTAGGCGGTTTTCACCCGAAACTCAGCATTCAGGGTGGAAACCACCTCGGTTCTTGGGCCCTCTGTGATTTGAATGTATACGTCTTCCACGCAGCCCCCACCAGCACCTCCGCCGCTCCCCCCGTTGGAAATTGCGGAGCAGCTCATCCTCACCTGAGCCTTCTTCCCCTTCTCGCCAAGCTCCGGCAGGCAGCCAGCGCCGGGCGCGGGTGCCCTGTGTGCACAGCTGCTCTGCCTTGCCCTGGACGTGGCTGCATCTCAGCGCCAGGCCAAAGAGCCTGGTATTAGAAACCATCTCCCCCCCCCGACAGAGCCAACTGGCCTCACACACCAGGGGTCAGACCCTGTGTTCCCATTTGCAAAGAGCTCCCATCAATGGCCCCGGGCCAGGTTTTTTTGAGGGGGAGCATCCCTGGGGCCAGACCCCTGGGGTTTGGGGTTAATGCAATTTGGGACTTTGCTCTGCCCTCTACTCCACATGGTGAGTGACAAGCTATGTGGCTGGATCACATGCCAGGTGCTGCAAGAGATGACTCCCCCTACCACCCCCACCCGGGGGGCCACTCCTGCCCCACGCCCGGAAGGACGACACACCATGGCCCAAAGGGATGTGCTGTGGGTGGTGCTGTGAGCCGGGCAGGACCGGATGCATGACGAGGCACTGGGAGAGGGGCATGTGGAATGGTGTGTGTGTGTGTGTGTGTGTGTATGTAGTGTTACGTGCGAGTGTATTCTTGCAGAATGTATGGTGTGTGTGTGCGTGCAAAAGTGAATGGGTTTATGGAGGATGTGCAGCATGCATGTGAACATTAGTGCAGTGTGTGCATGGCAGTGTGTGTGTGCGTGGTATGTGGATCACGGGGTGTGTGCAGTGTACGTGTGAATCTTTGTGCAATGGGCATGTGTGCATGCAGAGTGTGTGTTTGTGTACAGTGTGTGTCTGTGTGCAGTGTGTCTGCATGCATATGCAGTGTGTGTCTATGCAGTGTGTGTCTGTGTACACATGCAGTGTGTGTCTGTGCAGTGTGTGTCTGTGTGCATATGCAGTGTGTGTCTGTGTGCAGTGTGTGTCTGTGTGCATGTGCCATGTGGGTCTGGGTGCACGTGCAGTGTGTGTCTGGGTGTACATGCAGTGTATGTTTGTATGCAGTGTGTGTCTGTGCAGTGTGTGTCTGCGTGCATGTGCAGTGTCTGTCTGTGTGCAGTGTGTCTGGGTGCAGTGTGCGTGTGTTGTGTGCGCATCAGGGAGTCACACCAGGCTGAAGAGCAGGGCAGCCGGAGGTGTCAGGCCGTCCTGGGGTGAAACCGGTGTGAGCAGGGTACGTCGGGCACACACCACTAGGCTGGCTGGCTGACTCCCGCAGCCTCATAGGGGGGCACTGATCATCCACTGCAGGCCCTGTCCAGCTGCCCGTTCTCACACTGCAGAGCCTGGGGGGGCTAGTCACTCCCGTAAGCTCTGCCCTGCCCCAGATCACCCCAGGCACCCCCTGCACCCCCTGCCGACAACCCAGCCCATCCCCAGACCCACAGAGAAGAGCACAACAGAGAACAAAACAGGCTAAATGAAAACGCCATGGGGAGGAAACAGTCAAGGCAGCCCCCGGCTCCGCCTTCTCCACCTGACTGCCCCGCCCCCCCGCCCCAATCGTCCCAAAACCTCACCACCCCAATTCCCCAAACCTCACTGTCCCCAATTCCCCAAAACCTCACTGTCCCGACCCCAACCGCACTGCCCCAACCCCCACCTCACCGCCCCAATTCCCCCAAAACCTCACTGTCCCGACCCTCCCAACCGCACTGCCCCAACCCCCCAAACCTCCCTGCCCCCGATCCCCAAACCTCTGCAACCCAAAGGGGCTGCACTTGCTCCAAGCACTCCCGATAAGTCGAGGGGGGACGTGCCAAATCCGTTGCTTATGGCGGCCAGCAATGTCAATGGGGTGCTAAAAACTAGGGGGGGCTGGTCCCCCCTATAATGGCTGCACCCGTGCGAGCGGGGGAGGGCGGCCCCTGGTTGCACACAGCCCCGCCCGGACCCCCGGCAGGATCGGGGCTGGCCCGGAGCCTGGCGCCCGGCAGTGTCCACGGGGACTCAGAAGCCCCGGATGTGGCAGTAGGCCTCCAGGCTGGAGAAGAGGATGTAGAGCAGCCAGAGGCCCAGGAAAAGGCCGGCGGTGAGGAGCTTGGCCGGCCGGGGCCCGCCCAGCTCGCCCCCGATGTGCGGGCGGCGGCGGTAGAGCAGCACGCTGATGCAGACGAAGGCAAAGATGGTGAAGAGGGTGACGGAGAAGGCCAGAGTGCCCGTCTGCACCTGGAAGGCCTTGCCCTGCGCGGCCCAGTAGATGGCCGCCACCGACCAGGCCACGCCCAGCCCCAGGAAGACGTTCACCGCGTTGCTGCCCGTCACGTTGCCGATGGAGGCGTCGGCGCATTGGTCCTGCAGGGCGGCCACCTTGCTGGCGAAGGTGTCTGGGGGGGCACAGGGCGTCAGCTCGCAGCAGCCACGCTGTACCCCCCCGGCCTGGCGCCGCCCAGTGCCCAACGGTGGGCTCCTTGGCTCCACATCCCTGCCGGCCCAGCTCCGTCTCGGGCCCAGCCTGCCGGTGCCCCTCACTCCCCACCCGCAGCCCCCGCCCACCCTGGGACCCCCAGCCCTGCCGGTGCCCCTCACTCCCACCTGCAGCCCCGCCCACCCTGGGACCCCCAGCCCTGCCAGTGTCCCTCACTCCCACCCACAACCCCTGCCCCCACAGCCCTGCCAGTGCCCCTCACTCCCCACCTGCAGCCCCAGTGATCCTAGGCCTGGGCTCCCCCCCCCCCAGCACTGCTGGTCCTCCAGTTCCTGTGAAATGGCCCGTGGCATTTTTAAAGGTGCTGAAGACTTGAATGAAAAAGCCACATTCCCCTAGCACTGACCTGGGACCAGCCCTGCCTGTGGGGAGCGCCCCTTGCTGAGCCCCCTGGGCAATGGGACCAGCCCTGCCTGGGGGGAGCGCCCCCTGCTGAGCCTCCTGGGGAATGGGACCAGCCCTGCCTGGGGGGAGCGCCCCTTGCTGAGCCCCCTGGGCAATGGGACCAGCCCTGCCTGGGGGGAGCGCCCCCTGCTGAGCCTCCTGGGGAATGGGACCAGCCCTGCCTGGGGGGAGCGCCCCCTGCTGAGCCCCCTGGGCAATGAGACCAGCCCTGCCTGCGGGGAGCGCCCCCTGCTGAGCCCCCTGGGCAATGGGGCCAGCCCTGCCTGCGGGGAGCGCCCCCTGCTGAGCCCCCTGGGCAATGGGGCCAGCCCTGCCTGGGGGGAGCGCCCCCTGCTGAGCCCCCTGGGCAATGAGACCAGCCCTGCCTGCGGGGAGCGCCCCCTGCTGAGCCCCCTGGGCAATGGGACCAGCCCTGCCTGGCGGGGGGGGTGCCCCTCGCCCCGCTCCCTGCAGCCCACCCCTCAGGCCCCCGGCCTTCCCCGGCCCCGCCACGCGCCGCACCTGGAATGGAGGTGCCCAAGGCCACGAAGACCACGGCGTTGACCGAGTCCTTGAGGCCCACGGTGCAGCCGAAGTGGGAGGCCAGGTCCCCGATGAGGGCAGTGAGGAGGCCAATCACCATGATGCAGACGCTGAAGCAGGCCCAGCCGTTCCAGTACTCGGTGGGGGGCACGCAGGCGAAGAGAACCTTCCAGAACACCGTCAGGAAGTGCATGACGTAGTCGAAGCAGGACGGCAGCTTCTCCTCCCGCCCGTCCTCCTCCTCCTCCTCGTCGCCTGGCAGGGAGTGGCAGTGTCAGCCAGCGCATCACCCCTCACCCCCGCTGAGATGCAGCCACCTCTGGGGTGGGACGGGTGGCTGTTTATACATGGATTCCTCACCCAGCACTAAAATGCAGCCAGATCTAGGGTGGGACCCGGGGCTGGTTACACAAAGATCTCTGGCCCAGAGCGGAGATGCAGCCAGATCTAGGGTGGGACCCGGGGCTGGTTACACAAAGATCTCTGGCCCAGAGCGGAGATGCAGCCAGCTCTGGGGTGGGACCCGGGGCTGGTTACACAAAGATCTCTGGCCCAGAGCGGAGATGCAGCCAGCTCTGGGGTGGGACCCGGGGCTGGTTACACAAAGATCTCTGGCCCAGAGCGGAGATGCAGCCAGCTCTGGGGTGGGACCCGGGGCTGGTTACACAAAGATCTCTGGCCCAGAGCGGAGATGCAGCCAGCTCTGGGGTGGGACCCGGGGCTGGTTACACAAAGATCTCTGGCCCAGAGCGGAGATGCAGCCAGCTCTGGGGTGCAGCTGGCTATGCCCGGGGCAGATCTGGCACTCACCTGCGCTGACGGTGATGGCGTCCAGGAACTGCTCCCGCCAGGAATGGGTACCGATCACCAGGGCCAGGTTGGTTTTCTTGATCAGCTTGTCCACGGTGTTCTGTCGGGGGTGGGCTCAGTCAGTTTCCAGAGGTAAGGGTGGTACCGAATCGGGGGCCGGGGAGGTGGGAATGGGACTGGCCAGGTCTACTCAGTGGCCCCGCATGTGAGATGAGTTTGTCAGGTCTCAGCTCCATTCCCAGCCTCCTGGCTGGAACAGGCCATGAAGAGCGACTCCCCCCTCCCAGCAGTGGGTCCCTTTGAGGGAACCCCACAGCCCCCCAGTTCCCACTGCCGCGCCTCCTGAATCCCGCAGCTTGGCTGCCTCAGCCTCACTCGTGTGCATGCTGGGTGGGCATTGCAGGGTGGGGTGGGCACATCACAGAGGGACCGGGGGGCCAAAGTGCCCCAAGTCCCCAGGGAAGCCACAGGGAGTGGGCTGAAGAAAGAAAGAAAGAAAGAAAGAAAGAAAGAATGGAGTCACCGTATTGGCACCCGGCCACTCCACACGCTCAGTTGCTATCCCATACTCGGGTGAGGTCAGTTCTACCCCCTCCTTCTCTGCCCACCCCTCCTTCTCTGCCATTTGATGCAGCCCTGGGCAGGCGGGAAGGGCTAGGGACGTGCCACCTCCCATCTGTTCCCTGCAGCCCCCGGACAGGCGTGCCCTGCGCCGGGGAGCCGCTGCGGGGAGCTCTGCTCCCCTTGTGCGCCAGCCGTGTGAAAGGAACACCTCTGGTTGAGATGGTCTCGGGGGGAGGAGTGTCAGCGTCACGGATTCCTAGGCTGGATCTCGCTGCGCAGTGACGCCCGCCCTCTGCCTGCTGCGCACTCTGTTGTTGGGGCTTCACTTGCAAACGCGCTTGGCAGAACCAGGCTGGCATTCTAGCCTGGGTGTCGAGCGGGGCGGGCTTTCTACCGTCGGCACCTGGAAGAGGCGGGTGCTCGAGCACGGGCATGAAGAGGGGGTGGGTATTTCACACCAGAATCGCAGGGTGTTCTGGGCTGCTGAGCTAGGACGGGGTGGTGCGTGCGTGGGGCAGTGCCAGTGGCATTGGCATTCTAGCCTGGCAATCTAGACCAGCTTGGTGGGCTAGCTCAGTGAGCCAGAATGACCTAGAGCAGTGGCAATCTAGAGTGCGCTAAACAGCGTGGCTCAGAAGTCTGGCAGGACAGGGCTGGAGCTATACAGCAGGCAGATCTAGAATGGGCCGGTGTTCCAAAGCAGAGGATGGAGGTGGGGTTGGTGTTCTAGGGTGGAAATGGCTGGCGTTCTAGAGCAGATGGCCTGGAATGAGGTGGGCGTTGTATATAGCGTGCTACTCAGAATGGGCTGGTGTCCTGGAGGGCTGTTGTTCTAGAACAACTGTGAGCTCTGGAGGGCCATTCTGGAACTGGCTTGTCTTCTCCAGTACTGTTCTAGACTTGGCAGGTGTTCTGGATGCTACATCCAGAGCTGGCCGGTGTTCTAGAGTGCTCACTAAACACTCTAGGCTGTTCTCGACCGGTTTTGGGACTGGCTGGCACTCTAGAATCGACCCGTGCCCTAGACAACACCCGGGGTTGTCTGGTGCTCTAGAATCACCAGGCATTCTAGAGTCTGGAATGGGCTGGTGCTCTAGCATGGTGTTCTCGAAGTGGCTGTGCATCTCGATAAAGGATCCAGGTTTCTCTGGTGATCTAGCACAGGCTAGAAGTCTGGGGGTGATCTGGAACGTGCTGCCAACCTCGGGGTCGATCTAGAACAGCTGCCGCCCCGAGGGTCCAGGGGAGTAGGACGCAGCGGAGCGCCGAGTGGCAGAGCAGCCCTGCTGCCTGGAGAGTGGGAAACGAAAGCCTTTGGGGACCCCCGGGGCCGGCAGTGAGGACTCCTGGGGTCTTGGCCCAGCTCGGCGAGGGCTGGCTCGCCCCGGGTTCAGGCAAGGGGGGATGGGCAGTCAGGACGCCTGGGTTCCCTGCTCTCCAATGGGAAGGAAGCGTGGCCCAGGAGTTAGAGAACTGGGGTGCAGGACCCTCTTGTTCTGCTGTAACCACCAGACGCTCTCAGGAGTCCCGACTTCCAGCCCCCCACTCCCCGCCGCTCAGCTCATTAGAGCCCAGAGAGTCCTGGCCCCCAGCCCCCTTCTTCTGCCTACCACACCCCCTATCCTAAAATGGAGCTCACCCCCACTCTAACCACTAGTCCCCCTGCCCCTCCCAGGCTGGGAGCAGCCTGCGCTGCGTGGGCTGAGCGGGTGGCTGCGGAGCGGGCGCGGGAGAGCGGAGCCCTTGCCTTGAAGTCGTAGGACTCCTCGATGATGACTTCCAGCCGGCAGTTCTCACCCAGCACCGGCTTGCCCATCTCGGCGATGCGCCAGGCCTCCTCCTCCTCGGCCGACAGCTTCCTGTCCCCCTCGGCTGGCGAGAGAGAGTCCGTGAGCCCCGGCTCGCCCCGCGGGAATCGCTGCCCCCTTGAATCTGTCCGGCCCCCTTCACTGCTCTAACCGCTAGACCCCTCACAGAGTGGGGGGAGAACCCAGGAGCCCTGGCTCCCATTAATCCCCCCCTTTAACCACTGGACCCCACTTCCTTCCCCGAGACCCCCTCCTAGAACCCCTCCCCCCAGGCTGCTCCCAGGAGTCCTGGCTCCCATTAATCCCCCTCTAACCACTGGACTTCACTTCCTTCCCCGAGACCCCCTCCTAGAACCCCTCCCCCCAGGCTGCTCCCAGGAGTCCTGGCTCCCGCCCAGCGCTTGCCCCTGACACAACCTGTACCGCGCTGACCCCGTCCTTCCATGGGACCCTGCCGTGGCTGCCGGAAAGGGGCGAGCAAACGCCGTGCATTGCCAGGCCCCACGCCGCAGGCACCGCGCCACACACATCCACGTGGCCTTTCACGTTCCCTCTAACCGCGCACGCCCACACGCGTGGGCCTGTGTCTCTTGCGTGTCTACGAGGAGCTCGGCGTGTGCGTGTCTGTGGGGCCGCGGGCGGACACGGCTGTGCACGCATCGCTGGAAGAGAGTTTTGTGCTGGCAGGTGTGTGTCCGTGTGCATCGGGGGAGCAGGGGCCTGCCCGCCTGGCCTGCCTACGAGAAGTGGGGGAGATGTTCAGTAAGGACCCGCTCAAAGAGGGGCTGGCGTCCCCGGGAAGACACAGCCCCGTGCAAGCCCCCGGCTGAGAGGACAGGGCCTCGGGAAGGGCTGGGGTCTGGCAGGGCCGGGAAGCCCCGCGGCAGGGAACGGGAAAGCGGAGCGGGATTTGGGGCTGCGTGGAACCGGGCTTGGAACCGCCAGCAAAGCGGCTGGTTCCACCCACGTGCAGCACCGAGCCTCAGGGTGTTCCCGGGACCGCCGTGCCCGAACCCCTGCCGCCCGCTGCAACCTCCCCTCACGGCAGAGCCCCATGCTTGGGTTAACCGACTGCGTCGCACCGTTTGTATGTGTGTTGTTGTGTGCATGTGCGTGTGTGAGTGCACGTGTGTGCATGTGTGTGCACGTGTGTGTGAGTGCACGTGTGTGCATGTGTGCGCGCCCTGCACCTGCGCTGCAGAGCCGGGAAAACCCATCTGGACAGTTCCCAGGAAGGCAATTAACATCCAGCCATGCGTGGCCTTCGCCACGGGGGAGACCGACAATCTGGTTCCATCTCCAAGCCCAGCTCAGTGGGAACTGTCCCCTCCCGGTAGCCATCGAAGGGGGATACAGTCAAGGACATTTCAGGTCGCTGGTCCCCGCCCCGCCCCCTCGGCCAGCCCCCGGCCCCTAAGCTGGCCTCGCCCCTCTCAGCCGGCAGCTCTTCCTTTCCTCTGTCGTCTTCGGTGCCATTTCCAAAGCCTTGGCTCCTGGCCCCACACACCGCCCAGCCCTGGGCATATTTTCTAACCCAGGAAGCTGGGGCAGGAGACCAGGTTCCCCCGACCCCGCAGCGGCCCCAGGTCTCCCCCTGGAGAAGAGCAGCCGGGGTCTCTTGGCGGGGAGCTGGCTGCTCTGAAGATGTTCTGGCGCTTTGGGACTCGAGGCGGCCGGGGCCTTTCCGCCTCCGCCTGCCTAATGCCCCCTTCCCTGCTCCCTGAGTCCTGTTTCCATGACAGCGGCATCTTCCCTGCAGGTCCCCTGTTGTCCGCTTTGCCATCTTCCAGCTGGGGCCTCTGCCAGGCCTGTGCGGGGACGCGGTGCCCGCCAGGCCCCGTGCTCAGCGGCCGTGCAGGGTCCCGGAGGGGCCTTGCCGAGAGTCTGGTGTTTGTCAAGTGTCAGCAGCGGGGACCTGGCGGGGAGCACAACCGCACCCTGTAACCTTCCGCCTCGGAGCGGCCGGACTAGGCCGGATTGTGGGCCATCTCGCCATGTGCGCCGGCCCTGCACAGAGCCACACACATCTCCATCACACACACACCCCCACACACACAATAACTCACCCTCACAATCCACACACACGTGTGTGTATAACTCCTCCCCACATTATACACACACACACACACACACATACAGACAATAACTCACCCTCACAATCCACACACACACAATAGCTCCTCCCCACATTATACACACACACATACACACAACTCATCCCCACAATCCACACACACACACACACACACACACAATAACTCACCTTCACAATCCACACACACACACAATAACTGCTCCCCACATTATACACACACTCATACACACACACAACTCATCCCCACAATCCACACACACACACAATAACTCCTCCCCACATCATACACACACACACACACACATACACACAATAACTCACCCTCACAATCCACACACACACAATAGCTCCTCCCCACATTATACACATACACACAACTCATCCCCACAATCCACACACACACACACACACACACACACACAATAACTCATCCTCACAATCCACACACACACGTCCCCACCATCCTCACACTCCCACGCTCCCTCCTACACACACACTGAGGCTGTTCCTTTCTCCCACACACACACACACTCCACCCACTTGCAGTCCAGTGTCCCCCATTCCCAGCCCTGGCGCCCCTGTTTTAGTCTGGAAATGAGCAGAGAGGGAGGGGACGTGACAGCGGCTCTCCAGTATCTAACAGGGTGTCACAAGGAGGAGGAGGGGGAATGGTTCCCCTTGGCCTCAGGACAGGACAAGCAACAAGGGGCTTACACTGCAGCAAGGGAGGGTTCGGTTGGACATGAGGAAAAACTTCCTGCCTGTCCGGTGGTGAAACACTGGGATAAATTGCCTGGGGGGGTTGTGGAGTCTCCGTCCCTGGAGATCTTGACGAGCAGGTTGCGCAGACACCTGCCAGGGACGATCTGGCCGGTGCTTGGTCCTGCCGGGAGGGCCGGGCACTGGACTCGACGCTTCTCGAGGTCCCTTCCAGTCGGAGGGTTCCACACTGTGCAAGCTTTCCTGGGCAGCCCTCTCCCAGCACATCACCTTTCCCACCTGGGTGCGTTACTGCAGCCAGGCCACGGTGCCCTTGGGAGCCGGGTTTGATCTGACGGGCCCTCCCCAGCCCTTGCTAGCGAGCACAGCCCGGCCGGGCTGACAGCCTCCAGCTGATCTCCAGGGGCCGTAGCCTGTTATCTGCCTGCACAGCCAGTGGGCGCCTCCCCGTGACCTGGGCACACGTGGGAATTGCCCAGCGCAATGTTCCCCGCTGAGTGCGGCGTGGCGGCAAAGGCGGGTGTCCGAAAGGCAGCATGGGAACGCCCCCGCCGACGCACGGAGCCTTTCCAACTGACCACGGGGTATTTTGCAGCTCGGGGCCCCTTGGGGGCAGGGAATTTTGGCCACATAGGTCACAGCATTTGCAGTTTGCTACTGACGAGGTTTGGGCATCTCCTGGGCTGACCACTGGGCAGTTTGGGGACTGGAGGGGGGCGGGCTGAGCCCGCTGAAAAGGGTCAGTGGCTGCTGTCGGGGGATCTCCTACGTTCTGCAGGCTTGGCAGGGTGGGCACCCCTGTCTCTGGCACCCGGGAATGTCCGCCCAGGTCTCAGCAGAGGTGCAGGCAGGCTCCCATCTCCCCAGGGCCTGCGAGGGTCCACACAAGGGTGCACAGGCCCACACCCAGGGGGCCGCGCCACACAAGCGCTGCTATTATCTGGGTTTGGGGAAAGGGTTCCTGGGGCACCTCCCAGGACTCCTAGTGATGGGAGCTGCTCCAGGGATTGCTTCACAGTGTGTCATGGGAGAGCTTGCAGGCCTCCCCAGGCTCCTTTCCTGGGCCCGTTCTGGGCCCGCCCGGCATGTAGCTGCCCTCAGGGCCCACTTCTGGCTGGTCCAGCTTGTGCCAAACCATGGGGAACACGTGGTAAGTCATGGAGAACACACATGATAACTCATGGAGAACATGTGGTAAGTCATGGAGAATACACATGATAACTAATGGAGAACATGGTAAGTCATGGAGGACATGCGGTAAGCCATGGAGAACGTATAGTAAGTCATGGAGAACACACATGATAAGTTATGGAGAATGTGTGGTAAGCCATGGAGAACACACGTAGTAAGTTATGGAGAACACACATGTTAAGTCATGGAGAATACACATGGTAAGTCATGGAGAATGTGCAGTAAGTCATGGAGCATAGACATGGTAAGTTATGGAGGACATGTAGTAAGTCATGGAGAACATGCGGTAAGCCATGGAGAATACACATGGTAAGTCATGGAGGACACACACGGTAAGTTATGGAGGACATGTAGTAAGTCGTGGAGAACACACGTGGTAAGCCATGGAGAACACACGTGGTAAGTCATGGAGAACATGCGGTAAGCCATGGAGAACACACAGTGAGCCTGAACACTGTGGAGGCGGGGGGGCAGAGAACGGCTCTTACCTTGAGTCAGCAGGAGGGCTGCGGAGAGAGGGGGAGAGCAGGCAGTGAGGCCGGGGAGAGGCTGAGCACCTCGCCGAGAGGAAGCAGAGGAGAGGGCCGGGAGGGGGCAGGAAGCCCGGCCCGGCCGTGCGGGTGGGGGGCAATCGGTCATGAGCTGGGTTTCCCCGCTGGGCTCCTGCCCACATGGCCCGGGGCTGAGTCCTGGCCAACTCGCCCGTTGGCAGGGGGGTTCTCCGGCCCTGCACTGGGAAGCGGGGCCCAAGCCACTGGATTCACGAGGGGCCAAAGCGCAGGGGCAAAGCCTCCAGCCATGGGGAGAGGGGGAGTGCGGGCTGCTCCCCGACTGACATGCCCCCCTCGATGGCTGTCACTGCCAGCCGCACCCAGAGGCCTGGCTCATGCTGCCCCTGATCTGGACACCGGCCCCAACTCCCCGCCAAGGGCCAGGAATACACAGAACCCAGGAGTCCTGGCACCCAGCCCGCTCTAACCCCTAGGCCCCACTCCCCTCCCAAAGCCGTGGATAGAACCCAGAAGTCCAGGCGCTAACCCACTAGACACACTTCCTCTGCCACAGCCAGGAATGCACAAGCTCTGCCTCCCAGCACTCCCGCTCTAACCACTAGGCCCTCACGCCCCCCTGGAGCTGGGGATGGACCCTAGGAGTCCTGGCTCAAAGTCCCCCCCCCCGCTCCACCCACTAGACCCCCATTCACTCCCAGAGCTCGGGATAGACCTGAGTCCTGGCACCCAGCCCTGCATTCTAACCACTAGACCTCACTCCCCTCCCTGCACCAAAGCAGACACCCCCGAGCCCTGGCTGCAAAGGCCCACGCTGCCTCTTTCTGCACAGGCCCCGGGAGCCGATGCAAATGGAGCCATCGCAGCTGGAGCCCAGGAGCACGCCGGGCAGGTGCAGCCGGGGAGTGGGGTGAGGAAGGCAGGCACCCGCCTTACCCGAGATGCCCCGTTTCAGCCAGCGCGGCTGCCCCAGCTCAATGAAGAAGTTGTCCTTCTTCTCGTACTCTTCGTCGTCCACGATCTTCACCTGCAGGCTCTTCCTGCCAAGACACGGAGCAAGAGGCGTCATAGAACCACAGAACCCTAAAACTGGCAGGGGCCTCGCGAAGCATCGAGTCCAGCCCCCTGCCCTCACGGCAGGACCGAGCACCGTCTAGAGCATCCCTGACGGGTGCGTGTCCAACCTGCTCTTAAACGTCTCCCGTGATGGAGACTCCACAACCCCCCCAGGCAATTTATCCCAGTGTTTCACCACCCTGACAGGCAGGAAGTTTTTCCTAATGTCCAACCTGAACCTCCCTTGTTGCAGCTTCAGCCCGTTGCTTCTTGTCCTGTCCTCAGAGGCCAACGGGAACAATTTGTTTCCCTCCTCCTTGTAACACCCTGTTAGGTACCTGAAAACTGCTCTCATGTCCCCTCTCAGTCTTCTCCTTTCCAAACTAAACAAGCCCAATTCGTTCAGTCTGCCCTCAGCTCATGTCCTCTCGACCTTTCATCATTCTTGTTGCTCTTCTCTGGACCGTCTCCAATTTCTCCACATCTTTCCTGAAATGTGGGGCCCAGACCTGGACACAACCCTCCAGCTGAGGCCCAATCAGCGCAGAGCAGAGCGGAAGAATGACTTCTCGGGTCGGGGATCAGGGGTCACCTGGGCTGCAGGAAGGGCAGGGGTTGGGGAGAGTCACCAGGTCTCCAGGTGCCTCCCGGGTAGCTCCTGGCCTGGCCTTTGCTCAGCACTGCTCAGGACTGGGCCAAGGCAAGCAGTGGGACAAGAGGGGGACACGGCAACGGACCTGCAGTGCGGAACGTCACCGGGCCGGGCTCCGAGGGGCCACATCCCACCCCGCCAGCGCCAGGCTCACCATCCCCAGAGGGGGAGACCGACCCCTAGGAGCCTGGTCCAGAGAAGCCAGCCCGCTTGGCGGGAAGCTGCCGACAATAGCCAGTAGCAGATGCCAAGGGGAGGGGTTTGTCCTAAGCCCTGCCCTGCACAGGGAGTTCTGGGCCATGCTACTGTGGTGGCAGGGCCGCCACCTACTGTGTGGAATCAGAACTGCTCAGCCGCATGTCAGGGCCCCTACACTGCCCGGGCGATTCTCCTTATGCTCAAGGCCCGGGGCCAGCTGGAGCAGGGCAGCCAGGAGGTGGGCTTGATGCTGGTCTCCCAAAGCCCCGAACATTGCGTGCCCCATTCCCCATGGTTCCCTAGCAACCAGGAGAGAGAACAGCCTTGGGAACAGCGAGGGCACCTTGGCAGGCGGCTGTGGGTCTGAGGTTGGGGGCCAGGGCAGATGTTCACACAGAGGCTCCCCTCCCTCCTGTGCACCGCTGGGTGCAGTGAGTCAGCCCCGTGCTGGGGGGTGCAGCCCATGGACTCAGCTGGTTTTGCCCACCGGGCCCCCTTCCCGGAGCCAATTGGATTATGGGCAGGCGCCTCTCCAGGCAGGAGAGTGTGCGGGAAAGCGGAGGAGGGAGTCTGCGGAGGAGTAATTTAATCTGCGGCTCTGAGGGGAGAGTTTTCGGGTTGTTTGTTTTTCCTCCCCAAAAGCCAAAGGTGGCAGGGGAGACCCTCCCTGGGCAAAGCCCTTTAAGCCCCCATGAAGCACCCGGGGCAGGGCAGCTGCAGGGGGCAGAGCGGCCGGGGCGGGGCAGCTGCAGGGGGTAGGGCAGCCAGGGCGGGGCAGCTGCAGGGGGCAGAGCGGCCAGGGCGGGGCAGCTGCAGGGGGCAGAGCGGCCGGGGCGGGGCAGCTGCAGGGGGCAGGGCAGTCAGGGCGGGGCAGCTGCAGGGGGCAGAGCGGCCGGGGCGGGGCAGCTGCAGGGGGCAGGGCGGCCGGGGCGGGGCAGCTGCAGGGGGCAGGGCGGCCGGGGTGGGGCAGCTGCAGGGGCAGGGCAGCCGGGGCAGGCTGCTCCGTCCCAGGAGAGCAGGCATCACGCAAAGGAGGGGAGAAAACAGACCTGATTCCGCCGTGCTCCCGGATCGTGACCCCCTCAAACCTCCCGCGGTGACTCTGCAGAGGAACGAGCCCCCGACACCCTGCCCCCACCTCTGCACACAGCCTCCGGGGGGAGGCGGGTAAAAACCGGGCCGTGGCCGGAGCTCGCTGAGCTGTGACTCTGCCCCCAGGGTCCATGGGGCGGTGGAGGGAGAATGAGTTAGAACAGCCTGGGGGCTGCTCTGATTTACACCGCGGGCTGCTGCAAGGGCGCCAGAGGCGTTTGGCTCCCACCCGCCCTGCATCTGCCCCAGACGGGCAGGACTCAGCCCCCTCTTGCGACCCAGATTAAAGCTGGGGCCCTCCTAGTTCCCCTCCACACAGGTACCTCTGTGACCCGCCCCCCGCACTCCAGACCAACCCGTGTCCCCGTCACCGTGCTGGCCAGCACTGGCTGTGAGGGGAGCATGCCCCCCAGCCCCTGCAGCCCCGCACCCCCAGAACCAGCAGCAAGGGGAGCACAAAGGCAACTCAATGGCGTTCCTTCCTGGGGCAGGTTTCCCGCAAGAGCTGGGGCAGGCTAGCTAGTCAGACACTGGGCAGGGACTCCTCAGGTCCCCCCTTGTGCCCCCTCCACTCCGCACAAAGCAGAGTCATTAATTGGGAACAGAGTCACTTTTATTCTAGGAGAGTGTCCATGAGGTGTGTGTATGCGGGGAGGGGGTGGTGGTATGTGGTGTGTGTGTGTGTGCAGTATGTGTGTGTGGGGGGGTGTCTGTGTGTGTGCTTGTGTGTGTATGTGTATGTGTGGGGTGTGTGTGTGCAATGTGTGTGGTATACGTGTGTGGGATGTGCAGGGTGTGTGTATATGTGGGGTGTGTGTGGTGTATGTGTGTGCATGCAGGGTGTGTGTATGTGCAGGGTGTGTGTGGTGTGTGTGCACAGGGTGTGTGTGTGCATGGTGTATGTGTGTGTGTGTGTGTGGTACGTGTGGGTGTGGGTGCAGGGTGTATGTGTGTGCGTGTGGTATGTGTGTGTGTGTGTGTGTGTGTGTGCAGGGTGTGTGCGGTGCATGTGTGTGTGTGTGTGTGTGGTGCGTGTGTGTGCAGGGTGTGTTCTGTGTATGTGTGTGTGTGTGCGGTGTATGTATGTGTGCAGTGCATGTGTATGTGTGGTGTGTGTGTGCAGTGTGCGGGTGGGTGCAGGGTGTATGGGTGTGTGTTTGTGTGTTCCAAACTAGTCCTTTCTCCCAGCCGATCAAGCCCTTAGTAGCTGGATTTACCTTGGGCCCAAAGTGCACTTGTGCTGCAGCGCAAGAGCAGTTTCCCCGTGGCCATTTCCCTCCCTCCCCCAGCCCCTGACTCACCGGCTCGGCGGCTTGGCGGGGCTGCGCGGCGCGGTAATTGCTCACCACTTCCCACCCACTGCTTGTTATTACAAAAATCCACATCCTCTCCACATCCCTGAGTCATGAGAACCGGCCTCCTCGCCCCGCTGCCCGCCCTTCCAGGAGCGGATGGGAGAGGGGGCTAGCAGCAACGCCAACAGGCTCGGGGTCAGGGTGTCTGGGTTTGATCCCTGGTCTGAGACGTTCCCTGTGCGGTGCCTCAGTTTCCCCAACTTTGGACTAGACTGTGAGCTGAGCGTGCCAACCGCCACTGGCCAGTGTCCCATCTCCAGCCTGGCTGGAGCGGGTTAATAAACCCCAGAATGCACCGGGGGCGTGTCCTTTCCCTTCGGACCCCTGCTGGAGACGGGCAGGAGGTTTGGGGAACAGGGAGCGGAAGGGGCACCCGGGCACTGGGCTCACACCTGAGAATTCTCCAATTCGTTCTGCCGGCGCCAGGAGTTTGCACGTCTGCAGCGCCGGGCTCCAGCTCAGAAGCGTGATGCTGACACAGCTCCTGTGCTTGGCTCGGGGGGCGGGGAATTGCTCCCGCTCCCCAGAGACACCCAGTCCCTTCCCCGTCTGTCTCCCCCGACGCTTCCTGAGCCGCCGCCTCTCCCCAGTTCAGCCGTACCAAGCCCCTTATTATCACTACTGCGTATATTACCCAGACCCTGGCTGAGCTCAGGACCCGTCAGGCCGGGCGCCGCCCAGACCCCGGCCGAGATCAGGGCCCCATTGGACCGGACGCCGCCCAGACCCCGGCCGAGATCAGGGCCCCATTGGACCGGGCGCCGCCCAGACCCCGGCCGAGATCAGGGCCCCATTGGACCGGACGCCGCCCAGACCCCGGCCGAGATCAGGGCCCCATTGGACCGGGCGCCGCCCAGACCCCGGCCGAGATCAGGGCCCCATTGGACCGGGCGCCGCCCAGACCCCGGCCGAGATCAGGGCCCCATTGGACCGGGCGCCGCCCAGACCCCGGCCGAGATCAGGGCCTGTCAGGCCAGGCGCCGCCCAGACCCCCGACTGAGGGTCAGTCTCTTATGTGAAGAGCTCACTGGCAGACAAAAGGCAGGAGGGGAAACCGAGGGGACGTGACTTACTCAGGGTCTCTCAGGAATCTGGAGCCAGGAAAAGAATCCAGGTCTCTTGACTTGACCCCGGTGCCCACCTTCCCAAAAGTACCCCGCAGGCCTGATCCCACGAGGTGCCAAGCATCTTTATGAACTGGGCATGTGTGTGTTTGTGTCCACTAGGCCTCTGCTGTCTATGGGGTGGAATCAGAATTGTTCTATTGTGCGTCATAAGCCCTATACTGCTCATGGGGATTCTCCTTGCACTCAAGGAGCTGGGGGCTCTTGGAGCAGGTGGATATAAGTGCTGCCGCTGCTGAGAAATTCCACCCCCTGCCTCCGCCATGGCCTGTGCATTCCTCCACGCCTCACGTATTTTCTGTCTCCGACACACGAGATGCCCTGTGCTGCTCTGAGTGAGCGAGCGCGAGCCGGGCTTTTAACCGACTTGACCCAGACAGTCACTTACAGGGAATCAACAGCCCCTGAGACGCCCGGTGCCTTTAAACTGGAGTCTCTCCATCAGCCGGGAGCAGTTGCCATGGCAACCTGCATCCCTCCTGGCTGACATTACCCGCAGATAAATCAAGGGCTGACAGTGGGAGGGGCAGGGTGGGGGCCGGCAATCAAGGCTGTGGGGGGAAGAGAGGGGAGGGTGTGGAGCTGAAGGCTGAGGGGGTTGGGAGAGACAGACAGACAGACGGACAGACTGACGGGGTGAAAGATTCACCCGGCTGATTCCCCACCCTGAGCTAAGGTGCTGGCATCCCGCAGCCACCTCCCTCTGCTTCCCACGCCCCTGCCACCAGCCTGCCGCCCCACACGGCTGGCCCGCTTGAGCGGGCTGGGGGTCTGGGCTTCCAAGGGTCCCTGCTTTCAGCAGAACCCACCAGCGCACACACACCCCCCCCCGGCAGCGGAATCCCAGCGGTGCACGAGGCAGTGGCGCAAATGAGACTTTGATACAGGGGGCGCAGTGGCTCCATTCTTTTCTGGGAGAGCCATGTGGCCACACCCCCTTTGGAGGGGGCTAATTAGCCCCACCCCCTGTGGGAGGAGTCAGACAACTCCACTCTCTTACGTGTCAAAAAACGCTTTGGAGGTGGAGTCATGGAGCTCCACCCCTTTTGTGGGACATGCTTTTGGGGGCAGGGCTAGGAGACCCCACTCTTTTATGGAAGGAGCCGCTTGGCCCTACCCCCTTTGTGGGCGTGGCTACATGACCCCGCCCCTGTACAGGTAGCAATAACCACACACTTTAGGGAGGGTCTCTGGTCCAGGTTGCTTATTATTTGATGCCAGCCGTCCACACCAGGCAATGGTGGTTTGAGCAGCCCGGGGACTGGGGGCAGGTGTGAGAGCCACCCACCCCTCAATACCCTCCCTCCCTTGTTGCTTTCTGCCCACCAAGCTTGTCCCTGGCTCTCATCTCCAGAGAGCAACAATCGGCTCCACTTGGAGCCGCCAAGCGCTGGGGAGGTTCTTAGAGACACCGCTTGTACCGCTGTCAGCATGTCCGCACTGGAGAGACGACATTAGACCAGCATAATGGCAGGAGTCTGCTCCTTGCGTGTAGACACACCGGAATGACTGCACGGGAGCCGGAGACACAGAGCGGGTGTGTGCCTGAGGCGGAAACCAGGTGCCCATCACACCCCACCACCCCTAGCTCGGATCCCTTCTCCAAGGGGACTGGCATTATTTGACCCCTTGCACAGGTGGGGGAACTGAGGCCCGGGGCTGGGAAGTGACATGCCTGGTGGCTAGCGGCCAAGCCAAGCCGAGAATTCCTTACTCTACTACTTTACCCACTAGGCCGCACTGCCTCCTACAAAGGAGGCCAGCAGCCAGCGGGGCAGGAGAGTAGGGCCCTGCAAACCGGCGGCTGTGGCTGCAGGGAGCTGCGGTTCATTCTGGCGGCTGCGGACACACAGAGACAGGCAGCCTGCCACTGGGGGGCCCCTCTCGTCCCAGCAGGCGGCAGCTGCTGCTCTCTGGCGACGAGTCACATCAGCTGCCACCGGAGGGGCTGCTGTCTCCAGCCCTCCCCACAAGGGCTTGTCGGAGGCGAGCGTAGGGGCCAAGGCCCCAGCTGGTCCCCACCGCCCGCTCCACACTGTCACAGCCACGCTGGGCACGTGGGCGTCCGCCGCCGCCGCGCCCGCCCCCAGGTGCCATGTGCTCTGCCGAGACGTGCCACTCTGGCACGCTGCACGTGGGGAGAGGCCAGCAAGAGCCACCCCATGTGCCCAACATGCCAGGGCGTAACGCCCCCGGCCCCTGCATCTCAGCCGGGCGCTGGCCACCAGCCAGGGTAGAGGGAGCAGCCGGGGGGGTAAGGGGGCCCCTCACGCCGACTGGCTCCCTCGCCCACAAGGACTCCCCCGGCCAGAGGCCAGAGGAACCCGTCGAGGGGCTAAACCCCACAGCATGTCCCGCTTCCTGCCTGGCTAATTGTGGGACCCACCGCTTGTCACTCATGTGGGGGGGTTTGTCCCCCGTGGCATCGCGGGCTGGGCTCAGCCAAGAGCTTCCCTGCTCCAGGTACCAAAGCGGGCTGGCTGGGGCGTATCTACCCAGGTGCAGTGTGGACACCCCCTTCTCAGCTGCTGGAGCTCCTCCCCGCCACTGAATTCCCCCAAAAGGCTGCAATCAAATCACAGAGTCACAGGACTGGAAGGGACCTCAGGAGGCCTCAAGTCCAGCCCCTGTGGCAGGGCCAAGCACCGTCTAGACCATCCCTGGCAGGTGTCTGTCCAACCTGCTCTTCGATAGCTCCAGGGATGGAGACTCCACAACCCCCCCGGGCAATTTATCCCAGTGTTTCACCCCCCGACAGGCAGGAAGTTTTTCCTAATGCCCAACCGAAACCTCCCTGGCTGCAGTTTCAGCCCCTTGCCGCTTGCCTAGCCTCAGAGCTGTTTAACCAGAAGAGAAGAGCCACGAGGACAGTTCTCTTCAAGTTACATGGAAGTTTGTTTTCTGCCTCCTCCTTGTAACAACCCTTCATGAACCTGAAAGCTGCTCTCATGTCCCCTCAGTCTGCTCTTCTCCAGCCAAACAGGCTCATTTGGTTCCCTCTCCCCAGAGGTCATGTTTCCTCGCCCTCTGCTCCTCTCTGGGCCATCTGCCATTTGCCTGACTCTCCTGAACCGGGGCGCCCCGAGCTGGGCCCAAGACCCCAGCGGAGGCCTAAGCAGCGCAGGGCAGCAGGATGGCTGCTTGTGTCTTGCTCAGTGCACTCCTGTGAGTGCAGCCCAGAAACACGTTCGCGCTCTGCAACAGGGTCACGCTGCCGACTCCTGTTTAGCCCGAGCGACACTCGGACCCCAGCTCCCTTCGTGCAGGAGCCACCGGAGACTTGCGGCGCTACCGACACAACATCCCCACGGCCGGCTCCGCTTCGATTTTCACTCATTGGCTCTACAGCGAAGGGGGGGAATCAATCCACCCACCCTGAGCTGTTTATACTTTTGAATTAGCGAACTGACAGCCTCCCCAGTAGCTGGCATTCTCCACTCTTCCCTGGGTAATTTTCCAAAGCTAAAAACGCCGTGTGCGGGCGGGTGTGCTCGCTGGCGCCGTTTGCGTGTAGCTAATCTCTCTCTCCTGCTAGTGGGACGCGCTTTGAGCTTGTCAGCCCTTCTAACTAGCATTGCAGTGCAATTTTCTCCCCCTCTTGGAAGCTGTGCCGCCATTCATTCCAGTGCGCAAGAAGGTGAGCCCGATGGAAAGTTATTGCTGGGTTATTTGCTCTGCCACTGAATGGGACCCAAGAGGAGTGGCATGTGGCTGTTGCTGGAATCATCCCTAGGATGGGGCAGTGTATGTGAGAGAGAGAGAGAGACCCCGAGGAAAAGAATTGGGCATCCGAGTCCCTCTGGAAGTCCAGGAGTTAACAACGGAGCCGTCGGGCGTTAGCCTGGAATTGGGGAAGCATGAGTTCAAATCCTCCCCACTATGTTGGGAACTTACTTTTCCTTTGGGGGCGCAGCTGTGAAATAGTTGGAGTTGCATATCAGGGTGCCTCATGGGAGTTGTAGTTCAGGCCCCCATTCTCGTCTATGGAATGACCCCCCCCCCAGCTGAACTACACTTCCCATGATGTCTCTGCCTCCTCTTACCATGGGGGGAGTGATGCATCATGGGAGATGTAGTCCTGACCTACGGAGGAGACGAGGTGTATGAGGCACCCTAACTACAATGCCCGCGAGGGACCGCCAGCCCTTTCACATCAAAATGTTTTGGTTTGAGACACTGACCAGCAATGTGCCCTCTAATTTTTTTTTGCATGCAGTGTGGAATAAATTTTGTCCTGTGCACCAAGGCATGTGCAGATGTGCACCACCCATGGAAACACCTGCTGCTGGCTGTGGGCACTCTGCCAATCAGCTGTGTGGCATTTGAACCAATCCTGGGTGGCCGGCCCAGTACTCCACTCCCAGGGAGCCCTGCTGAGCAGATGTCAGAGGGGCTGAGAGACTGGAGCCACGTGGGGAAACTGAGGCCCTCCAGGAAAGCAGGAACTGAAGCCAGGGCCCCCCAAATCCCAGGGCCAACCACGCCACCCACCCGAGGGGCCGCTCGGAGCCCGCAAGCACCCTCGGCCTGTCGGCGCGGTGCGATGTCCCACGGAACGAGCCGAACACGCGGTGTTCTCACCAGCCGCCCAGCCGGCCGGGTTCTGCGGGAAGAGGCGAAGGGGCTTCTCCTGGCGCGCCCCAGTCAAGAGAGTTCTTGGCTTGTTCAAGTTGGGGGGAGCTGGGATCCCCCCCCCCACTCCACTCCCGGATGGTAATGCCCGTTGTCCGGCCAGACAGCTGCTGTCCATGGTGCTGAAGCAGAAACCTAGCTCCCCTCCCTTCTCCACTGCCAAGGGCACCTTCCCCCGGCCCCCAGGCCTTCGCCCACACGGCTGGCCACAGACCCGGCCACGGCACCGCCGGGCCTTGGACACGCTGGCCCCAAGGGCCCTGGAGTTGCTGAGGAACAGCGGCTCTGCCTTGCGGAGGCTGGCGATTGCCGGGCGCGCGTGGTGCCGGGAGCCATAGTCAAGGGGGTGATGGGTCTGGCACCTTGGACTCTGTGGCAGCCAAAGCCACCAGCCTCCGGTTGACACAGCAGGTCTCTGCCTTGTGATGGAGAAAACACACACCTAGTGGGTAAGGGCAGGGAGCCGGGACTCCCAGGTTCTGTACTTGGCTCCAGGAGGACAGTGGGGGCTAGTGGATAGAGCTGGCAGGGGTGGGAGCCAGGACTCCTGGGTTCTCTCCCCAGCTCTGAGAGGGCAGTAGGGGCTAGTGGGTAGAGCTGGGCGCCAGGACACCTGGGCTGTGGGAGGAGAGGTTACAGCCCAGAAGGAGGCAGAGTGCCTGGGCTCTAGGCTCCAGGCTGGGAAGGAGGGGACCGTGTTCTTAGAGGAGTGTGACCTGGGGTGCAGCGGCAGGGCTCCCCAGAGGGCAGTGACAGAACAAGTCCATGGAGGTGATGACAACAAGGGAAGTCTTGTTGAGGGGACCCCAAAATCCAGCCCTGGCCAGGGCTCAGAGGGCCCCACTCCCTGGGCCGTGGCTGACCCGTGCCCACCTGTGAGCACCAGAGCAGCAGGCAGATTCCCCAGGGCTCCGGGCCAGGAACGAGGCCGATGCCTGACATGTGTCTGCATCAGAAACAAGACGCCAGATGCTGGGATCGAATTGCTGATCCCGCCGCCGCTGCCGGCCCGACGTGCAGCCCGTTTGCTGGTGCTGCGGGGGCCGGACGTGCAGCTACGCGCAGGCCAGGTTGGGCATACGGTGCTGGGCCTGTTCCCTGCCAAAGGTCCATCTAGCCAGTGCCAGGTGCCCCAGAGGGAGGAACAGAACCAGGAATCCTCACCTGATCCCTCCCCTGTTGCCCGTTCCCAGACACACAGAGGCTAGGGACACCATCCCTGCCCAGCCTGGCTGATAGCCATTGATGAAGCCTGAATCGTCTGCACTCTCAGAAGCAGCAATTTCCTGTGGCAAGGAGTTCCCCTGCCAATTACAACCTGCATCCAATTGGAACCTGCCTCCTTGGTCTCCCCTCACAGTGTGTTGTGGGAAAGGGACGTTCCTCTTTCCCTTCTCTAGCCCCATCATCATTCTCTGGACGGACCCTGCTCTCGCGTCGTTGGGATGCACACGCGTCCCCAGCTTTAATTAACTGGCAACCTTCTCCCATGCCAGCACCTCCCTCCTTTAGGGTATGTCTACACTGCAGTTTTTTTGGCCATTTTTCTGAAAAAATGTCACTTCCACTCTGCAATTGCATTCTTTTGGAAAAACATTGAAAGGACAGAGGGGTTTTTCTGACGTCAGTAATCCTCCTTCTACAAGGAAGAAGCCTTTTCCGAAAGAGCTCTTTCACAACAAGGCATGTGGATGGGGAAGAGGGAGTTCTTTCAGAAGAAGAGGAAAGAGGAAAACGCACAGGTGCCCTGGGGGCCACTCCGTCCACAGCAATCACAGCTGACATGCGAGAGAGCGTCCATTCAGTGTGGACGCTCTCTGTCCAAAAAGCAGATGGCTTTCTCAATGCACTCTGGTGTGCGGACGCTCTCTGTCAGAAGAAGTTTTTTTGGAAGCTCTCTGTGGCGCAGTGGGGGGGCTGTCTGCTCTGTGACCCGGGGTTCCCCTGCGCTGTGATGGGAGATTCTCACTGACTCTCCCAAATGTGTATTAACCCAGACACCCAGGCTCAGTCTCCCAGGGAGGGAGACAAAGGAAGGAAGGCGGAGACCAGCACCTGGCTGGGGGGCAGGGCTGGAAGAGAGTTTGAGTTTCTGTCTGGTATCATGGAGGAAGCCGCCTAGGCAACGGGCTGGGATTTAGGGGCCCAGGCTCCCCCATCTCAAGGGGGGCTGAGGCATCCTAGGCCTGCCCTGTAACCAGATAACATCTGTGCTGTGCTGTATCCTGGAGAAGCAATAAACTCCCTCCATTCTACTGGCTGGTGGAGTCTGTTCGTGCCACTATGGGGGTGCAGGAGGCGGGGAACCCCGACGTGCCGCCACAATCTCTTCTGGAAAAGCTTCTTCTGAAAGAAGCCTGCAGTCTAGATGTAGCCTTAGAAACCCGCCGGGGCCGGCAAGGCATCGTCGTTTTAATTTCAAGTCTTATTCTGCTTAGTAACAGAGCATTAAGTAGTTTCCGGTTCCCAGGCCCATGGTGCTAACTTCGCACAAGGGCCCACTGCCCCTCCCCCCTCCTTGCAGTGGTTTCTGTCCAAGCACCCTCGAGGGGCCCTTCGCATTTGCTTAATTGGATCCCAGCCCTCCGAGGAGCCTCACCAGGGCCCTGGACTTGGAGCAGCACAAAGAGGTCGGGGGCTCCCACCAGAACCTTTGCCAGGGCTTGCAGCAGGGAGGTTTCTCTCCCAAAGACGCAGGCAGCATGGCAGGAAAACCAAGACCCAGCCTCTTTCCCCAGGTCTTGACTTGTCCTCAGTGACGTCCCAAGACCGAGGGCTGCGGACAGTTTCAAACCTCAGCCGCTCCTGATGTAGCCCGTGTTGGAGGGGGAGAGAGCAGGGGTTTAACTGAAACAATAAAATACAACGGGGCCTGCCCAGGCCACACAGGTCACATGGAGAGGCAGAAAGGGAGCCTTGAGAGAGCCCCATGTTTGGGGGAGCATGTGTGACGTAGTGGGGGGCTGTCTGCTCTAGTGGCCCCAGGCCCTCTCTGGTCGGGGATTCACTGGTTGCTGTGCTTGGTCTGTAGGTGACCCCTACTGGCCTCTGTCTGTAAGCGCTGCCCAGCGGGGGGTCGCCAGGCGGCCCTCATGTCACCAAGACAATGGCCCAACCGGTTCTCACCTGAGCAGGGAAGGGGTTTGAACAAAGGAAGGGTGTGGCTTGGGGAGGGGGCAGGGAGAGCATGGGGAAGCATGGAGGGAGCAGACTAACCAGTGTTGGGGGTTCAGGGGCCTGTAACCCCTTCCCCCAAGGGAACTAGGACTATCTGCCTATCCTCATATGTCTGCATCGGTCCCAGGCCGGGCTGTATCTCAGAGCAGCAATAAGCCCTCTCTATTCTACTGGCTGGAGGGGGTCACATCTTGCTGTGGATGGGGGTGCAGGGTTGGGGAGCTCCCCGACGTGCCATCACAGCATGGCCGGAGCACACTGCACGGATGCTATTTTCCACCCCCAGGGCTCATGGGGCTGCTCAGGCTGACAGCGGGGACTGGGCAAGGCATGAAGAGCACAAAGGCAGCTGAAAGTCACTTGCCTCTAGTGCGGGAACAGGGTAACCGGGAATCAGACACTTGGTTCTAAGTAGGGTCCGACCGCGGCCAGGCACTTAGCAGGCTGCAGGAAATGGCCGGACGTTTACATGGAGGATGAGAACACCCCGCAACAGAACAGGAGATAGTCAGACGTCAGCAAAAGGTCACACACCCTCATGCTCCAAGGCAGGAGACAAGCTCCCACAATCAAGGGTCAGGAAGGAACATGCCCCGGGCCACGTGTTATCCCGTCACTGCCAATAGGGGGCGCCTTGCTCCCACGCAGGTGGTGCAGACCACGAGGGAGCTGGGCTAACTAGCTAGAGGGACTGGTCCGACCCACTGTTGTGATGGCTACTTTCTGCCAGCATCTTCCACCAGGAATAAATTCACCCCCCGAACTAACCTAAAGCCAATGGCTAACCAATGGTGCCACTACAATGCCCAAGCTGGTGTCCACTGAGTTTGGAAATGCCCGTTCCTGGCATTTCCCGAAATGCCTCTCCCCAGGTGTGGAGTGGAACCAGGACTGTGTGTAACCGACGACCCCCGACCTTGGACTGGTTCTGAACTCAGCATGGTACGGCTCAGGGGACGTCTGCACTGCACACTGATTTCAAAAGAAGCTGTTCCGGAATTGGTTTCTGAAATAGCTTGTTTCGAAATAGCGCATCTACACTGCCGGGAAGCCTCCCAATGAGTCGGAGGCAGCTCCCCAGTGTGGCCGCGCCACCTCGGCTCAGAGCCCCGGCAGGCCCTGGGGAGGCGCTATTTCGAAAGAGCAGCAGTGGAGCGGCCACACTGCCGCTGTTGTGGAAGGGGCGCTATTCCTCGGGGACTGAGGTTCACAGAAGTCGGAATAAGCCGCCCGTGATTTCGAAAGAACGGAATCGCTGTGCAGACGCTCGCACTGTTATTTCGGAATCACGGCCGCTGTTCCGAGAGAACGCTGCTGTGTAGACGTCCCGCAGGGAGCTGTCCCAGACTGGCCGCACAAGCTGCAAATCCCTCCCCCGCCTTACTCCGGATTAACCGCCCCGTGTAAACAAACCCGCGCACACGGATCCCTTCTCTCTCATCACTCCCCAACCCCGGGCTCTGCGGGGAGGGAGGCAAAGACTCGAAGCGGGGCTGAAGCTGCTGACTAGCCCCCCTCCCTCGGGTGCTCTCCGACGCTGCTCTGCCCCCGGGAGGGAGCCGCGCTTTGCCAGGACGCGGCGCCGCAAAGCCCAGTGCTCGGCGCTTCCCGCCCTCTGCAGGGAGAAGCCCGGAGTGGTCTGTTTCTGCCCCCGGCAGGCTAATGCAGCGCCAGCAGGACCTGTCAGTGCCCGGCCCCTGGAAGTGGATCCCCTAAGTGGATATGCACTGAGGTGGGGGTGTGTGTGTGTCAGGCAGTGGATATGCGCTGGGGGTGTGTGTGTGTCAGGCAGTGGATATGAGCTGGGGGTGGGTGTGTCAGGCAGTGGATATGAGCTGGGGGGGTGGGTGTGTCAGGCAGTGGATATGTGCTGGGGGGGACGGGTGTTTTGCTGGACGAGGAACGGCGCTGGGAGCCAGGCCGGGGGACGCGCCCAGGGGAAGCGCCTGACGAGGCCGAAACACGGCGCCGCACAAGCCCCCTCAGCGGCCAAACGAATCCTGGCCCAGCCCCGCGGCAGGGGGACAGCGCTGCCCCCCCAGAAGGGAGGGGTCGTCGCAGCACCCGGGAGCAGCCGCCGAGCCCGCCAACCTGCCAGCAAGCCGAGCCCGGACTGCCCACGCACCATCTGGCCCCTTTCCTGCTTCACGCATCCACCGGCCAACACCACATTTCCCAGCCTTCTGGGCAGGGCCCGTTGGCAGCCGGCCCCCAGCCCGCTCGCTGGGCGCCAGGGGTCTGGTGTTCACAGAGGCCACCCCTCCCGCCACCTGCAGGGGCAGCCCCCTTCGGGCGTCTTCCGTCGGCCCCCCCCAAAACTACCAGGGGTTTTGAAAACACAGACTCTTGTGGCATGGCGTGCCTCAGTGTCTCCACTTCCACGCTGGTGGGTAAGCCAGCTTCGCAGAGGCGGGGGGAGCTCCTTGCGACTGACTAGTTCTTGGGTCTACAACGCGTGTTGATTATCAAGGGGAAATTAATTTAGCTGCCAATTCTCCAGCTCGTATGGCGTTGTCTAAAAATTATTAATATTGTTTCTATCCCTGTAGTGCTCACAGACCCCGGCTGAGATCAGGGCCCGTCGGGCCGGGCGCCGCCCAGACCCCGACCGAGATCAGGGCCCTGTCGGGTGGGCACCGCCCAGACTCCGACCGAGATCAGGGCCCTGTCGGGCCGGGCACCGCCCAGACCCCGGCCGAGATCAGGGCCCGTTGGGCTGGGTGCCGCCCAGATCCCAGCCGAGATCAGGGCCGTGTTGGGCCGGGGGCCATCCAGAACCCGGCCGAGATCTCAAGAATAAATTCCCCAACTCAGAACACATCCCGAACTCATCCCCCAACTCAGACAGACCTTCGTCCCACACTCCCACCCAACATCCAAACCTTGGCACCTGATCTCAGCACCGCCCCCAGCCTTCTCCACACATCCCAACCCTCGGCTCCAGCCATCGGAAACGCCTTTCCAAGATTTTGTGTCCGATGCCTGGGCTTTGCGTCCCTGCTGCTCGCGGCTCGCCGGCCAGGCCGAGGGGACCCTGGCTGCCCAGGGGCTGGTTGGGGGGCCAGACGGGTTTGGCGCAACATTCCTAGTGTGCATGCTTCAGCCCCCTCTCATGCTGTCCCCCTCCTTCCCTGTGCACACCCAGCCACCAGCAGTAACGCCAGCCAGGCAGGCACACGCCAGCCCCTGGCCCACCCGGCCGGTGCCAATCGCTGCCTGGCAACCAGCACAGGTGGATGCGTTACCCGTCCATCAAAGATCCAGGCCTGGGGCTGGAGGGGGGAACCCTCTCCCCGGGATTTATTAGCCTGCCGACTACCGACACCAGGCACAGCTGTAAATCCACAGAGCAGCTGGGGCCCAGTGGCCGGGGGTGGAGCCCCGGTGGGCCGCATGGGGCCCGTGGGCCACCCACCACTGCCCTACGACACGCCGGCCACGCATACAAACCCGTCCTGCAGCGAGGGCAGACAAGGCCAGAAAACACAGCCCAGCATCCGCGCCCTGCCTCGCCAGCCCAATCCAGGGTCTCCTAACCAAGCAGCCCGAATCCCACTGCCTCCGGGCAGCCCAGATCCCGCCAGCCAGCGCGGCTGGAGGGGAAACGGCCGGCCGGGGGAAGCACGAGCCCGACTGGAATTCATTCAACTCCATTCCAATTTCTGCAACCAAAGGGAACCTCATCTCGCTTCTCTCTCTCCCACCCCCAGGAAGGAGAGAGGAGGGGGGAGGGAGAGAGGAGGAGGGAGGAGAGAGGGCAGGAGGGAGAGAGGGCAGGGAGGAGAGAGAGGGGAGGGAGAGAGAGGGAGGGGAGAGAGAGGGCAGGAAGGAGAGAGAGGGAGGGGAGGGAGAGAGGGAGGAGGGAGGGAGAGAGGGAGGGAGGAGGGGCAGGAGGAGGAGAGAGGGCAGGGAGGGAGAGGGAGGAGGGAGGAGAGGGAGGGGAGGGAGAGAGGGAGGGGAGGGGAGGAGGGAGGGGAGGGGAGGGAGAGAGGCACAAGGAGAGAGGCAGGGGAGGGGAGGGAGAGGGGCAGGGGAGGAGAGAGGGCAGCAAAGGGAGAGAGGGGAGGGAGGGAGGAGAGGGCAGGGGAGGAGAGAGGGGAGGGGAGGAGAGAGAGAGGGGCAGGGGAGGGAGGAGAGAGGGGAGGGAGGAGAGAGGGCAGCAAAGGGAGAGAGGGGAGGAGGAGGAGAGAGGGCAGGAAGGAGAGGGGCAGGGGAGGAGAGGAGGAGGAGGAGGAGGAGGGAGGAGGAGAGGAGGAGGAGGAGAGAGGAGGGGAGAGAGAGGGGAGGGGGAGAGGAGAGGCAGGAAGGAGAGAGAGAGGGGAGGGGAGGGAGAGAGAGGAAGGGGGAGAGAGGCAGGGAAGGAGAGAGGAGGAGGAGGGAGAGAGAGGGCAGGGAGGGAGAGGGGCAGGGGAAGGAGAGAGAGGGGAGGGAGAGAGGGAGAGGAGGAGGAGAGAGGGGAAGGGGGAGGGAGAGAGGAGAGGGGAAGGAGAGAGGGGAGGGGCGGGAGAGAGGGCAGAAGGGAGAGGGGGCAGGAGAGGGAGCGAGAGGGCAGGGGAGGGAGAGGGGCAGGGAAGGAGAGAGGGAGGGAGGGAGAGAGGGGCAGGGAGGGAGAGAGGAGGAGGGAGGGAGGGGAGGGGGAGGGGAGGGAGAGAGGGCAGGGGAGGAGAGGGCAGCGGGAGGAGAGAGGGGAGGGGAGGGAGAGAGAGGGCAGCAAAGGGAGAGAGGAAGGGGGAGGGAGAGAGGGCAGGGGAAGGAGAGAGGGGAGGGGAGGGGAGGGAGAGAGAGGAAGGGGGAAGGAGAGAGGGAGGGGCGGAGAGAGGGCAGAAGGAGAGAGGGGCAGGAGAGGAGCGAGAGGGCAGGGGAGGAGAGAGGGGAGGAGGGAGAGAGGGGGCAGCGGAGGGAGAGCCACCTGCCCAAAATAGCTGCTGTCACTCCAGGGTGCGCGCCGGGCAGGGGAGGCTGGTTAGGCAGAGGCTCGTTTAGCGGCGCGCTCACAAAGCCAGTGCCCGGCGGGTCGGACTCTCGCTCCATCAGGGAGTAAGGGAGGCTAGGGCCCATATGCTTCCCGGGAAGGCGCCAGCCCCGCAGGTCGCTGTGGAATGACCCGCCCCTAGGAAAACCCCTTCCTGACCCCGAGCGCTCGAGGCTGTCCTAGGCCCTGAAGCATGGTGATTGCCGAAAGACGCAACTGGCTGGTCCCCGCCCCCATTGCTTTCTCCTGCCGGTGCTGGGGAGGGGGAGAGGGCTGCGGCAAGTCCCAGAACCGCTCTTGGAAACCACGGCGCCTGAGGAACGAGACGCCAAACAGCCCCACGAGCCGGGCTCCGAAATGTCAGCGGCTGTGCTGCTTGGATGCCAGGTTTGACGCCGGGCGCGCACGCCGCAGTCCCTCCCCAGTGAGGATTCGCTGCTGCGCTGAGCGGCGGTGGAGGGAGGGGAGGGGGAGGGAGATACCAGCGCCCACAGGTCTACTGGCAATGGGACCATCTGGCAGGCGGGCGGACGTGCCGCCTCGTAGCAGGAACGGGGGAGCGCAGGGGCGAGGCCTAACGGTTAGAGCAAGGACCCGGACCTGTTGCCCGCTCCAGGGCGTGGGGGTCGGGACGCCTGGACCAGTGCAGACTGAGCCAGGACTCCTGGGTTCGCCTCTCCTCCTGGGATTGGTTTGTCCAGGCACAGCCACAAACCTCTCCTCCCTGCAGGACTTGGCCCGTGGGGCCCAGGCTGGGAGCGTGTGCCCGGGCAGCGCTGGTCGGAAACGGCTCCGCGGGGAGACCCGCCCGCGCCCAGCGAGAAGCGTTTCCAAGCAGCAGGTGAAGAGGCAACCTGATCACAGCTCAGCCGCCCGCTGGCAGGGAGCGAATCCCAGGCACGCCAGGGTTTCTTCGTCTAGCGAAGAAAAATGCCACCAGCCGGACGTGAGAACCCGCCAAGTTTCACTCCAAAACTAGGCCCGGATCTGCATGCGTCTGGCGGAGCCGGTCACGACTGCGCCTTTCCTGGCGCCACCAGGAGCTGGGGGGGACAGCTGAAGGAATGGCCTCACTAGCCCAGAGCTGGCCCGAGTCGGCCAGGTGTCGCGGTGTCTGCTCCAGCTGTGAGAACGAGCCAGCACCATTATTTGAATGGCTGTAGTGTCTGGCGCCGCGCCAGGCGCTGTACGTTTGTATTGCTAATCAGTGACTTACGGCAGCACCTTGGTGCCCTGATCACAGGCCAGCCCCCCATTGTGCAAGGCACTCCCCGCCCTGGTCACACTCTTATCACCATTTCTCAGGGGGGAGACCGAGGCACCACGATGGTTACCCAAGAGTATCCTGGGAATAAAGGTGAGTGGGAGGGAGGCTGGAAACACAAGCCCGTCTGTGCTACCCAGGCCTCTGAATCCAGACCCACCCAGCTCCCAGGCCAGCGCTCCGCAGAGCATGTGGAAAAGAAGTCCTTCGAAGCCAGCTTGTTCTAACAAAACGGGCCGCTTGTGCCCCAGGCATCTGGTTCTCCTGGCGCGGTTGGAAATCGCGGAGCCTGCAACCCTGCCACAAGAGCGCCCGAAATTCCCAAGGTGCCAAGTCAGCGGGGAGAGGGGAACGTTCGGGTTTGACCAAAAAACTTTCCTATGGGAGAAAAACAAAAACTCTCGGCTGGCAGCTCTAGGGCTCCCCTTCCTGCCCAGCCCGGACGGACGGTCACTACGTCTGATTTAACCACCCCTTCCCCACCCAGGAATTAACAGGCCCCCCCACTCTCCACTGCTGGGTGGGTCGCTAATAGAACCCAGGACGAGGCTGCCGGACTGCGGGGTGCTGGCCCAGTGAGCCCTGGGAACATGCTGCACGGCTGCCAGACGGGCACAGCTCTCGCCCGTGCACACCCCGCGTCCAGCCGCAGACCGGCAGGACCCGAGTGCACAGTGCGCAGTATCGAGATGCAGCCACCTCTGGGGTGGGATGTGGCAGGCTTGAAACAGCAGGTGCAGACTGACGGCGCGTTGGGCACCCCCGACCCTGCACCCCCATCCGCAGCAAGTCGTGACTCCACCAGCCAGTAGAACAGAGGGGGTTCATTGCTGCTCCAAGATACAGCCCGGCCCGGGTTCGAGGTGCACATCGGAGTAAGGGGCAGGCAGCCTCAGACCCCTTGGGGCAGGGGACAGGCCCTGAGACCCCAGTACTCAGCTTAGTCTCTTCTCTTCGTGATTGCCCAGCCAACCTGCCCAGCTCCCAGCCCTGCCCCCCAGCCAGGGGCCGTCTCCGCCTCCCTCCCTTTGTCTCTCCCCTGGGAAGAGCCTTGTTCTCTGCCCAGGCTGGGCCTGGGTGTCTGGGCCAATCCACATGTGGGTGAGTCAGTGGGAATCACACAGCACAGCGCAGGGGACCCGGGTCACAGAGCAGCCAGCCCCCCCCCCACGTCACACAGACAAAGCCCCAGTAGCCTCTTGGCTGCGCACGGGGGGAGACCCTGCAGCTCCTTGGAGCGATGCGCCCGCCTGCGCCGCTGGGGACCACCTGTGTTCCTGGACCGGTGCAACTAGTCAGACTACGGAGCCGCCCAGCCCCCGCACCACTGAGTTCTCCAGTGGGAAACCGACCCCTCAGGTCCCCAGATCCACCGTCTCCCGACTCCAGCCAAGAGGCCACCGCTGATCGGAGGAAACGCGCTTTTAGGTGGCACCGGACCCCCACCCCGGGCCTGGCGAGGCAGCCGGACTGGGAGGAGCAGCCCCCTTCTGTTTGGAGACCCTCGGGAGCATCCCACCTTCCTGCCCACGCAGCTCAGGGCTCGCCTGCCCTCTGGCGTGTCAGCAGGGCCCGGAGAGGCAGGCGAACGGGGGCCCTTGCCGGACAATCCGCCTGGCAAATCAAGAGCAAAGGCTTGGCCAAGCGGAGGCCGACGGCGCAGCCCGGAACCGGGGAGGTGCAGGGAGAAAAGGCGAGGCTGGTGGGCTGGGGGAGCCAGATTTCCCCCCCGCTAAGAAGGGGATTCCCAGGTTTGTGGCACCATCTGCCCCCCACCCGCCCGGTTCCCAGGGTGACTCGGACAGCCGTGGGCAGAGCGGATGGGCGGGTTCTGCCCAGAGCACAGTGAGGCCTGCTTGGCACCTGCCCGAGACCTCGGGTGAACTCGCAGGGTGTGGGGCACCCCGACACGGGTCCCGAGTGCAGTGGGGAGCGAGGGGTATGGTGCTGCTGGGGGCTGTGGGGATAATGCACTTGGACGCGCTTTCCCAACCGAGTCCGTGCGGCTGGAGCGCCCATTTCGCAGTGGCAGGTTCAGCAGGTCAGTAAAGAGCCCATGTTATAAACAGCTGCCATGTCCCACCCCAGAGGTAGCTGCATCTGCACACTGGCGAAGCAGCAAACCCTGTCTAACCCACCAGCCCGCCTCATCCCACAAGCAGCCGATGAACAGCCCTGGAAGAGACAGCTGCCACGTTCTGCCCCAGAGCTGGCTGCATCTCAGCACGAGCTGAGTGACCTGCATAACCAGCTGGCATGCGCCCTCCCCACCCATGGCCAAGGGATCCCTGTAGCGTTCAGAAACGGCAACTGTACAACGGACTAGCCACCGCCCCGTAAGCCTGAGCACGGCAGCCAGCGTGTGAGGCGACTCAGAGCATCCGGGGGCGGGGATCTTGCGGGCACAGGACAGGCAGGTGGGGCGCAGGGCTGGGCCCCTCCGAGCGGCTCACCCTCTCCTAGCTGCATGGCTCTGCGGGGGCATCAGAGGCTCCGGATCTCACCCGGCAGCAGCTCGGGCACCCAACGAAGGGGCCTGGCCACGGCCGTGGGTGACACTGTCTCTGCTCTGTGGGTGGCTTAGAACAGCCCCAGGCCACTCAGCCCAGCCCAGCCCATGGAGGGACACTCAGATGGGCCCGAGGCGCAGCGGCACGGTAATTCAGCGCTGCTTTCTAGACGCCCTGGGGCCCTGCCGGCGGCCCGCTGACCCACGTCTGAGGAGCAGGGAAGAGCTACGGAACCATGAAGGGGTGGCCGCTGTGGGCCCCCCGGGAGACAGGGAGTTGGTCTCTGCTTCAGCGTCTCACGTGGGAAATCCACAAATGGTGGCGCTGGTTTTACCCGTCGCCCCCGGAATCAGTCCTGGGCCCTGCCAGACCCTCACAACTGAGATTGGGGGGCCTCAATGATCCCAAAACTAAATAGACCCCCCCAACCGAGATTGGGGCCCCCACTGGGCTGGGCGTTGCACAGACCCCCCCCCAGACTGAGATCTGGGCCCCCACTGGGCCGGGTGCTGCACAGACCCCCCCAGCTGAGATCGGGGCCCCGACTGGATCTGGGCGCTGCACAGACCCCCCCAGACTGAGATCAGGGCCCCCACTGGGCCGGACACTGCACAGACCCCCAGACTGAGATCAGGGCCCCCACTGGACCAGGCGCTGCACAGACCCCCCCCAACCGAGATCGGGGCCCCCACTGGACCAGGCACTGCACAGACCCCCCCCGGACTGAGATTGGGGACCCCACTGGACCAGGCACTGCACAGACCCCCCCGGACCGAGATCGGGGCCCGCACTGGACCAGGCACTGCACAGACCCCCCGGGACCGAGATCGGGGACTCCACTGGACCAGGCACTGCACAGACCCCGACCGAGATCAGGACCCCCACTGGGCTGGGCGCTGCACAGACACCCCCCCGACCGAGATCGGGGGCCCCCACTGTCAGAGCAGGTTGGACACACACCGGCCAGGGATGGGCTAGATCAGGGCAGGGAACCATTTTTGGGCTGGGGCCGCTGACCCACAGGAAAATCCGTCAGGGGCGGCACACGAGTGAGAAGTCCCCGAGTCAGAAGGCGAAAGCCCCTCCCCACATCCCCCTCCCACACCAGAGCCACGGGGAGCTGAGGGCGACCCAGCGTCCGCACACGAGTGCCCAGCACAGAGCTCACGAGCTGCACAACCGCCTGGACCCTCACGCCAGCCGCGTGCCCAGAACTTCAGGGCACGAGTGGGGGTCCAGCCCAGACACAGCCCTCCTCCAAAAGCCCAGCCCCCGCCACCGGCGAGTCACCCGTCGCTGTGGCAGTATAGGGCCTATGACACACGAGTGAGCCGTTCTTGCTCCCCCTGTGCCCAGAAGGCATCTCAGCCATAAGGAAGAGGTGGCCCTTAACCAGCTAGAAGGCAAAGGACCTGGTTCCCCATCATGCAGCACCGCCTTGTGCCGCACTGCACAGCGGGAAGTGCTGCCGGCCTGGCATTTACCCCACTTCCACAGCCGGGTGAGAGCCCTTCAGCTCCCCAGGGAATCAACCGGTAAGCACCCGCTGGGCCGGCGTGAGCCAGGCTCCAAACCAGGGCTGTGACTGACCCTCGTCCTCAGTGGACTGGACTCATGGCTACAGCAAGCCCATGACCTCGTCGGCATTGACGGTTCACCCCAATTCCGGCTGCTGGTGGCAAACCTGCCTCTGGCTTCCCACGGGCTGGCCACCGACAGGCCACGTTTCCCAGGGTTTCTCCCCAGCCGAGAGGGCCAGTAACTTGCTGGCAGGCTAATCCAAGCCTGGGTGTTTGGGCTTGCAGAGTGCAGGAGTGGATTGCCAGGCAGCCGGGCGGGGACCTCCGGGCGGACCAGGGACTGGCGGGCGCGGATTCCCAGGCCTCGCCAGGCGCCCGGGCAGGGACCTCCGGGTGGACCGGGACAGGGACCTCTGGGCGGACCAGGGACTGGTGGGCGGAGCAGGGACCTCTGGGTGGAGCAGGGACCAGCAGGCGGAGCAGGGACCGGCAGGCAGACCAGGGACCTCTGGGCGGAGCAGGGACCGGCAGGCGGAGCAGGGACCGGCGGGCGGATCAGGGACCGGCGAGCGCAGACTCCCAGGCCTCGCCAGGCAGCCGGGCAGGGAACTCCGGGAGGACCAGGACAGGGACCTCTGGGCGGAGCAGGGACCGGCGGGCGGATCAGGGACTGGCGGGTGCGGACTCCCAGGCCTCGCCAAGCAGCCGGGTGGGGACCTCCGGGCAGACCGGGACAGGGACCTCTGGGTGGAGCAGGGACCGGCAGGCAGACCAGGGACCTCTGGGTGGACCAGGGACCTCTGGGCAAAGCAGGGACCGGTGGGCGGAGCAGGGACTGGCGGGCGGAGCAGGGACTGACGGGCGGAGCAGGGATCTCTGGGCGGAGCAGGGACCGGCGGGCGGAGCAGGGACCGTTGGGTCGTACTTACACAGTCTCATCGTCCTTGAACTCCAGCTCCCCGCAGGCGTCCTCGTAGTCGATGCCGGCGCCACGAGCCGTCCCCTCCACCGTGCGGTAGGGGACCATCACCGTGCCCCGTGCCCCCGAGCTGCGCACCACCTTCACCTCCATGGTGCCCTGGCACTCGCTGACCCGCAGCAGCCTGTCCTGGAAGGTGAAGATGCCGGCGTGGTCGTCATCCAGGATGGTGACGGTGGCGATGAGCGGGGCCACCAGCCGCCCCTTGGGGTGGTCGGCTGAGTCGGACTCGAACATGCCCTCGGCATCTCCCACCCGCAGGTTGAGCAGCCGCACGAAGAAGTGCTCGTCCTCCTCAAAGATGTCGTCGTCGATGATGCCAATCTTGAGCTCCTTCTGCGTCTCGCCCGGCTTGAAGATCAGCGTCCCCTCGCTGTACTCGTAGTCGGAGCCTGCCTTGGCCGAGCCGTCCTCCGTCTTGTAGTCCACGTAGAAGGTGTGGTTGTCCTCCCCGCCCTGCTGGCAGGCCACGGTCAGTGTGACCGAGCCACAGTTCTCCAGGCAGTGGTACAGGCAGGGTTCGAAGAAGATCTTGCTGTAGTTCTCCTCCTCCGCCTCCGACGGCACCTCCAGGAGGTTGGACGACTTCTTGGCGAACTCCGAGACGTGCTTCTTGAGGATGTTCCCGGCCCCGGTCATCATGCGGGTGGCCTGGATGCGGTAGAAAGCGCGGCTCTTCTGCTGGTGCAGCAGGGCGTAGTAGTTGGCCATCTCCACCAGCTGCTCCAGCTCTTTGTCCGGGTGCTTCTGCTTGAGGTCCTTGAGGATCTGGATCACCTCCTTGCGGCTCTCGTCCAGCTCCTTCTCCTCCTGAGCGGTGGAGGCCAGGGCCGGGGAGGCAGAGGGCGCCCCGTCCATGAAGGTGCTCTCCCGGTGGTCGTTGGCCAGGAAGCTGCCGTCCATCTCGATGTCCTTGGGGAACTCCCCCTCGGTGCCGATGATGATGCCGCTGCGCGGGTCGGCCCGGTACCGCTTGTAGACGTACTTGTAGAAGAACAGGCGCTTGTCGGCGATCCAGGCAAAGACCACGCAGACCGGGAAGAAGACCAGCGTCAGCAGGGCCTCCCAGACCTGCACCACGCCCGGGGAGATGACGGCCAGGATGAGGTAGAGCCAGATGTAGGCGAAGATGCTCCAGGAGGCCGTGACAAAGAAGACGCGGAGGTGCCGGATCCGGCGGATCTCGCCGGCCGGGATGACGTAGACGCAGATGGCGATCACCACGAACATGTTGAAGGCGGCGCTGCCCACGATGGTGCCGGGTCCCAGCTCCCCGGCCTGGAAGTTGTGCCCGCACACCTCGATGACGGAGAGCAGGATCTCGGGCGCCGAGGAGCCCAGCGCCATCAGGGTCAGGTTGGAGACTGTCTCGTTCCAGATGCGCACGGTGCCGATGCTGGTCTCCCCGTTGGCCTTGGTGATGGTGATCTCCTTCTCCTTGGAGGTGATGACCTCGATGGAGGCCATGAAGCGGTCGGCGATGATGGAGACGCCCAGGAACATATACATCATGGCCACGAAGTAGACGATGGCCCGGGCGGCCTTGTCGCCGAAGGAGGGGTTGTCCGGCTGCCAGACAGGCAGCAGCACCCCAGGATGGCACTGGTTGGACCCTCGGCAAGTCAGGTTGCTCTCCGGCACCGTCTCCAAGGCGCCCGAGCGGGAGACGTTCTCAGCCAGGAGGGCAGACGCCAGCAGCGCCTTGGTGAGGAAGGGGGGCAGGGGGTGCCGTGCCAGCGCCATGGTCTTGGGCGCGTCGGTCCGGCTGCCAGGCCCGGCCAGATCTAGAGGAGAGAAAGACAGAGCGTTGCAATGGCATGGCAGGCATCCCAACCCACTGGGGCCTCCCAGGGCCAGGAGAAAACCCAGGAGTCCTGGTGCCCAGCCACGCCCGTAACCACTAGACACCACTCCCCTCCCAATGCTGAGCTGGATTGCACCCGGCTCCTGCGCTAATCAACCAGTGGAGGCTGCCCCAGCTGCCTTCAGAGAGTTCTCTGTTCACTAGCCCCGGCAGGAGGGACCTGCCCTGCGGGATGAACAAGCCCGGCTCCGCGGCTGTGCCCTGGGAGCAGCCCGGGCCCGACCCTGCCCTCAGGACGGAGCATCCGATAGAGAAACGGTCCCTGTGCCTGTCCCCACCGTGTACAGGCCTTCCGCCCCCAGGCAGCTTAACGTGTGAGCTAAAGGAGAACCCGCTTAGCCAGCAGCAGCAGTAGGTTGTTATCCTCTCTGGGGCCCGGCCGCTAGGGAGGCGAAGACTCACGCCCACACAGCATGCACGTACACCGGGCATGCAGGTGCACAGGCACACACAGAAGGGGCACGTACACACGCGTGCAGTGCAGACACCCACGCACCTGGGTTTGTACGTACACCCACTATGCGCAAACACATACGCAGTTCATACGCACATGGTTCATACACACACGCACATAGAGTATACACATTCACACCCGGTTTTGTACACACCTCCCCTCTGTGCACCCAGAGCTTTGTGTGTATACACACAGAGTGTGCACACGCACCCGGTTTTGTGCACACAGACCCCCCATACACACAGAGTGTGCACATGCACCCGGTTTTGTGCATACAGACCCCCATACACACAGAGTGTGCACACGTGCCTGGTTTTGTGCACACAGACCCCCATACACACAGAGTGTGCACACGTGCCCGGTTTTGTGCACACAGACCCCCATACACACAGTGTGCACACACACCCAGTTTTGTGCACACCAGTCCCATACACTGGCACACACAGGCAGTGTGTGCACGTCCCCACACACCCACATACCTTTGGCTGCCCGCTTAGGAACAATGGGATTAGGCAGGCGAGCGGCGCATCCGGCCTGGCCCAGAGGGCGCTGGACAGGGGCCGGGCCAGCCTCCCACCCCAGGGAATAGTGGGGAGTCCAGAGAAGCCACATCCGCCGGGGCGCACCCCTAAGGGGGTTTACTGAAATGATGTCAAGTCGTGTAGGGGAGCGTGATGTAGTGGGGGGGTGCGGTAGGGGTGTGTGTGTGTGGGGGTGTACCTCAGTCCCCCCCCCCTCCACTTTGCAGCTCTCTGCATGAGGGGGGAGGCCAGGCAGGACTCACTGGGGAATAGTGATAGAGATGCAGCCGTGTTAGTCTGGTCTTGCTGAAACAAAAGACAGGACGATGCAGCACTTTAAAGACTAACAAGCTGGTTTATTAGGTGATGCGCTTTCGTGGGCCAGACCCACTTCCTCAGATCAATTTTTGGAAGAAAATTGGCATGACCATATATACCAAAGTGATACAAGCAAAAAAAAGTGAACACATATAAAATTGAGAAATCAGATTTTAGAACAGAGGGGGGAAGGTTAGTGTCTGTGAGGTAACTAACAGTGTCTGTGAGGTAATGATATTGGGGTGATAATTGGGGAAGCTATGTAATGGGTGTGATAATTAGCATCTTTGTTAAGGCCCATACGTAAAGTGTCAAATTTAAGCATGAATGACAGTTCTGAGGCTTCTCTTTGAAGTCTGGAGTTAAAATCCCTTTGAAGCAATATGCATGTTTTAAGGTCATTGAGAGAATGGTCAGTCTGGTTAAAATGGCAAGCAACAGTTTTCTCTCTGTGAGAGAGCCTGATGTCTGGTTTGTGGGCATTGATTCTTTGGCGAAGTGTCTGAGAAGTTTGTCCGACGTACATCGCAGACGGACACTTTAGGCACATGATGGCATACATTATATTTCTGGATGAACAGAACGCACTGGGGAAGTGTGTCAGTCTCACCTCCTGGGGTTTGGGAGCAGGACAATGCAGGAGGCGGAGCTGCCTGGGGGCTCAGGAACCAGTGGCTGGGGGTTTGCCTTTGAGTCTTAGTCTGGGCTGGGCTCACATGAAGAGAACAGACTGAGCCGAGTGCGGGGGGCTCAGGGGCCTGGGTACCCCCCCCAAGGGGTCTGAGGCTGCCGGCCCCTCACTCCGCTGTCCACCTCGAACCCGGGCCGTGCGGTATCTCCAAGAAGCAATGAACCCGCCCTGTTCTACTGGCTGGCGGAGTCCCTTCTGGCTGCTATGGGGGTGCAGGGTCGGGGGTTCCCGATGCGCCGTCACAGGGAGACGCTGGGATTTTAATGCCATTATCTGCGTCTCCAGCTGCAGCCGGCGAGGGGCGCCCATCCAGGCGGGGGGCAGGAAGGCAGAAGACCCCAGATGGCAGCAGACTGGGGGGGCTGTCCTTGGAGTGGGAAGCAGGAGAGCCCGGGATCCCAGGGCTGGCGGGTAGCGGGGGATGCTGGCAGGAGAGCGCGCGAGTTTTCAAGCTGCCAGGGGCAGGAGAACGGGGCCTCTGAGAGCCCCAAGTCTGAGCAGTGGGGCTCCACCGACAGGGTGTGGCGTAGTGGGGGGCTGTCTGCTCTGTGACCCGGGGTTCCCCTGTGCTGGAATGGGAGATTCTCACTGACTTTCCCAAATGTGTATTAACCCAGACACCTAGGCTCAGCCTCCCAGGGAGAGAGACAAAGGGAGGAAGGTGGAGACCAGCACCTGGCTGGGGGGCAGGGCCTGGGAGGGAGGCAGTGGCTGTCTGGGAAGCATGGAGAGAAGAGGCTAAGCGGGGGACCTAGGGGCGATGGGCCCTAACCCTAGGGTATGAGGCATCCTGGCCCCTGTAGCCACATCCCATATGTGCTGGGCTGGATCCTGAAGGAACAATAAACCCCTCTCTGTTCAACGACTGGCGGAGTCTGTTCATGCTGCTACGGGGCTGCAGGATTTGGGGGACACAGGGCCCCTCTGTGCGGCGACCGGGTGCCCCGAATCCTGCAGCTCCGCACATGCGGGTGCGCCAGGGAGGGCAGCGAAGCGCCCGTGACAGAGGATTCCCAGCCGCTCCGAGGAGCTGACGGAGCCGATTCCTTCGACCTGGGTAAATCCAGAGGCCGCATTAGCAGGGGCGAGAGGGGAGATCCCAGGCCGCCCTGAGGAGAGGGCGGGGGCGGCCGGGCTGCTCCTTACGGGGCCCTGGAATTACCACGAGTCCTGCCAGCCGGGCCAGGGCTGCACCAGGGTCACTGCGCGGGGCTGGCGGGAGACGCCAGTGCTGATCCGGGCCCCGGGGTGCAGGCACCGCGCCGGCGCCGATCCAAACGGGAAGACGCGTGCATCACTGGTCGGGACATCCCGGCCCTAGCTGCTGGGCGAGAGGCAGCATCGGCCGGACCCTGGCGGGCAGCTCGGCCGTCCTGCAATGAGCAGCGCCCCGCAGCCTGGGAATAATATGTCACTTTAGTGGGTGGCTTCAGGCTCTTGCCCAGGCCGGAGACCTGAGACAGGCGTTTTGCCAGCTCTACGGAAGGGACTTAAGTTTCTTTTTCCATGAGGGAGCAGCATGTAGCCCAGCGCCACCCAGACTTCTGAAAGCTGAGCCCGTCCCCAGCAGAGAAACCCCCCAGGGCCCTATCGCACAAGGCGCTGCACAAACCCAGACTCGCATGGCACCCAGAGCCCAGCCGAGATCCAGGCCCGTCGGGCCGGGTGCCACCCAGACCCCGGCCGAGACCAGGGCCCCGTCGGGCCAGGCGCCACCCAGACCCCGGCCGAGACCAGGGCCCCGTTGGGCCAGGCGCCCCCCAGACCCCGGCTGAGACCAGGGCCCCGTTGGGCCAGGCGCCGCCCAGACCCCGGCTGAGATCAGGGCCCGTCGGGCCGGCACTGCCCAGACCCCGGCTGAGATCAGGGCCCATCGGGCCGGCACTGCCCAGAGCCCGGCCGAGATCAGGGCCCGTCGGGCCGGGCACCCCCCAGACCCCGGCCGAGATCAGGGCCCGTCGGGCCAGCACTGCCCAGACCCTGGCCAAGATCATGGCCCCATCAGGCCAGGCGCCGCCCAGACCCCGGCTGAGATCAGGGCCCGTCGGGCCGGGCACCCCCCAGATCCCGGCCGAGATCAGGGCCCGTCGGGCCAGGCACTGCCCAGACCCCGGCCGAGATCAGGGCCCCTTTGGACCGGGCGTCGCCCAGACCCTGGCCAAGATCATGGCCCCATCAGGCCAGGCGCCGCCCAGACCCCGGCCGAGATCAGGGCCCGTCGGGCCGGGCACCCCCCAGACCCCGGCCGAGATCAGGGCCCGTTGGGCCGGCGCTGCAGAGACACGCTGACGCAGTAAGAGGGGCCGTGATCTGGGCCAAGTTCCCAGCCTCATTAGGCGAAGGGCGGGCGGGGACCTGGGGCCCGGGCAGGGGAGCGATTTGCTCGGCGGTGGAGTCGACTGCCCCGTTTTCCAGTCGAGCCCGTGACCCCCCCTCCCGGCCCAGCCGGGGGTCCCGGGGAAGGGCTGCCGGGCGGCCATGAGCGGGGACCGAGGGGCTGAGAATCCTGGCCCGGCCGGCCCACGCCCACCCGCCGCTGCCTCGGTGCCACGCTGGTGGGCGGATGCCAGGCCCCTCCCCTAGCAACGCTGGCGTCTCCATAGCAACCAGGGACGGGAATGTCTATAAAAAGGTGAAAGAAACCAGGGACGGTGAAAATAGAAACCCTGACGGCTCGTGGGACTGGCTGCCCACCGGCCCCACCCCGCCCCACGGGCCCCAGCACGGTCCCAGCTGAGCCGGGGGCATCCCCCCTGCGCCAGCCCCCCAACTGGGGCCAATCCGCCATAACTCCATGGCGGTCCAGGGGCCCATGGGCCATAACTCCATGGTGGTCCATGGGGCCAGCCCCCCAACTGGGGCCAATTGGCCATAATTCCATGGCGGTCCAGGGGCCAATGGGCCATAACTCCATGGTGGTCCATGGGGCCAGCCCCCCAACTGGGGCCAATCCGCCATAACTCCATGGTGGTCCATGGGGCCAGCCCCCCAACTGGGGCCAATTGGCCATAATTCCATGGCGGTCCATGGGGCCAATGGGCCATAACTCCATGGCGGTCCATGGGGCCAGTGGGACTAATGGGATACAACTCCATGGCGGTCCTTGGGGCCAATGGGCCATAACTATATGGCGGTCCATGGGGCCAGCCCCCCCAACTGGGGCCAATTGGCCATAATTCTATGGCGGTCCATGGGGCCAGTGGGGCCAATGGGCCATAACTCCATGGCGGTCCATGGGGCCAGGCCCCAAGGTGCTGCTCCATTGGAACGGACGGAGCTTTGCCTTCTGATATGAGCCGTGGGGCTGGCCTGGGGCCTCCCTGGCCCGAGGCAGCTGCTCCCGAAGGCCCAGCCGGGGCTGTCTGGTGGTCCCAGGGCTGGGGAGCTGCCCGCGGAAAGGCGCCTGCCGCCCGGATCTGCACTCGGCCGGGAGAGCGGGCGTCTCCGACTCCAGCGGGAACACTCCTGTAATTAATGTAATCGCCTCATTACCGGCGCCAGGGTGAAACAGCAATTAGCCAGCCAGGAGGCGCGGCCCGCGACAATGGCAATTGTGTTCGCTCGCCCTGGATTGGCGCGTCCCGCCTGCTCCCAGCGGCTGCTACCCAGCTCTGGGACTCACTCAGCAGGGCCCAAACACACCGAGCTCTCTGCACCCTGGGCTCGGCTGGGGGAGGAGGAGGAAGGGGTGGGGGGCTAGAAAGCCCTGGAGAGGAGTCACGGGCTGGCACCGCGGAGGGCTGGGTCTGGTGCCCAGCTGAGCCGAAATCGCACGACTGGGGTGGGAGTTGCTCCAAAATTGCCCAGTTCAACTCAGAGGCAGGATTCTGGGCTGGACCAACCACTGGTCTGACCTGTTGGCTGGTGACTGGCCTGGGCGACCTCAGACTTCACTTCATCTGCCTGGGCCTCAGTTTCCCCCATAACCCTTGTCGGTTTCGACTGGAGGCTGCCGGGGACAGGGGCTATGTCTCGCCATGTGTCTGTGCAGCGCTTAGCACGGGTTGGGCCCTGATCTCAGCTGGGGGGGATTAGTTAATAAAAAGCTAAGACCCATCCCAAGTAGCTGGGAACCTCCGCTTCACTGCAACAGCTGAGACCGGTCAGCTCATCACACAAAGCTGAGACCTGGCAACTCACAGCCTCCAACTCCTTGCCCAACGCCTAGCCCCCCCCCGCCGCACCCACCTACACTGTGAGCCAACACCTCACTGCACACGGCTGAGAACTAACAATTCATGGCATGCAACTGGGAGCCACCAGCAGCTGCCCCTCGGAGAGCCGTGGTCTCAGGTACTGCTGGGCCGTGTTTTCAGCCTTTTGGCGGGACCAGCGGGCTAGAAATTTCTGTTTTCTGTAATGACCGTCAAGTGCTGGCCACACTCACACGACTGCGGCACGAGACACTAGCACAGTGCGCGCCCGATAATCCAGCCCCGCCTCTGCTGGCCTGAGACAGTAGCTCTGACGCGGGGGAGGAACACCCCAGGGGTAACCGGCGCAGGGGCGCCTGCCTGAGTTTGCAGAGAGCCTGGACTCAGAGCTGTCTCAGACTGTGGGTGGCGTGGAGCCGGGCCGGGCTTCCTTCAGCATCGGAAAGCGCCTGGCACATAAAATAAATCCGCACTGGGGCTAAGAATAACCAGCACGGCTGCTCTGGACGAGTTTGTACGTCTAGTCGGTATCGCCATGGTTACCTTCTCTCTTCCCTAGCAACACAGGGGCAAACGATCTGCCACTCTTGCTGGTGCTGAGAGCCACTTTTCCTCCCCAGCGAGGGCCGAGCGCCTGGCGAGGACTCGAGCACCAGCGAAGCCCTTGCTCTGGGTGGGTGCGGTAGGATGAGGCCGTAAGAGGCCCCAGGTGCCGTCTAAGGGGCCCACGTGCACCGTGATAGGGAGCCGGCGGAACTCCTGGCCACCAGATGCCAGGCACGGCTGTTGACTTCAGGATGCCTTAATTGCTGAGTGACCCGGCCGGGTCTGAAGAGGGTTGTCAGTGCCGCCTGGAAATCTGGAGTGACTTCTGTTCTAGCCAGAGTCCTCTCAGTAGATTGCAAAGGGGGTGTGTGTGTCATCGCCCCCATTTTAGCAAGAGGGAAACTGAGGCATGCAGCAGGGAACAGACTCACCCGAACAGGCCAGTGCTAGAACCGACACCTCCCACATCCCCACCCAGCCCGCTAGCCACTCATCTGCCGCATGAACCAAATGGCTCAGAATAAGCTGCAGAAAACCTGGCAGTCAGGAGAAAACCAGCCCCCAGCCAGGGCAGATCCCCTCCTTGCCAGGATGGGTTCAGAGCTCAGCCCAGGCCCGGAAGCAGGGGATGTTACAGGCCAGGGGAACATCTTGGCTGCCTTGGCCTTTGCAATATTTCCTGTTCTGGCTCCAGATTCCCTTGTCACCCACACAGAGCTCCAGGCCTCGCCGCCCCCTGCTACGCTCGTACGGCGTGACGCTCACACGTGACTAGTGAACAGACGCACGCTCGGGGGCCAGAGGTTCAGACTAGCCTGGAGCTGTGCAGGTGGGAGGGCAGAGCGAAGGCACTGACAGACCCCAGAACGGGGTAGCTGAATGGCTTTTGTCCCTCTCTGTTTCTAGGATTATCGATGGAGCCACCTGTCCTCGGTCTGCATGGCCAGGGCGAAATCGACAATCTCCAACGGTGACCAAAGCAAACCCAATTTTTGGGACTAGCGGGTGGCCTGGAGGTTCCCAGTGGTGGCAGAGTCTGGGGCTTCCACTGCCTGTGCGAGACGCTTTCTCCGGCATGTTCCCTGAAATGCCACCCCTCCGAGGCCTGGGGTCCTAGCTCAGATGCGCGGGCCGTGCAGGACTTGTCCCCTCACAGACACGGACAGGGCTAGCTATTCCTGTGGGAAGGTCTCAGAGGGGCCGCCGTGTTAGTCTGCCATTTAAAAAACAACGAGCAGTCCCGGGCACTTTAGGGTACGTCTACACAGCAACATTCTTTCGAAATAATGTCGAAACGCTGTCGAGCTGGAGGACTTCTTACTCCAACACCTGTAACCCTCATAGTACGAGGAATAGGGGAAGCTGGAGGAAGAACGCTCTGTTTCGAAATAAGTGCTGAGTAGATGCTCCCAATTTTGAAAGAAGCTATTTTGAAATAAGCTCTGCAAATTGACGTAGGTCAGTTTGTGTAGCTTCTTTCAAGTTAAGCCCAGATGTGTAGGCACACCCTAAGGAGACATCTACACTGAAAGCTTATTTCGAAATAAGCTGTTCCAGAATAGTTCTGAAATAGCTTGTTTTGAAATAGCGCGTCTACACTGCAGGGAAGCCTCCAAACAAGTCCGAGGCAGGCTCCCCGAATGTAGATGTGCTATCTCGATTGAGAGCCACTAGGGAAGAACAACTTAGAATGGCCCTGGGGAGGGGCTATTTCAAAATAGCAGCAGGGGAGTGTACACACACGCCCGACTTATTTTGAAACAGCTATTTTGGAAGCGGCATGATTCCTCATGGAATGAGGTTTGCAGATTTCGCACTAAGCCATCCGATATTTCGAATTTATTTGGAAATAGCAGAATGGCTGTGTAGATGCTCACACTGTTATTCTGCAATAACGCTAGTTCTCTTGAAGTAATGGTGCAGTGTAGACGCACCCTTCGAGACTAACAAAAATATGGAGAGCGTCCTGAGCTCCCGTGGGTAAAGCCGCTTCCTCAGCTGAGCTGGAGTGGAATGAACAGAACCCAAGAGATATAGAAGGGCAATCTGACAGGTGCAGCTGCTGCTGTCTGGGTTCTCTTCCTTCCAGCCCCGCTCCTCCGAGGAAGTGGGTTTTACCCACGGAAGCGCGTGACCCTGAATATTTGTGTTAGAGCCACAGGGCCACCTGTTATTCCTGTGGAGACGGATTAACGCGCTTCCAGCGTGGATCAGGTGACTCTCCGGGAGCAGAGCATCCACACGGGGATTCCAGTTGGGTCCCCGTCGGAACAAAGAATCAGGCCCCTCATGACACGCGGGAGCGGGGACTTTCGAGTCCCTTCCACCGCCCTCCCCTTGCCCCTTCCCCACCAGGGGCTGCTCTGGGCCAGCCAGGAGCCACAGCTGAGCAAGACGTTCCAGGGTTGGTTTCCCTAGAGGCGCCTGCGCCCCCCCAAATCACACTGGACGTTATCGCGTCACGCGCGGGTCTGTCCCCAGCGGCGGCCGGATCCCCCCGGCAGCCGAGTCCCCTCCTGGCTCCACTAACTCGGCAGAGCAGTGGCCCCACGGCCCACCCGCCCGGCAAGGCCCCAGGACTTGGAAGTGGCTGATGGAGCATTAGCTGCCAATTAAATCCAAGTGTGAAAACACTGCAAGGAACAGGGTGTGTGGGCGGGTGGGTGTCTGTGCGTGTGTGTGTGTCTGTGTCTCTCTCTCTGTGTACCTGCATGTGTGTGTCTCTCCGTGTGTCTCTATGTGTATGTCTGTGAGTCTGTGTGTGTGTCTCTGTGTGTGTGCCTGCGTGTCTGTGCGTGTGTGTGTCTCTGTGTGTGAGATACATATCACGCATGCAGGGCTGTCAGTGTGTTACCGCCCACACAAAGCCAGCTCACTGTATCACCCCCCAGTACATTCTATGTGTGTGGCTGCACATCCACACACACTGTTCTCTACGGGGCGGAAGCAGGGCAGCTCCGTGTGCACCAGCCCCCCTGCCCCCCAGTCTCCATTCGCTCGGGCAGGGGCCCACTCAGGAGCCAGGCTGGCACGGGCATTTCAGACAGGCCGCGGCGCGGCAGTGGCTTTGCTACCCTGGGGGCGGGGGAGGACAAGAGCTTCAGGGTTTCTAGCCAGCGGTTCCAGCCTTCCCAGGCCGCGCCTCCAAAGTCAGGGCAGCGACCCCAGCCAAGGACCTGGCCCAGCGGCTCTAAAGCCCCAACCCTGGCATGAGCGGAAACCCCTTGAGCCCTGCCCCCGCAGGGGCTGGCCCCTGAGCACTCCACGTGCCCCCACCCCAGGGTGCGTGGGACCTGCCCGGCAGGGGGGAGACGGGGCGTCTGGTTCCACTCCGGGCCGCTCTCCCTGCTGAGATGGTGCCAGGTGTTGCAGCCAGTGACGTGGCAGCGGCACGAGCTGCCCACTTGACCCACGGCTCGGGCCCAGCTCGTCCCTCCTCTCTGGCTGAGATCCGGGCCCCAAGGCACCGGGCCCCATGCAGGCAGGGAGAGGGGGAGGCGTGCTCCACGCCTAGACAGCCCCTGGGGGGGGCTCTCGGGCTGCTCCTGCCTGGGGAGCACAGTGGAATCTCACCTCCGTCCCGCCCCACTGGCAGCGCGCCCACCCGGCGTCCCTGGGCACAGCTGGCGTGGGATCATGGCGAGGCCACAACAAGCCCCTTAGTGAGGGGAGAAGGTGGCTCCCCACAGAAAAAGCCACGTGCCCGGGATCCCCACTTTGCCCAGCCTCCGGCTTCCCGCAGCGGGAAGGAGCCCGGGCCCCACTGCAGAAGGGACGTGGTGGCAGCGGAGGGTCCAGTGCAGGGTAACGAAAAATGATTCAGGGGCTGGAGCACGTGGCCGGGGGGAGGCTGAGGGATCGGGGCTGGTTCAGTCTGCAGAAGGGAAGAGCGAGGGGGATTTGCCAGCAGCCGGCAGCTCCCTGCAGGGAGGTTCCAAAGAGGCTGGCGAGAGGCTGATCGCAGGGGCGGCAGATGGCAGAACCAGGAGCAACGGGCGGGGGAGGCCTGGGTTGGAGATTAGGACAAGCGATGTCCCTAGGCGGGTGGGAAGCGCTGGGCTGGGTTCCCTGCGGGGGGGAGTCTCCATCCCTAGAGGTGTTTCAGGCCCGGCTTGGCACAGCCCTGGCTGGGCTGATTGAGTCGGGGCTGGTCCTGCTTCGGGTGGGGGGCTGGACTCGGTGCCTCCTGAGGGCTCTGCCCACCCTCGGAGTCTGTGAGAGATCCAGGGCCAGCTCTTGCCCTGGCACAATCCGGCCCCGCTCCGGCGGTTGCAGTCGGTGCTGCCTGACGTCGCACGGTATCTGGCGCCCAGGTTACACCCATGGGGGCGCAGCCAGCTGACCCGAGTGGAGCCCCGCTGGGGTAGGGCCCCGTGGCCCCGCTGCCCCGTGCCCAGTTACACCCGGCCTCCCAGTTCCTGCCTTTTGTGCGCTGGGGACACCGCTGGCAGCGCTTCCATCGCCAGCCTAGCAACCAGCTCTCGCCTGCGTGGCCGTGGGACAGGGTCCCCCAAACGCCGAGCTGGGGCTCGGGAGCGTGTGGCCGGCTGGCTGGGGGACGTGGCGACTGCGGGCGGGCCCCGTCTCTGCACAAGGGGCGTGAGCCCTGCCGCCCGGGCGCAGCCCAGCTGTGAACACTCGAGGGGAGACAAGGGGGCCGAGGGCAGGAGCCTTCGCAAGCCGGGCTGGGTGGGGGCTCACTGAGGCATCAGGTGCAAATCGAACATGGCCCAAGCCGGGGGCCTCGGGCTGCGCTTGGCCCAGTTATCAGACCTGGCCCCTGCCAGGAGAAACCCCGGGGCACGCAAGGGACCTGGGCACGGTGACACCCCAGGGCACAATGCAGCAGGCACAAGGGGCAGCCCCCCCACACCGGGCAGTTTCCACCCAACGCACAAGGAGCAGCCCCCCAACAAATATAAGCCAGACGCTCCCCCGCGAACTGGGGCAGCTCCCTGGACACAGCTCAGCCCCCCAGCCCCCCAGCTCCCCCCCCCCCACAGCCCCCCAGCTCCCAGCCCGGACAGCTCCCGCCCAGACAGCTCCCAGCCCCAGCCGACAGCTCCCCGCCCAGACAGCTCCCAGCCCCCCAGCCTGACAGCTCCCCCGCCCAGACAGCTCCCAGCCCCCCAGCCTGGACAGCTCCCGCCCAGACAGCTCCCAGCCCTCCCAGCCACAGCTCCCCGCCCAGACAGCTCCCAGCCCCCAGCCCGGACAGCTCCCCGCCCAGACAGCTCCCAGCCCCCAGCCCGGGACAGCTCCCGCCCGGACAGCTCCCAGCCCCAGCCCGGACAGCTCCCCTGCCCGGACAGCTCCCAGCCCCCCAGCCCGGACAGCTCCCCGCCCGGACAGCTCCCAGCCCCCCAGCCCGGACAGCTCCCCGCCCAGACAGCCCCAGCCCCCAGCCTGGACAGCTCCCCGCCCAGACAGCTCCCAGCCCCCAGCCTGGACAGCTCCCCGCCCAGACAGCTCCCAGCCCCAGCCTGGACAGCTCCCCGCCCAGACAGCTCCCAGCCCCCGCCCGGACAGCTCCCAGCCCCCAGCCCGGACAGCTCCCCGCCCAGACAGCTCCCAGCCCCCAGCCTGGACAGCTCCCGCCCAGACAGCTCCCAGCCCCGCCCGGACAGCTCCCAGCCCCCAGCCTGGACAGCTCCCCGCCCAGACAGCTCCCAGCCCCCAGCCCGGACAGCTCCCCCGCCCAGGACAGCTCCCAGCCCCCAGCCCGGACAGCTCCCCGCCCAGACAGCTCCCAGCCCCCAGCCTGGACAGCTCCCCGCCCAGACAGCTCCCATTCCCCCCAGCCTGGACAGCTCCCCGCCCAGACAGCTCCCCCCCCCGCCCAGACAGCTCCCAGCCCCCAGCCTGGACAGCTCCCGCCCAGACAGCTCCCAGCCCCCAGCCTGGACAGCTCCCGCCCAGACAGCTCCCCTCCCCAGCCCAGACAGCTCCCAGCCCCCAGCCTGGGCTCCCATCCCCTAGCCTGGACAGCTCCCTCTCCCCAGCCCAGACAGCTCCCAGCCCCCAGCCTGGACAGCTCCCACCCCCAGCCTGGACAGCTCCCACCCCGCCCGGGCAGCCCCCTCCCAGCCCAGACAGCTCCCAGCCCCCAGCCCCCTCCCCAGCCCAGACAGCTCCCATCCCCAGCCTGGACAGCTCCCACACCCCGCCCCGGGCAGCTCCCCCTCCCCAGCCCAGACAGCTCCCAGCCCCCAGCCTGGACACCTCCTCCTCCCAGCCCAGACAGCTCCCAGCCCCCGCCAGCCTGGACAGCCCCACGGGCAGCTCCCAGCCCCCAACTTGAAAGCTCCCTCCCCAGCCCAGACAGCTTCCAGCCCTCCCCAGCCTGGACATCTCCCACACGGGCAGCTCCCAGCCCCCACCTGGACAGCCCCCACGGGCAGCTCCCAGCCCCCAGCCTGGACAGCTCCCCGCCTGGGCAGCTCCCAGCCCCCAACCTGAACAGCTCCCCACACACGGGCAGCTCCCAGCCCCCCAGCCTGGACAGCTCCCTCCCCAGCCCAGACAGCTCCCAACACCCCCAGCCTGGACAGCCCCAGCCAACGAGGGCAGCTCCAGGCCTGGCACTCCCAGCCACACCTTCCCCCCCAGCTGATGTTTGGCCTGGTCCCTGGCCAGGCCACAAGCGAGAGGGGCAGGAGGGAAGCCCAGCTCCCCCTCCCAGGGCTGATCCCAGGGGGCAGGGCTCCACCGCCAGAGCAGGGGCGCCCAGTGCCAGACAGCCGGGGCTGGGAGCAGAAGGGGCCAGGCTCACCCCTTTGCCCTGCGGCCGGGGAACGAGGCAGCCCCGCCTGAGTGCAAACAGGCGTAGGGAGGGCTGGGGACCTGACCCATGGGGCAGGAGAGGGACTTGCCCTAGACTCAGCTCGCCAGGCCAGTGCTCTACTCACTAGGCCACACTGCTTAGCGCTGGAGGGCACGCCCCACGTGCTTGAGGACCGGGCCGAGGGGCCCACTCCCCTCGCGTGAAGCCCCCTTGCTTGTGTCCACCTCCGCCCTGCCGGGGCTGGGGCGCTGCTGCTCTCTCCAGCGGCAATTCCTACAGGGGGCTGGGGAAAATGTCCAGCCCCCACCCGCATTTCCTTTGGCTTCCCTGCCACTTACATCCCCGCCCCGCCCCCCCGTGAATATTCCAGGTGCCCGGAGCGGATTGGTTCCGGGCCCTGCCTGTGTGGGGGGGGAGCCGGAGCCACTGGCTCTGAGCAAAGCGCGCATTGACCGTGCTCCACGGGCGATCGAGACGCCGGCCAAGCCTCCTGGGCCAAGGGCGCGCCCGGTAAAGCGGAGGGGGCCGAGGCTCCGTTAAAGACCAGGCCGAGTCCATGTGACTGCAGGAACCAGCTGGGAGAGAAGTTCCGTGCGAACCTCCCCCTGCTTGATTTATTTTTAGCGCAGCCGGCGCCGGGCGGGAAGTTAGCAGGCTGCCTCGGGAGAGAACGAAGCTCCTGCCCCGCTCGCGACGGGCGGCTGCCTTTCCTCCGCCAGGTGCACCACAGGGCGCAGGGGGAGGCACAAAACTCTTCCAGCCGGCTGCGCGGGGGGGGGATGATTCTGTGCTAGAAGAGTCGCCGACCAAGAGCAACCTCATCCGCATTCGCTAGCGCAGGCCAGGCCCGTGTGCCCAGAGCGAGTCCGGGGCCTGGCCCTCGCCGTCTAGCTCCATGGGAGACGCAAGGAGTGGGATCGATCCTGTTTCACAGATGGGAAAACTGAGGCCCAGAGGGGCTAAATGGCTGATCAGGCTCACACAGGGCATCCATCTCAAGCCAAGGCCGGAGCCTCCTGGGCAAGCGGAGGTGGATAAATGCCCTGGCTGGTCTGGCAGGGTACAGCCTTCGCAGGGGTTTAGCCATTCCCCGCCGAGGCTCTGCATTGATTGGTGGTTTCCGAACCCTGGCTCCTAGGCCACTGCCGGGCCCTGAAAAGAGGCGAGTCCACCCTCAGCCGGGCAGCGAAAGACGTGGAATTGAAAGGCCCCCGGCCCGGCTGCAGCCCTCGCTCCACGGCAGGAGCAGGGCGCTCGGGAAAATCCAGCCCTGTGCGTTCAGACTGAGCCCCTGTGCCAGCCTGGGGGCCAGCTTCTGCGTGCAGGGGAGCCCTGGGGCGTCGCCGCACGCTGCGCAAAGCTCCCACGGGCCCCGGCGGCTGGCTAGCGCTGCCTGGGGGTAACGCCGGTTCCTCTGCCGGGAGCGCCGGGGGCCCAAGGGCAGGGCAGCCTGCCGATCGCACCAGCTGCGGAGACCACGCGCCACGGACTGGGGACCGGAGCAGAGGGCAGCCCAGGGCCAGGATTCGTATGTTTCACCCTTTATTTGTATGACACAGAGCCTCCACAGGCAGCAGCCGCGCACGGGAGCAGACAGCCCCCTTCCCCAACCCGGGCCGCGCGCCCCAGCAACGGCAAATGGGAACTCCCTATCCCCTACGCTCGCTGGGCAGAGGGGCACTCTAAGGTAAACGTCCATCCGAGGCAGCCGGGGCCCTCGGTGTCAAACCTGCCCCTTGGCCTGCCGGGCTGGCGCAGAGCGGGTGGAGGGACTGGCGCAGCGCTCGGAGCTCCAGCACCAGCACACGCCGCATGGAACCGGCACGGCTTCCCGGTTGGCTGCTCCTCTCTTCCGGCTGAGGGCTGAGCAGGGGAGAAGGTTCATTGGGTCTGGATCCTCCGTCCTGCCATGATCTCCCCCTGCCACGATCAATGCTCCCCGGGCACCTCCAAGTGCCAGCCCTTCCCAGGCCCTGCGGAGGGAAGGAGCCCGTAACAAGGCTGGCCAGAAATGCATGTGGCAAGGGCAGGCCCTGCCCAGCTACTCCTCTGCCGCTTCCCCGGCCGTGTTAGCGTCTGGCAGTCGCTGGGGGACGCGGCTGCGGCTCGCCCGCCGGGCCACCTCCTGGCGAAGCCTTTCCAGCAGGCACTGGGCCGTCTGCGTCAGGCTGTGCTGTGTGGGAGGAGAGAAGCAGATTTCACCCCAAAGATCGCAAAGGACTAAAGCCACATACACAAAGATCAATTCACCTCCCACGGCCACGCAGCCACCTCTGGGGTGGGACCCAGCAGCTGTTTACATAGGGACGGCTCCCCTCCCACGGCCACGCAGCCACCTCTGGGGTGGGACCCAGCAGCTGTTTACATAGGGACGGCTCCCCTCCCACGGCCACGCAGCCACCTCTGGGGTGGGACCCAGCAGCTGTTTACATAGGGACGGCTCCCCTCCCACGGCCACGCAGCCACCTCTGGGGTGGGACCCAGCAGCTGTTTACATAGGGTCGGCTCCCCTCCCACGGCCACGCAGCCACCTCTGGGGTGGGACCCAGCAGCTGTTTATATAGGGACGGCTCCCCTCCCACGGCCACGCAGCCACCTCTGGGGTGGGACCCAGCAGCTGTTTATATAGGGACGGCTCCCCTCCCACGGCCACGCAGCCACCTCTGGGGTGGGACCCAGCAGCTGTTTATATAGGGACGGCTCCCCTCCCACGGCCACGCAGCCACCTCTGGGGTGGGACCCAGCAGCTGTTTATATAGGGACGGCTCCCCTCCCACGGCCACGCAGCCACCTCTGGGGTGGGACCCAGCAGCTGTTTATATAGGGACGGCTCCCCTCCCATGGCCACGCAGCCACCTCTGGGGTGGGACACAGCAGCTGTTTATATAGGGTCGGCTCCCCTCCCACGGCCACGCAGCCACCTCTGGGGTGGGAGGCAGCAGCTGTTTCATGCTGACAGCAATCCCTCGCCCAGCTAGGCCAGGAAGCGAAGCAGCTGGCAGCAGGGTTTGCAGCCAGGCAGGCCACGGGGGCTAGCACCGGAGGGCTACGGAGATCCGCGGGGCCGCTCACCTGCAGAACATGCAGCCCCTTCAGACACACCACGGCCAGCTCACAGAGCCCGTCGCCGGTCAGGTCCACGTACTCCATGGACAGCAGGGGGCTGGGGAAACTCCGCCTCCAGAGCAGCTGGAACTCCCCCGCCGAGGCTTCGCCAGCACCGGGAGCTCCCGCCTCCCCGTACTTGTAACACAGCAGCTCCTGCAGCGGGAGGGAGGTGCTGGGACAGATGGGCCGGGCTGTGCCGCAGGGGGCGGCGTAGCCAGCGGGACGCAGGCGCAGCACGAAATGACCCGCGTTGCAAAAGAGCCAGGGAGCCCGCCCCGCCCCGAGAGCCGTCCCTGCGCCAGGCACACGGCAGCGGGGGTTCGGGTTCAGCGGGGTTCCCTGCCTACCTGCCCGTACGTGCCCAGGAGGATCTCGGGCGCACCGTCGAAGTCCACGTCGGTCACCAGGGCGCAGAGCACGCTGTCATACTGGTCGCTGCCCGGCAGGATGAGCTGGTCGGCCAGTCCCTGGCTCAGGACGTCCCTGGGGCCAGAGGGGGAAGTTACCGAACACAGGCCGGGCTCTGCCCAGGTGAGGCCGAGGGAGGCTCCCCGGGTGTCACCGGGGTAGGAGGCCCATTCTGCTCCCGGTCACAGCCCCTTCTCCAGCGGAAGCTGAGGGGCGCAGGGGCCGTGCGCTCCCCTGGAGAGGGGCCCTGCCGGGCCAGGCTACGGCGAGCTGGTCAGGGGAGCCGCTGCTCATGGCTGATGCTAGCGCCTGAGCCCTCGGCCCCCCGCCCGGAGAGGGTCCCACGGCGAGAGCCCCCGGCCCTGGCACTGACCTGTACACCACCGACAGCTCCAGGGTGCTGGTGACAAGGACGCTGTAGCCCTGCTCGCCGGCAGGCCCTGGGGGAGCAGACACAGCAGCCGTGACATGGAGACCCCGCAGCCACGGCAGAGCCCTGTGCCAGCTTCCCCCTTCCCCGCCGGGCTCATCGCTCCCCCCACCCCCTGCTGCCGCCCTGCAGCCCACTCCACGCGGGACCCTTGCGGCCCAAGGCACAGGGCATGGAGCAGCGCCCGTTAGCTCCCCCCTCAGGCAGCCCCGGGCAGCCTCCGGGACACGTGACAGGTGCGAGGGAGGGGCTGTTGGGGGGGGGGGGACATGCTGAGAGGGCACTGCGCAAACCGCCCCCCAGTGAGTCCCACACCAGCCTGCGCCATCCCTCCCGCCCCCAGCGCCTCGCCCTTACCGCTCGGGGCAGGAGGCCCCTCCAGGCAGGACGGGAGCCGGAAGACCAGGACCCTGGAGATGGGGCCGTCCTGCTGGATGCTCCAGGTCTGCAGCACCTCTGCGAGGGAGCAGACGGGGCTCAGGGCCAGGCGGGCGGAGCAAAGGCCCGGCCCACACGGCGGCTGGGCGGGAGTGTGGGGCAGGCCCAGTTCGGACCAATTCCCAGGTTTGCAACCGAGTGCCGGGCGGGCCCGGGCTCCCAACTCTCCCAAACCCCCGCGGGGCCGGGAAGCATCTTGCGGGGCCACGACGTGCGGCAGACCCGCGCCTGGGCGGCGGAAACGCCACCAGCAGAGACCTGGGCGGCTGGGAGCAGGGCAGGCTCAACCCAGCCCCTCCGATCCCCTCTGGCCGAGCCCCCGCCCCCAGCCTGCTGCCCCAGGGCCATGCGGAGCCTCGGTTCGGCCGAGTCCCCTGCAGCCCGAGCGTCCGTCTCGGGGGCGAGGGGGCTCTCAGAGGCCCAGGCAGGCGCAGCGTGGGGGTCTAAGCAGCGGGGCTGCCTCGCCAGGCCTGGCCCCGTGGGGCGGGGGCACCGGCTCGGCCCAGCAGATCCCAGGTCCGAGTCCCGGCCCGGCCCCTGCCCTGCGTGGCCTTGGAGGGGCAGCCCCGGCTCACCTCTGCTGGCCTGCTCCACCTGGGCCACGCGCAGGTCGCCGCTCTGGCACCCGAAGGCCGTGAGGCGCCGGCCGGAGCCGGGCATGTTGCAGATGTCCAGCCAGAGCACGCTGCGGGGACAGGAGACGCGGGCTGTGCGGCTGGCGGGAGGGGGGGAGGGGAGCAGGGAAAGGAAGCAGGAGGCCAAGGCAGGACGGAGAAACTGTCGCAGGGACGGGAGTAGGGAACAGAGCCCCCGGGGCGCCCAACCGCTCTTTCCAGGGGCTGAGGGGGGAAGGAGGCCCCAGGCAGGCCCAGCGTGGGATGCTGGGGAGAGGCCAGGCACTGGAGCAAACAGACGTCTGGACTCCCACAGGGCGTTGCTGATGGGGGCCTGACCCCCGTTTAGGATAATGAGCCCCTTCCCCACACTGCTGCTCCGCCCCTGCACTGCCCCTCCCCCACACTGCTGATTCACCCCAGCACCGCCCCTTCCCCACACTGCTGCTCCGCCCCTGCCCCGCCCCCTGCCCCGCACTGCCCCTTCTCCCCGGGGGACGTGTCGCTAACAAACCGTTTCTCCTACTTGCTGGGCAGGTCCTGCAGCTCCGGGAAGAGGTTCTGCACCGGCTGCTCCTCGAACTGGTGCAAGCCTTCGTTCTGCACGGGGGAGGCGGGCCTGTTAGGGCGGGAGCTGGTCCAGGCCCAGTGCAGAGCTTGGAGACACTGGGCCAGTCCCAGTTATTCCCGTTGACACCAGTGGAGCTACTGGTGGAACCGGCCCCAGTGTGTCTTTGAGGCAGCGTGGCCTAGTGGTTGGAACAGTCTAAGGAGACCCGGGATCTATTCTTGGCCCTGCCACCGGCCTGCTGGGTGACCAGGGCAAGTCATTTCTCCTGCCCTGTGCCTCAGTTTCCCCATCTCGAGAGGCGTGACGAGACTGGCCTGCGTGCAGTGCCGGGAGAGCACACTTGGCTACCCCCATGGAAGAGGTGGCAGAGGGGCAGCGCTCGCATTCCTGCCCGCCGCGCACTGAGAGCTCCCCGGGCGCTGCAGGGCTCTTGGCGTGAGTAGCAATGAAGGGCCCCAGTGGATTCTCCTGCAAAGAGCTCGGCGCTAGCTCAGCAAGCGCGGGGCTGGGAGCAGAAGGGACGGAGGGGCAGGCAGAGCAGCACAGCCCCCCCACTGCCTGTCCCACAGGATGGCTGGGGAAGCGCCAGCGACCTCCCCGGTGGGGGCTCCATTCGACACCGGGGGCACGATGCTGCCGAGTCCCCCCCAAGGCGGCTGCACGTCGGCCCTGCGCAAGGAACCCTCCAGAGGCGCTGTGTTCGCACGGGGCCCCGGGGAGCAGGCGCCCTCACCTCTTTGTACAGGTGGATGCAGGGGTCGTTCCCACTCAGCAGGAAGACGGTCTCCGGCTGGTCTCCAGCGTGGACCCTGCAAGAGCAGAACGGGAGCACAGTGAGCAGGGCGGGGCCATTCCACGAGGTGCTGCTGTGGGAAGAAGCAGCGTGGCTGCGGACGGACCCCCGAGGGCCGAATTAGTCTGGAACGGCGCTGAGCACGTCAGAATCCCGCGCGCAGTTCCTCCCGCCGCGCAGCCACCTCCGGCGTGGGACGCGGCAGCTCTTTGCCAGCGGAGGCGAGGCCGGGGCGAGACATGAAGTTGCCAGGGGGATTAAGGAAAGCGGAGCAGTTTCCCTGGGTGGAACAGGAGCCGGGGACCACCGTGGGCTGGTGCGCCTACCTCTGGGGAAAACTGAAAGGGCACGAACAATCCTAGCGCGGGTCTACACCGAAAAGCTTAAGCTGCTGCAAGTTGCTTTGCAAGCGGCTGCATCTCCATTTGCCTCCAGCCGACAGACACCCTGTGCCGGTGACACCGTCGCGAAAGCCGACCCACCGCAGGGTGAGCGGAGACACTACGCCCCTCTCACGTTTGCCATCCCTGTGTGGAATAAATGTTGTGCTGTGCACCGAGGCATGTGCACATGTGCACGGCCAGGAGGAACACGTGGGCATTCTGCTAATCAGCTGGATGGCCGCCCAAGCAGCCAGCTTACAGGAAACACGACCGCTCTCCAGGGGCTGTCCCAAACTGCTCTATTCCCTGCTCAGTGACAGCTCTGTCACCACTGTCAATGCCAAGGGTCATGGAGATTGGAAGCCCCCCCAAGGGGTTCTGAAACATCTTTCCCAGATCACCCGCCTTGCAGTGACCAACAGCCCCACCGACCCTGCCCGCTGGACACGCCCGGTCTCCGAACGCTGCACTGGCAAACCCCTCGGTCTTCAATGTCCGTTTTACTGCTGCTGTTTAACGCCGGGAGGGGCTGGGTGGTCGCGGCACGCGGCGCGGGGATTGCTCGCGGGCGGCCAGGTACGTGTGTGGGCGAGCAGTGTACGTACTCAGCATGGTAGAGCTGGAATGGGGTAAACTGCAGCTCCAGGTTCAGGCAGCTTTCTGGAGGGGAAGACCAGAGACGAGTGAGCAGGTAATTTGCACCCACAGTCGGTGGGGAATTCGAACACCACGAGCCCACAAATAGCACCACTGGCTCTCAGCAAGTCAGGGGTCTGCTTTGTAGCTTGACGTCTCTAACTGAGGCTTTGACCCCCACCTCCAAGGGCGGCGGTCAGGATCTAGGAAAGCGGCACTCACGTCCCACCGCTGGCACAGGCTCGCTTTGTGAGCCTGGCACGGCACAAGTCAGTCTCCAAGCCAGGAGCGCCAGGTCACCAGAGTGAAGGCAAAAGCCAGTTTTCTGTCTCAAAAGTTCTCTGAAAGCTGCTGGGGAAATTCAGATTGCCTACGAATGGGGTGCACCTCATGGGGGTGCAGGGTAGGGTCTAGTGACCATACTGGGGATCATGAGACAAAGGGGTTCCTAAGATACAGACACCCTCTCTCCCCACCCCCAAAATTGCTTTTCTTAAGGGTCACAGATTTTACCAGTATTTTCACACAGTGGCAGGAAGGGCCCTACCAAGTTCAGTCTATTTTGGTCAACTTCATGGTCATAGGATTTTAAAAATTGTGTATTTCATGATTTCAGCTATTTAAATCTGAAATTTCACAGCCCTGCCATTGGAGGGATCCTATCCAAAGAGGATTTGGGGAGGGGAGGGCACAGGGGTTTGTAGGGGGTTTGCGGCGCTGCTATCCTTACTTCTGTGCTGCTGCAGAAGGCAGCGCTGCCTTCAGAGCTGGGCAGCAGGAGAGCAGCGGCTGCTGGCTGGGAGCCCAGCTCTGAAGGCAGAGCCACTGCCAGCAGCAGTGCAGAAGTAAGGGTGACAATATCACCCCATGTCCCCTTTAATTCCGTGCAGCTGTCTGCAGAGCTGGGCCCTCGGCCAGTAGCTGCCGCTCTCCGGAACTTTGGGACAACAATGTCATTGGCCAGGACTCCAGGGACCACAGCCCGAGCTCCAGGGAAAGCGCCAGGGGTCCTTCTGCAACCCGTAATGGGCCAGATCTCAGTTATGGCTTCTCTGAAAGAGGGACCCTGGCAGGGGAGAGCACAACCAGCTGAGTCACGCCGGAACCCCTCTCCACAGCACCCAGCTTTCCCTAGAGGTCCCTCGGCTAAGTAAAGCGCCAGGCTGAAACAGCTTAGCTTGTGAGATGTGACAAAACCGCAGGCTTTGGGACGGCTGCTGGAGGCCAATTCTATTCGCTCTCTGCTGCCATCAACAACAGCGCCAGGGCCGGAGGTCAGAGGTTAGCTCGCTTCCTTACGTGCGATGGAGTCCAGGTTATACTCCGATCCAGGCTCATAGTCACAATAAATGTTCAGAAACGGGCTAGCTTTATCTCCAGAGTCCTAGAGAGAGACAGGGGAGAAGAATCTACCTGATTCTCACCAGACATGTGAGGAAACAGAACCTCTGGGGTTCACTTCAAAGCACAGCACTTTAGACAGGAAAAGTTATCATCCTATTTTTGTAAAGGGACGCTCGGTTCCAGGGACCAGTAATGGAGATTCAATCCTGCACCTGGACTATTATTTATTGTCTAGGAGCCTGAGTCATGGACCAGCCCCGCACGGGGCGAGGCAGAAACAGTCCCCGTCCCCTGGAGCTGACGGTGGAATTATCAGACAAGAGCTGGACGGAGAGACAGAGGGGCCCAAGGGAACGACACTGGACAGGACCACAGGCAGCTAATCAGGGGCTCAAACTCGCCACTGCCCTGGGAATGGTTCCGTGGCCTGTGGAACACCCAGCCCTTTCCACCGGCTGCGCATGACAACGTCGGGATCATTATTTCCTTGTACCAGTGGCACAGAGCAGGTCTCAGCCCATTGGAACGCCGGCTATCTCAGCGAAGAAGCCTAAGAACTTGAGCTGAGATTCTTCATAGGAGCCTAAGGGACTTAGGCACCCAAATACCATTGAAACTTAGTGGCAATTGGGCATCTAAGTCATTAAACCTCTCTGGGTCTCCACTGCCGACCTGTATGAGGACAACAGCATGGACTAAGGATGTTAAATATCGACTAACTGACTAATCAAATAGTCGATGCATTTTGCATCAACTATTCAATTAGTGGATAGAACTGTGAGGTATTCAGACATGACAGTAACCAGGGTCACATATGGTAGCTAGATCAAACAACTGGGCTCCAAGTTCAACAGATTAGATCTTCACTCAGGACACGTGGTAGAACTGCACACACAGTGCAGAATCTACCCTGCAGCTGACTGGGTCATTGCAGTTTTGTTGCTAGTTACTCCCTCACGGATGTTACTGCAGCCCCTTCCACAGACCTACATGCGTTTTTTAAATGACAACAAACGCCATCTGCGGAAGGAAGTGGAGGCAGGAAAGGAAAAGCACATACCTTAATGAAAGTTATTCCCACCACAAGACCCCTTTTCGGGGGTGACTTGCTGAAAGTATCAATCGAGACAATTTCAGCGTCAACTGCCAAGAAAAAAATTAATCGTTTAAGAACCAGTTATTATTATTCGCACCAGAGATCAGGTCCCATGGTGCTAGCGTTGCACACGCACAGATTAAAAGAACAGCCTTGCAGAGTTTACGATTTTAGATTAACAGTTTAGATTTTTGCCAAAGATCATAAAGTTGAATGTAATAATAATAAACTTTACACAATACTTGACTCCTGTTTGCAGGCCTTATACAAACACAGGCTATTTTCCCATAACCGCTCACGTGCCTTTAAAAACAATGGCTACAGTGCATCAGAGGGTCTCAAAACACTTTACAAACGCAGTCCCATTATCCTCACTGAGACACAGGCAGCAGGCCATACAAAGAATCAGTAGGATGGCTGGAAAGAGAATCCAGGAGTCCCAGTTCCCTGTTCTAACCTCTAGGTTCCTCTCCGTTCCCAAACCCAGGGCTCCTTATTCCCAGGCCCCTGCTTTCATCCCAGCCGTGGTGGCTCCCTGCAGGGCTGGAGAAGAGGCGCACTTCTTCGGCTCCAGGAGGGAGCTGCTGTGGCCGGGGGAGAGACCCGTTCCTTCGGCAAGAGCAGCAGGGCCAGAATAAGAAAGGGGCTTTAGGGGCTGCAGCTCGTAAAGCTCCAGTGTTCCGTGCCAGCCCTCCCTGGCTGTGTCTAGACTGGCCACTTTTTCCGCAAAATCAGCCGCTTTTGCGGAAAAACTGGCCAGCTGTCTACACTGGCCGCTTGAATTTCCGCAAAAGCACTGACTTCCTACTGTAAGAAATCAGTGCTTTTGTGGAAATACTATGCTGCTCCCGTTCGGGCAAAAGTCCCTTTGCGCAAAACTTTGCGCAAAAGGGCCAGTGTAGACAGCTGAGATTCGCTTTTGCGCAAAAAGCCCAGATCGCAAAATGGCGATCGGGCTTTATGAAAGCTGCGTCTAGATACACGGACGCTTTCCGCAAAAAGTGCTTTTGCGCAAAAGCGTCCGTGCCAATCTAGATGCTCTTTTCCGCAAATGCTTTTAACGGAAAACTTTTCCGTTAAAAGCATTTGCGGAAAATCATGCCAGTCTAGACGTAGCCCCTGTGTGGGGGGGAGGGAGAAGGGAGCTGAGCACACAGCTGCTTCTTCCCCCACCCCCAGACAGCTGGAGCTGTGTCACCCTAAGGACCCAGAAGCTTTGTCCCTGCCGCCACCGCCTTCGCCTGCAGGCTCCACCCACGCAGCTCCCATTGGCCACGATTCCCAGCCAATGGGGCTGCAGGGGTGGTGCTTGCAGGTGAACATGCATGGGGCAGGGTGGTGCCATCTCCCCCCCCCTCGAATGGGAGCTGCCCTGGATAAGGCCCCGCACCCCAACCCGCAGCCCCCTCTGCCACCCTAACTCCCGCCCAGAGCCTGCGCCCCCACCCCAGCTCCATTCGAGAGCCCACCCCTAACCCAGCCCCCTGCCCTGAGCCTGCTCCTGCACCCAACTGCCCCGTCCCAGCCTGGGGCCCCCTCCTGCGCCCCTGTGTGCCCCCTGGCCACTCCCCCGTGACCTCTGACCCGAGTGACCCTGCACCCAGGTTGCAGATGAACTGCAGCTCCCTGGCCCCTCCCCCGTGACCTCTGACCCCTCACCCAGGATGCAGATGGCCTGCGGCCCCTCCCCGTGACCTCTGACCCCAGAGTGACCCTGCACCCAGGGTGCAGATGAACTGCAGCTCCCTGGCCCCTCCCCCGTGACCTCTGACCCCTCACCCGGGATGTAGGTGAACTGCAGCTCCCTGGCCCCTCCCCCGTGACCTCTGACCCCTCACCCGGGATGTAGGTGAACTGCAGCTCCCTGGCCCCTCCCCCGTGACCTCTGACCCCTGACCCGGGATGCAGATGGCCTGCGGCCCCTCCCCGTGACCTCTGACCCCAGAGTGACCCTGCACCCAGGGTGCAGATGAACTGCAGCTCCCTGGCCCCTCCCCGTGACCTCTGACCCCAGAGTGACCCTGCACCCAGGGTGCAGATGAACTGCAGCTCCCTGGCCCCTCCCCGTGACCTCTGACCCCAGAGTGACCCTGCACCCAGGTTGCAGATGAACTACAGCTCCCTGGCCCCTCCCCCGTGACCTCTGACCCCTGACCCAGGATGCAGATGGCCTGCGGCCCCTCCCCGTGACCTCTGACCCCTCACCCGGGATGTAGGTGAACTGCAGCTCCCTGGCCCCTCCCCCGTGACCTCTGACCCCTGACCCGGGATGCAAATGGCCTGCGGCCCTTCCCCGTGACCTCTGACCCCTCACCCGGGATGTAGGGCAACTGCAGCTCCCTGGCCCCTCCCCCGTGACCTCTGACCCCTGACCCGGGATGCAGATGGCCTGCGGCCCCTCCCCGTGACCTCTGACCCCTCACCCGGGATGTAGGTGAACTGCAGCTCCCTGGCCACGGGCCGCAGCTTGGGGCGCAGCGCCTGGTACCGGAAGTGCGTCACCTGCCCCTTGAGCGTGGCCGCCAGCAGCCCGCGCGCGCCCGGCCCGCCCAGCGCCGCGAGCCCGTAGACGTTGCTCTGCGAGGCCAGGCGGCTGCAGCTGTCCTCGCGCAGCGGGCACCCGCGCCGCGCGCCCGCCGCCATCCCCCCGGCAGGCAGCGCGGGCAGCCCCAGGGGTCCTCGCGCGCCGCCCGCCACAGCGCGCGCCCCGTGACGTCACGCGCCGGGCGGGGGCCGCGGCCCGCCTCCAAAATGGCGCCCGGGGCGGAAGCGGCCGCGTCTGCTCTATGGGGGGGGCGGTGCCAGCCTGCCCCCCCCCCCGGGCAGGGGCGGGAGGGGCCCTGGGTTAGCCCCCCCCACAGGGCAGGGGTGGGAGGGGCCCTGGGTTAGCCCCCCCCACGGGGCAGAGGCAGGAGGGGCCCCCTGGGGCAGCCCCCCCCCACGGGGCAGGGGTGGGAGGGGCCCTGGGTTAGCCCCCCCCCACGGGGCAGAGGCGGGAGGGGCCCTGGGTTAGCGCCCCCCCCACGGGGCAGAGGCGGGAGGGGCCCTGGGGCAGCCCCCCCCACGGGGCAGAGGCGGAGGGGCCCTGGGTTAGCGCCCCCCCCACGGGGCAGAGGCGGGAGGGGCCCTGGGGCAGCCCCCACGGGGCAGAGGCGGGAGGGGCCCTGGGGCAGAGGGCAGGAGGGGCCCTGGGGCAGCCCCCCCCCACGGGGCAGGGGTGGGAGGGGCCCTGGGTTAGCCCCCCCCCACGGGGCAGAGGCAGGAGGGGCCCCCTGGGGCAGCCCCCCCCCACGGGGCAGGGGTGGGAGGGGCCCTGGGTTAGCCCCCCCCCACGGGGCAGAGGCGGGAGGGGCCCTGGGTTAGCGCCCCCCCCACGGGGCAGAGGCGGGAGGGGCCCTGGGGCAGCCCCGCCCCCCCACGGGGCAGAGGCGGGAGGGGCCCTGGGTTAGCGCCCCCCCCACGGGGCAGAGGCGGGAGGGGCCCTGGGGCAGCCCCCCCCCCCACGGGGCAGAGGCGGGAGGGGCCCTGGGGCAGAGGGCAGGAGGGGCCCTGGGGCAGCCCCCACGGGGCAGAGGCAGGAGGGGCCCTGGGTTAGCGCCCCCCCCACGGGGCAGAGGTGGGAGGGGCCCTGGGGCAGGGGTGGAGGGGCCCTGGGGCAGCCCCCCCCATGGGGCAGAGGCGGGAGGGGCCCTGGGTTAGCCCCCCCCCATGGGGCAGAGGGTGGGAGGGGCCCTGGGGCAGGGAGGACTGTGGGCTGCCCCTCACACGGGGAGGGGGCATGATGGGAGTGCCCCGCCCAGAGGGAGAAGGGGCACTTCTAGGCTGCAGCTGTGGGGCATGACCCCTTCCAAAGCGCAGGGGATGCCACCCTGCCAGGGGACATGCTTTAGGGCCCCCTCCCTCCCCATCGCAATCTCTCACACCTCCCCCCTTTACTCGGGCCCTCCCCCTATACAGACTAGGAAGGGGGTGGGGGGGGGGCATTCAGGACAAATATACACGGGGAGGAACAGGTCCTTCCATGCCAGTGCAAGGGCATGGCCCTGCAGCAGGCACAGAGCACGGCCCGCTGCTGTGGCAGGGGAGATGATGTGCTGCTTGCCCACAGGGAATGAACCCAAGTGGGACTAAGCTTCCAGGAGATGAGGCAGGGGGCACCAGATTACCTCACTTTTATGTGGCAGGGTGGATGGTCGGGAGGGCCTGGGCTAGCCCCCCCCCCGGCTGTTTTGGGTGTTCAGCACATCTGCAGTACCTAAGCCCGGATCACTATGCCAGTTGTGTTGCTATAGCTACACCCCCCTTCCCCCCCCCCGTCTGCCTGGGAAAACTTCGTAAGAATTAGCAGTAAGAATTAGCAGTAGCTTTTTCCAGGCTTTAGCAGCAGAGCTGGGTTTTGTCACTACTACACCTCAGTCTGAAGATGGGGAGCCACCCTTTGTCCCTCTCCCCACAGAACAGAAAGAGGCAGAAACAGCTGCTGTCTCATCACTGGAACAACAGCTGCAGGAGGAGGAGGAAAAGCCCCATGCAACATAGAGGGCTCCTTGGACCTGTTAAAAACATGGCTGCAGGAGGGCCAGTTCTCAGCCTGATCCTGGGCCAGTTTACTCTACCTAACAATCAGCTTGTGCTTGTTTATGTCACGACGACCAGTCTTCACAGCTGCTTCAGTGTATTCCTGAACCAACCCAGCACGAGCAACCCTGCCTCTAGAGTCCAAAGAGCTAGGCCTGTTAATGAACAGTTGGAACGCTTTAAGGCAGAATGTGGTCCAAGGACAGGAAATACAAACACAAGGGGAGCGGCAGCAGGCGGGCATCAGACCAACAAAAACACCAGATTAGAAAAAAAGGTAAAAGCTCAGAGCTGTTAATTCCCATCTACCGGCTGTGCCCATGGATGACTGGATAGACAGCTGGACTGCTAAAGGGGTGATTCTGCAATGATTCTGTGCCCAAGGTGAAAAATATTATCCTCTTAAACAATTCTACAGTGAGTCACTATTTGTAACTGTGAAAGATGCTACTTTTATTCTAAGAAGTGACCATCTGTGGAGGCAGCCGCAATTTTTATCTTTATCTCAAGTGATGAATCAAGCTTTGACAGGGAACGAAGCAGTACTGCTAATTGCCAGCCTTGCCCACTGAGCCTGTCCTCTTCGTTCCAACACCAAGACAAAATATTTGTGCTTGAATTTACTTAACTCAGTTGACACATTGCCAGGTCAGCTTGGGCTCTCTGGTGCTGACAGGACTGGACCAGACCGACCCACTGCCTGAATAACCACAGAGCAGATTTAGAAAGTGACAACTTGTTTCGTTTGCTCCACAGCCAGTGCTCAGAACAGGCTCTTGCTGTAAAGGGATTACACCGTAATGGGAGAATTCAGTGGCAGCAAGAGGCACCCCTCCAGCATGCAAGGCTACAGGGAAGCGTTGGGACTTTAGCTGTAGTTATGAAAATCTGCTTTTGCTCATGCAAAGTTTTATTTTTCTTGTGCAATTGGTCACTACACTCAGCAAGAGTCGCTTTCTGATGACATTAAAACATGCAGCAAGACTTCCTGTTTCTTCCAACAAACAATACAGAAGTGGAGATTACTACAGGGTAAACCCTGAACTGCCCTGCCCCTCAGACTAGGTTTCAAAACCAAGAGAATGGTCCAGAAATAAAAACCTTTATGGCCACAAGTACTGTATGCACACAATACTGAATGGGAGTACGGTTCCCTTCCAACCAGGTGCCATGCCCCCCACAGCATGGGGGCTGCTGCATACAGAAAGCATCCAAGCTGTAGTCTTCTGCTGCCTCGGCTGGGAAGGGATTAAATTAGAGTCACCACAGAAGGTTTGCTAAGGTTATTAACGTACCAGAAGCACAGAACTATTTGGCTACCCACACAGCGTGGGAATGACCAGCCAGTCCAGTTCTCCCCTCTTGGGGCCCCATGTGAATGACACAGCGCTTGCCCCCAGCCATAGAGTGGCACTACAGCCCCACAGACAGGGGGAAGAAATGGGGTGTATTTCTCACGCCAGCATGTGCAACTGACAACGAGAAGGGAGAAGGAGAGAATTGTGACAGTGAAGTGACTCCTCAAGGAGCTGTGGAGAGCACGGGGATGCCCGGGGAAATATCTGCAGCCAAGATGCTAGGCCCAGCCCTTGACTGAAATAAGCAGGAGCTGGGGAATGCCAGTTTGTGCTTCCCTCACATCCCAGCTCTCAGGGGCTAGGAGAGGGCAGCAGGGGAGGTCACTACCTGTGTCACCTCCCAGCCTAAAGCCAGGCTGTCGGCTTGAGGGAGGTACTCAGCTCTGGCCCTGGAGCCCCTGCAGGGGTGTGCTTGCAGGCTGGGGAGGGGGCACTCCTGTCCCCACACCTGGTAGTGAGTCTGAAATCAGTGCTGGGGGTGGACAGGGAGGGGTCTGTTCTAAACCACAGGAAGTGAGAAAAGCCAATTTTGTGCTGTCTTCTGGAACCAGCAAGAAGGGAGTCAAGGCTAAAGCCGGTTTAAGATATACAGTCGTCCGTATGACTGACTCTCGGCAGAGGGAACCCGGGCAGCGGGTTAGGGTATTGGAGGATCACATCTGAGAGGAGTCTGCCGACAGGCTGGGCACCTCTGCAGAGCAGGAAGTGATGTGTTTGGCCCAGGGGAAACAGCTCATGGCGTTAGAGCAGCTGCATCAGGTGGTTAGGTTCACAGGGCCCATCTTTGCTAGACCAAGTTACGCTCTTCGGGTTGTGGGGCAAAAGGGTTATGAGATATGGGGTAATACGTCACTGAAGTCAGAACCCTTCTCCTGCAGGCCCCACCCCCCTCCCATCCCCAAAGAGATCCGTGCAGATGCTGCGGAGGAAAGTCAACAGTGACTGGGAAGGAGGGGCAGGGTTTAACGCAGATCCTCCTCTTCGCCCTGGATGGTTTTCTTGATCCGGAGCAGCATGGTGGTGAGCCACTGGTCCAGCCGTGAGATGGAGTCGTACTCCTTTACCTGCACGGTGGGGGAGAGCGTGACTGGCATGAGCGACATGCCACACGGCTGTGCTCTGGGGCAGGCCAGGCCGCATTAGCCCTATGCCGCAGGTCATTGCATTTTGGGATTCAGTCCGCTCACAGCGAAAGCCACCCAGTGCATGGCTGGTGAAAGCCAGCTTCTCTTCCCCCACACGCCTGGGTCTGTAGCGTCACGGAGCTCTATGCATGTGTCTAGGCTCCATGTTTTTAACCAACTGGCGTTTTGTAAATTTAACACACAGCTGCCAAATGAACCCACATGCAGCCTGCTGGGCGCTGATCTGCAGAAGTGCCGAGCTCCCCAGGCCCCCGAGGAAGCCAACAGGAGCTGCAGTCTGCGCAGACACACAACAGACACCTAGACTAGGAAGTCGGGGGCAGTAACAGCCCAGGGAAGTCAGGCAGAATCTGCCGGATGCAGTGGGGCATGCCCAGGAAGGGGCAGGGCCCTTCTGTCTGGGAATTTACAGGAGATGGGACCAAGTCCTGGAGAACACACTAGGGAGCAATCCCAGCCTGGGACCGGCCAGCACAGGGTCCCCGGGGCACCCTGACCCTTCACGTTTCACACCCACATTCGCCCAGCCGCGCTCACCGAGTCGGTGTAGTTGTCGATGTTCTGTTCCTCGTGAGCTTCCAGCAGCTTCTGTGAGGGGGAGAGAGGAACAAGGCTCGTTTCCATACATGGCAGGATCTCCCAGAGCCCTGCTGCCCCTTGGGTGCCAAACCCAGATCACAGGAGCAAGCAGAGACCCTGCTGCTAGTGCGGTGTTTTAAGAATGGCGAAACTCGCCAGGCTGGCAGGCAGCCCCAGCCAACCAGCGCCCTGTGCCTCAGGGCTGGATCTGGCACTACTGGAGGCAACAGATTTAAAGCACCGGTCGCAGGAGGGTCAGAGCCGCCCTGGCGGGTCACTGCAGTCCAGCACCCTCTCTGCATGAGTCCCTGTCCGGAGCAGCCAGCCCCCAGCGCTCCCCCGGTGACCGATCACTAGTCCAAGTGCACCGGCACCCTCCTCCCGCCTTGCTGCTTAGCAACACTCAGTGCAAGAGGCTTCCTGCACACCGGCTCGGTGCTCGGGGGATGGGTTCTCAAGAGCCAGACGGAGCCGGGTGGCTCCTCATGCTGCTATGGGAGGAGGGGAGTCTGGTACGGAAGAGCCGGCACAAAGCGCTGGGGATTCAGGATTACTGGGCCCAGGGAAGAGCTGGTCTGCCAGTGCCCACCGGGGGCCCAGGGGCCAGCCAAGCAGAGCTGGCATTAGACTCACTGGGGCCCCGCTGTGAGGGCCGAAGCCAAGGGCCCTGCTGCACCAGGCCGAAGTCTGAGCGACCCTGAGGCAGGGGGTCCCTGCTGGCCCACCCCCAACGCTGGCCCTGGCCTTTCAACACAGACAGCTGGGGCCCCGGTGGGTTTACAGGAGCTCAGAAAGGCGGCGGTAGAGAGCCCCCTGCCTCGGACCACGACAAGAGCCCTGCGAACGTCAGGGTAGAGTCACGTCACTGGGGATTCGCAAAGTGTTGGATTTGAAACGTCCCCACCCAGCCATTTCTCCCACTGGTCCCTCTCCAGCCCCGGGGAGCAGACGCAGCAGATTCCAGAGTCCGAGCCGCCAGGCAGAGCAGGGTAGTAAGCGAGCGTCACTCACTTTCACCAGTTTGCACTCCCTGGAGTCGGAGAAGGCTGGGAACATCTCTTCATATTTCTGCATAGCCAGCTGGAAAGACAGAGGAGTGAGTCCCCACAGGAACAGGGGAACCCGCCTGCCTAGACGGGAGGCTCCCTGGTACAGGGCCTTTGCTGGGTGATTCTACCGGGTTTGGCCCCATGGGGTCCTGATCCAGGCCCGGGGCGCCTAAGCACTGCCAGGTTTTTACAGGTCACAGCATCCTCGGCCCGGCTGCTCTGCAGGGCCCCTGTGGGCTGCCCTCGCTGGAGGTGCTTGTGAAGGGCTGGCGAGAGGGGTGTTTTCACGCCCTGCCACGGAGCGCCGGACCCACCTTGGCGTTGAGCATGTCGATGCAGAAGTGGCAGAGGGCCGCCTTAAAGAAATACTCCTTCGCGCTGTACTTCAGCAGGGGGCTGTCCATCGCGTTGGTGCCCACCTGGAAGGCAGCGAAGAACCAAGAGGTGAGCGCCTGGCCGGGACGCGGAGCAGGGGCGCCCCCTCTGGATCCTCCTTCTCCACAGCAGGACAGGAGCGGCTGGCCCACCCACAGTCCAGCCACGGCAGCCTGCGGACTCGGCCACTGCCAGGAGCTTACGATGGGCCATCCCTTCCCTAACCCAGGGAGGCGCCTACATAGCCCCTCTGCAAGCGCCTCAAAGCGAGCTGGGCCCCACAGGCCAGGCTGCCCTTAGCTCTGCGCGGCTCCGGCTCTCCCCAGGGAAGAGAGGGGGACGCCGCGAGGCGTCTGGGGGAGGACGACAGCTGAGACAGAGCCCCCACCTGCTCGTAGATCTCGATGGCTTTCTGGTACTGCTCCAGCTGGGCGGCGTACGTGGCCACTTTCAGCAGACACTTGTTGGCAGAGCTGCAAAGGAACAGGTGCCAAGGAAGAGGCTGCTGGCGCCCACCAGAGGCTGCTCTCCCAGCTGGCCCCTCGGGGGGGGCGCGTGAAGCTCGCTCCCTCCTGCTTCGGGCTCCCTCAGATACACACAGCCCCCTCCAGGTGCCATGCGGTTTTCTGGCCCCCAGCAGCAAGAGCACCCAGGGTCCCCGCCTTGGGCACGCCTCCTCCTGCTCCAATGCACACCAGGCGGAAGGGGCTTCCCCCACAGGGCCAAGCAGCCTCGCGGTGCGTTCTGGCGAGCTGCCACTGGGTCCAGGGGCACACTGGTTTGCCCGGGATCACTACGCCCAATTGATAGCGGGGGACACGAGCGGGCTCCACATCGGACCCTTCGTAGCAACACCACCACAGCCTAGACCCTGCACCGCATGGGGAAGCAAGGGAGCAGGGAGAGCCACTGGCTCCCATGGGAGCCACCTGCAATGCCAGACCCGGTGCCAACGGGGCTCCTCCTCACCCTCCCGGAGGCGGACATGCGAGCACGGGGAAAGCCAGGATGGTGACCCAGTTCCCAGCGACCCTGCTGGGCTGGCCTGGCCGGCACTCGTCTGCAGAGTGTGGGAGCACCTGGCTGCGCAGAGGCAGGAAAGGAGTGACATTTACCTGTTGGACTCTTCCCCTTTGTAGTAATCAGCTGCTTGCTCATAATGGGCTATGGCCTGGAGAGAAAGCAACGCCCCGTGAGCACTCCCGAGGCACAGAGACCAGGACCAATGTCTCCCGAGGCAGCCCCGCATGGCACAGCTGCGGAGAGAACCCCACCCACAGCCCACCTGCGCGGCCAACGCCAGACTGCTGGGCCTGTGCTGAGAGCAACGCGTCCGGGGGCCTAGGAGCCTGCGGCCAGAGCCTAGAGCTTCTAGCCCCCCGTCACGCGCTCCCACAACGGCAGCCCCGACCGAGGCGGGCGCTGTGTGAACTCGGAGTCCCTGACCAAGAGTGGTTACACAATCGCGCCCCACTCCTCCCCCGCTCCCCCAAAGGGGAACCAGAGATTCACCGGCTCTGGGCAGGCGCACAGGCTGGAACCCTGCTCTCCTCGGTCACGGCCGTAGCTACGAGGCCACCCTGCCCCACCTCACCCGATGAAGCAGCCGCTACCCACGTGAAGCTGGTTTGTAGCCGTCTCCGAGTCGGTCCTAAGAGGCTGTTGTGGGACCAGAGCCACCAGCCCCCACCAGCCCCAGCAGGAAGCGTTTTCCTCCCATCAGCTCCCTAGCAGAACTTCACAAGAGACCTGCCCGCCCCCGGGTCTGCCAGCGTTGTACCAGGTTAACCTGTGGAGCGATTTAAGCCGGGGACAAAGGCTGCTGGACACTTCCCCTTGCACCGGGGAGAAGCGGGGGGCGGAAGAAGAGGTGCTTTGCTTTAGCTTAAGTCAAAGTGGAACAGGTGTGAGCTAGAGAGAAAAAAGCCACCGTTGCCATTTGGCCACAGCACCAGCCTGCATATGGGCAGCCCCACAGGCTCCCCGGGGCAGCAGCTGACGCTTCGGCTCCCATTTCTCCTGGCTAGCGTCTGGTGAGTCATCTCCTCTTCCAACACAGGAGGCGCGATCCATGGGGCACATGGCCAGCGCCCACCGCTCCTCTGATCCCAGGCACCAGAGCCACACGCAGTAACCTCCCAACTGCAACCCAAGCCACGCCGCATCGCGGCAGAGGTTTCCGTGCCAGCTCATTGACCGCGGCTGCACTCCAGCACCTGCCGTGTGTCCCGGCGGGCGAACTGGGCGTGTGTTTAGAACATGCCCAAGGAGGGGGCTTCTGGGACCACATTCTCTCCTGCTCTTGCCACAGGCAGCCACTGGCCCGTGACACTGCTGAGAGCCACCTCAATGTGCAGGGCAACTTTAAAGCCAGCTGTGTAGGACCTTGGAATGCACCATCAATTTGCCAGAGTTCTGCCTGGACGTGGCCTCAGGCCACTGAAGACAAGACCCACAGCCTCCCACCCCCAGGCTACCCAGCCACAGATGTCCACCCACAGTCTCCCCTCTGCCACTGACGGGTAGCAGCCGCTTCTGAGGAAAGGGCCACATCAAAGTTACGAAAACCTGCTACAAAAGTCCCGCCCCGGCCCCGCCAGCAATTGGCTTCGGCCCAGCAGCAGGATTTGCGTCCCTAATTACTCCAAATGCGGGGAGGTGGGGGTCTCGTGAGCCAGGATTCAGTCCTAGGCCTCCCAGGCCACGAGTGCCAGCCACGGCAACGCTCCAGGCCAGTGTGTGTTGACCCTGTTTCCAGCTAAAAGCACCATGAGACAGGCCGATTCGCTCCCCTCCCCCCGCAGCCTTGGGCCTCACCTTTTCGATGTCCACCAGCTCCGTCTCGTAGATCTCCGCTATCGAGATGTGGTGCTTGGCAGCGATGGTGAATCGGCCCTGGAAGAGGAGAGACATGAACGCGCGCCCACCGACTCAGCCACTGCCGCCCTGGGGCATCTTCTGTGCACTGCACCTGCGGCAGGGAGGGCGCACTCGCGAACCCAGGCTGCCAAGGCTCACTCCACACTGGGCACCACAGCGGGCATCAATGCGCCCGGTGTGGCAGCGGATTGTGAAGCCGCTACAAACCCTTGAGTGCAACGCTGATTCAGGCCGCCCTGCTCCGGTCAGTCCCCAGGCCGAATTCTCTCCCGTGTGCCTAGTCACCGTGGCACCCATTAGGCTGGTAGGGAAGGGCGAATCAAGAGACGCAATTCCAGCTACATTCATTATGTAGCTGGAGTCGATGTACCTCGATTCAAGTGTCCCTGCCATCCTCCCAGCAGGAGGCCAATGGGCTCCCTTACTCCTCGGGGCTGCCCTCTGAGTTCAATTTAGTGGGTCTTCACTAGACCTGCTAAATCAAACTCCAGAAGATGGATCATGGCAGCATCGTGTCCTCTGCTTCTGCCTCAACGTGGCCAAGAGCATGGTGGCTGCATCATCGACGCTCTCAAGAAGTTTCATGGCACTTTTTGGGAGGGACTCGGTTTGAGGTCTGACCTGGCTGACAGCACTTTCAGCAGTGCCACGGGGCTGGGAGCCCAGGGAAGATCACCCAACCGTTCCGTGGCAGCCCACAAACAAAGAGAAAGCGATGCAGTTATGTGGACATCACGGGACAGACTCACCATGTCTGTGTAGATCTCGATAGCTCTGATCAAACAGTTAATGGCCTCTGTTTAAAAAAGGAAAAAAATTAGCACTGGCGTGTAGGGAAATAAAGCCACTCGGTAGCTCTTCTGACTTGCCTGGGAAGGATGTACCCATGTGTTTCTTTAGAGCCAACCCTTCCACAAAAAGCAGCGGCCACCTAAGAGCAGCTGCTGAAGCGGCACTTCAGGGAGCCAAGAGCTGGCAAGAGGCGGTACCTAGGCAGCCAGGCCTGCCGAGGAGCTAGTCAGTCGAAGGTGGGTTTATCGGATCCCCTACTGCTCCACAAGGCCACAGGGCGCAGTCCAGCCCCGGCTGGCAAAAGAAAGCCTCGGGGAGCAGAGCAGGAGGCTGCAAGGAGTGAGGGGCGCAGGAAACAGCCCCTCACTCCTTGGGGACGAGGAAGTGCTGTCCCAGGAGCTGGAGCGCTAGTTTTGGGTACAAAATGGTCCTTCTGCTTGGCTTAGGGTGTCCTAGCCAGTAGCCTGCCTCTGGAAGGGAGCTCCAATATTGGCAAGTAACGGGATTTGGTGGAGAGCGGCAAAAAATAATCCCACTAATGAGAGGAAAAATACCACGAACCGCACTGGGACAGAAGCAAATCCCTCCACCCACCATCTCCCCCCCTTGCAAAAATGACTCGGGAGCACAAACACTGGCAGCTCTGTGGAGAGCAGCGTGGCTGGGTAATAGGAACAAATCGCTGGCAGATTAGGCAAATCCCTTGAGGATTACGCGTGTCTTCTCCTCGGGTTACTTCATTATCTCTTCTCCCAAATCGCCGGCCAAGCGGCTCTCGCTGCACGTTCCAGCTCAGGCGCACCCGGCCTACGCTGGCGCCCACCACACGTGGGACACGACAGACAAAGGGGCACGGAGGCAGCACACAAGAGTCCTACAGAGCACTCCCAGGCCTGCCTGTCGGTAGACGCTCCTTCCACAGCACCAAGACTCCAGGAGCGTTAGGTCCAAGAACCCCCTCCAGTTCTCGACTGTACAGAGCAACTCGGCTCTGAGAAGCTCAAGGAGGAGATGTCACCTTTTGCCACACGGCCAGCCCCAGCGCCGCTCTGCAAGCTGCCCAGGCTAGCTCGTTTCAGTCGTCCTGTGTTTGTGCTGGTCCGCGTCACACCGAGCACGTCTGGGGAAGGAGGGACGCTCCCAGAGGGCAGGGCAGGGGTTACTGAGGCCCCATTCTGAGCGGGGGGGGGCGGGGGGGGGCCTGCTGCGTCGTAGCCACCCCAGAGCAGGCAGTGGCTCAGGCTGTACTGCAAACCAGCCAAGCAGGGATGGAAAAGCCCGTTGAACTGGTTACGCACAGTGTTTAGCTGCTTAACTGATTGGGGGAGGGGAGTGCAGGCCCCCCGTGTGGCATGGGAGCAGCCCTTCGCCCAGTGGGCTGCTCCCGGGTACGGAGCAACCAGTTACCCATTCACGGCCCGACTTCACTCCCGCCCAGAATTCCAGCTGCCGTCCGCCGAGACGGCCGCCAGCGCTCTGCCAGGGCAGCAGGCCCGGAAGCTCGCGCAGCGTTCCAGTAACGGGCCTATCCCGGTGTGATGCAATTGTGCATCACATGGACTGCGAGCGGGGTGGCTCTCGGGCAGATCTCCCAGCACGGCAGACAGGCTCCTCCGGCTGCACAAGGATTGCCGCTGAACTAGGGACCTCAGCGTGTCATGTGACAGGCCCATGGCCCAGCAGGGTCAACTCCCCCAGGCTGCAAGTCACCTAAGAGTGGCCAGACTGGGAGAGATGGACCTTTGCTCTGACCCAGCACCCTGTCTGCAGACAGGGGCCAGGTGCCCCAGAGGGAGTGAACAGAACAGGGAATCATCCAGTGATCCCTCCACCGTCACCCATTCCCAGCCTCTGACACACAGAAGCCAGGGACACCATTCCTGCCCATCCTGGCTAAGAGCCATTGATGGACCTAACCTCCACGAATTCATTTAGCTCTTTTTTGAACCCTGCTAAAGTCCTGGTCTTCACAACATCCTCTGGCAAGGAGTTCCACAGGTTGACTGTGCACTGCATGAAGAAATACTTCCGTTTGTTCATTTTAAAACCTGCTGCCTGTTCAATCCCAGTTCGTGTGCTATGGGAAGGAGTAAATAACTCTTCTTTATTTATGTCCATGCTGGCAGGCGCAGCGATCGACTTCCAGTGGTGAAGGGTGCAAATCAGGGAAAGAATTTTTCCAAAAGGGGTCTGCAGTCCTTCTCTACCCCTCTCCATAGGGATCTAGTGGCCAGGACAGACCTAGAGCTGGATGCTGCGGCTCCAACTCAATATGCATTTTACGTAGCCCCAGCTGACGGTGCAGTAAACCCTCACCCGGGAGGACAGGAACAGACCCGGGGGAGTTACTCCGTCCCAGCAGCCTGCTGGTGTGCGGCACAGCTTCAGAAAGGACTCTTCCCTGCCCCCCTGCGGCTCAGCCCTCTCCTTCAGCCGGGACTAGACCCCAGAAGTCCCGACTTCCAGCTCCTGCGGGGCAGCCCTGGCAGAGCCTGTTCCCGGCTGGTGCCTTACCTTGCGGGTCAGCTTTCTTGAAGGCGTTGCCAGCGTCCACGAAGCTGGTGGCTGCGTCGTGCTTGCTCTGCAGCTGCAGGTGGAGCTGGGCTGCCTGGCAGAAGGCATTCCCTGCAGCTGGAAAGGAAGCCACCAGGGTCAGGAGCGGGGCTTCCTGGAAGCTGAAGCGCTTGGGCGGCCGCTCAGGGGAGACCCCAATGCTGCCCAGCTGATTAGCAGGCCCCCCCCACAGCTAGGTTCTGTGGTGGTGCACATTCACACGTGCCTCAGTGCACATGCGAAAATCATTCCGCACAGGGATGGAAAAGATTAGCGGGAGCATGGGTGAGGCCGTTTGCCACGCGGCCAGTCAGAGGGACACCCAGGAGGGTCATTTTGCAGGTGCAGTGTCCTCGTCCTGAAGAGCGAAGGAAGCCGACACTGAGGTGGCATTGCCCGGCGGTCTCTGCCCACACGGCGGGGCTGTGTCACACTCAGGCTCTGGGCACGCAAGGTAGCAGCAGCTGCTACCTCTGACTGCGCAGTGCCTAGCCCCCACCCTGGGGCTCACTAGCAGGCCTGGCTTTCAGAGCCACTGATCCCTTGCAGGACCCCAGGGCTCAGCAGGCCTCCCGCGCACTCAGCGCGCTGGGCAGAGACCGAGTTACAGACCCCGCTGCTGGTTGGCAGCAGAGCCCCAGAGCCAACGGTTACAGCTCGGTCCTGCTGGGGGACCCGCCCCCTTGGCCTGGCGAACAGAGACCCCCCGCCCCAGAGCAGGCCTACGTAGCGCTCCAGTTCTTGACCATTTTGAACATGTTTGCCGCACGGGCGTAGAGATCGCATGCTTCTTCTATCCTGGAGGAGCCCCTGCAAACAGAACAGCCAGCACCTCGTCAACTCACTGCCCTGGAAAGCCCCCACCCGCCACTCCGAGCCCCGAAAATGCCACGCCAGGGGACCGTCTCTCCCCTCGTGGCCAAAGGCCTCGGCCTGCGATAACAGCTCCCCCACGGACATGGGCCAGCGTGAGCCTTTACCTCCCTAGATGCCACTTCAAGCTGTCCTGCCACCCAGCCTCCACCACCTCATCCCTAAAGCCACAAACAAGGCCACGCCCCCACAAAGACAGGAAGGCATCTCAGGAAGCCGTCACTGAAAGCCCAGAAGAAACAGGCGCCGCTACACCACCCAGGAGATCAGGATCCACTGGTAGATCTTGGGGTCTCTAGCAGGGGATCCAGACTGGTTTGGCCAAGAGGCTGTCAAGTTCCGGCACTTCAGCTGCCCCTCCCCGCACTGCTGCACATCTCCTGCCCTTTGCCTTGGAGCTGCCCACCCCTGCTTGCTGGGCAGGGCAGGGGAAGGAGAGGAGGGTGCGGATGTCAAGGTGCCCCCTCCCACTCTGTATCCTCTCTCCACTGAGCAGAGAGGGGGCACCACAGGGCTTGGGATGGAGTCTCCTGGCTGCTTTGGGGAGTGGTGCCTGGCCAGGGCAGGGGGGAGCCTGCCTTAGCCCCACCGCCCCCACCCAGCAGCCACCCGAGGTAAGTCCGGAAGAGCCGGGAGTAACGGAGCATCGTTCACACCAGTGGTGCAGGGTCACCGGCTCAGGGGCTCAGCCAGCCGGGGAGGAGAGGAGAAACAGCTTCATTCAGAACGTATCAGCTCCCGTCCGCTAAGCCCCCCTCCCGTAACTGCGCTCGGCTGCTAATCGGGCAAAACAGCTGGTGTGGGAGGGCCATGAAAGCCACAGACCTTCGAGCTGGGTGGATCCTAGAAATAGCACATTCCCCCGGTGCGGGGCGCTCGGCTGCCAGCCGATGCCCGCCAAGACCAAGCAGCGACATTCAGTCTGCCCAGCAAGCCCAGAGGGGAAGTTCCCAAGCTGGGTCAGAGGCAGCGGCTAAGTCAAACGGGTCTAGTCAGACACTGCAGCAAGCAGGCACACCCCCCCAGTTGTCATCAGTTGTGCTAATGAACACCCCCCCCCACCTACTGAAATTATCGATCCCAACTCAACACACGGGCCCGAGGGGACTGGCAAGCCAAGCTGCGTCATGACGGTGGGGTATTTAAATCAGAAGATGAGTGTTTATGCTGCATTTTCCCCTCCCTTCAGAACTCTGCTAAATTAGCGGCGGCAAGAGACGGAGACACTGGTAGCAGGGAGCGGATTGCCGGCGCCTCAAGCAAGCCCTGCCGAATAAATGCTTCTATTGCCCTCCTCCAAGACTCACAGGCACGCCGTGATCACTCAAAGTGCCACCTCTTTTACAGGTGGCTGAAACAGAGGCAAAGTAACTTGGTCTAATATCGCACGACAGTGTGTGAGCCACAACTAGAACCCACGTACCCCACAGCCCAGCTCCTCTGTACCCAAATACGTGACTAACGCCAGTGTGCTGCAGAAATATTTCAACTTTATCTTCGAGACCATTTATATCCTGGAATCCAGACTGCCAGCTGGCTTAGCGCCGGGTGCTTTCGTTTGCAATAAACACGCTACTTTTACCTGACAAGCAGCTATTCCCATGTCTCCCTCCCGACAGGCGTTTTCGTTCCATTCGAAAATTGTTTGCATATGACAGACAGACCTCGCCAAACAGCTTGCTGAGTCAGCGAGTTTTTCCAGTAGCTTGGATCAGCTTGCGGGACAAAGTTATCCCTCAACCTCACGTTGGTTTCCAAAAAGGGGCCAAAGCTGGAGTCTCCATGGCTGCCGTGGCATGCGTTAACTGAACGCAAGCGTCCCAATGTGCCGCTGTTCTGGGCGGCACATACACCACAGACCACCACCACTAACTGGAGCGGGACTGCATGAACACCAGCGCTAAGCCAACTGAAGGGGCAGGGCAATAGAAAGTCTGGCCAATGGTTCCTAGCAAAAGCAGGAGAGAGACTAACAAGCTAATCACCCCCTGAGCTGAAAGGACTAACCCGGAAATGAGGCTGCCCGAGGAACTGGCTATTTGGAAAACATCAAGGCAGTCCACTGCAGAGGTACGCCATGCACCCAGCTCACGTCACTCCCCTGCAATCCAGCATCTCAACCCCAGCAGGCAGCCGGGCCCTCTGTGGGTCCAGCTGGATCAAGAAAGTTCCATGCCATTCCGCGAGCCCTTACCAACTCGGGCCGCCTGCTGCTGTGCGGATGCTGGGATGGTGCAGTGTCCCCTGGGCTCCTTGCTCAAGTTGTTCCCCAGTGCTGGCCTTGCGGCTCTGCCCCACCCGCAGCGGAAAGGTGCATCTCCAGCTGAGAAGCAGCCATGGAGCTGCACGACTGCTGCAGATTTCAGCAGCGTCCAGCATGCTCTGCCACGAGGTGTTCGAACGTGTGAGATCAGCACTGGAAGCCGATTATGCCACTGAAATATTGCACCACACAACGTTCTACCCTATGTTCCCTCTTTGATGTTGGTGCCGCCAGCTAGTACCAGGGTGTGAAAAGCAGAGAAACTTGACACTGCGCAGAGCGGAAGCGGAACCTGGTGGTCAAGGTGCTGGACTTCAATGCTGGGTTCCAAACCCAGCTCTGAAACAGTTACCTAGTCCTCTGCGTCGCACCTGTGACAGAGAGAGCAATCCTTCCCTATTTCACAGAGCGAGGCACTCGCACGACAGAGAGAACGGACTTTGCAGGTAGCAACATCCAGCATCCGACAAGGAAACTAGTGTTGCTAGTTATGTCTGCAAAGCGGACTGTCACAACTCACTACAGAGAAAGGCAAAATTCAGACCGAGGTTCCAGCTCAGCTTCTGTGTCTTATTTACAGGTGCAAGTTTTAAGCATTTGACTTATGGAAGGCCGAGAAGTTAAACTTGAACAAAATGTATTTGTTAAGCGGTGAGATTTTGGGAATTATCCCTTGTTCAGACAAGCTGCTGCCAATTAGCATTTCGCACAGTGGTATCAGGTATTACATACCAATGACTTGTTTAACATGAGCTGAAAGCATCTAATTTGTGATGCGCACTAAACACATCGCTAGAGAATTCTGGTTGCTAAAAAATGTCCTAAAGGGTTTTCAGGTGAAAGATTTTAGCACAAATCCCAGTGACTTAACAGGGCTTGCTCACCTGGATTCCTTGGCTTTATTTAAAAATTCCCTTCAACGACCTCTCAAAAATAAAAGCTGTGCACGTGTACACACACACGCACACACACTATACGTATATACAAACAATCTCAGCAGAAAACATTTCCCTCGTGTATTTCAGGGCCGCCTCCCTGTTCTGCTATTTGTCCAAACTGCTGTTGGAGTACATACTTGGGAAGAGCAGAGCCGCACAGAACAGTACTACTGTGTCGCATGCCAGCGGGAAATCCAGGTGCCTAGAGCCAGGACATACCGGCCTGGAACGATCAGCTGGCAGCGTGTGCTGCATTCTCACTTGTTACAGGCAAAGAATTTTAGGAGGCAAAATTAACAGCCTCTTCTGGGGGAGTTTTCAGTTTCCTATTTTATTATTAATCACACTCCAGACATCAGCCATTTCCTCTCTCCCCTGCAGACCTGACTGCCAGCCCACCCCGCAGCCTTTTTTTTGCACTGGCAGAGAAACCCTTCTCTGTGGCAGTTCTCAAGGCCTCCAGAACAGGGAAGCTAGTGACCCAGATGGGAGAACACAGCCTTGAGTCATAAGCAGCTCATCCTTTGCTCGCGTGTCCTCCCCCATCCCTACTCCTCTGGTTGCTACTGCTGCTTCACTGAGACCCCTGCCTGCAGCAGAACGAGATGCACAGCTGACAAGCTGCAGAGAAACAGTCCCCACGTAGGGCCCAGGATTAAAGCCACTAGCGGTGCTGGCTTCCCACTCACCCCATCTCCCCCAGATGAAACAGCATTTTAAACCCCTCTCTGCGCGCGCGCACACACAATGCATCGTTTTCGACGGGCAGCCTCCGGCCTCTTAGCCGCCACTCACCCAGCGCTCACTGCCAATCCCATTCACCAATAATGCAGGACTGCTCCCCACAGAACATCTCAAGCACCCTGCGCAGCAGGGGTGGGGAACCTTTCTGGGGCCGAGGGCCACTGACCTGTACAAAAAGCAGTCAGGGGCTGCACACAAGTGAGAAGCAGGGAGACTGGAGCACCAGCGCAGGCTCCCCAATACTGGAGGGGGGACCCTGAGCCTTGGGGGCCGGAATCAGGCAAGCCGGGGGCTGCATCTGGCCCCTGGGCTTTAGGTTCCCCACCCCTGCGGTACAGTTTCTAGAATCCCAAGCACAGGAATTTCTGCAAAAATCAACCCCCTTGCCAACTAGCTTTCCCTGCAATTTATCCTATATTCAGCTGCCCCCCCCCCTTTTCAAATCAGTCCTACCCATTACCTCTGTACGTTACATTCCCTACTGTCGGATGCTTGCACCTGCCCATCGTTTGTAGACAGGACACCAAGCATGTTAAATTTAGACTAATCAACTAATCGAATAGTCGATGTCATTTGCATTGACTATTCACCCAGTCGATAAGGGCGCCTCCACCTTTGACATGTAGCAAGTGCTCTGCCAGCTCTCGCTGCATCTCCAAGGTGCACGCGGAGTGGGGAGCACGACCAGCAGGGGACTCAAGCAGGGCCCCGCACTCCCTGCTTTTGAAGCGTACAGGAGTCCCAGGAGGCCTCTTGTAAATTTCAAAAGCAAAGGGAGGCAGGGCCAGTGGGGGGCTGTTTGAGTCCCCAGCTCACCCCAGCCTCCCCACGGCGTGTCTGCTTTTGAAACGTAGCAAGAACCCTGCTCTTGCTACATTTCGAAGGCGGAAGCGCCGCCAGTTCCCCACTGCATCCCTGCCCCTTCTCCCCACGGAGGCGGTGCTGAGGGGAACCAGCTTTTACACCAGCTCCCCCAGCACCGGCTCCGCCTCCCTTGCTGCCTCTCTCTGATAGAGGCAGAAGGGGGGAGCGACTAGTCAACTAGCGTGCCGACTAGTCGCTCCCATCCCCTACTTCTCCAGTCGCTTGCTGGCTCCCCAGAACACGGCCTCCAAAATCTGCACCGGCTTTTCTCTGGCAGCACCAGGGCTTTGTAAGCGCCTTGCTAATTTGACGCTCATGGTCACCCTCAACCTGTTGGCCACTACCTCTTCCTACGGCGGGGTAAGCCACGGAGCACTCACCACAGAACGTGCCTTTCGCTCCATTATGAAGGATCCGAAGGCCTAGTGGTGTTGATACCAGAGCTTAGGCTGGCTCAGCGGCCCCTCGTGAGGTGTGAATTTCTCGGCTGGGCTGCAGGGGAGGGGCATGCGAACTCTGATCTTGGGCTAAAGGATTTGGAGTGTGGGAGGGGTTCTGAACTGAGCATGGGACAGGAAGCTGATGTGCAGGAGGGGGGGCAGGCTCTGGGAGGGAGTTTGGGTGACTCATGGCTAGGGCAGGGATTTGGGGAGCAGGAGGAGTTCTGGATTGGGGCCGGGGTTCGGAATGCAGCCTCCAGCTGGGCACCGCTTACCACAGGTGGCTTCTGGGAGGTGGTGCAGGGGACTAAGGCAGGCTCACCCCTTCCCTGGCCCTGCACCATTCCCAAAAGCAGCCAGCAAACTCTCCCCATTCCTGCGCCTCTCTGCTCTGTGGAGATGGGGTACAGAATGGGGGAAGGGGAACCCTGACATCAGCAACTCGCGCCTCCCCCCCCCCCGTCTTCTTCCCCTGCCGGCACAGCAAGCAAGAGGCTCCCGGGGGTGCAAGGCAGCTCCAAGGCAGAGGGCAGGAGCAGCATAGCAGTGCTGAGAGGAGCAGATGAAGTGCCGGCACTTAGCCTCCTGGCCAAACCTGTCAGAGGCTCCAAGTTCTACCAGTAGATCCCGATTGACTGGTTGGTGACCAGTACTCTACTGCGTACGCACCACAATGGTAACCTACACACCCACAGTGCACCTGCTGAACATTCATCAGTTCAGAGCATCCACGCAGGGGTTCTTAGTTTAGAAGCAGGGATATCAGCGCAGACGGGGCTGTGCCTGCCCCAGTGCAAGCTAAACGAGGTGTAAGCCACAATTAACGGTGCATCAGGGCAAGCACACACATCGTTAGTCACTGCAGCCTCTCTCCCAGGCCATGCCCTCCCGCTGCTCAGCAGGAAAGGACTGTCCCCTGCCCCAAGACGCCTCCAATCCGAGCAGCAGGGGGCTGGTGCGTTCCTGTGATTAGACCAGGCCTTGCCGCCTTTCCTGCACCTGGCCTGGGCTTCTGCAGCCAGGCTGCCCGGCCAGCTGGTAGAGCTACAGGGCGAGCCGCCTGGCAAGGCTGGATCCTTCAGCCCCCGGGCTCGCCCAGCCAGGGAACCCCCCGGCCCCCCTCCCAGAGCAGAGGCCACAGCGTAGACAGAGCTTGTGCCCCCCCCCATCACTGGCCCCCCCCCCGCACCAGAACAGCCTTCGGGGGCAGGGGGAGGGGCAAACTCAGGCTAGGCAGGCCCGGGGTCGGTCGGTCTGACGGGCCCGGGAGAGGGTGGGGGGTCGGTCTGACGGGCCCCGGGGGCCGGTCGGTCGGACAGGCCCGGGGTCGGTCGGTCGGACAGGCCCGGGGTCGGTCGGTCGGTCTGACAGGCCCGGGGGAGGGGGTCTGACTGGCCCGGGGGGAGGGGGTCGGTCGGTCTGACAGGCCCCGGGAGGTGGGGTCTGACAGGCCCGGGGGAGGGGGTGGTCTGACAGGCCCCGGGGGTGGGGGGGGGTCAGTCAGTCTGACAGGCCCGGGGGTCGGGGGTCGGTCGGTCTGACGGGCCCGGGGAGGAGGGTCGGACAGGCCCCGGGGTCGGTCGGTCTGACAGGCCCGGGGGAGGGGCAGGTCTGACAGGCCCCGGGGTCGGTCGGTCTGACAGGCCCCGGGAGGGTGGGGGCCGGTCGGTCTGACAGGCCCGGGGGTCGGGGGTCTGACAGGCCCCGGGGGAGGGGGTCGGTCTGACAGGCCCCGGGGGAGGGGGTCTGACAGGCCCGGGGGAGGGGGGACAGGCCCCGGGGAGGGGGCCGGTCGGACAGGCCGGGGGGTCGGACAGGCCCGGGGAGGGCAGGTCTGACAGGCCCGGGGAGGGGTCTGACGGGCCCCGGGGTCGGTCGGTCTGACAGGCCCGGGGTCGGACAGGCCCGGGGGTCGGCGCGCTCACCCGAAGAGGCCGGCGAGGAAGGACTGGGCGCCGCGCACCTTGCGCTCGGCCTCGGCCAGCAGCTGCAGCGCCTCCTTCTCCTTCCCGGCCGGGTCCATGGCGGGGGGGGGGCCCTGCCGCGAGCGCCGCGTCTCGTCACGTGACCGCGCCAGGCCCGGCGCCCGCCCTCTTGTCACGGGACGGAGGAGAGCCCGCCCCCTCCCGCGCCACGTGACCGTGGAGGGGGCGGTGCCTGGAACACGTGACGCGGGCGCCCCGGGCTGGGCAGGTGGCCCCTGCAGAGCGGTGCTGAGCACCGGTCCCTAGCAAGGTTCCTATGGCCCCAGAGCCAGAGGTAACCCCCGTTGCTATGGAGACAGACCCCAGCAGGGCCCGGGGTAGGATGAGGTACCCGGGCCCTGCGGGGGAGAAGCCCCGCGCGGAGGGGCTCTCCTGGCACAGGCCCTGTACGGAGCAAGATGACCTTAGTCTTCCATGCAGAGACGCCTCCGTCTAACAGTCCCCACCCAGCAGTGGTGGGCAACTCACAGCCCACCTGATCCCACAGGGGTTCCACGGTATGGCCGCCAGAACGTTTTTTACTGTTGCCCACATACTGGGTTGCCAGATTCCGCTGACTTCCCTCTAGTTTTTTTCCTACTGATATTACTAACGTGACACACGTCAAAAAAAAGGGCACATGCAGTGAGGGGTGTGCTGATTGCACACAACATTGACTGAGAGCCCAGTGCTCCCTCTGCCTCCAATCAAAGCGCTACTACGGTGCAATCAGCACACCCTGCAAATTCTAGATACACAAGCGCAATGAGCAATACTACCCTATCCTGGGGCTGTCCTGGTTATGATAATCTTGCAACCCGCTGTGATGGACCACAGTCCAGTTCACTCACTAGCAGAGGTCGCTCATCACTGACCTGTAAGATTGAGCAATTCTTTAGGCCTCTCAGCAGAGAAACCCCAGCAGAGGTTATGTGACCCGGAGCTGCATAGATTCTCATGGAGAGGGAGTGACGAAAGATCCTATGGACATACATCGAAATACCTTTATTCCCTCTGATCTATTTGCAAACATTCATGTTAATGTTTCCAGTGCAGCAGGGTTTTTGTATTTTGTTTTTGCTTATTTTAATATCCTCTGCCATTTTCCAGCTGCTACAGATTTCTCTGTTGCAGTGAAGATCCCATTTGCATGACTGCATGCTTTCAGTCCCTCTGTTTAGCACTGTAGAGGTCAAAGAAACCTTGCCTTGGGAATACTGTAGCTAGGTAGGCCATCATTTCTGACAAGGGAAAGAGTATAAAAGAAATGCAGTTATTAAAAAAACATCCTGACAGAAATTCACAATGACTAAACGTTACTGTACAATGCCTGGGTGAATCTAAAAGGAACACCAAGTGAATTCTTTAAAGATGTATAGTACTGTATTAATAAGGATTGTACAGCAGCAGCAAACAGAAACTATGGGGATGCTCCCTTTCATTCTACATTTTTGGTCTGCTGCTGTTGTATTAAATGTTGCTGCCCAGCTTTCCAGCCCATTGTTATTTGTATTAGGGTGGCACTTACAGGCTTCAACCAAGATTAGGACCCCGTCATGCCAGGTGTTGCACAGACACAAAATAGGAATCAGTCCCTGCCCCCAAAAGTTTATAACCTAGAGGCTTATAACCTTCTATCACACATGGGCATCTGAGGCCTAGAATGCAAAGTGACATTGGGAGTGGGTTGCAGAATCAGCAATGGAACTAAATCTGAGTCCCAAGTCAGTTTCCTTCTCACAAGAAATCTCACATCTTCTTGGGGCTATTGTGCATTGCTGCGTTGAACTTCTAATTCCAAATCCTTTGGCACTGGAGCTGCAGGCAGAAAATGGAGCTTCTATTCATTCTAATATTATTAGACCATGTCCCCATCAGGCTGACTTCTGCTTAAAAAGCAAAATCATGATGCAGCCTGTCATTTTTTATATGCATCATGAATGTACAATGCCACACTGTGCTCTGGTACTATGCACTGCCTGACCCCTTCTGAGAGGACTGCAGGTTGCTTTTTTTTTTTAATGCACACAGCTGCAGGAAAGATTATCCCTAAATATCCTGCAGAGAGCTGGGCGCTATCAGTTCTCAATGATGCCACTGTGAGTTGAAGACACTTGGCAACTCCCATTCTTCAGTTGCTATATTATTTGATTGATATAACAGGTTGGACCGCATTCCTGCAACTGGGTTGACACCACAAAAGCCTAAGGAATTATTGCACTTACAGGACACACCATGGATTAGATGGGACTTTGCACGGTCTCAGTGATCCTGCCTTGAAGTCTTGAGCCTTGCACAGTGGACCACAGCTGCATAAAGGGATATTTAATTAAAGTAGCATGTGCTGAATTAATTAGCTAAAGCCAAATTCTGGGTTTCATAGACTCACAGATTTTAAGGGACCTTTTGATGCTCTAGTCCAACTTCCTGAATAACACAGGCCACAGAATTTGATGCAGCTATTCCTGTACTAAGCCCACAAATGTGTGTTTGGATAAGGCCTCTCTTCCAGAAAAGTCATCAAGTGTGGATGTGAAGACTTCACAAGATGGAGAACATGGAGGTTACTGATCCGTAACTGGCAGTCCTTTGAGATGTGTGGTATCTATCTATATTCCACATGATCTTCATGAGACAGATTTCTAGTAATTAGTGACTGTTGGACTTCACCTGCACAGTTATCCTCCTCATGCTCTGACCGGACGGCATAAGGGGCAGTACAGACTGACACCTCTCCAATTCCCCTTCTTACCGCAACTTGGGAAGATCCAAAGAAGAGGGATAGGAGGGCAGGTAGTGAAATACAGATAGGCTCCACACATCGTGAAGAAACTCTCATTACAGGTAACTTCCATTTCTTCTTCGAGTGTTGGTCCCTATGGGTGCGTCTACACCGCACCCTTAGCTTGAAATAAGCTATGCAATTTGCTCCACACAAATTGCGTAGCTTATTTTGAGTGTATTTCAAAATAGCTTATTTTGTAATTTGGTGCTGTCTACACAGCGCCAAATTTCAAAATAAACTGCTATTCCGAAATGCCCCTTAATCCTCGTGGAACAAGGTTTACAAGGACATTGGAATAGCGCGCCTGTTATTTTGAAAGCTAATTTGAAATATTGGGCGCACTGTCAAGACGTGGAATAGCTATTTTGGGATACCAGAAGTATCCTGAAATAGCGCTGCAGTGTAGCGCTGCAGTGTATGCCACACATGGATGACTGGTAAGCAGTACTCGAACACAATGGAGGCGTGAAGAATAGATGTGTGTAATACTGCTGTCCCAACTGCAGCGGTGGCCTGGACCAATGCAGAATGCGGGGGAGGAATATGTGGCAACTGCTAACAAAGAATGATGCAGCCAGAAATCCACTTAACTAGTGTCACTGACCAGATGTTTGTCCTTGCAATCACTCCACTATAGCAACAAATCACCCAGGTAATGTCCTAATCAGTTTTGTTCTTTACAGATAAAATGCCCAAACCTGTCTGACATCAAGAGAATGAAGTCTCTCCTCTCCTCTCCGGAGGCATGAAGATTTGGAAAGAATACCAGCAAGGGAATAAGTTGATTCATATGACATTCAAAAATTAGCTTGGGGATGAATTTCAGGTGCAGCTGAAGAGAACCCTTCTCCTTGTGAAAAATGATGGTGGGTAAGCCACAAGGGCTTGCTGGCTCTGGCTGACGGGGATGGTAATCTGCATGGAGAGGCAGGACACTGAATACATAGCTAGTGGTTTAACGGCTGATTTAGAGTGTACAGAGAGTATGAAGTTGCGTACTATTGTGACGTAGGTTTCGTCACCACTAGGAATGTCCCAACAAGACCTTCGAGGGATCCAGTGGTTGGTGGGTTTGTAAAATGCAGTAGTCTTCTATTGCTGCTATGGACTCGCAGTGACCTAACAGAAAGTCCTGATGTCTTCAGGGTCAAGAGATAGTCTGAAATAGCAGGGATTCCTGTTCATGAGTCCTTGGGCTTAGCAGCTCTGGCCTTTGCCCCTGAGCTTGTGCTTTGCTCATCAATGGAGGCTACTGTATGGCAGGGAAAGGGCGGGTGGGTCACCCTGACTTGGGTCCAACTGAGGTCTCCATAAAGTATTTCTTCAGTCGGAATTCTTATCCGTGGCAGGCTTGGGAGGGAGGAGGGAGAAAGCATCAGATGTACTGAGCAGAGATGTGACCTCTTCAAGGCAACAGAAGCTGTGCTGTGTTGTCTGTCCCTCCTGGAGGAGCAGGGACAGGAGATATAAGACAGATTCTTATACCCCAGGACTTTGGGCACAGTCTTTGTCGGTGGGGAGAAGCTCTCCAAGACAGGCAAGACTAAGCCATACTAACTATGCTATAATGTTAAAGCTCTAACAACACTAATACCAAAAACTATGTACAATTATATTTACAGCTTCTGAAGACAACGACACAGGTAGTTACAGGCACAGAGGATTCCATCCCAGACTACGTGGCAATAAGAAGGACCTGGAGAGGCACTGATCCCCTAATTACCTTAGTTCAAGGAGGACAAGTGCACAGGTGCGGAGCAATGGACACATTAACTTGCTCGAATTCTCTGGTTTCGGGGTCATGCCGTGCACAGGTGATTTGTGGTAGCACCCAGGAGGTGCACTGCCGTCCCGTGCCCCTGCCAAAATGTTGATTGATAAATGGGGTGCTCCCTCATGTCTCCTCCCTGCTCCTTTGGGTAGCCCTCCCTGCACCCCGTTCCCGCCTAGGCACCCATGATGGCGTGCATGTGTACCCCCGTGTCAGATATACCTAGGGACCTGCATTTGAAGAAGCACCACTTCTCCCTTTGGAAGTTTTTTTTCCCAATGGCTAATTATCCACACTTTAAAATTTGTGTCTTATTAACTGGCTATCCAAGAACAGAATTTTGGTCCTTGATGTTGAAATCATTGACGATTAATTGGTTTATTTTGTACAGTGCACTGAAGATGCAGAGGTATTATTATAAATATGAACCATAAGACCCCCCTACCCTGTTTGTACACAAGCATAAGTTTGTATGCATCTGTGCTCTGATGTGCCTGCAGGTTCGTTGCCATCCAAGAATACATCCATTTAAGTTCAGATCACTTTTCATCCCAGTGTGAACTTTTGAGAGGAGCCCTAAATGAATTACTTCCAGATGAAAGGTTAGGTATCCCATTTCACTGCACAGAGCTCAGAGACTGCAAACAACCCACCAGCCCGTATTATGCCCATGGTAACAAAGCAGTGAGTATACACTATCATATGCCTGCTTGTTTCTTCATTTGTCTAAGTCTTGTTTCACTCTATGCACTCTAGGATATTTTTCTGTGCTGAACACAATACCTAAAATTTACAAGTGTTTTAAAGCAGGGGAGGTAAAATAGTGATTCTTATAGCAAATTAACCTTGAGATTATTTTCCAGGCAGGGCTTCTTTGACTACAGCCTCTGCATATGACCAGCTGGAGGTTTTTAAAAGTGACGTCACCACTTCGGTTATTTCCACGGTCATCCGGCGCTCCTTTAACAATACAACGCGACTCTCGATGCATTGTGCAGCACCTACCGTGCAAACGGCACGGCATGTCCTCCCCTCCTCGTAAGGCTTTGCAGAGTTAAATGAGGCAATTGCAGTAATGAATAGCAGCAGAGGGCAGGAAGAAATGAGGAGGCATTAGCATAAGAGATAAGCCTGGCTTGGACTTTTAAAAGACTCTCATGTCAAGCATGCTGAAACAGGTGCAAACCATGCAGAGACTGCAATTTTCGCTTGAAAATATGTCTTGCTCCCTTTGCTTCTTGCTGTCAAAGATGACCTAGCTAGCTTAGGTTTTTATATAGCCTCTATCACCATGGTATCTAATGTCGTCAAGAGATCTCGTGGTTGTAAAATAATAAATAGGTATTTCTAGCCACCCAGGAAATGCCACATCATTTGACATGCAGCTTTCCTGTGAAATCTTCTGCACTATTTGGAGTGCGTGTAACCAAGCGTTTTATAGGTGACACAGTAGAGTCCTGATTGCAGAGCTTTCTGTCCAAATAATATTTACATGCATGATTTATGATGCCTTGGAGGCTTGTTGGTCGTTGCAGGTTGTTGCCAGATGGCCCCTCCTCCTTGCCTGGAACGCTGCAGTGCAGTTGTAGATATCAGCTGCGTAAAAGATCACCTGTTAAAATAAGCTGCTTCTGTAAGCATCCCTTCTGATACTGACATAGGCAGAATGCTGGGCTTTAGCTTTTGAATATGACAGAAGGTGGGAGGTAAAGGAGATTTAGAAGTCAGTACTTCACAGTGCACGACTCAGTGCTAGGAAATCAGAACCCTTTGCCAATGCAGGAAACCCCCCAATGGTCAGATCTCTTACAGAGGTTTTCCTTGGACACACCCATGTCTAGCCCTGCTATGCACCTGTTTATAGGACTGTTCCATTTTCTTGGGTTCTAACATGGCCGCCCATCACGGAGATATGGGAGCACCGACACAGAACAGACTGCATAAGGGAGAGCAATTTCCTCCACTGCAGGAACTACTGGGCGAAATTCCATGCCCTGTGCTATGCAGTAGCTCCAGCTAGATGAGTGCAGTGACCCGGAGATCTACAAATACACTGGCGGAAATGTTTACTGTACAACGAAGGCAAAATTCATGGCTGCCGGGGGCTACATTAGCACTAGTTATTACCATAGGAGAGAAGAACCAGGGCCAGATACTGATCTCACTTACAGCACTGTAAATCCTGTGGAGCCAAGAACAGAATCTGGCCCCCGCGCCAGCCACCCGCTTACTTGCCTAAGGCAGCAGTGAAGGGACCTGCCCCTTGTCGTTCTAATGATTGATCAATGTGTTTCCCCCCTTAAGAGCAAAATGGCAGATGTAAACTCCAAGAGGGCATCTCAGTTCTTGCAGAAATGTATTAAGCCGGAGGACAGTGGAGGGGACGCACAGCCCAAAGAGGAGATAATAGAAGAACCGCCTATGCCTGTCATCACTCAGACATACCCTCAGACAGTGCAAGGTACGTGCATTTTGCTGGCCTCTTTGTGATAATGAATTGTGCAGCGATGTCATTATGTTGTTATCTGCCTCAGGCTTGGCTGTGAAGAGCCAGGTCCCCGTGTACGGCGCTGTATAAATAATGGTCACACTTCACAGGAAGGGAACATTTTAAAGTAGTTTCCAAAAGATGAATAGATGTTATAACAGTTGATTAACCATTTGTTAAAGAGTCTCACAAGCCAACAGGTTATTCATAACCACCTCTATATGTTAGGAGCCATTCATGTCTGTAGCATGCTTGTAACATCAATGAAACCGGTATAAAGTATTTATAAATGCATCCCTGTTATATAAAGTGGGACCCAAATGGTACTATTAGAGCTTCACAACTAAAACCAAACATGTACAACTCATTTCTGCATGCTGCTGTGCAGTATGCTGAGCAGACCAACTTAGTTCCACATGGCACCAAGGAGCTCGGGAAGGTTGGCTGAACCAGACAGCTTCCACACCAACTCCTGAACTTACACACGTAATACTGGTCTCCCAGCATGCTCAATATAGATCCCTTTCCTACAACTCTACCGTCCCTGTCCTTTATTTGTATTCCTCGGAAGCTTGAGGCATGGTTTGCCTGCTGAGATCAACTGGACACATCTCACTTAATCAATTCCCTACTTTTGCATGGGGCTCTGGTATTGATGGCACCCTGGGCTCTCGTGTTCTCTGCCTGTGGCACAGTTTTAAGGCCTGGAGAGTGAAACGCTTTGGTCTAACTGAAGTAACTGGGCTCAACACAGGGGTATTTGGGTGACATTTATAGTTTGTGATGTAAAGGAGATCAGACTAGGCAGCTCCTTCTGGCCTGACTCTCTATGCAGTCATGAAATTACCATGCTTTCAGAGGTTGGGAGGGGGCTAGTACAAGTTTTTGGATGATATTAATAGTGACTTTGGCTTTTCTCCTCCCCCCAGAGGAAATATCAATGGTGTTCAACACCTACAGCGTGGCAACCAATCTCGGCCCCGCCGCCAGGAGGAAGAGAGAGAAAGGTGCGAATCACGATGGCACAAACACCTCCCTTTACGTGGACCGCCGCAAGTCCAAGGTGTGGAACTACTACACCAAGCTGGGAGACGCCTATGTCGAGTGCAACGTGTGCAAGAAGCAGCTCTCCTTCCACAACAGCACCACCACCATGCGGGAGCACCTGGTGAGAAAGCACAGCATTCGTGACACTTTGCTTTCGCAGCTGAAGGATGACCAGGCTTCTGAGTCTGACTACATGGCTCAGGAGAACATGATAAAGAGGTCCCGGCAGATGACACCAGAAAACTACATGTACCATGCTGCGTCCTGCTCGGAACCGAGGACTGATGTGATTCTGGAATTGGTGCTTGAAATGATATTCCGTGACCTCCACCCTCTTTCTGTGGTGAAAGACAAGGGGTTTGGCCTCCTCATTGGGTATCTAGAGCCTAATTTTACCCTCCCATCTCCTATTCAGCTCTCCAGCATGCTGTGGCATAGATACAATGTGGTGAAGCAGCACCTGGAGCGCTATTTGCAAACAGCCCAATCCATAGTCATCTGCGTGGAGTTCTGGGTGTCCCAGCCCAACCAGACATACTTGACAATCACGGCCAACTTCATCGATGGAGAGTGGCGCCGGGCAAGATGTATCCTGGAAACCCTGCTAGTGCACGAGACTAAAGGAGAGGGTGATTTAGGAGAGAAGCTCTACAGCATCCTGTCAGAGTTTGGGCTATCAAATAAGTCCATTTTCTGTGTGATGCATGATACCCTGCAGAACACAATGATGAATTCGCAGCAGCTCAAGAGGGTTTATGGCTGGACCAGCCTGTGCTGTGCTGCCCACATACTGCACTTGTGCATCAAGGCAGGGCTGGAGATCGAACAGGTGCAAGAGACTCTGACTGCTGCCCGGGGCATCGTGAGCTACTTCCAACAGGATGCAAAAGCCACCTGCTCGCTGAACAGCAAGTTGGAAGCGATCAACAAAACTAAGTTGAAGCTGGTGATGGATGTGGGGTCTCGCTGGATAACTACCATCGAGATGTGCGAGAGCCTCCTGGACCTCAAATGGGCAATCATGTCCTTGCTGGAGGAACATCCCAAAGGGACACTGGCTGTGCAGAACTTGGCTGACCACCAATGGAAGCTCTTGCAGGACCTGGTGCCAGTCATGAGAACGATTAAGATCGCCACATCGTTCTTGCGTGAGGAGCAGAACATCTCCATCTCTTCCCTGATGCCTTGCATACACGGTATCGTCGCTGCCATTGGGCAGCAGTTGGAAGAGTCCAGTGATGTCATCAAGATGGTGGTGGGCAACATCAGGTCAGAGCTGATGCAGCGCTGGAGTATGTCGGAGGACGAGAAGGTGCTGGAAAGCCCTGCGATTATTGCCTCATTTCTAGACCCCCGTTTCAAGGAGATGAGGTTCCTGAGCCCCAGCCTGAGGAGTGAGCTGCATAAGAGAGTCAAGAATATGCTGTCACAGGTCTTCAACCACCAGTCCCCATCTTCTACCCAGTTCTGGGTGCCAAACTCAGATTACAAAGCGGAGGTAGGAGAAGCAGGGAGCCAGCTGTCGGCTCATAAAGACAGAGGCCCAAGTGGCCAGTTCCAGAGCATGTATGACATCCTTTTGGGGAAAGACCCAACAGAGAGCATGCCCGAAATCCATCAGCAGCTGGAAAACTACATTGTGGAGCCTCTCTGCAAACGCAGCACCAATCCGCTGGACTGGTGGAAAACCAATGAGCACCGCTTCCCCGCCGTGGCAAGATTAGGCAGGCAGTATCTTTCCATACCAGCCACTGTCGTGCTGCCAGACCAGGCCTTTGCTGCCAACGAGAGCACGCTGGAGCATCGGAGAGCAGTCCTCGCCCCTGAAAATCTGGACCAAATTCTGTTCTTGCACCAAAATTTTGATTTTTTGGAATCAATGAGAAACAGTAATGAGATGCGGGGCAGAAATCCACATGTCCAGTATTGAAATGCAGCAGGGGTGGGGGGGAGTTCAGAGGTGATGTGTAATAGTGTGTAATGCGTGTCTACCTTTTTGGTGGGATTTTGGAAAAATGTCTGGCCAACTTCATTGCCATTGAAACGATCCTTTGATGTCAATGGAAACAGAGTTAAGCCAATGCTGAGTGTTTCTCCAAAACCCTCCCTACATGTACAACCCCGTTTTTGTAACCACTTTGTGACCGTTTCATCCAACTCAAATACAACGTAATTCAAGAGCTGAAAGAAAATATAAGTTCTACCAATTTGGACTTCATAGCCTCACCTCTGAATATGGCCCTCGGGTGTACTAGTAAAATCCTAAAGGATATAAAAATTCACATTGTAGCAACCTTTTTACAAAAGAAACGTCAAATATATTAATATATATAAATGTTAAACTATTCACTGCTGCATGGATCCTACTGCTGCCTAGTCTAAAGCTGTGAGTTTTCATGAACCAGGCCACTGTCCATTATTTTGAGATGTTATTCAAGTTGCACTGATGGCTAAAAGCTTCAGCCCTCAGAGCTACTCTCCTCTTTACCAACAGGTTGTTCTTGGTAACAGAGAGAAGCAAAGTTGTTCACCGAGGGCAGCCCTCAACAACACATCATCCAATGGGTCACTACACTGGAAGACAAATCCTGTCTGTTGTCAGTTTTCAGAGCTTGTAGTTGGCTAGGCTGGGGGGGAAGAGAGAGCAGAAAACCTCCCAGAAGTTCCACATAAAGGGGCAGCACCTCCGCTGGTACAATAAATCAACCGAGTTATGCTGATTTACATCAGCTGATGAGCTGGTCCATAAACTCGATTCTTCCCTCACACGCCTATTTTAAAGCCATGTAACTCTATCTTCAGTGGAGATATTCCTGTCTTACACTGATCTAAGTGGCTAAAGAACTGGATCATAGGAATTTTGCATCAGTTTAATTAAAGGGGGATTTTAAACTGCTTCAAGACCATGTGTGCATGGGCAATGTGTGATCCTCCTGCCCCTAACCCCTATCTGCTGGAACCCTGAACGCCTCCTCCCAAATCCCAATCTACCAGCTCCATGAGCACTGGGCCATCCCCAGCATCGGTTCCCAGGACCAGGTCGGCTTTAGCGCTACCTCCAGAACTGAGTTGGGCATCAGTTGGGGGAGAGGACGGAGTATGGGCAGGGCCAGGGCTTGGCTTAGGAGAGGTTTGGTCTCCCCTGGCCTATTATACTCACCATCCATCCCTGTGTGAATACAGAGTTCAATTGTAACTGGTTTATATCAATGTAACTTATGTTGGTACATTTACAGGCACATGCTAAATAAGTATGACCAATTTTAAATCATTACACAGATATTCACAGTGGTTTGCACCTACTGAACTAAACAGGATTTTAACTTTTTTTTTAAAGTTAAACCAGTGAAACTTCTATGTATAGACAAGGCTTGGGGGTGCGACAGGCTTCAAAGTGAAGAGTACACTGAGCTAGCGGGAGGCAGGTTATGCTGATGCACTGTTCGAGGCTTTGTGTTTGTATTTTCAGAAGACAGCCGGTCGTACTTTAAGGGTTCCCATTGCAGCCACGAAGCTAGAAAGCTCTCTAGCATCTTTAAACTTTAAAAAAAAAAAAAAAAACCCTTAAATTCTGCAAAAGATAATTGGCAAATTTCCAGAAAAACTGTCCTACTTGCCATCGGTGAGTACGTTTCTCAAGCCTTTGACCTGAACATTGCTGCTTCAGTAAATGGCTACAGAAGAGCATTTTGACTAGTATGAGGAAGGATTTCATCATCTAGCCTCGTAAAACAACCTCCAACCCAGCAACACAATCTATTTTCCGGTTCTTACACAATGGTGGGGGGGGGGGAACCCTAGTTCTGTTTTACTCGCCGTCCAAGCAAAAGAAATCCAACAACAACGCCACTTCACAGTTCTGCATGATTCTATTGCTTGTGCAAACAATGTGATAGAGGAAACTGGTGCAATACTTCATGACCCACTATGGTGCTTCACAAGATTCTGAAATATTGACAGTGGGACTTGTAGACCGCTGATAAGATTTATAACAAATCAAACAGACCTTTAGTTTCATTGCTGGATCTTCTGCCGTTCTTATCACTGTAGTATCTGAGTGTCTTCCAATGATAAAATAAACAAGGGGACTGACATGTCATGTGTGGCTCTCATTCTATTACTCTCCCCTGGGGGGAAAGTGCATGAGACTAAAAATAAAAGGAAGAAGGGCTAGTGTGCTATATGTTATTATTTGTGGTGGTCATGTTGAAGAAGTGAGGCTACATTTGAATTGGAAGATGGCGAGGTTTGAAATTGCTCTGAATTCCTGCAGAGATGGCAAATTCCACAGCCTTGGATGAGCCCTGAGAACGTTCCACCTCATGCATAAAGGAGAGTCGTCGTTCCGACAGACAATGCCAGTGTTCCAAATAGGCCAAGTGGTCAGCTGTACTGACCGTCAGTTTTAATAGTCTTAAGATGCTAAAAAAATACCTTGGTGTCACAACCAATATCAAAGTAACTGTAGTAAAAAACAAAGTTCGGCTGTGATTGGATCTGTGGTGCAATTTTTAAAAACTCTTCTCTATCACTTGTAATTTCCAATTAACTAGTAAGCTCAGTTTACTCATGGGAATGGAAGACCTGCAAATTTGTTATTCCCACAGAGGCTGTTGGCTCCATGAAACCCTTTTGTTTTAATTTAGCATTTGCTCTACCTGAGAGAAGCTATGCTTTTTATTAAACCCCAAAGAAACATCCATTCCATTTTAGGTGGGTGTGCCCCCTCCTGTCATCAGAGATTTCTGCCTTAGAGGTATCCGTAGGGCCACATGTGGCACACTCTGGTGGTGGCGGCTGGCCCTGCACTCTCCAGGTTCCTTCTTGTTGGCAATTCTGACAGTGGGATAGGAAAGTGGGAAAATGGACATGAGCAACACATCCCGAAGAAAAACAGTTACAAAAAGGTAGGGAACCGTTTCTTCTTCTTCAAATGCTTGTTCATGTTAGTTCCATTTTAGGTGACTCACAAGCTGTAACCTAGGCGACTTGGAGTTGGATGTTCCTCTGTACCAGCAGTGAAAGGAATAGTGACTCGAATCAGGGTTTCTGCACGTTCTAGGCAGGAATCTCATCGGGGACCTAGGCCTTTTGGCTAGCAAGCTGGGGTGCTGTGCTAGGGTCTGAAGTCACAGTGAGAGAGATCTGCCAGTCTATGCTGCTGCACCCCAATGGACTTGCTTTATAGTGCCAAGGATGGAGCCCCCTCTCTCTCCAGCATGGCACCTGTGAAGCCAGTCAGCTTTGCACTTCAGCCACCAGAACCACTTAGGGCACTGAAGGCCCCATTCTAGGCCCCCAGGGTGGGGGATAAGTCCCTGGCCTGGCTTGGGGGTCTTACTGTAGCGATCCCACCTTGAAGCCCTAAAACAGATACATGGCCTGACACAGGTCCTTTGCCCGTAGGCCCTCTGTTCTTTGGCGCCGAGGGGCTCTGCTGCTTTCTGGGCAATGGCGAAGGGGCGCAGTGCCGGGCTGAGTTTGGTGCTGGTGATGCGCTCTGCACTGAAACCAAGTGTACTCAGCCACGGACGGTTCTGACACAGGACAAACAGCCACCTCCATTAGTACGGCTCTCAAGCAACTATCCCATTCCTGCTGGGACACATAGGACACTTGTCCTTCCTGTGGCTTTGAGACAACTGTCCTGTGGATCACTGATGGGCACTGGCCTGCTGCATGTTGAAGCCAGGCAAGAGAGGCATAAGTCCCTGCTGCTAACTAATAACAATACTTAAGAACTACTTAACTAATGCTATCAACCAACTATTTACAAAAGCCCTAAGAGATGGAGCCCACTGAGACAAGAATAAACCACTTACCCCCTTGCTAAACAAGGAAAGGTACTTCGACTAACCACCAAGTGTGACAAGAAGGAACAGTGAGGGTGAAGGGCACCGCACAGAAGCACCTCTGCAGAGGGCACCACAGCCAGCCCTACAGATTCTACTAAGGTAGAAATCTCCAACAAATGCGCACGTGGGCGCATGCAGACTTAAAATGAAATCAACATCACATGAGCAAGCACTTGAAGAAGAACTTTAGTTTGGCCTTTACCAGCCTCTGCTCACCTGGCCTGTCACAAGTTTGTAAGGCATTTTAAGATCCAAGCAGATATAGTAATGATAATGACTTCTCTGTATACCTCATCCACCCAATAACTGTATGAAGCTGGCACAGCGTATTATTTAAACACACAGATGCATAAGATTCCATGGCCAGAAGGGACCGTTGTGATCCTGTAGTCTGACCCAATGTACAACACAGACCACAGATTAGAACTTCCCCAAAGTCACTTCTAAGCAGATTTTTAAGAAAAACATACAGACTTAAAAACTGTCAGTGACGGAGAATCCACTTTGATAAGTTGCTCCACTGGTTAATAACTTTCAATGTTAAAAAAGTACACCTCATTTCCAGTCTGAGTTGTCTGGCTTCAACTCGTAGCTCCTGGATTGGTTTGCGCCTTTCTCTGCTAGACTGAAGAGCATTATTAAATATTTGTTCCCCACCTAGGTACTCACAGACTGTAATCAAGTCATCCCTTAGCATTCTCTTTGTTATGTGAAATAAGTCTGATTCTTTCAACTCTAACATCCATGTCCTGTTCCATCAACATAGTATAACTAGTTTTGAAATAACCGGCAAAAGCAGTATAACAACTTTTACAACTAGAGCTCAAGAACCCAATTTAATAAGCTATGCAGTGAGCACATACAAAATAACAATACACAAATCATCACAGGACTACATATTAAATCTGAAACGCAGGGCATGACCATCACGTTCCAGCAAAAAAGATATTAAATACAATGGCAATTTCTCATTGATTTTCCTATTCTGAGCTTTTCTAACAACAGCAACTAAACCCAGAAACTGATGATAAGAAACAAGGGCTATCCACATCCAACTTTTAAATGGAGGCAAGAGGGCTTTTTTTAAATTAAACTAAAGCAAAAGTACAGAGCCTCTCATATTTGTAAAACAGCTATTTTACAGTCAACAACAACTATATTTTTTCAACCATGCATAATTGTAATTTAATGCCAGGCATGCATACTTAATTGAACACACAGGTCCTTGCTGTGTTAATGTAAGTGAAGATCATTTAATGCCTTCATGTCTCTTTTTAGTTAAACTTGACGCCAACAATGTTGTATTGGTGCTATGCTAAAAACATGCAAATAGATGATGGCACCCTACTGTATACTAATAGTTACAACTCGCCTTTCAGTACCTTCAAGTAGAGGTTTCTTTTCAGTCTCATCCGGTGCTTCTGCACTAGGAAAAACGGTGCATGTTTTCTGCAGTGCCAACAATGGTACAAGCTGAAGTGTGGGTTGGGCGTTCTGTCGTGTCAGCTAACCCTGCTCAGAGCTGATCAGATGCTAAAAACCATTTGCATATTTTCCAAGTTTTGATAAGATTTCTACCACTGATACCCTGAAATCGCAGTTTCCCAGTTACCATTGGAGAAGGTCAATGTCTGAGTTTGTTTCTTTCATCTTTGGCTCATTTTTTAATGTTTTATGGGCCACTTAATATTTATTAGTGGCTCCATCTGCTCCTGCACGCGGTGGCATTTCATGTGAGCATTCCGACTTTTTATCTTGTCGAACACCCTACAAGTGGACAGAAAACAAGGGCCAGTTGTTAGTTTTCTTAAGGAGGCTAAACAGAATGGGAGTCCCACATAAAAGCTTTCCCTAGGAAATGAGTAAGAGACCCCCTTTAGTTTTCCTCTTAATTTTAGGGTGTGCAATGCACATGGAAGTGAGAGCCCAACATACAGTGAGATACAGGTTAGTTTTATGGAAGCTGTTCTGGGCAGCTTTGCAACTGCACCTCAGTTTTGACCCACAGCACTGCTTGGTAGTCTCCTCCCACAATCAGTTATGTCATTACAACTCAGTCCCTAGCTGTAATACTTTCTCTTCCTTTCCAGTGCAGCTTGAACAGGACCTACAAGTCATGTTGCACTGTGGTAAAAGACACATTTGTTTTGTAATGAAAGCAGACATGGAATTCGACCTCCAAGAAAAGGGAGATGATCACAAATTTGTTGGCAACAGCCAAAGGACCTATTTATTTTAGTCATATGATTCTCCCACAACATCAATGGCAGCCATGGAGCTAAACCCCCCTACATCTCTTTAAACATGCAGGGGTTAGGCTGCAGATGAAATCAGCCATGAATCTACAGCAGTGTTTCGCAAAGTGGTCCGCAGAGCCACTCCAAGAAAGCTGTCAACGGGCCACTACGATTTGTTTATTTACCGGTACTGTAGCAGCCCACTAGCAGCCTTCTCAGAGTAGTTCCGCGGACCACTTTGAGAAACACTGATCTACAGCTTCAGGGTTCATTCATTGAAAGGAACATAAGCAACTTTGGTAAAATATGTTTTTACCTCAAATCATTTTGCCTTTTACAGTTAGAAATGACACCTAACATTACAACGGGAAAGAGATCAGAGGAAGAAAACACTTTCCTCCATCTTTTCTCTTTTTCCCCCTTTTTTTAAAACTTTGCACACAGTTTTGTTGTTTCATTTTTGCCCATTTCCCATTTGTGCGGGTCTTTCATGCTGAAATGGGTGAGAAAAAATATATTTTTTAAAGTTCTCCATGGTCATAAAATCACACAAATTGGCTAAGGAGGTTCAGGGAGAGATGCACCATGCAGTTAGCTCATTTTTTAAAATCCTATTTTATATTTTAAAATAACTGGTGCACCTTTAATTAAGAATGTTTTATTTATAAATAAAACTGAATTAATTAGACATGTAGAAATCACTGAGCAAAGCAAGATTAACAATATACCCCTACCTTTCACACTCTTTACATGGAAATGAACCCTGATAGTCTGTGCTCCCAGGCTGGTCCGGCGTTCCCCTCTGACTGCATGCTGGACTGTATGTCTTGTGTGATGCTTTTTTGTAATTCTTTGACTTTATCTTCATACCTTGTCTAGGCAGATAGCCATGCATTTTCTTTGGGCTGCACACACTCTGCAAATTATGGAATATTTGTTAAAATAGTAAATTCCACTTATTGACAACAAACCCAAATAAATAGTCATCCATTTCCATCACTATTCTGGATAATCTGTTGTCTCCAGGATGACCAGATCTGCAGATCTTATCATTTGAAGAAAAGAAATTTCAGGTACCCATGAATACATTTTCCTATTCTTCATCATGCCACGGTCACAGATCTGTTGCAAGGCATTTTAATAACTGTGTGCCTCCAGGATCATCCCCTGGGCACTGAGGTGTAGAGAAGACTTCTGTCACAAGACAGGAAATGACATTGAGTAATACTGGATGACCAATATGCAGAACTTGATGAATTAATGTTTGCCCAGTAGATCTCAGAACAAAAGTTAAGACTGCTCTGCCCAGAGACTGTTAGTGTCCCAAAGGATTTGACTCTAACGCTTGACTGAAGGAGGAATATTTATTGAATTTATTTAGAGAATAAATGTTCTAGCAGTTCTGAGGACTACTAATCTGAATGAAAGGTACAATGCTGAGTCTGGTTAGAGTAAGCTTCCAACTTCAAATGAAAAACTCATCTCACTGGCCATCATAAGGCTTACACTAATGGACAGGCAGACTAATGACACCTATCTGTTTGGGTAGAGCTTAAGGAACAGAATGAGGTTCCAAGGTTGAACTTTATGGCCTTGCAAAGTTAGAATAAGGTTAATGCCCTAAGGAAACATTTAATGTTGGTATTTGTACATAACTTTGTCGTCTTCAACATGCTGAGAACATTTTACCACAGAGGTCCGACCTTTGGCTTAGGCACACGTAGGCATCTACGTAGGCAGGGCTACTCCAGGCTGTTTCACTGGCTTAACATGGTAGTTAAAGTGTGGACTTTCCAAGAGTCAGTAGACTAAGTTCAATATGCTGACCTCTCCTTTGGAATCCATGAGCACAATAATCACTTCATCCAACTATTCAGTTATACCATGCCCAGAAGAATCTGCCCAAGCAGAGGGTCCGGACATTTCCACATCTGATCTGTCGTGGTGGCACTCTGTGAAGGTGACCTAATTGCTTTCTGTGATGAGATAACTGGCTCTGTGGCTATGGGAAAGCCTCCGAGGTAAGGCAGAAAAAACTGGAGAGAACTTGAGGAGGTGAGACATTTTCCTGCTTCCAAGGACTGGTAGGCTTTGTTCCACTCCCAAGCTTCAAGCAGGCTGAAGTACTCATTGTATTGGATCTATGGATCTCAGCACCAAAAACGGGCTTGGTTCTCATTAACATCTAAGGCTCTTTACACTGCTCTGCAACTTTAAAAGGGCCACAGTATAAATGAGAATCATGCTTAATGGGACTCAAGTATATTTAAAGTTAAGCTCAGTGCTTTCTCGAACACGGACAAACACAGACAAGTACTTAAGGTTTTCCTGACCTGGGGCCTAAAGTCTTGCCTACACTAGTTTTTTTGGCACCGCTGCCTGCGTCAGCTCAGCTCCACCAGTAGTACTGGTGTATTCAAGGCATGGCCAGGCACTGCCGTTTTAAGCATCATGTCATGGGGAGCTGCTTTGAGCAGGGTCAGACAACAATGCCACACATGGAGCCCTGTCTATACTAGTGCTCCTATCATTGCTAACACCAGTACAGCTGAACCTGTGACAGCCGCTGTGGATAACTGTTGCCAAAAACCCCTGGTTCAGACACCTCTAAAATGCCCTGGCTGCCAGAGTGCCTCAGATCCAGGTTCTGAGTGCCTTCTGCAAGGTTAAAAGAACACTTCATTCTTACTGAAGCAACAGGAGGTGAAGGGGGCTCAGCTCGATTGTAGGATTGACCCTATCGCATTACAACTTCCCATCATTGAGTATTTTGGTGAAACCATGACAGACACATACACACCTGAGCCAAAGGCACTGATATCAATGAGGCTCTTTCCATTAATTTCAAATGGCTCTGGATCAAGTCCACTATCCTGATCAACTACCATAGTGATAGGTTAAGATTAGTGGCCACAAACCTCTACAAGTGTATACTGGCAGAGCTCCATTGAGTGTAATGGAACTGTGCTAATCTACACCAGCAGAGAACACAGCTCCAAGCTTTCTGTTGTCTTCCGCAGGATAAAGGAAACACTTCTATGTTTAACATTTGGAGTTTTACGGTTCTATGGGCTTCCCCAGACCCTTCAGATTACCATTTGCTTGGAGTGAAGATACTAAAGCTCCTATAGTCAAGCCATTCCCACAGAGTCTCTTTTTCTGCTGCTGTATTGCTGCTAGGGCTGGTATTCATAAAGCACAGATACCAGTGCTGAACGTATACATTCTGTCTTACCTACAGACCTAAACTCACAGGAACCAACCTGGAATACTTGTTAAAAATCCAGTCCAGACTACATTTTCCAGGCACCAAACTACCATACACAGTCACACTGAGGTGAATATATTTATACCATACATGAATCAGAAGGTCTCTGTGTGCTTCTGAACATTTAAATAGGCACATAAATACCTTTACAGATCGGGCCCTTGCTGCACTGATGCCAGGTGCTCATCAGGTTTCTGCTGCAAAAATTGTTCTGGTAAATCTTATTCCCTACGTGCAGTCATGACACGGCTCAGTAATGCGTGTGCGCTGTGTCATGTACCTGGCAGGCTTCTGCAGAACACTGGCACGTCAAAGGTGCCACTACGACATCAGCAGTGACAAGCTGAATGCTGACAGCACTACTAACGAGGAACTAGGGATTATTTTGAGGACTAATTAGGAGCGAAGAGTTGTCTTAATTCTCTTGTTTTAATTAGCCATGGTATCATAAAGTCAAGAGCAAATATTGCTACATAACCTCCTACAAGAGTAATGGGAAATGTGAGGCATAGTACAAAATGCTAACTATTGAACATGGTTTGTTTGGGATTTTTTTTTTCAATATTATTCCATAGTTCTCTGCAAGTTAAACAAGGGTAGCATCAGAATGTTAACTAGGGAAGTGTTTCCTGAAAACAGCTCGCTGCACTCATGGACTCCACATCTCCTAAGGCAGTGGAATATCTTTAAATTGAAAATCTGAATCTCAGACAGATTCCCCAAGCAGTCTTTTTCTACCTTTTCTTCAGTCTTTTCTACCTCATCCTTCTCTTTGAACCTTCTTTCTATCACTTACTTTTGGTCGACTGAAGTCGAATTTTATTATTTTTTTCCAGATATAGTAATATTCAACACACTGGGACACATTCTTAGTCTGAATCTATCAGGAAAAAACAGAAGTAATCCACAGTTAGTATATCAGACTATCGTTATTTGTGCAAAATACAACACAAAACCGGTGTCTGGGGGGGACTGTATTCACTCTCACCAACAATGGGTGTCCAGACACTGCAACGGCAGGAGCCACATAAGCACCTAGAAACATACATTTCTGATATCTGCTCGGCCCAAGACTAGGAGCCAATCTGAGAGGTTTAATTAATGTATGTTTGTAACATGCTTTAATAGTCTTTAATACAATTTCATGCTGCTTCAGCTGCAGTAAAGTAGTGTGCCTGAGCCCAATTCCCCTTCTTAGAAAAGACAGGAGGCTGCTGGCAAGGCATTCCCCCAGAGGGCTCTGGGCCTGGTTTCCCGCCTGGGTTGATACAGCCCAAATTTGGTAACCTTCCTGTTAGATTCCCCACAACAACAGCACAGAATTGCCTAAAGTTACTTGGACATATTGCTGCTTGCACATATGTGGTATAGCACACCAGGCTGTGACTTAGTCCCCCTTGGACTAGGTTGGCCCAAGTTTACAGGCCAAACCAAAACCACCTGGACAGACTGGTCGCTCTTACACCGCAGGCTCTTGAGTCCTTCTGGCAGTGGCATGACTCACAAGCAGTGTGTGCAGAAGTGTCCTTCTCCAGACTTCAGCAAACACTGTGGTGGGGAATCTGCTGAGATCTTCTATGATGGCCCTCATGACAAGGAAACAAGCTTCCAGAAGAAAAACCCTGGCCTACATGGATCTAGCAGGGCTCTGATTAACTCCCACTGAGAAGGTAGAGTTTAAGTTGATGTTACCGTGTTCAGAATGAGTCTGATCCTGAGGAACATGGTCCTGCACACAGGCCCAGCCTTAGGGCAAGGCGAGCAAGGCGCTTGCCTTGGGCCCTGCGCCTTCAGGGCCCCGCACTCGCCCGCCTGGCTGCTCGCTTGCTGCCCTGGCTGGGAGCCACCTGGCCACGCAGTACAGCCAACCACAACATGCCGCCTTGGGCCCTGCAAACTCTTTGGCCGGGCCTGCCTCCACATGGGCCCAAGATTGGCCCTTGATTAGCCAGTTGTTCAGATTGGGGGATACCTGCACTGGCTGCTTCCAAAGGAGGCCATGTACTTGGTGAACACGCAAGGGCTTGCTAAGAGGTCGAAGGGGAAGACCATGAACTGATAGTGGGGTACTGTTTACCACACACTGAATGATGGAGATGTGAAAGTACGTGTCGTTCAAGTCAAGGGCAGCATGCCAGTCCCCCGAATCCAGAGAGGGGAATAACCGAGGCCAGGGAGACCACACAGAACTTCAACTTCTTCATGAATCTGTCGAGGTTTTGCAAGTCTAAAATAGGCCTGAGCCCTCTCTTGGCCTTTGGGATTAGGAAATAACAGGAGTAGAAACCTTTGCCCCGGAGCGCTAGAGGAACCTCCACTATCGCTCTGACTTGTAGAAATGTTTGCACCTCCTGTACTAGAAGTTACTCATAATAAAGGTCCCTGAAGAGGGCTGGGGAGGGTCAGTGGGTAGGTGGGAGAAAACAGAATGGGAGAGAACATTATTCAGCCCCAAGCATGGTGGAAATGGAATAGACAATTCACAAAAGGGGGGGAGGATCCAGGATGTGGACTGGGTGCACCTTCAAAAGGTTTACTTGGAAGCCCGGGATTGCCTTGTCAAGCCCTGGCCCTGGTTAGAAGAGGACTGTGGAGGACTCTGCCTGTTTCTCCTACCCCCTTTCCTGCTATAATCCGAAGTACCGCTTGCAGATTAGCAATTTGATGCTAGAGCCCCCTGGTGGATAGCTGAAGAAGTCCAGCTTCTTTGCCTCCGGATTTTGACAGTTCTGTGTGTGCAGCCAGAGTCAATGATGTGAGTTTTGCCTGAGCAGGAGCTGAGTGTCCCAGCACGGGACATACTCCCCGGGCACCATGTCGCTCCACAGCTCTAACAGTTGGCAAACGGTCTCAGTTCTTCTCTGCTTCGTATACAACACCAGAGTGCAACTCACGTCAAAAGGATGCCAAATTTGTCTTGGGTTTTGGAGAGTGGCGGTGCCGCGAGTCTTTGGGGGACAGGTCTTTTGCCGGGGCTGTGGCCTCCCTTACAAGGCAGGTGCCCTGCACACTGCACTGCTGGGCTTTGGTGCTGACATGGGTGGTGCTATGTAGGGCCAGGGCCGGATTAAGGCATGGGCTAGCCGGGCAGCTGCCCAGGGCGCCAACCTATGGGGGGCACCTGATGGCAGCTGTAAGGGGCATGCAGCACCCCTTACAGCTGCTATCAGGCGCTGCGCGCCCGGCTCCCAGATCGCAGGCTGCAGCAGCTCCCAGCAGCCACCTTGCAGTGGCCGCCCGGGGCGGGGGCCGTGTTAACCCCCGCAGCACCGGCCAGCAGTGCCCTTCCCCCTGCGGCCGCAGGGACCTGCACGGCCAGGCTCAGCCTGCCCCGGGCGGCCCCGGGCTGCGCACCAGTGGCGGTAGCTGGGCCAGGCCGGGCCGGGCATGTGTGTCCTGCCGCTGCCAGCTCCGCGCGCCCTTCCCCATGTGCTGGGTGGGGGCGGGGCCGTGCATGCCCCCTCCCCCACGTGCCGGCACAGGGGCAGGGCCACACATGCGCCCTCCCCCACATGCCAGCGTGGGGCCGCGCATGTGCCCTCCCCCAACCCGGGGCGCAATTAAACCGTCTGCCCGGGGCGCCGGAATGGCTCAGTCCGGCCCTGCATAAGGCCCGGGGTGAAAAGCTAACTCCATAAGGAGGAGCTTAAGTCTCAAGATCCCCTCCCTTTTTGTTCTTGGTTGGAAGCTCCTGCAAATCTTACCCTTATTGGTCTGATGGGCTTCCCCCAAACACTTGAAGCAGGAGTCGTGAGGCTCTCCCTTGGGCATAGACTTCTAACAAGACCCACAGGGTTTGAAGCTTGAGACTAAGGCATGCCCTGGTCCCCAAAGGGGAGAGTGTGCAGGGGCCAACCTGCAGTAAAGGCTTAACTACCAACTAACTACACTGAAGACTAGCAACACTATTACCCCCCCATGCTTTATGAAAATTGGGTTATGAATATGAATATGCATAACTCGAAAATGCGTTAGACAAAATACCTCATGTAGCCTATCAGTTTTAATCTTACAATCTGCTGAATGTGCATATCCGATTTCTGTGCATGTATCACGTTTGTATGTAAAGTTAGAAAAATGAAGTGTGTTTATAGTTCTAAATGTGCTCACAAGGGCCATTAGTGATACTTCAGGTTCTTAATGACTCAGTTCTCAAACCAAAGACTTGCCAATGGTCATGTTTGTCCTATAAGCCCAAACTGTGGTTGGCCCTAGAAAGACATGTGACCATGCCATCTGGTACTGGAATCCATCTTGAACCTGGTATTTTCCCATGGGGATGGGGGATGCCAAACAAAAGATTCTCGTCCTGGGAGAAAGTCAATCTAAGACTATGTCGACACTACACTTTTCTTCTGGAAAAAGCTACGTAAATTGCAAACCGCTATTTGCATATTTTTGTCTGCTTCTTTTTTCAGAAGAGGCTTTTCCGACATTTGGCCTGTCTACACTGGGCCAAATGTCAGAAAAAAACCCTTTTTCAGAACATCCCTTCTTCCTTGTAAAATAAGGTTTACAGGGATGCCAAAAAAGTGCATCTGCTCTTCCGGAAAAAAATTCAGAAGAGCAGACGTGTTCCCTGGATGCGGCAGAGTTTTTCTGGGATAACTCTGTAGTGTAGACATAACCTAAATAATGAGAAAAACTTAAAAAACAACCAATAGTCTGGTAGCACTTTAAAGACTAACAAAACATGTTGATGGTATCATGAGCTCTCGTGGGCACAGCCCACTTCTTCAGATGACCAGAGAAGCAATCTACCTATGTCTTCAGCTGGCCTTTGAAACTGCCTGGCTCACCCTCCAAGAATACAAAGAACTTTGAAGAAGCTCTAGATCCAAGCTGATGTAAAGATCAACTCTGATTTGAAGCTCTTCACTGAAGATAAGAACAGCTGTTTAAGGTAAGAATCTGCATGTAACAAGTTTCTTGGTGGATAAGAACTAGCTAAATGGTTTTTGTTCATTTTAATTTACTAACTTGCTTTGATCTGACTGTTTCACTTGCAACCACATAAATCTTACTTTTTATACTTAATAAAAACACTTCTGTTTATTAACAAGTGCAGTGTAAATAACTGTTACCTGGGGGGACCAACCACTGTGCATTCAGTTGGAGTTTTGCTCTCACGTGGGGGTTGGTTTCCTGTGTGCTGAAAACTGAATCCTCCCAGAGCTGAACTGGATCAGTGCGTTGCTCTCCAGGGGGACAGTAACCCCAGCTCTGTGCCTTATCTAGGGGAGACCAGAGGATCTGGCCCAGGAGGACAGGGAGGTGGGGAGCCCGCAAGAGCCAGAAGGTGGGCATCAGTGGCATGATCAGCATGCCAGGAGACAACCCCAAGGGGGCTTCTGTGACTTCAACCTGTCACAAATACTATGTGAATAAACTACTTACAAGACCAAGAAAGCGAATGCTAGGGAACTGTTTGCCCCAGGCGACAGAAAGCCCCAACCACCTCACTGGCAGTAAGAAGGAACTGAAGCAACAGCAGGTCAGCAGGGACCTATATACAGCTCCCCAAAGGCACCACTCCAGGGGGCTCCACAGCTGATCCAACGGGTACTGCTACCCTAATAATGACACGGACTGCAGCAGCACATTTGGCTTTGTATTGCCTCCAGGAATTGCTTCTCCATGTCCCTTTTTCCATGGAGTATTTTTTTTTTTGGGAGGGTCATACCAATGAGGTCCCTGGAAACTGCAATGCTGTCTTTGGCCACTACAATCTCCTTGGAGAGCAATCTGTCTGATTTTCTCTCCATGCTCAAATGCTGCCTCCACCTCTCTGCTATTTTAAATGACACGTGAAAACATTTCATCCTGAGTTTTCCTTTTTCTCTCCCTCAGGTTAGGCAACTACTCAGCCATTGACAAAAGCCCTGTCCTTGAGCATCTGGTTGGTTGGTGCACATGCCATGTCGGAGTTAAAAATTCACAATCACTACTCATATTGTAGAGAGGCTGTGATGGCATTTTTTTCTTATATGCATATCTGGCTTCTCTCCCTGAGATTCTTTCCAGTCTCAGGAGAACCTCAGCCATGTGTACTGGCATTTCTGTCTGTGCAGTGCATGCAGTGTGACCCTGCCATTGTGCCTGGGACGCTGGCCAGGAGGAGAGACAGAGGTGAGGTTGGGAATGATATTCCTGTTCTGGCATTGGAGTTTTGCTGTGCTTTGGAGGTGCTTATATGGTGTGAGAGGGGACACCAGGGCCAACAGGGGAGTGAGCCATACAGTAATACCCTTTACATTCCATTTTGGCTGTCCTGGCTCTGCAGGACCTGAGACAGGTAAGGAGGAAGCAGAGAAGTGACTTAATAAAAAAGACAAAGGGCACACCAGTGAGATGCCACACTCAAGTTATTCACCAAGATAGCCCCCCATAAGTGCTACAGAAGCAGAAGGGAATTGCAGACTGTACCAGGAATAACCATGCAGCTTTTCCTCATAATCTACAAACAACAACTAAGCAATTTCTCAGTCTTACATTTTGCTTTATCTCCCCTGTATGGGGGGACACGGTGAAAAATCAGAGAAAAATTGATAGGGTTCTGTGATGATTGCCTGAAGCATTTGCTTTTACCAGTCGAACTCTGTGTAAGTGTGTGAAAAGCTGTTAAGAGTTTTGTTATCCTCACAGCAAAGCATATTTACTATAAGAATGTGTGTTACAAGGCATTTATACTCAGCAGGGAATTGTACTCTTTGTAGCTTTATGGGCAAGCAATGTGCATGTCTACCTCACACAAAGTGAGAGCACTAACCAAACTGCTTTTCCTTTAATCACTGTCTCAATAAACTAGTGCAATTTGCACAAAAGAATGTTTTCATTATTTGAATCTGCTGGGGGGAGAGGCTGAAGCTGCGCTGTGCTGCCAACCACCATTCTGAGCTAGAGAATGGGGTGGGGGAGGTTGTTGGTACAGACAGCCTTCCATAGCATGGGCCTGAAAATGGTTAGTAGTCAGAGTTTCAGCATGAGATCGAGGTCAACTGCCCAGCTGCAGTCGCTGCCATTTTGGAAAGATATATGGTGGAGGGGAGAACAGGCAGCCTGGGCTGGAGGCAGGGATCTTGGACTCACGCCTGTCTACAATGGGACACCTAGAACAGAAATGGCACAGCAGGGCAGTTTAACAATAATCAATTAAAACTTATATATTAAATTTCTAATCAATAAAAACACACATGCCAAGGTTCCCTCCATAGGATCTGGTCTGGGTTGCTGTCTGGGAATCATGCAAGCTGGCTGCCATCAGGGTCATGAGTCTTGAAGAGACCCTGACTTTCCAGGGAGATCTCTTTACTTGCCGCCTCATGCTCATTTCACAATGAATTTTGTTGGTCTTGCCAGTCATTCTAAGAGATGAGGTGGCAGGGAGAAAGCAGGATCCACAGACCACAAGGTTCAAGTGGTCATGTAGTTATGTAAAGTCCTGTCCAACTCCTCAAAACCTGGACAAGTTACATGTCCTCTGCCGTGCTTTTTCCTTTATTGGACTAATGGTTGCTTGTGATAGAGACAAGCTTTTGAGATGACACAGAGCTCTTCTAAGCTTGTCTCTCTCAATAAGAGAAGTTGGTTTAACAAAAGATATTACTCACTCGCCTCGTCTCTCTAATATTCTGGTATTAGCACAGCTGCAACAACACTACATACAGCAGATTTCTTCCTGTCAACTTTAGTTTTAACATAAGTGCTCCTGAGCTATTTGCTCTTTATTTGGCAATTTTTGTCTTCTCGGTCATACTTCTTGAGGACATCTACCTAGCAATATCCACAAGATCATTATTCTGGCCACATGAGCTTCCTGTATTGATGCTTCTCCCCAGATGGTGATGAAATCCAGGGTCTCAACTCAGCTCCAAGTATCTGCTCAAGGCATTTTGTAAGGCTTCTGGAATATTATTGCCACTAATGTGATATACTCAAAAATTGAGACACAAAAAGACAGAATCTGGCACCTTTCCTGTTTATAAACAGGGGAGGGGACAACTGAATGAACTGACCCCAGAGCAGCGGAGAGAACACAGATTAACAGATAGGTCAGTAATTGTCGCTTATGTGGGATACTCAATGGAAGACTGCCAGGGTGGACAATACATCAGACTAACTTGAATTTTTGCAAAGTCAGTTCAATTTGAAAAAAGACTTCAGAGTTCATGATAAACGTGGAGTCAGAGAGATATATTGTGTGTACACAAGGATTTTCAAACAGGATTAATTTGACTTAATCCAGTTTAAATTGCCTGTGTAGACAAGCCCTTAGCCTCATCTCTTTGAACCCCTCACTCCAATAAACTCTTTTTTTCATTTGCTTCGGATTCTTTTTGGGAAACAACAACATTTTGTCTTTGAGAAAGAGTGTACCAATAACTCCTTTAATTAATCCATGAAGGAGTTTTAGTAATCTGAAAAAAAAAATAACCTCTGCCTAGAGGTCTTACCTTCTTCTGTATCAGGTAAAAATCTTTTTTATGCAGACAAAAAGCTTTTTTAAACAACTGTTTCTCAACAGGTGTCCAAACATCTGAACCTAGTGGTAATAAGATGCAAATTATTAGATCACATTGCATGCTTAATGGACCATAACACAAAATTAAAACACTTGATTATTCATGTACACATTTTTCTCTCTCAGGGAAACTTAATTCCAGTCTATCAAAAACAGCAATCAGTAATATGTTATAAATGTCTGAAAAACTCCAATTACTACTACTATACCACATACTATAAAATATATGCACCACTGAAAAGAATACCACACGATAGTAAGCATCGATCATTGCCATGTTTCAGCATACTTTTCCCATTGGGTGTCACTGCAGGGCAGTGCATGCTAAAAAGTCATGCTGTCACAGGAGAACCAAGGAGCTGAACATAAAAAAACAGTATAAACAAGGTTAAAATTGAAGAGGTGATCACATTTTATAGCACTTCAGGGCAAGAATCTTTTGTTTGCATTTTTAAATGCATGTAGTTTTAAAGCAGAATTGAAGGCAAACCACAGTGTTATCAAATTATTGCATGACTATTAGAACCCCAGTTCACTGATCCCAATGTACAGATTTTGTTTTTAATTTACCTGCATAATGATAATTAGCAAGAGCGTGGGATGGAGCTTTCTGAGGTCCTCTGAACAGCAGCATCTCTAGGGCCTCCTGCAACAATTTAATCCAGAATATAATCAGAGCCCTCAAAAGTGAAGCAGGGAGGTGAGTTTTGTTCTCAGCTATGCTGATGTAAATCCGCTGACTTTACTGATTCATGCCAGCATCACTGGCTATGTTCATGTAAAATTACACTCTCTAGGGGGCTAATCCAAAACCTACTGAAGCCCATGGGAGTTTTTCCACTGATTTTAATGGCTTTAATTCATGCCTCAAGTGAATGAAGAAAAAAACATATTGCACAAACATCTTGTGGAGAAAGAAGCAGTGTGCTGCCATGTTAGGAGGGGTTCTGTGCTTCCATCATTTTGTGCCATCTATGCTAGTGAAAAGCAGCTACACGGCAACGTAAGACCACACCCAGCTAGGAACATCCCAGGATGAGGAGTCTTCTCTGCCTGGCACTAAGGCATACTCCCCCTCAGGAATCTCCGACAGAAAAGACGCACCATGGGCATCTGGGGGCACGTTGCAGGCCGGAGGGTATAGCCATAGTGTTCTATAGGAGCCACTGTTCCTGGAAGCCCAATGACTTAGTGAAAGCCAAAAGGCTGCTCTAACCTGCGTATTTAAACTCATGTAAATCCATCCCTGTTCAGGAAAGCACATTGGAAAAGAGAAGACTGAAAGGTTAGCGGTTTTCAGGTTAGCAGTTTTCAGGTATCTAAAAGGGTGTCACAGGGAGGAGGGAGAAAAATTGTTCTCCTTGGCCTCTGGTGATAGGAGAAGATGCAATGGGCTTAAACTGCAGCAAGAGAGGTTTAGGTTGCACATTAGGAAAAACTTCCTAACTGTCAGGGTGGTTAAACACTGGAATAAATTACCTAGAGAGGTTGTGGAATCTCCATCTCTGGAGATATTTAAGAGCAGATTGGATAGACAATCATCAGGGATGATCTAGAGTGATTGTTCCTGCCGTGAGGGCAGGGGGACTGGACTTGATGATCTCTCGAGATCCCTTCCAGTTCTAGTGTTCTATGTTTCTATGAAATATAATCCCATTGACTTCAATAGAACTTAAGTATAATCTTAAACACATTCATGTTTTTATTTGAATAGGTTTGTGTTCCTGAATCAGGGACATAGAAAAGAACAGAAATGAATCGTTGGCTGAACTCAGTGAAAACCCAAAGCAGTATTCAATAAGCTAAAGTGGAATAGCAATGGGGGTGTGTGGCTGATCCTGCATCCACCGACATCCATGGAGGTTAATATTTTCTCCAGTGGAAATAATGATAAATCTTTCTTGATGGCTGTGACCGTGCACATGGGGTGGACCTGACGTCCCGGGACCCTAGCCCCTTACGGCTCCGGGCGTCACGCCCCCCTGTGCCCGGACAACCAGCTCCTCGGAGGCTGGCAGCATCAATAATCTTTAACGGTCGTTTCGTTGATTCTCTCGTCCACACGAGACGGAGGAGAGAGGGGGGCCCGGGCCTGCCCTCACTCATGGGCCCCAGCCCAGGGCCCTAAGGACTTGGACCACGCTGCGGTCCAACTCCAGCTGGCGGGGCTGCCCGCCTAAACTCGCCAGCCCACGGGCTAAGTTCACCGCCCTGCCCTGGGCTACTTCCTCTCTCCTCGTCCTCCAGTGCTGATCACCCCCCCTTCCAAGGTGGCCCCTACCGGCTCCCTCGCTGCTCCCTGCGGAGCTTCTCTCGGCACCCTCCAGCCTTGCCTGGGTCTGCGCTTGCGCCGCCGTGGCCTGCCTGGGCGCCCCTCGCTCTCTCCCTTCGCTCTGCCCGGGCGGCTTTTAAACCTCCCGCCGCCCGGGACGTCGGGCCGGACGTCACCCTGACGTTACCGATGCCGCCCTGACCCCACGCCGATGTGACATGGGGTTGACTCCTCCCCCCTCCCTCTGTTGCCGGGCTCGCGTTCCCCAGCCGTGCCGCGGCACTGGTGCATCCGGCGCACCGCCGGTAAGGACTCCCTGGTAATGCTACCAGGGCGTTTACCCCCTGGGTTCCAGTGCGGGGCTTCGGGGCCCCGTCACAATGGCCTATGAAATATGGCAGCACCACAAGTAGTAGTCAATAATTTTAAGATACAGAGATTCAGATAGTGACAATAGGATTCAGAAGGCTTCATTTAAGTTTAGAAATGCTGAGTCAAATTCTACTCTTAGTTGCAAGATGTGTAAATCAGAACCTAAAGGAATTACTTCAAATTCACACCAGCTGAACTTGGTCAATTATTACCGACAACTCAATAGCTACCTTACCAGAATATTGCCTTGTGCTTCATGCAGACAATGCAGGGCTAGTTCTAGATTGGTCCCTCCCCCGGGCATCGCACTGGAGCAGGCCACGTTTAATAGTCCTGTTACTGCATCCACAGTCCAAAAGCAGAGTCAAATTCCGAGATGGAAATAGGAAACGTGCATGAAAATATTAACAGAAAAGAACAATTGCAACACTCAGATGGGCCACCAATAAAACACTGAAAGAATGGCAAAATGTCTCATCTCTGTTTTAAACATGGCTTTGTCTCTGCTAAATCAGCGGACTTTAGCAAAACATCTCCTCTTTCAAAGTCACTGTAGATTAATTGGGACTAACAGAGATGTTCATGACTTTTTGTAATGGAGAGAGGCGAGGCGAGCGAAAGCCCTATGGCTGTCTAATTTGTTTGCTCCAGCTCTACCAAAACTAAGCATATCACTTGTCTGTAATACAATTGTGTTGAAAAGAAGGTCAAAAAAATTAACATTTTCCACAGCACAATGTAGTTAATGAGGGAGACAATGAAATGAAAAAAAAAGCAAGGTTGCAATTACATCAAAACCATTTCCAATCATAAAATCTTGGGATAGTCTTGAGATAAAACTTTTAAGACACCTCTGTCCTGTGTTTCCTGGTTGGTTGTGATGTCTCCCCAAGGTTTCCACACTAATGATGCTGCATGTTCATCATTTTCTAAAAGTGCTCTATCCTGGAGGTTTGGTATCTCTGCCTGAAACCGGTTTCCAATGTTAATATGTCTAAAATAATAAAAAGTGGGGGTTGGGAAAAATGAATTGGGAACAAATATAACTCATTAAGAATGCAGGTACACACAAACACACACACGACAATACAGCATTTCAAAGCGTATGAATGAGCAAGATGCAGTGTGATAAAAGTTATTTATGCTGTGCACAAATGTCTTTGCAAACCATAGCCATGCATCTAATCTGTCCCCAAGTAAACAGCAAGAGACAATTATGTCTACACTGCCTGTGGGACTAAGCTTCCCATCCCATGTTATCAGGCTTGGACTAGCAGCATTTGTGCTATCAGTCTACAATGTAGACTGTGCTTTAAATTTGCAGCTTGAGCTGGAGGGGCTTCTGAGTCTATTGTTCCAGCCCATTCCACAACTTCTAATTGCTGTCTACACTCACATTTCTAGATAGTTCACTAAGCCCTGCTAGCCTGATGCTGTTGACCAGGATCAGGAAGTTTGCTTCTACAGGCTGTACCTGGTGCACTGCTGTATTATTCCAGTTCTGTGCCACTGTAATATCATCTAAAACAACCACAGTTGAACTCAGCCACATCAGGTCGATTTTATAAACAACTAACAGATCCCGGGTCCTTCAGGGCAGGACCTTGGGGATGTGGGTGGGGGGCATACAATGTTTTTATCTCATCAGGTACTAGAAGCTTAACCCAGAATGCAAAGGGGTGACAGGAACTGTGAGACAGCTACCCACGGTGCATCACTGTCAAAGTCGAAAGCAGTCGTGCTATTGGAGATGCTCTCCATTGACCTCATACGCACAGTGAACACACACGTATTTCTCACCTTCGACTATACAATACTGGGTGCTAAAAATCAACCTTAATAAGTTCAATCTCTCTCGTAGTGTAGACATACCCTCAGCATCCAGGACAAGGAGTGAATGAAGCAAAGAGACGGAACACCTTATATCTATGGTGAGTACCTCATGTGGTAAAGCACATTGACAAGACAGGGAAGAAAAGCCTGAACTGAGGTACCTGCGCTACTGTTTGTCTGGGAAAGCCAGTCTTGAAATTCTGCTGCCAGTCTTGAAATTACGAGCTGGTATTTTATATAGAAGAAGAAAACAGTCCAGAGCTGTAGATCGTTCCCAGTGAGAGACATAGCAGTGGGCTTAATAACTGATCTTTGGCTGGATCAAAGTAAGGCTTAGAACAGATGTGTAGTCTCAACTTATGGCCTCATTGCATGGCTTATTTCAATGCTATTTCAAAATAGCTTATTTTGTAATTTGGCACTGCCTACCCAGCGCCAAATTTCAAAATAACTCGCAATTCCGAAATTCCTCTTAACCCTCATGGAACGAGGGTACCAGGATGTAAATTTTGAAATAACGGGCTGCTTCAATAGATGTGGAATAGCTATTTCGGGATACTTCCAGTATCCCGAAATAGCTCCACAGTGTAGACGTATCCATATATATAATGAGCATTCAGTGAAATGTGTATGGTTAAAGCATTTTGTGTGCCTAAACTGTGTGTAAAACTCTTAGGATATCAGTATCTTTTTCACTAGTATTGCTTTTATCTTCCTTAATTCTCAGTCAGCTCTGGCAACATGTGGTTTTCACACTTTTCCCTTATACACAGCTCTAGGGTTTGCTTTTACAGTTCTTGCTCTTGTAAACTGCATGAAACTCCTCAATGGTTTATCTTATTGCAAGATAATCCTTTTATAGATTATCTTGTTACTAGGTATATTTAACTCACATGGTGCAATCTTGTTAACAATGCCCCCTTCCAGATATGTTATCCAGATCTTAGCTTTGCATTACATGCAAACCTACACAACACTGCTATATCCACTGCAGACAGAACTAATAAAGTCTTATTTCATTATTCCACCCACTATTGTAGCGCTGTTACTCTGTCCATGTTACACATCCAATGACAAAGAAGACTCTGTCCTTCCTTAGCTAACCATAGCCCAAACAAAAGGAATATAATATCTATAAAGTTCCTGTTCAACTTTTTTTATTTAACAAGAACTATAATAACTCTCACACTATTAAACTCACTCTGTACTAATAAAGTATTTAAAATTGCTAGCCAAGTATTTCAAATACCACCATCTGTCACCTCTGTTGATAAAAATGCAGTTCACAGAATTACAGCTATTAAAGATGGACATTTATATGGATAATAAGAACACTCAGAGTTATAACAGTAAGGATTTTTAATAAGACAAGCTTTGAGAAGAGTTGTAAGCTCTCTTGCTTCAGGACATAAGCCAATCTAACTAATGTGGGATCAGGAAAAATCTTTCCCTTGTGATGGGTTATGTAATAACTGCTTTCTGACTGGTTTTTACACCTTTCTATGAAGCAAAGGGTAGGAATAAATGGTAAGTTCTCAGACTGGAGACAGATAACTAGTGGGGTCACCCAAGGGTCTGTCCTGGGACTAATCCTATTCAACTCTTTTATAAATGATATAGAGAAAGGGGTAAACAGTGAGGTGGCAAAATTTGCAGATGATACCAAACTGCTTAAGATATTTAAGTCTAATAGACTAGTGGAGCACTGATTGGATCCAGTGTGACAATTCCTATGTTCCTAGATCCTAAAGATGGAAAAGACCTAATATGTCTTAGAATGGGAAGTGACTGTCTAGGAAGGAGTACTGCTGAAAGGGATTTAGGGATCATAGTGTGACACTGTTGCAAAAAAAGCAAACATGATTCTGGGCTGCATGAACAGGAGTGTTGTGAGCAAGACATAAGGGCTGTGTCTACACTGCACCCCTTTTCCGGAAAAGGGATGCAGATGAGACAAGTCGGAATTGCAAATGAAGCAGGGATTTAAATTTTCCCCGCTCCATTTGCGTGAACATGACTGCCGCTTTTTTCCGGCTCGGAGCTTTGACGGAAAAAAGCGCCAGTCTAGACGCGACTCTTGCGGAAAATAAAGCCTTTTCGAAAGATTCCTTATTCCTCTTAAAATCAGGAATAAAAAACATTTTCGCAGGCTGGCATCTGGCGCTTTTCGTCAAGCTCGAGCAGCGGCAGATGTTCCGCAAATGGGCGAAAAAAATCCAGCTTCATTGCAATTCGGCTTGTCTCATCTGCATCCCTTTTCCGGAAAAGGGGTGCAGTGTAGACACAGCCAAGAAGTTATTCTTCCATTCTACTCTGCACTGATTAGGCCTCAACTGGAGTATTGTGTCCAATTCTTGGCACCATACTTCAGAAAAGATGTGGAAAAATTGGAGAAGGTCCAGAGAAGAGCAACAAAAATTATTAAAGGTCTAGAAAACATGACCTCTAAGGGAAGACTGAAAGAATTGGGCTTGTTTAGTTTAGAAAAGAGAAGACTGAGAGGGGACATGATAGCAGTTTTCAAGTACCTAAAAGGGTGTCACAAGGAGAAGGGAGAAAAATTGTTCTTCTTGGCCTCTGAGGATAGAACAAGAAGCAATGGGCTTAAACTGCAGCAAGGGAGGTTTAAGTTGGACATTAGGAAAAGCTTCCTACCTGTCAGGGTAGCTAAACACTGGAATAAATTGCCTAGGGGGGTTGTGGAATCTCCATCGCTGGATATATTTAAGAGCAGGTGAGACTGACACCTGTCAAGACAGTGCTTGGTTCTGCTGAGATGGCAGGGGACTAGACTCAATGACCTCTCAAGGTCCCTTTCCAGTTCTATGATTCTATGTAACATGTTCTACTTTCCCTATTATATGCAGAATTGACACCTGACTGATTGCCTCTAGTACATTAGATTCCTTGTAAATCTGGCACAACAAAAATGTTTAGATAAACAATCATTTTACAAACTGAATTAAAACATTAATTTATTAATTCATACTAGCCAATCTCTCCCTTGTGAGGTAGGTAAGTATTGGTACCATTTTATATACATTAGGAAGCCAAGGGAGAGCGATTAAGTGGGTTGTCCAAAGCAGGGCCAGCTCGAGCCATTCCTGTGCCCCGGGCAGCGGGCACGCGATGCATGCACGGCTCCGTCCCCGGGCGCACGATGCATGCGTGGCTCCGCCCCCGTGCGCGTTGCGCACCCTACAGCTGCAATCGGGTGCCGCGTGGCCCCCGGCCCCTCCCGGGTGCACGGCGCCTGATGGCAGCTCTAGGGGGTGCCGCGCGGCCCCCAACCCCGCGTACCTGATTTCAGCTCTAAGGGGTGCCGTGTGGCCGGGCGCGCGGCGCCCCTCACAGCTGCCATCAGGCGCCCCCCACAGGTTGGCGCTCCGGGCAGCTGCCCGGCTAGCCCCCCCCCCTAATCCGGCCCTGGTCCAAAGCCTCAGAGGGAATCATTGTCAGAAATATTATTAGAATTTTGAAGTTCCTGGCTTCTATCCTGGGCTCAGACCACCCCTCTCCACCTGCCTCACATTCATCCACAACAATATACAACAAAGCACTGAGGCTTGCCTCCCTTGATTCATCTTAGCACATTAACTTCTTTCCTCTTAGACAATCATAGTTATCACAGGAATTAATTCATCCCTATACAAACAAGAAAACAGATTCTCCTGCTAAGGTTTCTGATATGTAAAGTGAGAGGCAGTGGATGAAATTAACAATGGCTAACTAGAAAAGTGGCTATGACAGATGACAGAGCAGGATATCTAAACAGTCTAAGAAAAAAGGAAAAGACACAGAGATCTTTATTATGCTTGCCTCATGCACAGCCCAGTCAATGTTCAATAGGGATAGCACTGGATATTTTGTTGCAACTTCATTTTGGCCAGCGTCTGACATTATCTGGCCAAAAATGCTATTAATCCGGCCAGTGATGCAAGACAGTGAGAGAGCCAGCCAAATGAGGGATTTGTGTGCGGGTGATGGAGGAGGGAGGTGGATGATGTTATTTTAAAAGGCCTTTAAAACATTGTAGTTGCAATAGCCAAGATTATCAGCCTTCTAAAATTGTATTTTCCCTACTATGAATATTTTTCCAAGTTCCTTTTTTAATGGAGGTGTAGAAAAAAGGGATGCATCAGATAAAACGACTTGACAAACATCAGGAATTACACAGTCAAACTTTTTTTAAGGACTCTTTGTATTTCTCCAGTTCCTTTCCTCCAAACACTGAGTGCTTTACAACCATTTAATTAAGGATCACAACACAAATGTGAAGAAGGTATGTGTTACTATTTCTATTCAAGGATGGATAAACTGAGGACACAGAAAAAAGAAGTGAAATTTAAGCATGGTACAGTGGTTAAAACACAATCGCATACTTCCAAATAAGAATATTCTCATTATTAGAAAATTAATAGTAACATAACTCTTATGAACAACGAAGCATCCTGGGGCACCTGAATTTACTGGGGCATAAGCTTTCATGGGCAAAACCCACTTGCACAAAAGCTTATGCCCAAATAAATCTGTTAGGGTATGTCTACACTGCTTTCCTCTTTTGAGAGAGGAATGCAAATGCAGCTGAGCAAAATTGCAAATGAAGCGCAGATTTGAATTTCCCACTCTTCATTTGCAAAATTGCATCCGGGCACTATTTCGAAATACCCTATTTCGAAAAAAGAAACACAGTCCAGATGTGGTTATTTCGAAATTACCCTTAAGCCTCATTTTATAAGGAGTAAGGGTAATTTCGAAGGAAGAGTTTTCTTTCAAAATAACCGCGTCTAGACAGCGTTTCTTTTTTCGAAATAGGGTATTTCGAAATAGCACCCAAACACGATTATGCAAATGAAGAGTGGGAAATTCAAATCCGCGCTTCATTTTCAATTTCGCTCAGCTGCATTTGCATTCCTCTCTCGAAAGAGGAATGCAGTGTAGACATACCCCTCTGTCTTTAAGGTGCCACAGGACTACTTGTTGTTATATGCTCTGAGGCTTTATTCATTCATGTTTGTAAGGCTCTTTTGGATCCTTATATGGAATGGTTTAGAAGTTCAAAGCAGGCCCCAATTCAGCAAAGTACTTAAGAATGTGCATAACACTAAGAACATTAGTAATCCCATTGAAGACAATGGGTCTACTAATGTGCTTAAAGTTAAGCATGTGCTGTATTGGTACCTGAACTTGACAGTAAATTAGTGTCAAAGAACTGAACACAGCAAAATGCATCTAAACCCCTCTTTAACCATTGAACAACAATTCATCCACTTGAAGCACTGTTTTCCACGTCATGTGAGTTCCAGTCTCTCTTTCCCCTGGGATTGTGCTGCCGCTTGGAGCCCAAAGAACAACTTTGCGTCTATGGAATTACAGAAAACATAACAGCCCCATATGCAAATATTTTGCCTGTGTCTTGCTTTTTCAAACTCATGCACTGGGCTCTGTCTTGCATTCAAACTTTCTCACTCATTGACTCAGGCCAATGGTCCAGCTAAGTCTAGTTATCCCATCTGCTTAATAGCCAGTAAAGGATATTGTAGAAGAGAACGGGAAATAGCTCTATTATCATAATGATCTACCCCTGTACAAAACTATAGGACAGATCGAGGCAGCCCCATGCTTTGGGGGCCACGTGGCAGATGCCTCAACCATCCTATGGGTTAGACGGACCTGAGAGATTATGGGGGCCTGGTGTGAGGCAGCAACAGGGGTCACACCACACACTCACCGCAATGGTGGGATCCGAAGTGGCCCGGCAGCCTGCTCTGCTCCACAGCCCTCTCCCAGCTGGCTGCAGTCTGCTTCACTGCAGCAGCAGGAAGCACAGCGCTATGGCAGACTGGGAGGGTGGCAAGGCAGAGCAGGTGCTGGGCTGTTCTGGCTCTCACAGCCACGATGAGTGTGTATGGGGGTGACTAGTGTTCCCTCTAAGTCAGTCAGCTCCCTGCACCAAGCTCCCTGCACCAAGCCCTGAGCTGATTAATCACCTGTGAAGCTGTGCTGCTGCGCTGCTTAGAGGGAACACTGGGGGTGAACCCTGCTGCTAGGTCCTGTAATCCCACAGCTCACATGGCTCAGGGGAAGAGGCAAGGGGGCAAAGCAGTGGTGGGGTGTGGGTAGAGCAGGGGTGGGGCAGGGTAGAGAACTGGCAGGGTGGGGGCAGGACTGCAGCAGGGGGGATACCCCAGGCCCTGCGCCACCCTAGGGATGGCCCTGCTCAGTCACTTGTTTAATGCTACAATACAGAGTAATGGGGAAGGTTTTTTTTTTATTAATTATTACTCTGTCCCTACTTACGGCTTTATGCTGATTTTGGTGTTATCTTTCACAAGAGAGAATCCAAAGTCTCCATCCATTCTGCCTACAAAAATATAAATACAATGAAGATAAACGCATTCACAGGACCCCTTCCCTTGGCCTGACTTGCCATGCTCATCTAAAACCTCTCAAAACCTACCTTGGAATTTTCACAGATTCCAGTGGAACTACTCCCATGACTATGTCTTTCAAGAACAGGCCCTCAACATGGAACAACCTCACCCAATTTTTCGGGAGCTTGAGGGTTTTTTGACCACTCATCACAAGTTCTCATCCAATAGCCATAACAGGCCTTTATTTTAGAATCATAAACGAAATTTAAATACCATACAATATGGAATCTGGAGCCAAATTCTGGCAGGAATTTTATTCCTCCTTTCAGAAACCAGCAGCCAGTACAGGAAGCACAAACTGGAAGATGTCTGCTCCTATTCTTGCTGGCTGTCTATGACAGGAGTTGCAAACTCCTGAGCAGTGCTGTGTACACCCCGAAGTCTGCCAACCACAGATTATACATGCTTTTAGCAGGAATAATCAGACTCTGGAGGAGGGAGAGCTATGCACAAGGCTGCACAGCTGAAAAATACATATGTACACTAACACATGTATTACACTGTTCTGGACTGAAGGTGTGTACACCGCTGTTTTAGGACTGGTAAAATTTGGCACCCAGAATGAGAACATATATAATGACTGAATATTGATGCCTCTATACTAATACTTGTACATTTCGGTGTAACTGTCAAATGCTAGAATGCTTAGACCAACACAACAGACAAGTAGTGCAAGAAACAATGAGGAGTCCTGTGGCACCTTAAAGACCAACACATTTATCTGAGCATAAGCTTTTGTGGGCTGTAGGTCACTTGGTCAGAAGCATGAAGTTCTGACCAAGTGGGCTACAGTCACAGGACTCCTCGTTATTTTTGCTGAAACAGAGTAAAACAGCTACTCCTCTGCTAATTTAGTAGCATTTTACACCCATTCTGCATTACAGTAAATGTCTGCACAAAGGGCACGGCAATAACCTGGGCCCATACAGCTAACGCCAGCAAACTGGATTTCTTTTCATTATATTATATTAATTATTATTATTATTATTAGCTGAATATGAACATTGTGATTTTGATTACCTAGAATGGTACTGTACAGCTTGTTGTAACCAGAACTAGTAGAGGAAGAACAGAGAGTGCTGAAATAAAGCCCTGATCCCTCCCGTATCGGGCTGAGCATAGGAGGCGGGGTATATGGAGAGCTTTGGAATAAGTCTCTCAGGAGGTGGTCAACTATGTAGACCGGTGATCGAAGATTACTCTCATGGCATCCTCCCATGGCTGGCTGCATCTCAGCACACAAGGCCGGAAGAGGTGGAATAAAGAGAGATTTGGGACGAGTTTGCCTCTTCCTCTTTTTTGGGGGCAAGCTTTTCCTGAGGTCCTTCTCATCATGGCTTTCCTTTTCATTAACCTGAGGAGACATTTTATTTGAAATTTTAATTGACCACAGGAACAAGTGTGAGTCTCTGGCATTTAAGATGTGTAGCTTATGGCCAACATGAGACACTTAAAATCATTTAACAGAGGAGAAAGCTTGAAATTACATGGGACTCATCTCATTTGCATGTTTGGATTTTTCTATAATCTCAATTTTGTGATTTATTTCTGGGACTAGTAATTAACAGTGAACATCAAGATTAATGAACAGAGTTAAAGAAAGAAGAGGTTCTGCAGCTCTAATTCATGCAATTAGTCCCATTTAAGTTAATGGAAGTATTCATGTGAGCAAGGAATATAAAACAGAGCCTTACATAAGCTTCCTTGTAATCTTGTAGAGTTGAAAGAGTTATCATTGTGAATTCTTCCTAAAGCGTTCAGATATGCCCTAATTTGCCTTAAATCAAATGATTATCCTACACAATAATCAAATCCACCAAGCAGTGCTGATAGTAAAATAAAGTAAATATTTGCAATGACTTCCTTACAATTTTGCTAGGAAAGCATATCTGCTAACTTCTTAGTTAAAATATTCACCTGCTATTGGTGACAATTACCAGAGAAGGCAATTACTAGCCAAATACAGAGAAAAAATTATGTTTTGAATTTAACAAATTAAATAAACACAGTTTAATGTTGCCTTAACTGTGTAATTGCACATCATAATTCAGATACTTCTCACAATCTTCTACATGGGGTTACTGTATTAACAGATTTATATATTTCCAATGGATTAATCTCATAGATCCTATTCATCAATCCCTTACACTGAAGTGAGATCCACTGCTGTGTAGACAATCACCATTGAAGTGCCACAAATTCTATTTTAAGGGTTTAAGTAGGACCTAAGTGGTGCATAGGCTTTTTCCTAACCGTCTGGGCAGAGATGGATTTCACATACTGGTGAACAACTACTCACAGAATTCATCACCCCAAAGTCAATGTCGACCATTTAAAAAAACACAAATCATAACCCACTTTGTTCCTGGTCTGTTGGTTCACAGCTGTCACAGGTACAGAGACTGGGATGACTAGAGGTGCCACTGGTACATCTTCTAAAGTTTTCTTAATTTCTGATGAAGTGTTTCCATCTCCTAGAGACTTGAGTGACAATTTCTGAGGGTTTAAGTCTTCTGCATTGTACACCTTAACACAAAAAAGACTAATAAATAATGACAATAACAACAGGCATATCTCGTAGCATCTTTCATTGAGAATCTCAAAGTGCTTTGCAAACAATTCTCGCAATACCCCTCTCAGCTACACCACTATTATTATTACTATTTTATATATGGAAAAAAACAAAGACCCAAAGACTTTCTACAAAGTAACATAACAAGTTAGTGACAGACCCAGGAATAAGTAGCAATTCCTTTTTATAACCATTATGCCACACTCCTCTCCAAACTTGCCTCTCAAATCCTAAGTCTAGACTCTGATGCCACAGTAACTGAACTTAAAAATATTCTATTTTATAAAAAAGTGACCAAAAAGCAATATTCCCTATCTACACAGTAGAAAATGTTGTGAGAAACAGCACTCTGGAAACATTACAATTGTTTAAAGTTGCCTACTAAAACAATAGCCACTTGAAGTATGTCTGATATGATATGCCCACAATTCTAGATTCTGGCCTATTATTCTTAAGTTTCAATACAAAAGTTAAGTTGCTTCAAGGCATTTTTATCCCCATAAGCTAAGAACAGGTTTTAAAGAATCTTTGTGACTTTAATTCAAACTCCAATTAACTAACAAGCACTGAGGGATTCAATTTACTTTACCTGCTGTTCTGTCTTCCCAGGTGGCGAATGCCATTGTTCACTTTGGAAACACATATGGCTGTTCAAACCTTTTTCAGTATAGAACAGCTGACTGCAGGTCTTACAAACGAAACCACTTGCATATTTGTTACCATCTGCAGGGACACCACTGGTGTTATTACTAAGCGTGGAAAGCAAGGTAAAAGGATAGAAAATTAACATTATGTAGCTGAACTACTATTTGCAATTTAGTCTCTAATAATATTAGGTGCATGCTTGCATTCCCTTCTTTAGATCTCATTTTATGTCTAGCTGGGAAAGAACTCTCTACAGTTCATTTATCAGTAAACTATGTTAACCAGAGAAAAATCCCCACTGGGACATAAATCATCCATGTTAGAAAGAGTTTTAAACATGAGATGTAGTGGAATGCCCTCTTGAGCATTTACACGCAATGCTGTTACCAAGTATGTATAAATGTCTCTTCCAAAGACAGACACACAAGATGAGCGAGGTAATATCTTTTACTGAACCAACTTCTGTTGGTCACAGAGACAAGCTCCACACCAATTCCTCTAAAAATGACGGCCTGCATTCAAAATTTGGCAAGCATTTTTTTAAGAAGCCATGCATTAAACATGCCATATGGAATTTCTGTAATTCTGATGTTGCCATTGGAAAACATGTTACATGTGATTTGTTTTCCTTTCCTCCCATTCGCCCTGCCCCCCCGAATATTCTGTGCTGAGGAAAGGTGACAAACTGACAACTCTGGAGGCTCAAGTCCTCTATCCACAGGACAAACAAAGTAAAAGCAACTTAAGTCTCTTAACACTATCACACCCACCCCTTTAATTTGGAGGGATTACTTTAGGAGTGAGAATGAGATGGTCCACTCAGTCCTTGTCTCTCACAGGACGAGAAGTGGAGGATGGAGAAAGAGAGGAAACTGACTACCTGAAGAAGTGGGTTGTGCCCACAAAAGCTCATGATACCATCAACATGTTTTGTTAGTCTCTAACAACTATTCATTGTTTAAGTTTTTTCTATTAGGGTGCGTCTAGATTGCAGGGTTTTGGTTTTTTTTGAAAAATGGCCATTTTTCTGAAAAAAACTTAACTTATATCCACACTGCTATTGCGTTATTTCAAAAGTAAATCAAAAGAACAGAGGGGTTTTTCAGACATTGGTAAACCTCATTCTACAAGGAAGAACGCCTTTTCCAAAAGAGCTCTTTCAGAAAAAGGCGTGTGTGGATGTGGAAGAGGGAGTTCTTTTGAAAGAAGAGGAAAGAAGAAAAAGCACAGGTGCTCTGGTGACCACTCCATCCATAGTAATCACAGCTTAAATGCAAGATAGGGTCCATTCAGTGTGGATGCTATCTTTCGAAAAAGCAGATCGCTTTTTCAATGTGCTTTGGCAGTGTGGATGCTCTCTTTCGGAAGAAGTTTTTTTGGAAGATCTCTTCCAGAAAAGCTTTTTCCGAAAGAAGCCTGCAGTCTCTAGACTAACATGGCTACCCCTCTGAAACTTTTGATATGTGGGTGATTGTTTTGATGTGGACACCTGTGTGACATTCTTTTGGGAGTGCCTGGGAAACCCTATATTCCTCGTTTTTATACCATCATGATCTTGTAAGGAATGAAGGAAAGATTATGATCTGCTGAAAGTCATTTCTCTGTCCGTATATATATATATAGCACCAATGCATATGAAATTATGTGAATGTGGTGTATGTCATTAAAACATGATGTAAATTGGACAATCAGCCAGATATTAGCTTCCCAGAGACAACAGCAAGGACAGTAATCAACACCCAGGTCGGATGTCAGTGGCCACTGTCCAGCAAGGGAGCTACAATGCAATGACTCACTTGCACGAGGCCACACCAGGAGATTGCTTAACCTGGCCTGAGGACTCAGCAAGGCCGACCAGACATGCCTGGATTTCTATTTTCCAAGCACATGGTCTGAGGGCATAAAAACCAAACACAGGGGCCTATACTTTGCCTTTCTCCTGCCTCACCATGCTGCAAGCAATAAGGACATTCTGATGACTCCAACAGAGGGAACTGGCCCAAATTTCAAAGGTGAAATCTGTACTATGGACTGCAATATTCAGTAGTGTGAGGGAAAACTGCTTGATCTAGTTGTTGCCTAGTCTAATAGGGTTGTGTGCTTACATTATGCATTTTTATTTTATTTTATTTTGATAACTACTCTGATGTATTGCCTAATTTATAGTCACTTAAATCTATCTTTGTAGTCAGTAAACTTCTTTTACTGTTTATCTTTACCAGTGAATTTGCCTGTAGTGTTTGGTAAATTTGCTCAAATTTTACAAAGGCTGGTGTATTTCTACTTTCCATTGATGAAGTGGTGAACTAATTAATAAACTAGACAATATATTCCTGAGGTACAGTACTGGGAGCTGGGGGGATCTGGCTGGTGCCCATTTCTGTATGATTCATAGGGGACCCTGGGAGTATTAATGCAATCTAGCTGAGTGTAGGGTATCCACATGCAATTGTGCTGCGTGACAGGAGTGCCTGGAGAGGTTGCTGCTGGTTGTGAGCCCAGGCAGGGGAGAGTTCCACAGTCCCAGGCTGCACCCCAGGGGTATCCTATCACAACCTGCTCACTATGAACTGTGACTGTCGGTCATTACTGACCAGGAATGGATTCTCCAGAATCATAATAAACGTCAATGACTTTCTTAACAAAGGAAAATTATTGGCATATCTACCACAGATAGTCTATGTCTAAACTACATTCCTCTTCTGAAAGAGGAATGTAAATGACCCTGATCGAAAATGCATATGAAGCACAGATTTACAAATCTCGCACTTCATTTGCATAATCGTATGAGAGCGGTTTTTCGAAAAAGAAACTGCAGTCTAGATGGGGTTCTTTCGGGGAAAAAAACCTTTTTCGAAAGAACCCATATTCCTCATTTTTTCAGGAGTACAGGTTCTTTAGAAAAAGAGGGTTTTTTTTTTTTGAAAGAACCCCATCTAGACTAGTTTCTTTTTCAAAAAACCCTTTTTCGAAAAAGTGCTCACACACGATTATGCAAATGAAGTGCGAGATTTGTAAATCCGCGTTTCATTTGCATTTTCGATCAGGCTCATTTACATTCCTCTTTCAGAAGAGGAATGTAGTTTAGACATGCCCTTAGTGGCACTGTAGGAAAAGCAGCTGTTTGTGCAGTTCCATGTGAACAGTCTTAATAAAGAATCATATTACATTAATCAATGCACTGTCTATAGAAGAATAAAATCAGTAGTCTATATTCTGCTCAAGCTACACTCGTGTAACGTCACTGAATTCAACTAGGGATGTGATAGTGTATACATGTAAATAGTTAACCAATGAAGGTATCATGGTTACATGCAGCGCCCCCCCCCCCCCCACCATGTTGCTGCCTCTGAGACAGCAGTGCGAGCAGAGCGGGCGGATGACAGGTGGGAGTTCCCCGCATATACTGGCTCCCACAGAGCTGTGGGGGAGGCAGGTGGGAGCCAGTGATCATGGGGAGCCGGCTTTTAAGCAGGGGAGCTGGGTCCTGGCGAGTACCGACAAGGCTTCCTCACAGTAGGAGCTGTTGGTAGCAGGGTGCATAACAGCCCTGGATACTACAGGAAGTGTCAAAAAGGTTCAGACTTAAGCACAGGGTAGCACATAGTTGCATCATCCAACGAGGAACCACAGGAATGAACCCAAAATCACAATTCCTCCCCTCCTTTTCCAGGGAGAAGTAGGCTCTGACACTCCCTTCCAGGGAACAGTTCACTTCTTTATTCAACAAACAATCAACTTTACTGGCTGGCACATAGGAAGATATACCGCAGCTTACTTGGAGGTGGAATACCAGGTGGGCAGCCCCTGCTCTCTAACCCAGTACCGCAGCTGCCAGAGAGATAAGTTCTAAGTAGCTGAACAGAGGGAGTGGAAAGGGAGCAACAGAGGATCAGGACACAAACTTGCTATAGAATAAATTACTGGTCATAAAATTATCCATCCAGTACTTTCCTCTCTGCTCCTATAATACATTTCAAAGGCTGGCTACTCATTGGCTACGTCTAGACTGGCATGATTTTCCGCAAACGCTTTTAACGGAAAAGTTTTTCCATTAAAAGTATTTATGAAAGAGCGTCTAGATTAGCACGGACGCTTTGCGCAAAAGCACTTTTATGCGGAAAAGCGTCGCTAATCTAGACGCTTTGCAAGAAAGCCCCAATCGCCATTTTAGCCAGCGGGGCCTTTTTGCGCAAAACAATACTGGGTTGTCTACACTGGCCCTCTTGCGCAAAAGCATTTGCGCAAGAGGGCTTTTGCCCAAACGGGAGCGTCATTGTATTTGCGCAAGAAGCACTGATTTTGTACATTACAAAGTCAGTGCTCTTGCGCAAATTCAAGCGGCCAGTGTAGACAGCTGGCAAGTTTTTCCGCAAAAGCAGCTGCTTTTGCGGAAAAACTTGCCAGTCTAGACACAGCCATTGTGGATAGAATTCAGCACAACACCTGGGCTCAACTTAAGATCCAATTAAGCTCTTTTTGCACAGTGGTGAATCTCTTTTAATTTTATCTTAAATCTGCTTTTCATTCTTTTCATTGCAAACCCTCATTCATTATGGAAATGCGTGAAAAGAAAAGGACTGGTCAGTTTTTATTACCTTTGTAATAACCTTCAATACTGCACTCAACTATCCCTCTGTCATACTTAAGATAAGTTACGATATAGCTTTCATGCTTACAGATTAGAGTCTGAAAATAGTTTTATGAAAGCTTTGTGGCTCTAATTCAAACATCAATTAATTAGCATAATCCTAAAGCTAGCAAAAAAAAAAAAAAAAAAAAAAGGATATGTAAAAATCCAACCCTAAGGGAACAAATGCATCATTTGGACTTACTGCTAACCACACTTGAAGCCAAACCTAAATGTACAAATAAAAAACTGTCACACTATTTTATCTGAAGCTCTGTTAAGACTACAGTGTACCCTGCTTACCATCCAGCTGATCCAGCTGACAAGTTTTCTTCCCTCACTGCATTAGTAAGGCTGTAAATATTTCCACCCTGCAGTTTAAAAAAAATCAAAACCAGATGTTATACTGTCCAAGATTGAAACTTACAATATAGTATTCCATCTTGAAACAAGACACAGAACATCTGAGTTGTTTCATTTGTAAAAATAACACTTTGCAGTTATATTGTTTAAAATATTCTTAATGGGATCCCCAAGCCTATACAAAGATTAATGAATTTATCCTCATAACCTCTGAGTGCTTATACAAACAACACATGAGTTCCAATCAACACTGTTTGTGTATCACAGGTTACATGCTTCCCATTACAAGACGCTCTAAAAGAGAGAGCAATTGTCAGCACAAAACCTCCTGCAGAGGAATGTCAGAGAGGGAGGAGACTCTCTTCCAACTTTCCAATCTCTCCAAGTGCTTGGTGGCCACATGCAGGGATTTGTGGAGGGAAGCAAGATGTCCCATATAGACTCCAAGGAGCTCCTATAGCTTCTGGACCTTATGCAGGTATCCTAGAGCTGATATTCTTCTGTCCCAACTAGCAACTCACCCCTCCCACGGCAATGGCAGACCCAAGAATACAGAAAGCCTTCTGCAAGGTCCCAGGAGAAAGGTGGAGAATAGGGTTGCCAGGTGTCCAGTTTTGAATCAGACAGTCTGGTATTTGAGCTTTCTGTCCGGGAAACAAATTGAGAAAATACCGGACATAGAAATGTCCGGTATTTTCTAATTAAGTAAGTTTTATTATTATCATGAGTATCAGTACGTAGTTGCGTACTGCCTGGCTGGGACATGCTCACACTGTGTGAGCGTGTCCACTAGCCAGGCAGTACACACCTACACAGTAGAGAGAAGGGAGGTGGGGCCGGGACGGGATGGAATCCCAGGGGCTGGACTCGCCCGTGCGCCCCGCCAGAACCGTGCGCGGGATGGGCAGGACCCCAGGATTTGCATGTGCCCGGGCCAGCCCCGCTGGCCAGTTCTCCCCACTCCCCTCCCGGCCAGCCCCATTCTCCGCTGGCCAGTTCCCCCCCGGCCAGCCCTGCTTCCCCCAATCCCCTCCCGGCTAGCCCTGCTTCCCGCCAGCCATTTCCCCCCCACTCCTCCCGACCTCCTCCCGGCCAGCCCCGCTCCCCTCCTGGCCGGCTCCCCTCCCCACATCTGAGTTCAAGTGTGTCCAGTATTTTTTTGAAATCATCTGGTAACCCTAGTGGGGAATGGTACCACAGAGGCAGTTCAGAACCTGCACCCACATTATGGAATGGCCCTATAGCGGAGTCCCTGCTCCAGCCCCTTGGGCTGGTCCACCGGCTGGTCCACAAATCAGTCACAAGCCTTCTGATGCAAACACCCAGGCCTTTATTGTAGGTTCCCAACACCTTCTATTTACATTTACCATCCAGACAGCCAACTTCTCTCTCTCTCTCTCTCTCTCTCTCCTCCCCACCCCCACCTAGGCGCACACTGAGCCATACCCTGGCTCCTTACTATTCCTTCCCCTCTGGCTTCCTTCCTCTGCCTTATATAGCCCTCCTGCTGTGAGCCCCACAGCTGCTTCTAATAGCCCTGCCAGCCTGGGCTTGCTCAGCTGTTTCCCCTTAACCAGGCTACTGTGGCAGAGCACTGGCTTAGCCAGCAGTCTGTCACAGGCCTACAGAGAATTGTCTGCATAAAGGTCATCTCTGTGCATAAGTGACCTTTCAGACTGCAGAAACAGCAACAGCTCTTGTAGAGCCTAGTCAAAAGCATGTATAAGGCCCAAAAGGTTCCCTTTAATGCCTGATGATCTGGTGGACAGTTTCTCTGTGTTATCACAACTCTCCATCAGAGTAGTAGTTCATGAGGATGAACTGTTATCCGACTGCATGGGACAGGAAGTGCAACTAATAATGAACACAACAAAGAAATGATTCTCCACAAAACCTTGAGACTCAAAACTATTCAGCCACAGAACAGGTACAGCATGGATGGCATTAATGTGAGCTTCCACACCCCATTCCATCAATGTGTCTTGTATCTGACCTGAAAGGACTATTTCTAAGGGTGAGAAGTTCACTATGTATAACTATTCAGCCTCTGCACTCACTGGTTATGCAAGCAATTAATTACCAATCATTCCCAACTGAGAAAGCGATTTATACATATGTCAATTACTGTACTCGTGCACTTCACCCAGCTCACTGAACAGTCTGATGTTACCAATGTTTTATTACTGACTAGACGGATTTATCTGGCATTGCTTGGGTCCTTAACTTAAATAATTTTTGTTTTTCTTTCTGCTAATCATTGCTCTGTGGTGGACCTGGGGATGGGGGTTCAGTATGCAGGCTTCCTTGGAGAGAGAGGACAACCGTGGCCCTCTCTCACCACAGCAGCTGGGGACAAGTGAGAAGCACCTGTCCATGGTTATTGCAGCTGCCACAGGCATAGAAGGGGAGGGGTGCATGTCCCCCAGCTGGGGGATGAACAGACATACAGACAGACAAACTCTCTGAAATATATAGAAGATAGCAGTCTCTTTCTCCAGCTCTGCCCCCTGCTGTACCAATGTGATTATAGCTGCCCTGGTCACCTTCTCTGGTCCCTTGGTCCTCCCTCCCCCCCCCCCCCCCCCCCCCCCCCCGTGGTCATTCTACAGTACAACTGTCCCTCCTGCCAGATTCTTCCCTTTCTGTTTTATGCAAAACAATCAAATTCCAGGCACATCCCATTGTCCTGGCACAGCCAAACCACTAACTTGTTTTTAAGTTATAAGAGGAAGAAAAATTTGTACAAAATTTGGTGGTCCTTGCTCTTACAGTTTAGTATTTACTGAACAAACAGACTCACAGACAAACACACAAACTCTCTCAAATATATAGTAAGCTAGAGCTCAAGTTGAGTCAAGAAGCTAGGTGAAGGGTTTGTATTACATTACTAAGCATCCTGTGAGACTCCATCTTGTTAAATCATTTTAAACCTCTAACACTGGCTTAATTAGTTAATGTTTTTAATTCACTTTGAAATATGTAAAATGCCATCTAAATGCTAAATATTTTTGGTGACTCTAAAGCTGTCAATGCTCATAAAATGCACTCAAAGGAACACAAAGAGATAATGAAGTCCATTAGCTAAGGCTAGAGTTAGGAATTATAGATCCTATTTCAGACTGGAAACTAACTTAATACATCATGTAACATATCTGTGCCTAAGTTTTCCAATCTAGAAAACAGAGATAATGTTAAACCCCCAAACAGAGGTAATTATAAATGTTTGTGAAGGGGATTAAAAAGTATTTTCAGATCTCAGGTTAAAAGCACAGCCTAACTGTCCCATATTTTTATTCTTAAGAAAAGAAAAACATAATTGTGCTGTGTAAAAGAATGTTGGGCCCACTTTATCACGCCATTCAAGCTGAATTTCAAAACAGCAACACTGACAAATAAGGCTTTTGTCAGACTACCAAGTGTGAAGGATGTCAGACCAAGCTTTACTGTTTTTGATTTATGAAAAGTAAAGAAATATTTCTGTGCAACCCATGGGAGCACTGAAAGATATCTTCACTGATTAGTGACTAAGCCTAATACATAATTCACTAGAAGAACTGAATGAATTATGAGCATTTCTCCCACATGTTAAAATAATGTAGTAATATGATCTTGACAAAGACATCAAGATCAACAGTAATGGTGAAACTATTTATTTATTCTGTAGAATATTAAATATTTTCAGTTCTGGTGTTTTGTTTTTCGCCTGGAAAGAAGTTTATTCTGCAATCACAGTAACATTAGAACATGTTATCAGGTGAGCTGATTAGAATCCCATCACAATCCTGAACCAGATTCCAACTTGATTCCTCTTGGCAATACATTACTACAGCATAGTCTACCAGCACAGCCCTGTTAAAATGTGTATTTCCACTACAAATTGAAGTCTTCTGTACACATTTGGTAAAGGAGGTCTTAGTTTTAAAATAATTTTCCCTATATATTTACACACCAACATTTGTAAAGACAAGCTTATGCGCTGGTTTTATTTTGTTTTGAACCACAAAAGTTACAATGGTGATTTCACTTCTCAGATAAAAAAAATGGCACTTTGCGTCACTGCTCCAGTAATGTGTCAGGACTTTTCAAAGGTTGGTAAGTATCATTATCCCCATTTTAAAGATGGAGAATCTGAAAAGGTTGGTACAGGTTGAACCTCGCTAGTCCAGCACCCTCAGGACCTCACAGGTACTGAACCAGAGAATTTGCCGAACCACAGGAGGTCAATACTGTAGTGCAGGGTTACTCAACTTTGGAAGCCCCGGGGGCCACAATGATACTCACAGCACATGCCGAGGGCCTCAACTTAAGTGTGGTTGCATATACATGCAAATATATATGCAAATATATGCAAATAGCTTCTTTCAGACTGATGGGCATGAATACAAAGATTAAAGCAAGACTACATAACATGCAGGCCCATTTAAGTCAGTTCTGCTGATATTAATAAAATGCAAGATTTACCCAATTTCCACCCATATTACAGAACTTTTAATGAGCAATGACAGTCCAGGAATTTAACTACTAAAACGGATATCAACAGAAGACCATTCTATTGACTCGCCATTGTGGAGTGTGTTCCCAGTGGAGGAAAGCATCCCAACCGCAGGCCGCGTGCTGAGCCCTGCGTAAACCCAAACCACACTGTGGGCTGCAAACAAATGGCCTGTGGGCCGCATGCAGCCCGTGGGTCGTGTGTTGAGTAACCCTGCTGTAGTGAGTGGGTCTCATTTTATTTTTATTTTGCCGAGACAAATATATGGAACGATACTTGCAATGCATGACTGTACTGATGCACCATGTATAAGCCTATGCCTAGCTAAGACTTATCAGCTCTTTTCATAACAAAGTGTTAGTGTTGTATTGGCACAAGGAATAAATAGATGAAGCATAACAACCATGCTAATGTGTACTGGCACTACCAACACTTCCACTGCTTGCTTGGCTATTAGAAGATATTTAGGGGTAAATTAAAGCTAAATAATAGCACAGAACACTGACAGCCAGTCTTGGTAGCTGTAAACAAACTTTACACAGCCGGCCGCGGGAAACCTGGCCATACCCATGATAAGCTGACATCCAGCAAACTAAAATCATGCAGGACCATGGATGTTACTGGACCAGAGAGTGCCGGACTAGAGAGTTTCAACCTGTAAGTATCATTATCCTTGTTTTAAAGATGGAGAATCTGAGATACAGATAGACAGATATACAAAGTTATTTAGCTACCTAAAGATGCAAAAACTCCCAAATGAATTAAACACCTACCTCCCAGTGACTTGCTGTAAGAAAAGCCAAGATTTCTGACTCCTCATTCTCAGCTCTAACCACTAAGATGCCATCTGTTTTCTGTTTATTCGTTTAAAAAATTAAAAGTTTTATTTTCTTTGTTAAAAATAAAAGATTTGAACATACCTGAATCCTATTGAAAATGGTGAGTTTGTGTTTTTTTTCAGGCACATGACTGGACGAAGTGCCAGGTAAAGAAAAGGAAGCCATGGCTACTTGACTTGGAGAAGCTGAACAAGACAGGTCAAACTTTAGCTTCTCTTTGCGGACACTGGGCAAGCGGCGAGGTCTACCAGTACTGAAATGCAGTTTGCCACCTGTTCCTTTGCAAAATTCTTCATTCTTCTCTTTTTTGCTATATACAGAAGTGTTATTTTCCCGCTGACGTGATTTCCGATAAGCAGAGTTTCCCATTGCTTTATCACATACTGTAGGCTGAGGTTGGCTGGAGTTGGCAATATCTTTGAACCCCACACACCCTTTTAAGGGTCTAGTCTGCTTGGCAGAGTAAACAGTGTCTGAATTTACAACAGAGTCTGATGGGGACTGAAAAGATTGCAAAGTAAATGCTGCTTGCTGCCTTCCTTTATGGCCTTGTTCCTCATTAACAGATGCCACATCCTTCTGATACTGGGTCAAAGTCTTTTGCATAAACATGGGCGACCCTTCATGCTCTGTGCGCTCTAGAAGAGAATGAATCACATCAATCTGCTGCTGCTGTTGCAGAATACTTTGGAGTGGTTTTTCTACAGTCTGTTTCACCTCAGAAGTTGCTTGCTGTGATGGAGCCACCACCTGAGTGTGGGACAAAATGTGCTGAGTTTTGGTGAACATTTGGAGTAGGTGCTGCTGCACTTGCATATGCTCTTGGTTCACTGAGGATTCCATGAAAAGCTGCCTGAAGTGTGGGTTAGTGTCATTCTGTAACATACTATGCTTCTGAACATTTGGCCAGTGACAGGAATCAATGTCACATTCCTGTCTTTTTGCTGGCCTAAAGGTTTCCTCAAAACTGCTGAGCTTTGTTTCACTTGAGATTTCCCCTTGGGTCTTCACAAGTGCAAATGACACAGCCTCTGGACATTCATACATCTGTGAAAATGAGTCGAACACTTGCGAAGGTCCAGAAAATCCACCTGAAATATTCTGAGCTGTAACAGATGGATTATCAGTAATATAAACACTATTCCCTTTGCTTTTAGTACAAACTGGCATGTTTCTGATCCACTGAAAATTACTGCTTGACTGATGGGAGGAGTTTGCAGAAATCTTCTGACCCCTAAATAATGGAAAACAAGGTAAAGTGCTGTTTGGCCAATAATCCAGCCCTGTAGTCTCTAAAGGAAACTGTGATTCTGAAAGCAGAGATGTATCAGTCAAACTGGTAACTATGTTTTCTCCTGGTGCGATCACAGATAAATTACCAGGATTTATTATGGCATACACATTGGAAGAGGTGGCATTCTTTTGGCTAGGATAATGCTCCTTCAACATGTTCTCACCTGTCACTTCAAACAGTGCAGTCGTGCTAGATGGGATGCAAGAAACCTGATCAGAGGCAGAGGAGCAGGACTGCAGGGAACCTTTCAAGTCAGCCTCCGACTGCCCTGCAGAAGATGCTGGAGTTGATGGAAGCTTTTGATTTACAATGCTAACAATGCATTTCAGTAGGTCTCTATTGGGCAGGCCAGGATTTGGAGATTTGGATTCGGAGTGTACAGCCAGCCTCTCCATTCTCATGCCATCTTGTCCATTTTGGACAAATGCATCATGAGAAGGTGATGAGACTTTACAGGCATCTTCATCACAGGTGGCCTCCTTCAATATAGACAAGCCATGTTGCATTTCATAATGTCGAAGCAATGAACGATGGTCACAGTAACTCTTATTGCAACCCTGCTCTACACACATAAATGGCTTTGTTTTCTGATGTGTTAGCATGTGTCCACTCCTGAGGTAAAAAGACAAAAGACAAATGAGAAGACTCATATTTAAAATGGCCTGCAGAAATTAAATAACTTCTGAACTATTTCAGTTATCACTTCTACTGTTTTATTAAACCTTGAGGGTCAAATTCTGCACTGACATATGCAGTGCGACTACAGAACTACAAAGGGTTTGCACAGAGTGGACCAGCACTGCTACATCAAGAAACCAGAATTGACCATTGAAGGTCCAATATGTCAAGACTCACTAGAGATCAGAACAAATGCTATATAGCATTTGAAAGCATGGAATCCCAGTTATAAATGGCATGAAAAAAATAATCTTTTACTGTAGTTCACAACATATTGGTTGCTAAAAATGACACAATTGGCTGTCTAGGACAAGTACTTCCAACACCCGTAAGTTTTTCCCTGGACCACTGATCAGAAAGAAAAATAAAAGGCTCTTAGTTGCTACTGCACAATACAAACTCACCAATTCTTCTGTAGCTGAACTATGTCTTATATGACCCTTTGAGGCCCTTTCTGCACCAATGTGCTCTGGAAATTCCAGATATAACTTGCTTCCGCTATTGATATAGTTTTGTAATGTAATTTGATGGGGTCTGCTGACCTGACAAGTATCCACACAAAATACCAAACACTGTAACTCTGCGTCTCACCCAAAATGAAACAGGAAAATGAAATACTACTGAAGTGGATATTATCAAATTGTTTTAAACATAAACTGAAAATCATTTTATGCCTTTATATTAGTAAAATGCCTACATACAGGTGGTCCTGCCGTTTAAAAGCCTTGCTGCAGATTTTACAGATGTATTTCCGTTCCTGGCTGTGAGTCAGGTTATGTTTGCTGAGAGAGCTGGCACTGCTAAACACCTTCCCACAGAGACTGCAATCCAGGACAGGGTTTTGAGAAGAGCTGTGCTGATGCTTCCCTTTCCTGGTACTACCAGAACGGGATTTGCCTTCTTGTTCAACTTCTTTAGGTGCTGTTGGGACTGGAAGCCCCAATTCTAAATAAAGGGTGAAAGTTATACTCATTAGATTACACACAGTGTAGTATTAAGCTACCCCAAAAATATAAGGTTTCTTAGATTTCCCTTTTTTAATTCCCCTAATATTTTTGCTGGGAGCCTAGTTACAGGGTAGGATAACTAATACAAACATGATGCACCAGTTTTATGTCTAACAATGTAACCTGTGATATGCAACACCTAGTTCAGGCCTATGTTCTCATACAGCTCTGACAATGCATCTTAGTTGTGGCTTGATATTTTAATCGTAAATCTCTTGAGTAGAGTCAAGTGTGCTGATTTCTGCCACAATGGTTTCCCCCTTTTGGGAAAAAAAAAGGGACAAAGGAGACTTTTCTGAATTAATTTGCCTTTATTGTGACCTAAGCAAGTTTATATTGTCTTCATAAATCTAAGATTCATTACCTATGAAACAGAATGAAATTCTGGAATATATCGTCCTCTTTCCTATGAGCTGGCCTAATCAGTTAAATAAGGTATGCACCAAATTTTATCAGAAAACTTGTATCATTCTCTTATTTGAACACTCCCAGTTGTACCTTTTCATTTTTTCTGTCTTCAAAGTTCCTTAAACTATTGCATGATCACTGATTTGCATTAGCAGTGATGCTACCCTGTTCTTTTAATAACAGTATTTTACTAAAAACATTCCCATTTTAACTTCTAATTGCAAATTTTGGAGAAAGTTCATTCTGCTAAATCCATTTCCCAGAGAACCTGAAATGCAAGAATTAAACAGCATGTCTCTTTTACGCTTCAGGGAAAGCTTGTAATGTAGATGTTATCAGCATATTTAGCAAATCTATCATTGTAATTTCTTTGAATTTTCCATTTGCAGCATTCGAGCAAGTTGCACATGATTTGAACAGTATATATTCCCAGTCATGGGACAATTTTAAGGTGAAATAGTCCTATTATAGTTAATATTACAATTATTACTAGTAACTATTTTCTATAGAGCTATACATTTGCATGACAAATTACAAGACAAATAAAGACAACTGGCAAAATTTTCAAAAGCACCTAAGAAACCTAAGTTTCATTTTCTAAAGGCAATTGAAAATTAGATTTTGGTTGCTAGTCACTTAGGCCATGTCTTCACTAAATGGAAGATCGCTGCTGCCATGATCAATCTTCCGGAGTTCAATTTAGCAAGTCTAGTTAAGACTTGCTACATCGAACTCAGAGGGTGCCCCCATCCCTCAGTGGCTGGTACTTCTGCTTCTGTGAGAAGTAAGGGAAGCTGACGGGAGCTGACGGGAGCCGACGGGAGCCTTCCGCTGGGGGGGACAGCGTGGAAACTCGAGACAAGGCACAACAACTCCAGCTGTGTAATTAAAGTAGCTGGAGTTCTCTATCTTGATTCAACGTTCCCTTTTAATGAAGACTTGGCCTTAGTGTCATTTGAAAATGTTACCCAATGTCCCTGCCACAATGAGATTATCACTAGATTTACTTCAGCGTCTAAATTAAACTATTGAAGAATTGTGGTTACACTGAACTGTAAAAGGACATCCTCGTCACAACCCTGCAAAATTATAACCAAAGGAGATTCCAATGTACTCACCACACAAAGAAGGCTGTGAGCCAAAGTCAGACTCATCAAGGAGTTTAACAAAATCACAGTCCTTCACAGAATACAAAGACAGTGCATCTAAATTGTCCTCCAAAGTGTCATTAGCCATATCTGCAGCTGAAAGGTTAGGATCCATATCTAGGCTGCTCAGACCAGTATACATTATGTCTCCTGTCTCTGGACACAGCTTAAGGTTGAGAGTGTCACTACAGTTCAGCCCTTGACTCTCTGAAAATCCAGGAATATGCATCTCTGATTGGATGAAGTTTTCATCAGTGAGGTGGTACTGGTCCATGTTTATCCACCTTTAAGGTGTGATCAGGGACTATGCTTTTGTTTCTGATAAACTAGGGCAAGACTCAGAGCTTGAAAACTGCATTAGTGTATATAGCAAGATTCCTAAACAAAGGTAAAAGGGAAAAGTTAGAGAATAGAGATGAACAGAGAATACACTCTAAAAATTAAAGCAAAACCACTATTGATGTACACCCATATGCAATCCTTATCATATAGGACTCAGGATAAATACTTCTGGTTTGTATTTTAGATGGAAATATGAGTTCAAATTAAAAGTGTTTTCAAACAATTGGAACTTTGTATGTGCAGTGGTTTAACCCACACTGATCATCATGAACAGGTTTAGCAGAATTCATATTTTTTTAAATATAATTTTAATGAATACTGATGTTTATGTTTAAGCATTTTAAAAATGTTTATCAATTTACATTTTCACAGTTGCACAAAACTGTGAGTTTTAAGCATTATTTTCTATTTTTATTTATTTAATTTTTCATAAATGTGGGAAAATATGGGGGGCTAAATCAATAACTATTTAATGACAGGAAATGTTGAGATTCAAAAAGTTTGTTTTATCCCATTAAAACACAATCTGTCAATATCATATAAATCAAAGCACACAAAATGCATATTCTTAAATCAAACTCTAATATGCTCTCAAACAGCCATTTTCTTACTTTTTCTATGCATAAATTTCAGTTATCAATGGAATATTTGTCATAGGTTTATTATGTATGTAAGGTGAAAGTGAAATTTACCAGTAAAAATCTAATCCTTCCAAGATTAGTCAAGAACATGGTGAGAAAATGTAATCTCGATTATATTATTTTAGGAAATGCAACCTGCAGAAAAGATATTCAAATCAAGTTTGTGAAGTGTATATAAAAAAAATTATAAACAATTGCACTCCACTAAATGCCAAATCAATGCATGTATCCGAACTCTGAATTATCCATGGAACATGCAACTCCTTACAATCATCCAGTTCTGCTGCAAGCATGAAAAATGTTCCCATTTATTTACTACATCATTCCAAAAAGTTCCATGAATCTCATGTATTTCACTGGGGTCAAAAGATTCCCATAAAAATATCCCTGTTGATATGTTTGTAACTTATAATACTATATGCCTAGAAAAAAAAAGTCTAGAGTACAGGATCTGCAGAGAGGTGAATTTCATCCAGTCTGCACCATCTCTCCAACAGAACATATGCATCTCAGAAGTACAATTTCCACAATCAACACAAAAAGAGTATTCTGTATATCTGAAAATAAAGAATTTCCTCATAGTACTCCTACCAAGGCAATAATATTTTCAAGGAATAGGTTTAAATCTTATAGGAGATAAAATAATAAAAATGATGTGATTTTTCTTATACATTCTTCTGTTTAGCTGTATGTACAGCTTTGTATATATTGGGTATGCTTCCTTTGTTTCCTACTTTCATATCCTGAACAACAGGAAAAATATTTAAGTCCTTTCCCACCCCCAATTTTTAAGTAATATTTTCATTTTAAGATCAAATACATTCAATTTCTTTTTCTCCCTCTCTATAGCTTTCTTTGTTTTAAAAGACAAAGAAAGTTGGAAAACTGATTCTATTAAATTATTAAAAAAATAAGGCTACTAAAATTACATCCAACACTTCCATAATGGGTCTTGCTGTTCAAGCAAAACTAATTTAAATCACTGGGAATTTTTGCTTAAATAAGGATGTCAAGAACAGGGCCAAAGACTTCAGAAAAAAATAAAGACAATACTTCATTTTGTTAAATCAAGGGCACCCAAATTTGCAGAACTGGGGGTAAAACTAACTTCTACTTCTATTTGTAGAATGCCCCTCATGATAGCATTTAATGCCCAGCAATGCAAAATGTATGCTTAACTTTATGTACATTGGTCCCTTTGACTTCAGTGAAGCTACTTACATACATAAAGTTAAGCACATATGTAAGATCAGGGCCTAAATTTGCCAGAAGCAAAAGTACTGTAGCTAATTTACAGATAAAGGTCCCAAACATGAAGGCATTTATATCGACAAAAGCTACTCACGTAAACTTGGCCTCAATCACATCAGGTTTTTAAACTAACAATAAACACACACAGCTCTAGTAATCTACTGACGCTCTAATCTATGTTGTTAGATTAAAAGACCATTGTTTGCATTAGCCAACAATCAAAACCTGGAGTTGACTGATTTTGTCTTCACATTGTTACAGGTAGAAGGCAGCTCTGGACTGCATTTTAGAACTCTTCAATCCACAGGTTGAAATTTTAGGATTGTGATCTGTTGGGTCAAAAGAATTGAGAGAATTTCAGTTCTCACAATATTTTTTTAATTCATCCTTTTAAAAAAATGGGGTATTAAGGAAATAAAATATTCCTAATATCCAGAATGTCATTTATAATGTGTGGGGGAATGTTAAATTCTTTTTAACGTTGTCTTTGAGGGCTGAAGACTAATAAATACATTATAATTGCAAAGCGTTTGGAATTTTTGTTGTGGGGGTCTGAATTGCTTATGAGTAAGGAGAAAGAGCACATTATAACCAGGGGAGATGTTAGTGGGTTGTAACTAGACAGTCAACGCAGCATGATAATGGGAGCATAGGATATTAGGGACAGAGAATCTTAGGTCACTGAATTTATGCTGTAACAAAGAAAGATCCTGAGATTACCCTAAGGTATGACCTCCTCATTCTTTTCTGAAGAATAAGAAGGGTGGTGGCAGCTTTCCTAGTCTGAATTGAGGTGAAAGAACCTAATATTAACTGGCCAATGAACTAAACTAGTTGAATAAACTCAGCTGAAGAAAATATTCTTTGCACCTGAAGAGGTTATTGCTGTCAATATCTGGTTTAGCATGTCAGCAAATTCTGGTTTTAGGTGCTTAGTTGGCAACTTCCACCAGTTTGATTGTTTTACTTTAAACTTCAATAGCAAACATGTGCTGCTTGAATTATTTGTATTTAGTTTAAATGATTTTAATTTAGTAAATTTGTATGTCTTAATATAGGTTGAACATTTCAATTTTAATTTTCAATGGGTTTATTTTTTTTAAAAAGAAAAATGCATTTAATTTAAATAAATAAATCTGATTTCAATTTCAAAAGAATAAAAAAAGTTTAAATCACTTTTTATCCACTCCGACCCCTGGCTCTGTGAGAGATGAAAAGGAGGGAGGGGTCAGCCAGCTTCTGGCAAGGATGGGGGATTGTTTTCTACCTCTAGGCCCAAGTGGGTTTGGACAATGCTCCTAGCACTGTGAGGATGGGGAAGACTGCTGTCCATGGTAGCAAAGGGAGGGGAGAGTTCCTGTTTGGGTAGGGACTACCTGTCCAGAGGGATGCAAGGGGACTGATATTACCCCCTGGGGAGTTGCTCCTGGCTCTGGTGGTAGGACTCTGTGGGTTCCTTCCCCTGGTGGTGATAAGGCTGCTGCTCAAATTGGGAAGGGGGATGCTGCTCCTGACCCTTGTAGGATGGATACTGGACCATGATGGAGGGGTATCCTGGCCCCTGGAGGGAATAGGTGGGGAACTCCCTCCCTATGATGGGAGGGAGGGGCAAATCCTTGCCCCTAAGAATGTGTGGGCCATCCCTACCCATGATGGGGATGGTGATCCCAACTGTGATGGGAATAGGGTGTCCCTCCACCTAGGGAAATGGGAGGGGGTCCTTGCCCATCATGGGAGTGATCTCTGCCCCAAACATATGGGCAGGGGAATTCCCATCTGTCCTGAGGGTGAGGGGGCAGAGAGGTCCCTGAGTAATGTGAGTGTCCCTGCCCCTGGAGGTGATGAGTGTGGAGGGCTTCCTGTCCATAATGGAGGGGACACTTTCTGTCATTGGCGGGGATGCGTGGGCTGTACTTGTTCCCGCAGAGAGGGGGGGTCCCTGCCCTAGTGGGTAAGGTGTGGGGTCCCTGTCTGTAATGAAGAATCCTGGAGGTGGCTGGCAGGGGAGGATGAATGGGAGTCCTTAACTGGGACAGGAATCCCATCCCTAGGGTAGGGGGTCCCTACACCTGGAGGTAGGGCGTGGGGGTCCCTGCCCAGGATAGGGGGGCACTGCCTGAGAAGTGGGGTGCTGCCCAGGATAGGGCATCGCTACCCAGGAAGGTGGGGATTGCTGCCCCAGGAAGGGGGGGCACTGCCCTGGGGCAGAGGGAGCTGCCCTGGGAAAGGGGGCGCTGCCCCAGGGTGGGGACTGCCCTGAGAAAGGGGGCGCTGCCCCGGGGTGGGGACTGCCCTGGGAAGGGGGTGCTGCCCTGGGGCGGGGCTGCCCTGAGAAAGGGGGCGCTGCCCCGGGTGGGGACTGCCCTGGGAAGGGGGCGCTGCCCTGGGGCAGGGGCTGCCCTGAGAAAGGGGGCACTGCCCCGGGGTGGGGGCTGCCTGAAAGGGGGGCGCTGCCCCGGGGTGGGGCTGCCCTGAGAAAGGGGGCACTGCCCCGGGCTGCCCTGGGAAAGGGGGGGCACTGCCCCGGGGGCTGCCCTGGGAAAGGGGGCACTGCCCGGGGCTGCCCTGGGAAAGGGGGGGCACTGCCCCGGGGCTGCCCTGGGGCGGGGGGGCTGCCCCGGGCGGGGGGGTCGCTGCGAATCGGGGCCGCCTGAGGGGAGCGAGCCGCGCCCGGGAACCAGCAACTTTACCCGTCGCCTCGCGCCCTTCTCGCCCGCTCCGGGCACGCGGCGCCGCCCGCCCCCGCGGTCACGTGACGCCGAGCTGGGCGGGAAACGGGGCCGAGCGGCGGCGCCATTTTGTGAGAGGCAGAAACGAGGCGTTCTGGGGCGGGGAGGGGTCGTGAGGGGGCGGGGAGGGAGAGAACCCGGAAGAGGAAATGTGAGGGGACAGGCAAGTGGAGGGGAGGGGCATACGGGATGGGGAGGGGCGAGGAGGTGTGAGGGGAGAGGCGAGGGGAGGGGCATACGGGACAGGGGAGGGGCGAGGAGGTGTGAGGGGAGAGGCAAGTGGAGGAGGGGCATACGGGATGGGGAGGCGAGGAGGTGTGAGGGGAGAGGCGAGGGAGGGGCATACGGGACAGGGGAGGCGAGGAGGTGTGAGGGGAGAGGCGAGGGAGGGGCATACGGGACAGGGAGGGGCGAGGAGGTGTGAGGGGAGAGGCAAGTGGAGGGAGGGGCATACGGGATGGGGAGGCGAGGAGGTGTGAGGAGAGGCGAGGAGGGGCATACGGAACAGGGGAGGGGCGAGGAGGTGTGAGGGGAGAGGCGAGGGAGGGGCATACGGAACAGGGAAGGGCGAGGAGGTGTGAGGGGAGAGGCAAGTGGAGGAGGGGCATACGGGATGGGGAGGGCGAGGAGGTGTGAGGGGAGAGGCGAGGGGAGGGGCATACGGGATGGGGAGGCGAGGAGGTGTGAGGGGAGAGGCGAGGAGGGGCATACGGAACAGGGGAAGGGCGAGGAGGTGTGAGGGGAGAGGCAAGTGGAGGAGGGCGGGAAGGGGAAGAGCTTGGGGAGGGGAGAGAAGCCTGGAGGAGGGAAGGAAGAAGTGGAGGGGGTTATGGAGGGGGAGACGATGGGGAGAGGGGCAGTGAGAGGCGGGCGGGATACGTGCAAAGGTGGGAGGCTACGAGGGGACAGATGGAGGATGTATGAGTGGGAGGAGAGACATGAGGCTGTTGAGAGGAGGAGGTGTTGTGGGAGGGGATATGGCCAGAGGAAGCGGGAGGGGGAGGTGTGATGAAGAGAGGGGGAGAATTGTGAAGGGGAGCTTGGGAGAGATATATGGGAAGGTGCAGGTGGAGGAGTGAGAGTAAGTGTTTGGGGAGTGGGACGTGTGAGGGAGGAGTATGGAGACTGACTAGTTGTGGGGGGATGGGGGACGGGTAGGAACCATGCAAAAAGGAAGAAGCCCAAAGAAGGAAGGGGTTGGTTAGGGATGGGGATGGAAATATGAGAGGGCTATAGGGGGAAATGTAAGGTGAGGGAAGAGGTTTCTGAGACGGGGGCAGAAAGTGTAACAGCACAGTTTGGAGAAAGTGTGAGAAAAGTGGAGAAAAAGCAGGTGAGACAGTGCTGTGACTGTTTCCTCCCTCCCTTCCCAAAGGTGGCTAAAGTTAGTTGTGAACTGAACATCTTTGTAAAGCTACAGCACATCACAAACCAGAAAAAAAAATGTGATGAATTTACCCCAATTTTAAGCAGGTGCACTGATTCTAATAATGGTTTATGGACATTTTACTCTGCATATGGTAGGGGTTTGCTCTTGTGCAACTACACTGGTGGCTGAAAAGGAAGCAGATCACTAGTATAGGCAAGGCTATAGAGAGGAAGACTCCTCTGTTGTCAGCATGTGATTCCAATGTCTCATGGTGTTACAGAGTAAAGTGTTGCAGGAGGTGAGGAGAGTAGTACCATGCCCAACCATGATTGCCAACAACTGTGGTTAACTGACATGGTAATGAAACTGGGCCTGAAACAGGACTACCCAGTGCCTTGTGTAGTTATGAACAGTAGTGCAAAGGATAAATAAAATGCTATCACATAAAAATGATACCTCTTTCTACATAGCTACATAGGGTTACATAGCTACATGGGGTGTAAGGGAGTGGGAAGCCAAGCCTAATGTTTTTATTCATAATCAGAGTTATTAACCTTTGTGTGCTAACGTAATTTCAGTTGGGGTGTTACAATTCTATCTAGTAAAACCCTTTTTTTGCAGTTTCATTTGAAGAAATAGCTGGTGTATTCTATCCCATAGAGGTTGCATTTCAGTAGAAAGCTGTGTGCATACTAATCAGTGAGCTAAAACTGGCATTACATTGGTATTCAATATTACATGTTTGACAAGTGATCACAGCTTTGGTTTTATATTTCAAGAGCTAGCCCTTCATACTGTAAATTTCTCTAACGTACTTTGGTTTTCAGCTTAAAACACTCAGGCTGAAACATCACCAAGAGAGATGTGAACTTCCACCATTTACCTTAATACAGTATTAAGTTAGTTTAATTTATTTCAGTTCAAATTCAAATGCTAATCGTGACCAGTCAAATAAAGAACAATGTTAAATGTTTCAGCATTTGAACACATCAAGTTACTGCACTTACTATAACAGGGCCTATTATATTCTACCATTTCCATGGTTATGGAAACATTCCATGTCAATAAAGCTGCAAGTTTAGAACAGGAAAATAATCAAATATTCTTTTGATTGTGTAATTGTGACATTTGCTGCTATCTATTGCAATTAAATAAAGGTAGATTTCAAAGAACTATTAGCAGAATAGATTTGGGATTGCCATGATGAGGTTGGCAAGATTATGTGGCATTTTTATATAAAACCCATTTTGCACTGACATAAATGACTACACAAGGTGCAGGGTTGTCTTGAATCAGACCCAGTTTCATTACTGTGTCAGCTAACCACAATTGCTGGCAATCATGTTCAGACATGGTACAACTCTGTCAAGTAAATTAGGATGAGAGTGACTCCCCTGAACTTGAGGATGCATGGAGAGGCCCCAGGCTTCCTATCTCCAGCTCAGGTAATCAAGCTGAAAGCCTTAAAAAGTGGCTAGACAGATTTCAGAAGAAAGCAGATGACAGCTTACTCTAGAAGCTGGGAAGAGAGCTTTGGAAATATGGCATGTCCTGTGCATGGTTTTTTTTAAATGTTTTTGTTTGATTTGGGGTTTAAAGCCTGTTCATCTGAACAAAGGGAAAGCAGCCAGAGATGTTATTAACCTGCTTTAGTATTGGCTGCACCAGAAAACATGCCAATAAACTTGCAACTCAAAAAAAGTCCAGGTTTTTTGAACCATATGAACCCTGCCTCTAATATACTACATACAAAACTATGTGTGTAAGACAGATCTCAATAATTAAATTTTATTTTTATATATATTTAGAGAGAGATATTCAGGACAGAGAATATCTAATTTAAAAATATATATCATTTAAATGTTTTTCCTGTCAAGTTAGAAATTAGAGGCCAAATTTATTTCTAGTCCGGCTCCAAACCAGACCTGAATTTGGCTCTATCTATATTTAAAGTGTTCCTTTTTTTCTGATGTAACCAGTGCTAGGGATATAAAAATCCGATTAACCAGGTAACCCGTTAAACGTTAAGTTAACCTAATGTTTAACTGGTTAACTGACTAAGCAGGATCCTAGGAGGGAGAATCGCTCCGGCATGGGACTACAGGTGGGGCTGCTCCCAGGGAACCAGTTAACTGTTACCTGGTAGCATCACCGAGTAAGGGTAATGCTTATTGGGTAACCAGTTACCCATTCACATGCCTAATCACCAGTGAGATTATTAAAACCAGTGCTTTTTTTGTGCTGGTAGTGCCCACAATGGTGTACCGTCACCTATTTTCCCAGCCCACAGAAAAGGAATGGGATTTCCCCCGCACATACTGGCACCTGTTTCCTGGGGCAGCTCGGCTCCTGACGGAAGCCTGCTTGGGACGCGCGGCGTTTTTTTTTTTTCCTGCTCCCAATGCAGCACTATGGCTCTTAAAGGGGCCGCGACTGCATTTCAGCCCCCGGCATGGGGTTGGTTTTTTTGCTCAACAAGTTTGTCCCAGAGTACCGGCACCTTTTTTCTTACAAAAAAAGCACTGATTAAAACTCAAGAGATTTTAAATGTCTTGTTTGTCATCAATCATTACGTTGTTAGTTTTCTTTCTGTACTTCATTTGGATTGGAACAAAGTAAATCAGTTACCTTCTAGCGGTTGATTCTCATTTTTTAGCAAAATGCTGTCATATTTGATTTGCATACTTACAAAAAAATGTTTGAGTTCAAAAGACATTTTAATGGGCATTTTCTGTGTGTGGGTGTGTGTACTGAACCTTCAAACGATGGAGCTCATATTCTATGACACCGTTGGTGAGCGACTAAGCCAATGCTTGTTTGGCAAATCTGATTATAGAGGTCACATCAAAATCTGCCCTCTGTGGATGTTGTGAACTCTTCAGATCCTGCACTTTTCTTGTAATGTCTGGATACATTGACTCTTGAAGTGTTTGAGAGCCTGTTCAATAGTTTACTGCCAGAATAGTCTATCCTGAGCTATGATTTCCAGGTCATCGGGAGATACAGCGCATGACTTCACGTTGGCCTTTAAAATATCTTTATAATGCTTATACTGACCACCAATAATAGAGTGCTTTCCGTGAACAAGCTGGTCATAGAAGACCATCTTCAGCATCCATATATCATCTGTTCTCATGACATGACCATGAAACTGTTTTATTCATAAACATTGCTTCTGTGCCCATGACACCACACAGCCTGAGGACCTCTTTGTTAGGAATTTTGTCCCACCAATCTTCCTGAGGCAGCACATATGGAATTGATCGAGATTCAAAATGTGACAGTGATATATGGTCAATGACTCCGAGTGATACAGCAGGCTATTCAGGACAACAGCCTGATAAACTTCATACAAAAGTAACAGTTTATCAGCCTGGTCATTCCATAAGCACTTGGTCAATATTCTGAAGGCAGTACTGGCTGTGGCTAGTCAAGCAGATACATCATTATCATCATATATATATTTCTAGTGAATAAGAAGAAATGTTTTTATATATATTCACATATACTGTATATATGAAAATAGTTTTTCTCATTAGATTTTGTAAAACTTTTTAAAGTAAAATTTAAACTTTGTGTTTAAACTATTAGGAAGAAGAGTGAGTACCGACTATGTAAACAAAACGAGCCAGGATCTTGTGTTTTCCTGGAAACTCTGCCACAGACTTACTGAAAGGCCATGGATGAGTTACTTAATTGTTCTTTGCTTCAGTTTGTCCTTTCGTAAAATGAGTATTCTATTGACCTGCCTCAATGGGGAGCTGCAAGGCTTAATGAACTAATGTTTGTTATAATTATTAGAAATCTTCAGGTCTAGCAAAGGGAAAATACCATTATTATTTATAAGTATTCTTTAATTAATACCATTCTATTCCTTCCCAAATGTAATTCTTTTTACTATTATTCTAGAGAACTGATGCAATTTTAATTTTGCTGGGATAACCTTCTGTCCCAGAATGTTTTTTAAGGCCATTATTGCTCCCTCTGTAACCATGAAAAAGCTCTATTACCTATAATATAGTCCAGGTCATGCAGAGAGAAGAGTCATCTGCAGTCACCTGAATCACAGTAAAATAACTTAGAAGAGAAAAGAAAAGGAAAAAAATCAAAGAACTGAAAGTAAGTAGCCTACAGTGCTTTTAAAACTGCAGTGATCCAATACCCACTGACTGTTACTGTAATCTATTGGTTAAAACAGATCATTGAATTAGATCATTTGAATTTATAATTAAATGCTTAGTCTTCATGTGAGATCCCTTCTCATATGAGTTTCCCTATTAAGCTAGGATGTTAGATGTATTAGAGGTGTCGAGCAGTGTCAATAGTTATTTTAAACTTTATTTTTTAAAAAGCACAAACAAACAAAAATGCTTTTTTGAGACTGTGACAGGGAGTACCAGCCCCCCACTGGAGAAGCAGGCTTAACTAGACTCACCTGGCTGAGGAAGTCCTGCCCCTGCACTCTTGCTGGGCATGCTTGGACTGCAGCCCAGGTATAAAGGCCTGGAGAGAGGCTCAGTCTGGGCTGGCTGTGGAGGAGGAAAGAGGTACTGCCAGGGCTCCTGGAGGCAAACCACCAATGGGACCAGACATGGAAACCAACCAGCCAGCGAGGCATCAGAGACACTGCTGAGGATCTGGAGGAAAGACTCTGCAAGGGGCCTGGCAGAGATGGGTAGGAAGTTACCCAGGCAGGAGGTTAAATCCCAAGGAACTTGGTGTGTTGCGGAAGGATTCCCTGCCAAGTTAGTGGTGGACCACACCACTGTTGTTAGGGCCCTGCGCTGGCACCCAGTGGAGTAGGGAGGGCCCATATCCCTCTGCCCCCTCCTCAATCCCCAACCCATGGGTCCTGCACCCGCTTTTACTTACTCCGGCTGCTAGGCCGCACTACTCCAGTGAGAGAGGTGCTTGGCATTGACTCCAGCCACTAGGCCATAGCGAGAGGGCTGTGTGTTTAAGACAGCAGCTGAATTACTATATGCATGGGGTTGGGGCATGACTTCAAGAGCCCCAGGGACGAGACAGCACTTCCTGGAGCGGGGGGGGTGAGCACAGCACCCCATGACAACTGGTAGAGATTTCACCCTTGACATAAGGAGAAGAGTGAACCGCAGAGAGATCAAGAGAAGGAGCTAGTAGGAAAAAATAAAAGTATCCCAGCAAGTTTTTTGAATGGTTACTGGAGAAACAGGCCACTCAACAGCAGCAGCAATAGGCTCAGCTGCCCCAACAGTCGGTCATCCAACAGCTACAGGCAACCCAACAGCAGGAACAACAGCAGCTGCTGCTACTGGAGTCGGCCACCCAACAGTAGGCTCAGCAGGAGCAACTGGTCCAGCAGATGGCAGCTCTGTGGCAGTCTGCACTGGCCTCTGTCCCTAACCTGACAGAGGATGGAGCCAAGGTCAATACGTCGAGGTTGCCCATATGCCTGAGCAAGATGAGTCCCAGGGATGATCCAGAGGTGTACATGGTTACCTTCAAGAGGGTCACCACTGCCACCCAGTGGCCAGCTGAACTGTGGGCCACCATCCTTGCCCCCTATGTGACGAGAGCTGCCCAAACCACTTTCCAGAACTTAGACCCCAGGGAGGCGCTAGAATACCCCAAGGTGAAAGTCAGCCCTGAGACGTACTGCCAACGTTTATGCCAGGAAAGGCTCCCGCCGGTGGACAGGCCCAGGGCGGTAGCACAGTGGATCCAAGACTTTTGCTGTGATGGTTGGAGCCCAAGCAGTGGTCTGAAGCTCAGTAGCAGAGGTGGTGGCCCTACAGCAATTCCTGCAGGTCCTGCCAAAAGGCGGCAAAGAATGGGTGCAATGACACCACCCAAAGATGCTTGCCGCAACCGTCTGCTTAACGGAGGATTATATGGCAGCTGAAAAGCCTGCAAAGCCAGACCAAAACCTGAATAAACGGCAGGTCAGGGGGCCCTGGAGGGTAAACGGAGGTGTGTGGCCCTCCCGCACTGGGCCACCTCACAGCCCAGGGCAACCCACCTAAATGAACCCGCTAGGGACACCATTGTCTGAGGAGGGATAGATGCTCCAATGGATTGGGAAGCTCCCCCCCAGGAAACTCCTGCTATGAGGCAAAGCAAGGGCCTCTCTTACCAGTATGGCCAAGAGGGACATTTCCAGAGGGATTGTCCCCTCATGGATTGCACTTATGGCCAAATGCTGGTGGTAGGGCAGAGAGCCTGCAAGAGAGACACGGCCAAGATAGTGGTGCCTGTCCAAATGAATGGAATGTACACCACTGCCCTAGTAGACTCTGGCTGTAGCCAAACCATTGTATGAGTGGGCGTGTTGCTTGTGCCTGACCAACAGACCAACTACAGTGCATCCAGGGGGGTGTGAGGTGCTCCCTGATGACCAGGGTAAAGCTAGAAGCCGGACATTGGGAAGGACTGTGTCAAGTCGTGGTGACTCCGAAACTGCCCTACCTGATGGTCCTATGGCAGGATTGGCTGGGTTTTGCCGATCTACCGTGAGCAGGAAGCACACAATCCACGAACACAATGGAGGCCAGGCCTGCTCGTACATCATCAATAGGCAGATTGCAGGACAGCGACCCAGGTGAAGGACCCTCAAGAGGTCCAGCACCCCCCATACCCCAATCCAGCCTGACACAGGCCCCTGCAGAACCCAGGCTGATAGAGCTGGAGCTCGATGGGGATTTCCTCGAGGAACAGAGGAATGTTCCAACCCTCAGCCGAGTATGGGAACAAGCGGCTCACCCTTCCCCTGAAAGGGATCTACCACTGCGTCAGCCCCAAGGACCCCAGTTTGAGATGCCAAGATCTTCTTTACCAGCTGACCTCAAATCCCCAAAGTGACATTTGCCAGCTGCTGGTCCCATGACAATTCCGACAGGGACTGTTACATCTGGCAGATGCAGTACCTGGGTGGGATACCTGCCACGAGAGAAGATGCATAGAGGGTAGCACGGTGATTCTTCTGGCCCAGAATCTACCAAGAAGTTCGTGATTATTGTGTGTTGTGGCCTGAGTACAAGAGGGCCAGCACCAGTGTTCCCCAAGCCCCACTAGTGGCGTTGCCGGTAGTAGGGACCCCATTTGAATGGATCAGACTGGATCTGGTGGGCCTGCTAGAAAGGAGTGATACCGGACATATGTATATCTTAGTAGCGGTGGACTATGCCACGCAGTACCCCAAAGCGGTCTCCCTGCCAACGGCCATGGCTCACACCATTGCTGAAGAACTCCTGAAAATATTCTTGAGGGTGGGACTGCCTCAAGAAATACTTGCAGACCAAGGGCGAATGTGACCTCGAGACTCATGGCAGAGTTGTGCTATTTATTGAACATTCAAACACTCAGGACCTCTGTCTACCACCCTCAGATGGATGGGTTGGTGGAGCGATTCAACAAAACCCTGAAGTCAATGCTATTAAAGTTTGTGGAAGACGACCCCTAGCACTGGGATAAGATGCTGCCTGCCCTGATGTTTGCAATGAAGGATGTTTCCTAGGCTTCCATGGGTTTCTCACCCTTTGAAGTCCTCTACAGGCAACAGCCCTGGGGGATTCTGGACCTAGTGTGTGAGACCTGGGAGGAACAAGAGATCCACGCTCAAGGGTCAGTGCAGTACATTTTACAACTCCGGGAACGGCTGCATGAATTAAGCTGTTTAGCCCAGGAGAATATGCAGCAAGCCCAGTACAACCACGGGGCAAAAACATGGGACCTTCTAGCCAGGAGATCAGGTGTTGCTACTGCTGCCCTCATCAGAGTCAAAACTACTAGTGAAGTGGCAAGATCATTTGAGGTGACTCAACAAGTGGGGCCCGTTGACCATGAGGTAAGGCTGCCAGGGTGGCAGAGGGAGACACGAATCTACTATGTGAATCTTCTCAAGGCCTGGAAGGAGCAAGAGGCTCTGATGATCACTCCGTACCCCTCCAGGGCCAGAATTGGAGCTGTTAGCAGAGGGAGCTCCAGAGCTCCAATCTGTTGGCATCAGACGAGCTCAACTCTCAGCAGCAAGAGCAGCTGCATCGGCTAATAATCGAGTTTTCACATGTCCTGTTGGCTAAGCCATGGAAGACGAGCCTAGTGAGCCACCATATAGCCACCCTCTCAGGCCAGAAGGTGAGAGACAACCATGGCCTGCTCCCCAGAAAGATGTGGGACTCCGTACAGGAGGAGCTGAACCAGATGTTAGCCCTGGGCGTAGTGGAGAAGTGCAGGAGCAAGTGGAGGAGCCTGATAGTACTGGGTCCCAAACCCAATGGGGGGTCAGGTTCTGCATGGACTTCAGGATGGTGAACGCCATATTGTGGTTTGACCGTACCCAGTGCCGAGCTGCTAGAGTGGTTGGGACATGCCAAGTTCATTTCCTCCCTCGACTTTACCAAAGACGATTGGCAAAACCCCCTAACACCAGCAGCAAAGGAGAAGGCATTCCCAACTCCCTTTGGGCTGTTTCAATTTCCCACGATGCATTTTGGCTTGCATAGAGCTGCAGCCACCTTTCAGTGGCTTATGAACAAGGTGCTGGGCTCCCAAAATGCATATGCAGCTGCCTATGTTGATGACATTGTGGTCTACAGTGGCAGTTGGACAAAACTCTTACAGCACCTCACCCAGGTTCTGTGAGACTTGGCAGAGGCGGCCCAACCACAAATCCAGCCAAATGCAACTGGGACCAGCACAAGGTGAGCTATCTGCGCAACATAGTCGGCAAGGGACAACTCAGGCCACTGATAGACAAGGTGTAAGCTCTGTGAGACTACCCTTCTCCTACAAGAAGAGGCAAGTGAGGCAATTCTTGGGGCTAGTGGGGTACTACTGTCGCTTTGTACCGAACTTTGCCACCCTAGCTGCACCTTTTACAGACCTCACGAAGAACCACCAGTCTCAGCAAATTGAATGGTCAGGAGCACTATGAAGTTGCCTTCTAGACTTTGCGGGAGCAGCTGACCTGGGAACCGGTGCTCATCTGTGACGTAGTGGGGGGCTGTCTGCTCTGTAACCCTGGTCCCCCTGCCCTGTGATGTGAGATTCTCACTGACTTTCCCAAATGTGTATTAACCCAGACACCTAGGCTCAGCCTCCCAGGGAGAGAGACAAAGGGAGGAAGGCGGAGACCAGCACCTGGCTGGGGGGGCAGGGCCTGGGAGGGAGGCAGTTGCTGTCTGGGAAGCATGGAGAGAAGAGGCTAAGCTGGGGCCTAGGGGCGATGGACCCCTAACCCTAGGGTCTGAGGCATCCTGGCCCTGGCCCCTGTAGCCACATCACATATGTGCTGTGTTGTATCCTGAAGGAACAATAAACCCCTCTCTATTCTACGACTGGCGGAGTCTGTTCTTGCTGCTACGGGGCTGCAGGATTCGTCACATCATCCAGCCCGACTTCGCCAGGCAGTTTATTCTTCAGACGGATGCCTCAGAGGTCAGCTTAAGAACAATGTTATCCCAGGAGGTAGGAGGCAAAGAACACCCCCTTTCTGTATCTGAGCCATAAGCTGTTCCTATGACAGACTTAGTACTCCACAATAGAGAAAGAGGCTCTCATGGTGAAATGAGCCATGGAGGCCCTGAGATATTACCTGCTGGGGAGCCAGTTCACGCTGGTCACAGATCATGCACCACTAAAATGGCTCCATACCATGAAAGACACCAATGCATGAATCATGTGCTGGTGTATGTCCCACCAGCCCTGTGGTTTTCAGTTGGCACACCGGCCAGGAAAGGCCCATGCCAATGTTAACTTCTTTTTCACAGGCCAGGGAGGATGGTGAAGGGGCGTGTCCCTACCCCCCACTCCACCCCCCCCCCCCGGAGCTCCTCTTAAGAGGGGAGAGTGTGAGATGGGGTGTACAAGCCCCGCACTGGGGAAGCAAACCACCAGTGGAACCGGACATGGAGACAGCTAGTGAGACATAAGAGACACTGCTGAGGATCTGGAGGAAAGACCCTAGAAAGGGCCCGGCAGAGATGCATAGGAAGTAGCTCAGGTGGAAGGTTGAATCCCAAGGAACTTGGCATGTTGCCGAATGATTCCTCACTAAGTTGTTAGTGGTGGACCACACCACCGGTGTTAGGGCCCTAGGTTGGCACCCGGAGTAGGGAGGGCCCATGTCCCCTTGCCCCCTCCTCAGTCCCCAACCCGTGGGGCCTGCACCCACTTGTACTGACTCTGGCCACAAGGCCACACTACCCCAATGAGAGAGGCACTTGGTACTGACTCCGGCCACTAGGCCACAGTGCCCTAGTGAGAGGTCTGTGTGTTTAAGACAGCAGCTGAATTACTGTACGCATGGGTTTGGGGCGTGACTTTAAGACCCCCATGGACTCGACAGCTCCCCCTTGAGGGAGGGCGAGCACACCACCCCATGACACATACAGTAACCCACATGTTGTATGTGAATTTTCATATTCCTATTATAAATTATATCTCTGATCAAGCAAGGTTTATAAAACTCCTGGCTGATTTTTTTTTTTTTAACTATGTTTTAGTAGTACTAATGATGTTACTTTAAAATATATTTATTTAACCCATTTTACAGTGTGATAAACTGAAGTACAAATGACCTGTTTCATCCTTGCATTTGTACAGTAATTTATACCAAAGGAAAATGGATATCAATTCCTTCTGTCACATTTTTGGCTCACTTTGTACTGATGTAAATGACTGTTCAATGTACACAGCAATGGTGAGTTGGATCCGGAAAGAGTAACTTATTTCCATGCTCTAGTGGGACAGTGACTCTTTAATTTATTGCATAAAAGGCCAGATCTTCAGCTATGAAATTGGTGCAACTTCATTAGTAACAGTAGGACTATGAGTATTTGCTTTATTTGAGGATCTGGTTTGAGATTTAAAAAGCTGTTTGGTGGGAGATGTTATGGCCTAATAATTAGAGCACTGGGCTGCAACACTTGAGACCAAAGTTCTGGTTTTGGTTCTGCTTTGCGAACGTGTGCATGTGACTTCATAGCTTCTCCACAAGTAAAAAATGGACATAATGATACTGACCTGAAAGAACTCTCCGTAGGGTTTAGGGACATCAACGTACAGTCGACTATACAATTAACCAATAAACCTAGGCATATCTGTTAATCTTGTAGACTACCCACATTTCCCTCCCTTGCTGCCTCTGTATCAGAGGCAGCAAGGGGGGGAGCAGGAGCCGGTACCCGTGAGGAGCTAGCTTTAAGCAGGCTCCCCATGAGCACCGGATCTGCCTGTCCTCCCTCCACCCCCATGCCGCCGCCTCTGATAGAGGCAACAGTGCAGAGGGTAAGGGGATAAGATTGGAGCCGATATGCATGGGCAGCCAGCTTTCACACCAGCTGCCCGCGCCTATAGGCTCCACGGACCCGCCTGCCCCACCTCTTGCTGCCTCCTACAGAGGCAACGGGGGTGGGGAAGGAGCCGGCCCTGGGGGGAGCTGTCTTAAAAGTCGGTTCCCCCCCAGCACTGGCTCTGTGGTGGCACCTGCCCTGCCTCTGCATTGCTGCCTCTATCAGAGGTAGCAGTGCAGGGGTGGTGGGGGACAGGGGAGGCTGCCACAAAGCAGCTTCTGTCCACGGCAGTCCCAATCTCCCTGTGTACAGAGGCTGCTCCACATTCCATAGACAGCCTCTGTCTGCAGTGAGCTTGGGCCCATAGCAGGCAGAGGCTGCTTCACAGAAGCAGTTCCTGTCCGTGGTGGGTCTGAGCTCCCCGCAGACAGAAGCTGCTCCGCATCCCATGAAGCAGCCTCTGTCCATGGGGCACTTGGACCCCCACTGATAGCAGCTGCTGCCACCTAGCGCTGCTGCCTCTGAATCTGAGGCAGCAGTACAGGATAGCAGGCAGGCAGTCCTCAAGGGGAGCTGGTTTTTTAAACTGGCTCCCCTCAGACTGGCTCTGCCTGCCACCCCACTCTGGTACAGAGACAGCAGTGTGAGATGGCAGGGGACTCCCCAAGGAGTGGGGCCAGGAGCGCACTGACTGCCGGCCCCACCCTAGGGGACTATCGAATAGTGGTGTAACTGATAAGAATTCATGCGGACTATTCAATTACACAATAGCTAACATACCTAGTAGTATTGCCAACTTTTTGATTGCAGAAAACTGAACATTCTTTTCTCACCCATGATATGCACCTTCCCTGAAGCCCAGCCCCTCACTCATGCCATCTCACATGTTTGCTCTCCCATATCCTTGCTTATTTGCTCATTTTTACTGTGGTGGGGTAGGGGTTTCAGATGCAGAAAGGGTTGAAGGCTTTGGCTGGGGTTGCAGGCTCTGGGGTGGGGCTGGGAATGAGGAGTTTGGGATGTAGGAGGGGCTTTAGGGCTGGGCCATGGGTTTTGGAGTATGGGAGGGGGTACAGGCTCTGGGGTGGGACCAGAAATTAGGGGTTTATGGTACAGGGGGCTCTAGGCTGAGCCTGGGAGGTGGGGTGGGTGTGTGTGTGTGGGTGGGGGGGTGAGGGTTCCAGCTGTAGGTGCAGGCTTTGGGTTGAGGTCAGGGATAAGGGCTTGGGGAATAGGAGGGGACTCCAGGCTGGGACAAGGGGTTGAGGTGCATGGGAGACACAGGCTCTGTGCTGGGAGGGTGCATCCCCTTGGGAGGGGCCAGAAATGAGAGGTTCATGGTATGGCAGGGGCTTTGACGTGGGGCAGTGGGTTGGAGTGCAGGCGGAGATGGGATGTGGGGCCATGGATAACGGGTTTGGAGTTCAGGAAGGGGCTCTAAGCAGGGGGTTGGATATGGGAGAGGGCTCATGGCTGGGGCACAGGAGGAAGTGCAAACTTTGGGTGGAATTTACCTCAGGCACTCCCAGAAAGCAATTGGTATGTCCCTCCAGCTCCTAGGTGCAGTGGTGGCTGGGGAAAGTTTGCACTTGCCTCTGCAGGATGCTGCCCCTGCATCTGCAATTGGCTGCAGTTCCTGGCCAATGTGAGCTGTAGAGCTGGTGCTTGGGGTGGCACCTGTGCCATAGGAAGAGAGAGTACACAGCAGGGATGTAAAATCTAACCTTAAACTGGTTCTTACTGCTCCTGCCCCCTAGTCCTCAGGGCTCCTGCTCCCAAATCCGTGCTGGGGATGGCTGCTGGCTTCCAGCCCCTGCACTAGGGCTGGGGCTTGCTTTGTCGGCTCCTGGCTACCAGCCTTCAATGTGGCCAGGCTGGAGCAACACCCACCGCAGGCAGGGGCTGCTCTTGCTGGGCCGGAGCAGCCCCTGCCTGTGACACCCATGAGGCACCGTGGACAGGGACTGCTTTAGTCCGGACAGAGCAGTCCCTGCCTGTGACCCGCTGGGTCCACTGCAGACAGGGCAGCTCCGGATGCCCGGAGCAGCCTCGGTCTGCAGCAGGTCCCCCTGGGGCTGGTGCAGCCCCCTGCCCACGGTGGGCGGGGAGTTGCTCCAGCCCCCAGCAGTTAAATGGTTAACCTTTCACATCCCTAGTACAGAGATCTCCTGGCCATCTTCGCATCTTGGATCCAGAAGGGCTTGCAATCTGTTTCCAGGAACTGCATGCCACTGCGGCTAACCGGACTTTTAGGGGGGAGCCACCCGTATCCCTTTTCGACCAGGTGTCTTTATTGAAAATTGGATGCTCGACAACCCTAGCTCCATGTGGCTTGAAAGCTTGTCTCTCACCAACAGAAGCTGATCCAATAAAAGATACTACCTCACCCATCTTGTCTCTCATTTTTAAAGCACTTTGAGATTTAATAATGAAAAACAATAGCTATTATTTTCAGCAACAGTTGCTGCAGAATTACAATTTTGTTTTATTTATTCCCTTCTCCAGTGTTGAGCAGTGGACTTGTTGGCCAAATTGTCTGTTTGTGTAATTGAGTGGCACTGCATTGAAGTCAGCAGAGCTGCTCTAGTTACTCAGGATGGCAGGACCTAGCTGTGGGGAGGTCTCCTGTCACTCTGATTAGCTTTTTGTTTTGTTTTGGGGGTTTTGTGTTTGTTTGTTTTTTAAGTGTATTGAAAAGGAGAAATGATTGTAAAATTAGGGGAATATAATGCAATTTTAAAATCTGTATTTCTTAAAAAAAATCAGTGTCACCTTCTTCTTCCCATTTGTACATGTGCCCTGTGCATGAAGAGCTTGGTGGATGGTAACATCCTTTCAAGAACTAAGTGGTTTGAAAATTTCAGAAGGGTAGCCGAGTTAGTCTGTAACTGGAAAAACTTTAAAAACACCCAATAGCCTTGCAGCACCTTAAAGACTTAACAAAACATGTAGATGGTATCATGAGCTTTCGTGGGCACAATCCACTTCTTCAGATGGAAGTGGTTTAAGTCATCTTGCCCCATGCTTAAGCCTAATTAGCAATTGTTGTGGGTTCTTGCCAGGATTTCTGGACAAGATAGACTACATTATACCTATTAAAATGTTCAGGTTGGGGTGGAAAAGCTCATGGGAACAATATTTTCATGTATGAATTAGGCTTCATTTAATTACTTTATAAGCAGTTCTGATTATGCAGATGGAATGTAGTTATGAAGGGGAAACAATAATATCCTTCATCTTCATTTCCCTTCACAAACATTTTATTCAAACTGTTTTATGTTTAAAATTCCTGTACAGATTTGACAGTAGAATGCATAGCATGGCCATTTGTGCTTCATAAAAGTTACATTCTTGATTAGGTTAGCTTTCAGAAGTTTGGCAGGCTGATTGCAAGGCCATTTACAGCCAGGAAATAATGATGAGGCTGCAGGCGGCTACTGTGCTGCAAACTCTGTTCTCTCTCCTCCCTCTGTTAAACTGTCACTGCACTCACTTTGCACTGCACTTTTATAGTGTAATGCACCAAAATAAACCCTTCCATAGTCCCACCCAGGTATAAACAGAATGTATATCTAATTCAAATTCAGCCAATCAAAGGGTATAAACAAAGCAGAAAGCCCTGCCTCTTGATTATTAATTGCCCACACTGGTCAATCACATTTAACCTGTCTAATCAGGATGCAGGATGATGCATATAGCCCTTCCCATTCCTTTCTGAGCTGCTCCACTTTTAACCAATCAGGAGAGGTCTTTCTCTCTCTGGTAGAACCAGTTTTTAATTGGTATGCTGAGGACCCTTGCTTGAGCTGTGCTTTGTACTGCCTGAACACAGCCAGTTTGAGATTGTGCTCGAATGTACAGTACTGGTAACCTTCAGTATATAAACTCAAAGTATGTAGATTGCTTAAATGTATGTGCTCTTCCTGTATGTAGCTATGCCTAATATCCAAAACAATCATAAGATTTTGCTAGCTACTTTGGCTTTCATGGCCATTAATAAAAAACAAATATTGTAAACATGTAATATAATGAAATGAAAGACATTTTATTTTTTGTCTTAGCACTAATTAAGGACCTGATTGTACAAATATTTACTGCCTAGTACAGTGCTTACTCTTAGTGGAAAGCCTTTGCAGAATTTGGCCCTAAAACTGTAAGTAATTGAGTCAGTTTTTTTGTTAAATATAACTTTGTGTTTGATATCAAAGTCAGTATGTTCACTTGATGTTAAAATATTAGAGAGAGCTTACATTTTAAACCATCCTTTCTTTTCCCTAGTAGTTAAATTATCCTGTAATTCTTTTTCATACTAATTGACTCCCCTCAGCAATTAGTCAGTTTTTGCTTTGTCAGTTTAATCTTTTGCCAGTGTTACCATTACTAGAGGAGAGTGGGGAAGATTATTTTTTACCATTAGCCTGCTAAACGTCACTGGCCCTTGTGACAAATTATGGGTAATCTAACCACATACTCATTTTGTCCAACACTAAAGTTCATGTTTTCAATCCATTTTGATTATGAAATACAATTATCAGAAACTGTCATTTAAAACAAACTACTATAAATGGCTCCATGAACAATTTTTTTTTTTTGTTCCATACCTGTAAACATATTTTAAAATCCGAGGTACTTGCTGGACAATCTTAAGAATCACAGTAGCTAGTGCTGCTTGCCATGAAGGAAACCTTTCTCTGTCTATAGTTACCAAGAAGTGCATCCCTTTATACCCATCTGTAAAGTAACAGAGACCATAATCCTACAAACACTTATGCACGTGCTTAATTTTAAACATGTGAGTTAGGGACATGCATGTTTACAGGGCTGGAGCTGATGTGACATACCAAGAAGGCACAATATGACTAACTAATAATTGGTAAGAAGTACATACCGTGAGTAAAATCCTGGTCCCATTGAAACTTCTGACTTCAGCAGGACCAGGATTTCGCTCCAGTCAAGATTTAATATGATGGGAATTAGTGAAATTTCTCTCATCAAAATATGCTTAATGATAGCCCAAGTCCAGAAAACCTATTTTAGGGGATGAAAGTAGCAGTCATTGAACATTATTTAAATTTGTAAATAACTTAAATTTGTATTCACTTATGAGATTTTTCTTTGTTTTCACAAAGCAGTGGTCTGTGTTATGCATTGTGGATAGTTTAGTTTTAATGTTTCTTTTTTTCTATAATTAGTACTAGCATTACTATTCTGCACTCTTTCATCTATACCTGTATTATGCATCCATTAAAATGATTATACATTTTATTGACTTGAGTCACTTTATTGCTGTTACAGAAAGATAGTGATTATAATCCAGAGACTAAATTATATCAGAAGTTTCTATAGATATTAATCATTCCTGGGTTTTTTTTAAATAATATTTTCCTCTTAAATTGAGTGATCTTTATCAAACTGAATTGATATAGTGGGTTGCAAACATTGGTGATTAATAAATAACAGTAGCAGCACTATGTTAAACATTTTAAACAGCAACATTTAAAACTCAGTAATTGATTTTAGGGTCCCTTACAAACTCTGCAAACTACAGATACACTTCTTAAAATTTTACATATTTTTATAAAGCACTGTAGAAACATTAATAAGCAGTTCTTGTGGTTCTTAGGCCTTGCTACTGTAAACACTTATATAAATATTACAGTTTAAGCATGTGTGTAATCTAGTTTACTTCAGTGGGACTGCCCAGATACTTTTGAAGTTAAGAATGTATTTAAGCAGTGCCAGGATCAGGGCCTTGTACTCTGATTCTGCAGTGAGCTTTATGTGGATTCATTCCAGGATTGGGGCCTAAGAGCTAATTAAACAAAGGCAAGACAATGATTACTATCAAGTTGAAAACACCAAACACCGATTGAACCTGCTATTGAAGTCAGTGAAAAATGCCTATTGATGTTAATGGGATCAGGATCAAGTTAAATACATCCATCTCCCCACACACTCCCATCCAAATAAGTAACCTTGAAACCTAGAGGGAAAGTAAACTTGCTAAATTTCGTTCATTTGAGGCCCAAATGGCTGGAATCTTCTAGGCCTTGAGTATATTTTAAGGAACATTTTGAAATGCACTGGGAGTATTAGTGTAGTGATCCTGTCAGCTGCTGAAATAATTTACAGATCCATGTTGTATAGTTTTGCTTGCAGCAAAATTGGATAACTGGACCCCAATCCTAAAATTACTTGTGCCCAGGATTGGGGCCTATGTTATTTTACTCTCTTGAGGGCAAGTCTGTTCCATCCTGTTGACATTTTGTAGGTAACCAGTAGGTTGTATTGGGTTGCTAACCTGGGTGTTTGCAATGATGATTTTTTTTAAAATCTTTACTATAGATAAAGCCAGAGAGAGACTTTCATTTTTGCCTTTTTTTCCAAGACAGTTTTAAAATTATCTCTGATGAAGGGATTTTGAAGCATGTGTTTCATTGAGACCTTCAGTGGGGTAGCATGATGTAACACCTGTTAATATAGATGCCATTGAAAACATCTTTAAACAAATAAATCCATTTTAATTTCTAGTCATGCTGCAACAATTCAGAGCTTGTTTTTTAAAAATATAAAGATTAGGTTTTAAGTGCTCTTGAAATAAACGCTCAGATGTATCCAGGTGCTGCAAAATGTTTCCTCGTATGAGGGAACTGCCTTAAAATTACATTTGAAACATGAGCGACATTTGGCACGTCTGCCTCTTTAAATCTGACTCGTTCCAGCTTGACAGCCCGACGGTGCTTCCGTGCTGCTCTCCCTGGCGCGTGTGGCTCTTTCGAAAGAGGGGGAGGGTGGGGCAGCACCCATGTAAATGCTTGGAGGGGGAGGAGGGCAAGTGAAACCTTTTTTTTTTTTTTTTTTTTTTTAACTAGAGGCGAGTGAAGTTTTTTTAGCGAAGCCGAGTAACACTCGTTGTTCCCTCTCCCCCGGGCCGGGCATTTTAGGAAGCGCCGCCGAAATGTGATCAGGCAGTGCGCTGAACCGCTATGTGTCTGTGCCTGCCGGGGTCCTGCCTCCGGAGCCCGTGCTGGGATGTCTCGGAGACCCCGCGCTGACTGCTGCTCAAACATCACGGTGAGTTTGTTACAATGTAGCAATTTCTCTTTAAATCTCTTAACTCTCTCTACCTGCAACTCAGGGCTGTGACAGGGCGAAAAAAACTGGGGAGGAGGGGGGGGAAGGGAGCCTTGCACCCCTCCTAGGGTAACATCCCTGTTCCCTTTCCATTGCTCCCCCAATCCAGTTCCCCCCCAAACAGCCTCCTGTTACTGCGTCTGCAGGTCACGTCTATAGAATACAATGTAGCTTTATAAAATGATACATAACGTGTTATGGTGTCGTGCACAGACAGAGCAATGGAAAGAGGGGTGCTGGGTGCCCCTTTCTCAGATCCCCACAGCCTTCTGAGATTACCCTTCTCCCCCTTCCTCTATAAAGGGGTGGGGGCTTTGGGAAGGAAAAAAAGAAGCTGTTAGTTTGCGGTGCTGGATGATTATGACTTGATTTTGATTTCTCGATTGAGGTTGTAAAGCCATCGTCTGTCTCTATTACCCCGCCCCCCACTCCTCCCAAGTAAAAATCAAGAAGGATGCCCACAGATGGGTCTTGTCTTATGCTCGATTTTAAAATAAATGTTTTAATGGAGAGGTGAAACAAAACAGATCTGGAGTGTCAAAAAAGCCTGGTCTTTATGGTTGCTGCTCTGCAAGGTATTACAAACGATACATTGGGATTTGACACGGTATGGAGCTCCACTGAGGAGGGAAGACCTGCCAGTTAAGGGTTATCCTTCACTTGCTCCTCCCTTATGAAATTTCATACTTGTGTTGTTGGAATTGCTGTGCAAACCCGTGTGTGTGTCTGCTCAGCCCTGATTTATTTAAAAACAATACAGCGCAGCTTTGGTTACGGTGTCTGATAAAGAAAACGAAATGAACATTATTAACCTTTGTGGCAAATGGATGTGTCTCTACTTTTTTGTGGTCCTGAAGTTTGGCTGCGTACATTTAAAAATAAATTTGGTAAATAAAGCTGCAATTGATTATATCCATGCTGTTCATGTTTTCCATTTGTGTGCCAATTATGGCTTGTCTTAAATTTTAGGTGGCAAAAATATATTTTTGAGAGAGCATTGGCCTTATTTTGGGTGATGGAGGGATATTTTAACGCAATAATTCTGCTCAGTTTTTTGTGAGCTTTTGCATATCTCTTTATTGTCAAATCTGGTAGATTTCTACTAAAATTTATCCAAATATCTATATATTTAAAAGGTTATAAAGGTAAACAACACACAGGCTTCACTGAAAAGTAATTGAATTTTGTGAATTAAACTTATTTGAACCAAAAGTAGAACTGACCAATTCAGACTGACTGGGACTGTGTATGTGTTATTGATTAATTCTTTCTCTGTGATTGACCAGAACCTTTTGAGTCAAACTCTTGTTGTGTGTATTGCTCTTTAGTGATATTTCTGCGAGTACAGGTGCTACTTATCAAAACTGTTTACTGCCAGCTACACGAGGAAAGGTGTTTAGAAATAGCTAGATGCTGACATGCATTGGTTCTGTTGTGCCCAGATTAGAGTTTTAAACGGCATTTTAAAAATAAGATCACGTTATTATGCTCCATGATTCACTGAAGTATATTTAGAATTGTATTGCTTTTCAGTACATAAAATATGATCAATTTGCAATCAGTATTTTTTAAATTAAAATAATTGCACTAAACATCCATGATCTTTCTAGAACAAGAAGTCAAAGTGATATGGGTGGCTTTATTTCATTTATTTAGCCTCATTTATTGTTGAGCTTCAGAATAATAGATATGTGGTTGTTTCCTTTTTAAGTGCTTGAGTAGTCAAGTACTTCGCTTTTAATGAATCTATTTGTGACTTTTTACAGATTACATCATTTAGAATCAAAACCTTACAGTCTCTGCATTCTGTCCTTTGCTTTGTGTTCTTGCTAAGCCAAGCATTCAGTTATAATTGTAAGACTAATGCAGCCTTTAAAATTGATCAAATGCAGCAGCTTTTAATTTTTTTCTTAGAGTTTGTGATTCCAAAAATGACGAATGGAATTGATCAGGGATCCTATTTTCAGAGCTGTATCGTTTTGGTACATGTGGCATTTGTTCCTGAGCACCAAAGTTCCTGTCTTTTGCCAAATATTATTTGCTACTTTGCCACTTGGTGCAGATTCACTGTACTCTGCCAAGTGGGAACTGAAAGTATATACTTTTTTTTTTTTAGTTCTATTCCAAGTGTAAATGTATTTCTAATGCTACAGTTAACTTTGATTTTTCCCAAACCATTCTTAATTGAAAACATTAATATATGGTGCTCCATTTTATTCTGAAATTACCATATCATCCTTTTTTCTAAAAACCAAACACTACTCTCCATTTTAGAGCCTTAATATGTGAAATATAAAACAATACACTTGTTTAGGTTTCTCCTATCCCTCTTTCACATTCAGAGTGAAACTACAACATGGAAGCTAAAAAGCCTTTACAGATGATATTTACAAAACATGAAGGAAATAATTCAATGTCTAGAGATACACCTCTCAAAGTGCATACCCCCACCTGTTTTATACACGAGGCAGGATTTATGCCCTGTAGACAGACCAAGTTATTTGAAAGTGCACACTGACTTCTCTACTTTTAACAACCTGCTTACTTTTGACCCAGCGTTTTCATTCCATTATTTTTGTAAAACATCAGGGGGAAGTCATTGTGTGAAGAAAAAGCAGGAAGATCATTTATTCAGCATGCAAAGTGCATCTTAGGTGCTTTCAAGACAAATGAAATAAACAGAGCTCCCTATCCTAAAGAGTTTACTGTCATCGTCCTGTCCTGCGGTGTGTTGTGGCTGGAAAGACTCAGGTTCACTAGGATTCTGGATGGGTGCGGGTATTCTAGCTTTGGAACTTAAGGCCTTGATCCTGGAAACATTTAGGTATGACTACACTGGTGTTTACGGGGCCATTAATTTAGTGTGACTTCTCACTGAGTGAAGAGACAAATGTGCTTATCTGTCTGCAGGATTAAGTCCTAGTTACAGACATGACACCACAAGTAGAAGTGATAAATTACATGAGGGAAATAGGATGAAGGAAGGACAAGGGTTAAAATAATGCCGGGTAGTAGTTTGCAGTTACACAATTTGTTATTTGAACTTATTACATACATTTTATATACTCATATATAAATATATCTTTCTGTGTTGTGATAAACACAAATATTTTTAAGTTGTGTTATCCTCATTTTAATATCTTGGGGAGTAGTTTAATGGTTGGGGTGAAGCTTTTTGGCAAGGGAATTTACATGTATAAAATGAGTTGCCTTTTTAAAGACTGAGGGAAATTATAGATAATCCAGCATGCTGTTTAGATTTCATTCCTTACAATTTTTAAAAAATAACTCATTGGTTATACCCCAAGTCTTAAAAGAATTGGTACTAAGGGTATGTTTACACTATGAAGTTTTTAGCAACAAAGGTGTGCAGCTCTGTTGCTAAAAGTCAGTGTATTTGTATACTGTCATCACTGTTATCAACAAAACACGTCTACCCCTTATTAGGAGGTTTCACTCTGTGGAAAGCAGAGTACTCCAGCTGTCAAAGCAGTGTTCACGTTTTCATTTGCCATAGCAAAACTTTGTTGCTCATGGATGAGGCAGGGATAAGCCCCCGTGAATGACAAGTTTTGTTGATCTACTGCAAGTGTAGACATAGCCTAAGTAAAGATTAGTCCTCCAAGTCTAATGGAAAAATTATGTAGATGGTGATGGATTTGGAGCTGTTAGAAAGGATGAAGATGCCACATTTAGTGTTAGTTTTCCCAAGTCCCTATTTCCCGAGTTCCTATTCCCCACGGCGGGGGGGGCGCCGCGGGGGGAGGGGGGGAGAGAGAGGTGAGTATGTCTGTGTGAGGCACGGGCAATCCATGCCCTGGCTGGGATGATTTATTTGGGATTGGTCCTGCTTTGGGCGGGGGGGCTGGACTTGATGACCTCCTGAGGTCTCTTCCAGCCCTGGGATTCTATGATTCTAAGTCTGGCTTTTTTCCTTCTTTTTTTTTTTTTTTTTGGTTTTTGTTCACTCACACAATGTACATCCACAGACATGGTTTGTTTTGCAAACCTCTATCTTCCTCCTCTATTTTTCCTGAATAAAACTACTGCTTCTACTATAACTATTCACATTTAATCACTTACCTTCAGCTGATGTGCTTCCATGTATAGTAACTCCAGTTAATGTTAATCTGCATCCATTGGCAGGCAACTAGGCTCTGTTTCCATCTTGGGTTCTCTCAACTCTGCAAAAAGTTGACACCAGATAGAGAAGTCTCTTCATGAATGAAGAATATGCAGAATATATGTGCATAAATGTTACATAAGTACCATAGAATCTGCTTGTAGTGAATTTTAATCTAGTTACATTCTGTCAAGCAATAGTGAAAATCCTGAATTATTTCATATGTGCAAACTGCAGTGCCAGTTATAAATTATTTCACTTTCATTGTGCTGTGAATCTTTGCTGGTATTTCACATTAGTTAATAGATTTTTTTTTTCTGTGTACTAGTCAGGCCATATGTGCATATTCTCCCATTCACAATACTTTGTTTAAAAGAAATCACAACCAATTTCCAGTGGGTAATGCCTTCTCTGCATTAGAGAATTACACTGTGTGATGTTAATGTTGGCCTGGATGTGACTGGCACATTTCAGAGCCTGAACAGTATGCCCTATTTCAGTAGCATTTATCTCCTTATCCACACAACTTGGCCTAGTGAAACAGCGCAAGCACATTGCCACCTGGAAATCTGTCCCATCATTCATGGCACAGCCATAATGTGTAGTAGCTTGTGGAGATACAGAAAACAGACCAAAAACTTCCAAACAAGTGATGGGACAGTAGAGGACTAACTGTAATGTGCTAAAGCAGCGAGGAGTCCTGTGGCACCTTATAGACTAACCGAAGTGTTGGAGCATAAGCTTTCGTGGGCAAAGACCCACTTCGTCAGATGCATGTAATGTGCTAGTGAGTTTACCAGCATTCTTGCCCAGTTAGTAGTCATTATTTAGAGTCCTAGAAAGGCCGATGTAAACAATATAAACTAGGGATGTAAAATTTTGATTAATTAGCTAATCGAATAGTCGATGCGGGCGCCTCTGCCTTTGAAGTATAGCAACAGCCCCAGGGCCACTGCTACACTTCAAAGGCAAAAGCGCTGCTGGGAGCACAGGGCCTACGGGGGACTCAAGTAGTCCCCCTGCTGGCCCCATGCTCCCTGCAGGGTTTCAAGGCGGCTGCACCACATGGAGGTAGGCTCCCTGCGACACTGCTGCTTTGAAATGCCACGGGGAGCCCAGCATCAGGTATTTGCTTATCAATAGTCGACTAGTCATTCACATACCTAATATAAACTATGCATTTAGAAAGTTTGTATATATGGCATACAAAGGCTAATATTATGTAATATGCTAAAATTCTTCAGTGTAGTCAGGGCCTTAATCTTCATGTTATGAGAACTACTTCCATACATTTGCAACCATAGTGGTGGTCTCATTAGAGAGCCTGAATTTTGATGTGGAGACTGAGCTATTTTCTTATTTCCTGAGGTGGTCCTTCCAAATGAGTCAAGCCAGTTGGTGAGAGAGTGCAGGAGAAACCTCTGATGTAGGCTAGATAGGTTGAGGACTTCAGCCTTCCATGTTGTCAAGCTACAATCCTATGCAGTTACACACTTCTCACAAAAAGCACCAGTACTGATATCTTTTTTTTTTTTTCACCCTTGCTGGTACACTGTTAGTTTATATACTCCTAATATCTGTGGTGGTTTTTTGAGGGATTCACAATGATATACTAGTGGCATTAGAATAATCAGGAAAGTAAACACACTCTTACACAATCTAGAGGGTAACTTCATAAATCACTTACATTAGGGACCATCTCTTTCCATGTTGACTCTCAAGGGAAGAAGGAAACTGTGCCTTCATCTGTGCGCATATGACTCCCATTAAAATAAATAGAAACCTTGCCAACATACATTTGAGGTATCATTTGGGCCACAAAGAACCACTGTTTCAGAAGTAGTTCTGGTGCTGAGGCAAACATACTGGCTGTCATTCATTAATAATTTTCAGTTATCAGTAATCTTTGCAGGGTTGTTCTGTCTTTTCATTCCTTCCTTTGAGTAACATTTGATTTCACCTGCATTAGCTGTTAACCATCAGAGGTATCCGTTCATCCCCAAAGCAGTGTTGCTGTCTCATTATTTGTGGTTGGAATCAGTCCATTTTTGCTTTCTCAAATCTGTGGATTCACACGTCTGTCTATTCAGTGTCTTCTATATAAAGCATTCAGACAAGTTGATGGCACATCCCAGCCAACTCTGAATACACCTCAGAGTTTCCCCCCCGGCCCCAAGGGCTTTGGAACCTCTACTGTAATTGTCATCCTTTCCATATCTGTCTCATACAAAGAAGTTTGAACAAGACTAACCTTTTTAGTGCAGTAAGCAGCTATCCAGTCAGTTTTCTCATGTTCCCCCAGTTAGACTAAGGAAAGCCTGTTTTTGTAAATAATCTTGGTTACCACTAAGATGCGCAATACATTTTCATCGAAAGTGCAAGTCACAGACTTTGATATTCAGTGTCCACTTTTATCCTTTTAAAAAAATAATAATAAAATGACCCAACTTGCCTTTATCAATGGATTTTATATGTTGGAAGATGTTTGAGGTCTTGTCAACACTGGGGATTTGTCCTGATCTCATGTTCTACCTACACTGAGTAGCTAAACTGTTACAAGTGGATGAGTTTACCCCTTCCTTGATACTAGGGCAAACTTCACTGACAAATAGCTGATTTCCAAGTCTACACTAGGGGTTTGCACCATTGTAGCTACACTGGTTGCTGTCCATCAAAGGCTGAAATCCTCACTGTTAGAAAAGGACTTTAACAAGATTTAAAAAATTACCTGACACCATCTTACCTTAAGAGTAAGTTTATTAGTCAAGATGCAAATACCTGTGCTATCCACTGACCTCCCTAAACCCACATTCCCATAGCAGTATAATGAAATAAAACAGTTGTGTACTATATATAATTGTAACATTAATCAATCTTCTGTTTTGCAACTCTTTTCAAATACAGTTTGCTACTGGAACTGATTGAATAGCAGAAAAAGTGGAATATATTTGTTGAATTACACCAGTATTAATGTAGCATTGTTTGCCAAACAAGATTTTTCCTAATATAGAGGTGGTCACAATATCACAAAAATTCTAGTTTTGCCAATATTCATTGTAACCCAATCTAAAACAAACAATGTATTTATAATATCTTATCTGAACACTCCTACTTACTCCATCTCTTAAAAACAATGAGGAGTCCTTTGGCACCTTTAAAGACTAATATTTGATCATAAGCTTTCGTGGGTAAAAACCTCCTTGTCAGATGCATTGGAGTGGAAATTACAAAGGCTGGAAAATATATATAAAAATGGGTGTTACTTATCAAGTGTAGTACCAGTGTTAAGGCCAATTCAGTTAGGGTAGGTATGGCTCACTCCCACCAGCTGATGGGGAGGTGTGAATACCAACAGAAGGAAAATTGCCTTTGTAGTGAAGTAACCATTTTAAATCTTTATTCAGTCCTAATTTGATCATAATTTTTACCCACAAAAGCTTATCCCCAATTGTTAGTCTTTAAGGGATCACCAGACTCCTCATTTTTGCAGATACAGACTAACACAACTACCCTGCTGAGACCTACATCTCTCTTGCTATTGTTTCTTTCCTTTCCTGGCTCCACTTTTTCTTTTTTTAAATAGATCAGTGGTTCCCAACCTTTTTGAGCATATGGACCCCTTTTCAATCTAGTAAAATTTCACGGAGTCCCCAAAGATCCATTTTTGCTAGCACAATTAAACCCTTCCCGCCACTCTAAAAGCTTTTGAATGGTATGAGTGGGGTGACATATTCAAAAAAGAGGAAAAAATGGTAAAAAGTGACTGTCCCATTATCAGCCGCCTCCAGAGGACAGTCACAACTTGTCAGCTTCAGTGTGGGCTGAGAGACATGCAGACTGCAGGGCACAGAGCTTCTCTGGTCCCATTGGCTGCTGTTCACCGCGCTGCTTCCTCAGCCCCTGTTCCCTCTGTCCCCTGCCCCTCCACGAGCAAGGGGGTTCTCTTGGCCAAAGGGAGCTCTGGAGCTGTTCCTCAAGGGTGGAACTTCAGGAGCATGGGGGGAGGGCAGCAGCCATGCATGCTGGGACGCTGCTTGCTTTTGATCCCATTCTCCAGCAGCTAAGGGAGCGTGGGGAAAGTGCTTGCATGGTGTTTGTGAGGCATACATGGGTTGCAAGCACTTTCCCCATGGTCCCTTAGCCTCTGGAGAACAGGATCAAAAGAAAGCTGCGTGCTAGTATGCATGGCTGCTGCGCACCCTCCCTCGACCCCGCTCCCCTCCGGGAGGAGGGTACGAAGAAAAGAAAGTAAGGATCAGGCCTACCGCGGTGGGCCCAATGCTTTTAAAAACTTTCTGCAGACCCCCTGCAGTGCCCTCACAGACCCCCAGGGGTCTGTGGACCACAGGTTGGGAACCACCGAAATAGATCATGGTCTATCTCTTCCAGAGTTGTCTTTTGGTATGTTTCCTTTTTCTCTCTCTTATTCGCTTTCCAGGCATTGTGTTGTCCATGTCCTCTGATATATTTTCTTCTCCCTCCAACACCTACCTACCTTTTTTTTTTTTTTTTTTAAACATATTCCATGAACCTCTTTCTTTTTCCCAGCCCCATCCATGCATGAAGAGGGCTTGAAAATTTTACCAGACCACCTAACAGCAAGATGATTGCTGGCTACAGATGGATCTGAAAGAATGTGGGGGGGGAGGGGTGTTTAGGGCAACTTTACCCCTCCATGAACTTTCTGGCTGCTGCAGGGAGCTGTTTTTGCCATTCCATTTCCCCAGCCTTCATGTTTTAGTCCCAGACTCCACTCTTTTACTCTGCTTTTACTTTTTGCTTTGTGAAGCATCAGCAGAGTGAAATTGACCTGATTCTTGTCATTTTCATTGCTGCCCAGAGAGAACTGAGTGTCAGCCATGAAAACTAACAAAACTTTGCTGGGTTTTCACTCTGGTGCAGTTAGTGGAAGCTCTAAGTAGCAGCAGAGGCTGGAAGACAAAAATAATTCGTTCACATTCAGTTCAAAGTTTTATTTGTTACTATAAGCTGTTGAAATAACTGAAAGGTGATGTATTCACCAGACAAAGTTCCCTATTCATGCAGGGCAAATGACTTTTTCAAGTCTTTGTTAGAAAAGTAAAATGAAAATAATGAATAGATTTAAAAAACAGTATGAATAAGTGTAAAGCCAGTGGTCATCAAAAGTAATTGCTATCTGATCACCCTTCAACCATCCTCTCTGTAAGTAAAATATAGATTTAGCATTTCCTAGTAGGATGGGTGTCCATCTCTTTCTCTCTCTTCCCCACCTTAATTGGTTTACATGGCTGCATCTACACTAATAAATAATGTGCTCCACAATTCATCTTTGCTGCACCTATAGACAAAGCTGCTCAAGGTGGTTCATCCAGGTCTGGGATGTAAGTCACACTGGCAAGAAAGCTACTGCATCTGCTTTATCTATTCTGTGGATCAAGGACATGAGTCTCCAGGGACTGTCATTCTGGCACCTTTCACCATCATAACATTCACTTATAGTATTTTTGACAACCAGGATGATTAACAATGTCTAGATGTATTTGAACTAAGACTTTAGCAATGGGTCAGAAAACAGCCCATTGTTGCTCATTGTTTAGGCAAATCATGATGAGGGTTTTCAACTCAAGGAAGATTTCTGCCCTTCGCACAGCAAGTGCAGAAGAAGGCGTCCTCCTCCCAAAAAGAACACTTTGCTTCCTATTGTACTCCTCCTCCTCCTCCTCCTGTGGTTGAGGGAATGTGAGTCTGGAAGTGATTTCAAGCAAAATGTTACAAGTAAATACAGCATGTTGGGGGGAGGGGGAAGGCAGGGAAAGGAGAGAGAGAGAGAGAGCAGTCAGGCTTGGAGTTTCATTGTTAAAAGGAAGGTCCCCTGACCTAGAAATGAGACATTTTAGTCACCACCTGGGGACATGGCATCAACCAGACAAGAACATGAAATTCTTTCAAACAGCATTGTCGCATCTTTTTTAAAAATTGTGGTATCTTTCTAAATATGGGAGAGAGAATAATCCCTGATGCTAATTTGTATGAACAGCAGTAGATCCAGAAAATGTACTTGAAAATGTATCCTAACTCCTCCCACTAACCTTGGTTGTAATCACTGAGCACGTTTCCATACAAAGAATCATCTGTCCCTCTTAAGAAGCTCCCCACTTGAAGTGGTCATCCTTCTTTTGACTTTCCACTGATGAGAGAGTGTATTCTATCATTTGTAGAACTGAGGCAGGCTGCTCCAGGCCTTCCCAAAATGAAAGACCCACTCCCTCAACTAAGTGGAAGGAAGCACTAAGCCCAGACTGCAGTTGAGTATGTGGGACCAGGAAAGAGAACACAGGAATGAGGGTGAGGTCAAAGGTTAAAAAGGAAGGAGCCAGAGAGAGAAACTGAGCAGAGAATCCTGGATAGCACCCGTCATGTGTCAAAGGAGTCAGTGAATGCTGCCAACAGGGCATAGGCACCAATTCCCTCTCCACCTGGAGGGGTACTTGACCCTTGTTCCAGGCCCACCCCCACTCCATCTAGGGTAGCCAGGTGTCCGTCTTTTGACTGGACTACCCAATTGAAAGGGGATCCTGGCTGCTCTGGTCAACGCTAATGGCTGTGCCATTAAAAGTCTGGGGGGCACAGGGCTCGCAGGCTCTGAACCTGGCTCTGAGTGGCTCCTAGGAAGCAGTGATGTGTCTCTTGACTGCTAGGTGGAGGTGCGGCCAGGGGGTTCTGTGTGCTGCTATGCCCTGTTAGCCATCTCCACAGTTCCCGTTGGCCAAAAACCACAAGAACTGCGGGAGCGCCACCTGTGGGCATAGTCGGCGCACAGAGCTGCCTGCCTGTGCCTCCACCTAGGAGACGGAGGGGTATGTCGCTGCTTCCAAGGAGCCGCCAAGATAATTGCTGTCCAGAGCCCATGCTCCCTTCTGCACCGCAACACCCTATCCCAGCTCTGAGCTCCCTCCTGGAGCCCACACCCAAACCCTCAGCCCTGAGCCCCCCCGCACCCAAACTCCCATGTGGAGTTTGCACCCCAAATCCTTTCCTGTGCCCCAGTCTTGTGCCTTCAGCTCAGTGCCTTAGCCTGAAGTCCCTCCCGCATCCTGGACCCATCATTTCTGGCCCCATCCCAGAGTCAGCAACAGAGGGAGGGGGGATGGAGTGAGTGGGGTCAGGGCTTCATGGCATGCAAGAGGTGCTGTGAGGGAGGGGAAGTGGTGCTGACAGCAGGCAGGCGGTGCTGGGGGCTAGGGAGTGCTAAACACCTGCTCATTTTTTTCCATGGATGCTTCAGCTACAGAGTCGGCGCCTGTGCCTCGGTATCGACTCTTATGCTAAAGCAGGGGACTGAAATCTGAATACCTGGGTTCTAGTCCTGGTTCTACCATTAACTTACTTTGGTTAAGAGACTGGTTAAGAGACTGGTTTTCTCCATGCCTCAGCTTCTCCATTTGTAAAATAGCGATAATAGCTTTATAAAGTGCACTGAACTCCTCAGATAAAATACACTGTGTAAGTGGAGAGTGTTACTGTGAGAAATGATTACATCATGAGCCGTTGTTTATGATGTCAGTCTCTCTTTCTTCCCAAATTTAACACCATTGCACCCCACATATAGGTAGTCTCGGTATGGCTGGACATGGACTTTCTTTAAGAGTTAGTGCTACACCTTAATTGGCAGACGGTCTGCTCTGGAGCATTGCATGACATTTTTTCCTACTCCGTGAGACTGAACATACTCTCTACATTGTGCTTCTGTTGTCTACCAGTATGAGAGACCGGAGCCAGAGCTGAATCTTCCTCTCCCATCTGGGTAGTTCACCACCTATAGTTTCTTTATTGCGCACACCAAAAAGAATGCACATGTAAAAGAATGTTTGCTAAAAGCACAACAATGCAGAGGCCAGACTGACACTGTGCGCATCACGAGTGTATCATCCGTTTGTCACTGCCAATGAAATGGCAGGTCTGAGACCTCTGCGAATAAGTGAAGAAAAAAGGTATGTGCGCTTGAGGACAGAATAATTTTGAATGTTCTTTGGTTGAATTCTTACATCTTCACTGCTGCTCATATGTTTGGGGGTATTTCAATTCCTTTATATTTATTTGGGCCAAAAGTTTCCCTTTATAAGTGTGTGTATGAGGCTTTAAGAACAAGTTATGTTATGCATCTACTATATATTTGAGAAAGTTTGTCCATGAGCCAGCCTGCCTGTCTGTTCCAGAACTCCTCCTAAGAGCTAGAACCACCAAACTCAGTATACAGCTTCCTCTTATCATAACTTAAAGCAATGTAAGGGTTGGGATGTGTCCAGAATGGGATTACTTCTCAGAAAACCATACAGAAAAGAGAATCACCAGGCAGATGAAAAAGGCTGGCTGGGGGCACACACGCGCACACACTCACCCCATCTGGGACTGCTCCTGCTCCAAGCCTCCCACCCTCAAGGAGCTTCTTAGGGAGGGTGGGATGGCTGACGCTGCTCCCACATTTGTATGGGAACATTGCTAGCTGTTCCCCTTCGTCAGATAGTGAGGGAAAAGTGCACAGTTTTCTGCAATCCTCACTCTGGTTGAGGAATGCAGGGAGCAGACATACCTGGACCTGCCTCAGCCGGGGGAGCATGCACCCCTCCCCTGACTGTGGTCGCTGCTGCTGCAGCAGTCATGGACAAGTACTTCCCACCTTGGTGCCAAGCTGCTGCTGCTGCTGTGTGTGTGTTTGTTTGTTTACTTACACACACACACACACACACACACACACACACACACACACACACACACACACACACACACACACACACACACACACACACACACACACACACACACACACACACACACACACACACACACACCCTTCCAAAAGGTGAATTATTGCTAAATATCATATACTTAGTCTGACTCCTGCATCAGCCCCAAGTAAGTTTTTGTGTATAAATCCTTCTGATATGCAAAAATCCTTAAGTGTGGTAGCTTCTTAAAACGTTCTTAAAATTAAGCATCTGTTGTTAAAAATGAAATTAAACCAAAAATGATTATGTCCAGTTAAAAAAAAAAAAAAAAAAGTTCTACTGTGAAGTAGCATTTTAAAATCCATGCAGCCCAGGCTACAAAAGGCTCAGAATTGCATATGCTAGACATATTTCCTTCTGAGTGTTTCTTTGACTGATGGCCTGGAAAAATCTGAGGCACTATGTACACTACAGATAAAACTGTGGGACCCCTTCCAACATCTTTGCTCACTAATGAAATAGCTTGAGATCTCCTGCCTTAGTCCTCCACCAACTTGCACATAGCCCTGTTTTGTAGCACTGTTCTCAGAAAAAACAAAGAAAAACCCTTTGTCCATGCAGGTTAGGGAAATAATACCAGAACCCTGCTACCAACTGTTGCATGATGCCTGTATGTGTTTTGAATGGAGACTCTTGACATGACTCCATAATTAGGGTTGAATTCCATTCTGCACTTTAAAACAGTAATTCATGATGCCATCAGAGGCAGGGGGAAAGAGAATTGGGGGGGGGGAAGGGGAGCCAAATGTTATTTGAAAGCAGTTTAATCTGGGGCCATAAATCCTAAATTATCTTAATTCAAAATGTTTTGATTGTTGCATGGTGCCCCTACCTAGCAGAGTTAAGGTTGTTTCGGGATCCTTGAAGTATGTCTTTTTTGCCTTCGTATATTTGGATTTCTTAAAGTGTAACCTTGATTCTAAGTTTCCTGAGTTTGTAATGCTTATTTTTTTAGATAATTATAGCATCTCTGTAATAGTCTTTTTATCCTTAAATTATTCTCAAACTTTGCCAGTTTTAATGTATTTTTTGTCTGAGAACTTTTTTATATATTATACATCAAATGAATGGGTTTTTTTTGTTTAAAACATGTATGTATATATTGCTGAAACTTTTAAAATAGTTTGTACATTACTAAAATTTACCTCCAAGTGGTTGTGGGAATACCAGGTTTGAACATTCTGCAGATTTTCACTGTTACATTTCACACCTCTCCTAAAATTTGGGGTTGACAATGCCAATGTTAACAGTGGCTAAGTGCAGTGCAGCTAGCTATTGTTATTAATGTAATTGAGGGAGAGAATACAGTATTCTATCATGTTCAGTGTTGTTGTAATAAACTCTACATCCATTAAATCATTGTGCCCTGATTGATTTTTTTTTTTTTTAACATAATTATTTATTTTTTTAGGCAGGAGAGAAAGGGGAGGAAAGTGTTTAAAGGCTTAATTGTATTACAGAAATCAACAGGGGGGGTGTTGTAAAAAATACCAAAGTACAGAAAAATGGTTATATAAAATATAATTTTACATTGCTTTAAGTTACATATGTAACCACAGTAGTTTTTGTAAATATTATCCTGTACAGAGCCAGCTTCAGTGCAGCTGTATTTTATAAGAATCAGTCTTCTCTGGGTTCTGTTGGCAGCTCCTCTGGTCATGGCTAGGCCACTCCCTCCCCTTCCTGCCATTTTTAAAGGAGCCTGATAAAGGTAGACACCTGGTGAATTTCATTAGAAGATGGGCACCCAACTTTCTTAGGATACTTCTAAAATCCAAGTTTTAGCCTATAATATAGGAATAATGATATTAGCGCACTTCACATTGTTTCAGAGGTTTGAAGTTAACTAACTAATTGAAAAGCACTCAAAATCTTTAGATGAAAGGCACTGTGAAAATGTGAACCATTATCACAGTGACTTTTTGCAGCAGTTATGAATTATAGGAAAAGAAATGGCAGGGACAGTTAACATTTTTTGTCATTATATTCCTGGACTTGCATTGTTAGATAAGTAGCATTATGTCAATGACTTGAGTGTTTTGTTAGAATGTTTGGCAGCTAACAGTTAAATTGTAGGTTTTTGATGCATTGTTTATGAACAAACTATCATATTCCAGCTGACCAAATCCCAGTTTACAAAATAAACTATTTTTAATTAATATATGAACAGCAAAAGAAATGTTTTATGGCACAAATATATTTATAAGAAGAATGTTATTTGGGGAACTCCATTTTCACACCCCTCCTATACCATGATGGTTTAAGGCCGCGTTTCTCAAACTGTGGGTCCCAACCCCCCGGGGGGGTTGTGAGCAACTTAGAGGGGGGTTGCGGTATCACAAAGTTTGAGAACCCCTGGTTTAAGGGAATAGAAATTGTCCATCCTATTTCTCCCCCCAGTATGATTCTGCAGTGAAGTCACCATAATGTTCATAATGTGATACATTCATTTCCATGGTAGCAGACTCCTGTTACAAACATCATGACAATTTCCCTTCAAAATCTGTCTTGACGTTTGGCGTTCTTAGGCATCCATTGGTATACTGCAGAGGAGAAACTGGCCTCTGTGGCACTTGACCGTTATTCAGACCATATAATTGGAAAAATTGTCATTTAAAACTTGGTTCCCTTTACCTTCATAAAATCTTTTGCTGTTCTTCTAGAGAACCTTTCATTTGAGGATCTCTGGGCTTTACAAAGTTGTTGAAGTGTTGGCATGTCCACTTTGCAGAGTGTAGAAATTAAGGCACAGAGAAATGAATCCACTTGTCCAGAGTCACACAAGGAATCAATCTTTGGCCACCATATGTTTTGTTCTCTGTTCTGGTCTGGGAACTGCAGGTGTGTGGCATCACTGAAAATTGAATCACAGAAGTCCTGAGCCTATGACCCTGTTTAACCACTCAGTTACCCTTCCTTCCTTTAAACTACTGATAATACAAATTGCATTTGGAAGCAAAAAGTAAAATGTCAAGCGATACAACATAGATCTGGACATGATCCAAAGTGTACAATTAGTTTCCTGTATGAAATGTTCTCCAATATGAGAACTACTTTTTCATCTTTAGGTTTCCAGTTTTAGAATGCAAGGGTTTTGAATTTTGAGAAGTAATTCAGAATTTTAAAAATCCAATTGTAGGGGATACTGAGTGTCCTTCTTTGCCCCTCCGTACTTAGAATTAGACCCTTAGTCAGTGTCTCAGAACTGTGCCAACATGCTGCTTTTTATCTCATGTTATAATTGTCTTTGCTAGTACAGTACATACATGCAGCAAGATTTTTGCAAAGTATGTCAATCTGCCTATGAGGCCAAAATTAAAACTAAGTGTGTTTCCATTCCTTTCCTATCCCTTTCCTAAGAGAGAAAATTATAGTGCAAAGAAGGCACACAAATAGTTTATAGTAGTGCAGGTTTCTTTTGGTGGAAACTGACTGATGTTATCCAAAGCAATCAGTGAAGTAGCATGGCAAGGCCAGCACATTCTAAAGAGAAATATTGCTTTAGAAAATCTGCAAGGATGATAGTGTCTGGTAAACACTCTATAAACTTACCCCCTATCTTGTTCTCTCTGTGTCTCGGTGGTTTACATTCCTTTCAACCTTACTAATAAACAGCACATCAAGTCTGAAAAACATGAAAGCAAAAGCTAGACCTGGACAAGCCAGAACATTTTTAAGATAGAATCATCACCTGCAGGTTCTGGTTTAGCTCTCAAAGCTAGAACACTGATTGTTATGTACATCATATGGACAAGGTATGTAAAGTGACATGGAACACATTAAAACTGCTGTGGCCACCAAGTAAGTTAGACGCTTCAGGGGGTAGCCGAGTTAGTCTGTACAGGATAAACTTAAAAAACAACAAATGGTCTGGTAGCACTTTATAGACTAACAAAACATGTAGATGATATCATGAGCTTTCGTTGGCACAGCCCACTTCTTCAGATGACCGGAGTTTTGAGTTTAGGATGTGCAGATCCAAAATAAATAGGGGAGAAGGGAGAGGAGGGAAGGAAAAAAAGAAGGGGGCGGGAAACAAGGAGCAGAGGGAATGAAAATATCAAAGGGAAAAACAAGTAGGCAGAATTGGTAACCTATAAGCACCTAAAGATTGGATAGTTAAAAGAAGCAGATAAGGATCATAGGATAGCAATTAGATAGGAAAGGTACTAACGCAAGAATCTACAAAGACAAAGAACTGTGGGCATCTTCATTGAATGTTAGGTTGATAATGTCCCAGCCATCCATTATCTCGATTGAGGAGGTTATCAGTGTGAGAATTGAATTTGTGGATGTATTGTAATTCCAACACCTCTCTGTATAAATTAGTTTTTTTCATTGACTTTGACTCTTTCTTCAACATCAGGTGAGTCAGTGCTGGCCACAGTGATGTTCAACTCTTCATCATTTAGTTCCTGCCACCCCAGTATAAAAGTGCTCAAATCTAATCAGGTTCAGGCATGCTCCAAAGCCCATTTGTTTAGCCAGGGTTTGAGTGGAGGGAGGGGTAAGGAGAAGGCTGGCCATAACTGAGTGGAGTAGAATACCATCTGGAGGTGAGGAGTCCTTACTAGGTGTTTTTTTTGTTTGTTTGTTTGTTTTTTCTTGTATGTCTTGCTGTGTATTTCAACGTACATTTAACAATCAAGCGAACACCTGGATCAATTAATGCACTTTTTCATTCTTGTTTTCATTATGCAGTGAAAGACAATGTTTAAAAATCATCTTGCCCTATCTTAATGGAATGGCACTACCATTGACAGCAGCAGTGCTAGGGGGTGGATGTTTGTGGAACGGTGATTTGACTTCTTTCTTGGGGGTCTGTGTTACATCTCACAATTTTTGCATGCATGACAGCATGGTGCATCCTTGGCATTAGTTCTCAGAACCTAAATAGTTTACTCACACCCCTTATGAATAGAAATTAATAGCAGACAGAAATATTCTATTGAACAACCTCAGAGTTCAGATTTTTTAAGAATTCCAAAACCCAGATATTCATCGTGTCAGCATTTGTGCTTTTTATTGAAAGATCTCTGCAGATACAATGATAAGATTGGATAATACAAAACACAAATTTCTGATTTATGTGCAGATTTTTTTTATTGTTTTTTGGGACTGACATTTAGGAATTGCTAATAAAATCCCTGTCTTTATCCTTCTGTCTGTCTTCAGAGCAGGAAACTCCAAGGATAGCTTTTATAATATTGTTCTTTTTATTTCCCTTTTACAATATGACTTCACACTACAACTTTATTTTGTGTCCTCTTTCATATCGAGACTGTAAGCACTGAATTACAGCAGTAGTGAGATTGTGTGGAAGAGAAAAGAGAAGGCCAGTGGGAAATGAGCTGTAGAAGTGGTGAGGAGAATACAGGGCAAGATCTCATTTACACTAATAACTGTCATGTTGGGAGAACAGTGATGTCTCCTCTTCCCATACTTCCTTCCTAGAACATGATTAAAACATGACTTGATTTTGTTGGGTCTGAACTTAATTCTGTTCCTGAATCACACAGCCCTGTTCAAGTCTTTACACTGAGTGTGAGATCATAGTTCAAATATGGTTGGTTTTGTCTACATTGTAAACCCAAACCATGCATTAATTATATCTTGGGGGGTGGAAGGGAAGACTATGGTCAATCAGTATGATGTTGCTAAAGATATAAACCGAACTTCACTCAGTATTCCTCTCACCATGCCTAAAGCTCATTTAGTACTGGTCTCCAAAATGGTTCCTGACAATATTTTCACTATGTATAAAGCAACTGCCATGTTGATACTGGATCTTCCAAGATAATGATAGTTGCTGTATTAATGGGACCAGAGAAATCATGTTTATGATACTGATTATATCAATTCCATGGATGGTTTTATATGAGCTCCCCACCCCCCTCCATGGGAGCACTATGGGCATGCTTGTTTTGAACACTATTCATTTTAAAAATGTCTTGAAAATATAAACAGTTACATTTATAAAGAAAACAGAACAAATACTGAGCCTGCTAACTATGTATGATGGTCATTTATAACATAAAAAGAAAACCTGTATGCTGACTTTTGGGGGGGGGGGGAGTGTGCATGGTGGGGGAAGGGTTTAGAGACTTTAGCATACAGGTGATTTCAGTGGGAATTGCTTTTTAAAAAATCTGTTCCACTGCAAAAAGCTAGTGAAGACAGCTGGGAAAGGGTGGGGCATTCCTGCAGATCCTTCGGCAGGGCATGCATTGAAATGGAGATTTTTTTTGATTCCCTGCAGGATTCTTGCAGACTGCAAATCCCTCACTGGAGGCCCCCTAGGGAAATTATAATTTTCAGCTTTCTGCACTGTAGGAAGTGTTGTTGTGGGGCTCTGCACATTCCACCCCGCTCTTCCTGCATGATAGAAAAATTGTTTGTTGTGTGATGTTGGAAGAGGTGGTTGACTCAAGAGGAAAAAGGGTTATTTCCTTTTTCGTGGGCATGTGTGTAACTCCTATTGTTGCTAATGGGATTTACGCATGTGCACTGAGGTGAGAAGAGACCCACTAGATTTTTTTTCCCCAGAGAATTGCTATGATACATCTTGAACCTTTCCGAGCTTTCAGATGATACTGACATCCCACAGAATTACTGATACTGGCATAAAGATGAGACAAGCATGGCTCTTAAAGGGAAGGAAAGTATCTCCAAAGACTTCCTCAATAATATAATTAAGAACAGTTAAATATTAGCCTCTTTTGAAATTTTAAAATACAAATACACTATAGCAGTATCTATAAATCTGGTATTGCATCCCATTGATACCAGACCCTCATATAAATTACAGTTTCCTCGCTCAGCAGAGCTCTGAATTGATCAGGCCTTAACTGTAGGAGCTGCTAAAATTTATGGTAATGATTATAGATATTTTTCAGTGGTCATGAGGATAATTTGGCCATTGCAATTAGGGGCAAACAAAATCTTACAAAGTAAGAAAAAATCTGGGAGTAAAAAATTCCCATTCGCTTTCTTTTGCTCCTGTCTCAGGAGGCTAGTGATAAAAATAACTACGGATCAGGGCAAGAAAGATCGGGCCCACCAAGCCTTTTAATTGGCACATGGCCCACCCTTGCCTCAGGGAGCAGTGCTGCTCAAAGCAGCTGGCTGCTCCCTGTGACTCTCTGCACTGTGGGGGGAGGCGGGGGGAAGCTTCGTGCGCTGCCCCTGCCCCCAGCAAAAATCTCTCAGCTCCTGTGGGCTGTAAATCCCTTGCCCCAAGTCACAACCTCCTTCTTCACCCAAACTCCATCTCAGACCCCATACCCTTTCCTGCACCCCAGTCCCTTACCCTCTGTCCCAGACCCTGCACCCCCACTCCATAAAAAAATTGCAGCCCTTGACCACTTATCAGACTCTTGGAGTGGTCCTCCATCAAAAATTACTGCCCACCCCTGCTATAGATAGAGAATTAAAATAATATTTTGTACATTTTGTTTTATGAAAATCTGTATCTGAGTGTTTAGATGTCATCCATATCTTACCAATCCTTAATACTTTGCAATTAACTTTCTTTTATTTTGAAAAAGGAAAAATGATCATTAAATGCCTTATCATATATTCCTTGCAGATCCAAAACTTCAAGAACTTATTTAATCTTTAAACATTAGATAAAGTGAATGGAAGGCAGACAAAATTGTAGAGATAAAAGTAAGAAATTAAACTTTAAAAATTAATTGATGGGGCAGATATAAGCCCAGAGGTTACTCTACCAAGGAAAACCGAAGAAACATGTACAACTTGATAAAGCCATGGGGATTGGAGGGGATGCAGTTCTGCAGTGGTTAAGAGGATAGATGGTCCGAATGTCCAGCTGTGATTTTAGTGACATCGTGGCCTTTCCGTAGTTAAGGTTATAGTTTTCCTGTATAAATCGGGTTTGGTTAGGGACCGAGGAAGTGCATCTAAACCAATCTATTTAAAATTTCACTTCCTGTATCTTATCCCAAGGTGTAATTTTTTTTTTTAAACTTTGGGACAAATCACGAAAAGTATCTTGGAGAATGTTTGTTTTTTCTGACATCCTTGCCATATTTTTAGACAGCTTCACCTACAAATCTAAAATTTAATTTCTCCTGCAGGGCTAAACAGGATTATCTCCTGCTTGGTGCCCATTTCTTTGGCTGACCAGTCCCTGTGTGAGACGTATTCTTTTGCTATTATGAGAGGGGTTTGTTGTTGTTACTTAGTGATTAAAAAGTAGTTTTCATGTAAGCACTGGCGTTCAGATGCCAAATCCAGGGGGTTAACAGGATTTCGCTGAACACACAAGTAGTAAGTTTGCTACTAGGTTTCCCAAGTAAGCAGTTGTGGGCTTCCCAAGGCATTTCCTTGTTGTGGCCTTCCCGTGGGCTTTAATAAAGTCAGAGAAAAAAGCACCATAAACCTTCGTGCATATGGTCAAAGGCTGTGTGCATGTCAGACTTTCATTTACTCCGAGAATTAGAAATTGTGAACTAAACACAACAAGGAGACCTTTCTTAAACTTCCCATTATTGGGCAAAAATTGACACCATTACAATCCTTCCTTTTTGCTAACTTCATCAGGACCAAGCCAAGCCATCTGAAATTTCACATATCTGAATTTGCTCAGGGTTGATTTTTTTTTTTTCTGGTATGTTTGGAGCAAAAAAAGATAACATTTAGGATACAGTGGGGTTCAAAGCAGAGTTGTCTTTAGTTTCTTGAAGACTTGTGCTAGGGTTTATTTTTTGATGTTTTTTGGACTTGTCTTGTGTCCAAAATGATTTGGCTTAGATCAGTGGTCTCCAACCTTTTTAAGCATGAGATCACTTTTTGAATTTAAGTGCAATCCAGGATCTACCTCAAATCCAAATACCCTTGCCCCACCTCCTTTGTGCCCCTTCTCCGAGGCCCCGTCCCGCTCACTCCTCCATTTTCCCTCCCTTTCATCAGGCAGCGGCAGAGGATTGGAGCAGAGGCTCTGGTCTTGGGCTGAGCCTGGGGTAGGGAGTTGGGGTGCAGGAGGAAGTTCAGGGTATTGGCTCTGTAAGGCAGTTTGGGTCCAGGGGGCTAATTTAAGGGTTTGGGGTGCAGGAGGGGTTCATGGCTTGGGGCAGAGGTTCAGAGCTGGCTCCAGCTGGACATTGGTTACCTCAGGTGGCTCCTGTGATTCTATGATTATGTGTGTAATTCTGTCAATAACTGCGACCTTAGGCCCACGTTGTCAGGTGTCTAATAACTCTCTTTTTTGAGTTCTCAGCTTGAGAGACTTAGGACCTGATTTTTCATCTGCAGTTTTTAGAATCGTAGAACACTAGAACTGGAAAGGACCTCGAGAGGTCATCGAGTCCAGTCCCCTTCCCTCAAGGCAGGACCTTAATGATGTCAGTAGTTGTGGATTCACATCACATGTGAAAATCATGTCCCTCATGTCTTCAGGTAGAAACTTTGTTCTTAACCTCTTTTGCTCCTCTGTAGTTCCCTCACAGCAGCAATGTTGGGGAGCTTTTTGTCAGGTTTTTTCCAAACCTGTGAATGAGTGGTACTATGCAAGAGTCAGATATTTTTATCATCATTCTTTCACAGATTGTTTGTAACCAGCAGTCTAGTCAGAGCCATATATATATGTGTGTGTGTGTGTGTCTTGTTGCAACTCTCAGCATGACATTTAATTCTTTGTGGATTTGGAGTCAGAAATCCATAAATACACGACGTCCGGTATAATACAGAGAATGAATGTGTCTGAAACCAAGTGTTGCATATGATTTGTCTTACTAGGTAGAGTAATAGATTGAGATATCACTGCAGATAGTCCCACTCAAAAGGTCTACTTCACCAAGATAACATGGGTCTCAGGTGCTTAGGTAGGAAATGAAACAATCTAGAACAGGGCTACTCAACTTTGGAAGCCCGGCGGCCACAATGATACTCACAGCACATGCTGAGGGCCACAACGTAAGTGTGGTTGCATAGACATGCAAATATATATGCAAATAGCTTCTTTCACACTGACGGGCATGAATACAAAGCACTTCCCACAATGCTCTGGTGCTCCCAGCAGCTCCTCCCTTGGGGCTAGAAATGCCAAAACCCTGTTCCAGCCAGCCCGTCTGCTTGCGTCTTTCAGTGCTTACCCTGCCTGGGAGATGCCTTGCCATTGTGGAGCGTGTTCCCAGTGGAGGCCATGTTCAAAGGATCCCACCCATGGACTGCGTGTTGAGCCCCGTGTAAACCCAAACTGCAATGTGGGCCACAAACAAACAGGCTGCAGGCCACATGAGGCCCGCAGGCCGCGTGTTGAGTAACCCTGATCTGGAAGATGTTCTGACATAACACAACACTGAGTCATCTGAGTCTTCTGTTTTCACTATGAAACAGCCATAGTTGATAATGGGTGTCGGGTATGGTTCTCTGATTGCCTTTCAATTATTGTTAAATATAGTTTGGCCACTAGTGTAGTCCATACCAAACTATTTGTTCAGCACTTTTTACAGAAAATGTGCTTGACCCCTGGATGCTTCTCTTGACCCTGCTTCCCTTATTTGTGTGCACATAGGCTCTAGAGGTTGGGATACAAGTGTACCCCTGTTCTTTCCATAGTGTTGAATAATTGCATCATGTAGCAGTTGCCAGATATGGAAGTTCCACTAAGATGAGTTTTGTAGCTGTGTGGGTAGGTCAAACTGTCAGAACCTACGGGCACTTGAGACTTGTGTTATGACTATATGACGAATACATAATAAAAAACAATCATGAAAATTTAAGAGTTTTCAGTGTTCAATCCTGTTGTGTTGGCAGCTATTTTAATTGTGGGATGGACTAAGTTACTAATGAAAGCTCCAGTAACACTGGTGATCAGCGTTCTCAAACTGGTTAGGATATGGTTCACACTATGGATATAATGTCATCTAAACACTTCTATTCCTAGTCATACTCCTATGGCTCACCTCCTCTTCACAACTCCGCAACATCCCTCTGGTCCTTTTACAGCTGGAGAGACTGTTGTGGGCAGTGATGTAGATGTCTTTAGAAGCAAAAGGAAGTTGGAAACAGCAACTTGTGATCTGCCATGTCTCTTAACTACCAGCAAGCGCTCCATTGGACTACAATGTGTTGAGAATAGTATTAGAAAATATTGGCTCTCTGGGCATTTGGAAATCTGGAGTTCTTGGATAAAAGTGGCTGCAAGAGATAACTTCACAGAAAAAAGCTTCAGGGGGTAGCCGAGTTAGTCTGTTAGGGTATGTCTACACTGCCCCCTAGTTCGAACTAGGGTGGCTAATGTAGGCATTCGAACTTGCAAATGAAGCCCGGGATTTAAATATCCCGGGCTTCATTTGCATGTTCCCGGGTGTCGCCATTTTAAAATGCCCCGTAGTTCGAACTACCTGCCCGCGGCTACACGCGGCACAGACTAGGTAGTTCGACTAAAGCTCCTAATTCGAACTACCATTAAAAACGGTAGTTTGAATTAGGAACTTTAATTCAAACTACCTAGTCCGTGCCGCGTGTAGCCGCGGGCAGGTAGTTCGAACTACGGGGCATTTAAAAATGGCGGCGCTGAACATGTGAATGAAGCCCAGGATATTTAAATCCTGGGCTTCATTTGCAAGTTCAAATGCCTACATTAGCCACCCTAGTTCGAACTAGGCTGGCAGTGTAGACATACCCTTACAGAAAAAAACAAATGGTCTGGTAGCACTTTATAGACTAACAAAACATGTAGATGGTATCATGAGCTTTCGTGGGCACAGCCCATTTCTTCAGATGACCGGAGTTATGAGTTTAGGATGTGCACACCCAAGATTAATAGGAGAGGAGAAGGGGAGGGGGGAAAAAAGGAAGGAGGGTGGGAGACGGTAAGTATCTGGAGACTGGGTAGTTAAAACGAAGCAGATTCCCTCTAGCTCTCTGTCTCCCACTCCCCTTCTTTTTTATTCCCTCCCCCTTTCCCTTCCCCTCTCCTATTTATTTTGGGTGTGCACATCCTAAACTCATAACTCCGGTCATCTAAAGAAGTGGATTGTGCCCACGAAAGCTCATGATACCATCTACATGTTTTGTTAGTCTATAAAGTGCTACCCAGACCATTTGTTGTTTTGTTCACAGAAATAGTTGCTCTTCTGACATCTTGGTGTGATGCTCTATTTCAAATCAGTGAGATTTGTTTTCCCTTGGCCCTCATTGTGCAGTTATTTACACCAATGCAAAGTGGAGGTAGTATGCTACCAATCTAGTGTAAATGATTACACAAGAAGAATTGAAGCTACTGTGTTTTTACCCTTCTTTATTCATTGTACTGGTTCTGCATATCCCTTGTTCTGTGCAGTCCTCCTCACCCTATAGATGTAAATGGAAACTACATTGTTGCAAAGGGAATGGGTTTCACAGGAGAAATTAATCATCTGCTCATTTCATGAGAAATTTTCCCCCCACCAGCATCTGTAGAAGAATGGCTCTGGCAACTTGTGGCACTGCCATGGCATGGTATGAGGGGTGCTGCCTTCTCCTCTCACCCCAAGTTCCTTCTTCCTTCCTCATCGCAACTGCTGGCTTTGACTCTTCGAAGCTAGATCTCCTCATCTTAGCAGGAGGGTTACGCAGCAGCCCCAGGCTCCCAACTTGGTCTCAGGGACATAGGAGAGATCCTCGGCCTTGGCATCTTGACCCTCCCTCGGCTGGTGCAAGCTGCTGGGGAAGAAGCCTTTTTCACCCAAGAGCCCCTAACAGATAGCTTGGAGCTACCGCAGGGTCACGGCATGGTACTTCTGGTAGAGGTCTCCTCTTTGACCTTCCCAGATGACGCTGTTACATGCTGCCCTCTCCTGGGTGCCACAGGACCATACAAAGGCACACCAGGAGCTCACAAGGCAGGTAGCCTCAAATCTGGAGCTACAGGTGAAGGAGCTGGAGGAGCCAGCAGATGCCCTCTTTGGTGCTCTTGGCACAAGGACACGTTGCCCTATGGCTGCACAAAGGGGTCTTAAAAATGACTAATACCCTCCTCCCTGACTCCGTTTTCTAAGAGGACTGAAAGTACATTATGTCCATCTGGACCTGTTATCGCACAACCAGGTAGGGCTCCTCCATCCTATCATCACATCTCTGCACCTCACATCATAGATGCTCCATGGATGGGCAAGGCGGAGCATGCCTGCTTGGAAGAAATCCAGCAGCTAATGTTCTACGAGGTTGACTTACCAAGCAAAGTGGGAAAGCTTCTCCCACTGGGCGGCGGAGTGAGGTATCTCTCTGGAACGTGCTGCAGTACAGTCAGTGCTCCAGCTACCTGCTACAACTCTGGCACCAAGGCCTGGCACACGCTTCCATTGTGGCGCATCTTGACTTCCCATGCGCTGGGCCAAGGGATGATGATGAGGTTCCTGCAGGATCTCAAGCAACTCTGTCTGCAGGTGCAGGACCCTGTCCCTCAGTGGGATCTTAACCTCATCCTCTCCCGACTCATGAGGCCTCCCTTCAAGCCACTTGAAGCCTGCTCCCTCTCCCATGTGTCCTGGAAGGTGGCATTTTTGATTGCTGTGACATTGGTGGGATGGGTTTTGGAATTCCAGGCCTTAACTTCAGAGCTGCCCCCGTCTCCCATCCCTCGTACAGTTTTCTTCAAAGACAGGGTCCCTCTCTGGCCCCGCCTGTCCTTTCTACTGAAGGTGGTCTCCTTCTTCCACTTGAACCAGGACATCATCTTACCTGTGTTCTGCCCCAGATCTCACAAGATGGAGGAGGAGAGATAGGTGTATGCCCTGGATGTCAGAGGGCTTTGATCTGGAACATACTAAGCCATCGTGCAAGTCATCTCAGCTTTTTGTCTCTGCATGGGTGGTCAGTCCACCAGGATGAAGGGCAGCGACATGTGACCTGTGTTCTGTGGGAGCCTGGCCCATCTGAGTGCTGGGTAGGCTGTTACCAGTCCCATTTGAAAATTCATGTCATGCACCTTTCTTTGTCAATTACATAATATATTTTGGAAGACACTGTACACGCCCCCTAAAGTCTGCTAAGGGGAGGAAACCAATTTCTACCTCTCCCTCTTTTAGCTCTGCCACTGCTTTGCAGTGTGGATGTAGCAGTCGGAGCATCTGTTTTACCAACTAAACCATTGCATGCTGTTAATCAAGAGTACTACCTGTATATCTAGTAGAAACTCTAGGGACTGTGTTAAAAGGGGCAGAATTTAATTTAAAAAAAAAATAGACATGCAGCCTGGAAAGCCAAAATAGAGTCCCCTCCAAAGCCATTTTGCCTTTTGTCATCGAGGAGTTTGTTGTCCTTGCTGGCCCTTTGGCAGAAGACAAAAGCAAGGCATAGAGATTGTGAGGGCGCAGTCCATGTTCTGTTAGACTGAAAGTGAAACTCACACTTTCACTTTCCTTCATAACACAAGAAATGACACAACGGCTGAAAGGCAAGGTTAGCAAGATTTCTACCACCGAAACTAAAGGGTTTGCATGTCTGCTAAGAGGAAACTGTGCATGAACATACACAGGGGTCCTTTTCTCTACACTTCCCGCAAACAACTAAGCAGCAACATTAACCTTTGTTCCCTTTTGTGTGACCTCCATTTTTTACAGCGTCATCCTTTTTAGAACGTAAGATGGTTACTTTTTAGCTTGTGAGGTTTCAATGTCAGGACCTCTTCAGGATTAATTAGATATTGGTGGTGTTGGCATATATGCCTTAGAGAGGAAACTATAACAATTTATCTCTCCCACTTCTTCTCTCCTATTATTTAAAGAGCATTCTGAGAGGTAGAGGTTGTTTTTTTTTTTTTTTTTTTTTTCCCCCTTCAGAATTGTATCCAATATGTTTCTGTTTCTAAAAGACTTTTCTTTGTATCATGTTACCATTCCCAACTTCGTTTGTGTGTATGTGCATGTGTGTGTAAGTTCTAAAAATAGACTAACGTCAAGTGTTATCCTACAGTAAAATCAAGTCAGAGCTACTGTTGGCAAGAAGCATCCCCTGCTTAGAACAGAATGAGGAGCCGCAAAAGAAATTGCAGCTCAGCTTCTAATATTGTTGCAGTCAGATCAGCATGCTGAACACAGCTGTTACTGAAACATTTAAACATCTCTTTTGCCAAAAATATGTTCTTCTGTGTTCTAACAGGCAAAATGGGGAGAACTTGACATTGAATGTAGAAGGAAAATGGGGCTTCAGAACAGAATCTACTTCTAAACACATTTTGCCATGTTTGTTGGAAGCTTTAGCTGCTGTTGTTTTTCCTAAAATAACCATTAGCAAATAGGAACAATTTCATACAGCCTTTTTCAAGAAGACTTCTTTAATTTCTCAGACATAACAATGTTTTAATATAAAGGATTAATTTTAGCATGCGATGATACACTGCAGCAATTTCCTAACTGTCAGGGTGGTTAAGCATTAAATAAGTTGCATAGGAGGTTGTGCAATCTCCATCATTGGAGATATTAAGAGCAGGTTAGGTAAACATCTGTCAGGGATGGTCTAGATGGCGCTTGGTCCTGCTGTGACTGCAGGGGACTGGACTTGATGACCTCTCGAGGTCACTTCCAGTTCTAGTGTTCTGTGATCCTCCCCCTTCCCCTTTACAGTATTAGGCTCTTGTTAATGGAAAGAAGGTAGTTTAGCTGAAGGCATTTTTGTGTATGTTTTAAGAGCTTGTAGGTTTTTGTGAAAGTGTCACTCTGCTTACCAGATGCCTATTTTTAAGACTATTTACAAAGTGCGAGTAAGCACAGTTGTACGTGGTTCCATGTGAGTAATACAGCAGATCCTCCAGGAGTGATATTGTCATATATATATATATATATATATATATATATATATATATATATATATATTTTTAGAAAAAATGTGCAGCTGTCTGTCTTTCAGTCTGTGAGTCAGTTTGTTCAAGAACTCCTCCTAAATGGTCAGAGCTACAACCACCAAATTTGGGATGCAGCCTCCTCTTACCCTAACTTAAAGCAAGGTCTGGGTTTGGTTGTGCCAGGAAAATGGGATCTGCTTGGAATAGGATTGTTTTCCATAACATGGAGAGGGAGGGGGTACCAGAGGGATAGTCATATTGCAGAGTGACCACAAAGGGCTGGCTGCATCAGTAAGATAAGATAGGGGACAGCTGGGGGAGCAGCTCTGAATGTTCATGGCCACAGGTAAGGTTCCCATGGTGGGAAGGATTCCCCCTGTGCTGGCTTCCATGCCTCATAGCACAAGGCCCTCCTTACAAATTAACTGGCCTTATGCAACTGAGGGCCCCTCCCAGGTTCTGCTAGGGCCTGGGGCTTCTCCGCCTTGCGACTTCTGAAGGGGGTCCGGGGCTTCCCTCCACTACCCCCTCCAGTGTGGCTCCTAACAGGCCAAGGGGCCTCCTCCCCCCACCCAGCTCTTACTGGGGTCTGGGGCTTCCCTCCACTAGGGATGTTAAATTGAGATTAATTAACTAGTCAGATAGTCAATGGGATTTCCATTGACTATTCAATTGGTCTATAAGAGCGCCTCCGCCTTTGAACGGTAGCAAGAGTCCGGCTGGGCTCTTGCTACAGTTGAAAAGCAGAAGGGGCTTCCTTTTGAAATGTACAAGAGCCCCGTTAGGGCTCTTGTATATTTCAAAAGCAGAATTGCAGCAGAAGCAGTGCAAGTGGAGACTTTCAGTCCCCACTCATGCCGTTTCTGCTGTGCCTCTCCCTCCCCTGCCCCCCACGGAGATGGTGCTGGGGGGAACCTCCTGATAGAGGCAGCAAGTGGGGGGGGGGGGGCGGCAGGGAGGAATGACTAGTCACATCACTAGTTGGCTCTCCAAAAAGCTTCTGCTTATCTGTCGACTAGTCTCTTGCATCCCTGCCCTCCACCGTCCTGCCAGTGCTGCTTTCACCATCACAGGTGGCCCTGAGATCCTGCTGCCCCTCCCTACCCCGGTCAGCCCGAGGGAGAAGCCGGCAGGAAGCCTGCATGACCCTCCCCCTCCGCCCTGGGGAGAAGTTGCTGGGTGGCCTGTGCTGCCCCCCCTCCAGAGGTGGGCAATGCAGGGTAAGTCTTCTAGTCAGATGTATTTGATTTTGGCAGCTAGACAAGATCAAATGTTGTCAGAAGTTAGGTGAGAGAGAATTGCAGCATGATTAATCTCCACATAACTGTTTAAGAACAGTTAATTGAACATAATAATGAACTATACAAATAATAAAATCCTTCTTGAATTGTTTACTGCAGTAAGAAAAAGCAGTGTTTCAGTTAAAATGCAATTTAAATAAGCGTTTACCCAAACTCAATTGAACGGAGAGGGGGGAAATGTGCTTTCTGCTTAATTTTTAAGCTTCCTTGAAATAGAATAGAATTTCTTCCTCCAAACTCCATTCTTTTTAGTCTTAGTTGATTTTACTCTGTGGATAAGCATAAGCCACTGTTTGCCTTCATATTGTAATTCTTGGTTGGATCATAGCACTGCTAACTTTTCTATATTTAAGGGTTTTTTGGCATTCCCATTTGGAAACTCCCCTATTTTCCAGAGAAACAATAGCTGTTCCCTGAAATACTGAGTATGTAGTCTCATGGGGGATGTTTAACATGGGGGCTTTTTTCTTTTATACCTACTTTATATATTCGTAGAACTAAGTTCTTGGTGAGTGCTGCAGCTCCTATATTAATGTAAGATGCATTACAGTGCTCAAGCTCCCTGAGATAAGGCTTGCAATTAGGTTAGTGCAATAGTTCTCAAACTGTGGATCAGGACGCCATTTTAATGCATTCCCCAGGGTTGGCATTAGATTTGCTGGGGCTTGGGGTTGAAGCCCTTGGGGATTCGGCTTTGCCCCCTCGTCCACGGCGTTGGGATTCAGGCAGGCTTAGGCTTTGGTCTCCCTGGAATTATGTAGTATTTTTTGTTGTCAAGAGTGTGTTGCGGTGCAGTGAAGTTTGAGAACCCCTGGGTTAATATAAGTGCAGGTTCGTTTACATGCCTCGTTCATAGAGGAGTTTAAAACTTGTATGAGTGTGTTACTTAAACTTAATTGTATACAGGGAAACTTGTATTAAATGACTACTCAAAGGACCAGCAAAAGTCAGTTGTCTTATATGGGGGGGAAAGAGCATTTATTTTAAAGTAAAAGACAAATTACATGGAAACAAAGCAGTAGAAAACACAAAATGGTATCTCTTCTCTCTGTGGTAAATTGATGTGTTGTCACCAACACCACTGTATTATTTTGTAGTATTCAGGACATACTTAGTCTCAAGATTATGCTCTTATCTACTATGATCCATGAATAGTTGGTTTAAACCAAATTTAAACATTGCTGAACTCAGCTTCTTGCGTACGGTCTTTGAATGATGTATAAGACATGGGTTTGCCTGTTGCAGTGGGTCATTGGTTACAGATGCAGAAACAGAAACGTTTCTGTGCAAAGAGGTACCCCTTTTATTTATTTTATTTCTGTTCAAAATTTGTAAAAAATCTTCTTTCAAGTAATGCCCATTGTGGGCTGCAGGGACTATATCAAGGATGTGAATTTCAACCTGGACAGTAAATTTCCTGTTTTATATCATGGTAAGCCAGACCCTTAAGGGTGCTGGTGTGTGCTTCATGGTTAAGATCACAAGAATTTGTGCTTGCAAAGTTCTCTCATTCTTCCCTTTCTTAAGTTTAAGAATTACAACCAAAGTCCTGAAGAAGAGCTCTGTTTAAGCTTGAAAGCTTCTCTCTCTCTCTCTCTCTCTCTCTCTCCCCAATAAAAGTTGGTTCAATAAAAGTCCACCTTGTTTCTATAATAACCAAAGTCCTGACCACTTTGAGGCGTTAATAGAAAGTAAATAGCCTAAAAGATCAGGCATTCAAGATAGATCAGTTTTTAGGACTGCAGATTTTGACAGAGCTCCCTTTAATCTTATTTTATACATGAAAGTAACTGTTTATGAGAGAGAGGTTTATTTTCTGGTATTTCTTTCCCTCCAAAAAAGATAACTAGAATGAAAAACTCCCAGTTAGGATAAATGACATGCAATTAAAAGTTTTTGTTTTTTGTTTTTGTTTGTTTTTTTAAAGCCTCCTGGCTTTACATTTGAAAGACAGGGATAATCTGAACCACAAATGTGTACTCAAAAAAGAAATATCAGTATTTAAATCTCCTCAATAGTCTAGTTTTAATTGGTTTTTATTTGTTGTTTCAAGTCTTGTTATCATGGGGTACGTTTTAATTTGTCTGGGGAACTTTTGTTTCAGTTGCAGGATACTGTTATGTTAATGCCAGGCAGAGTCATAAGGCCACCGTTTATTTTTGGCTTTGCTCGACGGACAATGTCAAATCAGTGACTTCTTGGCTTTGGAGAGTAGTGTGTTTCTGAAAATACTGGGAACTGGTACAGAGACATGAAAATCCATAACCTGTTCTAAATTAGCTAATCTCAGTTCATCATGAATGATATTATGCCCCTATAAGGGGCTGCTCATGCTAGATCTCACTTATCAAATACCAATGTTATCCTGATTTTAAAGATGGGAGAATCAAAGTGCATGGATGACTAGTAGCTTGCTGAAAGTCATGCTGTTTGTTGGGAGTGGATCCACGACTCCCTACCCCTCTTCCAGTGCCCTTTCCACTGGACCATGTTGCCTTTTTGGTACTCGTGCTGGCAATTCTTGATGCATGCATTTTGGGCAAATGGACATTATGCTATAGAAATTCAGTTCCCAACTGGATACCAGTGTGTTATTTCAAAACAATTACAAAAATGAGAAGTCTGGAGAAAATTAGTTTCATATGTAATTATGCAAAACAATAAATCAAGTGTGGTTCTATACGTTAATCAGTTTCTTAACAGAAAGTAGTCCTAAAAAGAGAGTGACCAAGACAGGGTGACATCCCAGCACAATTACTTCAGTTGTATTGTTAATTCTGGTATTTTGGCGAAGTTCCAGGTTGCATAATTGTATTCTGTCTACCTAAAATTCTCCCTGTTGTTTTAGTTAGGATATAAGCTTCGTTTCCTTGACAAAGCTACTATGTAGAATTGCAGCAAGTAGTTAAACTGCTGTGTTCGGCCAGTAGGTGGCTGTTACTCAGTGGCAGGTAAAATGATTCCTCAGTGTGTGTATAAACAAAAACTAGGCAAAGAACCAACTCTTCAACATGCCACCTCCTGACATAAGTGACCACTGAATCCACAAGCTTTCCAGTACAGTAGAACGGTGTTTATCCGAGCCGCCACAATCCAGTTCTCTGAATTAACCGAGCCATCCTGCACCCATCCTCCAGTTTATCCAGATGTTTGATGATCCAATCTGTCCCCGGTCCCAGTTAGATTGGATAATCAGGGGTCCACTGTATAATGTCTGATGTTTAGTTAAAGAGCCACATCCTCTGATGATTCTCAGGCCTAGTCTACACTAGGAGTTTAGATTGAGTTTAGTCGCTTGAGGTCAATTTTCTAAACAGAGAATCTGCACTACCAAGACAGTTCCATCGACTTTAAGGCCGTTGAAGTCGATTTTGGTACGCCTGCTTTTCATGAGAAGTAACACAAAATTCAACCTGGCATGATTGAATTCACAATAGTGTAGACCCAGTATAGAGAAAGTTGATGTTCTTGGCTTCCAGGAGACATCCCACAGTGCCCTGCTCTGGCCAGGACTTACACCTGTACTGCTCTCCAAGTGAATAGGAAACCCCTCCCCCCAGGAAAGTTTGAATTTCATTTCCTATGTGGCCAGAGTTGAGAGCACACCTCAGAGCAGTCAGCACACCTGGCCAAGATTTCCATGAGCTCCAGTTCCTAGGAGCGCAAATATGCGCCAGCATAGACTGTGCAGGAGATCTTGGACCTCACTGAGGCTTGGGGAGAGGAATCCATTTTCTCAGATCTCCGAAATAGCAAAAGAAATGGCAATGTTTACATGAAGATAGCAGAGCACGTGGTGAAGAAAGGCTACTTAAGGGACTCCCAGCGGTGCCAAGTTAAAATAAAAAACCAAGGCAGAGGCAAACAGACAGTGTAATGTATCACCGCAAACATGCTGCTTCTATGACAAGCTGCATGCGATTCGAGGAGGGAGGAGGACCTTGCACTTTAGGGTGGGGGAAAACCAATCACAGAGTATCATGAAAGTGGCCTTGCACATTCGGAAGTTTGCAGCCACTGTTGACCGTTCCATGCCTGCAGCACTATGCTGTCCCACCAGTCTGTGCTTGTGTCCCAGCACCAGAACCGGCCTTCCACTGCGTCCAGATGATCGATTGCCAGCTATGTTTCCAGGTCGCTGAATGCAAGGGCTTGCCTGTACAGCGTGCCAGTGGCATCCCATGACAGGAGATACCTCCTCCTTGTCCTCTTCCTGGCATGCAATGCTTGCATTCTCGGAATACTGCACCATTAGGCGCACCAAGGTAGACCTCAGCATCACAATGGGTTGATGCAAAACGGGATCCACAAGTGGGGCCATGCTTCCTCTGCTGTGGCGTCTGCACAGGCAACCAGGGCCAAAAAGGGCGAGTCAAGACTGTTTCCCGTTGATCACAAGCAAGGGGGGAGGGAACAGACAAGCGCATTATAGGACGCTGACAACGTGAACTCCAAACCTTCTGCTCTACAGTTTTGGTCCCAGAGTGCACTGGGAGCATACCCCAGAGTGCAAAGCACTGCAGGCATTGTGGGATAGCTACCCACAGTGCATCGCTCTCAAAGTCAGCGATAGCGCATCCCCAGCAGGGAGACTATGTCGAACTAAGTTGAATTCTTGCGCACAGTGAGGACCCAGACCTTCAACTTTGCAGAATCAGGTGATGGGGCATCAGCCTTACTACATTCAACCTTATCTTGTAGTGTAGACATGGCCTAAGCAACTAATTTTTGCTAGTCACTGTGGTGGCCATTTAAATCATGTTTCAGCATAGTTCTTAGTGCTTTTGGAATCCTTTAGTGTGAACCAGAGGATGGTTTTACTGATTTAAATGTGTGTCATAGACATGCATGTCAGAATAAATTAAGTAGAACGCTGTTTTGGGAGTGGGGGAAGTTTTAATACATCTGTGGTTTTTCCTGTAATCCAGACTTTTAGGAGCATTTGGGTACTCACGTTTATAAGTGCTATAGGAATTTCTACACATAAGTAATCATTTCAAGAGGTGCTTGGAAAAAGTATCCACTTCTGACAATATAGTTTAAAATCCTAGCACTTATTGTATGAAACATGCAGTTAAAAAAAGAGGCAAACTGTAAAACAACTCTGAGCTTTTTTAAATGTTCATGTTTTTAAAGGGATTGTCACATAGTTTATACTTGACAGGGCCCAGTTTTGATCTTCTCTAAATGTCTTGTAATCTGGCGGGAATTGCCCTGCTGATTTTTAAAAGTGTATTCTTTTAAGAAAATCTTGAGAAATGAACACTCTTACTGAAGGTGATGGTGTTTATAGTCTGCAATGTAAAGTACATTTGTACTGTAATGCTAACAGAAGTGTCTATGATTAACTATCAAAACGTCTTAGGAAAAACTTAAACAACAAATGGACTAGTAGCACCTTGAAGACTAACAAACATGTAGATGGTATCATGAGCTTTCGTGGGCGCAACCCACTTCTTCAGATGACACAACACATCTTATGTCCACATCCATTGCAGCCGATATCCCTGGTGATCTTCTCATTCAAACAAGCGATAGGGCAGAGGAAAGTCCGATAATCAAATGGGATCCTGATCCCTTAATTTCTCTGTGCTCCAGTTTTTCAGCTGTAATAATTCATCTCTTCCCATATGCTATGAGGATGAAAGTTGGAAAACACTTTGAAGATTGAAAGTACTCAAAGTGATAAATATTATTTGAAGCAATGCTGGCCCTTAATTCAGAATAACAGAGGGTGCATGTGCATGCAAAAATTACTATGTGGAAAAGAAAAAAAATAGCCTTCAAGTTTTTAAAAGGCTATTATAATCAATGGAACAGCATTTAAAAACTGGATGCAGTTTCTTTAAAGAAGTGGTGGTCAGGTCCCTTTTTAAAGCTAAATAACAAAGGATGCCTTGTATCAACTGCTGGTTCCGAGTGCTAGAAGTCGCTCAGTGTGAATCATGCTGACATGAAACAGGAAGTACAGTAGCATGACTCAGTTGTTTCTTGTGTTACTCCCCCCTCTGTGAGAATGGAAACCTTAACCCAGAATCTCCATGCTTATAAAAATTGTGGTACTGCTAGCCAACCTCATAATTATAACCCTGTTCTTTTCAGGCGTTCACCTCTTGGCAGCTCTAATTTTTGTTTGCAAAGATACCTCTGTCACAGAGGTACACTGCAAACATCTGTGAAGCTCAAATGTTTGTGATCTTTTTCGTAGTTCTATGAATAAAACAGCAAACTAAGTTTGAAAGGATGTTTGCTTATTTAATAATCATACTCTGCACTTCTGTAGCATCTTTCATCTGAGAATCACAAATCATTTCATAAATGTTTGTTCAGACTTTGTTTAAACTTATGGTGTTGGTCAGTAGTAGCCCAGCTTCACAGAGGTGGAAAGTGAGACACAAAATGATTCAGTGCAGAACTGGGAGTAGAACCAAGGAATACTTATAGACATTTCCATAATACAGCTCACTGAAACTCTTGAGGCTCCAATTTCAGCTATCCAACTACTGCTCTAGACAGTGGTCTTCTCCCCTCATTGTCTATAACTGATCCATTGGAAAGTTTTTCTAACACGGTTAATTTTGTAGTTTCCTGTTCAGGCATGCACTATTTATTCTCTGCATTGTCCCCTTCCACTCCGGCCCAAAATTCTTCTGTTTTGAATGGCGCTGGATTAGGATAGTGATCTTTGCTTAAGAATGTGTTTTAAAAATCCATTTAGATGAGCAAAGCTCTAGATAGATTGTTAATTGATGGCTATTGTAGAGCTGACTGACAGCTGGAAACGTTATTATAGGTGTTGTATTATCTAAGTAGTGTGTTGTGCTTTATTAATTTCTTAATGATGGATTATTTAGCAAAAAGTATGAAGAATGCAAAGGATTTTCCTCATAGACACCAATTCTAAAAAAAAAAACCAAACCCAAGATTTTAAGCTGGAAAATATTCACGTTTCTTGAGTGTAAGACATTGAATCACATGATCTTCTACACTGAAGCATTTCTAGCCTATGCTCATTCAGCCTACTTTGGAATTTCATCCCCTTATCACTGCACTACTTCCACTTCAAAAGCTGCTTGGTGCCAGTCACTGAAGAGGCATTTATAGGTGGATGAGCCTCTCTAAAGCTCCCCCTGAATAAAAATGCTACTGAAATTGATTATGCACTGATTCTGGAGGTGATGAAAGGAGACGAGGGAGCTTAGTTGGAGAGAATCCCTTGTATTCTTTTATAACACACTCCTCTCTTCTTTTGAGAGTGTGTCATGTTCAGAGTTCAAGTACGTATGTGCAAGGAGGTCGACTTCTACAGGCTCTTCAGAGAACCGAGGTCTAAAGTGCATTCACAGATTAGAGTTTGATGCAAGGGACAATTAGAAGAGGATGGTAACTTAGAAAGTTATTTTTTCTCTCCACTTTTCTTTTCATATTCATCTTTGTCCCTCTATATAATCTTCTGCAGCGTAAAAATATAAAATCATTTGTAAATTGAGTCCAGGGCTGTTATAACAAACAATGGGGTAGAGGGGAATGTTTTTGATAAACTATGAAAAATAACTTGGCAGCATGCTTTCAGTAAAACAAAGCAATCTTTTGGAAATTACAGTATTCAGATGTTGAATAAAGAGGGGTTAACAGTAAGACCTCTGGTAGGGTATGCTTTCTTTCTGTTGAGCTCATCTGATTTATGAGTGATGTGTTGTTGTTTTTTTTTTCTCTCCTTAATACAGAGCTACTCAGCATATATTTCCATTGCTCTGTAAATTAGATTATAAAATTTCCTTGTCCTTCCTATATGTATGCATACTGCCTAGCACAATGGAGTCCAATCCTGATTTTTGAGCTGCTGGGCTCTATTGCAAAATACAAATAATAAAGCCTGTTCTACTTACATCTTTTGTGATTATAAGTATTACTTTGTATCAAAGAGGCAGTAGTGTGGGGCACCAGCCAGCTGACCGGGAGCCATCTGTAACTGTTTGGGTAATCGATAAGCAAAAGTAGTGATTAGCCGTTTAAACGGCTACACTCTCTTACATCCCTACTCTGGACCTTGGTTCTGTCATTCCTGAAAGATTTGTTTCACTCATCATTTTGTTGTTGGCATATTTTAATACACAAGGCATCTGTCCCCAGTGCCTATTGGCTACTATTACAATCCTGCTGTTAAATTGAATGTCAGTTTTAGTTCTATTGGCAAGTTTAGAGTCTCTTAACTGTTACAGATTAGCGCCTTTTCATAATCACTAAAACTCACTATTAAGAACAACACAGACAAAAGTGCTCCATAAGAGGTTGTTAATTTTCCAGCTGTTTGTGCTCCTTCACTGTTCTCCCATGTCAGTGACCCCTTTATCTTCCTAATTTGAAATAGTTTGTGTTCTTCCAGTGATTGGTCATGTCCATTCCGCCGCTCACATGTACCAGTGCCAGGAGTTTTTCCCTCAGTGCTATCTGTAGAGGAATGGCCCTGGAGTGGCACCTCCTTGGTGCGGTGTTAAGGGAGCCGTGCGCTATCCCCACCCTCTGTTCCTTCTTGCCGGACACTTGGGGAGTGGAGTGGACACGAACCCATCTCGAAGAACATCAATTTAGACAGCTGTATTTTCAGAGACCTCTTTTTTCACATGTAAAACTTAGACACGTGTCAGGTGGGAGCAGGTTTTGGTGAAGAAAAATTGGGTTAATGGAGGTCATTGGTTGTTTTATTTTTAAGCTAAATAAGTGGTGGAATGGTTCTTTTTCACTCTCCATAAATCTAAAATGGCTGAAGGGGTTCCCCTCAAACTAGCTGTGGAGGTGAGATCACTGTTGAGATGACTTAAGGCAAGTTTAGCCCAAAGAATTCTTGAGGAAATTATGAAAATAGAAGGAAGGTTATAACATCGGAGTAGAACTTTCACCAAAGCTTTGACAAGAGGAAAAAAGCAAACTTAATATAGTACTCCCTTACCAGCAGGTTGTGAGGTTTAAATGTTTAAAGAGTTCTTTGGGATCATTGATGAAAACTCTAAAGAGAGGCAAACTATTATGGGGCTTTGCAAAGTCTCCACACAGAGGACTTGCTTGCATTAATGCAGAGAAAATTATGATCTCTCAGATTTATTCTTATCTCTGGTCCTCCTTTAAGTAGTCTTATTTGCTCACCTTTTGTAAGTGTGACATCTTTCTGACTTCTACACATTGCTGATTGTAGTGAATTATGAGTCTGACTGGCTTTCATGATTTGGAATGGTGCCATATTCTATTCTTCTGTAGCAAATTTCCTGTAATTTATTTTAAATTGAATTATTTCACACTTTTAGTATCAGCAGTTGGGGTGGGGTGGACAGCTTGGAGATTTACCCTGAGTATTATCTTATTAATCAACTCTGGGCATAAGACTAAATTGGGTCCTCATTTTGCTGATATCTGTAGCCCCTGCACAAAAGCTACAAGTGTTAGCCATCTTGAGAACAAGGGCAGCTTCTCCCTTTCACTTGTGCATTTAATCTTACTGACCCAGAATATGGATTGTGTTGGGAAATAAAAGGAAAATGCAGATGTGTTGTGTAAATTATTGAAATTTCCAAAAAGAAAGGCATGGCCTGGCCTCATGAGGAGCCGTGCAGGGGGGAGGGGAGGAATCCCCAGATCCCAGAGAGGAGCATGTGGGCAGGGGCATCCCTAGGCCTCAGCCCCATGGGGAGGCAATCCCCAGGTTCTGAGTGAAGTGGTAGGAGAGAGGGAGCAATCGCTAGTCCCCATAGGAGCCTCACAGCAGAGGGGGGAATCTCCGCATGCCCGTGTGGAGCGGGGGCAGGGGAACCTCAGGCCCCATAGCAGGTTGGGGGTGGGTAATGCCCAGGCCCTGTAGCTGGGGAGAGGGGAGCCTTACCCATAGAAGATGGCTTGGCCGGCAACATGTAACAGGCCGGTCAGTCTTGTGCTGGTATGGTTGTCCCCAGTGCCCACTCTGCAGTGTCCCATCCCTGCTCGCTCCTCCCAGTGGTGAGTGTGAGAATTGCAGCCCTCCTCTCTCTGCCCCTCCCTTTCCATGTTGTGGAAAGCAGCACCATTCCCACCACTTCCCGTGTTCCCAGCCCAACCAAATCCTCACCTTGCTTTAAGTTGGAGTAAGAGGAAGCTGCCTACCAAATTTGATGGCTCTCGCTGTTACTATTTAGGAGTTCTTGCACAGACAGACACACTTCATTTCTAAAATAGATACATCGAGAGATTAGGTTTATAAGGGAGAAAGAATGAACCAGTGGACATGATGCTGGTCAGGAACTCTGTTTCCTGGTCTGCCACAGATTTACTGTTTTGACTGTGAGCTTGTTGTTTGTATTATAGTAACACCTAGGAGCTGCATTCCTGGACCAGGGCTCTATTGTGCTAGAGACTGTACAAAACCAGAACATAATATGCCTACTCCAGAGTGTTCACACGCATAAGTATTAAAAAGGAGGCAACGGTGGATATAGACATGCAGACTGAGGATTACAAGGAAGCAGTTCTGTTCAGCATGATAGGCCGCGGTCACAACATAACCATGGCCGAATGGTAAAGCTTTTGTAGGTATCGTGAGCAAAGGAGCTGCCCCCGTTCCCTAGTTGTAAATGGGATGCTATTGCATTACATAATCATTACATTCATATTTGTGTGGTGCTCAGATATTACTTTTTATGTGCTTACATCAACCACCATAGATAAATACTATTATTTCTGTATCACATAGTGGAGTTGAACTGTCACGGTTCCTACAGCTGGTCTGCATTGTTAAGAACGCTTATCCCATCCCAAATGATTCCTAGTTATTTAACCAAATAAAAGAAGCAGTGAGAGATAAGACATCTTTTAAAAAGTGAAAGTCAAATCCTAGTGAGGAACATAGAAAGGAGCATAAACTATGTCAAATGAAGTGTAAAAATATAAGAAGAAAAACCAGAAAGGAGTTTGAAGAACAGCTAGCCAAAACCTCAAAAAGTAATAGCAAAACGTGTGTAAGTACATCAGAAGCAGGAAGCCAGCTAAACAAACAGTGAGGCCCTTGGACGATCGAGATGCTAACGGAGCATTAAAGATGAAAAAGTCATCGCGGAGAAGCTAAATGAATTCTTTGTTTCGGTCTTCACGGCTGAAGATATTGGGGAGAGTCCCAAACCTGAGCCATTCTTTTTAGGTGACAAATCTGAGAAATTGTCCCAGATTGAGATGTCATTAGAGGAGCTTTTGGAACAAATTGATAAACTTAACAGTAACAAGTAACTGGGCATAGATGGCATTCACCCCAGAGTTCTGAAAGAATTAAAATGGGAAATTGCAGAACTATTACCTGTGGTTTGTAACCTATCCTTTAAATCAGCTTCCGTACCTAATGAGTGGAAGATAGCTAATGTGATGCCAATATTTAAAAAGGGCTCTAGAGGTGATATGATAGAGGTCTATAAAATCATGACTGGTGTATAAAAAGTGAATAAGGAAAAGTTGTTAGTTCTTATTCCCACAATATAAGAACTAGAGGTCACCAAATGAAATTAATAGGCAGCAGGTTTAAAACAAACAGCAGTTTTCTTCACTCAGCACACAGTCAACCTGTGGAACTCCTTGCCAGAGGATGTTGCAAAGACTAGGACTTTAACAGGGTTCAAAAACAAGCTAGATAAATTCATGGAGGCGAGGTCCATCAATGGCTATTAGCCAGGATGGGTAGGAATGGTGCCCCTAGCCTCTGTTGTCTAGAAATGGGTGACAGGGGGAGGGATCACGTGAGGATTACCTGTTCTGTTCTGTTCCCTCTCTCTGGGGCATCTGGTATTGGCCACTGCTGGCAGAGAGGACACTGGGCTAGATGGACCTTTGGTCTGACCCAGTATGACTGTTCTTATGTTGCTAAAACCCATGGATTAGTTATGTCTCACAGCACCTGTAAGAATAGGTAAAGTCTCCTGGGTAAACTGAGGCATAGAGCTGTGACGTGATAGTCCCAAGGGCATGGTGTTAGTATCAGAGCCAGGAACAGAATCTAATTTTTACTCCCATTCCCCCGTGCTCAGCCCTAGAACATTCTCATAGAACAGTTACACTTACTCCTTTCCAAAGCAATGAGGCACAAACTTGCCTTCAGCTTTACTTCATACTCCTTTTTCCATGGAGAGGAGATCTAGTAGGCTTGTCTCCACTGCCAGTTTCTGATGATGGAGGATTGATGTTTCCAGACAGACTGAGTTTGGAGATTTTTGGATTAAACCAAATTAATCTATTTTTGAGGCAGATTTCTAAATTGTGCCTGCAAAGTAAGTAGGGTAATACTGAGCCAAGCCATTTTCAGCCTGTCCGGTTGTTAGGTTGCACTAGTTCTGAGACCTGATACTAAGTTACGCTGGCTCCTGAATCAAATAGTTGGTCTGTTCACATTACCCTGTTTTTGTATAATAATTTTAAGATTTAGAGTGTTATCTGAAGGTTTGATATGCCTAAAAATAGGCCGCCTTTGATGTTGTAACTTCCAGTATTTTTCATATATGGTAAATTTTCAGAATGGAGAGGGGTAACTAGTAGTGTCCCCCAAGTCCTGGGACCAATCCTTTTCAACTTATTCATAAATGATCTGGAGAAAGGGGTAAGCAGTGAGGTGGTAAAGTTTGCGGATGATACCAAACTGTTTAGGATAGTCAAGACAGAAGCAGACTGTGAGGGACTCCAAAAAGATCTCACCAAACTGAGCGATTAGGCAACAAAATGGCAAATGAAATTTAATGTGGATAAGTGTAAAGTAATGCACATCGGAAAAATAACCCCAACTATACATACAGTATGATGGGGCTCATTTGCTACAAATCAGGAAAGAGATCTTGGAGTTATCGTGATAGTTCTCTGAAAACTTCCACACAATGTGCAGCGGCGGTCAAAAAGGCAAATAGGATGCTAGGAATTATTAAGAAAGGGATAGAAAATAAGACCCAGAATATCTTACTGACCCTGTATAAAACTATGGTACGCCCACATCTTGAATACTGTGTACAGATGTGGTCTCCTCACCTCAAAAAAGATATTTTGGCCTTGGAAAGGGTTCAGAAAAGGGCAACTAAAATGATTAGGGGTTTGGAATGGGTCCCATATGAAGAGAGGTTAAAGCGACTGGGACTTTTCAGTTTAGAAAAGAGGAGACTGAGGTGGGATATGATAGAGGTATATAAAATCATGAGTGGTGTGGAGAGGGCGGATAAAGAAAAGTTATTTATTAGTTCCCATAATAGAAGAACTAGAGGACACCAAATGAAATTAATGGGTAGCAGGTTTAAAACTAATAAAAGAAAGTTCTTCTTCACACAGTGTGTAGTCAACCTGTGGAACTCCTTGCCAGAGGAGGCTGTGAAGGCTAGGACTATAACAGAGTTTAAAGAGAAGCTAGATAATTTCATGGAGGTTAGGTCCATAAAAGGCTGTTAGCCAGGGGATAAAATGGCGTCCCTGGCCTCTGTTTGTCAGAGGTTGGAGAAGGATGGCAGGAGAGAAATCGCTTGATCATTGTCTTCGGTCCACCCTCTCTGGGGCACCTGGTGCTGGCCACTGTCGGCAGACAGGCTACTGGGCTAGATGGACCTTTGGTCTGACCCAGTACGGCCGTTCTTATGTTCTTATGTTTAAAATTAGCCATCATATCAACACCAGAGACTTCTGTAACAAATTAGAATTTACTAATTATCTTCATCATCATTTGTACTTCTAAAAAAATTAATTTCACATTGATTATAGGCAGGTCTATTTTATTATCTTGGTGTCACACACACCCTATCAAAATATGCACATAGGCGCATGCAAGATATACGTGGTGTCCAACCAGTTTTGAAGCCGTAGCCACCATAGCCACATTCACACAGCCAAATAGCCACATGTGGCTAGTGTGTTGGACACCACGGCTATATATACAGGTTCCATTTGTTAGTTATTGTTTATAAAGTAAATTCTTGCTTTTCTGCAAAAGTATCTTAGTCCTGTGGTAAAGATGCCATTCAGAGCTCATGACATCATATTTACTTCTATGACAACACATTGTTGCCTTAAAACACAGGGTTATGACAATCATTAACTCTGCTAAATCACTTTTCATTTGTCTAGAGCTTTGAGATCTACAAAGGGAAGTATGTACCATGATCCCTATTTTACAGATGGGAGATGGGGGCCAATATGCCAGCCTCTGTTATAACTGCCTAACATATTTTTCAGTTTGGTCTTTTTATTTCCTTGCACTCCCGTCTGTCTGTCTATATCCATCTGTGGGCTCTTATCTCATACTTAGAATGGAAGCTCTTTGGGGCAGCATGTCTATTCTGTGTTTGTACAGCACCTAACACAAAGGGGTCCTGATTGCTATGATGGTAATATTATTAATAATAACTGATTAAAAAAACCCTTTCCAACTGAAAAACTGAAGGTTGGTGACAAAAGCTGGAAGAGAAAATTAGGTGGCTGTACTCCTACTTCCTACTTAAGCTCTTTACTGTGGTCCCCTGAATGTATCTCTCACCTCTGGATTGACAAATAGAGAATTAATTAACGTTTTGTTTCCTAATTTGAGGAAGTCTCTTTTCCTGTACCAAGATTTCTCTGGAGAAAAATTCTTCCTGAGACTAAAAAGGATCTCTAGCTTCTAATAATATTTTGCCATTAAGACGAAGAGTATGTCTCCACTACAGGTTGAATCAATTTGCAGCGATTGATCCTGCAGAGGTCGATTTTATCATGTGTAGTATAGATTTGGTAAATCGACCTCTGAGCACTTTCCCAGTGACTCAGGACTCCACCAGAATGAGAAGAGTAAGTGGAATGGACGGGAGAGCGTCAGCAGTTGACGTATCATGGTGAAGACCTAAGTACATTGACATCAGCTACGTTATTTACGTATCTGAAATTGTGTAATGTAGGTTGATGGCATAGGCAAGGCCAAAGAAGGAAGCTTTTGCTGAAGACAAAGCCTCTGTTACACTGAACTAATTAATGTTTTTTTTTATATCCATTTTCCCCCCCCATTCCATTATAGAAATGTATAACCCCTCCAAGATTATTTTTTGGGGTTTTTGTCCCTGCAACACAAGGCTTACCCTTACAAAACAAAACTATTTTTTGTAGTCTTACTATATATCTTAGAAAATGTGCTCCTGTCTGTCGGTCCGTCTGTGAGTCTGTTCAAGAACTCCTCCTAAACTGTAAGAGCTAGGACCACCCAATTCAGTATGCAGCTTCCTCTTATCCTAACTTAAAGCAAGATCAGGGTTTAGTTGTGCCAGGACAATGGAATGTACCCAGAATTTGATTGTGCCTCATAAAACAGAAAGGGAGGCAGGACAGTTGTACTGTAGAATGACCACAGTGGGGCAGCAGGGGAGCCACAGATGGGAACCAGGACAGCTATAACCCCATGGGCCCACAGGGAGCAGGGGTGGAGAAAGGGACAGCTATCTACTATATATTTCAGAGAGTGTCTGTCTGTCCCCCAGCTGTGCCCGCTTCAGCAGCCATGGGGAGGTGCTTCTTATCTGGCCTCAAGCTGCTGCAGTGTCAGAGGGCTGGGGTTATCTTCTCTCCCTGGGGCAGACTGAACCCCTTCTCCCCAACCCCACTCTAGAACAATCTTTTACATGAAGAAAAAGAAAATTTGAGTTAAGGACCCAGGCAACTCCAGGTAAATCTGGTAACCTCATCATAGACAGACATCAAAATATTTTGTTCAGAACTGGTATATTACAATAGATTGTCTCCACATACAAACAGCCTAGAAACCTTCTCTAGTATTCTTTTCTGAAATGATATTTGCACATCCTACTTCAAGCATTTTTGAAATTCAAGTTTTAGACTGAGGGTGGGTCCTTATCAAAAAGACTAATGCTCCCCAAACTGGCTTTAAACACAGTTTGTCAGACTAATGTGCATGAGTGTGCTTTACAGACGGTGAGCCTGATCCTCCTCTACACTGTGGCTCCTTGATGCAGCCAGAGTGGCATAAAAGGTTCTTAGCATACATGAGGGCTGTGGGTATGTTTCCTTTAAAAACAGCATTTTTTAGACTAGGAATTAAGGGGCCAAAATGATAGTGATTAAAGTATAATACAAGAAGTTAGGAGATCTGGATTCTAATCTGTGTGACCTAGACTCAATTGCTTAATTTCTCATCTCACTGCATCTTCCTTTAGCCTTAGTCCCATCTATATAGGATCAGCTCTTCAAGTCCTTCTCCATTCCAGTTGTCTTGAAGCAGTTCCTTGGAAATCTCTGAACCTAATCAGATCCTATATGGATTTTTGGAAATTAATTCTATGGATCCTTCCATTTGTCTAGTTTTCAGTCATCCAACCCTTCCCTCTCCCTCCCCATCTAAATTTAATACCCTGTTTCCTTTCTGTTCTTTAAGTTTTCTTTTCATGTGCCCAAAGCATCTAAGCTTGGATTCCCTCAACTTTTCTATAATTGGTACTACCTTCACACTTCCCCAAATTCATACATTCCATAAACCGTCTATATCTTGCCTCTCTTCTGATATCTGTTAAACTTGTGAAATCCTTGTGATCCTTGAATGGAAGTTACTATAGAAGGGCAAAGTGTTGTTTATTTGTTTCAGTACAAAGTGAAGAACAGTCATCTTCTTAATGTGAAGACTTAAAAGCAAGAACTAGTTTCAGAACTGGGTATTTTTAACTGGTGATATTTCATGATTCCATTTGGCTTTCAATTCAGCTGCCCCATTGCTGACATCCATTGTCAGCCATGGGTAATTTTCCTAGAGCAGATGAGGCTTGAAGTAGCACGCCTGGGGGGAGTTTTTTTTCTTTCGTTTTAGAGTCTTAAATTCAGATTTCCTTAGACCACCAATAATACTGGTCCACATAAAAATGCCTCACAATTCAATACGACTGGCAGTCACTGCTCCTTATGGTCCTGGAGTAACTGACCAGCATTTGGTGTAGGTCATAAATGAGGGGCACTAGTAGAACTATGTGATTTGGCAGCAAGAGTGGAAGTGGTAGGTTTGAATTAAATGCATTCGCAGGTATGTGAAGCCTTATGTATTGGAATAGCAGTGAGGGATTGCTAGTCAAGGATTAAAGTGCCTTGGCAGAGCTGTAGATGGAGACAAAACTAAAACAGCAATGGCTATGGTAGGTTAGGTGGGGAGATGCATTGGCAGAGTTGTTTAAGGAATATTTGCACAGCACCTAGCCATGCTCTGTCTTTCAAGGCAGTCTTAAATTTCACCCTTGAATTTGCCCATGTGAATGATGGGGCATCCCCTCTATAATAAACGATGTCAATGTTTTGGTTTTTCCCTGTGAACCTTCACCAGCCTGCTGTACCTTGTCTGACAGAGCCCTTGTGCAATTATCCTTTGTGGTTTATAATGGCATTTTTCTCCTTCCCTCTTCCTCACCCCCAGCTGTAACTCAGCAGGCAGCCTTACAGCTTTTGAGGACTGTGTGATTCAGACCCACTGCCATTGGTCAGGATGCAAATCGCAGCCAGGCTGAAGTGGGGGAGAGAACCATGTGCTGACATACAGTACCAGATGCTGGTCTCCATTGTGGGGAAGCCTTTTTTGCCCTAGGCATCCTTCATTGTTCAGCAGCCCATGGAGATGTTGGAGTAAAGGATGTGATGGTAACTGGAAGAAAATGTAAACAGGGAGGATTTTCTGGGTACTGCATGTAAACTACCCTCAAAGAAAGACGTTCGCTGAAAACATGTCCTGCTGCTGCTCCTTTCCAGGCTGGCTTGGATACTTCCACAGTTCTTTGCTGCAGTGAATGAAGTCTGTTGTTTTGCTGCTCTTCCTATTCATGAGTTGCTTTTGTTTTCATATGATGATGAGACTGTGGAAAAAACATATTTATCTTTGTGTACAGAGAGATGTGATCTTCCATTCTCGATCTCCAGGTCAGGCTGGTATGCAGGGGGGGCATGCAAAGGGTGCGAAAGCACCCCCATGGGGCCCCAAGTAAGTATGCTCTGGCCGGCCAGCCAGGGGAAGGTAGGAGCCCGAGCTGCCCTCTCTCTCCCATGCTCTGACCAAGCGGGGGAAGGCTGGGGCTGATTTCCCTGCTTACTGGGGGCCGGGGAGTGTGCATTCACACCCTTGCAATCCACATTTACAAAAAAAGCACATACACACCCCAGAAATTCATGCATATGGGCCTGCAGATATATATCCTTATTTGTGGAGAATCCCTTATCCCCTTATTATAGTGTTTCAGAGAGGTAGCCGTAGTCTATTTCAGCAAAAACACCAAGACAGAAAGACAAAGGGAAAAAAAGGGATGCAGAAATGGGAGCATGACTAAGATCAAAAATAAATAACCCCCTGGAGTGGTTCTTGCATTACAGTAGGCCATTTCCCATAGGTAGTTTCTTCATCTTCTCACCACTGTTGGAGAAGAGCCATGTCCACTCTGATTTAATTAGCATTGATGTCACACGCCCATCTCTGTGTCCTCCTTCTTGCTGTCTCTTTCTCTCCCACGTCTGAGGAAGGGAGCTGTAGCTCCCGACAGCTGATGCTCTAAGACCCTGATAAATGTGTTCATCTTTAAAGTGCCACCAAACTCCTGGTTGTCTTTGTGGTTGCTCGTGTGGGGAGGAAAACACCAAACATACCAACGCACACATCTTTATTCAGAAGCCACCCTTAATCAGTAGCCACAACTTTACCACTGCAGTTGCTGGAATAAGTGATTATATATAACTAGCAGATGTATCCAGCGTTGCTCGGGTCCTTAGCTGTAGGAATGTTTGAGATTGGTGGGGGTTTTTTTAAATAAAAAGGAAACAGGTTGGGAGATGGGGGGGACTCACAGCAGGGGGTTGGGTGCGTGAGGGGCTCAGGGCAGAGAGTGGTAGGTGCAGGAGTGAGGGCAGGGACTGGGAGGGCCTAGGGCAAGGGGTGAAGGGTGGTGAAGTGAGGGCAGAGGGTGGGGCCTCAGGGCATAGGGTTCAGTTGTGGGGCTGAGGGGAGTGCAGAGTCAGGGTGCAGGACCAGGACACGGGGCTGGGAGGGAAGCTTTCCAGGCAAGGGTGGCGCAGACTCCAGTGGCAGGTCTTCCCTTGGGGGGGGGCTGCACTCCCCAGCCAGAGGCCCCTCCCTGGCTGGCAACTCCTCCTTGGGGCCAAAGGGCCAACCCAGCTCCATCCAACTTGTCCAGAGGGTTGGGTCTCCATGGATCGGCCCCAGCCCTCCAGCAGCCCTCCACGCTGCAGCTGGTCCAGGAGAGGCAGGTGCTGTACCTGGCCTCAAGAATGCCTGCCTATAGCTGGTTTGCTCTCCATCCGATCAGGGTGGGCACAAGACCTTCAGTGGCCTCCCCTCCTGCTGGGCCTGCAGCTAGTCCAGGAGGGTAAGGTCTCCCAATGGTGCCTCCCCCGGCCTTCAGCTTGTCTGGGGAGGCTAGATCCTGGGGGGAGGGCGGGAAAACGTTCCCATTTCCAGCCTCTATGGTGGTCCCGATGGAGCAGGGTGGGCGGACTCCCCCCTGTCCGGCACTGTTTGGGGGGGGTGGGGGAGGCACTTACCTGGTCTGTTGGCCAGCAGTATGGAGCCTTACCTTGCAGCTTGCCCAGCTCCTGCTGATACAGCTGCCCCCAATGGTCACCTTGTAATATAGCATCCCCCACACTTGCTGTCCCCCCACTGGCCACTCTGCAATATCATGTCTCTCCTCTCTACCCCCTTCCTTTCCATGTTTTGGAGAACATTCCCATTCCAGGAACTTCCTGTTTTCCTGGCACAAGCAAACCCTGACCTTGCTTTAAGTTAAGGTAAGAGGAAGCTATATCCCAAATTTTGTGGCCATTTTGGAGGAATTCTTGAGCAAACGGACTTGCAGACAGACACAAACTTTCTAAACTATATAGATTATCATCACTTATTTACATTGCCAGTTAGTATTGAGGTCCCCTTTATACAGGTTTTGTACAGACACCCAGGAAGACATTGTCCTGCTGCAAAGGACTCAAACTTTAATTTAATTGTAATTCTTCCTTAGTCAAAATTGCTTTGAGTGTTTCATTGTAGGGGAGCAGAATTATTTTTTTTTCCTTGTCAGTTTTTAAAGGTCTGGGTGTTTGCAGAGTCATCTGGTATAAAGGTGAAATAATATTTAAACAATATAAAATTATTTCCCAAATAGTGTATTTCATTGGAAGCTTTTTATGTGGTTTATCTAAATAGCATAGAGGAAAGTATAGGCAGGGAAAAGTAATTAATATAATCAATTGATACTTCAGGGTGCCAGTGATGAGTTGAGTTTTGTGTCACCTGAAAATAACCTAATTATTCAAAGTCATTGAAAGCAAAATACGGATTCTCTGCCAATAAGAGCAACATTTTTGCTCTCCAGCCTTTCTGTGGGAAAGTGGCTTTGAAAGGAAGCATTTGGCTCTGGCTTGTTGAGTTAGTGAGCGCCAGATTCCACTCCCAGTTAGTCATCATTGATGCTTTCCTCTTGAGTAATTGGAGACTTGAACTCGTGGGTCTTGGATAGCTTGGCTTTAATGCAGCCACAGGTACAGTTAATTGGCTTCAAGCATGGTATTTTTCGTTATTTATGGGTCTGTTCAAGGGATTATAAATCCAAGTATATTTCATGGTCCTAAAATAATTTTAAATACAAATCTAGAAAGCTTGCCATGAATGTTGATGCTTTCACAGCTCAATGTTAATCACTATACTGTTTTTGTTTTAATCAATCATGGGTAAAAGGCAGTAGTAGAAAAGGGCTTATGTTCCTTATATTTTCTGGCTTAGCATTCCCAGTGTGTCACCTAAGGACAAGTGGAGAAAAATATAGGGCCCAGTTCTGATACAGCTAGATTAAATAGTTTCTTACACATTGAAGTAGTCCAAAGGATTTTCCTGGGGCTACTTGAATAGGTAAAGCTGACAGAACCAGTTCTTCAGAATCAAATGCTCTGATACTACGTTTGGTAGCTAATTATAGTGCACACAATTGCTTTGTGGTGGAAGGAAAACACACCAGTTTATTTTTCTGTTGTTTGGAGTTGTTCTGTAAAATAAGGGTCTCTGTGAACCAGGTTATTGGTTTGTCTGCCAAAGTTTTGAGCTATTTGGAATGAATCCACAAGCGATCCAAATGGGAGGGTGGGGGCAATAGCCATTGCTTTTCAAAAGGCCTCCTTTGTGTAGGAGTTTTAGCATATATAAGAAAAAGCAGAGTTGTCTGTTAGTTGAAGAATAAGACAGAGTCAGAACTTCTGGCTTCTCTTCCTGGCTCTTCCAGTAAATCTCTGTGTGACCTTGGACAAGTCACTCTCCTTCTCTGTATCCCTTTACTTATCTCTCTCACACTCAGTGTTTGCTTATAAAGCACATTGAGCGCTGTGGATCAGAAGGCACTATCAGTGAAAAATAGCATTGATAATATTGGAAGAAAGAAGTGCATCTGAGGTTTCTTGGGGGGGCTTTCTTGTGTTGCTTGGAGAATTTTGTAACCTCATTCTTACTGGCCTACAGAAAATAGAATTGTAAATGATGATGAGTAGAAATAGCCTTAAATAAATACCCATGTAGGGGGAGGGCTTGTGGCCATCTGACTGAGGTGCTGAGTAGTACTAGGAGACCTCCATTCTGGCAGGAAAATCTGTTGTGTTTAAAAAGCTCATCTAATTTCAAATGTCTGTTTTTTATAAGCTGGAAAGAGCCAGAACAACTTTGTGCCAACAGACTTCATATAAAACATTTTACAAAAATTGTGACCAGAACTCATGTCAAAACTAATCCCTGGAGTCTTATTTAACATACACCCCCAAAAGTTTTAGATAATTAACATATGGCTTTTGTCAGTTCGTGTTGTTTTAATCTCTTTTTTTTTTTTTAACATTTGTCCAGTTGACTACATGCTAAAGTATGTGGCTTAGATCAAAAGAAGACTTTTTATAGCTTCAGATCCATAAACTGTGGGCCTGATTCTCATTTACATCAGGGTCTGTTCATACTGTGAGAAACGTGTATAAAACCCTTAGCATAAATGAGAATCAGTCCCCATCTATATGCAAAGCTATCCAAAAGCCAAAGCAGGTGGGAAAGATGCACATTCTTTCTCTCTCACACAAGATGGAATAAGAACATTTTAGTTTTATTTTCTATGGCAGGATAGGTCAGTTGCCAGGATTTCCATCTTGTTCAAAGGAATGAACATCTTCCAATTCCATCCTGCCCTCCGCTCTTTCTCTTGACGCCCTTGTCATGGTCACCATTTTTATGAATATAGGAGTTGCCAGACTGGATCGGACTATTTGGTCCATCTAGTTCTGTGTTATAGAATCCTAGAAGTGGAAGGAACCTTGAGAGGTCATCCAGTCTTGTCCTCGTGGAAGGACTGGGACACACACACACCCACCCACCCACCCACCCCCTTCTCTTCTCCCACGAGGTTGGAGCACCAGCTTCCCACAGGGTGTGGGGGTGATCCTCACAGGCCGTATCTGGCTTGCGGGAAAGGAAGTGGCTCTGCTGCTCCTCCTCTCCCTGACTGGAGGAAAAGCAGCACAGGAAACGGTTCGCCTGGAGGCTTTCTCCACTACTCCATTGACCAGAATCACGGTCAATGGGAATAGCAGGGTGGGGGAGTACTTGGGAGCACAGAGGTAGGTAAACATCGTCCATCCCTCTCACTCATCCCCTCCCGCCGAGACCCTGCACTCCCACCTCCATTCCACTCCTGCACCCTCCCTCCTTCCCAGACCTCCCTCCCCACCATCAGCCTGCTCCTGCACCCATTTTGTCATCATGGTTGGCTGGCTGGTGGTCCGTGGAAGGTCTTTGTTGAGCAGGGTCCTAGCCTCAGAGGTTAAGAGAATAACTTTTCTCCCTCCTTCTTGTAATAACCTTTTAGGTACTTGAAAGTTGTCTCCTCTCAGTCGTCTCTTTTCCAGACTAAATAAACCCAATTCTTGCAGTCTTCCCTCCTAGCTCATGTTTTCTAGACCATTAACCATTTTTGTTGCTCATCTCTGGACCTTCTCCAGTTTCTCCACATCTTTCCTGAATTATGGTACCCAGAACTGGACACACTACACCAGTTGAGGTCTAATCAGAGTTGAGTGGAAGAACTACATCTCATGTCTTGCTTACAACACTCTTATTAATACAACCCAGAATGATGATTGCTTTTTTTGCAACCGTGTCACACTGTTGACTCTGATTTAGCTTGTGTTTCACTATGACCCCGAGACCTTTTCTGCAGTACATTTTCCTAGAGAGTCATTTCCCATTCTGTATGTGTGAAACTGATTGTTCCTTCCAAAGTGGAGTACTTTGCATTTGTCCTTGCCTAAATGGTCCTATTTACCTCTGACCATTTCTCCAGTTTGTCCAGATCATTCTGATTTATAACCCTATCCTCCAGAGTACTTGGAACCCCTCCAGCTTGTTCTCATCCTCAAACTTTAAAAGTGTACACTGTATGCCGTTATCTAAATAAGGAATTTTCAAAGTTGAGTCACAGACCTGCCCAAGTAAGCCACAAAATGCTTTGTTTATCTAAGTGTCCATAGGCACAGAGCCTTGCAGCTCTCCTTGCATGGAAACAGCAAACAGCAACCACCGGAAGCTGTGAGGTTCCGTGCCTATAGACACTTAGGCTACGTCTAGACTACAAGCTTCTTTCAGAAGAAGCTTTTTTCCGAAGAGATCTTCCGAAAAAACTTCTTCCGAAAGAGAGCGTCCACACTGCAAAAGTGCATTGAAAACGATCTGCTTTTTCGAAAGAGCTTGTCAAAACTGAATGGACGCTCTCTTGCATGTAAGCTGTGATTGCTATGGATGGAATGGCCACCAGGCCACCTGTGCTTTTTCCTCTTTCCTCTTCTTCTGAAAGAACTCCCTCTTCCCTGTCCACACACGCCTTTTTGCAAAAGAGCTCTTTCGCAAAAAGGCTTCTTCCTCGTAGAATGAGGATTACCAATGCTGGAAAAACCCCTCTGTTCTTTCGATTTTCTTGCGGAAGAACACAATTGCAGTGTGGATGTTCCTCAAGTTTTATCAGAAAAAACGGCCATTTTTTCCGACAGAACTCTGTAGTGTAGACATACGCTTTGATAAACAAAGCGTCTCACTGCCCACCAGCGGCTTACCCAGTGACCCAACTCGGAAAACCCCTGATCTGAATCATTGATGAAGATATTGAACAGAACTGAACCCAAAACTGACCCCCACAGAACCCTACTTATTATGTTCTTCCCGCATGACACTGAACCATTGATAACTAGTCTCTGAGAATGGTTACCCAACTAGTTATACACCCACCTTATAGTAGCCCCATATAGATTGTATTTCTCTAGCTTATTAATTAGATGGTCATGTGAGACTGTAACAGATATTTTACTAAACTCTAGGGCTACATCTACACTACATGCTTTTGCACAAAAACTTCTTGCACAAGAGCACATCCACATCTCAAAGCACGAGAGCGTCCACACTGCATGGACGCTCTTGGGCAAGAAAGCTCTGATGGCCATTCACAGAATGGCCATCAGAGCACCTGTGCTTTTTTTCCATAGGGGTTTCTTGCGCAAGAAACCCCTCTGGAGCGTCCACACTTGCCTTCTTGCGCAATAGCAGTAGCGCTAAAAGCAGTTATGCCTCAGAAAAGGAAGTTTACCTATGGTGGAAAAAGCCCTCTGTTCTGCCATTTAACTGCCCATTTAATTGCGCAAGAGCTCATTTGAGGTGTGGACGCGCCGCAGGTTTTTGCGCAAAAACCACAGCTGTTTTTGCGCAAAAACCTTGTGGTATAGACGTAGCCTAGGTATACCACATCTTCCTCTTCCCCCGATTCACAAGGCTTGTTATCCTATCAAAGAAAACAGTAAGATAAGTAACAGTTGGCATGGACTGCATGTACAACAAACCTGACAAACTGCACATCCACTAATGTGAATATGCCATCGAGTGCCAGCAATGCCCCTCTGCCACATAAATTGGCCAAACTTTACAGTCTCTATGACAAAGAATTATTAGATACAAATCAGATATTCGAAATGGTCACACAGAGAAACCTGTTGGGAAACATTTTAACTTGTCCGAGCTCTCATTGATGGATCTAAAAGTGACTATACTCTTATAAAGCAATTTCAAAAACCAGCTGGAGAGAGAAGCTGCGGAACTTGCCTTCATTTGTAAATTTGACACCTTTAATCAATGTTTGAACAAAGATGAACTGGATGGGCTGCTATATTCAACACCCTAATGACATCAAAAGCTATGTACCACGTACAGCCCCCTCTATTAGCCTCATTTAGCACGGACACTCTAATTGACAAGATGTTTTTCCCCTTCTCTTTCCCTCCCTGCCCCCTCTTTTTCTGCTATTTATTTGTACCTCTGGACCCCTTGGTCCATTCATCTGAAGAAGTGGGTTTTGCCCACAAGTTCATGATCCTATATATGTATTTTGTTAGTCTCTAAGGTTCTGCAGGACCATTCTTTGTTTAAGTTTTTTCAGTTACAGACTAACACAGTTGCCACTCTGAGACTATCTTCCAGATATTTGAAAATGGATTCCTTAATTATTTGCTCCACATGCAGAAGTTAAGCTGACTGGTTTGTAGTTTCCTGGGTTGCTCTTCTTTCCCCTTTTGTAGATGGGCACTACATTTACCCTTTTCCAGTCTTCTGGAATCTCTCCTGTCTTCCATGACTTTTCAAAGATAACAGCTAATGACTCATATCTTAATCAGCTCCTTGAGTATTCTAGGATGCATTTCATCAGGCCTTGGTGACTTGAAGACCTCTTACTTTGCTAAGTAATATTTAACCTATCTCTGAGACCAGCACCAATTGCTTTAGAGACAGGAGCAAAAAATCGAAATATATCTTATGACAATGCAGAGTGCGTGTCTATACTTGAAAAGGTTTACTAGTGTAGCTATAAAGGAGACCCCCTTCTAGCAGAGATGCAGCTAATACAGGCCATCCTTGCTGTAAGTCTAAAATACATTCCAAAAAACTTGGACTTACAGCAAAAAAAAGCAGGGAATTTTTTTCCCACAGCTGACTTCCATTTGCACAAATTGATTTTTGTTGTTGTTGTTGTTTTTGGGTTTTTTTGGCGTGACTTAAGAGTGGGAAACAGGAGGACTTATAAGGTATCAGTTTCTACAAGCGTCAATGACTTTAGTGCAGAATGGATGTATACCAGGGTGACTTACAGTGGGGCCACCCTGTTACAGCAAAAGAATGCTTTTGCCAGTATTACTAAGACCAGTTCCTCGAAGGAACTAAACTGTCAGCCAAAGAACATTTTACTGAGGTAACTGTGTTTACACTGGGGCATTTGCTGGCATAGCTATGTCAGTTGTGCTGGCAAAACTTTACGTGTAGGCTGGATCAGAGCATTTTCTTTGAAGCCATCAGGCTGTATATAACTTCTATATTCATCACTGGCATATTTGATGTTAAGGTTCTGTTGGAAGAAGGGGTTAGTAAAAATTGCCGCCTCCTTGCAATGTCACAGTGATGTTCTGCATACTGAATTCATTTTTTCCTCTGCTTAGTTATTTGACATTAATGGTGGGTTATTATTTTGCCCTTACCCTACATACGAGATACCTTTTTTTAAAAATCAGAATGCTCTCCCAAAGAGAGTGGATTCTCAAAAGTGTTGTAAATGTGTTTGATGTTGATTTTGAGAACCTCTACAAAGAGGTGGGCAAAAAAAAATTTGTTGCTGGCTGTACTTAATCCAGTGTGGGTTTTTTAACTGAATTTAGTGCAAAGTGCCATGAAGTGAAACACAGGCATTGATACATCATTTAAAGAGGTGAGATTTGAATTCCTGGTCTCAAAAGGTGCTAAATTTTAAACAGGTTTGGAAACTGAAAGCTGTTTATCCCAGAATAAGTATATCACCAGCAGCATTAGCTCAGGCTAGTTTACATTTGCTAGCAGGCCTCGACTTTGATCTGGAGAGAGCCCTGCTATGTGCAAAGAGGAGAATTCAGTCTCCCTGGGCCATTCAGTTTTTGGCATAGCTGCTGGGTGTCGTTTGCATAGCATCTACTTCCCGCCATAGCAGCCAAGCCTGCTGCCACCTGCCTAGGCATAAGGGTCAAAGATGGGGCTCAGGAGCACCAAAAGGGTGAAAACTACAAGCAGTCAGGAGTCTGAGGCAGCGCACTGTCAGTGAGAGCGGCAAACTCATTGCCATGTGTTGGGAGGAGAGAGCCTCACTCTCTGGCAGATGCAGCCTAGGTACTCACAACAACTGTGCCACTCGCATGTCAAAAGTCTTCCATCTGTATTAGAGACAGCACAGCGCTAAGCGCAGTTTGGTGCTGTGCAGGCTTTGCACCCGTAGAGCTCCTATAATGCACCTTCATCCTGATTGGAAATCTCTCTGCTGTCCTGTTGAGCAAACTGTCAGTTATGTTGAATTCTAGGTGAGTGGTCGCTTTGTGATGTGGTTAGCATCTGGCAGAGAGCATCAGATTTACTGTTAGCACTCAGATATTATAATAATGAGGGTGGTATAATAACTTGAATGAAACAGTCTTACTTGTCACTTACACCTCCAGAAGTGGAAGTCTGGTTGGTTATGATGATCATGCTTTATCCCTGTAGAGAAGATTCAAAGTATTTGAGAGACATGCGTTTTTTCTCTGCACATATGCCTCTGTTAAGAGGTTATGGAATGCTGTAACATCCCAAAAGAGAATGAAAAGGATTTGTCACCCCTTCAGTCAGATAAACTAATCAATTAAAAAAGTTATCTCATCTTTTATTCCTAGGGCAGATGGCTTAAAGAGCTGAGTGTTAGATTTGGAATACTCTTGTTTTGGAATAAGTCTTAAGAAGGTTAAATCTTCCCTCCTTTATTCTATGTGAATCCACAGAGTAGCTTTGTATATGTGAGTCTTTCAGATGAGACCTTCAAAACAGAATTCTTATCTTCAGTGTATGGGTATTAATAATCTCATGGCTTCACTGTCAGCATGTCCACAACTTTGTATACTATATAAAACGCACACATACTTAGTGTAGCTTTCCTTGTTTTGGCTGCTGTCCTCTCACCCAAGGCAGTTGCCTTTTCAGTGATTGCGTTTGTATGTGATTTGTGATGCATTTGAGGAACTTGTATATGGACTGAGCTGTCAATTGACAGATCTCATCTTCTCTGACACTCTTGTTGAGCGGCTAAACCAGTCTTCAATTGGCAAATCTGATTACAGATGTCACATAAAAATCAGCCACCTGTGTGTGTTGTGCACTCTCTTTGGATCCTGTGCATGTCTTGCAATGTCTGGCTATATTGACTTTCAAAGCGTTTGAGAGCCTGTGCAATAGTTTGCCATCAGAACAATCTGACCTGAGCTATGATTGCCAGATCACCAGGAGATATGCCTCACGACTTCATGTTGGCTTTTCAGATATCTTTATAATGCTTATACTGACCACCAATAGAGTGCGTTCCTCAAACAAGCTGGCCATAGAAGACCATCTTCGTAATCCATGTACCATCCATCCTCGTAACATGACCAATCCAGCGACACTGTTTGGTCACAAGCATTGCTTCCGTCCCTGTGGCACCACACAGTTTAAGGACCTCTGTGTTTTGAATTTCATCCCAGTATGTCACATGACCAATCTTCCTGAGGCAGCGCATATGGAATTGATCAGGATTCAAAACATGTCAGTGATATATGGTCCATGATTCCAAACCATACAGCAGGATAGTCAGTACAACTGCCTGATAAACTGTTACCTTTGTGAAGTTAAACACCATGGTCGTTCCAAATGCATTTGGTCAGTCTTCGAAGGCTGCACTGGCTTTGGCTAGTCAAGCAGTTACATTGATGGCAATGTTTATGCTGGAGGACAGCACACTTCCAAGGTAGCAAAACTTTATCAATTGCCTTAAGGACAGTATCAGCAGCAGTGATCACTGGAGTGTGGGGGGTCTTCCTGAACAGACTGAGACATCACTTTTGTGTTCTTGAGGCTCACAGTGAGTCCAAAATGGAGAGCAGAGGTAGCAAAACGGACATAAAGCTCTTGTGCATCTTCGACTGAATGAGCCAATAATGCACATTCATCAGTAAAGGAGGATCATAGATATTTGTAGGGAATGCTTTGGTGTGAGCCGAAGTCTTTGAAGGTTGAAAATGCTGCTGCCGTCCATTCCTAACTGAATAGGTATGCCCAACACGCAATCCTTGAAAGCAGCTATCAGCATCATCGAAAAGTAGATGCTGAACATGAGAGGAGCAAGGACACATCTTTTCTTTGTACCATTGATAGTTCAAAAGGTACCAATAGCTCTCACTGTTACAGGACACAACCCAGCATGCCATTGTGAAAGGACTAAACTATACTGATAAATATTTTTGGACAGCCAATTCGCCAAAGTCCTTTCCAAAGCACATTTCTGTAGACTGTGTCAAATGCCTTGGTCAGGTCAATGAAAATCACATAGAAATCCTAATGTTGTTCTCTACATTTTTTTGGATCTGCCTGTCTGTGAATATCATGTCAATAGCACCTCGATCATACTTGAAATCCACACTGACTTTCAGGATTATGACATTTGTGAATAAATGCAATGACAGCCAGTTGTAGAGGATGCATGCTAGGATCTAACTAGCTGTAGACAGCAATGAGATGCCCTGGTGGTCATCACAGTATGCCCAGTCCCCTTTTGTATATGTGTACAATTTGAACATAAAATATTATTGCATACATAATAGGCTTACATGGCCAAACCTTTGTTGCAAGTTTGAGTGAATGTAATGTATCACATTATGTAATGAAAAGGAAGCAGTCCTGAGAAAATGTGGACTCACCCAAGGCAGTTGCCTTTTCAGTGATTGCGTTTGTATGTGATTTGTGATGCATTTGAGGAACTTGTATTGCATACATAATGACTTATAAGTAATACATTTGTTGCAAGTTTGAGTGAATATTGGTCTTCAATTGAAATCTGATTAATGTCACATAAAATCAGCCACCTGTGTGTGTTGTGCACTCTCTTGGATCCTGTATGTCTTGCAATGTCTTGCAAATGTCTGGCTTTCAAAGCGTTTGAGAGCCTGTGCAATAGTTTGCCATCAGAACAATCTGACCTGAGCTATGATTGCCAGATCACCAGGAGATATGCCTCACGACTTCATGTTGGCTTTTCAGATATCTTTATAATGCTTATACTGACCACCAATAGAGTCGTTCCTCAAACAAGCTGGCCATAGAAGACCATCTTCGTAATCCATGTACCATCCATCCTCGTAACATGACCAATCCAGCGACACTGTTTGGTCACAAGCATTGCTTCCGTCCCTGTGGCACCACACAGTTTAAGGACCTCTGTGTTTTGAATTTCATCCCAGTATGTCACATGACCAATCTTCCTGAGGCAGCGCATATGGAATTGATCAGGATTCAAAACATGTCAGTGATATATGGTCCATGATTCCAAACCATACAGCAGGATAGTCAGTACAACTGCCTGATAAACTGTTACCTTTGTATGAAGTTAAACACCATGGTCGTTCCAAATGCATTTGGTCAGTCTTCCGAAGGCTGCACTGGCTTTGGCTAGTCAAGCAGTTACATTGATGGCAATGTTTATGCTGGAGGACAGCACACTTCCAAGGTAGCAAAACTTTATCAATTGCCTTAAGGACAGTATCAGCAGCAGTGATCACTGGAGTGTGGGGGGTCTTCCTGAACAGACTGAGACATCACTTTTGTGTTCTTGAGGCTCACAGTGAGTCCAAAATGGAGAGCAGAGGTAGCAAAACGGACATAAAGCTCTTGTGCATCTTCGACTGAATGAGCCAATAATGCACATTCATCAGTAAAGGAGGATCATAGATATTTGTAGGGAATGCTTTGGTGTGAGCCGGAAGTCTTTGAAGGTTGAAAATGTTGCCGTCCATTCCTAACTGAATAGGTATGCCCAACACGCAATCCTTGAAAGCAGCTATCAGCATCATCGAAAAGTAGATGCTGAACATGAGAGGAGCAAGGACACATCTTTTCTTTGTACCATTGATAGTTCAAAAGGTACCAATAGCTCTCCACTGTTAAGGACACAACCCAGCATGCCATTGTGAAAGGACTAAACTATACTGATAAATATTTTTGGACAGCCAATTCGCCAAAGTCCTTTCCAAAGCACATTTCTGTAGACTGTGTCAAATGCCTTGGTCAGGTCAATGAAAATCACATAGAAATCCTAATGTTGTTCTCTACATTTTTTTTGGATCTGCCTGTCTGTGAATATCATGTCAATAGCACCTCGACTGGCATGAAATCCACACTGACTTTCAGGATTATGACATTTGTGAATAAATGCAATGACAGCCAGTTGTAGAGGATGCATGCTAGGATCTAACCAGCTGTAGACAGCAATGAGATGCCCTGGTGGTCATCACAGTATGCCCAGTCCCCTTTTGTATATGTGTACAATTTGAACATAAAATATTATTGCATACATAATAGGCTTACATGGCCAAACCTTTGTTGCAAGTTTGAGTGAATGTAATGTATCACATTATGTAATGAAAAGGAAGCAGTCCTGAGAAAATGTGGACTCTACACTTGTTCTTGTTGGTGAACGAACATACAGCTTGAAGTGAAAACTGAAATCTTCGAATGAAATATTTTTGCCAGTAGGTGGGAAATGTTCATGTCTTGAAGTCAGATTATTTCAAAATTATTTTTTTTTCCTTTTTCCACTGAGGAAGCACACCTGTGTCTGAAAAGTGTGTTCTATGCCAAAGCATTCGTCCTATTAGATACCAGTAGGTTACTCACATAAATTGTAAATCTATATTTCAGGAGCAAATTTCACTCTGCAGCATCTGCCATCTCCGTGTTGGGCTATGCCTTAGTGTTGATGTAATATGTTTACGACCTCTCCAGGTGTTTGCTTGAATATTTTGTTGCAGAGCAATACATTTTGCTTTGGAATCACTAATTATTGGTTTATTTAGCAGGCGAAGATACAGTGTAAACTGAAAAAATAGCAGCTCACTTTGATGGCTAGCCCTAGATTTCATTTCTGTGGGTGGGGTTTGTTGAAGGTGGTTGGAGCAATTCTGGTCAGTCTCTCATCCTGCTTCCCAAAGGCAGTGGGCCTTATTCATCATTGCCCTGCACTAGATTGCATTAATTCAGACTGGTGCAGAATGGTTCTATTTGGCTTAAGTAGCAATTCATGCTCACTTTGCATTGATGGCACATGGAGCAGGGGAATATGAGGCCCATTGACTCTTGCGTTCGTGGCTTAGAATGGAAGCTCTTTAGGGCCAGGACTGTCCTTTCGCTGTAAGTATGCATTGTGCTTAGCACCTTGGGGCCCAGTCCAGGATTGAGGCCTCCATACTCTGCTGCAAAACAAATCATGTGGCCCCGATTACTTTAAAAAACTGGTTGATAGTTTCAATCTCCAAATCTTAAATGGACGTTCATAATCCTGCTGTGTAGTGAACAGCTTCCCCAGGATTTTAGGACAAGCTTATCAAAGGAGGCCAACTGTTCTGACCATGTGTAAATCATAGAGCTGGAAAAGACTTCAGGAGGTCATCAAGTCCAGCCCCCTGCCCAAGGCAGGACCAACCCCAACTAAATCAACCCAGCCAGGGCTTTGTCAAACCAAGACTTAAAAGCCTCTAGGGATGGAGATTCCACCACCTCCCTAGGTAACCCATTCCACTGCTTCACCACCCTCCTAGTGAAATAGTTTTTCCTAATCTCCAACCTAGACCTCTCCCACCGCAACCTGAGACCATTGCTCCTTGTTCTGCCATCTGTCACTACTGCGAACAGCCTTTCTCCATCCTCTTTGGAGCCTGCCTTCAGGAAGTTGAAGGCTGCTATCAAATCCCCCCTCACTCTTTTCTTCTGCAGACTAAACAAACCCAAATCCCTCAGTTTCTCCTCATAGGTCATGCGCTCCAGCCCCCTAATGATTTTGGCTGCCCTCCGCTGGACCCTCTCTGATGCGTCCACATCCTTTCTATAGTGAGGGGCCCAGAACGGGACACAGTATTCCAGATGTGGCCTCACCAGAGCCGAATAAACGGGAATAATTACTTCTCTGGATCTGCTGGCAATGCTCCTCCTAATGCACCCTAATATGCCATTAGCCTTCTTGGCTACAAGGGCACACTGTTGACTCTTATCCAGCTTCTCATCCACTGTAATCCCCAGGTCCTTTTCTGCAGAACTACTACTTAGCCATTCAGTCCCCAGCCTGTAACAATGCTTGGGATTCTTCCGTCCTAAATGCAGGATTCTACACTTGTCCTTGTTGAACCTCATCATATTTCTTTTGGCCCAATCCTCTAATCTGTCCAGGTCACTCTGGACCCTATCCCTGCCCTCCAGCATATCTACCTCTCCCCCTAGCTTAGTGTCATCTGTGAACTTGCTGAGGGTGCAATCCATCCCCTCATCCAGGTCATTAATAAAGATTAATAAATGTTGCTAGACCTTTGATTCCAATGTTAGCAAAACATTGCTCCAGTGGTGGAACGTATAATATTTTCCGGGGCCCACAGACAACCATCTAGCTATCATTCTGGAAAGGATAGTCTACTTTCCTGCTTCCCATCTTCTTTGAAGTAGGTATCTTCCTTTTACCCTAATTCTAGATTGTATGAACAGTAGTTCACCGATCTCCTTTGAATGTGTAAGAATCGAGAAATATCTTACTGCTGGCTCTTGATTTCTAAATCCTCACACCACTACAAGTTTCTTCATGTTAAAATAGGGCAGAAGGAGGTGTGGGGATTAGCTAATTTATTTAATGGCATCTCTTAATGCCTTTTGATCACCTAATGAATATACGCATCCTGTCAAGATGTCATTTTTACAGTTTTGTGCAAATAAAACCTTTCATAAATAAAATTAATATCTCTCCAGGGAGATCTGAACTCTTTGACCTTGACCAGTTATTGAAAATTCAGACACAGAATTCAGAGGGATTTCTCTTCTCTGCTCGCTATTAAATATCTCTGGTCTCCTGATAATGTCAGTCACAAGGGATTGTATTGCTGGGAAGGAAAGGATCATGCTATGTTTCTCAGTTATGATATAAGGAGTGTTTGTGATCTCTGTCACATTAGTCTTTGGAATACTGCGTGGCAAATACTTGATATGGAGCGCAGTAGAAATTCACAACAAATGGCTTATTTTGTATTCCCGGTTTTATGTTGGAAAAACAAAATGTGATGCAGGAAACTCCAAAATTAATGGGAAGTAAGGAGGAGGTCCATTAATTCACTGTCTTGGAGATGTCCATTGTGGAAAACGTGCACATGGTAAAGTGTTCATATATACATTTTTAAAAGGCAGGAGACTATAAATGTGCGATAATATTAACACACTAGCATCAACTTCCCAGACACCAAGATCAGGATCAGCAATGCAGCCCTAAAAACAGCTGTATACAGTAAACCCACAGACCACCACGCCTACTTTCCAGATTCAGTTACCACTCCCAGCACACCAAGAGAGCTATTATCAGCTGCTAGGCACTCGGATATCACAGAATACACGCGGTGGAGAAAGTTTGGTGTATACACGTTTAAAATGCTTAACACGGCCTTCCCCAAACACAGATCCTCCATCCATGTCTGCCCGTACCATTGGTTCAAGCTCGTGGGGCTAGGCTGGAGCCCGAGCTTTGGGTCTCTTCCCACCTCACAGGGTCCCTGAGTTTAGGCTCTAATCTGGGCTCAGAAGTCTGCACTGCAGTTAAACAGCTCCACAGCCAAGCCCCGCTAGCCTGAGTCAGGTGGCACAGGTGAGCTGCAGGTTTTTAACTGCACTGTAGGATGTACCCTCTGGAAGAGTGCTGTGTAACCTTGAAAGCCTGTCTCTCTTGCCAGCCGAAGTTGGTCCAATAAAAGATACTACCTCACATGTCTTGTCACTTTAATACCGTGGGACTCCACTCAGGTCCAGTACCACTGCACATCTTGCTTGTCCTCCAAAGGACACATTATGAGAACCAAACTAGAGAGATTTGGGATGACAGGTCATTAGAAGCTTGCCCAGTCTTAGGAAGTGAACCACAGAACATAAAAGGTTGAAAACCATGATGTAGGAAGTCATAAAATTATAAAACTCTGAATGATAAGAAACACTTCATCTGGCCATAGCACCTTTTATCTAAGGATCTAAGTTAGGAAAAATTTCCTACCTGTCAGGGTGGTTAAACACTGGAATAAATTGCCTAGGGGGGTTGTGGAATCTCCATCTCTGCAGATGTTTAAGAGCAGGTTAGATAGACATTTATCTGGGATGGTAGATGGTTCTGGGTCCTGCTGAGAGGGCAGGGGACTGGACTCGATGACTTCTCGAGGGCCCTTCCAGTTGTAGTGTTCTATGATCTCAATGCGCTTTGCAATCCTTAATTAATCAGCCTCACATCATATATATGAGATGCTTTAGGAGTTTTGGCCCCATGTTATGGATGAGAAACTGTAGCGCAGAGACAATAGGACTTATAACCTGCCTCCTGCTTCCCACTCCAATGCCTTGACCACAAAATCTTCTGTCCTGATCTTCAGCAGCACAGCACCTACAGTTGAAATTAGCTTCAGGGAGATTGGTGGGGGCTTGGGAGTTTTGAAAATCAGGCTAATCTCGCCTCTTCGTTTTTCTTCCACCAATGCATTTGAAAATAACATTTCAACCAAGAATATGAAAGCACTTGCGGAAACTACAATCAAACCAGACACATCTTTCAGTCCTTTTAGCCAAGTGTCTGCAGTCTCTGTTTTAAAGCATTGCTAACGATGCATATGGAGCAAGTGAAGTTTTAATCCAAATCTAGAAATGTTCATTTAATTAGCACACAAGCAACTATTTTGTTTGTTGTAACTATAAAGTTGAAACGTGATTATGTTGTTTAAATTTATTGAACTCTGGACAAAACAAAACTCAATATCCTATGAATCCTGAGACATTTGGAAAGGAAATCATGTCAGGCTGCTTTGCTCTGAAGTGTCCTCCATTGGAAGTTCCTTTACTCACTGGTCTTTGATATTTGATTTTTCTGCTGGACCATACAATTATGTAAATGGGTAGCAGCTTGCAATAGACCACATCTGTCCCAGCTAGAATGGACCTGTCCTACTGTATTTACTGTCACTATGCACCTTTGTGCAAAGAGAATAGGTGGACAGCCCAAGAGAGCGAAACTACATCAAGAGCAGCAAAATCCTCCCTGCTGCCCATGAAAACAGATAATTCACGTTCATTTAGTGGCACTCACTAGAATTTCTGGAGCTGAGTAGCAATGTTAGAAGAGTCCTATTTACATCTATCTTGGGTAGCTACTGCTTAGACAAAACTACTTATAAATTACTGCATTGTGATGGAAAACTATGGTCCTTGCCAGTTTCACCCAGTAATAATGACATGATATTTTTCGTACTTGGTAATTGCATTCTGCCTTGCTAAATTCTCCTTAACCCTTTTTCACTTCCAGCCCTAAATTATGTGCTCTTGCACCACACTGATAACAGCTGCTTGGTGGGGGTTTTTAATCCCCAGAGGTGACTGCAGACTAATGGCAGGTGAATCAGTTTCTGTAGGTATCATGTAAATCCGTTTGGAAAGCACTTCCGAATGCTTTAGATAGAAGGTGCTTATACATTCAAATTGGCATTAAGTTCTGTTCCGGCAAGGTCTGGCTGGGAACTTCATCATCTGTGTGTTGTTATCTATTTATAGATTTTAGAAATGTCTGTCAGTCCATCCTTCTGTGAGTGTGTTCCAGAACTCCTCCTAATCTGTAAGAGCTAGGACCACCCAATTTGATATGCAGCTTCCTCTTATCCTAACTTAAGCAAGGTCAGGGTTTAGTTGTGCCAGGAATGGGACTGTTTTCCATTCCATGGAAAGGGAGGGGCAGAGAGAGGAGGGACGTGATACTGATAGTGACTACTGGGGGCAGTGAGCTCAGGGGAGAGCTATGTGCAGAGTGACCACTGGGGACAGCCACACCACCAAGAGAATGGCTAGCAAGGTTGGGACTCCGCTATCTTGCCTGCCAACAGACCAAGTCTGTCTCACCCGAAACTCTTTCCGCCGCCCGCTCCTTCCCCCCCCCCCATGGCCCTGGGTCACAGCACTGGAGGGAGGGAAGAGCAAAGGCCCCTGGTGGCCAGTGGGGTGCTGAGGGAGACAGAAGGCCCCTGGCGGCAGGGGGAAGGACTGAGGGGAGAGAAAAGGCCCCTGGCGGCTGGGGGGAGAGAGCCCCACCCAGTGGCCCCCTCCCTTATTCTCTCCTGACCCCCCAACACTCACTCTTGCACCCCCTCATACCTCCTGCCTTGCCCCCTCCCCATCCCCAATGCTCTGCCCTAACTCCTGCACCCCCACACCACCAACCCCCTGCCCTTAAAGACCCGGGCAATGGCAGGTAAGTCTTCTAGTTTTACATATATCCAGGGCTTGACAATCTATTGAATCTACTCGCCCGTGGCGAGTAGATTTCAGACCGGCGCCCCGTTTACCGGCGGCGCGCGCATGCGGAATGCGCAGTGTGGGGCTGGCAAGCGGCTTTCGCCACGATTTGTCAAGCCCTGTATATATCTATCTAAAATAAGTCAGAGCGAGGGTCTTGGCAGCTGTGATTACACTCATGCTTACTGAAAAATTGTTCAGGCAGTTGTCCTGAATGTCCTGCTGTATGGCTTGGAGTCATGGACAATATATTGTCGCCATGTTTTGAAGCTCGATCAGTTCCATATGCATTGTCTGAGGAAGATTGCCCACGTGAATTGGTGAGACAGAGGTTCTTAAGCTGTGTGGTGTCATGGGCATGGAAGCAATGCTTATGAACAGACAGTTTCGCTGGATTGGTCATGTTGTGAGGATGGATGATACACGGATACCAAAGATGGTCTTCTATGGCCAGCTTGCTCATGGAAAGTGTTCTATCAGTGGTCAGTATAAGCGCTATAAAGACATCTTAAAGGCCAATATGAAGTCATGTGGCGCATCTGCCAATGATCTGGAAACTCTAGTTCAGGACAGATTGTCCTGGCAACAAACCATTGTACAGGCTCTTAATTGCTTTGAGAGTTAGCGTATCCAGGCATTGCTGGAAAAGCACAGGATCCAAAAAGAATATACAGTGCCTGTAGTTGGCGGCTTTTTATGTGACATCTGTAATTGGGTCTGCCAATCAAGGATTGGTTTAGTCCAGCGGTTCCCAGCCTTTTCCAGATGGGGACCCATTTTGACAATTCAGGAAGACTTGGGGACCCAGGGCAATTCAAAAAATGTGTGAATAGCTCCTTAAGAGCCACCTGGGGAGACACATGGTGACCCTTTTGAAATGTAATGGCGACCCATATTTGGGTCCTGACCCATAGGTTGGGAAACCCTGGTTTAGTCGTTCACCAGCGGCATCACAGAAGGTGAGATCCGTCGATCAATGGCTCAGTTCAAGAAGAAGATGACTGAAAAAAAGATCATTTTAAGCAAATCAATAAAACAAAGGGCAAAAGCAAATACAATTCAACGGGTTGAGGACTTTTTGGTATGGGGGAGTGCCTTGTGTTGCAAAAAATCCCCAGTGTAAATAGTTCTTTCAAACACAGCAATAATTTATTGTGCTAAATTTCCCTGTGCTGATTTTACAGATGTGAGTCCATAACAGTAGAGTAGATGAAGTCTCATGGTCCTATGTTTCGAACACCAAGAAGGCTAATTTTGCAGCTTTTAGTGCCTCTGTGTGTGCTATTAACACTTTATGACAGTTCTTACAGCCTCCATCTACTCCCTGTGGTTCTCCATTAGACAGTCCCTCTGAATCCTGTCTTTAGTATATTCACTGCATGGTGAGAAGCAGAAATTCAATGGAGTGTACCACCACGCTTAACATGTATACTATACGAAGCATCTTTTGTTCCTGGGAGGCTGGTATTTAACACACAATTGCAAAGTAAACATGGGAAGGAAATGTTGGGGTCAGTGCATGACACTCATTCTTGCAGAGAAACCAGAGTTGGCAGCTTAGATTTCTTAGGGCCTTAGAGTTGGTAATTATTTCAGATTTTGCTAAAACCACAATTCTATCTCATTTTAAAAAGTCATAAAATTCTATTGTGTTTTGGAATATTTAAACACAACTAAAAATTCAAACTATTTAAACAACAGTACGTATGTGAGTTCCTGTCTTCTTTAGGGAAATTAGCACTAGTATAAGTGCACTGATACATTTACACTGGTGAAAATCCTTTGCATGGACACACTGTACCAGTACAAACCAGGACTTGCACCAGTGGAACTTACATAATACATCTCATCAGTGCCTGTCACTCACACTTTGCTCTCGTGCATCATTTCTGCATTAGAGATTTCTTGCACTGGTTTAGCTTCACTTGTGTGAATTTCTTTGGATTGACTCTTTAGGACTTATCATCCATTCTATGTAGGCCCTGATGATGATAGTGAAGACAAAAGGGACAGCAGTAAGTATACTTGTGGGGAACTTGAGAGAATTAGGGTTAGTTGCCAGCTCCGGGATAGGGATGGAATCTCCATCGACTACTTAATTAGTTGATAAGGGGGGTGCTCGTTATCGCACTGCACCTCTGCCTTTGAAATGTACAAGAGCCACACGCAGCTCTTGTACATTTCAATGGAAGAGGCGCAGCAGTTAGGACCAGCATGAGTGGGGACTGCCTTTTCCTCCCTGCGCCTCTGCCTCCGCCTCCCCGTGGACATGGTGCTGGGGGGAACTGGCCTTCAGGCCGGCTTCCCGCTTTCCTGCCTCTCTCTGATGGAGGCAGTGGGGGGGGGAAGGAAGCGATTAGTCGAGTCACTGATCAACTAGTCGCTTACATCCCTGCTCTGGGACAGATTCCCAGTGTGAACTTGGCAAGTCTCTTAGGCCATGTCTATATGGCCCCACGGTTTGGATTAAAGGGTGTGTAACTAACACATACAGTCTTTGAAGAGGACTATATTAGTGTGAACTCTGGACCCTTTGAGCTCATGCCCACAACTACAGCATCCATATGGGGGAGTTACAGCACCACACTTTATTCACACCCCCTTTTCCAGACTGCCGTGCAATGTGGATATACCCTTACTCTCTCTGTGACTCAGTCCCCCATCTATCTGTTTATTCCTGTGGGAGCGATGGTATTCCCCTTCTTTCTTACCAACTTGCGCCTCTTCCACTGCAGAGTTGTATCTGATAATATGAACAAGCAGACAGAAGCCCTGTGGGGGCGGAGTGATTCTCTACATGCAATCGGGCATTAATTTTCTGGAGAGCACCTAAATACATCAAATATAAGTGAGTGTAAATAAGCACTTTAAATGTTGTTTTTCACTGAGCAGAAAAGCCCATCTCTCAGCTTTACCCAGCTTGCAGACTTTTTGTTTCCTGGATTACATCCAGCAATGTTACCCAAACCAGAGACAGCACAGTCAAGTTATTGTGAAATGACTGTTGTTACCCTTGGAGCTACCAAGCGAGATAGGAACTGACCTGTTACTGTAATACATTTTGATACCAGCACCTCAGTATTGAGTTTTCTTACATTTAGATTAGTTCGAGTTGTGATCATGTCCTAGTTAAGCGTGGATGAACCTAGTGAGCACTTGGGTGGGAGAACCCAAAGAAACACCAAAAGTCCTTCAAGAAGCAGTGCTTGTGATTCAGTAAGGGAACCTCTGCCTTTTGTGTAGGTTCCCAGACAGGGCTGTAGCAGAGCAATAGGGGAACTCTATTTTCAGAATGAACTTTAAAATTCAAGTGAATTATCTCTGAGGATTAGACATTCCCATGGCAGTTTCCATGTCCTCCTTGAGTTTCAATTTAGGTAATTACATATTACTTCAGTTTTAAAAAATGACCCTTGTGACTTCAGATCAGGACGAAACTTTTTTGATCCCTGCTGTGTTGTGGTGTTGGTACCTGCATTTCAGTGGTGGATGAATGATGCAGTCTGTAAGAGGGTTAGGATCCTTCTAAATTTAAGGCTCTAAATGAATGTAGTTGGCATTATTACTGTAGCCTGTTCATGGCATTGTACACATGGTAAATTTGAGGGGCCAAGGGTTTTTTTTTTTTTAAATTTACATTCTTGTTCATAGAAAGAGGTCCAGCGGTCCTTTGGCATTAAGTGTACATCTTTCTCATCCTAAAAATAATTGTGTACAGAGGACTCAGAAGTGTTAAAACCATACCATCGAAACACTCAAACCTCGGCCTCTGCGGTGCGGATTTCCTCCTCTGCTTCTATGGAAGTGAGATGCACGTAGTCTTATCCTCAGTGTACAATATGTTAAGCGACTGAATCTTTTTTTCCTTTTTAGTTCTGTGGGTTTTGGTATTAGCAGGATCACATGAAGGGGGTTCATACCACAGTGCCTTTAAACCCTTCCCAAATCACAGCTGCAGTGCAGATCTGACAGCAGGAAAAAAGTTCCCTTTTCAGACCCAGTAACAAAAAAGGCTTTACCTAGGGGTGGCATGATGCCACATTTGAGGTTTTCACAACAAATGCCTCAGTTTCACCATTCTGAGCTGAAAACTTCAAAATGTGCTTTGCCAGGATCTACATAATGTCTCTGTACTAAAAGGTAATAAATGCAGGATATGTTTTAAATGTCTCTCTTTAAAAATTAAATATTTCAAATGTGAGACCAGTAGGTAATTTGATAGAACTTCCTGCTGTTGCAAACACCTGTTCATTTGAACCTGTGCTTACAGCAGTGGGAATCTTTATGTAAAATATTCTAATGAAGACATAGCTGAACTGGGCTTGATTAATAGTTTCTCCTCAAGAGAGTCTCCAGATTGAGGTACACTGCGAGAGAGAGAGAGAGAAGGTTTTTATTGAGCTTCACCATTCAAGAGCATGTGTGTCCTTGAGCAGAGCGCTTAGTCCCTAAGCTCCCAAAAAATTATCCCCTCCCAAAGCTGGAAAATTGCAATTGGAATACATCATAGTTAAGTCTCAACAGAAACCAAAGCAGCCACGGTGAGCATAAAGCATCCTATTAAAAGGCTTTGTTTTATTGTTAAATAAAATCTGGTGAGGAGGGCTTGACTAATCAAATAAGCAAAAGTAAGTCAAAAGTAGCAGCAGCAGCAGAGCAAAAGGAAATACTGAATGTTGAACTAAAGCTAACATTTTATCTCACAATATAGGGTTTTTCAGATGCACTCATAGATGAAAGAATCTAAAGCGGGAATAAAACCTACCTACTAAAATAAATGCAATGGGAAAGTGAAGACTGCGGATAAGTAAATGGTAGATTTGTTAAACAGTTACTTCGTTTTTATCTTTGAGATCAAATTACATGGTACAATTTTGAGAGTTGTTAGCTACATATAGTAATGGGGGATATTATGCAGATGCAAAACGGAAGACATTAATGTTTTATTCTTCAGGTAGGTAAAATAATTGGTCCAGAAAATATCACTTCCAAAGATTTTTCAGTCATTCATAACACTTGCCATCAGATTTGTGAGTGACAGACATAACTCCATTATTAAAAACAAGTCATGATAAGTTATAGACTAGTTAGTTGTCAAGGGAGAATTTGGAAACAATCTTGAGAAGGGTAGTATTGAAGACAGCTTAAAAATTAATTTGGTTGGTGTTAATGTAGATTCATGTCTCACTTAGCTAGTCCTTTTTTATATTCCTGGAAGTGCATTTCTGCTGCCATGTCACACAAAAGAATTGGAGTGAATATTGTATTGTTAGATTCCCGTGTAACATTTAACTAAAGTTCTGCATTGACATTTCTTCTTTGTGCTAAGGTCTACAAATCTTTTACAATGGGTACTTCAGCCTCCTTGCAGATTGGGGACAGAACTAGATCCGTCAATCACTGGTAGCTGGGGCCCTACCTCTTTAACTTGTCTCCAGATTTTTTTCTTTCCCCACAGAGGCCTGTGGCTCCCTCAGCTCTCTATGCTGCACAATTTCACTGAGGGAAAACTCTAAACTTTAGTTCAAATTGACTACAAATTTAGTTCACTCGTGTGTCCATCTGATTCCCATTGCTGCATTGGTTTCTGAGCATGCTTTCTCTGTGTCTCATGCACACGCATGCACCTCGAATAGCTCACCGGGGACCTTGGCCCGTTTTGTGGGCAGAGAGCAGTTTCCCTCCCAGCCTAGTTTGGGAAGCGTCTCCAGGCAGGAAATGGGCCATGCATGGTTGGAAAGATCTAGCTGTCAGACTAGCATCCCCCTCTCCTCCATTCCCATGAGGGGAGTAAAGCCAGAATAGCAGCACGGTGTCTAGCCCTCACCAACAGCCACACCTCTGAATGCGAAACTTGGCCTCCTTCCTCTTCTCTCTCTCTGCTTCCCCTTCCACTTGAATGATGAGGGGAGGGCACTGGAGATCCCAAAGATGCTGCCAACGCAGGAAAGTGCAAAAAGGCTATTTCACCCCCTGTTGTCACTTCAATAACAGGTGTTCCCCCAATTTGTATCCCAGAGAGCCCTGGGGAACACTCACTATCTGAATCCTGGGTGCCGTTTCTGAGCACAATTTCACTCACTCCTCTGAAGCAGGATGATGGCTACAAACTCTCAAGGGCAGGCCTGGGCAAAGTATGGCCACCGGATCTGGTCTGCAGAGGCAGCGGGGAGCCCCAGGCAGGCACCCCTGCAGCCCCAGGAGACAGACAGAAACACAGCTGCAGGCTTCCATTTCTGTTTTGAAACTGGAGGGGAGGGGGGAAATTTTAGGAGCTGCCCCGCCCTCAGCACATTCCCATTGGCCGGTTAGAATAACAGGCAGCTAAGAAGAACCACGCCCCCTTTCCTGGGCTCAGTTATTCATGAAGCACATGGTCCCGCAGGCAGGCAGGCTGGGACGTTTTAAGCTCTGCAGGCAGGCAGGCTAGTTTGGCAGCTGGCAAGTAAGTCTCTTGGCCACAGCCCTTTCCTGCCCCAGCCCTTTCCTGCCCCCCCTTTCCTGCCCCCCCAGCCCTTTCCTGCCCCAACTCTCTGCCCCCTCCTCAACATTCCCAAAACCTCTGTCCCCCTCATACACCTCCTCCCAGATCTGGCACTCCAATCTCCTGCCCCAGATCGCAATCCCTTCCTACCCTAGGTCACATCCCAAACCTCGGCACTCCAGTCCCCTGCCCTGGGTCACAACTGCCTGCTTCATCCCAACTCCCTCCCAGACTCCAGTCTCCCTCCTGCACCCCAGTCCTCTACCCGTTACGTAGGTCTGCCGCTGCTCCAGGCAATATAGAGCTACTGCTCCCTGCTTCTGTTTGCAGGCAGCCCTTCCTCACCCCTGCCCTTCAGCAGATGGCTGTGGAGTGACAGCAGTCCAGAGGTGGAGGAACTGGTAAGCAGTAGGGATGTGAAAGTGTAAACATGTCCATGGTTAACCCATGAGCTGGATACATGCAGCACCTTCTCCCCTCCCACTCCCGGCTGCTCAGAGGGGGCGGGGGGGACAGGCGGGAGCTGGTGCTCACAGGGAGACAGCCTTTTTTCTCCCTCCCCACCCCCGGCACTGCTGCCAAGGCCTGGGAGGGGGCAAAGGGTTTGGGGCTACTTACCAGTGGTGCTGACAGGCAAGATGGCAGAGCCCTAGCCCTGCTGGTGACACCCTTGGTGGTTTGGCTGCTCCCAGTGGACTCTCTGCAGGATAGTTCTCCCTTGTGGGCTCGCTGTCCCCAGTGGCCCTAGATCTTACCACTTAGGAGGAATCCTTGAATAAACAATCTCAGACATCTATATCTATAGATTCTCAGTGGAAAGTAGTGGCCTTTCCACGCGAGCCTGTGTTTTCCGGTGAATTTGCGTTTAAAACCGGCAAAGCTTTAGTGAAGTCCTTTTTTCCTCATACTTAAGTTCATTTATGAATGCAAGGGCGATAAAAGAACATAAGAACGACCGTAGCGGGTCAGACAAAAGGTCCATCTAGCCCAGTATCCTGTCTGCCGACAGTGGCCAGCACCAGGTGCCCCAGAGGGGGTGGACTGAAGACAATGATCAAGCGATTTGTCTCGTGCCATCCCTCTCCAGCCTCTGACAAACAGAGGCCAAGGACACCATTTTATCCCCTGGCTAATAGCCTTTTATGGACCTAACCTCCATGAAATTATCTAGCTTCTCTTTAAACTCTGTTATAGTCCTAGCCTTCACAGCCTCCTCTGACAAGGAGTTCCACAGGCTGACTACACACTGTGTGAAAAAGAACTTTCTTTTATTAGTTTTAAACCTGCTACCCATTAATTTCATTTGGTGTCCTCTAGTTCTTCTATTATGGGAACTAATAAATAACTTTTCGTAATAAATAACATTCATGAAACCCTTAAATGCTCAGAAAACTGCTTTGCAGAATGAAATTGTTCGCCTCTTTAATTGGATAATAATCCGTGGTTATATACATTTTAAAGAGATTTCTCCTCCTTTTCTTCTTCTTTCCATCCCTCCTGGTACATGATGTAATCATGATGGGTTTTTTTGCATACCAAATCAGTCACTGTTTTGCAGACCTCTTGCAGTATATAATATAGTACAATGTTATTTTATATACTGGCTTTCTCACAAGCAGGATCATCAGAATGTTTTAGAGAACTAAAAATATAATTAAAATTAAATAATGGAGGGGGAGGAGGGGGAGGCGGCTATGGTGTAACAGAAGTAGAGAAACGTTAGGCTTTCTGGTGACATTTTAAATGAGGCGGTGAATTTAATAGCTACAGAACTACAGGAAGGTTGTCGAGGGGAAGGTTCTTGTACCCACAACAGAGGAGTCTGGTGCTAGTGGGCCTGCCTGATAGTCTGGAGCAAATTAACAGTGTTTTAAATCAGCCAGTTTTGAATGGTGTCTTGAAATGGGCTGGAGAAAATGTCTTTGTGTTGTGTGCTTGAGGAAGCAGCAGTGTTGGTCTATGCATGCTGGAGGCTGGAGAACTGCGACTTTGCAGTTGCTTTTCCACTGCCATTCTAGGGAGGTGGAAGGAGATGAAAGCCGCATGGTGGAGTCAAGGCCATGGTCTAACTTCCCAAATGCTGTGAGTTCAACCCGCACTGCTCTCCTCTCTGAATGGGTGGGCAAAAATGCTGCCTGGTGATTCGGTCCCGTCCAAAAAAGACACAAGCACTGTGGGTCTCTCTGTGCATGGGCCGTTCTCAATTGCTACATTAGTGCCTTTTCCTTTCCTTGTCGTTAATCAGCCCCAGCAGTCCATTGTCCGGGAGCAACCCTACTTCAAACAAAACAGCGCCTTTTGAAAGAGAAAAGGTTTTGCTAATGACCCAGATGTGATACCCTTACTCCTTGGATAGTTCCTTACTCCTGTAGCAGTCCTTAATTTCAGAAACATTTCTTCTTCAGACTTCTACTGGCTGCTAATAAACAGTGACGAGGGGACACTCACAGGATAATTTTGAAAATGTCTTGAAAAATTATCCTGTGTGTTCTTTTTCAACAACAAAAGTCTTTGCCTTCAGTGTAGGACTTTAACATTTTCTTTCAGATTGAAAAAAGGAACTTTGAGGGCTGGTCCCTGTGTATATTCCATTGTCTGTACGCACCTATTCCGTGTGCCAGGAGCCAGAGAGTTTGGAAAGCAGTGTCTGTTGGCCTGCAGTGTGTGCTCACTCACTGCATGCCTCTGCCCAAGGAGATAAAGGGCAAGGCGGACTGACTGCATCGCCAGTTCCTCTCACCGCCGCGTGGTCTGGGTCAGAACCTCCAGTGTCCGAAGCTTCCACTTTCTTCCTTTTGTGAAAGTCTATTTTTAGTTCTCTGTATGTCAGCTTTCTGCTTTAGAGCGTCACAAGTTTTATCTGATATTTTTAGTGTTATTGTTGTTTTTTTAAGTTATTTAGTCTCCCCAATTTGGGAGCACCCTGTTCTCCATACCTAATTTGGGTGCTGGACTATGTCCAGGACTCTGGGGTTCAAAATTTGTGCTTTCTGCCTGCAATCCTTCCCAGTCACTGATGGCCACCAGCTCTGCTTATACAGCCATAGGGCCCCTGTTGGACTCAGTCAGGGGAATCCTGACACCACCCCCACCCCCCGTTTGTCATCTTGATTCTGCAAAGAGTGTGCTTCCTGCCTCAAGGTACCAAGGAGTGAAGGAGTCTCCCCCCTCCCAGGTGTCTCAGCAGGGTCTTGTTGGGAGAACAAGGGAGCAGTCTTATAAGCATGAGGCTGTCTTCCTCCAAATCCCCTTCAAATAAGTCAGTCCAGTCCTTCCTAAATCAGGCACTAGCTCAGCACAAGAGATCTTAATGTGTCCCATGTCTGAGGCATTAAAGCCCACAAATCTAGGGCTCCATTGGCACTGGGTCACAATGTGGTGGTATCAGTGCCTCTGGTATCTCCCTAGCACAAACTATCAGTTAATTAAATAGTCTATTAACCTCATGAATTCTTATCGGCTACTCAACTGTTCTGTAGTTCCCAGGGATGGGGACAGCAGCCAGTGTGCTTTGGCTCCACTTCCAAGGAGCCCCCTGCCACTCGATGCTGCTGCCTCTGTATCAGAGGCAGTAGTGCCAGGCGGGAGCTGGTCTGCAAGGGGAGCCAGTTTAAAAACCAGCTTCCCTCACGGACCAGTTGCCTGTCGCCCTGTGCTGCTGCCTCTGATACAGAGGCAGCAGTGTGGGGTGACAGCAGCAGCCCCTGTCTGGAGAGGGACTGAGCTCCCGGACCTGGAGTGAGCCGGAACTTAGCCAGGCTGCTTGCCCGCCTGGCTCCTAATATGCTTTAAATGCAGAGCCGCAGCGGGGGTAGGTTCAGACCTGGCGCAAGCCAGAACTGAGCCGGGCTGCTGGTCAGCCTGCTAAAAAATGTACTGGGGGGGGGGGGCGGGAATGCATGTAATATGTAGCATTAACCGATCGGCTTTTGCTTATCACTTAATCAGTTAATCAGCTGCACTAGTGCATCCTTAGCACAAACCCTGGCATGTGCCACACTGGCAAAGACCGATCACCAAGAGAATCGCTCACCAGTGGTTCAGTGTTTGCTTTCAACAGCTGGGGGGCAAACTGTACCTACTACAGCTTTCTCTTAGATGGCATCTTCTTGCCGCCAGAGCTACAATGTAGCCTTTATTTAATGCTCTTCATGTTTAAAAAAAAACCCCAAACCCTTTGAATTAGTGTTTTCACAGCAGGAAATTGACTTCTGACAATGTGATTTTTATATGGAACTCGTGTGCTGAAGACTGCTCATTAACATTAATGAAAGAGGCATGTGCTTCTGAAGGGGACAATGATACAGTCTTCAGAGTTGTGGGGACTGTATTGTCGCTGAGTGTCAGCACTGGAGAGTTAATGGTTTTCTAGCAGTTGTCGAGCTGCAGCTGACAAACCAGTTTTCAAGTCCTTTAAGACAAGACAGCTCATTTGTTTCTTTATGGAGAATTGTGCCCGCCCATTCTGTGCAACCTGCCTCGCTTCTTCCCCCTTTCAACAACCCTGGGAATGTCCAGATGCATCCTGTAGCTGGTGTTTTTTGAGAGGTGGCCCTCTGGTGTCTAGAGATAAAATACGATTGTGCATATTGGCTGTAAGTTACGTGAATCCCTTTTGAGAACTTGCAGAAGATCAAACCATGACTTTGAAATCAGCTGGTGTGAGTCTTCCCCCTGTATTGTCTGAGACGAGAGAATTGTGATTTAATATGCAGAACATGGGGTGCTAAAACTAGGGAATAGGGTGTTTTATCAGAGTGGTACAGCACTAATCTCTTTAACACAGCCAAGTAGTTCTGTTACTTGTATAGCAAATGTCAGCAAGCCGGGCCTGTATATTCAGTCTGAAGAGCTGAGTTCTAATTTGGTTAACGTCCCATGATGGGTTTCATTTAATAGTGAAACAGTGGGATTTGTTTGGCCCTATCTATTCTGAAGAAGCCCATATAAGATGAAGTGTTATTTATTGTGGGGAGGAGGGGTAAATTTGCTTCTGGATTCATGCTTCAAGGCATTAGCAAAGGACTGATATTCTCCTAAGCATTAGTTTTAATTGATGATGTGTGCAAGAGAGAGGCAATAAATAAATAAGGAATTGGCCTGCTCAATGGATAGGAGATGGGAGCTGGAGCCTTTCCCTTGTAGCTCACTATTTCAAAGCACCCTCAATCAGTAGTGACTGCAAGTTACTGATGGCACTTTAGCATCCTATATATACTCTCCCTGTGGTTCCAGTGGACGAATATCCACATCAGAAAAACTGCAGCCAGAAATTGGCACTAGCTGTTTGCTCCTCTCTTGTCTCAGCAGGGAAGCTAAAGATTGAATGGAGGCTGATAAGTTCCCTATAAGTATGTTAGAGGCTTGAGGTATGTTACTGAAGGCGGCGTGTGGGCCTGCAGTTTGACTTGTCACTGTCACACTTTGGATAAATAGGGGACTTCAAACTTCAGGGGCTGACAACCTGGCTCTTTCAACCAGCCTCAAATCGCACAGCAACATACATAATAAGAATGAAATGTAATAACACGTGCATGTATGCTCTATGTGGTGAAGGGCAAAGACCTTTGAGCATCCTAAGCAATTATCTAGCTAACAGATTACTCAGCTGCCCTAAGCAAGATAAAATAGACATTGGATCTGTCTGTGGACAGACCTTTTGAGTTGCAAAATGTGTTGGTGTGTAAGGGGTGGGCAGGGGGTTATTTTTGTTTGAGGTTTTTGGGGGGGGATGAGGGTGGAAGGCAGTAATCAATGAGCGCAGCTTCTGCTGCGTGGTGTCATTGTATTTTCCTGATTTAAATGCAGTCCCTCTCCCCTTGTTTCAGTTGACATGGATGATGAAGATGGCCGGTGCTTGCTAGATGTAATTTGGTAAGTATACCACTTACTGAAACAGACCCCATGCCAATTTATCATCGTGTATACGATTTTAAGGGATGAGGGGTGTTAAATACTTGAGATTTCATATTTAGAGTTAGAGTTCATTTCCAGAGGCTTCATTTTTGCACTCCTCTGTCAGTTGGCTCCAGGCTTTTTTCCAGTTCTCTATGCATGGTTCAGCTCCCCTAAGCTCCTCTTCCGGGCCCCTACATGCCTGCTTTCCAGGCCCTTCGTGAAGCCCACTTCTGCTGTGCTTTCCATTGTGAATCTTATTATTCCCCTCTCCTAACCTCTGTCTTCGATTGTGAACTCTTTAGGACAGGGACTGTCCCTTCTCTGATGTGCTGAAAGAGCCTCTCCCATGGTCAAAACAACAAGGAGTCCAGTGGCACTTTACAGAGTCACACATGTATTGGGGCATAAGCTTTCTGGGCTGCAGCTCACTTGTCAGACATACAAAGTGAAAGAATCAGATGCATACTCACAGAGTTAGGAGTGTTATGTCAGTGTTAATGAAGCTAACTCAGGATGGATGTGGCCCATTTCTAACAGTGATAAGGTGGTGAGGATACTTATTCAAACCCATTCTGATGGTGTCAGATTTGCATATGAATTCCAGCTCAGCAGTTTCAGGTTACAATCTGTTTTTGAATTTGTTTGGTCAAGTGTGGTAACTTTCAAGTCTGAAACTGTGTGTCTAGAGTGCTTAAAGTACTTTCTACGGGTTTGTGTATGTTACTGTTCTCGATGTCTGACTTGTGTCCATTTACTCTTGTGTAGAGACAGTCCAGTTTGTCCAATGTACATGGCAGAGGGGCATTGCTGGCCGGCCTCCCAAGGTCTGTGAAAGTGAGGGATCGTCAGCTAGGATAGATAGGCTATAGATCAGGGTGGGTAAGATGCACCCCATGGGCCATCCTGCCAGGACCCTTAGGCACAGAGCAGTCCCACGCCACTTTAAGTGGCTCACTGCTTCCTGTGGCTTTCTGTTCCCAGCACTGTGGGGAGGGGGAAGCCTCATGTGCTGCCCTCTGCCCCCAGCACAATTTCTCAGCTCCTGTTGGCCAAAAACCAGCCAATAGAAGCTGAGAGATTGTACTGGGGGGGTTGGGGCAGCATGCAAAGCCTTCCCCCAGTGCCTGGAGCAATCAGCATCTTTGAGTGGTCTGGGTCTGCAGCAGGCAGGGAATCTGCCTCAGGGTTCTTCAAGGCTGTTGGCCAGGAGCCTCCTTAGGTGAGTGCCGCCCAGCCAAAGCCTGCCTCTGGCACCCCAGCCCCTTCCCCTCCCCAACTCCCTGCCCTAGGTCACCACCCAAATCCTCTGCACCCTCCCTCCCAAACCCTGCACCTCCGCTTTCACCCTTCCCCGAGACAGAATCTTCTCCTGACCCCATACCCTACCCTGCACCCCAATCCCCAGCCCCAAATCACAATCCCCTCCTTCACCCAAACTCCATTTCAGAGCCCACACCCTCTTCTGCGCCCCAATCCCTTACCCATAGTTCCCTTCTGCATCCAACCTCTGACTCAGACCCCACGCCCCCTCCATAGAAAAGTGTAGCCCTTGACCACTTTCCAAAATCTTGGAGTGGCCTCCCATCAAAAATGATTGCCCGCCCTTATTGTAGATGCTTGATGATGTGCTGGAGAGGTTTTTTTCTGGGGGGCTGGAGGTAACGGCCAACACTTTCTGTGTTGTGTCCTGTAGTAGGTGACTGGTGAGTACCCACCTGGCTCTGTCAATCTCTTTCTTCACTTTCCCATGTGGGCACTGTAGTGTTAAGAGCACTTAATAGAGATCCTGTAGGTGTAGGGACTGGAGCAAATGTGGTTGTATCTTAGGGCTTGGCTGTAGACAATGAATCGTGTGATGTGATCTGGATGAAAGCTGGAAGTGTGTAGCTAAGTAGAACAGTCAGTAGGTTTGCGGTATAAGGGTTGTTTGCAATGTCATGTCCAGGAAGTGGATCTTTTGTGTGGACTGGTCCAGGCTGAGATTGATGGTGGGGTGGAAATTGTTGAAATCTCTGTAGAATTGAAGGGCCCCCTTCCTGTGGGTCTAGATGACGAAGAGCACGTAGAGGAGGGACACATGGGCATGAGAGCTGAGGAAACGTTCTAAATCAGCCATACAAATGTTGGCATGCTGTGGGACCATGTGGGTACCCATGGCAGTACTGCTGACTTGCCAGTATAAATCATCTCCAAATCTGAAATGGTTGTGGGTGAGGACAAAGTCACAAAGCCCAGCAACCCACTGTGCAGTAACATCATCAGGTGTTCCTGATGGCTTGTAGTCCATCTTTGTGTGGAACATTGGTGTGGAGAGCTGCTACGTCCAGCGTGACCAGGGTAGTTTATTCTAGAAGATCCCCAGTGGATTGTTGTTTCCTCAGGAAGTCAGTGGTGACTTGAAGATAGCTGGGAGTGCCGGTAGCATAGGGCCAGAGGACAGAGTCTATATAGCTAAATAATCTTGCTGTAAGGGTGCCAATGGTCAGGACTCTAGGGGTCACTGTTGGAAGTAGACTTCATTCACCCAGGTTGAATTAGCTTTATTAACCGTGATGTAACACAGCCATCTCTGTATGTATGTATATATTCCTGCCATCTAAGTCTTTCAGTTCATGCATCTGATGAAAGCTTATGCCCTAATTTGTAGGTCTTTAAGGTGCCACAGGACTCCTTGTTGTTTTTGCTGAAACAGACTAACACGACTGCCTTGCTGAAATTTATCACATTTGTAGACTAACCTGCAAACAAGCAATAAATAATCATGAATAATCTTATGAGACAATTTTACAGCAACCTTTGTGAAACTAAACAGCGTCTCTTCATGGGGCCCCGGTGGCCTTTACTTTCTTTTTAATCTGCTTGTATTCCCTCGATTTCACTCTTAGATGAACCAAAAACATTAACACAAAACTCAAAAGACAAAGTTTCCGTTGGAATTCTGTATTGAAATCATGAAATAGGTCTTAGGTCTGCCTAAAAGACTTTCTAAGCTGCAGTAAGTTTTTGGCTGAGCCAGCTTTGATTTTCTTGTTTGAAACATTTGTGGTTTCATGTTTTGTTGCACTTGTTTTTTTTTTTTTTGTTTGTGCCGATTTAATTAAGAACTTTTTGTACTGCTGATTTCTTAAAGGGAAATAAACACTAACAGTTTAATACTTAAATAATATTCACATTCTGCTTTTCATTTGTTCCATTTAATGCATATGTGGATAAATCTGTCGTTTTTTGTGCCAATAACAATAGTGTCTCAGCACTGCACACTAGGCTTGTAAAATCCCGGTTAATCAGTTAACCAGTTAAATGTTAGGTTTAGCTAATGTTTAGCCAGTTAACCGATTTAAGAGGGATCTGGGCAGGGGACCCTGCCCGCAAGGCTTAAACTGCCAGCCCTACACTGGGGCTAGCTGCCTGGTCACAGCCTCCACGCAGGGGCTGGAGCTGCCATCCACTCCCAGCCTCCACCGGAATAGCTCCTGCCTGCAGGGCATCTAAACCCGCCGCAGACAGAGGCTACTCCAAGCGAGAGCACCCTGTCTGAGGCGGGTCTGGTTGACCAGACTGCTAAGGGTGATGCTTACCGGATAACCTTTCACATCCCTACTGCACCCGTTTAAAAATGTACGGCTATAGTCCGTCTCGCCGCACTGTTGTCAGGGGCTTGTCAGGAGCGGTGCCTGGTGAATGCCATCATCAGTTAGCTTGTAGCCTGAGGTTAACTCAGAACAGTTAATGTTTTGGCAAACTGCTTGTTAACTGCAATATAGACTAATTTTCCAAAGGAATTGAGGCGATTATAAAACTGTTGTCAATGACTTGGTAGGTAGGGCTCTGAGAAATAACAGGCAAGGCAGAAAAGTGTATGTTAGTGACAGAGAAGGCCAAAAAGGAAAATCACCATTTACAATTGGGAAATTTCTGTGGAGTATATTTATGTAATATAAAAACAGAGCATAAAGCTTTGCATGTTATTGGTCATTTAGCTTTAGACGGTTGAAATCTTACATCAAAGTTAAATTTGTAAAACTGTTCCAGGCCACCAGTTCTCAAACTGTGGGTCAGGACCCCGAAGTGCATTGTGAACCCATTTTTATGGGGTTACCAGGGTTGGCTTAGACTTGCCAGGGCCTAGGCCTGAAGCCAAAGTCTGAGTCCCACCACTCGAGACCCACGCTGAAGCCTGACAATTTCAGCACTAGCTGGTTGAGGTCAGGTTATAGGTGCACTGGCCAGGCTGAGGCTCTTGGGGTTAGGCTTTGGGCCTTCCTCCCCTCCAGGGTATCAGGGTTCGAATGGGCTCAGGCTTCAGGCTCCGCTCCTGGGATCATGTAGCAATTTTTGTTGTCAGAAGGAGGTTGCAGTGAATTGATGTTTGAGAACCCCTCTTTCCAGATACAGGACCTGCTTGTTTTTATACAAAATGCATCCACATTGACTCTGCCCACGAGGCTGATAGAGAAACCAAATGGCTCCCAGGTCCATATTGACCCCACAATGCAACACTTTTCATGAAAGAACTTCATGGCTTTTATGTGGCTCCTGACAGTACAGTGTGTGCATATAACAGGGGTGGCCTACGACAATCTTCTGTTTGACAGCCCAGGCATACTTGTCAGGGCTCTGGGCTTCAGCCTGCCTCCTGCTGAAACCACAAGCCCTGGCAGGTGTGCCCTGTGGGGTCGAAGTCCCTACCCCACTACTCCTCTGCAAAGCAGAGGTCCTAAGAGAGTGGGGGATCTTTATGTTAGTTATGAAAGAGCCACATGCGGCTCATGAGCCACAGTTTGGCCACCCCAGTATGTAAGGAGTTACTGGTCATTGCAGAAGCAATATGAACTGACCCACTGACTATTATTGTGCAGCTGGGGAATGACTGCCCAAAAAAAACCAACCCCAACCCACACAGTGATCCCTTAGCAGTAAACTGATATTACCACCAGTCAGAATGCAAGTGGATGCCCAGTTATGTGAATATATTCATTAGAGACATGTATTTCTGTCCAGATTAAATTTGGGGGTCATACATTCCTTAAACAATTTCATACGTTGTTTTACAGTGATCCTCAGGCTTTGAATGATTTTTTACATGGATCTGAAAAGGTGAGTAGTGACTTTTATTTGTTTTGTTAATCAAAATATTAAAATGTAATCATTTTTGACAGCGAAGTTCAAAGGGGGAAAAAAACTACTTTATGAATGTCTCTTGTTTTTAAGGGGTAGGGATTAGGAGGCCAGAGGGTTAGTAATAGATTCTGGAAATGTTGTTTTTGTTTTGTCTCTAAGGACCCAATCCTGCAAGCTACTCCATGAAAAGCCACATTGAAGTAATTAGAACTGTACGTGCACACAGCAGTTTTTGAGAATGGTGCCCAAACTAATCACCTGTGTTGTTAGCAATCATAAATCCCTCTCTTTTAGTTATTGTTTGCTGACCTGAGCAAAATAAGTTTGTTGTCTGTCTCCTAGGTAAGTGTCTACTTTACAGTATATGCCACTACAGTTGGTACTTGTTCAGGGCTTCCGCAGAGAAGCCAAGTATTGAATGAGCCCCAGTGAAAGAACGACCTTCCCATCTCTTGATTTGGGGCTTTGCATGTCACGTTTGAGGAGTTGTTGGCAGGGGACAGTGACTATGAAGGGAACTTGCCGGACTCTGCCGATAGGGAGAACTTTCATCTGTCTCCAGTGACTGCCAGCTAGCAACATCCCCTGTGTCAGCACTAAATTCAGTTTAATTCTGTTTAAGTAAATAAAATATTTTTAATTGCAGATTGACAGTGATGATCTCCTTGACAACACAGGAGATGCAGCCAGTGCCTTCTTTGAGGGTGCTGGGGTATGTATTCATAATGGGGGTTTTTAATTGTTACTTGGTAAATTCATTTTTGAAATCTCTTTTATTGTTTCACAATTTTGTTTTTAATAATTCTGTGAGTAAGTTACTCAGGATGCTTGTATTATTCCCCAAAATCTTATAAACAAACATCGGGACAGGGAAGAACAAATAGGTTCAGTGTACATTGTATGCCCCATATGAGGGGTAGGGGGCAGGCAGATTGAGTATATACGTACCTGCCACATTCTGTGTCTGTGTTTGTTTTTTTATAAACTTGGGGAAACTTTGAGGTCAGAGAGTACAGAGGAGTAAAAAAAGAAAGTAGGATGAGAACACCAGCCTTAAAAGGTGATGGGGAAAATGGGGCTGATTGTTAAAAAGAAATTGTAAGGCTCATGTAGCATTGTCATCTTGGTTCTTATAATGTAGGATTGGAATTGGGAGTGCTCGGTTCTGTTTATGGACAGATAGGGTAAAGTTGAAATGGGTTGGTATAGACTGGAAATCCTCACTTGATTATTTTGCACAAATCTAACTGGAAACATGAACAATATTTTTTATTTTCCCCCAAGTATGCTGTTTGTATTTGCAATATGATAGAGAGCTTAATGACTTTTTTAATCATTTGCTAACTACCTTGAGCTTGTTTTTATTTATTAAAAGCAACGTATTAAAGCTTCTGATGCTTTATGGTAGTGGTTGGAAGGCAGAGAAGCTTTTCCAAGAGCTGGATTTAAATGATAGACTCTGTCTAATTTCAGGTAGATCCAAAAACAAATTGAACCAAAATTGCCTTGTACAAAACAGTGACCTGATAACGCCAATGCTAAGGATTAGAGTATGTGATGATTATTTATTTATGATAGTAACCAGTGTGTGCTAGTCACTTCCCAAGCACTCAAGGACGGTCTCTGCTCTGAGGGACTTGTGGTCTAAGGTCAGCCAGTGTATGGATAAATCTGTGGAACACAGTGGAGACATGTCTGAGGCAAGAAGCGGTTTTGAATGTCAGTGGCAAGAAACGGTTTTTCTAGTTTTGGAATACGGAAATTTCAGTTCTTTGTTTTTATCTTAGTTAATTAATACAAAGGCAAATTATATTTCCAGATGCTGTTGCTATCACCTCTCTTACGTTTATGCTCTAGATAAGTCTAGTTGCTAAAGCAAAAGGACTTCTGAGTTTGCTCACTTGGGTTCTTTTAGCAGCTCTTCCTCTCTCACCATGTGACTTAATGAAAGGCACTTAATCAGCTTCCATTATGCACTTATTTAGCACCTTGTGGGGATGGCAAGATGGCTTATAAATGTACTTAGCAAATAATACACAAACTTTACATTGTAATCACTTCACTGGACACAGAGATGCAGCCAACTCTAGGTTGGGCCACAAAGGCATTTTTTAACAGCTCCCAGTAAGGATGCACAAATATCTAGTGTAGAAAGATTAACAATCCTGTTTCATGGGTTTGCATTAAATGCTTTTTTTTCTCCCCCTAATCTTAAACCCTTTAGCTGCATGTACAAGAATCCTCTGGCAACCATCTGAACACTGAACAGAACCAGCCCACAGCGAGCGTCGACCTAGACTTTCTAGAAGATGACATCCTGGGATCACCCTCGGGTGGCGGGGCGAATCTTCCAAATTCAGACCAGCCCTGCGACATTCTACAGCAGAGCCTGCAAGAGGCTAACATCACCGAACAGACTCTGGAAGCAGAGGCAGAACTGGACCTTGGGTCTTTCCAGCTCCCTACGCTCCAGCCAGTGGTTCAGACTGCCTCTGATGGCACGCCGCAGATTTTCTCCAGCGGAGCTGACCTGATTGGCTTGCAGCAGCCGGCAGTTTTGACCCATCAAGCCCTGGTGCAGCAGTCAGTGGGAGCTGAGGTTGTCAACAAGGCCATCAGTGTGCAGCCATTTCTCCAGCAGGTCGGCTTGGGGAATGTTACCATCCAGCCCATTTCCAACCTTCAGGGCTTGCCTAATGGAAGCCCAAGTGGGACGCTGGGAATTGGGCCGATTCAGGTAGTTGGGCAGCAGGTGATGGCTATTAACCAATCAGCTCAGCAGATCATTGCAAAACAAGTTCAGCCCTCCCAAGTAGCCGCGATGCCTGTGGGCAGTTACATCACCCAGACAACACCTGAGCAGCAGCAGGTCACCCTCGCGTCCACGGGGGTGTCTCCGCAGAACGCTGGTCTGGTGATCCAGAAAAACCTGCCCTCGGTGGCCACTACGACGCTGAACGGCAACTCCATGTTTGGGAACGTATCTGCCACCCAAGGCTCCCAGCCTCTCACTGTCACATCGAACTTAAGCAGCCCACTGGTGCAGGCCCAAAATGTGATCATCCACAGAACCCCCACCCCAATTCAGCCCAAGCCCACAGGGGTCCTCCAGCAAAAGCTGTACCAGATCACCCCTAAGCCATTTGGTCCCAATAACACCACCCTGACCATCCAAAACGAGGCTGCCCTGCAACAACAGAAGGCCCAACAGAACCTGACTTTCATGGCAGGCAAACCAGGACAGAATGTGGTGCTGTCCGGCTTCCCGCAGGGGCTGCCCGCCAACATGTTCAAACAACCTCCACCGCAGCAGCAAGCCCTCAGTAAACCCATGAGCGTCCACTTGCTAAACCAGGGCAGCAGCATTGTCATTCCGGCGCAGCACGTTCCTCAGGCCATGCTGCAGGGTCAGAACCAGTTTCTTCTTCCGGGGCAGTTAGCAGGGGCTTCTGCTGTTCAGATACCCCAGCAGCTCTCAGCCTTGCAGGCTAACATGGGAGGGCAGATCCTAACAACTTCGCACCCTAGCGGCCAAGCCCACATCATCGCTAGCCAAGGGCCTGGTGGACAGCTGATCACCAATCAGGCCTTGCCTGCCCAAATCCTCACCAACCAGAACATAGCTAGCCAGCTGAATCTGGGGCAGGTGCTTACCTCGCAGAATGCACACGGCACTGCTCACATCCTGTCTGCACCTATTCAGCTGCAGCCTGGTCAGGTGGGTCAGCCGACTCTGTTCCAGATGCCTGTCTCTCTAGCTGGCAGCTTGACCACTCAGAGTCAGCCCTCTGTGGCAGCCTCACTGGCCAGTGGTGCCATCAGTCAGACGGGGCAGACTGTTCTCCAGGGCGTGACTCTGCCCAATCAAGTTGCTATGTTAAACGCCACTGAGAACCTCACCCAGGCTGTGAGCCTCCAGGCATCTGTCCCCACCAGCAGCCAGAGTCCCGGCCTCATTCAGCCGCAGCCCGCGTCCGGCCCCAGCCTGCTGCCAAGCAGCGACCAGTCCTCTCTACTGACCGTCCAGAGTGCATCCCAGCCTCCAGCTGCACCTCCACCTCCGCTTCCGCTGAGTGTGCAGCAGCAGCCTCCTCCAGCACCTCCTCAGCAGCCAGCACAGCTACCCGCAACTTCACAGCCCAGCCCTAACGTGGCATCCAGTCCAGAGAAGATCATCTTGGGCCAGGCAGCGGCTGGGACTGTTATCAGCCAAGATTCCATGCAGCTGTTTCTTCAGCAGGCAAGTGAAACATTTTAACGATCACATTCGTGCTACTGCTCGTTGGCTCACTTATTGTATATATTATGAAGAAGGCAAAAGAGAGTTATTGGGTGAATAATGTTTCCTCGTAGACTGGACACTCTACAAATACTGTATTAGAGCACTCATTTATTTTTTACAATGAAGTTTCGAAGGTGGTTATTCCGTCTTAAGAGTGCTCATTTAGGATATATGGCTTAATTTATAACGGCTACAAGAACTGGGTGGCCTCAGGGAGTTGGTAATGAATATGTAGCCTTTTACCTACTTTGAATCTAGCCTAGGTTTGTAGTGTCTGGTGGCCATTGTCATCTGCTCTGTCCATTTGATAGCTTCTGTGGAGCGAGTAGGTGGCTGGGCACTTGGGAGGCCACCCAGGAGAGATTCAGGTGCTGCCCAGCCGATTAGCAGAGCGTTCACAGCCAGCAGCATGTGTTTCGACTGGTGGTGCACATCCACACATGCCTCAGTGTGCGTAACAAAGTTTATTCCGCTCATGGGTGAAAAAGATTAGAGGGAACGCTTGTGATCTGGATGCAAGTACCACTGACCAAAGCTTCTATCATGGCTGGCAGTCTCAGAAGAGAAGCCAGTAAATAAATATGCCATGTTGCCTGAGTTCCCAACTCTCCACTAGACTTGGTCTCCAGTTCTTTGCTGAGATGGGTTAAGGAAGGAAAACTTACACAGGCACTGCCCGTGTTCTGCTGTCTGTGGATACAAGTTAAGCCTCCAGACTTGCCAGTTCAGCATCTTCCACCATCACAAGTTATGGATGCAGGCTCTACATACACTGCTGTGTGCAGGCACAAAGCAGCTGTGTCTCACCTCATCTGTCTGCTTACAAACAATCCGATTAGATAAGGCTTCTCACTTGTTTTGAATATCTCTTTCAAACCATTGTGTCTTTATTCTTTAATTTAAAAAGTGATGAAGAATTGATCCAAAGCCTGTTGAAATCATTGAGTTGCATTAGAAAAAAGATAGGCGTTTGCAGTCTTCTCTTTTTAATTCCTCTTCAATATTAGCTAAGAGTAGGGATGTTAAAATGCAATTAATTAAGTAACCATGTTACCGTTGAGTGGTTACACATGGAGTGGCAGTTGGCTCTCTGGGAGCAGATGTGTGCCCACGCTGCTCCCTCTGATACAGAGGCAGCAGCGCAAAAGTTGGGGGAGCCAAACACACACAGAGTCCTGGTTTAACTGTTAAGGCACATGTTACACGTTCACATCCCTACCTAAGAGTAGTGTTACAGGTTTACCATAATATGCTCACACATGCCTTTTTCCCAAAGACGATGGACCAGGTTTATCTCCGACGCACAATACTACTGACACCATTTGAGTTATGCCCTCTCTCTCCTCTCCATACTAGGTGAATTTTGCCCTAATGTCACTAAGATCCTCTGGCAAATTACAAGACACAAAACTAGTGTCGTCTGTGATTTTTCTTTATTTCTAGATTCCTCAAAATATACCTGCTTTCACCGTTATGACATAGTAACTGCATAATCCATTAAAGTCGTCACTGTTAGCTAAAAGCTGGGCCCTAGATGTAGACAGTAGTTTAAAAAAGGGAAAGGGTGGGAATCATAGAATCTTAGAATACTAGGATTGGAAGGGACCTCGAGAGGTCATCGAGTCCAGTCCCCTGCCCTCATGGCAGGACCAAATACTGTCTAGACCATCCCTGATAGACATTTATCTAACCTACTCTTAAATATCTCCAGAGATGGAGATTCCACAACCTCCCTGGGCAATTTATTCCAGTGCCTGACTACCCTGACAGTTAGGAACTTTTTCCTAATGTCCAACCTAAACCTCCCTTGCTGCAGTTTAAGCCCATTGCTTCTTGTTCTATCCTCAGAGGCCAAGATGAACAAGTTTTCTCCATCCTCCTTATGACACCCTTTTAGATATCTAAAACTGCTATCATGTCCCCTCAATCTTCTCTTTTCTAAACTAAACAAACCCACCTTCAGCCTTCCTCATAGGTCATGTTCTCTAGACCTTAATCATTCTCGTTGCTCTTCTCTGACCTCTCCACCCTCCATATCTTTCTTGAAATGCGGTGCCCAGAACTGGACACAATACTCCAACTGAGGCCTAACCAGCGCAGAGTAGAGCGGAAGAATGACTTCTCGTGTCTTGCTCACAACACACCTGTTAATGCATCCCAGAATCATGTTTGCTTTCTTTGCAACAGCATCACACTGCTGACTCATATTCAGCTTGTGGTCCACTATAACCCCTAGATCCCTTTCTGCCGTACTCCTTCCTAGACAGTCACTTCCCATTCTGTATGTGTGAAACTGATTGTGCCTTCCTAAGTGGAGCACTTTGCATTTGTCTTTATTAAACTTCATCCTATTTACCTCAGACCATTTCTCCAATTTGTCCAGGTCATTTTGAATTATTACCCTATCCTCCAGATTAGTCGCAACCCCTCCCAGCTTGGTATCATCTGCAAACTTAATAAGCGTACTTTCTACACCAATATCTAAATCGTTGATGAAGATATTGAACAGAGCCGGTCCCAAAACAGACCCCTGCGGAAACCCCACTTGTTATGCCTTTCCAGCAGGATTGTGAACCATTAATAACTACTCTCTGAGTACGGTTATCCAGCCAGTTATGCACCCACCTTATAGTAGCCCCATCTAAGTTGTATTTACCTAGTTTATTGATAAGAATATCATGCGAGACTGAGACCGTATCAAACGCGGAAGGGGGGGATACATAACCTAATATGAATAGATAAGGTTTTATCTTTTCTAATTCAATTAAAGTTGTTTAAATTAAAAGAGTCTCCTGCAGGTGGAACACAGCAGCATCCTAAAAGTGATGATGATACTAATTGTGCAACTCACAGAAGTGCAGAGAATTAGCCATCATAATCAGTTTCACTTTGGGGTTTACAGAATACGACTAATAATATTTAAATTACCTTTTATATAATGCTCCACATTTCTGCAGCATGGTGAAAACATTTAATTAATTAGCTGTTACAACACTCCTGTGCGGTATTTGAGAAAGTAATATTAGCCCCATTTTACAGATGGTTAATGTGAGGTAAGGAAGTTAATGACTTTCCCAAGGCTACAGAGCTTAGTTTAGAACTCTGCCTCAGGGACCAGAAATAGTGATAGTGAAACTGATGTGTCTCATTTCATTGTCCCAAGTGCAAAAAGTACACAAACAGCATCAGTGATGGTGAACAGGAAAAGGAAGCTCGAAGTAATTTAATTTTTTAATTTTTTTGAATGTTGCTAGTAACACAGGTGGGGATATTTCATTTTAAATGTAAGTCTTTGATCTTGACAATGACCCTTTAACAATCTAAAATGTATTATTAGATGCACTGTTTATTGCCATATAAAAGAAATGTACAAATGCTGAAGTAGCTTGAGGAGGGAAATGGCACTGAGAAACTAAGAAATTCACAGAAGCTCTGACTTAGGAGAGAAAAGTGATCCTTGATGGATATTGGCAAGAAAAAACATTCACGTATCTGAAGCACAGATGACTTTCTGTGAACTCTGCTAGTGCTGCTATGGAATGACATTAAGAATGAGGTTTCAGAGATGGCTCCCAAAGTCTTGGCTTTGAGGTGTTTTGTTTCTATTTGTAGTTTGATATCGCATGAAATTCTTTTACTCCTTGTTGTGTAAAGCTACAATCCATTAGGCGTGCTCCCCGCATTTCTTAGTAGAGCATAAACTGCTTTAATACAGTTCATGGCCTTGGTCAGATCCTGCAGGAAATTGCTATAAAATTCTTCTGACCATCTTCAGGGGAGGTAGCCTTATTCTGCAACTTGGATCTGCATAACCCTAGTGCCTGTGAAGACAGAGTCCTGAAAAGTATCAATACCAATATCCGGGGGGAATGTGATAAAGAGCAAGAACAGAAATTATTTACTTTTGACAACACTTTGAGGCATTGTTAATAAGGTACCATTAATAGCAAATGCCAGAATTGAATGGGGGCTGGATGGTGTGAACATCAACAGAATTGGATGGGGGTTGGGTGGTGAAAATCAGAAAAAAGAGGAAAGGAGAAAGCGCCATAAATCTGGTCAATGCTAAATGTGTTGGACATTTCAGAAGGATCGGAACCAGCAGCAGCAGCAGCAGCAATTTTATCCGGCAGCCCTGAAAATGCAGCAGGAGACCAATCTGAATCAGTCCACAGTACCACCACACCTTCCAATGCCTCTGCCCATCTACAGCATAGCCACAGCCGCCCTCAGCACCACAAGCAGTGTCCCAGCATCAGTGATAGTCAGCAGCAGTGCAGGCGCAGCTCTGCAGCCGCCTGCCAGCCGAGAGCTGACCCAGACTCAGAATCTGGCAACGGTGGAGTCCAAAGGACCGAATCTTATACCTCAGTTCTCAGCCAGCCATTCCCAACAGGCACTGGCTTGCCAGGTAGCCCTTACCTGTTGTGATTCCACACAGCCTGCTTTGGCCTGTCTTTCTGTCTTCCTTCTGTCCTTCGATTCCACCTAATCTCTTTAGTCCTTCCTCTTAGAGTGCCCTTTGGCTTTTTGCTTCCGCAGGAGACAAAATATTAGTGCATCTCTTAGGTGCACACTAGCATTTTTCATGTTTCAAAACCAAGATGGAAGTGGGGGTGTGTGTGCGGTGACCTCTACAATAGTAACAGAAGTCGCCCTCTTGTGGTGTAATACAAGAAATAGTCAGAAAAGAATTTTGCTACTGGCACGTTTGTTTCCCTTCTTCCTAGGGCAGCATTTCTCAGAGTGGGCCGCGGATCCACTCTGAGAAACCTGCTAACTGGCCGCTCCGGTTTGTTTATTTACGAGCTCTGCAGCCACGGAGCCTTGCAGCTCCCATTGGCTCCGGTTCGTTGTGTGCAGCCAAGGGGAGCCGCAGGAAGTGGCGTGGGCCGGGCCGCTGCTTCTTGCGGCTCCTGTTGGCTGCAAACGACAAACTGGAACCAATAGGAGCTGTGAGGCTGCTGGTAAACAAATGTGAGCTGTCTGTTAGCAGGTTTCTCAGAGTGGCTCCACGGACCACGTTGAAAAACACTGTACTAGGATGACTGGTAATGAGCAGCCTGAGGGCTCGATTCTGATTCTCACTTACAGAGAGTATGTAGACAGTACGTTTGGCCCTGAATCCATGTGTGTGCGAGAGATATTTTTGACTGGCCTCTGTGCTATACAGAAATGTGGAAATAACCGAGCATTCTTTTCTTGCTAGTAATGAGGCTTGCAACAACAAAAAAATGAGGTAAAAAGCAAAATTATTAAGAAGACATATGCTTTAAAAAGTGTTTTTGACAGTCTCAAATGTAATCAAAAGTTTAAGGTCATTATGTGTGTGGGTTTTTATGTTATACACACATTTATGAATATTTATACATGCTTAAACACACATTTTCAAAATGTGTGTGTATATAAGAACACACAAATATTCATAAACACATTTCTATAGCAAAAGAGTTGTAGTGCATGATACCTTCACATATTGGTAAAGAGCGGACTTGGATGATGTAATAGATCTTTTCCATCTCTTATGTCCGTGATTCCAATATTTATAGTCTCCAAATTCAACTCTCTGGTTCACTTTTCTAGGCTGGGCCTGTAAAGCTAGGAGAAAATGAAACAAATACAGTTCCATCTTTGTTTTAAAATAAAAGCAGCTGCATCACTGTTTTTAGGACCGCCCAGAATCAAAGGAAACTGTAACTTTTTTATTCTGAGAAGACAGCAATCAAGGGAGAAGAATGATGTGCATGGTGTGGTTAGCAGACTTCAGGCACAATCCAAAGTGATCAAATGGTCCTGAGTAATTTATCACCCGTGATCATGATGTAAGCAGCCTGGAGAATATGAGGGTACAGATTGCAGTGTAGTGCAGTTTAGAAGCTTCCAGCCAATACTGAAAACATCAGCATGCTGTGTGGGTGAGCTACAGATGTTTTCACAGTTGCCTTTAGATTCAGAACTGGGACATGTCCAGGCATTGCTGCATCTGGAGGTCTATTGAATCTCTTTCCCCTTCCAAACATACTGCCTTCTGGCCCTTGCTGTCAGTCTGTGGCATTTGCCCGTTTGTCTACTCTCTGAATTCCTGCTGCTCTTGCTTGCTTGCCTGCAGGTTCTCACTAACGCTGGAAGCTGCTGCTGTCTTGCAATGCTTTTTCTTCTTCTGTCCCTTCACACTTGCACGCTGCTGTCCTGGTACATTTATGTCCCTGCCAGAGGCTTTATTCTTTTATTCTTTGTATTTTAGTAGAAAATTGTCGTAATAAGGATTGTGGTAGACATTAAAGTGGTGTGTTAGTCAGAAGGCTGCTCTTAGCCATAATAAGACTTGAGAACCTGACCTTATCATAGATTAGTTTTGCCGCTGTAATTTTAAAAGATTGTGGTATTGACCCAGCTCTCTGTCTAGGGACTTGCAATAGCCCGTGTCTTCACAGGGTGAGCTGAATGGCTCTAATACAGTGGTAGTACATGTGCAGGAAGCCAGTACCCACATATACTACAAGCTTGCTCCTTTGGGTGGGAGGCACTTGGGTGTTCCTAGGGTTGTTCTAAGCAATTCAAAGAGCACTTGAGTTGGTGCAATACAGAGGCAGGTAAATAAAACCAAGGAGCCTGTTGTGCCCAGTGCAGGGCTCCAGCGACATACCCTCATCTCTAAGGGAGGAACCTAAGTACATTTTAAAAATAAAACTGGACACCACCTCCCTTCTGTTTTTCATGGGGCCAGGTGTGAGGAGCAAAAGGACAGGGCTTTATTTATAGTCACACAGAGGTACAGATATTGTCCCCCCAGCGGTAAGGCTGTGTAGGGAAAGTTTGGCTATGCTGGCTGAGACCTGGAGCTGTTTTCGGAAACTGAAGGAACATGCATAGAAGTTTTATTCCCGAGTTTTTTCTTTCACTGAGTTAAAAAACATTTTGAAGGTATCTTCTAAGCAGCGGAGCTAGTGCAGTAAATTGCAAGTGACAGTAGTATGCCCACAGACATCCCGGTGGAAGATAGAGGCTGGAAATGTGACCCTGAAATCAGCCTACCTGTGCGCTGGTTAGCTCACAGAAGCCCCTCTCGGTATCTATTGCTCAGTTCCTCAAGCTCCTCTGCCATGGAAAAGCCCATCGCAGAGTGACTTGAGTTCAGTGGGCTTTATAGGCAGTGTGGCAGCCCCAGGCTGTGTGTGTTTGCAGAGAGGTTTGAAGCACAGTCGAAGAGTGTCTGTACAGCCGTAGTTTTGCACAAGCCAGCCTCCAGCTAGCACGGGCAGTAGTGGTAGTGAAGAGAGTGCAGCTCGTGAGCTGAATATGTACCCCGGGTGTGTACTGAGCTTGTGCTGCTCACACTGAAACGTGGTGTCGACACTGCCAGCACTAGCGGGACCCAGGCGCGCTAATCCCTGTGCGGTGTGTGCTGGGTGGACATACCCTGAGTTGCCTGAAGAACACAAGAGCATTGTGCTTAGACACACCAGCCCTGACTAATCTATTCCCTCTTTCTCTCTTCGTTTCAGTTACCCGCAGGGCAGCAAAAGCTCCCTGGGGCCTCCCCGTCCCATTCGCTACCTCATCCTCCGGTGGGGGAGAGCCCCCAGCTCCAGCCTGCACACCTCTCTCAGATGCAGTCTCCCCACCAGTCCCGCCCTCCGTCACAGCCCCAGCCACTTTCCCGGCCACCTTCCCGGCCTCACTCCAGGCCCCCCTCTCAGCCACAGACGTTGTCCCGGCCTCCCTCGGAACCCCTCTCCCGGTCCTGCACCCCTCAGACGCAAATGCAGAATTTGTATGTGATCCAGAATCAGATGGCATCATCCCCCCACGGGCCTGCTCAGCACCCTTTACGGCCCCCCTCACAGCCTCAGGTACAGTTCCAGCCACCGCAGCCTCAGGCCGAAGGGCAGCCCCAGCTGGCAACGCCTCCACATATGCAGCTGCAAGTTCAGCTCGCTGCTCAGATCCAGCCCCAGTCAGAGACACAGGTGCAGGCTCGGCTGCAGTCCCAGATCCAGGCTCCAACTGAGTCCCCTCATACTCATTCCCCACACTTCCAGTTCCCTTCCCAAGGCCAAATCAAACCACCAGCCCCAGCCCAGACCCTTCACCTAACACCGGAACAGCAAAGGAGTTTTCAGATGGTCCCGAATCAATTCCAGACACTCTCTGCAATTCCTAACCCCTCTCCGCAAAAGCAGCTATTGGACAGGTTCCAGCAGGTAAATTAATTACCATCAAAGGGAGTAAATTAAATGTGGCCTGGCGTGTATCAATATAATACAACTTACAATTTGCCCCGTACATCAAGGATAATGGATGGGTCAGAAGAATTAGAAAATGTAGCATTTCTGTCTAGCTTCTAGACAGGTATGCAAATCAGAAGTGTCACCACCTTAAACTATCCTTTGGGCTCCCAAGGTGTTATCTTCCTTTGTTTGTCTTTAATATGCAGGGAAGGAATTATCAGGGTATTTGTATCCTGGGTAGTGCTCAGCATAGTGTCAGCCTTTAGAAGCTAACAGCTTAGAATAGCGGTTGTTTTGGAGCTGTTTAAGGGCTTGGCTACACAAACATTTAGGGTACGTCTACACTGTGGCGCTATCCCGAAATAGCTATTCCGTGTCTTTTGAGCAAGCCCATTATTTCAAAATATAATGGACGCGCTATTCCAACGTCCCTGTAAACCTCATTCCGCGAGGAGTAAGGGATGTTTTGGGATAGCGCTCTATTTCGAAATTAACTCGAAATAAGCTATGCAATTTGCGTGCCTCCAATTGCGTAGCTTATTTCAAGCTATGGGTGCAGTATAGATGCACTCTTAGTTTGCAGTACGCTGTAGTGTGAAACTATCCCTCACTAGCCTGCTGTAGACTACCTGTCTCTGTGCCCTCGGTTGCTGTGCGTTAACAGTTCATGAGCTTCAGGGGGGTAGCCGAGTTAGTCTGTAACAGAAAAACTTAAACAACCAATAGTGTAGTAGCACCTTAAAGACTAACAAAACATGTAGATGGTATTATGAGCTTTCATGGGCGCAACCCACCTGTCATCTGAAGAAGTGGGCTGTGCCCACAAAAGCTCATGATACCATCTACATGTTTTGTTAGTCTTTAAGGTGCTACTAGATTATTGGTTGTTTTTTAAGTTTTTAACAGTTCATTAGTTCACTTTGGTAGTCCCATTACAAAGAGGACTAAATTAAAGTGAATGAACTAGCTCTTAATGTATGTTAGCACATGAATCAGCAAACTAGTGCAAGGAAGATTCACACCCCAGCTTGTGACAAACTAATTGTTCATGTAGACAAGCCCTGAGTGTATCTTTGCTACGAAGTACTGTGTAAATGTACTGTATATTTTAGAGAGTTTGTCTGTACATGAGTCTGTCTATCTGTTCAAGAACTCCTTCTAAATGGTAAGAGCTAGAGCCACCAATCCAGTATACAGCTTTCTCTTATCAAAATTTAAACCAAGGGCAGGGTTTGGTTGTGTCAGGAAAATGGGATGTGCCTTGAATGGGATTGCTCCTCATAAAACCATACAGAAAATAGACAGAATCACTTGGCAGGTGAAAGGAGTTGGCTAGGGCACTACCCTCCCCATCCGTGTCCATGACTGCCCCAGCCCCAAGCCTCCCACCCCCCCAAGCATCATTTAGGGAGAACTGAAATTGCCCCTCTTCCCCCAACTTGTACAGGGATGTTGCTGGCTGTTCTCATTCATCAGAGTCAGGGGAAAATGCCCCGTTTACTGCATTCCTCACTCTGGCTGGGGGAGCACAGGGGGCAGACGAACCTGGACCTGCCCCAGACGGGGGACATGCCCTCCTCCCCAGCTGTGCCCGCTGGAGCTGCAGCAGCAATGGAGAGGCAATCTGACTGTCAAGGCTGAGGCAGGGGAAGGGCTCCAGCTGTCAGCCCTTCAGGGGTGTAATTGCTGCAGTGAGCCATTTGCATCCGCAGAAGCACCATTGTAGGGTAGACACTGCCTTCCGTTGACCTAACTGTGTAGCGTAGATCATTCCTAAGTATTAGTACTTTGAACTTTGAGCCCGAGTCTCGCAGATCCCCGGCTGATTACCATCCACTTCAATAAGAGATGGCTCAGGCCCTTATGTCTTAAAAAGCATCCGAAAAGTTCTTCAAAATGCACATTTCAATTACTGCCTTTGCTGTCACTTTATCTGCAGCCGAAAGGCGAGTCAAACTCTTTGGTTTTAATTACATATTAAAATTAAATTTCCCTTGAAAGGACTTCTGGGGGCCAGGTTGCTGTATTTCAAATGCACAGGGCATAGTTGTGTGATTTTTAACTTCTGGCCACTGACCGACCCGGAGATTCTCACTGCTAAGCAAAGACCTTTTTTATTTATTTTACATTCACTGCCTAAAACTGAGATGCTGGGGCTATGGGGTGGAAGCCAGTGGACTGTGTTGAAAACACAAGAGCAAGGGAGGATCCCTTTCTTTCCATATTTGCTGCTGGGTAGAAATAGTTATGGTAGGTAGGAGATTAAAAAGGAAGGTGAAAGGAGAAAATGAACCAAAAGATGTTGCTCCAGCATCTTTTCAGCCTCTGCCATTTATTCCACACAGGTGCCCCAGGGGATCATCCTGCAAACAAAACACCAGACTTCCACCAGCCAGGCGCCTTCAGCTCTGAGCCACTTCAGCAGCCAGCCTTCATCTGTCCTGGTTAGCAGCCAAGGACAGCCAGGAGCAGTGACAGCCGCGCAAGCCCCAGTCCACAGCCACCCATCTGTCCCCGCTGCAGTCCAGCCTTCTCCTGCAGGTGCGAGTGACATGGCTCCTGTCCTTGAGAAGGGCCAAGCAGGAGGAGGGCATCAAGCACCACTCGCAGCACTGCCGCAGCAGAAATCGGTGTTGATCAAAATGGCATCCACATATAAGCTGCTACAGCCAGGCCTCGTGTGCAGAGCCCGACCAACTCCATGGTCCTTTTTGGTCGATCTCACGGTCATAGGATTTTAATTGGAAGGGTCCTGCCCCCAAAAGGAGTTTGGGGTAGAGGCCCCAGAGTTGTTGTAGGGCCGTGGTGTCCAACCTGCTACTTCTATAGCAGTATAGCCACCTGCTACTGTTACAGCCAACTAGCCACACTCAAATAGCCACAGGTGGCTAGTGTTGGACACCATGGTTGTAAGCGGGGTTGCAGTATTGATACCCTTACTTCTGTGCTGCTACTGCTGGCGGCAGAGCTGCCTTCAGATGTGGGCAGCTGGACAGCAGCAGCTGCTGGCTGGGAGCCTAGCTCTGAAGGCAGAGCCACTGCCAGCAGCAGGGCAGAGTAAGGATTGCATGGGATGGTATTACCACCATTACTTCTGCGCAGCTGCCAGTGGAGTGCTGCCTTCAGAGTTGGGCGCCCAGCCAATAGCTACCAGTCTCCAGCCACCCAGCTCTAAAGGCAGCACAGAAGTAAGGGTGGCAAAACCACAATCCCACTAAAATAGTCTTGTGACCCCTGTGCAGCTCCTTTTTGGGTCAGCGCCCCCAATTTGAGAAACGCCGGTCTCCCCCCCCAGGACATTTCTGTAATTTAAGCAAAAGCATACCAGACCAGATTTGCCCGTCCACAATGCATTTTTCATGGCTGTGAATTTGGTAGGGCCCTTCTCATGTGCTTAGGGATGGGAACCAGTCTGGGAAGGGGAAATTCTGTTACATTTCTGTGGGACAGTGACTTTCAACTTCCTCTTTCTCTTCCTTTTTTCTCCTTCACATTTAGAAAGTGCCCTCAACTTTCATTGAACCCCAGGGCCAAAAGCTGCTTTCAGTGACAGAATATAAATCTGAAGTAGCTCCATTGATTGGGGGCAGCCCGGTAACCCTGGGTGGAGAGTCAAGACCTCCTTAATACCAGTTCTGCTGCTCACCTGCTGGGTTGCTCTGGGCAAGTTGCTCACCTCTTTCAGCCTCCAGTTCTCTGTCTAAAAAAGAGGATTCATGATATTTACCTTCTTGTGTAAAGCTCTTTGAGAGCTATGGGTGAAATTCACCTCAGGCTGAAAGCTAGGGTCAGTGCGTCACTTAATCCTCACTGAAATCATAATTTAAATATTGAAGTGGGACTTTCATACACAGGCCTTATGCTCATCAGCTCCACAGGGATGCATTTTAGACTACAGGTGTTCTGTAGTTTTCACACACACCTGCCACATTTACTTACTTAGATTTATTCACTGTGCCTGTCAGCTGTTTTCATGCACTTTCACAAATGGGAAATCAATACTGTTTTTAATGCTATGCCTATGATACACTGAACAAACTAACCTAACAAACTAACACTGAAAAAGTCCACATATTTTCATTTGTTCAAAAGAAAGAAAAATACGTATTTACAGTGTGGTGGTATTTAGATTTTTCCGTCGCTTTCTGCTGTATTGGCAGTAATGATTTTTGCATGGGTATAAAACTAAATTTTTCCGATTCATGGTTGCTAAAATCCCCTGGTGCGTGTCTTCAAGAGTAGAGGTGCTTAGCCCTCGTGTTCTGGCACAATTCCAGTTTTGATAATTGCATGCTGCTTCCCCACTGTCCCCCACATTAGTATTCAGTTGAATTGGGAGGTTGTCTTTTTCACTGCTTTTGCTGCCCTGTTGTGGAAGGTTGCTGTGAGCTGCTAAACTGCTTGCAGAGGTGGCTGCATTTCACTGATAGCTGAAGTGATGAGCAAAATTTTCCCAAGTATGTACATTCTGCCCAGTACCTCTACTCTAGATAGTCTGTAAATATACTTCAGGGTGGACTATGCTGCAGGAATCCAAGACATGTTGCCATTGTTGTTTAAACCTGCCTCTCATTTTAAAATCTGTTCATATTTGCTAGGCATAGCTGCTCCAGTTCCTGCCGAGAGCAAAACGTTTCCCAGTGGCTCCACGGCTGTTTCTGGGGGGAAAGTGACCACAGTTCAAGGGAAGCCAGGAGCACCTCTTGCCGTACAGCAGCCAGCTCAGGTGAGGGCTCCTTTGTGAGGCTTCTTTGCAGAGTTTGTCCATTTTCAAGATGAACAAAACTTACTGGGTTTCGCTCCAGGTTTGCTCTTTTTCTGCAAAAAGAAAGAATTACATTTCAAATACTATTTGTCTCTGGCATATAATTACTGATTATGTAAGTACTGTGAACTCCTAAACACAAAGAAAACAAATTATCCCTATTAATATGAATTAGACCACTGGGGGAGGGAGCTGTGTTCCTCTTCCTTGAGGGAATTAATGTACTTCACAGTGTATTTAGTGGCATGCAAATACTGTTGGGATATACGTTCTAGAAGTGCAAATTAAAATAATTACCTATCAGAAAAGATTGATTCAGAATGTTTGCATCTCAACACCAAAGAATTCCATTCTGAACTATTTCGTTGATGACTGACATCCTCTTGGCGAGTAGATTCTTGCTGTGTGTTTTGGCAATCAATTTGTAGTCATTAAATTCACATGGGGATCCCAAATAAAAGAGAACCTTTGTTTCTTTTGCAGGCCAAACCTGGAGTGATCAGCTCCATCTCCGGCCTGAATCTTGGAAAAGGTCCGTTGCAGATCCAGGTAGTTGGGAAAGGATTATCACAACTCATGCCCTCAGTCCCAGTCCAAACCCAGCAGCAGGTGAGTTTACACCAATGTGTAGTAGGTTTTTAAATGGTAATTCTGTTAAAAGCTTTTCTTTTTGAGATCGTGAGTGTAGTGGAGACTACTAGGTTTTTTCCTTCCAATACTAGCTCAGTTTTGTTTGACTGTCCTATCGGTGTGGGAGCTCCAAAGGAAGCTGTGTCTTTTCTGCTGCCTGAAAGCTGCCATGTTTAAAGTGAGCAAAGCTGTTTTTCTTAGTGTCATCAGGAGGAATTCTCCCTTTTCTTCTGCACTTTGGATCAGAATCTCTAAAATAATCCATCTGATATTCTTGCAGCCCACAATCCCATTTTTTCCTCCAATGCCCTTGTATAAATCTGCCGAACAGGGAGAGTTCCCTTTAATATAGGCTGGATGGTTCCTCCCTTAGTTCATCATTGTTTGCAGAGTTAAACAAATCTGCTCATTCCTTTCATGTGCATTCTTTTCTCTTTCTTACCAGTATGATAGCAAGCTCGGAGGTCTGAAAAAAACTCCTACACTACAGCCCAGCAAGGAAGCTTGGTAAGTGTTTGCCACAGAGAGTGTTGGAGCTGAAGAAATTAAAGGGAACAATGTAAGGATAGCAGTCAGGTCACAGTTTAACAGAATATCCTGTTAACTTTGGAGCTGTCTCATTGTATATTATGTTTGGGTATATGAGCACCCTCTGAGCAATGCTGTACACCATAGTCTACTCTACTGGGGAGGGAGCATGAGACAGAGATGATCAAGTAACAGAAGATGCCCTCCAGTACCTCTCCAGAGGATCCCATGGGTGGCACTTGATCAAATGTACATTTCTCACTGAAGAAGAGAACTTTCAGAATTTTGCAGTGCCTCTCTCTCCCTCCCTCCCTGATTGCACTCATTTTCCTTTCTGCATTAGTGCATTTGGGTTGTGCATACACATGCACACGCACATGGCTAACTCTGTATTACACTGCGTTTGTTTGCAACCATGTGTGTCCTGTCTGCATGAAGTACTTCACACATGCACAGCAGACCACATTCCATCACTGCCCGTTTTCACTCAACCAGCTGTACTGTCAGTGTGAGGAGGGTGAGACTGGTTTAACTTGAAGATAAATTACATTTTCCTTAATTGGTAAAACTGTAGTAATATAATTTGAAAGCTCCCAAGGGGCACTTTTATAATTGAGTTATAGGATGTCTGAGTCACATTCCATGTATCAAAAGAACCTTTCGTCTGTTCTCGGAGCTCTTGCTGCTACCCAGAAATCTCACAAGATGCTATATAACTCAGTTATGAGTGCCCTTTGGCAACCATAAAACTACAGACAGTATTAGCAAGGATAGGTAACTGGGGTGGGTGGGTGTGTGTGTGTGCGCACGCCTAGTCTATGCACATGTGTGTATTTCATGTTCCACACACCTAAAACTGCTCACTTTCTGCAGGCAGAGAAGGTAAGCTATAGAGCGCCTTTATAGAACGCTGCAATCCCTGCAAAAATTGTATATCTGTTGGAAGGAGGAGCAATAAGAATTTCCATCACTCATCACAGTGCTTTTACAGAAATCTCTCTGCTTCTGAGTGTGTTTCCCATACTCTTTTCAACTGTCTGACTCATTTCTTTTTTCTTTGTTTAAGTTTCTTGGAACAGTTACACAAACATCAGGGAGCAGTGTTGCGCCCTGACTATAAAACTTCATTCCAGTCATTTGAAGATGCTTTACAAAGGCTTCTACCCTATCATGTATATCAGGGGATGCTCCCCTCTACCCACGACTACAGAAAGGGTAAGTTCATCTGTATATGCAAGGAGGGATGATCATTAATAGTCCTAGAACTATAGCAAAGTTTTTGAAACTTAGCTTAGCCAAGTAACAGAATGTGGAGATGGATCTCTCCCTGAGGGAGTAAACTCAGGTCTCTTCTTTTGATGTCAGCATGAGAGAGGTCACGATTGGTAGGTCATGGGGGGAAATGGGTTTGTTCATGCATGTAAAGAGAGAAGGAAGTTACTGTGTTTCCACTCCAGGAAAAAAAAAAAAAGATAAATCCCAACACCTGAATAAACTTCGTGGAACCACGTTTGAAATCTGGCAGTGTTGCAGCCCTTTAATCTTTCAAAGCTGGATGCACTGAGTTCCATCGCTGGCTTCTGCGTTTGGAGCTTTTGGATGAGACGTTAAAAATAGAGTGCTCTGCTTGAGAAGGCCACTCCTGATCCTGTAAAGCTTTTCACAGGAGCTGGAATTTATCCTGGTGTCCTTGGTCAAATTTTCTCTTTCCCGTTTTCGCTTTGCTGTTTGCCATCCTGCACCCCAGCAGTGGCTGCATTTTGTAGATTCCAAGGCCAGAAAGATCCATTGTGCTACTCTGGTCTGATCTTTGTAACACAGAGCATAGAACTTCCCCCAAGCGAATGTGAGGAGTGCTATGCCATTTGTGACAGACCCCTTGAACATCCAGGGATTGGAGTACACAGTGCTGCACGCTTTTTATTAGACGTTAATGAACCATTTTAAACTCACCCGTTTGTCTGTGTAGGATAGGTACCTTGTGAAGTTTTCCACGTTACCAGTTAGTGCAGACAGCAACCTCTTTGTCCCATGCAGTGGGGCCAGTCTTCTCTTTGTGAGGAGTGTTACCTTACTCACCTTGCCTCTCATCTCTGGGGCGACAGGAGCACGTCATGCAGCTTTGTGAGGAGCAGCATTCTTTGATTATTTCGAAGAAGAAAGCTGATAACCCTATTTATAACAGTGTGCACTTGAAGCAGGAATTGTCCATTTCCTAATGCTAGAATTCAGGAAAGAAGAATTGTTCTCTCTCTAGATCATGTCAGTATGTAAAGCAATGAACAGTCTAGAGAAGAAAACACCGAGCAGTCCTGTGGCACCTTAGAGACTGACAAATACAGTAAGCTTCCGTGGGCTAGTCTCTAAGGTGCCACAGGACTGCTTGTTGTCTTTAAAGTAACAGACTAACATGGGTCCCACTCTGAGTATAGCCAATATGCACCAGGTGCTTTTATTTATCTTCCTATAACAGAAAAGTGAGGGAGCATTGTATTAAATTCAAAGGCATCACATTGGAAACTGATACTAGACATTCTATAGAAAGTGGCCAGATGCAGCCTGCAGCCCGGCTCATAGTGCTAAAGCTGGCCCTGGGCTGCATATTGCCCCGCCTTGACCTATGGAGATAATTGCTAGGAGATCCAAGGAGGCCAAGAGCATAGCAGGAGTGAAAGGGTTTATCTGTGTATATGGATAATGAGAACACCCACAGTTACAGTAGACAGGCTCCAGAATACATTATATGGACATAACCCCTTCTGTTTCAGGGCCTAAGCCAGCCACTGACTAGGGGAGAAGCAAAGCGGGGGGGGGGGAGGTATTTAGGAAGACATTTCCCTGTGGGTAAGTTAGTCCATAGTTGTCCTGTTAGGGTGTTCTTAGTCCCTTCCACTCGAGGATCTGCTGTTGCCCTCTGTCAGAGACAGTACATTGATCTAGATGGGCCCTTGGTCTGAACCAGGCTGGCGATTCTTGTGTTCCCGAAACCATCTGCTGAAACTCTCTTCTGCTCCACACGTTGAGTTGATTCACTGCCTGGCGCTGTCCTGACAGACTTGCAGCGCCTGCCCTGGCAAGGGTTTGCAGTCACAGCTGGCGATCTCTGAGACCCATCCAATCACAAATGAGGCTGCTGAGTTTTCTTGTACCACTCATATTGGTATAGAATGTTAGTCCTGTTTCTGCATTTCCCTGTCAGCGAATGGAGACTTTCCCTTCAGATGTAGCAAGACAGCCCCAGCAATGCCTGTGCGCAAAACAAACAGCCTCCTTTCTTTACCCCTTCTTTTAGTAGATGAAGAGTTTGAAACAGTGTCAACCCAACTGCTGAAACGCACACAAGCTATGCTGAACAAATACCGCCTGCTGCTCTTAGAGGAGTCTCGGGTAAGATTGGCCTTTATGTGCTACTGCGCCCAGTGGGATGATGGTCAGCGTGATTATCAGGCTGCTCAAATCTGTTCTGTGCTTTTGTAGTGAGTGTTTTAAATTGCAGTTTGACTGACTGACTGACTATTGACCATATAAGGGCTCAGCTCTGCACTGTTGAAGTCAGTTGATTTCAATGAGATTGGATCAAGCTGTAGGTAGGGAGATTGGGGAAAAAGGCTTTTACCTTTTGGAAGGAACTCATCACAATTATGTCAGTTAATGTTTTATTTTACTTTTCAATTGAAACAGGATATTAGTGAGGGCTAATTTTGCAGCAACCCTGGAACTTTTTTAATGGGGAAAGTAAAGCTTGGTCAGAGCAGAAATACAAGAAATTAACTTGTACTCCAAGTTAAAATTAAAATGCTGTAAGGAAGGCAGAGATTCCATTCTGTGGACCCACCACCCAAAAGCCTGGAGTGAGGAAAAGTGTTTTTCAGTGCCTGAGTTAGACGTGTGCCTACTCCGTGAGAACAAGCAGTAGTCAGTGTCGTGCCATGGTAATTCAGTGTCATGCCACAGGAGTAGTGTGGGTTTCCCATGAAGCAGAAGCTGGAGAGGCTTGTAGGTTGTTGTTGGGTCCCTAATTTCTGTACAGGGATGACAGTGTCGTCCTTTTCTTCCAGTTCTCACCTGTTTTATATTCTTGGTCTGCAGAGAGTTAGTCCTTCTGCAGAGATGGTGATGATTGATCGAATGTTTATTCAGGAAGAAAAGACCATGTTGGCTCTTGATAAGCAGCTAGCAAAGGAGAAACCAGGTAAGAGAGACATTCGTTTTATCATCTGTGTCCCTCGCTTGTTCATATGCTGCTCCTTTTAGAAGCTAGGCCCAGTATTTTCCTGCCTTTTTAAGTCATTAAGGCAGGAGTGGAAAACTTGTGTCCCATGCCAGCTCTCAGCCAGCTTCTTCTGTAATAGTTGGGTCACTTGCAAAGACCTTGGGTCCCATTTTACAATGCTTTTGTATGAACAGAGTGGAAGGCTGCTCAGAGCAAGACTGAGCAATGAGTGCTGAGTTCTGTAGGCTTCTTTATCTGTCCCTCGAGAGCAAAGTCAACGGCTGCAGACGTCTCCATTTTATAAAAACTAGGTGCAGTCTGTAGACTCCAGTTGCCTACAGTTCTCCATTTCCCTCCTTTTGGGTACCTGTAAATGTAAATTTGTGGCATCTTTTCACAGTGATTCCTATTTGTTTGGCTCAACTTGAGAGATCTGGAAAGAGCCCTAGACCAAGGAGAAAGTCTGTGTGGCCTAGAGAAGAAAGAACAGCTAGGCAGTGGTGTCTGTAACATGAACAGCCACATTCCCAGGCCTCTCAAATTGTTCCTGCTGGGCACTCATGATCAAAGGAACACGGGGCTTTTAAATGGTTGCACACCTCTCCTTGTGTGTTGAGCAGAAGCACATGGGGAAAGGTGAGCCAGTCAGGGACTGAATCCTCTAGGAGGCAGAAGGGGAGAAAATTAGCAAAGGGAAGAAGGTCTGAAAAACAGAAGCAGCGGCTAGCAAAAAGGGACTGGGGGGGTGTTATAGAACAGGAGATAAATACCAGCTGCAGCAGGATGAGTGGTGATTTGTAAATATGATTCTATGTAATGTTTACAAATGTCAGGAATTACATGAAGGAAAGACTGTGTTTAGTGATTGAAGAAAGTGTGAGTCAGGACTTCCAGGTTTCTAATCCCAGCTCTTGTGATGATTTGCTGTAAAACAGGAGTAAAACTTCCCTTGTGGACTAGGGCTTTTTTTAGGGTGAGTCAAGTAATTAAGGTAATTGTTAGATGCGAGGGAAATTTAAGAATTGCCATTAGTTTTGCGGTTGACACACACTTATTGTTACCATTTTTCTAATGGGTGTTTTCTCCGTGTGCTGTTTGGCTAGACACTGATGTTGTGTGTTTGTTGCAGATGAGTACGTCTCCTCCTCTTCTCGCTCGCAGAGCCTCGCTTCCTCTCTGACGCTTGCCTCTGCGTCCAGCATCACCCCGGCTTCTGAGAACCTAAAGGTGCCTGCAGTGCAGACCGCTACCCAGATCCACCCCACCAAATTGGTGATCAAGCACAGCGGCGGCTCCCCTTCTGTCACGTGGGCTAAAGCTTCCCCTTCTTTGGACGGCGATGAGGATGCCCTACCCTCGAGGAGCAAGCCCCCAATCAAAACGTATGAGGCCCGGAGCCGGATCGGGCTGAAGCTGAAGATCAAGCAGGAGGCTGGTCTCAGCAAGGTGGTCCACAACACTGCCTTGGACCCAGTCCACCAGCCGCCTCCAGTGTGCACTGTCATTAAACCATCTGAGCCGCACTCTTCGGCTGCCGCTGCCGCCACCGCCGGGCAAATGAACGGGACTCTTGACCATGTCACCTCAGCTCCTGTGGAGAAAAAACCCCTTGTGACCTACTGCAGGCTTCCGCTGCGTAAGACTTACCGAGAGAACGTGGATGCTTTTGTAGCCGACAAAGCCACCGATGCCTGTCCAAAGGGAAGCATCCCAAAGGTGGATACGATCCCCAGCCCCCTTGTGATCAAGCAGGAGGAAGGCTCCAAAGGCGTGATCACCTCTCTCAAAACCCATGAACCCCCAGCTGTGGCTGCGGCAGAGAAGAGCAAGCCGGAGGAGAGCACCAAGCACCTGTTTTTCAGTAGGAGTGATGCCCGTTCTCTGGTGATGCAAGGCAGCCCGGCCCCTCAGAAGACCGATGACTCTACCAGTGGCCTTATGAAGGAACTTGCGGAAGTAGAGGATGAGTTTTATCACGGAATGATAAAAACGGAGCCCCCTGACCACAGCTCTGGCTCAGAGCTCACCTGGGAAGTGCCCCTGCCTCCAGCCAAGCGCAGGAAGTCCGAGTCCTTTGAGGTGGATAACGCCAGCTTCTCCAGCGACAGCCCCCAGGACGACTCCCTTAATGAGCACCTACAGAGTGCCATTGACAGCATTCTCAACCTGCAGCAACCTCAGACTGGGGGCCAGAACATCCGGACCCCCTCCTCCTCTTACAACTCCTCTTCCTCCCCTTTCTCTTCGCCTGTCCACCGTACAGACACTTACCTTGCCCCTAATCACAATGGCGGCCTTGGAGCAAGGACGTTGAACAGATAACAGAAAACCAAACGGCGCAGAAACTGGACACAGAGCAAGGACCGAAGAAAACGCTCTTGCTGGTTGAAACGGTCGAGCACCGTAGGTGTTATTGGTGCCATCTACCCAGAGACCTAATGGCTCGGTCCTGGCACCAGCAGGAGTGGGGGAAGAGGGTGTCCTAGTGATGCTTCATCCGAGGGTTGAAATGATGGGCTATGGATGTTGTCAAGTACAAGCTGAGGCTGGATTTACAATACACTCGTCTCATCAGATACACCCTAGAACCGCAAGTGAGAAGCAACCAGGCGGGTGGGAGAGGATTGACGGGCCCATAGGTAGTGCTGGCTATGTAATTTAGATTCTGTAACAAATTGCTAATTTGAGTATCTGATCGGTCTTCTCCTCTCCACCCCCACCCCCCACCCCCCCAAAAAACATTCTTAAACTTTGAACAGATTGCAAGTTAAGCCAGTGAGAGGCAAAAGGGGACTCTGCAGGAATCGCCACAGGGGCAACATGTATTGTTCGTTTTTAAGTTATTTCACGAATCAAGCCGGTCTGTGTGGAACCTCTCATTGGTCAGCAAAGGGCAAAAAAGTCAAGAAAGGAAACGCAAACACTAATAATGAAAAGAAAGTTTACAAATAAGCCCGTAAGTTTTACTCCTAGGACTCGGAGAACAGCTCCCTTGGGAGCAGCGGTGGGTGGGACTCGCGGATGCAGCACAGGCGAGATGAGAAAAGAGGCACATCATTTACTCCGAGGGGGGTGGCTACGTTGCTTTTTGTTGTACTCCATGGCAACCTGATATTTTCATAGCAACCAGGCGCGGTGCAGTCGAGCTGTGTGAGGAGCGAGCCGGTCTGGCCTTTCCCTGCAGCATTCCAAGGCGAGGGGGGTGCTGATAAGGGAACGCTCTGGGGCCAAGGCGTCGCGGTTCAGTGTTCTGCTAGGAGCAAGCAAAGGCAGAAAGCAAAAATGCCAAGTGCGTGTTTACATGTTTCACATTTCGGCTTTGCATCCTTTATTGTGGCTTCAGTGTTTCCTGTACTCTTCTTCCATGCTCTCGGTCCCCCTCCTCGTCTTGCTTTTCCACGGGCTTTCCTTATTAAAGCCATGAAGGGGATCCCTGTTTTCACAGGGTCTACTCTTGACATGACCCTCCGCCGCCTGCCCAAGGAGGGCTGGCTGAAGCTCCCTAGCAAAGCCTCGCCCTATTCAGCGAGAAGTGGAGACTGGGTGCCTCTGGCACCGCTAGCCTCTGGCAGTCTGGGACATGAGAGTATTGGACTGACCCAAGTCATCCTTTTCCGAGCCATGCCGAACACGGTTACTGTGCCAGCAGACCCACTTCTCCTCCAGCATTCTCAGTTTTGGTCAGTCCCTGATTTTCCTTTTCCTTTAGTTCTTCTCATCTTGGCTCTTTCCACATCCCGTGGGCGCTAGACCTCCGAGCATAAAGGGAGGTTTAGAAGCCCTAGCAAGTGTGTATGAGCAGGTGGATGCTGTGATAGATCTGATACCAGACCTTTTGCTGCTGCACGTCCAGTGGCTTTGTCAAGATTGAGTTCTAACTCTTGTCTTGTGTTGAGCAGTCCCAGCAGTCTCTAGAATTCACACCGACGCTAGGACTGCCACTTTTCTCCCCAGTCCTAGATTTATCAGTTAAATGCTGCCTAGTGAAATTAACATCAGGACATTTTGTTTCAGTGGGGGGGGGGGGCGCGCTGTCTTTCCAGCTTGGTCTTCCTTTTCTCTTGCGAACTTATCACCATACTCGTGGTCAGTCTCGCGCCAGACCAACACGTGGACAGTGGTTGAGCGTACTGTGATACAGAAAGTGCCAGGAAATGTAATGATTTCACTACAAATAACAGACATACATTCTTCCAACATTTACACTGGCGAATGCCAGAAACCCTGAGGAGAATCTATTTATTCCCATTCATGCCTTATTATTTCTTTACCCAAATCTGTGGTGACAGTGGAAATACATGGTTTCTTTCCACTGCTCCCCCACAGGGGTGTGTAGGTAACCATAACTGAATTGTATTTATATATGTATGGTGTGTGCATGTAGATGCTGTAATCTGTAGGTGTGGCATTCATCCCATTACAGCTTTTTCACTGATTGTTACCTCCCATTTTTCCTTGGCAGATCTTGGAGTAAGGGCTTTGCATCAGTGCCATCGAATATTCGTGATGTGCCACTAGGCCTGTTTCCCTCCACAGCTTCTTGATGTCACTTATTGCCACGGGAGAGGAGTGGGATATGCCGTACAAATGGGCCGCTGTATCAGCCCACCACCTTCTCGGAGTCTCTCGTGTTGGCAAGCCCCTGCTGCTTTTGATGAGATCCCACAGTTCACATCCGGATGGGGGAAGGGGATTTGAGAGGGAACACATCTCCTCTTGCTGGCTTGGAGTGCACAGAGCAAAGGGTGTCACTCTGCACAAGAACCTCCTTTTCTGTCAGTAGGCAAGACACAGAGAATGATCAAAAGCAGAAGCATGTACTCCACGCCCAGTGCTCTTAGCTGCCCACAGTGGGGATTAAGAAGTGGTGAAATATCAGGAAGGTAACAATAAATAAGAAGGAAGTTAAAATAAATACACAGTAAAAATCAACTTGTGTGAGAATCTCAGGCTCCCCTAAAATCAATTGCTCACAACCGGGTTGGTAACGCTCACAACTGTAGAGTGTTACATCACAGCCACTGAGGGGTTCCTGACACCAAGTGAAGGGGCGCGCCTGTTTCCTAGCACCTTTGTATTGGATTCTTTACAGTATTTCTTTCTTCAGTTTCTTCCATGCACTGAGTGCTATAAATTATTGGGTTTCGATCCTCCTAATATTCATCTCACTGATGGGTTTTTATTGAAACAAGTCCTCCTTTTTGCCTTGCTGCATTGCCTTTAGGAACATAATAAGAGCAGGGCATTCAGAGAAAAACAAGTCCGTTACTGCTTTGTCTGGCAGGCTTACTAAGGATTGGTAACTATGAGGGTAGAACAGAAATAACACTTTTCTGTGTCCCTTGCTCTTTTAATACATGCACACACCGCCCACCCTATGGCCTGACAGAATCTGCAAGACCCGGGCAGTTCAGGAGATAATGTAGAACTTCCTGTGTTTTGTGCCTGAAAGAGCCAGAGATCTGAGTGACAAATCCAACTCTGAGGATGGTGACATTAGCATAGATGTACGCTACTCTGATATCAATGTCTCCTGGGATTTGCAAATGGGTCCCTGAGGGCAGGGCAGAGAGCAGGGCAAACATATCTTTGTGAACCTGGAGCCAAGAACCCAGTCTGGTGACACTGTCGTCCTTTTGCATGGCAAAGTCAACTGAAGGGGGACAGAATCGTCAGTGTTCTCAGTCAGAACCGTTTGGATTTGGAAGTTTTTCTGCTGCTTTTTTCCCTTTCCTAAAACTGATTTACGGTTCTACCCTGCCCATTGCACGCCCCCTAATGAATACCCTGAATTTCCACTGCTCTCAGACTCCTGTAGAAGGAAGCTGGTTAGCGTTGTGTGTCGATTAACCATAAGGGGTCCCTGAAAGAAACACAAAGCTGCCATCTCTTACTACTCCGTGGAAGTTTAGTGTTTTCTTACCACAGCAGTCCCAACAACAGGATTTGAATCTTAAAAGGCACAACCCCCACACCAGTGTCCCTCCACATTTTAGTCACTCACATTGTCTGCTGGGATTCAATATATCCCAGTGAATTCTTTCCCTGGCCAAATTGTGGTCCCATCGAAATCAGAGGTAAAATCCCCATTGATTTCACTGGAAGGAGGATAGACTTCCTGGAAAGTTTGCCAGCTCTAGAGAGAGTAGAACTGTGAGTCTGCAAATGTTCATGTGTCTCTAGTAGAGGTACAAAGGCTGCTTCTGCAAACAGATGGATTAAGATTATGCTGGGCCCAGATTCCCCCAGATCCCGTGTAACATTCTTCCACCAGTATCAGTGTGTGTCACTCATGCCACATGAGTCAGAGCAGCTTAGCACCTGGTCAGCGGCTGTCCTGGGCCATAGGGTAGAATGTACGCCAAGGGGCCAAATGAGGGATTGTCACGGGGTGGGGTTCCCTGGACTCCGTGCACATGCTCCTAGGCAGTTTGGCCACCATGTACTTTATTTGCAATGTGCTCTACAAGTGTTTGTCCCCACAAGCCAAGGCCCAGGGCAGGGGACAGCTCACTCACCTCTTGGTTGCCAAGAATTCCCCCAATCTTTCTTCTCGTCTCTTTTGTTATCATTTTTCAGACAGTGAGTTTTAAATCTTTTGTCACGCACGGTGCCCTCTTATGCGCTTTAGAGGCTCCAGTTCGTCGCTTTGAGACAGGACTGTTTGGCCTCGTTTGGGGCCACCTAATAAGTGGCGGCTTCATATGCTTCCAAATCCATGTTGTTTTTCCTCATGTCTGCATGTGAAAAGAGAAACACATGGGCCGGCTGCAGATGAAATGCAGGCCAGCCCCTTGGCTAAGGTCCCAGTGTTTCACCAACAGAACAACTTAGGCCCAGCAAGTTGTGCTGGAGCGTAGCTGCTTGAGGTCTTGCTGGGGAGCTAGATGAACTTCATTCAGCTACCAGCTATAAATCTGATTTTTTTTCTTTTTCTTTTGCTGCTTCCCTTTCCAAGAAGGGAATCATAAATCTTAATGTCCAGGGCCTGGGAATTAGCCATAACTGCATTCAAATTTCTACATATTCTCATGCGCTCATTACCAACAGACTTCAAACATCGTCTCTGCGACTGTGAATGTTTGTAAATCATCAAGGCCTTTTTCCCTTTCTCGCCCAGTTCTTGGTGGTTAACATCATCCTGAAATCTGCAAACTCCATTTCACGTTCAGCAGCCGCCTCTTGCTTTATAGCTCGAGAGACTCAACTAGAAAGGAGTCAGCAGCTTTCACCTTCCAGCTCAGCACTCAGAAGTCCCATGTAAGCATCTCAATGGAGCCACTAGATTTTCAAAAATACTCCACTGTTCCCACTGTCCTACTTAATGCTGAGGACTTCTGGAAATTTGGGCCACGTTACTTGCCCCTCTTTCTTCTCCTCTTCGTTCCTTACCAAAAAGAGGCCTTAAAAGTATTCATATGCCACTCATCACTCCACTCCAGGAAACAGAAAAAGGGGGAAGTAGTTTAGAACAGAGGCAGCTGTTGCGATTCAGTGGACAGAATCAAGTATTTTAGAATCAGTGGGGAAGGGGAAATGTGACAGGAGGGCTGGGGACTTTAAGGAGTAAGTAACTTGGACGTGAACACAGCCCTTAAGAGCTGTGTGCAGGTCGCTCTCGGGGAGTGTGGAGCACACCGGAACAGCCTGTTAAGTTCCTTGTTTTCAATTCTTAGCATTAAGTTTGCACAATCCGTCTTGCCTTTGCCACTCTTCTCCCAGCTCAGTACATGCTCACACACACAAGGCAGATAAAAAATACCCAACCCATTGTATAAACCAGCATACTTCAGAGTGTGCATGTAACTCCTCGCTGTGAATGCATGTGACAAAGAGAACAGAAAAGTGTATGCAGTCGGGCCCTTCCAGCTGAGAGAGTACAGAATTGACAAACCTCTCTAGTCTGTTGGAAGATAAAGAGCTGGGATTGGAAAACCACGTGCGGGCTCTTTTATTACCACCGGGCCTTATTGTCACATGCACATTAGCTACCCATCGCCGTCCAACCTTAGTGTTTGTTCCCTGTCCTATTCACTTCCTGCTGCTTTATGCACATACCCAACTGCCTCCTGACATGTTGTCCTTGCTGGAAAACAGCAACGTAGGCAAAGACATCCCTGTTCTGTGCACCCCCAAACAGTGATCAGATGGCTGCTGGGGAGAACATAGAAAGTTTTGGACAGTGACTGCTCACCTAAACTATTCTGCAGCATCAGTTTCTTTAACCCTTTGTGTCTTGTGAAGTAGAGAAACGTGTGTGTCTTAAGGAGAGTTTGCAGTTTAATGAAGACAGTTTTAGGGGGCATAATTTAACCAAAAAAGAAAAAGGTCTACTTTTTTCCTTTGACAAGCGTGTTTTAGCATTAGACCATCCACCACTGATGTAGGTTTTCTGGATAGTTATGTATCAGGTCGGTACCTCTGTGCCCGCAAGCTTTCTAATTTACTTTAAAAAGATTAGCAGTGTTGCTTTTCCATTCACAAAAACTGCCGGATACATTCTGCCTTTGTACCCAGGTGTATTTTAATTCCTCCATTTGGGAAGCCTCAATCAAACTTGTTACGGTTCGTTGCTTGTGAACTGCCTTTTGTACGTTCTGGCGCGTTGGTTCGAGGCAAGAAGGGAAGACAAGCAAACCAGAAGTGATTTGATTTTTTTCATTGTTATTACTGAGGTTTTAACTTTGCATTTGAACATTGCTCTGTGCCACAGGGCAGGAAGATAAAGGAGAGAGCCCCCGTTTGGATTGGCTTGCACACACTAGAGGTCACAGTGCCCCATGGCCCCTCTGAGCCCTTCCGTGTCTGTGACGAGAGGGTTGGTTAGGTAGCAATAAGGAATGACAATTCCCAGGCTAAAATATTTGGCGTTTTCTTTTTTATACACACACACACCTATATATATCAAAATGTGTATTGAATTGTTTGGTTTTTGTTTAGTGTCTAATTTGTTTAATCTAAAAGAAAGAGTGGCTTTGGGATCATGTGAGCATTATTTTGTTTCCTTTCTCTGCAAGATGGATAACTAAAACCAGACACCCCTTTTGGACAAAGGCTGATATGCGTTGGCTTTCTCACTGTTACAGGGAAGTATACCCAAACTTTTTTACATCTTCCCACTGTTTTGAAATTAACTTGAAGTGACCGTACCTTTTCCTTTCCACCGTGGGGAGGGGGGTTCTTTTCACCCCTTTTCTGCACATTTCAATTTACATAGTTTTGCAGGGGGCAGTAATGAGTTTTGATTCCCAGCTGTCCCTGTCCATGTCAGCTTGTCTCTGATGTAGAATTAACCTGAAGAGGAAATGCAAGCAAAAAAAAAAAAATCATGGCAAAAAGGAATTCTGTCATCCCCACCTGTTCATTTTGTTCCCCCTCCCCCCAAATAAAGTAACAGCAACACTTGCAAAACAGGAGAGGGAAAATTCCCCACCACTGAACCAAGTAAAACAACCCCCTTTTCTTTCTTGCCCCGCTGGTACCAGTGAACGCTATCACAGTTTGAAACAAAATATAGTACTATAAAATAATTTTGTACTGTATTTATTGTGTATAACAATTTTTTTAAAGAATTATGTACATTTAGTACTTCTGTGTAAATTAAATTGCTCTTCTTTTTAAATACTGTATATGAATCGTTTTGTGTTTCTTTCCAAAGACCTTGAGACTAGTTTGTAAATATGCAAATGAGGAGGTGGGTTATTATTTATTATTAGTTGTTGCATGTCTTACCCCTTCTTTGCTGTGCTTTTGTTTAAAAACCGTCTGTCTACGGTTGTTTGCAAAGGGGGGGGAAGGGCTTTGTCGGTATCTTATCAGTATGTCTAGGAACCCGATCACAATGCAACAGTCTCCAAACGGGACCCAGAGTTTCTCTCTGAGGCAATACGGGGAAGGGCTGTGCTGCCCCACAGTTTGGACTCCCGGCCCCATCCTGCAGTCAGATCCTTGCTTCATGAGGTGGAGGAGTGTGCCTGCAGCTGTCGCTTTGCATGAGGGTCCGGCTTTATAACCAGGTTGGGGACCTGGATGATAAATTAGTCCCTGGGCACAGCGGTATCTGGATGCCTTGCAATCTTGTAGTACTCAAGTGTGTGACAAATCTGCCTCCCGCAGGAGCAAAAATGAGACGGGTCACTGGATGGGCCTTATGTCTTCACCTGGCGCCGGCACCAGACAACCAGGCAAAGTGAGTGTGAAATGACCATGCCACCTGCCAGCGCCCCAGTGAATCAGGCCGGAGCATTTCTGACCCGAGCGCTTGGGAAGTTGTGCACTGATAGATGAACAACCATTCCCACCTATTGGCTGCTCGGTAAAGGGTGTGGAATAGGGACGTGCTTTGCTTTGTCTTTGCAATGGCATCTCCAGTGGCACCTAGTGTTCGTGGAAGCGCTTTGACCAGGCAGTTGGTGGGGGGGAAGTATTTTCATCAAATGTTCGGGTGTTAAGTAGGACAAATACCAGATTTTTTTCGACAAAGCCCTGAACTACGGGAGTCAAAACCAAAACTGCGTTAGTTGAAATTTCAAGCGTGGAACAAAATAATTTCCCACCCAGCCACCCCCTGAGAGGTGCAGAGCACTTTTGGGGCCACAGCCCAGACCGCCTTGAGCAGGGCTCCCCCGCATTTTGAAATCCGCAGCCACAAGTCTCAGCACTCAGGTCTGCAGACTCGGGCTTTTACAGTGGCACGAACCACAGCTGTGTGGTTCAGGCTCTGGGGGGAGTTTGGGCCCTGAACTTCCCCGCCCCACCCCGGACATCAGCGCCTGTGCACCCCCAAGCCTAAGTATCAACCCCGTGGGTTTAGCACTGTAGCAAGAAACCCACAACCCCAGGCTGTGGGCTCGGAAACTCATGTGGAGAAGGGCTCTTTGCGTTCACCCCTGCAAATCAATCCACCTTCAATACGGACATTTGATACACTAGTTACATAAGAACATAAGAATGGCCGTGCCGGGTCAGACCAAAGGTCCATCTAGCCCAGTATCCTGTCTGCCGACAGTGGCCAGCACCAAGTGCCCCAGAGTGGACCAAGACAATGATCAAGCGATTTGTCACCTGCCATCCCTCTCCAGCCTCTGTCAAACAGAGGCCAGGGACACCATTTTATCCTGGCTAATAGCCTTTTATGGACCTAACCTCCATGAAATTATCTAGCTTCTCTTTAAACTCTGTTATAGTCCTAGCCTTCACAGCCTCCTCTGGCAAGGAGTTCCACAGGTTGACTACACGCTGTGTGAAGAAGAACTTTCTTTTATTAGTTTTAAACCTGCTACCCATTAACTTCATTTGGTGTCCTCTAGTTCTTCTATTATGGGAACTAATAAATAACTTTTCTTTATTCACCCTCTCCACACCACTCATGATTTTATAGACCTCTATCATATCCCCCCTCAGGCTCCTCTTTTCTAAACTGAAAAGTCCCAGTAGTTTTAACCTCTCTTCATATGGGACCCGTTCCAAACCCCTAATCATTTTAGTTGCCCTTTTCTGAACCCTTTCCAAGGCCAAAATATCTTTTTTGAGGTGAGGAGACCACATCTGTACACAGTATTCAAGATGTGGGCGTACCATAGTTTTATACAGGGGCAGTAAGATATTCTGGGTCTTATTTTCTATCCCTTTCTTAATAATACCTAGCATCCTATTTGCCTTTTGACCGCTGCACACTGTGTGGAAGTTTTCAGAGAACTGTCCACAATAACTCCAAGATCTCTTTCCTGATTTGTCGTAGCCAAATTAGCCCCCATCATACTGTAATTATAGTTGGGGTTATTTTTCCCGATGTGCATTACTTTACACTTATCCACGTTAAATTTCATTTGCCATTTTGTTGCCCAATCACTCAGTTTGGTGAGATCTTCTTGGAGTCCCTCACAGTCTGCTTCTGTCTTGACTATCCTAAACAGTTTGGTATCATCCGCAAACTTTACCACCTCACTGCTTCCCCCTTTCTCCAGATCATTTATGATCTCCAGATGCTCAGTTCAGGTTATTGGATGCTCAGTTCAGCTACTGAGTCTGGAGTAAAAATTCACCTTCGACGCCCAAAAAGCGTTCGTTGTATTGGCCCCAGCTGCTGAGCAACACCTCGGAGCCACAGGGGCTGAGCAGTCCCCTGTGCACCCTCCCCCCCAGTTCCTCCCCTTCCCCGCACTCTTGGGAGCTGGAGGAGGGAAGGGCCCAGCCTACAGCACGAGGCTCGACCCTGCTCCGTTCCAAGGGATGGCCCAGTGAAGGAATCTTCGGGAAAAGTGCAACGATGTCAGGCCTGGGCAAAAGCCCTGACGATGAGACATACAGAGCTTGGTCACTAGTTTATTGAGAAGCTGAAGCGGTGCCTTTACGGCAGTGCACAAGGACCTTCTGGGGAGAAATTAGTGGGGCTTAAAAGGCTCTTTAATCCAATGGAGACCGGGCTGGGTGGGAGGTGAAAGCCGGACAAATCAGAGTGAAGGCGCAGGGTAACGGGCTGTGACTGGCCACTGGAATCAACTCCCAAGGGAATGGGAGATTCGCCATTTCTGGAAGATCAGATCCCGGCTGTGACGCGGGAAAGACTCTTCGGCCGAGCGCCTGCTTTGGCTCAATCCAGGGCTCCCTGTGCACCAGTCTAGCCTGCGTGATACGGAAACCCAAACTAAATCTAAAGGCCCTTCCTGGCCGAGAACGAGTGCAAATGGATTTGCGCACAATTACATATTCCTCCCCCTGAGCGGGAGGCTTTAAAAATCCCCCCTCGCTTGGTCTTCGTGGCCAATCCCCCGGGAGACGATTCCGCCAGCTCCTCCGGGTTAGGTGAGAGTAGCAAGCTCCAGCCACTGAAAGGCAGAAACAAGGGAGCCGGTCGGCAGGCGCGTCGCGTGTGGAGACGTGCCCCAAGCCCACCCCCTTTGGGAGCTGCTGTAGGAAGGCGGCTGCAGGGGCCAGAGGAAAGAAGCCGGGGCGGGGCGTTGTGTTATACTCGGGTGGGTCAGGAGGCCCCGCGGTGGAGGCTGGGTGATGTGTTGTGGTGCGCTCATCCTTTGCCACTGGAGTGATGGCGGCAGGGTTTGCCCGAGACACCCTCAAGCCTGGGAGGGCGACTTGCTGATGGAGAGCCCCAGCCAGCCGGTGGGGGGAGGCCTGGGGTGGAATTACCAGGAGAGGGGGCTGAGGGGCGCCGGTGGGGGGGTGGAGGCAGGCGGCTACTAGGAGGGTTGGGCTGCACGGGCCCCAGGGGATCAGCACCGTTGTGGAGAAGGGGTCTGGAAAGTTGGAGCCTGGAGCGGGGTGAGAAGGGGGGGGGGGCTGTGGCTTGGGATTGTGGGTGGACTTGGGCACAAGGGAGTCTCTGAACTGGGCTGGTGGGTGGAGGCCGCTGGGCGAGGGCTGAGGTGCAGCAGGAGAGCTGCTGGCGAGCCAGGTGGGGCTGGGTGCTTTGCACAGCTGCGAGAAGTTTGTCTGCACTTTGCCTGCCTCGCGGCAGCCCTTCCTTCTCCCACGGCTCAGCTGGGGCTGCTCACGCCTTCCCCTGCGGGACGAGGCCAGGGCTGGTGGGAGTCTGCAGCCCCTGCCTCTCACCTCCTTCTGCGTCAGGCTGATGGTCCCCGCGCCAGTTTTGTCGTACGCTTGGCACTGCCCTGCCAGCAAACAGAACGTGAGGCCCGCAGGCAGCTGTTGCCCCTGCAACGCTCCCACCCCAGTGCGTGCGCACCCTCGGCTGCTCCTCTGGCCCGCGATGGGCGCACTGGGGTACCGCTGTGCTGCTGGGGTGTGGCAGCGCCGGGCACGGGGCCCAGCGGCTGCACAGGGAGCCCGGCCGGGCACGCAGGACTTCAGCCCTTGGGTCCCCAAGTGCACCACTCATGCGCCGGTGTTAGATCCCACCAGCTCAGCGGGCCCAGAGTTCGGAGCCCTTGGGCCAGGCTCGGCACAGGCTGCTTGTGAGCCCTGGGACTGGCTTTACCCACTGGGAGCTAAAGCCGGGCTGGGGCTGTAACCTCCTGCCTGGCTCTTGCTGCAAGACACACCCCCGCTTCAGGGGGACAGTGCTCCCTTGGGACTCGCCTGCATCAGACTCAACCCTCCGTCCCATGCTGGGAGCCCCCTGTACAACCCTCCCTTCTCCGTCTCGCCTGTCCCTGCCAGCGCCCTGCAGCGAGGGCTCTATGCCCGGCTGTGTGCGGAGGCGGGCGGGGCCGGGTGGGGCGCAGAGGGCTGGGGACGGTGCTGACACAGGGCATGCTGGGCATAGCACGTGCCCACAGCAGTGGGGCTAGAGCAGGGTTTCCCAACCTATGGGTCGGGACCCACATATGGGTTGCCATTACATTTCGAAAGGGTTGCCAGGTGTCTCCCCAGGTGGCTCTGCCCCCCCACCTCCCCCTGTTGTGGAATTGCCCTGGGTCCTCAAGTCTTCCTGCATTGTCGAAATGGGTCCCCATCTGGAAAAGGCTGGGAACCGCTGGGCTAGAGGCGCGGGGCTGCCCAGCCGCTGCGGCCCCTCCGCTAGCCTAAGGGAGCCGGTGCTTACGGAAGACGCCTTCCAGCTGCACCATGCAGGACAGGAAGCTGTCGAAGTCGATCTGCAGGTGGCGGTCCCGGAACTGGCTGGTGATGGCCTCCCGCAACTGGTGATTCAAGTGGAAACCTGCGAGCCAAGCGGTGAAAAGGAGAATTCCAGCCCGAGAGCCGCACCATCTCGGGCAGCTGCTGTGGCTCGTAGCCGGGCTCTTGGTGTCATCTCCCATTGCCCAAAGCAGAGGCTTTGTCTGTGGGCCTGGAGGGCTGTACAGCCTAGTGGTTACAGCACAAGCTGGGGGACCCCAGAGCCTTTGCAAGTTGCTGAATGTCAGAGTGGCAAGAGACTCCCAATTGAATTGCCCCCGTTGGCTTTGAGGGGCAGGGGACCCTCGCACCCAGGGCCTGGCATGGCCGCTCCCCAGGGCTGTATCGCGCCCCGAGAGCTTTGGCCCATGGGTGGGGCCGTGGCACAACCCGGATCAGGGCCTGGTCAGTGCTTAAGGGGGGGCGGGTTCTACCCTCCCCCAGCTCTGAGTGGGCTCCACTGAGGGCTCCCCCATCCCGCTCTGGCCAGCTGCTGCCCCTGCTTTGCGCCCCCCCCCCGCCCCTTCTCTGCCACTGAGGTGGCTCCTTGCAGGCTGCCCCCTCTGGAGGGTGCAGCCAGGTGCCCCGCCTTCCCCCCTCCCCCCCCGTGTCTTGGCAGCTCTGCCCCCCGCTCACCCGCGAGGTCCAGCGCCAGCTGCATTTCATGGACGTTCATCGTGCCGGACCGGTCCATGTCGTACAACCGGAAGATGTCCTGTCAGCAGGGGCAGGCCTGAGCATGGGGGCCTCAGCCCCCCTCCCTTCCCCTGCCCTGAGGCAGGGGTCAGCCCCCAGGTGGCGCCAGTTCGGCCGGCCCCCCAGGCCACTCAGGCTCGGAGATGCGGGACCGGGCGCGGTCATCTGGCTGGAGGGCGGAGGCAGCAGCCCGGGGCCTGTTCGGTGGCCCCTGCGGGTTCATTCCTGCTTGAAGAACGGGGTGGAAGGGCCCCGAGGTCCTGGACAGAGCATGGGGGAATGCTGACCCGCCCCGCCCGCCCCAGCTATGGGCGCTGCGTGTTCCTCGGGCGCGTGGCCCATCTCCCAGCCGCTGGGCCCCCTGGGGCAGGGGTTCCGAGGCACAGTCCCTTCTGATCGTTCCCAGCCATGGGTGGAATATTTTTTCTGTGCACGGCAGCATAGGGATGTGCACCACCGCCAGAAACACAAACCTAAGTGGGGGTGCTCTGCTAATCCTCTGGGCGGCCCTGGGATCTCTGCCTCAGCGCACGCTGCCCCCGGCGTCCCGAGGGCCTGCTCACCTCCCACTCCTGAATTTTGCTGCACAGGTGCCTGAACTCCGTCAGCCTCAGTTTCCCCGTCTTGTCATGCTGGTGCCGCTCAGTGAAGGGAAAAAGCCAGGCGGAGACGCGCGTCTCTCCTCTCCGTGCTCCCGCCGGGCGTCTGTGGCCACTGCGCCCGGGAGTGTCTCCCTGGCGAGGCGGACGCAGCTCTGGGCCCCGGCCGCCGCTGTGACTGGGGGCTGCCCACCCTCCGCTGTCCAGGCAGGCGTGAGGCTGGCACGGGCTGCCCCTAGCTTGGGACGTGCCCAGAGTTTGTGGGAACCCAGGAGGAGCCAGGGCCAGCGCCCATCACTCACTGGGTCTGGCCTCTGGAGGGTGCCGGATTCAAACCCCCCTCACCCGCCTGGGAGGAGCTGTGTGAGCTCTCGGCTGGGCCCTTCGTCGTACGAGATCTGCCCCTGCCTTATCCATGCCCACAGCTCCCCCGCCGAGGCCCGGGCGCCCAGCGCACCCCCCAGCGAAGGTCGCACTTGCCCAAGTCCCGCTGGCCCCAGGCGCCCATCTCCGGCAGTAGGCAGCCCCCGGAGAGTCACTGCCCTGTGCCAGGTCACGGCCGCACGGCCAGCTGGAGCAGCGGGATCCGGGACAGCCGAGGGGCCGGGCCAGGCCCGGTGGGGAGATCTCCCGGCCCCAGGCCGGCTTTGCCCGGCTCTGCTTCCCCAAAGGATACGTCCAAGTGCTGCAGGATCTTCCGGGAGAGCTCCGGCCCGAAGCAGTCCGACCGCAGGTGGCTCCCTGCCAGGGCCGCCAGGTGGGTTAGAAGCCAGCTTAGCGCAGGCCCGGAGGGGAGCAGGGGGCCAGTGCTCCCCATGGGGCGGCGGTGTCTGGCTTCCACAAGAGCAAGGGCGAGGACTCTCACGGGGGGGCTGGGCCTGGGGGTCGGCAGGGTCAGGACTCCTGGAGTCTCTTCCTGCCTCTGCCACTGACTGCCTGTGCGGCCTTGGGCAGGTCACTTCCCCACTCCTGTGCCTCAGTTTCCCCATCTCTAGCTGCGCTGCCTACTGCGGGCGGGGGAACAGCCAGGTCCAGTTTGAACGGTGTCAAACGCTGGCTGGCACCAGACCGTTCCCCACCGTGAGCAAGAGGCCACCTGGGGAGGACCAACTGTCCGCCCTCCAGGCTGAGTCCACCGGAGGGAGTTGGCAGAGTCCAGGGCATTTGGGGGTTAAAGCTCCTCTCTGGGGTGGCGGAGCCAGGGCGCGTGGAGCCGGCTGGGGAGGGCAGAGCCGATCTCGGTGGGGCTCGGGCCGGGGTACTCACGTGTGGCCACGAACACGTTCAGGACATCCTGCAGCCTGGCCACGTCCATCTGCTTGTCCTGCCAACCAAGGTACCAGCCTCAGTTCCCTGCATCAGCCTGGGCAAGCCCCTTTGCCGCCCCGTGCCTCAGTTTCCCCAGTCCACCAGGGAGAATGGTTCTTCCCTACGTCGCGGTGGGGTGGGGAGCGGGGGGATGAGAGTGTGGAGCTGCCAGGCTGGGTCAGACCAGAGCCCCAGGGGCCGGTCTCTGCAAGTGGCCTCTCCCGGGGCTGGAACAGGCCAGTTATTGAATGATCTGCTTCCGGCGGGCAGGGGTCAGGGGCTACCCCGAGCACAGGGTTGTGTCTGCCCATCACGGCTCACAGCCAGTAGCAGGTCTGCCCGTCACGGACACGCCCGGCCTTCACCTGTCCCCCAGCAGTGAGTTCCACAGGTCCCTGGGGGCGTGGCCTGGAAAAGTTCTTCCTGGCTCCTGCCTCCCAAGCTCAGCGAAGCCCCCTGGTTTGTGTCTCAAGGGGCTCGAGCCTCCCCGAGTCGCTGCTTCAGCACGCTAGTGCGGTCAGAGCCCCCCCAGTTTTCCCTCGCCTGAGCCGCGTCCCCCCCCCCAGCCTGCGTGAGCGGCCCGGGGGCTACCGGGCACATGACCAGCCTGGGTCCCCCAGGACCCAGCTACGAGGCGGGGCCGGAGTATCGCCGAGGTCAGCACTTAGCCCCAAGAGCAAATCCAAACCAGCCGGAGCCCAGACCCCCCAGCCAGGGTCCCCCGCTCACCGGGCCCGCCAGCTTCAGGAAGGCTCGCTCCAGCTCCTGCTCATCCCGGATCGGCTGGGGAGAGAGAGGCTGGCTCAGGCCTTTGGCCCCCCCAAGCGTCACCCGGGGAGAAGCCCGAGGGGCTGGTGCTGGGGGCCGCAGGCGGGGCTCCGGGGGGGGGAAGTCGAGCCCCCGGTTTTCCACGTTGACGTGGCTCCTTCCCGGGGCTGGTGTTCTCCTTCCCGTTTCTAACCCACCCCGGTTTGTGCCCCGGCCCCGCACGGCTTCTCACGGCGTGGGGCCTGGACTGGTCCCCTCTCACAGCGGCCTGGGCCCCTGGCGCAGGCTCCGTCCCGTCTGTGGCTCACGTTCGTCCCCCCCGGGCGCCCCCCTCCTGCCCTCAGAACAGGGCGCGGTAGCCAGAGGTGCAGGGTCCGGGGCAGGACAGGCTGGAGGCACAGGGCTGGGGTGGGGGGACAGGTGGGAGGAAGGTGTTGGGGGTGGGGCGAAGGGGGCACAGGATGGGGGTGCATGGGCTGAGGGGCCCATGGGTGCCAGGGCAAACAGGGGGTGCTGGGCCCCCAGGAGGCAGGGCACCAGCACACGAGTTCACCCAGGGTGCTCTGTTCCCTACGGCCGGCCCTGCCTGGGCCCACGTGGGTGGGGGGACCCTGCCGGGGGGGTGCTGCCAGGCGGGGGGGTCCCAGCAGGTGGGCGCGTGTTGGGGGCATTGCTGGTACCTGGGGGGGTCTCAGGTCTGCTCTGATTTCATCATCCAGTTCCCTGGAAGACACAAGAGCATCACAGCGGAGCGTGGCTGGCGGGGCCCTAAGCGGGGTCCCGAGCCCTTCCCCCACCCTGGGTAGGGGCTTCCTTTGCCCCTTTCTCCCCCGGCCTGGCCCCCCCGTGAAGCTCGAGTGCGATGCTGACCCCCGCCTCGCCAATCGGGGCAAGTTCCAGCACGTGCTTAAAATGCGTCGCTGAATCGGGGCCCGAATGGGCACCCGCAGCTGCCCTGGCTGGGCAGAGGGCGCCCCTCCCCCGGCCCCAGATCTGGTGCCCAGCACCAGCGTAGGGAGACCCCGGCAGGGCCCGTGCCTCTGGGGAGCTGGGTAAACTGAGGCACACAGCAGGGCCCTGATGTGCCCCCGGCCACACAGGCAGACAGTGGAAGACTTGGGGAAAGAATCTGGGTCTCCTGAATCCCAGCCCCGCCCCCCATGCTCTCACCACTAGGGAATACTCCCTTGGAGAGCCAGGAAGAGAACCCAGGAGTCCTGCCCCGTAGCCCCCACTCCCGTCCCAGAGCTGGGACTGGAAGCCCCGTTTCCGCTATCCGTGCCCCGCAGTCCTGCCTCCCAGCCCCCTGCTCTAACCCCCAGGCAGCGCTGTCCCTGGGCGCCCCCGGGGCCGGGACTCACAGGGACTCGTGGGCCTGCTCGGTGAGGATGCGCAGGGTGAAGTCGCCCTCCTGCATGGGGCGGCCGGTGCTGGGGATGACGAGATAACTCCCCGGCGGCAGGCAGCGGCGGGTGGCGACGTCCCGCATGGGCAGGTGCGAGGTCTGGCACACGGGGCGGAGTTTCGGGAGCCAGGCCTTCCTCTGGGACGCGCTCGCCAGCGCCAGGTACTGCGGGGAGAGGGGCCCCGGCACGTCAGGGGCCTGGCCGGTGACCCGGGATCTGGCCCCCTCGGCCCCCAAGGGACAGCACCGATTTATCCCCCTGGGAGGGGCTCGGGCCGGCTCTCCCTGCGGGTCCCAACGGGGCTGGGGCCACCTCAAATCACGCCTGGGCGCCAGCTAGTTACCTCCTCGGGCACCTGCAAAAGAGCAACGGGGAGGTGAGCGAGGGAAGGAGCCGGAGACACCCCCCTCCCGCCCCCAAGGCGTCACACCCGAGAGGGGAGCTCGGAGCGGGCTGCTCCCCGTGTGACGGCGGGGAGCAGGGTCCCCCAACCCCTAGGCCCTGGCCCCCGGCCGCTCCCGGCGCCGGACCAGCCTGTGCAGCCTTGGGGGGGAAGGTGGGAGGCGGACGCGGCTCAGCTCTGCCCCGGCTGGCGACCCTCCCTCTGTGTGCTCAGCGCAGCGACTGCCCCCGCGCAGCGCCCTGGCCCTGGCTGCAGGACACTTGCCCCCCGCCCTCGGGCCCGGGCAGGCCAGGGACCCGCTGGCGTCCCCAGGGGCTCGCTGACACGGGGTGTGGGCCACTGAGCCAGGGGGGCCCCAGCCTCACCTCCAGGATCTCGAAGCCGATGGGCAGAAAGTCCTTCCCCTGCGTCCGGCCGCGGCGCCGGTCCCTCTGCGCCAGCGAGACCAGCAGGGTGCAGCTGCCGGGCCCCTCCGGCGCCCGCAGGCGGACGTGGTACTGGGGGTTCATCCAGAAGCCGTCTGCAGGCGAGGCCGGGCCTGTCTCAGCGTCCACAGGCCGGCCCCCCCCAGGGACCTCGGTGCTGGGGGGCCAAAGAACCCCCCACCCTGTGGCTGCAGCAGCCCCCCCCACCCTGCTCCGCCAGCCCCTCGGAGGGGCTGGAAACGGCCCCGTCACTGATCCACCCACCCCCGGCTCTCCCTGCTCAGGTCCTGCAGGGGCTCCCTGCGCCTGCCCCCTTCCGCTCTGCCCGGTGCCCCTTTCTCCGTGCCCCTGCCCCAGCCCTGCCCCTAACCCTGTCGGTGCCCCACTCCTGCCCCACAGTCCCTGACCCCAGCCCTGCCCCTCTCTCCGTCCCCAGTCCTGCCCCCTTTCTCTGTCCCCAGCCCCTGCCAGCCCAGCCCTGCCCCTCCCGCTCTGCCTGGTGCCCCTCTCTCCGTCCCCAGCCCCTGCCCCACAGCCCTGCTCCGCCCCACTCCCACCCCGCAGCCCCTGCCCCCTCAGCCCTGCCAGTGCCCTCTCTCCAGCCCCTGCCCCCACTCCCGCCCCCAGCCCTGCTCCACCCCCCATTCCCACCCCACAGCCCCTGTGATTCAATGGACTCCATCTCTGGGGGCTTCTCGGGGGGCCAGGCTGTTACCCCAGAGGCCGGAGCTCCTGCTCCCGCCAGCCGTGTGGCCAATGCGCCAGCGCCCCTGGAAGCAGGCCGCCATCCAGCCCCGGCCCGGCTCCGTGCCCGGCAGGCTGCAGATCTCCAGGGCGTCGAAGCAGCGCAGGAAATCGTCCATCTGCATCCTGCAGGGAGAGACCCACAGCCCAGCCCTGCTCAGGGAGCCCGATCCCTGGACGCCACTGGGGCCGTGCCCACGGATGCACCCGCCGGGCCCCAGCCGCTCCCCCGCACTGAGACCCTGGGGGCCCGGCTGCCGCCTCGCTGGCCAATAGCCCAGGCCAGAAAGGGCGTCCCGGCACCCAGAACCCAGTCCGGGAACTGCCACCGGCCTGCTGGGTGAAGCCGGGCCAGGCGCAGCCCCGCCCCGTCCCTCAGTTTCCCCTCCCCACCTTTGTCTACTGTAACTTCTCTGCAGCAGCGACCTCGGCCGGGGTCTGGGGGGCGCCCGGCCCGACGGGCCCTGATCTCGGCCGGGGTCTGGGGGGCGCCCGGCCCGACGGGCCCTGATCTCTGGTATCAGCTGCCCAGTCGCAATTATAATCCCTGGAGCCAGGTCTCTTACCAGAATTCCCCGTCTTCCTTTCTCACGTGCAGGGTCTCCCGGAGCTGGGGCTGCAGCCCTGCCCACAGCGGGGAGCTGAGCAGAGGGGAGATGGGTGCGGGTATTAGATGGGCAGCCCCCGACTCCGTCCCTTAGCCCTGGCAGCTGAGGCTGGTGCCGTGAGCCGCTCCAGGCAGGCTGCGGGGGCAGAGTCCGTGCTCTGCCATAATCTCCCTGTGCGGAGCCAGCTCTTGGGGACGGAGCCGGGCCCGCCTGAGACCCTCGAAAGAGGCTCCCCGGTGCGCCGCGCGGGACTCCCTGCTGCAGGACTGGCCCGGCCCGTGTCAGTAAAGGCGCCACCGCCCTGATTTCCCCCTCAAGGGAAACTGACCCCCCCTCCCCAGCTCCCTTGGCGCCGCGGCTGCTCCTGGAGGCGGGGGGCGAGCCGGGCGCCCACTATAACGGAGTTGGGGGTGAGCGTGGGCTGCGGAGGCAGGGGGGCCGTGACCCCGGGTCCCGGGGTACGCGCTGCTCGCCCCGAGCCGCCGCAGCCTGGGAGCGCAGCATGGGGGCGCCCTCGGCCGGGCCCCTGAAAACGGCCCCGTCCCGCACTCACTCGTCGCTCCAGCGGCCCGTCCATTCCTTCTCGCCCCAGGGGTTCCTCAGCCGCAGCAGCTTCAGCCTCTGGCCGACGCCCTCCAGCTGTGCAAAGACACCAGGGTGGGGGGCGGGGGGGATTGTGTTGCGGGTCGGGGCCCGGCCGTGGCTTATTGGTTCCTGGTGCCCTGCCTGCCGCTACCCGGCGACTCCTGGCCTATCCTTGGCCTGGTCTGTGTTTGTACAGCGCTGGGGGGGGGCGGGTCTGTGGCAAGCCCCCAGGTGCCCCAGGGACAATGGGGTCCAGGGAAACCACTGCCTCAGTGGGCCTCAGTTTCCCCATTGCTGCAAAGGGAATAATGCCCCTTTCCTGGGCTGTTTACATCCCCGATGGGAGCAGAGGGACCCAATCGGCACTAAAATCCTTTGGGGGGGGCGTTGAGCCCTGACAGCCTGTCGCTGGAGGCGGGATGCCCCTGCAGGCGGGAGTTGGAGTGTGAACCCCCCCCCAGCAGCTCCTGTCTTGTGGGCTGGCCCCCCCCCCCAGGCCGCTGGCTCTCGCCTGGCACCACGGGACCCCCCATCTGCGTGCGGGCGAGACGCTCCCCTGGCATCTGCGCCCTGGGCCGGAGCACAAACTGGCGGGGCTGGGACAGCGACTGGCCGGCCCCTGGGTTCAGACGCTCGCCCCGAAGGGCAGGGAGTGTCCGGTGGGGGGGGCCCTGATCTCACTCGGCCCTTTGGGGGCTCCCGGCTGCCCCGCACAGCGCGAACTCACCGTGTGCACACCCGTGATGGAGTAGGCGTGGCCCCTCACCAGCCCCTCCGGCGTCCTGCCCTCCATGTCCTCCGGCCTGCTGATCTGGGGGGAAACGTCAGGCAGCCCCTTGTCACCTCCGCTGCCAGGCCCTGGGGCGCAGAACCACAAACCAGGGCTGACCCCGATCTCAGACAGGTCTGGGCGGCGCCCGGCCTATGGGCCCTGATCTCGACCGAGGTCTGGGGGCGCCCGGCCCGACAGGCCCTGATCACGGTTCAAGTCCTGCTGCTGCCGCTGTGCCCTTGACCCCCTCACCGCGAGGGGGGCTCCCGGCCCGGCTCACCTGGATGTGGGTGCCCATCAGAGCCCCCTGGCGCAGGGCCGCCTGGATGATCTCGAAGAGCTGCGGGTTGGGCAGCTTCAGCGGGATGCTCTCCCCAACCCCGCCGGTGAAATCCACGAAGGCCTCATTCATGTACCCGCCGCTCATGGCCTCGTAAGAGCCGCTGAGCCTGGAACGGGGGCCGGGGAGGAAGGGTGAGAACGTGGCCTGGGAGGCAGGGCACCCCCCGTTCTGTGGCCGGGGGGGTGAGGAGAGAGGGAGTTAGAGCCCAGGCTGCCTGAGACTTTGGAGGCCTGGGTCCAATTCCTAAGCTGGGTGGCTTTGGAAAGGCCCCCTGCCTCGGTTTCCCCAACTCTCATCTGGGAGAATGGCCCTTTCCTCAGCTCTCTGGCCAGCCCACAAGCTGCCCCATGGCAGGCTCTGGGCATGGCCTCCCAGCTGGGGGCAGGGACCAGCCCACTCACTTGGCATAGGCTTTCTCCAGCAGCGCCATCCAGAACTCGTTGCGCTGGCGGGAGCGCACGAAGACCAGCTCTCCGCTCCTCACCGGCAGCCGGTCGTCCACCACCACGTCCACCCACTGCCCGTACTGCCAGAACTGGGGGGAGAAGCCATGAGCGCCGGGCCCTGCGATCCGGGGCCAGCGTCGTGCCAAAGCTGCGCCGAACTCGGGTTTTCTGCGGGCCGCTCCCAGCCTCTGGGCGGCATCGCAAATCCCGGAATAGCGTAAAGGGCTTGCGGCCATCGGGCGCCCGGAGCCCACAGGCTCATGCGCTTGGCTCCGGGACGCCAGCCTGGGGCGTCTCAGTGCCCAGGCCGTGGGCCGGTGCAGTCTGGGCTCTGCAAGGAAGGCAGCCCCAAAGTCCACTCACTTGTAGGCGTTCAGTCACCTCGTGGTCCTATTCACCTCTATATGGCCCAAGCCCTCTGGCTGGACTACATCTCCCATCATGCCCCATGGCCAGGGAAGCTGTTGTGATGCATCCTGGGAGATGTAGTCCAGCCCTGGGAGCCCTGCCCATGCAGGAGACCAGGCACATGAGACACCTCCCCCCAAGAACTACAATTCCCATGAGGCACCACAGTGGCAATTAAAAAAAAAATCGAACTATTGCCGGGCTTTGGGCACTTGGTGGGACCCATCCGGCCGTCCGCCACCCAGGCGCCGCCCCCTCTGCTTGGAGAGGGGCCCCATGGGAGTGCAGGAGTAACTTGGGGCCAAACTGTGGGTGCGTCGCACCCCTTCCCGCAGGCCCGGGCAGTCTGCCTGCCTTGTCCTGGGGCCCTGCAATGCGCCAGCCCTGGATCCACGGCGCAGCCACCACCCTGAAACTGCCCTCGTCCCCTTCCCCGCCAGGGCAGCATCCTCCCCCGGCCCCCGCCTGGCCCCGGGCGCTGCGCTACCCACCTGGAAGTGGAAGATGCCAGCGTAGTCCCCCGGGGCAAAGCTCTGCCCGCCGGGCACCACCCACTGCAGGAGCCGTGGGTAGAGGGTGAGGGAGGCGGCCGCGGCCAGGAACCAGCAGTCGCCTGTGGCAGGAGGGGGCGGTTTTACAGTCCTGTGGCCACGGATCATTTGGTGCGAACGGCATCGGCTAAACCTGTCGCGCTGCCTCGGAGACAGAGTCACCCTCCTGCTTCCGGGCGCCTGTACCGGCCTGCCCCCTCCGACCGTCCCCTCCCCCCCCCCGGCCATCCCCTTCCTCTCCTCCTCGCCAGGGGCATCCAGGCAACCTAGGAACCTGGCTTGCGGCAGGAGGGGCAGGGGGGCAGGAGACGGGCAGCCGCTTACCCAGCTGGCCCTGCTCCACGTCCGTCCGGCTCATGCCCTCCTGGATGAACGTTGGGGACTGGCAGATTTCCTGCGCGAGAGAACAAAGCAGGGAGCGTCCCAGCTGGAGGAGAGGCCGGCGCGGGAATTATACAGCCGGAGGGGTGAGGGTCTTTTCTGACACCGCCCTGGCAGGCGTCACCAGGCGGCACTGTTGCGGCTGAGCCCTGAGTGTGCGGGCCGGGTGTGCAGACCTGCGGGGCAGCTGTGAGTTGGGGGTACACAAGGGTTTTGTGCGGAGGCAGCTTGGGCAGAAAGGGAGCTGGGGGGGAGGGTGGGCAGCAAGGTTGCTCTCTGCCTTTCACGCGGCGGAGCGTCAGTTCCGGGGCATTGGTGCGGCTCTGAGATCCTCGGGAGAAGATTGGGCCCTGCGTGCTGGTTGACCCTCTCACAGGAAGACTGGGGCATGGATGTACATAAACAAGTACCAGCCGGAAGAGACCCACCTCCGCATCAGTGATTTCTCTCCCAGTGGGAAGCTGAACTGCTGGGCTCCAAACACCCGCTGCTGCTCAGTATGGTCAGCATTGGTGGCAGCAGTGGGATACACCAGGAATACTGAGCGTTCTCACATGACAGCTCCCTGTCCCTAACATTCTGACCGTCCCACATTGCCAGAGCCCCTTGCGTGGCCCCCGAGCCCTGGTTTGGACTCAGGTTGGCGCCGGGTCCCTTTGCCAATGAGGCTGGAGCTCTGTGTTCAGCCCTTGCCCTGGGACACACCCTGTTGCAGGGAGAACCAGCAGTAACCTCTGCCCGACTCCCATCTCTCCGGAGTGAAACATTAATCCATGGCCACCTGCGCGGTGCTAAAGTGACCTGCCGCAACAGGGAGGAGCCTCCTCACCGAGAGGAGCCTCCAGGCCCGAGATCGAGTGGCCAGCTCACTGAGCAACTTCCCCCTTGGGTGTGCGGGGACAATGTCCATCCCTGGCCTACACAGGCCGTCCCCCCGACCAAGCCTGCGCCGGAGGAAACTCTGGGGTCATGCATTGCACCAGGCCTGAGAGCAGGGCCGCTTTGTGCTTCCCCCAGCGCCCGTGAGAGCCAGGCAGTACCTGCCGTGGGAAACAGCCGGCCCCATCGACAAGGGAGGAGCAGCATCCATGCAATTCAGCTGGGGAAACTGAGGCCCAGAGAGACGCAGTAACTGCCCAAGGTCACAGGGCCCTGATCTCGGCCGGGGTCTGGGCGGCGCCCGCCCACGGGCCCTGATCTCGGCCGGGGTCTGGGCGGTGCCCGGCCCGACGGGCCCTGATCTCGGCCGGGTCTGGGGGGCGCCCGGCCCGACGGGCCCTGATCTCGGCCGGGGTCTGGGCAGCGCCCGGCCTGACGGGCCCTGATCTCGGCCGGGGTCTGGGCGGTGCCCGGCCCGACGGGCCCTGATCTCGGCCGGGGTCTGGGGCGCCCGGCCCGACGGGCCCTGATCTCGGCCGGGGTCTGGGACGCCCAGCCCGACGGGCCCTGATCTCGGCCGGGGTCTGAGGGGCGCCCACGGGACTTTGATCTCAGCTGGGGACTCCAAGTGCCAGCGGCAGGGGGTCCCCGAGCCCGGTCAGCCGCGGTGCCTGGGACCTACCTGCGGACGCTTCCACTGCAGCCCGCGGGTGCCCTCCGCCCAGGGCCCGAGCTGCAGGTAGCCCAGGGAGCTGGGCACGGCGTCGAAGAGCGGGTCGGTGAAGAGGCGTCGCTGCTGCAGGCACTGCTGCTTCAGCGCCTGGTACTCCTGCTCCCAGGCCGGGAGGACCCGGGCAGGCTCTGGGCTGGGGTCACGGAGGAGACGGACGGTGATGCCGGGGGGAGCCATTCTGAGCCGTGCGAGCCCCGCGCGACACCAGGCACCTGTGCACCTGAGTGTGACCCGGGCGTGTGCTTGTGCAAGCTGCAGGCGGGCGCTTATCAGCCTCTCTCAACTGCCGCATCCTGCTCCTGCCAGCGGGATGGCACGGCCGCTGTTAACCCTTCATGGGCCAGGGACGCCTGGGCCTCCAGCAGACTGGTTGGGGACTGAGCGAGGCAGAGCAGGGGAAGGCAGGACTCCTGGGTCCCATAGACACGTCTCCTCCCTGGACCCTACTTTCCCCAAGGGCAAGAGAGCTGGCGTGTTTGGAGCTGGTCCCCTCCCCACGCTCCCACTGACATCGACCCCACCCCTAGCCAGAGCCAGGGAGAGAACCCAGGTGACCCAGCGCCCAGCCTCTGCTCCAACCACTAGACCACACTGCTCGAGCAGGAAATAGAACTGCCTCGCCACCCCCAACCTGGTAATCTCCTTCCCCGCACAGACCCAGGCGCAGAACCCGGGTGTCCCGGCCCCCCAGTCCCCACCCCCTCCAGAGCCCACTGAAGTAAGTGAAAAGGCCCCACCGGTCTGTGCACTTTGGCCCGGGCCGGCAAAGGGTTAATTCCGTCCCCGGGCCAGGCGGGCGCTGCCTTTGCTACTGTGCGCTGTAAAACCAAGTGTCGGGACGGCCGCCCTGGGCCTGCTACCGGTCCCACGCAGCCCTGCCCTGGCGGGTCGGAGCCCGGCACCCCTGGGCCCGGCGGGTCAGAGCCCGGCACCTCCAGGCCTGTGTGACGTGGTGGGGCTGTCTGCTCTGTAACCCGGGGTTCCCCTGTGCTGTGCTGTGTGATTCCCACTGACTCCCCCACATGTGGATTGGCCCAGACACCTAGGCCCAGCCTGGGCAGATAACAAGGCTCTTCCCAGGGGGAGACAAAGGAAGGGATGCGGAGACTAACACCTGGCTGGGGGGCAGGGCCTGGGAGCTGGGCAGTCAGAGAATGGGGAAGCATGGAGGAAGGAGGCTAACCAGTGTAGGGGGGCTCAGGGGTCTGTAACCCCTTCCCCCCAAGGGAACTAGGGCTGTCGGCCTATCCTCATATGCCTGCATCGGTCCTACACTGGACTGGATCTCGGCGCAGCAATAAACCCGCTCTGTCCTACTGGCCGGCAGAGTCACACCTGGCTGTGGACGGGGATGCAGGGTTGGGGGTTCCTGATGCGCCGTCACAGCCCGGCGGGTCAGATCCCGGCCTCGCTGGGCCCGGCGGGGCAGATCCCGGCCCCCCTGGGCCCGGCAGGTCAGATCCCGGCCCCCCTCGGCCCGGCGGGGCAGATCCCGGCCCCCCTCGGCCCGGCGGGCAGAGCTCCGGCCCCCCTGTGCCCGGCAGGTCAGATCCCGGCCCCCCTGGGCCCGGCGGGGCAGATCCCAGCCCCCCTGGGCCCGGCGGGGCAGATCTCGGCCCCCCTGGGCCCAGCAGGTCAGATCCCGGCCCCCCTCGGCCCGGCGGGGCAGATCCCGGCCCCCCTGGGCCCGGCGGGGCAGAGCTCCGGCCCCCCTGTGCCCGGCAGGTCAGATCCCAGCCCCCCTGGGCCCGGCGGGGCAGATCCCGGCCCCCCTGGGCCCGGCGGGTCAGAGCTCCGGCCCTGCCTTCATGCCCCGTGTCGTGCTGGGGAGCCCTGGCTGGGCAGGGGGGGTGACATTTTGGGGCTTTCTCCGCAGCCCCGCGGGTGGAGTCCTCCCACGCCCCTGCCTCCGGGAGCGGGGGCGCTGCGGCGTCTCCTGCGCCTCACTGGACCAGCCTGAGCGCTGGGCCCAGGCCCCGGAGATTTGCAGGCGCTTGGCCCCGGCGGGAGGGGGGGCTGGTGTCCCGCACGGTGACCCGCCCAGAGCATCCTGTCCGACTGGCAGGTTTGTTTCCCTGGCGCTGCACATGCTCCAGTCCCCCGCTGGGGGGCACCACAGCCTGCCCGTCCGGCCCACACCCGGCCTGCGCTGGGCGAGCCATCCCCTGCAATGTGTTCTCAAGTTCCCCCCGGCCCCAGCTAATGTATGTTAATATATTCCACTGTCTGCCTTGTGTCATCTGGCAACTCCTTTTCCCTCGGCAGCGCCCAGCCCAGCCGCTCCTCAGATGTTCTGCGGATCTTCTGCAAGTTCGCTGAAGGAATTTTCCTCCTTTCAAAAACAGAATCCTTGTGTTGGCCGGAGCAGGAATTTCCCCCCGGAAAGCCACCACCGCAGCTCTGACCCCAGCTAGCGCCGGGTGCTGGGCTCCTCCCTCCTTGCAACTTTTTTGGGGGGAAACGGGGCAGCGAAAAGCCCGTCCCCGACGGCAGCGAAGCGGCCCCCGCCCTGCGCCACACCTCTCTGAGCCTGGGCTGGCAGCGACTCCGCTTGGTTGATTTCACTCGAGCTGCAAAGGCAACGCCGCTTCCCAAATCCGGATCTGGACACCCACCCAGCGCTCTCCCCACAACACGCACCGGCCCGTTTGGATCGACGGAGCAGCGATTGGCCGGTTCCCAAGGAGCTGCCTGATTTCAGGGTCGCCCTTTCGAGAGCTTCCCATTTGGACCGGCGGCTCCCCCGGGGCTCCAGCGACTTCGAGAGCTATCGACTTCTCCCTCTCCAGACGCCTGCGGCGCGGCCCGGTTCTGGACGGGTTGGCCCGGCCGTTTGGAGGTGTCGATCTGCCCGTCGGCGTAGCTGGGCTCCTGACTCCGAGTCCTTGCCCTCGGAGAGCCCCGTCGGCCCCGCGCGGGTGATCTCGGAGAGCTCTCTCACTTAGGGTGTGTGGGTCTCCCAGGGGCTCCCCCGCTCCCCGCTGCCGTGCTTCTCCCCGGGTGCGAAGGGCAGGGCTAGGCGAGATGTTCACCTGGATGAAGAAGAACGAGAAGAAGACGCCCGAGGTGATCCACACGGTCACCGAGGGGCTAAAGAACCTCTACAAGAAGAAGCTGCTGCCGGTGGAGGAGTTCTACCGCTTCCACGACTTCCACTCGCCGGCCCTGGAGGACGCCGACTTCGACAACAAGCCCATGGTGCTGGTGGTGGGCCAGTACTCCACGGGGAAGACCACCTTCATCAAGTACCTGCTGGAGCAGGACATCCCGGGCAGCCGCATCGGGCCCGAGCCCACCACCGACTCCTTCATCGCCGTCATGCACGGCGAGAGCGAGGGCATCATCCCGGGCAACGCCCTCATCGTGGACCCCAAGAAACCCTTCCGCAAGCTCAACCCCTTCGGGAACACCTTCCTCAACCGGTGAGTGCGGCCCCAGGCCTCCCCTGCCGGCTCGGCTCCCCCCGGCCTCGACCCCCGTCCGCGCACGCACCACCCGGCCTGGTGAGCAGCCTGGCGCGAGCTTCCCGCCGCAGCCGCTTGGGCAGCACACAACGATCCAGGGCAGCTGGTCCTCCAGCGCCTTCCCACAATGCACCACAGCCACCGCCAACCCGGGCCAGGCTAGCACTGCCCACCGAGGGCAGCTGGTCCTCCAGCGCCTTCCCACAATGCACCACGGCCACCGCCAACCCGGGCCAGGCTAGCATTGCTCACCGGCTGCCGGTCCTCCAGCGCCTTCCCACCATGCACCACGGCCACCGCCAACCTGGGCCAGGCTAGCATTGCTCACCGAGGGCGGCTGGTCCTCCAGCGCCTTCCCACAATGCACCACGGCCACCGCCAACCCGGGCCAGGCTAGCATTGCTCACCGGCTGCTGGTCCTCCAGCGCCTTCCCACAATGCACCACGGCCACCGCCAACCCGGGTCAGGCTAGCATTGCTCACCGAGGGCGGCTGGTCCTCCAGCGCCTTCCCACAATGCACCACAGCCACCACCAACCCGGGCCAGGCTAGCGTTGCTCACCGGCTGCTGGTCCTCCAGCGCCTTCCCACCATGCACCACGGCCACCGCCAACCCGGGCCAGGCTAGCGTTGCTCACCGAGGGCGGCTGGTCCTCCAGCGCCTTCCCACAATGCACCACAGCCACTGCCAACCCGGGCCAGGCTAGCACTGCCCACCGAGGGCAGCTGGTCCTCCAGCGCCTTCCCACAATGCACCACGGCCACCGCCAACCCGGGCCAGGCTAGCGTTGCTCACCGGCGGCTGGTCCTCCAGCGCCTTCCCACAATGCACCACGGCCACCACCAACCCGGGCCAGGCTAGCGTTGCTCACCGAGGGCAGCTGGTCCGTCAGCGCCTTCCCACAATGCACCACGGCCACCGCCAACCCAGGCCAGGCTAGCGTTGCTCACCGGCTGCTGGTCCTCCAGTGCCTTCCCACAATGCACCACGGCCACCGCCAACCCGGGCCAGGCTAGCGTTGCTCACCAGCTGCCGGTCCTCCAGCGCCTTCCCACAATGCACCACGGCCACCACCAACCCGGGCCAGGCTAGCGTTGCTCACCAGCTGCCGGTCCTCCAGCGCCTTCCCACAATGCACCACGGCCACCGCCAACCCGGGCCAGGCTAGCGTTGCTCACCGGCTGCTGGTCCTCCAGCGCCTTCCCACAATGCACCACGGCACCGCCAACTCAGTGATGCTCCGAGGGCCGCTAGTTCTCCGTTGCCCTCCCCCAGGGACCCTGCCCCCCAGCCTATCCTAGCCCCTCTGCCTCGCGCCCGTCTATCCCTCTGGCTCACTGCGTGGCGGGAGCCTGACGGTCGTAGGGTTTTAGGCGTCCCAGGGCCTGAGGGCCAGGCAGGCGTGGCCTGGGGCGCAGCTCCTTCAGCTCTCTTGCCACGTGGCCCGACACAGCATGACGGGCGTAGTCACAGTCGGCGTGGCGCGGCTCGCGCTGCTCCTACCTGCGGGGCAAAGCAGGTTCTGCGAGCGCATCCATACGGGTTTTCTGCTGAGCTTTTCCTGTTTGGGCCGCGCCTGCAGTCTGGGTCTGCTGCCTGCCAACCTCCTGCCTGCCGCCGATGCCTGTTTGCCATCGCCGCCCTCAACGTGCACAATTGGCCTTAGATCCTGTAGCAGGGAGTTCCGCTGGCTCATGACAGGCTGCCTGTCCTTTCATTGGTTCAAACAGCTGCCATTCAGAGTCAGTGGGTATCCCGTTGCCCTGGGGACAAACTGGGGCCCGACCCCCTTGCCTGGCCGCTCAGCGTTTCCTTGCAGCCAACCTGTGCCCCGCTGCTCCCAGCTCCGATCCCTCCAGCCTCTCCCCAGGGCGGAGCCTGGGGCCTTTTTACAGCCCGGCTCCGCCTTGTCCCTCCTCTGCCCTGGGCATCCTGGGGAGGGGAGAGGGCAGCGTGTCCCCTTCCATCTCTCCCCCCCCCACCCCGGGAGTGGGGATCCTCTGCCCCGTCTCTCCCCCCTGGGACAGACCTGCTGGTCCCAGCCAGGGGAGTCTGGGGCCAAGTGGGAGCGGAGTGAGGGCTGACGCCGTCCCCGGGCTGTCTCCAAATTCCTAGCACATTCCCCTGCAGGGTTACGGCCCAGCGGGTTTCCAAACAGCTGTGTGGGGCGCACACGTGGGTGTGTGTGTGTGTGTGTGTGTGTGTGTGTGTGTGTGTGTGTGTGCACACATACATTCCTCTGTGTGTGTACATGCATTCCCGTGTGTGTGTGTGTGTACAATGTTCTGTGTGTGTGTGTACATATGTTGTTCTGTGTGTGTGTGTGTGTACATACATTGTTGTGTCTGTGTACATATGTTGTTCTCTGTGTGTGTGTGTGTGTACATATGTTGTTCTGTGTGTGTGTGTGTACATACATTGTTGTGTCTGTGTACATATGTTGTTCTCTGTGTGTGTGTGTGTGTACATATGTTGTTCTGTGTGTGTGTGTACATACATTGTTGTGTGTGTACATACGTTTTGTATATGTGTACGTACATTGTTCTCTGTGTGTGTACATACATTGTTGTGTGTGTACATATGTTGTTCTGTGTGTGTGTTACATACATTGTTCTCTGTGTGTGTACATACATTGTTCTTTGTGTGTGTGTACATACATTGTTGTGTGTGTGTGTACATACGTTTTGTATGTGTGTACATAAATTGTTCGCTGTGTGTACATACAGTGTTCTCTGTGTGTGTACATACATTGTTGTGTGCATACATGCGTTCCTGTGTGTGCGTGGGGAGCACAGCGTTCCCAGCCCCCGCACAACCCCCCCATTAGCCTGGGGGCTGTTTCTGGCCGGTGGGGGGGGCCCGCCGGCCTGCGGGTGCCTGTGACTGAATTTGGGGCTAACCCACTGGCCCTGCTGGGGCAGCTTCTCCTCCTGAGCCTCCCACCAGGCGGAGCTGCTCCACCAGCGCGCCCCTAAGTGCAGCTGCCTCTGGGGTGGAGCACGGCAGCGCACAACCGGCCAGGGCAGCCCCCGGTTCTGTGCCTGGCTCTGCAGAACCCTGCCCGACTGGGTCCTCCCCCTTGCGCCTTTCATCCCGCAGGGCTGGGCGCCGGACCCAGGAGTCCCCTCCTATGGACCTGCGCCTTTCCCAGAGCCAGGGCAGGACCCTGGAGTCCCGGCTCCCAGGCCCCCTGGGGTAACCACTAGACCCCACACCCCTTCCTGACCTGAGGGAAGGACCCAGCAGTCTTGCCCCCTCCAGCTCTAACCACTAGACCCCACTTCCCTCCCAGCACCAGGCAGAGCACCCAGGAGTCCTGGCTCCCAGCCCTGCTGCTATAACCACTAGCCCCCGCTCCTTCTCTGGGACGTGGACATCCCTTGCCCCATCTGGCTCGGCCCTGCCTTGGCTTCCTGCCCCTGCCACCCCCTGCCAGAGCCCGCTGCACACAGCTGCTCACTCCCGGCCCCTGGGGCCAGCCTGGGACGTGGGATGGCAAAGCGGGGGGAAGGGCTTACCCAGCAGCAGCCCCTGCGATGTGCGTCCTGGCTGGTGCGGGGGGGCTCGTGCAGAGGGCCCCTGTTCCCACCCAGCAGGGCCGGAGCCCAGCCAGGAGCTGAGGAATGCAGGGCTGGGGGGGCCAGCCCCCTCCCCGCCCGGCTCCCTGGAAAGAAGGCGTCACAGCCCCAGATGTGTGGCTGGCAGGGAGCCCTGGCTGGCCTCTTCCCCTGAGACGGCTGGTGGGAGGGGCCCAGGCCTGGCGAGCTCTGCTCAGGGTGGAGCTGAAGGGTGCAGGGGGCACACAGAGCGGGAGGGGGGGGGCTCGGGGAAAGCCTGGAGCCCGGGGGCGGTGGGTTCAGGTTCTGGCTCTGTCACAGATTCACTGGAAATTGCCTCGTGCCTCAGTTTCCCTGTCTGCAACATGGGGATAATACATCTATGGGGCACTGCCTGTCACATTGCGTCTAGGTGGCGCCAAGCCCCACGGGGCCCTGATCTCGGCCGGGGTCTGGGGGCGCCCGGCCCGACAGGGCCCTGATCTCGGCTGGGGTTTTCATTGCTGGGGGGTGGCCGAAGGTTGGGGGTCGGGTTAGACTTGTCAAAGGTCCCTCACCTCCCCCCCCAACCCCGATAAAGTGACTTTCGACTGAGCAAACACGCTGCTTTCCGGACACCAGGCCCGCACGCCTGGGTTCTGCGCCTGGGCTGGCGGGTTTGCAGCGGGCTCTGGGTCTGCCCCCAGGTCACCGCTACGCCCCGGGGCTTAGAGCGGGCCGGGAGCTTCAGCCCCTGCTGGGAATGAGCCGGAGCCGTGCCGGAGCCCCCTGGCCACGCCCGGCTCAGCGGGGCCTGGCAGGGCTATTTTTAGTGCCGTGTTTATATGGGACCGGCCCGACTTCCTCCGCCGCGCAGCGTTCGTAAACACGGGCCCCTTCCCGCCAGCCCCCCACTCGTGTGCCACAGCCTGGCTTCCTGCTGCTGCCGGGCCCCCCCCTCGGCCAGGCCGGAGAGCACGGGGCAGCGCCCGAGTCTTCTGCCCGGCCCGGCTCGCTCGGCCCCTCCCGGAGCCCAGCCGGCTGCTGCCTCCTGTGCCATCCTTCCCTCCTCCTCCTCCACCTTCTCCCCTCCCGCCAGGCCCCCCTCTGCCCTGCAGCCTCCGGCTGGGCGCTGGCCTCTGTCCGGTGCCACGGCCCACGCTGGCACCCTGCCCTGCGAGAGCCCGCAGGCCAAGCAGGCAGAAGGAGACTGTTTCCCACAGGCATGAGATCAGGGCCCGTCGGGCCGGATGCCTCCCAGACCCCGGCCGAGATCAGGGCCCGTCAGGCCAGATGCCTCCCAGACCCCCGGCCGAGATCAGGGCCCCGTTGGGCTGGACGCCCCCCCAGACCCCGGCCGAGATCAGGCCCCGTCGGGCCTGGCAGTCCCAGTGTGACCAGACAAGGGCGGGGGGGGGGGGGACGTGGGGACCAGCAGGGAGGAGACTGGCCCAGGTCACAGGTCAGAGTCAGAGCCACAAGTGGAACCCAGGCGTCCTGGCTCCTGGGGCGGGGCCCAAGCCACTAGGCCACGCTGCCCCCCTGCTGGCTGACGTGCGGCTCATCCCTGCCCCCCCCCTCCTGCCAGGTTCCAGTGCGCCCAGCTGCCCAACCAAGTCCTGGAGAGCATCAGCCTCATCGACACCCCGGGCATCCTGTCGGGAGCCAAGCAGCGCGTCTGCCGGGGTAAGGCGGGGGACTGGCTCATTGACTTGGGGTCAGTGGCATGTGGGTCGCAGGAGTGGGCAGACGGGCTGTGGAGCCAGCCGGTCCAGCCAGGACTCCTGGGCTCTGGCTCACGGAGGGCAGTAGGGGCTAGTGGGTAGAGCAGGGCGGGCTGGGAGTTCTGTGGTGAATCCCTTTGGAGATGTGTCTCCGTGCACCCCCGGCACCAGGGCACGGTCACTGCCGAGCGTCGCGTGTCCCAGCCCCGCCCTGCCGAGCTCACACTTGGCTCTGGGGCCTGTTGCTACAGGAGCCAGGCCTGGGCCGGGGCATTTTTTCACGGTGAGTCATCGTCCCAGGATGAAACCAGCCCTTGTTGTAAGACTGTGCTTGGACACACGGTTAGTGCATGTCAGTGTGTGTGTGTGTCCCCGGGGCAGTGCGTGCACCACGTGTGTGTGCACACACCCATAGGCAAGGATGTGTGTGTTTGCACACTCACAGGGCCGTGTGTGTATACGTCTCTGCATTTATGTGCATGCACGTGCCCGTGCGACGCACGGGGTGAGTGCCGGGTGCTTGTGTGATGTAGTGTGTGCATTTACCTGCATGGTGGGGTATCGTGTGTGCTCTATCCACTAGGCTCCCTTCCCCTCCCAGAGCCAGGGCGAGACCCCAGGAGTCCTGGCTCCCAGCCCTGTTTTTGGACCATAAAACCTTGCTTTGATTATTATCCTCACCACCCTCCAGCGGCTGCCTTCCACCCCCGAGGTGGCTGCATTTCAGTCCTGCCTGAGGGCCAGCAGAGAGGAGGGGGTCACCTCTCAGGGCCGTGTGTAAACAGGACCTGTGCCCCACCCCAGAACTGGCTGCATCCCAGCACTGGGAGCAGGGTCCCTGTATAACCAGCCTCTGAGCTCCTCCCCAGAGGTGGCTGCATCCCGGCACCAAGCTAGGGGTCCCTTTTCCAGCTGGCCCCATGCCCCACCCCAGAGCTGGCTGCATCCCAGCACCCAGGCGCAGGCCCCCTGTCAGTTTCTCAGAGCGCCCGGGCACTCCTGGCAGCCCAGTCTGGGAGGGGCCCCGGCCCTGCAGGAATGCGCCGCGCCTGCCGTCAGCTGGGGGATCCCTGCCTGGAGGAACTGGGTGGGGGAGCGGCCGGGCTTTTCCCAAGTCCTCCTTGGGCTTCCCCCCGCTGAATCGCTGTGGGGGCCTGCCAAGGGTGAGGGGTCCCAGGGCCCGGGAGGGAAGCGGGAGGGGGCCCTGGCTGCTGCTACCAGGTGTTCCCGGGCGGCTCTGTGCGCGCAGCACCCCGAGGTCTGCAGGGAATCCAGGCCAAGGCGGTTCGGTGACCATCCCGCTGGGCTCAGGGCGCCCGGGGCTCTACTGCCGGCCGCGGGGCTACTGCAGGGCCGGGGGCGGTGGCACGGGCTGGCTGGAGATGGCCCAGCGCTGGGGCGCAGGGCCTCTTGGGGGATGCCCCGGAACTCGCCACCCAGCGGTCTGGGCCCGCAAGCCAAGGGGAACGTTGCCGCCCGCGGGCGTGGGGCACCGTGCACGGGGGAAAGGCCAGCGGCTGTCGGGTGGGCCTGGGAGCTGGTCCTGCGGCTCTTCCCCCCCCACCCGCCATGCCCGGGCCGGGGGCACAGCCGGGGAGGAAGGGCTGGCGGGGGCCGGGAGCCCCTGGCCGGGGAAGGGCAGGGTGACTGGAAAGCTCCGGGCCCTGCTTTGTTCCCTGCCCTCCCCCGGCCCCCCGGCCCTTCCCAGGACCCCTGGCAGCCCAGCCAAGCCCTGGGGGTTTCTCCATCCCCGCAGTGGGGCCCGGCTGGCTCGGCCTCGGCTCAGCCTCACGGCTTCCTTTTTTGGTGCGTCCCAGACATAGCGCCTGGCACGGCCAAGCTGGATCCGAGGGCCGGGGGGGCGGGGGCTGGCTGGGGTCCAGCGGTGTCCGCAGCCAGGCCCTGGAGCTCCGGGGAGTCCGGAGACATGGCTGCCCTCAGTGCCCCCCTCCACGGCACCCCCCGTTCAGCACCCCCCCCACTCAGCACCCCCTGCTCAGTGCTGCCTCTGGGGAGGGGGGGCAAGAAAGAGCTTCCTGTGGCAGGGCCCCTTCCCCTCCCCACGCCTGGCAGGGAAGGCCCCCAGCCCTGTGCTGGGGGGGAGTATCGGGGTTGGGGAGAAAGGGGCAGGGCTGGGCCTGGGGCAAAGGGGCTGGGCAGTGGGGGGGCCGGAGAGGGCTGTGCTGGTCGTGGGTGCAAAGGCAGGCGGGTATGGGCCACAGAGCTGGGGCCAGGGCCAGCGTGGGGCACAGGACAGGGGCGGGGCAGGGCCGGCGTGGGGCACAGGACAGGGGAGGGGCAGTGCCGGCGTGGGGCACAGGACAGGGGCGGGGCAGTGCTGGCGTGGGGCACAGGACAGAGGAGGGGCAGTGCCGGCGTGGGGCACAGGGCAGGGGCGGGGCAGGGCCGGTGTGGGGCACAGGATAGGGGCAGGGCAGGGACAGCATGGAGCACAGGGCAGGGCCGGCGTGGAGCACAGGGCAGGGGAGGGGCAGGGCCGGCGTGGGGCACAGGACAGGGGAGGGGCAGTGCCGGCGTGGGGCACAGGGCAGGGCGGGGCAGGGCCAGCGTGGAGCTCAGGGCAGGGGTGGGGCAGGGCCGGCGTGGGGCACAGGATAGGGGCAGGGCAGGGCCAGTGTGGGGCACAGGGCCGGTGTGGAGCACAGGGCAGGGGTGGGGCAGGGCCGGCATGGGGCACAGGATAGGGGCAGGGCAGGGCCAGCGTGAGGCACAGGACAGGGGCGGGACAGGGCCGGCGTGGAGCACAGGGCAGAGCCGGCGAAGGGCACAGGGCAGGGGCAGGGCAGGGCCGGCGTGGGGCACAGGAGAGGGGCAGGGCAGGGCCGGCGTGGGGCACAGGAGAGGGGCAGGGCAGGGCCAGCGTGAGGCACAGGGCAGGGGCGGGGCAGGGCCGGCGTGGAGCACAGGAGAGGGGCAGGGCAGGGCCAGCGTGGGGCACAGGGCAGGGGCGGGGCAGTGCCGGCGTGGGGCACAGGAGAGGGGCAGGGCAGGGCCAGCGTGGGGCACAGGGCAGGGGCGGGGCAGGGCCGGCGTGGAGCACAGGGCAGAGCCGGCGTGGGGCACAGGGCAGGGCGGGGCAGGGCCAGCGTGGAGCTCAGGGCAGGGGTGGGGCAGGGCCGGCGTGGGGCACAGGATAGGGGCAGGGCAGGGCCAGTGTGGGGCACAGGGCCGGTGTGGAGCACAGGGCAGGGGTGGGGCAGGGCCGGCGTGGAGCACAGGGCAGGGGCAGGGCAGGGCCAGCGTGAGGCACAGGGCAGGGGCGGGGCAGGGCCGGCGTGGGGCACAGGGCAGGGGCGGGGCAGGGCCGGCGTGGGGCACAGGAGAGGGGCAGGGCAGGGCCAGCGTGAGGCACAGGGCAGGGGCGGGGCAGGGCCGGCGTGGAGCACAGGAGAGGGGCAGGGCAGGGCCAGCGTGGGGCACAGGGCAGGGGCGGGGCAGTGCCGGCGTGGGGCACAGGAGAGGGGCAGGGCAGGGCCAGCGTGGGGCACAGGGCAGGGGCGGGGCAGTGCCGGCGTGGGGCACAGGAGAGGGGCAGGGCAGGGCCAGCGTGAGGCACAGGGCAGGGGCGGGGCAGGGCCGGCGTGGAGCACAGGGCAGAGCCGGCGTGGGGCACAGGGCAGGGGCAGGGCAGGGCCGGCGCGGGGCAGGGGCAGGGGCAGGACAAGGCAGTGCCCCGCCTGCCCTCAGCGCCCCGTGCCCGGCCGGCAGGCTACGACTTCCCGGCGGTGCTGCAGTGGTTCGCGGAGCGCGTGGACCGCATCATCCTGCTCTTCGACGCCCACAAGCTGGAGATCTCGGACGAGTTCTCGGGGGCCATCCGGGCGCTGAAGGGCAACGAGGACAAGATCCGGGTGGTGCTGAACAAGGCCGACATGGTGGAGACGCAGCAGCTGATGCGGGTCTACGGGGCCCTGATGTGGTCGCTGGGCAAGGTGTTCAACACGCCCGAGGTGCTGCGCGTCTTCATCGGCTCCTTCTGGGCCCAGCCGCTGCTGGTGGCCGACAACCGGCACCTCTTCGAGCTGGAGGAGCAGGACCTGTTCCAGGACATCCAGAACCTGCCCCGCAACGCCGCCCTGCGCAAGCTCAACGACCTGGTCAAGAGAGCCCGGCTGGTCAGGGTGAGCCGCGGCGCGGGGCCCCGGGGCAGGGAGCCGGCAGCCGCCCGCTCCCAGGTGGCAACCCAGCCCCGGGACGCCTGGGCTCTCTCCCTGGCTCTGGCAGCGGAGTGGGGCCTAGTGGTTAGAGCTGACTGGAGGGAGCCAGGACGCCTGGGTGCTCTCCCTGGCTCTGGCAGCAGAGTGGGGTCTAGTGGTTAGAGCTGGCTGGAGGGCGCCAGGACTCCTGGGCTCTCTCCCTGGCTCTGGCAGCGGAGTGGGGTCTAGTGGTTAGAGTGGGCTGGAGGGCGCCAGGACGCCTGGGCTCTCTCCCTGGCTCTGGCAGCGGAGTGGGGTCTAGTGGTTAGAGTGGGCTGGAGGGCGCCAGGACGCCTGGGCTCTCTCCCTGGCTCTGGCAGCGGAGTGGGGTCTAGTGGTTAGAGCTGGCTGGAGGGAGCCAGTACTCCTGGGTGCTCTCCCTGGCTCTGGCAGCGGAGTGGGGTCTAGTGGTTAGAGCTGGCTGGAGGGCGCCAGGACTCCTGGGCTCTCTCCCTGGCTCTGGCAGCGGAGTGGGGTCTAGTGGTTAGAGCTGGCTGGAGGGAGCCAGGACTCCGGGATTCTCTGCCTTGCTGGGTGGGGGGAGATCTAGCATCAGAGACCCCCGGCTGCGCGGGGTCGGGCCTTACAGTCTCGTGTAGCTGCTGGGCCCCATGGGGCACGGCCCCCCCGCTGCATTTGGGGGGGTCTCCAAGGGCGGGTCTCAGGGCTGTGACTCTTAGGCAGCAGCTGGCTCCTTCCCCCCCCCACCTGGCCGTCCTGCCCTGCACAATGGCCTGTCCCCCAAGGGGGCTCATTGTGCTGCAGGGGAGGGGTTGCAGGCCCCGCGCCCCCACATCCTGCGCCTGGTTTCCTCATTGAAGGCTTCTCATGCAGCATGGCCTTCAGCAGCTGTGCGCGAGGACCGGCCCCGCCCCCCATGCCACCCCCCCGCCCCGTCAGGAAACCCCCCCATGGGACGCCCCCGTTCCGACAGGCAACCACCCTGCCCTGTCAGGAAACCCCCACTCATCGGACCCTCCCACCCTGTCAGGCAACCCCCCCCCAGGGCCTGGTTTCCCAGCCTCCCAGAGCTGCCCTCTCCCCACCCCCCCAGGCCTGGCTGCGGGACTCCAGCCGTGCCCCCTGCAGCTGCAGTGCCCCATGCCTGGAGCCCCCCCAGTTCTTGCTTCAGACAGACTGGGCAGGGGGATCTGGGACCAGAGGGCAGGGCAGCGCCCCCTGGAGGGGAGAGGCCCCGGGTCAGGGCAGCGCCCCCTGGAGGAGGGAGGCCCCGGGTCAGGGCAGCGCCCCCTGGAGGAGGGAGGCCCCGGGTCGGGGCAGCGCCCCCTGGAGGAGGGAGGCCCCGGGTCAGGGCAGCGCCCCTAGAGGGGGGAGGCCCCGGGTCAGGGCAGCGCCCCTGGAGGAGGAGGCCCGGGTCAGGCAGCGCCTGGAGGAGGCCCGGGTCGGGCAGTGCCCCTGGAGGAGGGAGGCCCGGGTCAGGGCAGCTGGAGGAGGAGGCCCGGGTCAGGGCAGCGCCCCTGGAGGGGGAGGCCCCGGGTCAGGGCAGTGCCCCTAGAGGAGGGAGGCCCCGGGTCAGGGCAGCGCCCCCTGGAGGGGAGAGGCCCCGGGTCAGGGCAGCGCCCCTAGAGGGGGGAGGCCCCGGGTCCGGGCAGCACCCTGGAGGGGGAGGACCTGTGGCCAATCCCCAGCCAGCCCCCCCACTCCCTATTCTAACAGGCTTTTGGAGCCGCCTCAGCGACGTGACGCGGGGGAGTTTTAATGAGGCTCTTGCACGGCCCCGAGAGGAAGTGCCAGATTGGCTCTCGCTGCCTCTTTCCCTCGCGCGCCGCCTTATCTTTTCCTGCCACCTGCTGCGCCGGCTCCCCGGGGCCCTTTGTGCGGCCCGGGCTCCCGAGTGGCAATTTCCTCCCGGCCACGGCCGGAGCCAGGGAACAGAACGTCCATGGCACAGCTGCCGAGACTTTCCACAGCCGGCCGCCAAGGCTGGACATCCCGCCCCTCAGCCCCAGGGCTCGCCCAGGGCAGGGCTGGAGGGGCCAGCGTCCCATGGAGCTGAGAGCTTCGTCTGCCCCACCGCCCGTGTCTGGGCCCTGGCCGTAACGCAGTGGGGAAACTGAGGCCCAAAGGGGCTGAGTCACTTTCCTAAGAGTCACAGGAAGCTGGGCGGGCGCCGCCCCCGGCTGAGATCAGGTCCGGTTGTTCCAGGCACTCGCCAACCAACTAGAGAGTGAGTTGGGAAACTGAGGCACAGAGTGGGACAGTGACTTGCCTGCAGTGGTCCAGCAGAGGCAGGAGTCCTGAGCTCCAACCCCCCGCTTGTGGCCACTAATTTGTGTGGGTTCGGCTTTTGAGCTGCCCTCTGAGAAGGCAGGACCCCTGGTGCCCCATACTCACCCTCGGGGCTGGAGGGGTTGTCTGCAGCTCCCTGCAGCCCCTGGCCCTCTCCCATGGGTGGGGTCCGCTCCCCCACCCCCGCAGCCCCTCCCAGGCGTTGGGGCGCAGAATATCCTGGGCCCCCCTTGCTCTGTAGCGGGAAGGCAGGGCCAGGGGCCATGAGGCGCAGAAACGCTGGGGCTGGCATGTGGATGGGGCAGGGCCAGGCCCATGCCGCCTGTGCTGGAGGGAGGCAGGTGCAGTGGTTAGTGCAAGAGCCCCTCTGCCTGCCCCGAGCTCACAGGCTACACTCACCCCCGGCACGTTAGACAAGTGAGTTGGATTTGGCTTGTTAAATCCTGCCCGTATCAATCAGACCCTCATTACTACACCCCGCCTGGCCCTGAAACCCCCCAGCTCTACCCACTAGAGCCCACTCCCCGCCCCGAGCCAGGAGAGAACCCAGGAGTCCTGGCCCTGAAACCCCCCAGCTCTACCCACTAGAGCCCACTCCCCGCCCCGAGCCAGGAGAGAACCCAGGAGTCCTGGCCCTGAAACCCCCCAGCTCTACCCACTAGAGCCCACTCCCCGCCCCGAGCCAGGGGAGAACCCAGGAGTCCTGGCCCTGAAACCCCCCAGCTCTACCCACTAGAGCCCACTCCCCTCCCAGGGCAGGGGGGCAGGACCATTGCCCCGAGCCATGGAAGGAGCTGGGTTGGATTAGCCTGGGCCAGAGGGAAGGGGAGCTGGAGCGGCTCCCTGCCCTGCCCAACCTCTGCCCCAGACGGAGCCTTCCGGCCGAGCCAGCAAAGCTCGGGGTCAGTGCTGGGGCGGGCGGGGTGGGGCGGCAGGAAGAGCTTGTTGGCCGGGAGCTGGCAGGGCCCATGGGTGCCCTGGGGGAGCCACGCTGGGTGGGCAGCGGGGGAGGGTTGGGGCAGGCTGTGGGGGAGGGGAAGACTATAGGCTGGGGGTGGCCATGCTGGGCTGTGGGGCCGGGGAGGAAGGGGTGGGCTGTGGGGGAGGGGCCCCAGTCCCCAGCTGACCCCTCGGCCCCCCCAGGTCCACGCCCACATCATCAGCCACCTGAAGAAGGAGATGCCCTCGGTGTTCGGGAAGGACAACAAGAAGAAGCACCTGATCGCCAAGCTGCCCGTCATCTTCGCCAAGATCCAGCTGGAGCATCACATCTCGCCCGGCGACTTCCCCGACTGCGCCAAGATGCAGGTGAGAGCCGGCCCCGCGCCGCAGCGCCCCCTAGTGCCCCCAACAGCCAGCCCCACGCCGCAGCGCCCCTACAGCCGGCCCGCGCCACAGCGCCCACAGCCGGCCACAGCGCCCCTACAGCCAGCCCGCGCCACAGTGCCCCTAGTGCCCCTACAGCCGGCCCCTACAGCCAGCCCCGCGCCACAGTGCCCCTAGTGCCCCCAACGCCAGCGCCTGCAGCCGGCCCCGCGCCACAGCGCCTACAGCCAGCCTCGCGCCACAGCGCCTAGCGCCTACAGCCAGCCACAGCGCCTAGCGCCTACAGCCGGCCCCGCGCCACAGCGCCCCTACAGCCGGCCCCGCGCCACAGTGCCCCTAGTGCCCCCTACAGCCGGCCCCTACAGCCAGCCCCGCGCCACAGTGCCCCTAGTGCCCCCAACAGCCAGCCCCGCGCCACAGCGCCCCTACAGCCGGCCCCGCACCGCAGCGCCCCCTACAGCCGGCCCCGCGCCACAGCGCCCCCTACAGCCGGCCCCGCACCGCAGCGCCCCTACAGCCGGCCCCGCGCCACAGCGCCCCCTACAGCCGGCCCCACGCCGCAGCGCCCCTACAGCCAGCCCCGCGCCACAGCGCCCCTACAGCCGGCCCCGCGCCACAGCGCCCCCTACAGCCGGCCCCACGCCGCAGCGCCTACAGCCAGCCCCGCGCCACAGCGCCCCTACAGCCGGCCCCACGCCGCAGCGCCCCTACAGCCGGCCCCGCGCCGCAGCGCCCCTACAGCCGGCCCCGCGCCACAGCGCCCCTAGTGCCCCCTACAGCCGGCCCCTACAGCCAGCCCCGCGCCACAGCGCCTAGCGCTACAGCCGGCCCGCCGCAGCGCCTGCTACAGCCGGCCCTACAGCTGGCCCGCGCAGCGCCCCTAGTGCCCCCAACAGCCAGCCCCGTGCCGCAGCGCCCCTACAGCCGGTCCCGCGCCACAGCGCCCCTACAGCCGGCCCCTACAGCCAGCCCCGCACCACAGTGCCCCTAGCGCCCCCTACAGCCGGCCCCTACAGCCGGCCCCATGCCGCAGCGCCCCTACAGCCGGCCCCGCGCCACAGTGCCCCCTACAGCCGGCCCCTTCAGCCGGCCCCGCGCCGCAGCGCCCCTACAGCCGGCCCCGCGCCACAGCGCCCCTACAGCCAGCCCCGCACCACAGCGCCCCCTACAGCCAGCCCACAGCAGCCGCCCGCGCCGCAGCGCCCCTACAGCCGGCCCCGCGCCACAGCGCCCCCTACAGCCGGCCCCACGCTGCAGCGCCCTACAGCCAGCCCGCGCCACAGCACCCTGGCAGCGCTACAGCCGGCCCCGCGCGCAGCGCCTACAGCCAGCCCCGCCGCAGCGCCTACAGCCAGCCCTACAGCTGGCGTGCCACAGCGCCTACAGCCAGCCCCGCGCAGCGCCCAGTGCCCCGACAGCCAGCCCCACCCTGCAGCGCCCCTACAGCCGGCCCTACAGCCGGCCCCGCGCCACAGCGCCCCTACAGCCAGCCCCGCGCCGCAGCGCCCCCTAGTGCCCCCGACAGCCAGCCCCACCCTGCAGCGCCCCTACAGCCGGCCCCTACAGCCGGCCCCGTGCCGCAGCACCCCTACAGCCGGCCCCGCGCCGCAGCGCCCCTACAGCCGGCCCCTACAGCCGGCCCCACGCCTCAGCGCCCCCTAGTGCCCCCGACAGCCAGCCCCGCGCTGCAGCGCCCCTACAGCCAGCCCCTACAGCCGGCCCCGCGCCACAGCGCCCCCTACAGCCGGCCCCTACAGCCGGCCCCGCGCCACAGCGCCCCTAGCGCCCCCTACAGCCGGCCCCGCGCCGCAGCGCCCCCTACAGCCGGCCCCTACAGCCGGCCCTGCGCCACAGCGCCCCTACAGCCTGCCCCGCGCCACAGCTCCCCTAGTGCCCCCTACAGCCGGCCCCCACGCCACAGTGCCCCCTAGTGCCCCTGACAGCCAGCCCCGCGCCACAGCGCCCCTAGCGCCCCCTACAGCCGCCCCCTACAGCCGGCCCAGCGCCACAGCGCCCCCTACAGCCGGCCCCGCGCCACAGCGCCCCTAGCGCCCCCTACAGCCAGCCCCCACGCCACAGCCCCCCAATGCCTCCTACAGCCGGCCCCAAGCCACAGCACCCCCTACAGCTGACCCTGTGCCACAATAACCCCAGTGCCCCCTAGAGCTGGCCCTGCATACCACAGCACCCTCTACATCTGGCCCCGTGCCACAGTGCCCCCTACAGTCGCGGGTGTGTGACTATGCTTGACTGCTGCATGTGTGGGGAGTGACAGGCCAAGTTCAGCTGTGAGCGGGGGTGCCAGGCCAGTCTGGGCCTTGAGGTGCCAGACTGGACGATGTGGGGATTGCCAGGCTGGGCCAAGTTGGGCCATGGGGAGCAGGAGCCAGATTGGGCCATGGGGAGTGGGGTGCTGGGCGGTGGGGAGGGGTGCCAGGCCAGGCCGTGGGGAGCAGGTGCTAGGCCGGGCCATAGGGAGGCGTGCCCGGTCGGGTCATGGGGAGGGGCGCCAGGCCGGACGGTGGGGAGGGGCGCCAGGCCGGGCCTTAGGGAGGGGCGCCAGGCCGGGCGGTGGGGAGGGGCGCCAGGTCGGGCCATATGGAGCGGGTGCCAGACCGGCCGTGCCGCCCCCCCAGGAGCTGCTGATGGTGCACGACTTCACCAAGTTCCACGGGCTGAAGCCGCGGCTGCTGGAGGCGCTGGACGAGATGCTGACGAGCGACATCGCCAAGCTGATGCCGCTGCTGCGCCAGGAGGAGCTGGAGACGCTGGAGGGCGGGGTGCAGGGCGGGGCCTTCGAGGGCTCCCGCGGCGGCCCCTTCGTGGAGGGCCTGGCCGAGGGGGCGGACGAGGGGGCGGACGAGGAGGGCTGGGTGGTGACCAAGGACAAGCCCAAGTACGACGAGATCTTCTACACCCTGGCGCCCATGGACGGGAAGCTGAGCGGCACCAAGGCCAAGAGCTGGATGGTCACCACCAAGCTGCCCAACTCGGTGCTGGGCCGCATCTGGAAGCTGAGCGACGTGGACCGGGACGGCATGCTGGACGACGAGGAGTTCGCCCTGGCCAGCCACCTCATCGAGGTCAAGCTGGAGGGGCACGGCCTGCCCGCCGACCTGCCCCGCCACCTGGTGCCGCCCTCCAAGAGGAGGCAGAAGGGCTCGGCCGAGTAGACGGGCCCCGGCTCCACCCCGTGCCCGGCGGGGAACCCCCCGCCGCCCCGTGCCCAGCTGAGCTGCCCCGGGAAATGCCCCTCCCCCGCCCCGTGCCCGGCTGAGCTGCCCCGGGAAACGCCCCTCCCCCGGCCCGTGCCCGGCTGAGCTGCCCCGGGAAACGCCCCTCCCCCGCCCCGTGCCCGGCTGAGCTGCCCCGGGAAACGCCCCTCCCCTGCCCCGTGCCAGGCCTAATGGCTCTGGGAGCCCCCCCCAGCATCAGTGAACCAGTCCCCCCACCCCCAACCTGGTAAGGGAGCAATTTAGGGCCTCATTGATACAGGGCCCTGTCCCCCCCTCAGCATCCCATCCTGAGCCAGCCCCCCTCCCGCCCCGGCATGGCCCCTGGCTGCAGCCCCACTAGATGCCCTCCCTTGGGCAGCTGGCGGTAGCCGCCGGGCCGTCCCCTCGGGAGCCTGGTCCAGCCGTGGGGCTGACTCGGGCAGGGCCTGGTTCCTGCTCCTGCCAGATGCTTTGTGTATGTTGGAGCCTGGTCTGGGCCCAGCCGCCCCACCCGGCACACAGCCCCCCCACGCGCTGGGGGGGTGGGCAAACGCTGCTGCCTCAGCCTCCGTGGGAGCGTGGAGGAGCCCGGGGCTGGAGGGACATTCCCCGCTGGGCTCCCTGTGGGCCTGGGGAGCCCCACGTCAGCCCCCCCGGGCGGGACGGGGCCTTAAAGTGGGAATAAATGGCCCCCGCGAGCCAGGCCCAGCCCCAGGACCGTGGCTGGCTGGGAGGGGTCCTGTCCCCAGCGCGGGGGCAGATCGGAGGCGTGGCCAGGGCTGAACTAGAGCAGCCCTGCGGCCCCTCTGCGTTACGCCAGCCCCTTCCCCGCCACCCATCCACTTGCACCGAGGGGCACCGGAGAATCAGGCCCTCCGCTCCCCGTCCCTGGGGCAGGCAGTAGCTGTGGGACTGGGGGGCGCTCCCCACCGCCGCACCTCTCTCCGAGGCCAGCCTAGGAGCCTCGGGAGCCCCGGCCAGCGTGGCTGGGAATTGGCCCGACCCCCCTGACGCCTCGAGGGGGCTTTTCCGCGCAGTTGAACTGGCCAGCCTTGCGAGCGTCTGTCCGCCGCCTCCTCCGTCCCGGCCTGTGTCCGTCTCCGTCCTGCTGCAATCAAGAGAGCTCGCCTCCACCAGCCCGCCTGGCCTCTTGCTCCCGGCGCTGCGGGGAGTCGGGGGGGCCAGCGGCCCGCGGCCTGGCCCCCCCGCTCCTGGACCAGTCTCCCCCGAACCCGGCAATCCCGTCCCACTTCCCCCGTCCCGGCCGCCCCAGCCCACGGCGCTGCGCCCCACTTCCCCCATCCCACGGTGCTGCACCCCATTTCCCCCATCCCTGCCACCCCAGCCCATGGTGCTGCGCCCCACTTCCCCCGTCCCTGCCGCCCCAGCCCACGGTGCTGCCCCACTTCCCTCAGCCCACGGCGCTGCGCCCCACTTCCCCCGTCCTGGCCGCCCCAGCCCACGGCGCTGCGCCCCACTTCCCCCATCCCACGGCGCTGCGCCCCACTTCCCCCGTCCCGGCTGCCCCAGCCCACGGTGCTGCGCCCCACTTTCCCCATCCCCCGGCGCTGCGCTCCACTTCCCCCATCCCATGGTGCTGCACCCCACTTCCCGCATCCCTGCTGGCCCATCCCACAGCGCTGCGCCCCACTTCCCCCATCCCGGGTGCCCCAGCCCACGACACTGCGTCCCACTTTCCCCATCCCCCGGCGCTGCACCCCACTTCCCCCAACCCTGCCACCCCATCCCACAGCGCTGCGCCCCACTTCCCTCATCCCTGCCCACCCGCCCTGGCCTGCTGCCTCCTGTGACGGCATGTCGGGGAACCCCTGATACTGCACCCCCACAGCAGCCAGAACAGACTCCACCAGCCAGTAGAACAGGGGGGTTTATTGCTTCTCCAGGGTACAGCCCAGCACAGACGTGACGTGGCTACAGGAGTCAGGGCCAGGATGTCTCAGACCCCTTGGGGCAGGGGGTCCATCGCCCCCTCAGCACCCAGCTTAGTCTGTTCCCTTCATGTTTCCCATCCAGAAACTGCCCAGCTCCCCGGCCCTGCCCCCCAGCCAGGTGTCCGTCTCCCCTCCCTCCCTTTGTCTCCCCCCCGGGAAGAGCCTTGTTACCTGCCCAGGCTGGGCCTAGGTGTCTGGGCCAATCCACACGTGGGTGAGTCAGTGGGAATCACAGCCCAGCGCAGGGGGACCCCGGGTTACAGAGCAGACAGCCCCCCCCCCCACGTCACACCTCCACCATGCGAACCCCCCCGGAAGGACTCGCCCTCCTGCGCCCTTCCTGCCCCAAGCCCGGGGAAGGGGGGGCAGCTGCACTGCACAGGATCCTCAGCCTGCAAGGCTGCTCCCTGGAGCTGGTGGCAGGGGCCGATGGAGAGCCCAGCCGTGCCCCATGGCAGGAGGCAGGTTCCCAGCCAAGCCGAGCGGGATGCGGCTGGGGAGGGAGACGTGGTAGGGACAAGCCTGCAGCCCCCAGCCTGGCCGCCCTGCTCGTCATCCCAGTGCCAGCTGGCTCCTGCAGCCAGGGGCGCAGGAAACACCCCGAGAAGCGGCTGAGGCCGGGGGGCACATGGAGCCGGGTACGGCGGGGGGGCACTCAGCTCCCTCCTCACCTCTGCACCGCAGGGTGGAGCGAGCGGCCGGTGACTCACCCTCTGGGTGGCTGCCAGGACCCCGGAGCCCCGGCCAAGGGAAACTTGCATTCCTCAGCCCGGCTTGGGAAAGACGGGGGGGGAAGGGGGAGTGCAGGGGTGGCCAAGCAGCGGAAAGTGTGTGTGGTGGGGGGGTTGCAAACCCTCCCCACCCCAGCACCCTGCCAGCGCTTCCCGCAGGGGATGGAGACTCTGCCAACGCCGCCACGTTCCCAGCCTGGCCCAGCCAGCGCAGGCCCCCTCCCTCATATCTCAAAGGCCTGGGCGCGCCCTGCCCCCTCCCCGATAACACTCGCCATCTTGGAGGGGAAAAGGACACCAGTCAGTGGCAGAGCTGTGAACAGGCCCCAGAAATCCTGGCTCCCAGCCACCCTGCTCTAACCACTAGCCCCCACTCCCCTCCCAGAGCTGGGCAGAGAACCTAGGAGTCCTGGCTCCCAGCCACCCTGCTCTAACCACTAGCCCCCACTCCCCTCCCAGAGCTGGGCAGAGAACCTAGGAGTCCTGGCTCCCAGCCACCCTGCTCTAACCACTAGCCCCCACTCCCCTCCCAGAGCTGGGCAGAGAACCTAGGCGTCCTGGCTCCCAGCCACCCTGCTCTAACCACTAGCCCTCACTCCCCTCCCAGAACTGGGCAGAGAACCTAGGAGTCCTGGCTCCCAGCCACCCTGCTCTAACCACTAGCCCTCACTCCCCTCTTCCATTTGACCCAGTTCTCAGGGTCCCCCAATAATTAGCTTTTGAGCTGTTTGGCCGTGAAACCCAATGTGGGAGGGGGGATCTGTCTGCAGCTGCACCTTCCCTGCCACCCCCGTGCACCCACCCCGGTGCCAGCAGCTGCAGGGGGCCCAGCTGGCCTAAGTGTGGAGAAACACCCCCTTCCCCGCTGCTGTGGAAAACAGCTGTGGGCGAGACCAGGACACGCCAGCTTAGTAAAGTGGAACAACAAGCAGCAGGTTTGTGTATGTGTGTGTGTGTTATGTGTGTGGCGTGTGTTCCCTGTTCATGTGCTGTGATTTGTGCATGTGGGGTGTGGGTTTTGTAGGTGCACGTGTGCATATTTTGTGTGTGTCCTTGTGCTCTGTTTTGTGCGTGCACGTCGTACGTGTATGTGTATTTGTTGTGTGTGCTGTGTGTTTTGTGTGTGCCTGTTCCGCTGGGACCAGCAACACGTATTTTGTGTGTGCGTGCGGGTGTCCTGTTACTACTAGGTGCCTTGATCCCATCCCATGCGGACCCCCTGCTACGTGGGTGTCACATGCCTCACACAACCTGCAGATCGCAGGCCCAGGCAGCACCAGCCATGTCCCTCACAGCTACACGGCACACGCCGGCCCCGTACCAGCCCCCAGATATGACGGGTGCCAGGCACAATGGCTGCAGGGGAATTATACTGGCTGAGGATGATGGGTACAGGCACAATGGCTCAGGGGAGTTACATGGGGTCCAAGTGATGGGTACAGGAGCAATGGCTCGGGGAGTTACACCGTGTCTGGGTGATGTGTACAGGCACAACGGCTCAGGGGAGTTACACAGTGTCCGGGTGAGATGTACAGGCTAATGGGTGTGGGGAGTTACACCAGCTCCAGGTGATGGGTACAGGTACAATTGCTGGGGGGAGTTACACCAGCTCTGGGTGATGGATAGAGGTGCAATGGCTCAGGGGAGTTACACCAGGTTGAGGTGACAGGTACAGGCACAATGGCTGTGGGGAGTTACACCATAGCCAGGTGATGGGTACAGGCGCAATGCTCAGGGGAGTTACACCAGGTCGTGGTGACGGGTAGAGGTGCAATGGCTGCGGGGAGTTACACCGGGGTCCGGGTGACAGGTACAGACGCAATGGCTCAGGGGAGTTACACTGGGGTCCCGGTGACGGGTACAGGCGCAATGGCTGCGGGAGTTACACCGGTCGGGTGACGGGTACAGGCGCAATGGCTGCGGGGAGTTACACCGGGGTCCCGGTGACGGGTACAGGCGCAATGGCTGCGGGGAGTTACACTGGGGTCCCGGTGACGGGTACAGGCGCAATGGCTGCGGGGAGTTACACCGGGGTCCCGGTGACAGGTACAGGCCCAATGGCTCAGGGGAGTTACACCAGGTTGAGGTGACGGGTAGAGGTGCAATGGCTGTGGGGAGTTACACTGGGGTCCCGGTGACGGGTACAGGCGCAATGGCTGCGGGGAGTTACACCGGGGTCCCGGTGACAGGTACAGGCCCAATGGCTCAGGGGAGTTACTCCTGCTTGTCCCCCTGCCGCGAGAAGGATCCGGCCCGACTGGCAGCCTCGCCTGTACTTTTCCAGATGTGGAAAATCTCCGGTGTGGGCGGCGGGAGCACGAGGCGGGGCAGGATAAAACCCACAGCCCCGCCCCACGGCAGCGCTCCAGTGGGGCGCCCCCGCCCCCTCGCGGCGGACCGGAGCGCATCGGGCGCTTGTGCTGCGTTTGCACGGCGGCAGGACCTGGCTGTGCGGGGGGGCGGGGCTCCGGCCGTTCCTCTGCACCCCCCGGGGGATCCGGAGTGAATCCGGATTGGCGCCGGGAAATGGGGGGTGGGCTTGAAACTGGATTCACGCCCATGTCACTGCCCAGGGGATCAGGCTGCGGGAGGGGGCGGCCCCAGTGCTCTGCACCCTGCTCCAGATGTTACTGCCCCCCCCCTCCGCTGCACAGCTGTCCTCGCGCAGCCGGGGCCGTAGGGAGGGGTGGAGTGTCGAATCTGCGGATGCCAATAACGACACAGCGAGCAAAAAATGAATCGCGCCGTCGTGCGGCCTTTCCCCGGCCCGCGGGAGGCGGGGCGGCGCCGTGCACGGCGGGGGTGATTTTCGGAGGGAGTGTGGGATCTGCCGATACGGACCCTCCGCCGGCCCCCTCCCTGCCAAGATGGCGGCGGCGGCCGGATGTACTTTACCCGGGGCTTCCGGTCCCGCGCTTCCTCCCTTCACTAACATGGCGGCGGCGGCCGGATGTGCCTCGCCCGGAGCTTCCGGTCCCGCGCTTCCTCCCTTTCCCAAGATGGCGGCGCCCGGGGAGGCAGGCGGCGGCGCGGGCCCCTCGGGCTTCCTGGGCCTCCGGGCGGGCTCCCGCGACCCCGGCGCGCGCGGCCCTCGGCGGCTCCGCGGCAGCCGCAACCGGAAGAAGGGCTGGAAGCGATGGGCGGGGCCAGAGGCCCGGCTGGGCCGCGAGCTCGGCGCCTTCCTGGAGGACGTGGCCCTGCAGCAGCGCGCTGAGGAGGTGGGGGCCCTGTGGGGAGGGGCTGAGGAGGTGGGGGCGAGGAGGGGCCCTGTGGGGAGGCTGAGGAGGTGGGGAGGGGCCGAGGGAGATGGGGGGCCGAGGGGAGGGGCCCTGGGGAGGGGCTGAGGAGGTGGGGCCCTGTGGGGAGGGGCTGAGGAGATGGGAGGGGCCGAGGAGGTGGGGGCCGAGGAGGGGCCCTGGGGGAGGGGGACCATGGGTCGTGGGGCCGAGGAGGAAGGATGGGGAGGGGCCATGGGTCGTGGGGAGAGGCCCTGGGGGCCCTGAGGAGGTGGGGAAGGGGCCCTGGGGGGGGCCTGGCTGGGTGGGGGAGCACAGGATGTGGGGCCATGGGGTGCCCGAGGCGGATGGCAGCATGGGGCGGGAGTGGGAACATGAGGTGCCGGAGGAGGATGGAGTTGGGGAAACAAAGGGCCTTGGGAGGAAGCGGGGAGTTTGGGGGCTGTGGGAGTGAAGGGCCGTGGGGCTGTGAGTGGGAGTAGGAGGGGCTCCTGGGAGGAAGAAGGGGGCAGGAGGAGGTGGAGCTGGAAAGGGGGCAGGCTGGAGGCTGGGGGTGGAGGAAGAGTTGGGAGAAGTGGGGTAGAGGAAGCTGGAGGAGTCAGGGAGAGACTTATCATTGGGGTTGCGGGAGGCTTGCAGGGTAGACGGGGGTCCTTGTAAGGGGATGTGACAGGGCCTTGAGGGGGCGGAAGGGGGCCTATGTGAACCAGTGAAGCTGGGGGGGCTGGAGAAGATCTCATGGGTTTTGGGGGCTGGCGCAGTGGAGAATCTGGGGAGACCTGGAGGATCCTCATGCGGGTGCTGAGGTGGGCAGTGGGGCCAGGGGGTTGTAGGGGGTTGGGAGGGACCCAGAAATGGGGGATAGAACTGGGGTGAGTCTACAGAGAGGGGTGGGAGAATTTGGGGTGCTTGGGGAGGAGAAGAACATTGGAAGCTGGGGGCTGGGGAGGGAAAAGTTGATGGGGGACCCTTCGAGGTGGGTCTGAGGGCAGGGAGTGGGGAGTTTGTGGTGGGTGGGCAACCTACAGTCTCAACTGAGGTCATTTTGGGCCCGCTGTGAGCGCTTGGCCTGGGGGGGCCTTCTCCAGCCCGTGGGAGTAACAGGGCTCCTCTTCCTTCCCCCCCCCTCCAGCGGGCTGGTGGCCGAGAAGCCAAACGAGAGCCTCTTCTTCCTGGACACGGGGAATGAGGAGAAAGGTGGGGACGCTGCCCGCGCGCAGGGTGCAGGGAAGCACAGAACTGGGCTGGAGTCTTGAGTCCCGCGGCTGCCTCGGCCCCAGAGAACTCGCTCACAGCGCTGTAGCTTCCTGGTCGTCTTTCCCCACTGGCCTGGGGCTTGAACACCGAAGTCCTGAGTCCCAGCTGGGCCACGGCCTGCTGGGGTGACCCTGAACAGGGTCCCGTGCCTCAGTTTCCCCCTCTGTAATGGTTCGCTGAGACCTTTAGGTGCTACCGTAACCCAGAGGTTACGTGGCTTTGAAAGCCGTTGTCTAGCCCTGCGAGCCTGGCGTGTGACCTTGCAGGCGCCTTAGCGGCAGGCTGAGTTGCAGAGCTGGGGGTGGGGGAAGGGCTCAGCGCAGCCTGAATGTCAAGCCCCCTAAGGCGTTGGGACTTGGGACACCCCAGAATGACGAGCACCTTCGGGACACCCTGCCCTGGGCCGCTCGTCATGCGCCGCCAACCGGGGACTTGCCTTGATCATGGGCCGGGAATCTGCCCGGCACCTGTCGGGAGCCGTGTCCTGCCTGCCAGCTGCTCGGGAGAAGCCAGAGCCGAGCAGCATATCCCCACAGCTGATGCGTCCTGTTCTGTGCGGGGCTGGCCTGGAGGCTGCTGCCTTTCAGGGCCTGCTGGTGTCTCGGGTGCTGCGGAGCACCTGGCTGCCCGTCCATCTGTGTCTCCCCTCCTCAGACCGGACGCTGAACCAAGGCCAAGAGAAACCCCTGCGCATAGACCTCATCCTGCAGCCGGATTCCAAGGTGCCTGCTCCCAAAGAGTGAGTGTTCCGGGGGCAGGCAGGGGCTGGGCTGGGCTGGGCTGGTGGGACAGTATCCACAGCTTTGGGGTGTGCTGCGCTGGGGAGCTGTCTCTGCAGGGATCGGGGGATGGTTCTCTGCCTCAGCGCCGTGCCTCAGTTTCCCCACTAGTAAAACCGGGCTAATAGCAAGACAGGACGGAGGTACTGGGTTTGGCAGGGGAGCAGGCTCTAATGGTTAGAACCAGTGTTCCCTGTAGGCTGGGCTCTTGTGCGGCCGCTCGGGAGAGGTTCCAATGCCGCCCGGCTGATTAGCAGAGCGCCCACAGTTAGGTTCTGTGGTGGCGTATGTGCACTCAGGCGAGTGTGAACGTGCAACAGTTTGTTCCGCACGTGGACGGAGGAGATTAGCGGGAACACTGGCTAGACGAGGGGGGCGGGGAGCCAGCACTCCTGGGTTCTTTGCCCAGCTCTGGCAAAGGACCGGGGGGGTATAGGACTGTCGCACAGCCGGACGCCAAGTGTCCGCGTCGTCCCCCCCTTCCCCGCCCCGGCCCAGAGGCCTCAGCTGCCCTCTTCCCCTTGGCAGCATTCTGGCCCACCAGGTCCCCAACGGGAGGAAGCTGAAGCGGAAGCAGCAACTTCAGGAGAAGCTGGTGGAGCGGGGCCTGGTGCCCCGAGCCGAGCGCCTCCTCCAGGCCCGGCTGCAGAGAGCGCGGCCAGTGACTCCGGAGCCCTCGGCTGGCCAGAGTGGGGCGGACGAGCCTGCTGGGAGCTTCTACGACATCTGGTCAGACCGGAGTAAGTAGGGAGCCCGTGTGTGTCGGGGGGGCTGGGCACCAGGACTCCTGGGTTCTCTCCTGGCTTGGGGAGGGAAACAGGGACTAGTGGTTAGTGCAGGGGACCGGGCGCTAGGACTCCTGGGTTCTCTCCAGCGTGGTCAGGGGAGGGGAGGGGAGGGGTGGGGTAGCAGGCAGGATGGACTCCTGGTTTCTAGCCTGAAGCCAGCCCAGATTGGGGGGGTTCCCATCTTGGGGGGTGACTTTAAGCTCAGCACAGCTGCTGAGCCATGAGATCTCTGCAAACTCTGCTCCCTATAAGGAAGGGGTCACCCCAGCTCTCCCCTATGCTCTGCCAGAGGCCACCCCCAGAGCTAGGGATAGAACCCAGGAGTCCTGGGAACACACCCCACTCTCCTGATTAGGATTCAGGAATCCAAGTCCCCCCCCGCCTCTGGCTCTAACCACTAAGCATTGCTCCCCTCTGACTTGGAAACAGAGCCTGGGAGTCCTAGCGCCATCCCTGGCTCAAACCGCTAGGACCCGCTTCCCTCCTGCTTCGGGGCATGCTGGTAACTGTCTCTCCCTGCAGACCCACTGGACCAGGTGCTGGCGGGGCAGGACCCCTGGTTCCTGGAGCAGACCAAGAAGCAGAGAGTCCGGGTGAGTGTGGGGCGGGCCCCTGGCAGCAGGCGTGGGCGGCTGGGCCCTTCCTTCCCGGCTCACTCGCGCTCTCCTCTCCGCAGCGCCCGGCCAGGCTGGAGACGAAGCCGTCGGAGCTGCCAGCGGTGGAAGTCATCCCTGCGGGGGGGTCCTACAACCCCACCTTCCCGGCCCATCAGGTAGGGGCTGCCCGACACCCACCCCGAGCGTTGGCAGCAGTGCATGCTGGGAATGGGGGGTTCATGTCTCCGCTCTGGAGTCTGGGGGCAGCCCCCACAGTGAATAGGGCTGTGGGCCCTACTGAAGTGGGGGTGCATGGCAGGGGTGTATCACGGCCTGGCAATGGTGGGGGTGCATGGCAGGGGGTGGTACCATGGCCCGGTGGGGATGGGGGTGCATGGCGGGGGTGTAGCACGGCCCGGTGATGGTGAGGGTGCATGGCCTGGCGGTGGTGGGGGTGCCTGGCAAAGGGTGTACAGGGCCCTGCGGGGGTGCAAGGAGAGCTTGGGGGGTGGGGGGCCATTCCCGCTCACCCCACCTCTCCCCCAGGCGCTGCTGCTCCAGGCCCACGAGGTGGAGCTGAGGCGGCAGAAGGCTGAGGAGAAGCTGGAGAGGCAGCTGCGTTTCCCTGAGGCCCCTACGCAGGTGAGAGCCGGGTGTCCCTTGGGCAGGGCTGGGCCAGCTCAGGGCCCCAGTGCAGGGGCACACGCCTAGCCCTCCCCCCGTCCTTGGCCGGCAGCTTCCCCGCTGCCTGCCACCCCCTGAGCCCGGCGTGGTCAGCCTCTCGGGGATGGGCCGGGCGCTGTCAGTCATCCCGTACCCGGGAACTGCAGGTGGCCCCGAATGCCCCACAGCCCCCCCGCTATGCCACTCGCTGAGTCCTGCCCCCGCCTGACTGGCTCCGGGGCTCCTGGGAACACCACAGATTCCCAGCCGGCCTGCTGCCTCTGCAGTGCTCCCTCCAGGTCTGGGGTGCTGCAGCCCACGTCCCCCTGGGGCTGGTGCTGCTGCTTGCAGCGGGGGGCTTCCTCACCCCCCCCCCAAGCCTTCGGGGTGGGCCAGCTCCCTGGGGTGAAAATCGACTACGGTTTGGTGCCTGTCACTTCCCCAGAGCTGGGTTTAGCAACTCAGGGCTCCTGGCCCTGCCCCACTCTAACCACTAGCCCCCACTCCCCGCCCTGAGCTGGGGGAGAGCCCAAGGCTCCCTGTGTGTCCGTCCCACCCCACCCCCCACTCTCACCACTAGCCCCCACTCCCTGCCCTGAGCTGGGGGAGAGCCCAGGAGCCCTGCCCCCCTGCCGGCAGTGGGGCTGGGCGGGCCCTGTCTCCCGACTGAGGGTTTCCCGCTGTGCCTGCAGGAGGCGGTTTTCCGGGAGCAGTGCGAGGGGCTGCTGGAGGAGTCAGCGGACGAGGGGAGCGACGCTGAGGACGGGCCAGAGGAGCCCGGGGCCCCCCCCAATCCGGCCCGCTTGCGGGAGAAGAAAACGGAGCAGCAGCGCCGGAGGGAGAAGGAAGCCAAAGCCCTGGTGCCTAATTCCCCCTGGGTTTCTGTTTGGGTGGGGCTGGGAGGTGGAACCCAGGCCTGGTGGGTAGCGACTGGCTGGCAGCTGCTGGCCGTGATCCGGGGGTGGGGGAGTGTCCGTTGCCTGGGGATTCCTGGGGCTCTTGCCCCCCCTTGCTGGGCGAGTCACTGGGGGCAGGTGCCCGATCCCCCCCGGCTGCAGACGGCCTTTGGACGGGCGGGGGAGCGAGCAGCAGCCTCCCGGGCCCGGGGCCAGCTTTGTCCTCGGTGCCGCAGCGCGGAGCCATCTGCTGTGCCCGGCCGCTGCCATCTGCTCGCCAGCCCCCCCCTCCCGGGGCAGGGCAGATCCATGGCGGGGGGAGGGGGGCTGGCAGCCAGGACTCCTGGCCCGGGAGGAGAGCGCGGCGCAGTGGTTAGAGGCCAGCGCGTTGGGGCGGCTGGCGGCTCTGACCCGGGTGTGGCGCCCGCAGGAGGCCCGGGCGGCTGGGCGAGAAGGCAGCGCGGTGCCGGCACCAGGAGCTCTTCCAGCTCCGCGCCATCCGGCGGCAGGTGAAGCGGCGGGAGGCCGAGCTGCTGCGCAGGTGCCGGGCGCGGCTGGCGAAGAGACGGGCCGAGGCCACCAAGCCCCGGCGGCTGGGCCGGCTCCGGTGAGCAGCGGGGGATGGGGAGGGGGCGAGGGTCCAGGGTGGGGCGCAGGGAGGGGGTCTGGGGGGCTCAGTGATTGAGGCGGGGGAGCCGTCCCTCTAACACCCTCCCCCATCTGTCCCGGCAGGTACGAGGAGCCCGACCTGGAGGTGCAGCTGAGCACGGAGCTGGCCGAGTCCCTGCGGACGCTGAAGGTGGGCTCCTGCGCCCGCCCCCCCGGGTCCCCGCCCCTTCCCCGTATTTCACTGGTGCCCGATGATGAGACCCATCCTTGCGCTATGAGGATTCGCAGCAGTGCATGCTGGGAATGTGAAGGCCTCCTGGGGTTCCCGTGGCCCTGCCCAGTGGGAAAGGGCCCGGGGACTGAGGGCACCAGAGTCTCCCCCTTCACCCCCCCGGAGCAGGGCAATGGGGTGAGCTGCCCAACCCTTGTGACTGGTGGCCCCTGGAGCATGGCAGTGCCTGGCCACCCCCTGCCACTCTGCCTTGCGCATCTGGGTCTGGCCCACGCCGGCCCTGGCTTGGCGCTGCCGGGTGAGTCTGGCGCTGCCGGGGTGTAGGGTCCAGAGACCCCCAGTGTGGCCCCCACTGGGGAAAGGGCTTCCTCTCTGCCCTGGGCAGGCCGGGCGGCTCAGCGCTCTCTAGCCAGCTGCTCTGGGGGCAGGAGCATCCCGGCCCGGCGCTGCCACCCAGGGCTGAGCGCCCGGGGGGAGGGGGCAGCTGGTGCATGGTGGCACCTAGAGCCTCCTCCCCTTGGACTGAGCCCAGCCCCCTCTGCTGGTGCCAGTGCGGGCCCCCCTGACCCCCCCCCCGTCTCTCCCTCAGCCCGAGGGCAGCGTCCTGCGCGACCGGTTCAAGAGCCTGCAGAAGAGGAACCTGATTGAGCCCAGGGAGCGAGCCAAGTGAGCAGAGGCTGGGGGCCCGTGGGGCAGGGTGGGGGGCCCGTGGGGCGGGGCTGGGGGTGTCTGCCATGGGGCGCGCAGGCTGCCTGGACTCATCCCCCCCCGTCCCAATTCGGGTTCTAGGGAACGGAGGGGTTTCTGGGGAGGCTACTCCCGGGTGCTCCCCCTTGGCGGGGTTATCGGGGGTCTGCCCTGCCGAGGGCTGGCCGGGATCTCAGCCCCCCTCCCCATCGCCCCCAGGTTCAAGAGGAAATACCGGCTGAAGTACGTGGAGAAGAGAGCCTTCCGCGAAGTCACGTGAGTGGGAGGGGAACGCAGGCATGTGGGGGGGGGCAGGATGGGGTGGGGCTAGTGGTGGCGCATTGGGGGAAAGGGGCGGGATGGGGCGGGGCTAGCGGTGGCGCAGTGGGGAAGGGAAGGGGGTGGGATGAGGCGGGGCTAGTGGTGGTGCAGTGGGGGAAGGGGGCGGGATGAGGCGGGGCTAGTGGTGGTGGGGCGGGGCTAGCAGGGTGCCTTGCTGCCAGTCCTGGCACATCCCGCAGGGGGTTCCCCTGCAGGGATAAAGGGGTTCAGTCTCTGGGCCTTCGCCAGCCCCCTGAGTGCCCCAGCTGCGCCCCGACCCCCCTCTCTTTGCCTTGCAGGTTGTAGGGCTGCTCCTGACGGCGCCCGGGCCTGGCCGCCTCATTAAAGCCCTGGGCATCTCCTCTCGCTCCGGCTCCTCCGTTCCTGTGTGGCCCCGGCCTGGCCCCGAGCCCCCCTCCCCTTCCCCTCGGGCGTGGGGCTGCAGCATCTCCACCTGGCCATGAGCGGGGGGGCTGCCCCGGCCCTGCGCCCGGCTCGGGGAGCGTGGGGCAGGCTGCCCAGGCTGGCGCCGCGGGGCAGGCAGCAGCTGGCTCTCAGGGTAGTGCCCCCCCCCCACCCCCCCCATGCCGTTCTCCGTGCCGGCTCTGCCCTCCCCCTTCCCCGGGCTGGCAGCCAGGACTCCTGGCTTCTCTCTCTGGCCCGGCCCCCAGGCCCTTGGGGAGTCCTGGCTCTGTGAGCCCCCTCCTGCTGTAGCCTCTCTGCCCCAGGGGCCTTGGTTATTTTTAGTCCTCCATGCTGGGGGGGGGGTGCAGATCCGGTGCTTCCGCCGCTGCCCCGGCTCCCTTTGCGCCCTCCCGTGGGCCCAGCTTTCCCGCCGGGGGGCAGGTTCGTGGCAGCTGCCGACACTCAACTGCTGGGAGCCTCTTGTATTTCTACAGGGCCCCCCAACCACGGTATGGGAGAGCCTCTAATGCCAAAGGGCTGCTGGCCGGCTCTGGAGGGCAGTGGGGTATACGGGTTAGAGCATGGGGGGGGGTGCCTAGACTCCTGGGTTCTAGTCCTGGCTCTGGGAGGGCAGTAGGGGCTAGTGGTTAGAGCACGGGCGGTAGTGGGGCCCTGGGACCCAGGACTCCTGGGATCTGTCCCTCTTCCCTGCGCCCACTCCCCTTTGTGGCCCTGCTTCCTGCAGGTGGGGTGGAGCTGGGCCCCCCTCTGGCTGCAGCTGGTTATTGCCATGGGGTGGGGGGGGAGGGAAATGGGCTGCTGCAGCAGCGGCTGGCTCTGGGGAGGGGCTGGCTGCTGCCATTCCGGCGTGGGCCATGGCTGCCCCCGCTGGGTTCAGCTCTGACCAGGCCCGGTGCCCGCTCTGCCCTACCTGTCGGCAGGGCCCTGCTGCTCAGCCTGGTGCACGGGGGGGGGGCCTGGGCTGGGCCCTATCCCCAGCCACCGGTGCTGACCCCAACGCCCCGGCACATTCCTCCCCGCCCCAGCCTCGCGCCTGCTCCCTTGTGCCCAGCATGGAGCTGGTGCCAGGTGGCCCTACAGGCCAGCGCTGGGCCAGTCGCATGGCACTAGGCCGCCTCTGGGGGCCCCTTGCTCCTGCAGGCGGGGGCACCCCCAGCTTGGGGGCAGGAGGGGGCACATGGGTCCTGACCATGTGCAGGGATCAGAAGAGGTGATGGGAATTGAACCCAGGAGCCCTGGCTCCCTGCTCTAACCACTAGCCCCCACTGCCCTCCTAGAGAGAACCCAGGAGCCCTGGCTCCCTGCCCCCTGCTCTACCCACACCGGGGTGGGGGCTGGGCTGCAGGGTGGCTATTAATAGAGGTGCGGCTGAACGAGGTATTGCCTCCTTGGCGCTAATGAATAAGCAGGGGGGCCTGTTGCCAGGGTACCAGGTCCCTGCTCAGCTGGCGCTGCCCCTCTCCCATGGTGCCAACACAAGGAGCAAGGGGGGGTCTGCCCCCCACAGCGGGGCCCTGGGGGGCTCTGGCCTGGTCACCTCCTGCCTCCTCTCCCCAGATGGCAGATACCTGCAAACACGCACCCCCCCCCCCTTTGAGTAGCCTGCCTGCCCTCCAGCCAGACCCCCAGGGAGGGGCAGGAGCCGGGGGGCTGGTGTTAATGGCCCCTTCTCCCCACCCCTGGCTTGGTGCTGCTGGGCCCCGGCTCCGTGGCCCCCGGCTCCTTCTGCCTCTACAGAGCGGCAGGGCTGGGCTAGAGACCCTACAATAACAGCGGGGCCGCCACCTGGCACGCCCCACGGCATGCACAACCCCGCCACGGCGCTGCGCCCACAGTGCGCACAACCGCCACGGCAACGCCCGGTGACGCCACAGCGCGCACAACCCCGCCACGGCAACACCCGGTGACACCCACAGCGCATGCACAACCCCGCCACGGCAACGCCCCGGTGACACCCACAGTGCATGCACAATGACGCCCACAGCGCATGCACAACCCCGCCACGGCAATGCCCCGGTGACACCCACAGCGCATGCACAACCCCGCCACGGCAACGCCCCGGTGACACCCACAGCGCATGCACAACCCCGCCACGGCAACGCCCCGGTGACGCCCACAGCGCATGCACAACCCCGCCACGGCAATGCCCCGGTGACACCCACAGCGCATGCACAACCCCGCCACGGCAACGCCCCGGTGATGCCCACAGCGCACGCACAACCCCGCCACGGCAACGCCCCGGTGATGCCCACAGCGCACGCACAACCCCGCCACGGCAACGCCCCGGTGATGCCCACAGCGCACGCACAACCCCGCCACGGCAATGCCCCGGTACGCACAAACCCGCCCTGACAGCACCTCAGCCGGCACAATTGTGCTCACACAAGTTCATACAACCCTGCGACCGCCTCCCGCCGGCCGCACCCGCACGCAGCCGACCCGCCGGGGCCGTGCTGGGCGACGTAGGCGTCACGGGGCCGTTTTCCCTTCGCCATCCCTGCGCTGGCAGCAGGCGCCTGGCCCTGCCCCCAGGAGCAGCGGAGCTGTGGGGGGGATTATTGAGGGGAAGGTATAGAGTGCGGTGGGGGGCTGGGAGCCAGACTGGTGACCTTAGCCATAACACACCCCCGCGACTCAGTTTCCTGCTCTGCATGGGGCTGGGGGTATTAACTCGGGGAGGGATAAGATCTGACTGCAGCCGGCCCGGTGCTTTGAGATCCATGAGGGGGCAGGGCAGGATCAGCGCCTACAGGGGCTGGTTCCCTCCCCGCAGGACGGGGGGGGGTGACCAGATGGTGCCCAGCTCAGCCCCCTTCCCTGCCTTAGCGCCGCGAGCAGCTTAAGGACGGTAAATCCCTGGGGGGTGGTGCTGCCCGCGGGCAGGCTCCTGGGACGGGCAGCGGGCGCTGAGCCAGGCTGGGCTGACAGTTGGGGGGTTCCCCCTTCGTGGCCCCAGGGCTCTGGTCGGGGGTGCAGGCGCCAACTCATGGCCGTTTCTCTGCTGCGCCCTGCCCAGCGCCCCCCCCCGGCAGCCCTGCCTGGCCCCCAGCACGACCCTGGGGTTAGCCCTGCCTGCTGGGGGGTGCCCCCTGCCTGCCCCGCTTGCTCCCCGCAGCGCCAGCGCCCTCTGCCCCCCCACTCCCATTGTCAATTAGTAAAGGCTGCCGGCGTCAATATTTTATTTACCACGCCCGGGGGGAGCAAAAGCCGGGAGCCCAGAGCTGCCTGCCCCCCCTTCTCCCTGCAGAAACAGAGCAGCCCCTCCCCCGCCGGGAAAGGCTGCTGGGGGTGGGTTCCAGGAACCCCCCCGCTTGCACCATGTTGAGAGACCCCGAGAAGCAATAAATAATATTTATAAAAACCGAGTTGGAGCCGGGAGCTGCCCCCGCCCCAGCCGGATCCGGGGGGGGTCGTGTCCCCCGTTCAGCCCTTGGAGAAACCCTGCCGTGCCCCCCGGGGGGGGTGGGACGCCCCCGCTGGCGCGGGCTCAGACGTAGGCCGACTCGCTGGACTGGGTGCGCCCCAGGGGCGGCGCCTGGGCCAGGGCGGAGAGGTCCTTCTTGCGCACCTCGCAGACGGACTTGCGGCGGGCCTGCACCCCCCGCATGGCCGCCTGGATCTTGCGCCAGCCCAGGTGGTTGAGCTCGGCCAGGTTGAGCAGCACGCAGATCCCACTGACGGCGAACATGAAGACCAGGAAGACGGTTTTCTCGGTGGGCCGGGAGACGTAGCACTCCACCTCCTTGACGCAGGGGTAGCGCCCGCACTCGAAGAGGGCCGGCACGTGGAAGCCGTACAGGAAGTACTGGCCCGCCAGGAAGCCGATCTCCAGCGCGTTGCGGAAGACCACCTGGATGATGTAGAAGCGGGAGATGCCCTCCTGCCGCTTGGCCTTGGCGCTCTTGGGCGGGCGCAGGGGCGTGCTGGGCAGCTCCTTCACCTCCAGGCAGTCGGGCTCCTCCTTGGCCGAGGCCTCGGGGTGGTGCACCAGGATGCCGTTGGCCGCCCGGCCCTTGCGGGCGTCCTTCTCCAGCAGCGGGTAGAGGAAGGAGCAGCGCCGGTCCCGCTGCTTGGCCGCCTGGTGCACGGAGTAGGTGATGAAGCAGAGGCTGGGCGTGCACACCAGGATGATCTGGAAGACCCAGTAGCGGATGTGGGAGATGGGGAAGGCCTGGTCGTAGCAGGCCTGGTTGCAGCCCGGCTGCAGGGTGTTGCACATGAACATGGTCTGCTCGTCCTCGTACACCGTCTCGCCCACGATGGCCACGATCAGGATCCGGAAGATCACCACCACCGTCAGCAGGATCCTGCGGGGGAAGGGGGCAGCTGGGCAGGGCCTGCGGCACCTGGCGCCCGGGCGGGAGAGCTTGGGGCTGGGCTCTGTCCCTGGCTCTGGGATGGGAGTGGGGGCTAGTGGTTAGAGTAGGGAGGCTGGAAGCCAGGACTCCTGGGTTCTCTTCCCAGTTCTGGGGTGGGAGTGGGGGGCTGGAAGCCAGGACTCCTGGGTTCTCTCCCCAGCTCTAGGAGGGCAATTGGGGCTAGTGGTTAGAGCGGAGGGTGGTGCGGAGTAGAGTGCCAGGACACCTGGGATCTCTCCCCAGCTCTGGGAAGGCAGTGGGGACTAGGGGTTAGAGCGACAGGGGCCTGGAAGCCAGGACTCCTGGGTCCAATTCCTAGCTGTGTCATTCTCTTCCCCACTCTCGTGCCTCAGTTTCCCCCAAATATAATGCCCGCTGCTTACCTGCCTCTATTCGATATTTACCCCCGCTGTCCCCGGGGTGCAACGCCCTGCATGGGGGAAGCTGCCTAGGGAGATCCAGCCGGGTGCCTGCGCGGGGCACCAGGGAGTTTAGCAGCATTGGGCGACCAGAGGCAGCAGCCCAGCTGGTGCTAACGGGGCGCCCGTCTACGGCTAACGCCCCCCAATACAGAGCCACTGCCCAGCGCTGGAGCTGTCCCCCCCCTCACCCCAGCAGCAGCCTCCGGCCTGGGTGGGGGTGACAAATATCAGAGGCAGGAAAGATGGGGACAGCACTGGGCAGAACTTGGGGGGGGGACTGAAGTGGGGCTCATTGGGGGGTCAAGGGCTGGGAGGTGTGGGGGGTGACAACTCCAACTGTGGGGTGTGTGGGGGGGTCCTGCCATCGCCCATCTGCCCCTCAGCACTTGCTGGGTCTACAAAGCTTGTCGGGGGGTGGGGGGGGAAGAGCCAGGACTTTGCACAGGCAGCTGGGGGGGGTTGATGCCGGAGCAGGGCCAGATCTCCGTCCCCGCGTCTGCTGCCCCTTTCCCGGGGCCCTGCGCCCCCAAAACGCAGCGACCTTGGGCGGGCATCTCTCCTGACCTGGATGTGATCGCCCAGCGGCTGCGTCTCCGCCCTCAGTGCCACTTCTAAGCCCAGCCGGGGGGCTGACAACGCACCACCTGGCGTCCCCCATGGGCCGGGCCCCCCAGAGCTCCCCCTCGAAGGGTGGGTCCTTCTCCCCCTTCCAGTGGGGGGACCAGGCCCGGGAGCAGCAGGGACTTGCCTAGGGAATCAGGCCAGAGCAGGGCTCCCTGCCCCCAAAGTCCCAGGATAATCTCTGCACCAGGGACACACTGCTCCAGCAGCCCGGAGCGCTCGTCCTTGTACCCGCACCCCCCGGCGCCGTTCCTCATGCCCCTTGTGGGATCAACCCTCAGAGGAACCCGCTCGGCCCATTGTACAGACAGGGAAACTGAGTCAGGGACCGAGCGATTGGCACAAGGCCTCCCAGGAGTGCAATCACAGAGCCAGGGAGAAAACCCAGGAGTCCTGGCTCCCAGCCCCCTGCTCTAACCACTAGACTCCAGAACCCCACAACCCATCACACCAAGGGGCCCTTTCATGGAAGCTGGTCAGGAAGGTGGCAGGCAGAGGCCCCGTCCGGGACACCAGACACCGCCCTCTGGGTAGGTTCCCTCCCCAGAGCAGAGCCCCTGGGCCCCGCACCAGCCCAGCCCCATCTCTGCCTCCAGCAGCTCCAGGAGACGGGGTCTCCCCAGGCCCTGCAGGACGCCACGTACCGGACTGTGCCTTGACACCAGTTCGGGGGGTCTCAGGCAGCACCCTGCTCCAGCCGGCTCCGCGCCTGCCCCACGGGCCCATCAGAGGGGCCTGAGCTCTGCTCAGAGGGCAGCTGGACATGGCAGTGGGGTGGTGCATGGGATGCCTGGCTTCCATGCCCATCTCTGCAACAGACCCCCCCCTTGTGTTGCTCCATGCCTTGGTTTCCCCAGCTGCTCTGTGCCTCAGTTTCCCCAGCTATTCTGTGCCTTGGTTTCCCCAGCTGCTCTGTGCCTCGATTTCCTCAGCTGATCCGTGCCTCATTTTCCCCAGCTGTAAAATGGGCATAATGACCCCTCGGTCTACTAGGCCTGGAAGCACGATGGGACAGGGGGCCTGGGCCGTGTCCAGCCTGACAGGGGAAGGCCCCCTGTCCCGGCCAGGCCTGCAGCTGACTCTCCAACACCCGCCCAACACACCCCGCAACCAGGAGTCCGTGGCAGCATGTGATTTGTCCAGGGGCCAAGCCTGCCCGGCCGGGAGCAGGCAGACCCATCGGGTGCCAGCTGAGTCCCGCTTGGGAAGGCCTGTGGATCCGAACCCTCCTGCCCTACAACAGCCCATGGGTCCAGCCCCGCTGTTCGCTGGGGGCCGCCCACTGGGAGGCGTTCGTTCCCCCCACCCTGCCACCACTGCCCTGGGATTCCGCCTGGACCCTGGCCCACGCCAGGTACCTCCCGGGCAACCGGAACGTGAGCCAGGGCCTCGGGCCAGAACTGAGGGCGGGAGACAGGAGCCCCTGGGAATCTCACCCCCCTAGAGTCCCAGCGTCCCTCTGTCCCCACCCCACCCCCGGCGTCCCTCTGTCCATCCAGGGTCCCTCTGTCCGCCCACCTTGCTCTGCTCCTGCCCCCATACCAAGCCATCCGCTCAGCCCCCCGGTGCAGCTCCCTGGCTACCCCCAGGCCGTGGTGGCTTGTGCCAGGGCTGGGTGGGCAGTTGGTCCCCCCCATGGCAGCACAGGCCCCTGCCTCCCAGGGCCCAGCGCAGGAGGGGACGGCTCTGGCTGGCTCCCCCTGTGACAACCCGCAGGCCCACAGGGAGGGCTGGGGGGTCACTCACCGCCTGGGGCTGGGTTTGCTTGGCACAGATACCACCTGCCCTGGCCAGGATCCCACAGCCCTTGCCCAATGGGGCCGAAGCAGAACCCACACTGGGCTGGGGGAAACTGAGGCACGGAGGGGGTGTCCTGACTAGAACCTGTGCTCTGGCTGCAGCCCCCTGCTCGAACCAGCAGCGCCCCAGGGCGGGGATAGAGCCCAGGCGTCCTGGCTCCGGCCTCCCCGGGCCCGAGCTGCGGTGCCTGCTCTCCGGGTCGGCAGACCCCTCCCTTCCCGCGCTGCTACAGCTGGCCACTCAGGGCCCTGTGGGGAACCCGGCTCCCTTCCCCACCCCCCAGCAGGGGCGCAGCAGCCCCCCCCCGCTGCCCCGTCCCCCCAAAGCAGGGGGTGCAGGGACCCCCCGCTGTCCCGTGTCCCCCAGCTGCCTCGGACCCTCCGCTGCCCCAGGACCCCTCCCCCGCTGTCCTGTCCCCAAAGCAGGGGATGCAGGGCCCCTGCTGTCCCAGGACCCCCGCTGTCCTGTCCCCCCAAAGCAGGGGATGCAGGGCCCCCGCTGTCCTGGGCCCCCGCTGTCCGGGACCCCCTCTCGCTGTCCTGTCCTCAAAGCAGGGGATGCAGGGCCCCCGCTGTCCCGTGCCCCTGCTGTCCTGACCCCCCCCGCTGTCCCAGGACCCCCTGCTGCCCCATCCCCAAAGCTGTCCTGTCCCCGCTGTCCTGGGCCCCCGCTGTCCCAGGACCCCGCTGTCCTGTCCCCTAAGCAGGGGATGCAGGGCCCCCGCTGTCCTGTGCCCCCGCTGTCCTGGGCCCCCCGCTGTCCCAGGACCCCCTGCTGCCCCGGGCCCCCAAAGCAGGGGATGCAGGGCCCCTGCTGCCCCAGGACACCCCCGCTGTCCTGTCCCCAAAGCAGGGGATGCAGGGCCCCCTGCTGTCCCAGGACCCCCGCTGTCCTGTCCCCAAAGCAGGGGGTGCAGGGGCCCCCGCTGTCCCGGGCCCCCCCACGCAGGGGCGCCCCGCCCGCCGCGCCCCGCACCTGCCGATCATAGTCGAGTGCTGCTGCACCGCGGCCTCCAGCAGCCGCTCCAGGATCGTCCACTCGCCCATCGCGCCGGGCCGGGCGCCTGCAGCGGGAGCCGCGGCCCGTCAGCGGGCGGGTCCCCGCCGGGCAGCCCGGGCCATGGCCGGGGAGCGGGGCCGCCCCTGCGCTGCGCTGCGCTGCCACCTGCGCGCTGCCAAGGACGCCGGGCGCGCGGGATTAGCGCCCCCCCCCGCGGCGGGACGAGCGGGGACCCCGCGCGGGGGGGCCGGGCGCGCCGGGAAAGTTTGCGGGTTTCCCTGCGCGCGGGGCGGGAGCGAGCGGGGTGCGCCGGGACAGCAGCCGCACAACGCGCCGCACGCGCCGCAACACACAACACCGCACGCGCTGCTGCAGCAACACACAACTGCACGCGCTGCAGCAACACAACACCGCACGCGCTGCAGCACACACCTCATGCACTGCAGCAGCAACACACAACTGCACACATGCAGCACACAACAACACACACGCTGCAGCACACAACAGCACACACGCTACAGCAGCAACACACAACACCGCATGTGCTGCAGCACACACCTCATGCGCTGCAGCAGCAACACACAGCTGCACACATGCAGCACACAACAGCGCACACGCTACAGCAGCAACACACAACACCGCATGTGCTGCAGCAGCAACACACAACACCGCACACGCTGCAGCACACACCTCATGCGCTGCAGCAGCAGCAACACACAACTGCACACATGCAGCACACAACACCGCACGCGCTGCAGCACACAACACTGCACACGCTGCAGCACACACCTCATGCACTGCAGCAACACACAACTGCACACATGCAGCACACAACAACACATACGCTGCAGCACACAACAGCACACACGCTACAGCAGCAACACACAACACCACATGTGCTGCAGCACACAACACCTCATGTGCTGCAGCAGCAACACACAACTGCACACATGCAGCACACAACAGCGCACACGCTACAGCAGCAACACACAACACCGCACACGCTGCAGCACACACCTCATGTGCTGCAGCAGCAGCAACCCACAACTGCACACATGCAGCACACAACAGTGCACACGCTGCAGCACACAACAGCGCACATGCTACAGTAGCAACACACAACACCGCATGTGCTGCAGCAACACGCAACATCGCACACGCCATGGCAGCAACACACGACATTCCGTGCCTCCGTTTCCCCTCCCACCCTTTGCCTGATTGGACTGGGAGCAATTTGGGGCAGGTACTGCCTCCCACCCTGTGTCTGTGCAGTGCCCCGTACAAGGGGGCCTGCTCCTGGCCCGATGGGAGGCTCCGATCCCCCGGGGGAGGCCCTGGGTACCAGCCATTGTACAGACCAGGGGCCGATGGATTCTCCCTGCCCATGGGACTCAGCCTCAGGTGTCAGGGTGGGCGGAGGATCTCCAGCCTGGGGTGTGCGGTGGGGGGCAGGACAGCTGATCAAAACCGGCTCCTCCGGTCTTGAACTCTGCCAGCCTGCGCCGCCGAAGCCCCAGGAGCGCCCAGGAGCATCCACGAGCCCCGCGGCCTGCACTGTGGAGGCCTTGCCCGGCGCAGTGGGCGGGGGCCAGGCCCTGGCCTGGCCAGAGCCTGCAAGTCCCCTGCACGGCCCCAGGCATCCTCCCCACCCCGTCAGCAACAGGGAGTCATTGGCGGAGCATGGAACGGGCGCCCAACCGGTCCTGGCCCCAGGGCCGGGCGGAGGCTGCGGGCCGGGCTTGGGCGCTCTTGGGCCCCGTGTGGAAAAGCAGACGGAGCTGCTCCCTGAAGGACGGGGGTCAACGCCCCAGCTGCGGGGGGCCAGGGGGTGGCTGGCGCTTTGGGGTCATGGCCGCCTGGTTCTCATGGCAGCTCTCTGGGGAAGGGCCACGCAGGGGCCTGTGTCTCCGTCGCTAGGCGGGGAACCTCCCGGCTGCCATCCTGGCGCTGAAGGCAACCCCCAGTGCCCGTCCTCGCGCCAACGCTGCCGGGACCGCAGCGGTTTGCTGGCTGGGAGGGCATGGACGCTCCAGCTGGCTGGACGGGCTGGGAATCCCTCTCCCGCCCACAGCTCACGCGACGAGCCGAGGCCTCTCAGCTCCCAGAGCTACCTTGGGACGGAGCACAGCCGCCTCCAGAGAGCTATTTATAGTGCTGTAACACATGACTGCGACCCGGCCCCGTCGGACCGGCACCGCCCATACCCCGGCCGAGATCAGGGCCCGTCGGACCGGCGCCCCCCAGACCCCGGCCGAGATCAGGGCCCGTCGGACCGGCGCCCCCCAGACCCCGGCCGAGATCAGGGCCCCGTCGGACCGGCACCCCCCAGACCCTGGCCGAGATCAGGGCCTGTTGGACCGGAGCCCCCCAGACCCTGGCCGAGATCAGGGCCCGTCGGACCGGCACCCCCCAAACCCCGGCCGAGATCAGGGCCCCGTTGGACCGGCACCCCCCAGACCCCGGCTGAGATCAGGGAGCTGTCAGGCCAGGCACCCCCAAACCCCGGCCGAGATAAGGGCCCGTCGGGCCGGGCGCCCCCAGACCCCGGCCGAGATAAGGGCCCGTCGGGCCGGGCGCCCCCCAGACCCCGGCCGAGATCAGGGCCCGTCATGCGCGCCGCAAGGACACAGCTGGAGGTGACTCAGCTGAGTGACTGATGGTCACAAACCTGCCTGAGCAGACCCTACAATAACAAACCTCGGGCCTGGCTCCGGCACCCAGCTGTGGCCCAGCAATGGCAGCGCGTGCCGTCCCTGCCGCTGCTGGAGCGCCCCTCGCCCTACCCCCCAGCAGCGGGGCCGGGGCCCCCCCACCTACGTGCACGAGGCTGGCTGGGAGTGCGAGGAAGACGTTGCCATGGTGACGCAAGGTGGCGGGCGGCTGTGACCTCGTTAAAGCGGCTCAGCGGGTGGGGGACGCGCTCCGTCCTCGGGCACCTTAGGGCTCGGGGGATCTGTGTCCCACCCGGGCCCTGCCGAGCCGCTGGCCTGGGCAGGGCTGGCACCTCGGGCTCTGGGGTCCCGACCACCGTCCCGAACAGAGACTCCCCGGGCCGGGGCCCTTTACGCTGCCAGGGACCCGAGGGGTCTGTCCCCAGCACCCCGCCCGCAAATCCGCCTGGGTCTGCTGAGACTCCCGCCTGGGCCTTGCGGGGGGACGCCATAGGGCTGTGTTAGCGCAGCGGGGGGACCCGGGACCAGTGGGGACTGCAGCGCCCCGCGTCCACCTGGGTCCCCCAGCCCTGACTGCTCAAAGCCGGGTGCACCTGTCCTACCTCCCCCTGCCTGGTAGAGGCGCCCCGGGGCCTGACGCCAGGCTGAGGGGCTCCGGTATGTGGCAGGGGGCCAGCCATCGCAGGGGCGCCCAGCTCCGGCAGGCAGCGTGACGCTGAGCCCTGCGGCGGCAGAGCGGGGGAAAACCCGCTGGCAGCTGCTGCTTCCGTCCCCAGTCGAGCTGGGTGCAGGCCGGGGGGCCTGTGTGGGTGTTCGGCGTGGGCATGAGATTTGCCAGCTGCTTAGCGGGGCCGGCAGACATTGCGAGCCCCAGGGCAAGGTGCGGGGGGCAGATCCATGCCCCAGAAGGGGTGGGGCCTCTGGTGGAAGGGGCGGAGCCAAGGGGCAAAGGGGCGGAGCGGGGCTGAGGGCACCACCCAGACTGTGGCGCGTCCCCAGCTCTCAGAGCCGCGTGGCGCAGCGCTCCGGCAGCAATTCAAAGGGGACCGGGGCTCAGCAGCTGTGGCTGGGAGCCTGGGGGCAACTGCCCCCTTTGGCCCCTGTTGGCAGGGCTGCAGGTGCCCCAGAGGCAGTAAACACACCAGGGAATCATGTGACCCCTTCCCTGTCGCCCATTCCCAGCCCCTGACAGAGGCCAGGGACCCATCCCTGCCCATCCTGGCCAATAGCCATTGATGGGCCCAACCTCCATGAACGTATCTAGCTCTTGTTTGAACCCTGTTCAAGTCCTGGACTTCACAACGTCCTCCGGCGAGGAGTTCCACAGGTTGACTGTGCGCTGCATGAAGTAAAACTTCCCTGTTTGCTTTAAAACTGCTGCCTGTTCATTCCCTTGGGTGACCCCTAGTTCTTGTGTTAAGGGAAGGAGGAAATTCTTTAATCCCTTTCTCCACACCCGTCATGATGTTACAGACCTCTCTCCTAGCCTCCCTTCCGCGCCTCTTCTCCAAGCTGACAAGGCCCCGTCTTAATCTCGCCTAGTGGGGCAGCTGTTCCAAACCGCGCCTCATTTTTGCTGCCCTTTTCTGAACCTTTTCCAATGCCGAGATCCACCCTCTACCTCTCCCCCGGCCCCGCACCACACACCCCTCCACAAAATAGAAGCCAGATCAAAGAGGGGGGGGGCGGCAATGCCTTTGAAACCGCCCCGGCTTTGCTCTCCAGGGGAAGGTATTGATTTAAGCTACTGGAATGCCAGTCCCCAGCGCCCAGCGAGACCGCAGCTGTGTATCTAGCACCTGAAGTGAGCCGGGTGGGGCTGTGCCAGCCGGCTGCCCTTTGGCGGGTGCTCTTTTGCCGCAGGGTGGGCGGTACCCTTCGCCCTGTGCGGCAGGAACAGGGTCAATGATTAGTGAACTCAGGCCAGGCAGGCTCCGGCCGCTCCAGTGAGTCACCCCTGAACAATGGGATGGGGGGCGGCAAAATCACCATTTCTCAGCTCCACCAAAACCTGCTTGGGCAGCCTTGGGTCTCCCTGGGCCTCAGTTTCCCCAGCTGTAGAATGGGTTCCTCTGTTCATGATAAGATCTGTAGACTATCTCAGAGTCTGGGCGGTGCCCAGTCCGACCGGGCCCTGATCTCGGCCGGGGTCTGGGCAGCGCCCGGCCCAACGGGGCCCTGATCTCAGCCGGGGTCTGGGCGGTGCCCGGCCCGACAGGCCCTGGTCTCGGCCGGGGTCTGGGCATCGCCCGGCCCAACGGGGCCCTGATCTCAGCCGGGGTCTGGGCGGCGCCCGGCCCGACAGGCCCTGGTCTCGGCCGGGGTCTGGGCAGCGCCCGGCCCAACGGGGCCCTGATCTTGGCCAGGGTCTGGGGGCGCCCGGCCCGACGGGGCCCTGATCTTGGCTGGGGTCTGGGGGGCGCCCGGCCCGACGGGGCCCTGATCTCGGCCGGGGTCTGGGCGGCGCCTGGCCCGACAGGCCCTGATCTGGGTGGTGCTGGCCCAACGGGGCCCTGATCTCAGCTGGGGTCTGGGCGGTGCTGGCCCAATGGGGCCCTGATCTCGGCCGGGGTCTGGCGGGCGCCTGGCCCGACAGGCCCTGATCTCGGCCGGGGTCTGGGCGGTGCTGGCCCGACGGGCCCTGATCTCGGCCGAGGTCTGGGCGGCGCCCGGCCCGACGGGGCCCTGATCTTGGCCGGGGTCTGGGCGGTGCTGGCCCGACGGGGCCCTGGTGTCAGTCAGAGTCTCCCTGTGCTACCATATTAAAGTAAGATGTGTTGCCACGACCAAGGCCCACTTCCACACTCTGCTCTGGCACCTGGGGCTCAGGATCCGCTCTGCCCACAGGTCCCGTCCCGCCCCTGACATGAACCACAGTCTCAGGTGTCCACACTGGCGAAGCAGGATGCGCACTTAGCTGCTGGCGCTGTCCGAGAGGAAATCCCAGCTCCTGGCAGCCGGGAATGTTGAGCCCTCTTCCCCGTCTCAGACTCACCCCTGACTGGGGGCTTTTGTCGGCTGCACCCGTCCCCCCGCTCACCTTCCACCTCTCAGCCACTGGGGCAGCCTCTGCTGAGCCTGCGAGCGGGATGGGACAGAGGTCAGCAGGGACGCCCCTTAATTACCTTGATCAATCTGCTTGGCCAAACTGGGGATCAAACAGCTGCTGCTGCTTCTAATCTCCGAGGCAGAAGAGTCAACACGGCCTGTGTGCCCTGCTGGCGCCAGGGAGCCGGCCGGCTCTGGAGTGGCTCCCAAGAAGCAGAGCAAGCCCCAGGCTGCCCCCCCGGGGGGATAAGCAGGGAGGTGTCCCAAGAAGCAGAGCAAGCCCCAGGCTGCCCCCCCCGGGGGGATAAGCAGGGAGGTGTCCCGAGAAGCAGAGCAAGCCCCAGGCTGCCCCCCCCGGGGGGATAAGCAGGGAGGTGTCCCAAGAAGCAGAGCAAGCCCCAGGCTGCCCCCCCCGGGGGATAAGCAGGGAGGTGTCCCAAGAAGCAGAGCAAGGCCCAGGCTGGCCCCCGAGGAGTGAGAGGGGGTGTCCTAAGAAGCAAAGCAAGGCCCAGGCTGATTCCCTGTGGGGCGGACTGGGGGGGTGTCCCAAGAAGCAGAGCAAGCCCCAGGCTGCCCCCCCGGGGGATAAGCAGGGAGGTGTCCCGAGAAGCAGAGCAAGCCCCAGGCTGCCCCCCCCGGGGGGATAAGCAGGGAGGTGTCCCGAGAAGCAGAGCAAGCCCCAGGCTGCCCCCCCCCGGGGGGATAAGCAGGGAGGTGTCCCGAGAAGCAGAGCAAGCCCCAGGCTGCCCCCCCCGGGGGGATAAGCAGGGAGGTGTCCCGAGAAGCAGAGCAAGGCCCAGGCTGCCCCCCGGGGGGGAAGGGTGAGCGGGGAGGGGCGGGGGGGAAGCTGATAAATCTATATTGACCGAAGCACTCCTGGGCACCGTAGGTGTGCGCCAGGTGAGGTCATTGGCTCCGAGCGCTGAGGTGGCTCCTCGGAAGAGGGGGCAGCGCCCTGGCCCTCTCGGGGGAGGTGAAGGAGTTGGACAAATAATGATCTTTCCTCAGCTTCCGGGGCTTGGGGCAGCCGGGGCCGGGGGGGCTGGGACCTGCCTCCAGGGAGAGCACTAGGGAGTCCAGCGTGGTGCGCGGGCGGATGGGCTGGCTCGGGGAGTCCTGGCTCGGGTCTGGCCCAGATTGGGGGCACAGCCTGGCTCAGGGTCTCTCCGCTCTAGGGCAGCAGTTTCAGCCTGACCCCCGGCCTTGGAACTGACCCTGAGGGGGCTTCTCGGCCTCCACAGTGGGTCCTGCCTGGCCCCCAGGTCCGGGGCCGCGCCCAGAGTGGGGCCAGACAGGCAGCCCGGACTCCTGGGTCCTCGATGCGGTGGGTGATCACAGGCGAGTCCCGGCCTCTCGCTGTCCCTGGCTCAGCAGGAAGGCCCTTGATGCGAGGAGGGTGGGAAATCAAGGCACTGCTTGGGGGGGCGCGGCGCCCTGTCTCAGAAATCCAGCCCCGCTCGGGGGCGAGGAGCCGCTGGCTGTGGAGTGCGAAATCACGCACAGCCCCAGCCTGTGTACACATGGGGCTGCGAGAGCACACAGGGGCAGGTACATACCCGGCATTGCATTGCTTTTCAAGCCGGGGAGCGTATTGACTCAACCCAGCAGCCGGTCTGAACACAGAAACAGACCCAAATATTTACCTGGCAACAGCGCTGCTTGGGATCGCTCAGCCAGCAAGTCACAAAGGCCCGGTCCCGGCGGGCCGCGCTCCCAGCTTCCGCTCCGTCTCCCCGCCGGCCGGGTTTTCAGACCCCCCCAGGGCCCAGAGGCCCTGCTCTGCGCTCTGGGGCTTGACGGGAAAGGCCAAGCTCTCCGGGCTGCAAAGACCCCAACGCCCATTTCTTTTAGAGCCTCGTAATCTCAGGCCACCGGGAGCGGATCCGGTGGCAAGCAGAGCCGGGGCGCAGTGTCTGCGCGGTAAATTAGCCGGCATACAAAAGCACATCAGAATGGCCAGGCCCTAGGGGGCCCTAAGCGTGTCCCTAGTCGCGTTCCCCATGGCAGCCACCATGTCATAGGCCTCCACCATGCCCCCTTGGTCCTGAACGCGAGGGACCATGCCAGATTCACACTCCTGCAGGGGAAGGGCCGGCCCGTTGGGTACCGTACCAGTTCCTTCCCACCTGGCTGTGCACAGGGACAGATTTTACCCTCAGGGCCCCGGGATTTGGACCGAAGGAAAATCAGATACTGAAAAATGAGCACAGGCGTCCCCAGAGTGGTGCATGATGGGAGACAGGCTGAGCATAGGGTTGCCAGGTGTCCGGTTTTCGCCCGGACAGTTTGGTATTTGGGTCCCCCATCTGGTTAAAAAAACCCCCAGAAAATACCGGACATGTGAAATCCCTCAGATGGAAGCCCGGCGGGGACAGTTTTCCCCTGCCGCATCTGGTGGGGGCAAGGGAGTGAGGAGCGCATGGCCATTTAAAGGCGTAGCGACTTTTTTTTTTTTTTTTTTTGCTCAACCAAGTTTGCCATGTTTGGGATTTTTGTTGAAAGCACCTGGCAAGCCTAGGGGTGCCTGGCCAAGGGTGAATTACAACGCACCCTGAGCGTTGTGGCAACATTTACAGCAGGGAGAGATTTTTATTTTCAATTTGTTTTCCAAAAACGGGAACATTTCCCGGAAACGTTTGACAAACTCCAAACGGCTGTGAGTGTCTTTGTCCTGAATTCCCATGGGAAAAGGGACATTTTCCAGCCAGTTTTAATGTTACCGCCTGCGCCAGATGGCACCACTGTCATCATCTGTGTTAGTCCGACCGTCGGTACAACACAGGTACAACTGATGTCAGTTCCTTGGTTTTGTTAATTCTGCTGAACCTCAGGGAGATCCTGTAGCAAGGAGTGTCACAGGCTAATTACACCCTGTGTGAAAAAGTATATCCTATGGCTGAATGGAGAAATACAGCCAGACTCATTTGTTAAGCAAGTCAGCGATATTTTATTTAACTCTTTGCCTTTTACCTGTCTCTCAAGAAGTTATAAAATATAAACACCGCTGTGATTTTACATGTCTATATGGATACACAGGGCGATCCAGTGGCAACCGTACAGCCCTGATTTTCTGTGTCGTTCTAAGAAACAAAACGATCAAGTTATGAAAGAAACAATTGATTTTATGATTTATACGTTATTTAAAGACGAATAAATACACTGATTTGGAATGCGTTATTAGGTACGATTGAAAGGATTATGTAATGCGGGTGATGATCTGATCAATGTCATATCTAGTCCTTATACAGAGTGTTCCATCTGCAGGTCTCTAGCCTACAGCCTTTAAAAATGCCCAGTGCTTTTTTTGTGACGGAATGCCCCAGGATGGCGTAGCGGCACCTATTTTCCCTGCATAACTTAAATGAATTGCATTCCCCTCGGGCGTACGGGCACCTCTTTTCCTGGGGTGGCTGAGCTCCCGATGGAAGCCCGCTCGGGACACGCGGCTCTTACAGGGGCTGTGATGGTATTTTTTTTGCTCAGCAACTTTTCCCCCCGGAGTACTGGCACCTTTTTTCTTACAAAAAAAGCACTGAAAACGCCCAAACCATTGATTTTCCTGATAAATGTGTAGACCAGGATGGACGTTGGAATGGAGAATGTTCATTTTGGCCCATTTTCCTGTTGTGTTTTCCCCCTAGATTCCCCGCTCGAAGGGACCGTCGTGAGATGTGTATCACACAGGCCTGAGCTCTCCCAGGACAGCACTTTCAGAAAAACATCTTGATTTAAAACGTGTCACACAATAGAGAAGCCACCGCACCCTTTGGGTAAGTTGTTCCAGTAATTGATTCCTCTCACTGTGACACATCTGTGCCTCATTTCTGGTCTAAATCTGTCTACATTCATCTCCCAGACACTGCATCCTGTTGTACCTCTCTCGGCTACATACAATATTTTGTTCCTCGTGTGGATACTTACAGGCTGTATTCAAATCCCTCTTCTCTTTAAGTAAATATACTGAGCTTGTACGTTTGCTTTTGTAAAATAAACCGAACATTGTTCAGTAAAAAATTGTCAGTCTGGGGTTACAATGTTTGCTATTTGACTTTTGAAACCCAAATATTTTTTACCCAACAAGTTTTCAAAATAGCTTTTTTCGGGATGAGGGTTTTTTGGGAGGGATGGTGGAAAATTTGGCAGAGATGAAAGAAGAAAAAAACCATTTTTTTAAACAAATGAACAGTGAAAAAATAATTGGCATTTTTTCAGACCAATGCTGTATGAAGCGTTTTACCCAGGGGTAAGTTTTATTAGCCCCAACCATTGCTCGCTAGCGTTGCCACGCAGTCACTGAGCAAAGCATCTGTGCTAAGAAACGCCGTGTGTTTGTGTTCCTCGTGCCGTGGGGACAGCAGAGCACAGCAGACAGGATGGCTGTGTCTACATTGGCATGATTTTGCGCAAAAAGCACCTGCTTTTGCACAAAAACTTGCTGCCTGTCTACACTGGCGGGGAGTTCTTGCGCAAGAACACTGACGTTCTAATGTCTGAAATCAGGGCTTTTTGCGCAAGAACTATGATGCTCCCGCTCAGGAATAAGCCCTTTTTGTGCAACTGTTCTTGCTCAAGAGGCCAGTGTAGACAGGCAACATGAATTTCTTGTGCAAGAAAGCCCGATGGCTAAAGTGGCCATCGGAGCTTTCTTGCTCAAGAGAGCGTCTACACTGGCACGGATGCTTTTGCGCAAAAGCACATCACATGCCAGTGCAGACGCTCTCTTGCGCAAATACTTTAATCCAAAAACTCTCGCGTTAAAAGTATTTGCGCAAGATCATGCCAATGTAGACACAGCCGATGTGTCAGGGTCTCTCTCTTTGCCATTGGGCATCATCACGGCTCTGACGCTCAAGCGTCGGGCGCAGCACGCCCAGTCTCACAGAAGTCTGGAGAAAGAAGGGTGAAGGCTCCATTCCCGTCCCTGCTGCTCCCCGTGTGACCTTGGACAAGTCCTTTCTGCCGTCTGTCTCCAACGCCTCAGCTGAAAAACGGGGAGCACAGAGCCTGCTTAGAGACGGGCAAAACTATTTTGGCGGAAACTCTTTTAGGTGGAAGAATTGAGGTGTGGAGTGGGGGAAAGTTTCTGTGAACTCAGGTGGAATTGTCTCGGTTCGCTCAGGGGAAACGCCCCCTCCCCCCCATGAAGCTACCACGATTTGCTAAACACGAGGCTTCTACTGCTGGCCTTGGGCGGCCAGTCTGCAGCAGTGCTGGGGCTCACAGCCGGGCCCTGGCCCCTGAGATCTCCTCGGCCCAGTCCAGGGAGATTGTATTTATTCTCCAGCGTGGGGTCGGCAAAGCCATAGTCAGCGTGGGAGGCAAGGGGGCTGCTGGCACAGCTCTTGTGGGGCGTGGAGGCGGGGCTGTGCAGCTGCTCCTGGTCCCGCTGCTTGGCTTGCCTCTTCATCTTGTAGCGATGGTTCTGGAACCAGATCTTCACCTGGTTGGGGGTCAGGTGGGTGACCTTGGCCAGATGCTCCCGCTCAGGAGCGGTCAGGTATTTCTGGGAGCTCGAACCTCTTCTCCAGCTCGTACACCTGTGCCTGGGAGAACAGCACTCTCCTCTTCCGCCTGGCCGTGTTCTGGAGGAAGAGGGTGGACGCGGCCACCTCGCCGAGATAGCCCAGGCAGCCGGTGCTGGGCATGTTAAATGGCCCCACGTGCCTTGAGACTGGGAAAGGAACGAGAAAGGTGGGATCACTTTGGGGCTGCTGCCAATCGGCCCCTGCTCCCAGGGAGGCCCCCCAGGGAAATCAATCGCCTGCCTACAGCACTGCGTTGGGTAACCCGTGTCATCAAGTCCGCTCTCCTGGGCTCCATGTGTGTGGATCTGGACGCCGGATTGGGCCCTTGGCTTTAAAGGGTCGCGTGAAAACAGCTAGTGGCAACATCACTTCCAAATATTAACCATCAGAATTAGCATGGGGCACAGATCACAGCTGGAGGATTCTCTGCATCTTGGGGTCTTTAAACTATTTGAAGGCTTCAATATCTGAGCTATAGGTGAGACGATTATTCCAGGAGAGGGTGGGTGAGATTCTGTGGCCTGCATTGTGCAGGGGGTCAGACTAGATGATCATAATGGTCCCTTCTGACCTTAAAGTCTATGAGTCTATGAGAATTACTTAGCATAACATTTCACTGCTCCCAGTCGCTAAGCCAGGAGCCATGTCTTCATCAGCGATTTAGATGAGGGCATAGAGAATTTGCTTATTAAGTTTGCAGATGACACCAAGCTGGTTGCAAGTGCTTTGGAGGACAGGGTCATAATTCAAACTGGTCTGGACAAACTGGAGAAACGGTCGGAGGTAAACAGGATGGAGTTGAATAAGGACAAATGCAAAGTGCTCCCCTTAGGAAGGAACAAGCCGTGTCACAGACACAGAATGGGAAGCGACTGTCTAGGAAGGAGTCCTACAGAAAGGGATCCAGGGGTCAGAGTGGACCACAAGCTAAATAGGAGTCAACAGTGGGACACTATTGCAAAAAAAAAAAAAAAAAATCAAACATCTCCTTAAGCGCTGAGGATGTGTCAAGCAGCAATGGGCTTAAACTGCAGCCAGGGAGGTTTAGGTTGGACATTAGGAAAAGCTTCCTGCCTCTCAGGGTGGTGAAACACTGGAATAAATTGCCCGGGGAGGTTGTGGAATCTCCATCCCTGGAGATATTTCAGAGCAGGTTGGACAGACACCTGGCAGGGATGATCTAGAAGAAGGTGCTTGGTCCTGCCGTGAGGGCAGGGAACTGGACTTGACCTCTTGAGGTTCCTTCCAGTTCTAGGATTCAGTGATTACGCTTAATCTTTGTCAGGGCTTGGCACTTCATAATGCCGGCACCTCTGGGGCTGGCATGTCAGTTACTAAAGTAAAAAACCTGTTTGCATCCTGGCACGTCATTGCTTGAGCTCTGCTACCTCTTTCCTTACAAATGACTCACTGATTTCAATGGAGGTTTCTGCTCAAAATCCACTGGCCAAGCGGTACTTGGACATTGCAGGGGCATGCTTTTTATCCTTAGATTCCAAAGCACTTGTCCAACGTAGCTTGGTGCCATGATCTGCATTTTACAGAGGGGGGCAATTGAGCGGAAGTCGGCAGGGAGAAGCATAAACTCATCTCGTGAAGTGAAACTAGTTGACATGGTTACTTTCAATCTTGGGGTTTTTAAAGTAAAAAAGAACGGCTGGGCCTCACTTTTTAAACAATTTCGATGGTGAGATTTAAAATTCTAGGGTTGTACGTGGTTTGTTAAATCTGTTGAGTGGAAAGGGTTTTAGAGCACTCCGAAAAATCGGCAGCTGAACAGCAAAGCTAATTTAAACCTTCGAGAGCTTCTGCCACAACTTTGGTATCACTGGAGTTTTATTCTCCAGTAAAACATGCCCCCACCATGCCAATAGACCCCATGCCACGCTGGTGTGTGTAGCTGCGAGAGAGCTGGCGGGAAAGGTAACTAGGGGGGTTGCATTTTGGGGAGGTAGGGAAATATACAAGCAACTGTGGTGAGTTGTTATTGGTTCTCTAGAGATAGACTCCCCGGCCGGTCAGAAGAGGTTACTGGGATCATCCCGTCTGGCTTCCTGGTTTCCATGGGCCAGAGCAATAATAAATATTTCCTCAAAATAAAGCTGGTTTGAACAGAGCGTATGTTAGAGAGAAACAGGGCTTCTTTGCTCTACATCAAACGTGCTCAGCCGGCGGGCAGAAGGCTCCAAACCGACTGGCAATGGCTCGCAAGGAGCCCGTTTGACTCCCTTGTTCCAGGTCTGACAGGCAGATCTTAAGTATTAGTTTTAAATATAACCCTCTGAGAGGTTTGTATTGGGGCAGGGGAACGAGTGACTGACTGTTCGGAGGTAAACAGCACCAGGTATTAGCTATTAGATGAACAGCCAGTGCCAAGGAGGCTGGGGAGAGATTCCCAGCCCCTTTGCACCATTAATAGTGATTTACACCAGCTGAGGAGCTGATAGTCTCCTTCATCAGGTTCCCGGGTGTAGAATGCAGCTTTGTTCTGTCCGGCTCCACAAAGTGGGGTGCCCCAGAGTCACGCGCTGTGAAGGAGACTGGAATCTGACCCAACTATTAATTCCTCAGCTTGAGTCAGCAGGAGACACGCAGAAATGTATACACTACAATATCTCACCTGCACCCTAGGGAAGCTACACCCCTCCGCAAGTGGATAACGTCGGTCACTTTCCTGTTTAAAACAGGCACTAGATTATAAACCTCGGGGGAGAAATTAACCTTGATATTTCCTGTAAGCAACAGGATTTTAAAAGAATGAGAAGCCAAACTGTGCGTCAGCTGATCTTAAATCGTAGCTTCTTTTTGGAAGGGAACAACATAATTCTATGGCATGTGTGATACAGGAGATCAGACTACACAATCACAAGGGCCCGTTCTGGCTTTACAGTCAGTGAATTATGTAAACCCTCGTGATACACTTAGCAGAGCAGGATGTAATCAGAATCAGTTTCCTGAGGATCAGATAAATGGGGAAACATTTGGACAGGAAAAATTCAAATATTCCAGCTCAGTGAAATGCAAGCTCCTTTTCTTCCTTTCTTTGTTTCTCACCATCTGTCTCCCTTAGAGTTTAATTGATTATCTGAATATCAGTGTAATAAATGATATATGATACTCATTGTTTCTATATTTGATTGCGACGCATCCTTGGGCTTTTGCTGTGTAAGTGAATGTGCTATTGTACTAATACTCATGATGATGATGATTAATAATAAAACCTAGCTCTTGTATCAATTCATAGAGTCCCGGGCCAGAAGGAACCAGCGCTTTCAGCCAGTCTGACCCCCTGCACAGTACAGTCCTGGAGCAGGTCTTGATTTAGAATGTGCCCGTGATGGAGGATCTGCCCCGTCCCTCGGTCAATTGTTCCAAGGGTTAAATTACTCTCAGAAGCACTTTTCTCAGTAGATTTCTGCTCCTTGCAATGCTAGCGCTCGAGCTAGCTTACCCCTTGAAAGAGGCCACGTTAAAATTTCTTGTCTTCAACTAGCAATAAGAGCTTCAGTTTTGCACTAGAACGTTAACGCGCGCATGTGGCATTTCCAGTAGGGTTTTACAGACACGGTGTCATGTCATTAAACGTTCCTATAATTACACACCAGCCCAGCGAACCAGTGATCCCAGTGGGTTGAACTTGGGGGAAGGGGCAGGAACAGTTTGTAAAATGGGGGTGCTGAGAACCACTGAACCTGACATAACCCTTCTAGCTAATGGAAACCACAGCAAGCCGGGGGGTGCTGCAGCCCCCTCCCCTCCCCTCCCCACACTCCTAGTCCCAGCGCCTGTTCGGACTGGAAAAATGTCACTTTCTTCACAGCTGGTTGTTCGGAATTGTCTTTTTAAAAACTCCGGGGATCGCGTCATTTGCAATCTGACCATTAGAGAAGTGACTTTGGAATTGGAGCTACGCTCCTGCAAACTCCCTGATACCCAGGGAACACTGACGGCTCAGTAAATCCAGTCATGCCAAGGGTGCAGCCCCCAGCTGCTGTAAGCCGGCAGGGCCCCGGCAAAGTCAAGGGAGCTGTGCTTACTTACGCCAGCCAGGGGGCTTGGGCAGGAAGCTTTCATTCTCTGCATAAGCTGGTGTAAATCATCAGCAACTCCATTGAACCCTGGGCTGTAAATGTGGGGCCTATTGGCTTCGGCGTGGCAACTCCTGCTCCTAGCGAGCCTGAAAATGTAGGGCTGAAATGTGTTCATTGGAGTAGCATTACCTGGGGTGTTCTTATAAACCGGAGGCCAAGTCCTGGCGCCCTACTAAGGGCAAAGCTCTCACTGACCGAAGGAGTGTTTTGCTAAGTGCAGCCAATGCAGTGTCTTGTATGTCTCCATTCTTATTTTTCACATGCTGCTTAAGCTTTAAAAATAAATGCATTGGAGATCTTTCTCTAGCTATCTCCCTGTCCATTCCCATACGCTCCAGCTGTCCTGATGCACGCACTCTGTCTGTCTGTCTGTCTATCCCCACTCACACCCTCTATCTATCTATCTATCCCCACCCACCCCCTCTATCTATCTATCTATCTATCCCCATCCACTCTATCTATCCCCACCCACCCCCCTCTATCTATCTATCCCCATCCATCTATCTATCCCCACACACCCCTCTATCTATCCCCATCCACCCCATCTCTCTATCTATCTATCCCCACACACACCTCTATCTATCTATCTATCTATCCCCATCCACCCCATCTATCTATCCCCACACCCGCTCTATCTATCTATCTATCCCCATCCACCCAATCTATCTATCTATCCCCACCCACCCCCTCTATCTATCTATCTATCCCCATCCACTCCATCTATCTATCTATCTCCACACACACCCTCTATCTATCTATCCCCATCCACCCCATCTCTCTATCTATCTATCTATCTATCTATCCCCATCCACCCAATCTATCTATCTATCCCCACACACCCCCTCTATCTATCTATCTATCTATCCCCATCCTCCCCATTTATCTATCTATCTGAATTATAAAATCAATTCACATTTTTCAGAGGCAGGTCAATGAAAAGTCCTGGGTTTTTTTAACCAGAGGAGTTTGCCCTGCCTTCTAGATCAATGCTAGGGGGCCATATCATGCAATTTAAATTGAGAGCCCTCCGCGTGACAAGGGTTCAGTGAAAATTAAGGCTAAGAAGCAAGACAGTTCTGAGTTTCAGAGCCAAACTTGGGTCCCCTCCTCTCTGTCTGGGGAAAGCGAGCTGATGGTGAGCTGGTATTTCTAGTGGGCCTGAGGCAGGAGAGTCTACAATCTGCGCTCCTTTCACTTACTTGGTGGGTAGGATCCATCCTGCATCTGCCCGTACCAGTCTCCGCTGGCACCCCCGTTGTGGTAGTGGTCCTGGGGGTAGGCCGGTAGGTCGGCGGGGCCTGGGAGCGCCCCGGCGCAGTAGCCTCGCATGGCGCTTTGAGAAATGCAGTGGGTGACGGAGAAGCCAGGCGCTCCCAGCGTGGGCTGAAGAGAAGGCTGGTGCGCGAACTGCCCGAACCCTTCCGTGCACGAGGCGTCCATGGCTAAGAAAGCCCCTCGCCCGTCGGTGTGACTTGGCTTGGCGACTGAGTGACTCTGGCTGGCCCCCAGCGCTCATCTGAAACTGGCTGGTCCTGAGACCTCCACCCAGGGGACGTTTTTCCTTTGGCTTTGGTGACAGTCATAAACCCCAGACTGCTGCTGGCGGTTTCAGGGTGAGCCTAGCCACTCTGCTTTCATCTTGTGCACACACCTTATCAGGGCTTCTGGGCAGCAGACGCCACAAGGAGAGGAGGGAGAGGGAGGAGGAGCCTCCTTCCTCACAGCCTCCAACAATAGGGGCGAATATGCCCCGAGCCTGAGTCAATTGCAACTCCCATCCGTGGAAATCTGTGTGCAAAGTGTGCACTTTGGGGCATGCTGAGGAGCAAGGTTATCCCATGGCCGTGGGCTGAAATTGCAGCTGCTGTCTAGCCCCATGGAAATCAAGGGAGTGACGTGGGGATCCGGCCCTGGGGTGACCAGATACCCTGATTCTATAGCCCTGACATTTGGGGCTTTTACTTAAATGGGCGCCTCTTACCCCGGCCCCCTGGGCTCACCCGAGGAACACAAGGGAAAGCTCAGAGCTGGCACAGAGGCCTTTGTCAGGGCATTTGGCTCCTTGAAAAAGAAAAGAAAAATCGGCCTTGACCAGACAGCAAGCGTGAAACATCGGGATGGGGTGGAGTTGGGGGGGGTCAGAGGTGCCTATGTGAGAAAAAGCCCCCAGTAGTGAGACTGCCCTCTAAATTTGGGACATCTGGACACCCAGGCTACGTCTAGACTGGCAAGTTTTTGCACAAAAGTGGCCGCTTTTGCGCAAAAACTTGCCAGCTGTCTACACTGGCCGCTTGAATTTGCGCAAGAGCACTGACTTTGTAATGTACAAAATCAGTGCTTCTTGCGCAAATACTTTCACACTCCCGCCCGTGAAAAAGCCCTCTTGCGCAAGAATACTTGCACAAGAGGGCCAGTGTAGACAGCGAAGAACTGTTTTGCGCAAAAAAGCCCCGATGGCTAAAATGGCGATCGGGGCTTTCTTCTTTAAAGCGCGTCTAGACTGGCCATGGATGCTTTGCGCAAAAGCACTTTTTGCAAAAGCATCCGTGCCAATCTAGACGCTCTTTTCATAAATGCTTTTAACGGAAAAACTTTTCCGTTAAAAGCATTTGCGGAAAATCATGCCAGTCTAGACGCAGCCCCAGGGTGCATCTACACTGCACCCGTAAGCCGAAATAAGGTTCCCCTATTTGAGCTACGCAAATTGTGTCTCTTATTTCGATCTCATTATGAAATAAAGCACTATTCCGGAAGGTCCCTGAACCCGCATGGAACGAGGGTTACAGGGCTGCCGGAATAGTGCGCCCGTTATTTCGAAATCTATTTTGAAATAACGGGCGCATTTAAAGACGCAGAATTGCTATTGTGGGCTACTTCCGGTCTCCCGAAATAGCGCCGCTGTCTAGATGTAGCCCCAGTGTAGCACGGTTGTGACTCGTGTCCCATGTGGGGGTCCTGACCTGCTGTTTGAGAACTGGAGCTCTAGTCTGGCCTCCTGGCCAGAGAACTTCCCCGAAAAATTCCTGCAGACCATCTTTCGGAAAAACACCTCCTCTTGATTTAAAACTTGTCCGTCGTGGAAAATCCCCCACAATCCTTGGTAAACTTGTTCCAGTGGTTAATTATTCTCGTCGTCTGCATTTGTCTAGCTTCAACTTCCAGCCATGGGGCCATGCTATTCCTTTCTTCGCTAGACTGAAGAACCCATTATTAAATATTTGCGCCTCTTTGAGGCTTTCATTCTGAGACAGGTTTTTAAGCCTTTAATGATTCTTGTGGCTTTTGTCTGACCCCTCTCCAGTTCATCAACATCCTTTGCAAAGTGTGGGCCTCAGAAGTGGCCACAGGATTCCCGCAGCAGTGCCAAATGCAGAGGTCAAATAATCTTGTGCTCCTCTTCAGATTTTCCTTTTTGGCATCCCAGGGTCACATTAGCTCTTTCAGGGCCCGGCTGGTTGGCTTCCCTATAGGAGAAATTACTGACGTGGGGTGTGAGCCTATTCTAGGTGCAGCTCACTGTATTTACATCTGTACGCCAGTCTCGACAGGAGATGGTCAAACAGCATGCAGGGTGAGAATCTTAGACCAACCCCCATGCCCATGGGGCAACTCTGCCTCAGAAACTGACAATCATGTGAAGGCAGAGAGTAAATTTGCTGGCTACTCTCCCTGCTCCCTTTCTCCCCAAGCCACCTCTGTACAAAGCCCTCACCTAACCCAGCTACACAGCATGTCTCCCCGAGACTCTAATCTTGCTCACGTGTGAAAAACTTGGCAGACTGTGCATAAGAGCACCGCTTGGTGACACTTAAAATATTATACAATATCTATTGGTCCCTTTTCCTCAACTTTGGGGTACTTTTCTGTCTGACTGCAAGCTCCTTTGGCCAGAAAGCATCTGTCAGTTAGGTGCCTAACACCTGGTGGTGATCACTATTATTGATGGGCAATTCATTTGGTTATAAGAACTATATTTATTTGTTACTCTGTGTCCTACACCCTACTTCAACCTGCTCATATGTCTCTCTCCTCCACTGTTTCATCTTGTCTTTTGGGGCAGAATCTGTCAATGTGTATGTATGTGTACAGTTCCTAGCACAGCAGGACATAGACTGGTTGAAGCCTTTAGTCGTTCCTACAATGGCAGTGTTAATCCTAAATGTGTACGAATGATGGCATGACACGTCTTCTCACCTAGTCCCAAGGCAAAAAAATGTTTTGTATAGTATTTGTATGAGCGTTTGAGATACCTAGCGAGGTGGTGATTTGAATCCAGGGATTGTTCTTTGCTTTCTGAGATTGGTTTAAAATCATGAGATTACTTTTAAAATAGTTATACATGTTGGGCTCTTCTTCATCTCCTGCTTTCTCCCTTTTTAGCTTACATTGGGTCATGTTTCCAAGCTTTTCTCTGCTACTGGGAGAGCTAGAAACTTGTATTATTATTAATCATGAGCTCAGATTCTCCGGACTCCAGAAGCTGGTGATTTCCGCAAAACACCAGCCTCGTGACCAAAGCAGGCAAGCTGGCAATGCTGTTGTAGGATGGTCTGATCTGCACCTCCCTGCACCAGCGATTGCAAAATAACAAAGGGGGTTGGCTGTTTCTTGTGGTTAATGTTTGTCCAGCAGTTTCAGGATTTGGAAAGGGCCACACTTGCTTTCTGAGATTGGTTTAAAATCATGAGATTACTTTTAAAATAGTTATACATGTTGGGCTCTTCTTCATCTCCTGCTTTCTCCCTTTTTAGCTTACATTGGGTCATGTTTCCAAGCTTTTCTCTGCTACTGGGAGAGCTAGAAACTTGTATTATTATTAATCATGAGCTCAGATTCTCCGGACTCCAGAAGCTGGTGATTTCCGCAAAACACCAGCCTCGTGACCAAAGCAGGCAAGCTGGCAATGCTGTTGTAGGATGGTCTGATCTGCACCTCCCTGCACCAGCGATTGCAAAATAACAAAGGGGGTTGGCTGTTTCTTGTGGTTAATGTTTGTCCAGCAGTTTCAGGATTTGGAAAGGGCCACACAGCATGGAGTGTTACATCAGGCTGAGTTTGACAGGGGAGGAAATGAATTATTCTCCACGTTTCCAGTAGGAGGGGGTAGAACCTCAGGGTTGTTTTGTGGTCACCCTTGTTCCTCAGTCAGTGTGCGGTTTGATCTCATGACACTGCGAATAAAGGCTGCTCTGATTTCGCGTAGGACAAGTCCCCCTCTCTGCCCAGAGTTGCAAGCTGATCTTGTGACTCCAGGGGCTCCGTTTCCAGCTGTGTCTGTGTCAGCTTTGTGTGTGCAATTTGCCTCGCTTGCGTAAAACCTAGTGAGCTGGCGTCTGTGGGCACCAGGAATGTGGAACCCATCACCCTCCCCACCAACCCTGGGGCTGGGATTCTCCCAGGAGCCCTGCTCCAGAAGCACCCTCGCTTCTCTGACACATTGGGGCCCCGGGGTTCTCTGTCCTGATTGCTAAAGCAGGCTGGGGTTTGCTTGACTGACCTGCCTAGCCCCAGCTCCACCCACCTTGTCCCCAAATCTTGCTTCGTGCTGCTGCTCACAAGTGGAGCCCCTGCCAATGGGGAGTTTAAGCCCACAGAGCTAGTTCTCTGCTGCCTGCCTGCCTCTGGGCAGAGAGGAAGGGTGGCTTAATGGTGCAGGTGATTGCCTGGAACTTGGGATCAATCCGCTGCTCTGCCACAGCCTCACTGAGTGACCCTGGGTAAGTCTCCTGGCCCAAATCCTCAAGGGTATGTAAGTGCCCGACTCCCAACAGGCTCGATAAGTTCCCTCTGGGAGGAGTAATGACCCTGCTGCTGGCACCTCTTGAGCTCTATTTACCCATGGAGCACGGGGCAGCTTCTGGATAGCACCTCAGGGCATGCTGGGAGCTCAGACTTGATCCCTGCCTCAGGCAACTACAAGTGACTTGCGGAGAGGAGGCGGCCAGTTTTGTGGCTATGGCGCTGGGCTAGGACTCTGGTGGTCTGGGTTGTGTCAGAGGCTCTCCATGCACTTGGCACACCCACGCAGGAACGGGGCTAGTGCCAGTTGGGGTTAGCGGGCAGGTGGTGTGGCTGGCCTGTGATATGCAGAGGTCAGACCAGATGACCTGGCAGTCCCTTCTGGCCCAGAACTGTCTTTGTGTGACATTTCCATCTGCCTGGATCACTGCCCTCAGCGTCACATGGAGCAGCCATAGGCTACGTTTACACTGCAGGCTTCTCGTGCAAGAACGGCCGTTCTTGTGCAAAAACTTGAGGAGAGCGTCTACGTTGCACGTGCATTCTTGCGCAAGTAAATTTACAGTAAAGCGTCAGAACAGAGGGCTTTTTGCTCAAGAGTTATTCCTCCCCACGAGGAAGAAGCCCTCTTGCGCAAGAAGGCAGTGCGGACGGGCAACAGGGGTTTCTTGCGCAAGAGAGCGTCCACACTGCCATGGATGCTCTTGTGCAAAAGCACATGGCAGTGTGGACCCACTCTTGCGCAAGTACTTTTCTGCAAGAACACTTGCGCAAAAAAGCCTGCAGTGTAGACGTAGCTTAAGAGCTGCTCTCTAATCTGCTGGCTTGTAATGGCCAGCTAGGGCTCATTCTAGTCCCCTTGATATGCCCTACGCTAGAGACAGTGGACACTGGTGCAGCTACTCAGGGGTTTCCAGTGCTGCCCAGCTGATTAGCACAGCGCCCACTGCTAGGTTTGGTTTCTTCTGGTGGTGCACATTCAGACATGCCTCAGTGCACATAAAAATGTATTCCGCACCTGGATGGAAAAAATCCACACGTGGATGGCAAAGATTAGAGGGAACATTGTCTAGAGCCCTGCAAATCTGTGGATATCAGCAGGTATCTGCATCCGTGGATGTGGATGCAAATATCTGTGGCTCTTTTTTGTGGGTAAGGATACAAATGTTCATAGAATCATAGAACCATAGAGCTGGAAGAGACCTCAGGAGGTCATCAAGTCCAGCCCCCTGCCCAAGGCAGGACCAATCCCAACTAAATCAACCCGGCCAGGGCTTTGTCAAGCCGAGACTTAAACACCTCCAGGGATGGAGACTCCACTACTTCCCTAGGGAACCCATTCCAGCGCTTCACTACCCTCCTAGGGAAATAGTTTTTCCTAATATCCAACCTGGACCTCTCCCACCTCAACTTGAGACCATTACTCCTTGTTCTGCCATCCGTCACTACTGCGAACAGCCTTTCTCCAGCCTCTTTGGAACCTCCCTTCAGGAAGTTGAAGGCTGCTCTCAAATCCCCCCTCACTCTTTGCTTCTGCAGACTGAACAAGCCCCAATCCCTCAGCCTCTCCTCATAGGTCATATGCTCCAGCCCCCTAATCATTTTGGTTGCCCTCCGCTGGACCCTCTCCAATGCGTCCACATCCTTTTTGTAGTGGGGGGCCCAGAACTGGACACAATACTCCAGGGCTGTGTCTACACTGGCCGCTTGAATTTGCGCAAGAGCACTGACTTTGTAATGTACAAAATCAGTGCTTCTTGCGCAAATACAATGACACTCCGTGCTCGGGCAAAGCCCTCGTGCAAATGCTTTTGCACAAGAGGCCAGTAGACAACCCAGAATTGTTTTGCAAAAGCCCCGATGGCTAAAATGGCGATCGGGCTTTCTTACAAAGCGCGTCTAGATTGGCACAGGCGCTTTTCCGCAAAAAGTGCTTTTGCGCAAAGCGTCGTGCCAATCTAGACGTCTTTCATAAATGCTTTTAATGGAAAAACTTTTCCGTTAAAAGCATTTGCTGAAAATCATGCCAGTCTAGACGTAGCCCAGATGTTGTATCTAGAACCCTGCAAATGTGGAGAAATCCACGGCTCATTTTTGCAGATGTGGATACAAATGTTGTATTTGTGCAGGGCTCTAGATAGGCCCTTCCCCCTGGAGAAGGTGGGAAGGGGGGAGAAGTGTGCATTCTCTGGCCAGCTGAGGATTCCCCTGCCGCCAGTGAAGGATAGGTTTGTGGGGCCACAGCAGGACAGTCCAGCAAGCGCCAGGCCTGTGGGGAGCTCTGTGTGCACCTATGAATTGTGACCACCCTTGGCCCAGGAATTCTGGGTTTGACAAGTCTGACTTTGACAGCCTTGGGGTGAGGAACTGGCTTACCCAGCCCTGAGAGCTGTACTTCTGGGAAGCGTGTGCTGCCCTCCAGAGACAAGCCCTCTCCTCTGCATTGGGCAGGCTCCGCTAAACAAGGCTTCCGAGAGGGGGCCTGGACCTCATGGGCACGCTCAGAGCAAAGCCGCAGCTTGGCAGGGGGGAAGGGGGAAATCTGCCCTATGCAAATGACTGTTCTGGAAACACCCCCGAGTCTCCTTGCCTCCCCTTTGCTCATGGTCACCTGTCAGCGGCGAGCGCCGAGGGCGAGACCACTGCAGGGAGGAGAAAGGGGGAGGCTGGTGTGTGATTGCTAGAGCCGGGCACTCCGGTCTACACCCCTTTCCCACGACACACAGCCCTGGCTGAACCGAGCGCAGACCCCGGAGGAGGAGGGAGCAGTGAGGGGGCGGGATTGGATAGGGACAAAGGCGCTGGAAGCGCTCCTCTCCCCCTTCCCCCCCCCCGCGGCCGGCCGGTGGGCGCGTCGGAACGTCGGCTTAAAACCAGGCGTGTTGCAGCGTTCCGAATTAGAACGCTCGCGGTGCCAACGTTCCGGGCCGGGCTCCCCGCGCAGCCGGCCCCCCGCGGAGCCAGCTGCCATGGCGCTCCAAGTGCGGGTGGTGTATTGGTAAGGCGGGGCCCGCAGCCCCGGAGCCGGGAAGCAGGCTGGCGTGCGGACAGCGGCTCCCGCCTGCTCGGGGCCTCCAGCCCAGGGAGAAGGCCCCCGCTCCCCTCTTCCAGCTGGATGCGGGGGGCTCGCTGCCCGCCAGCGCAACCCGCGGCTCTGGAGCAGCAGCTGAGTCCATGGGCGTGCCAGGGCGGGGGTGTGCGCTGCTGGAGCCGGCGCAGCGGGTGGGGGTCAGGTCCCCTCGGGACGGGACTGTGGCGCAAGGGGGGTTGCGGTGCAGGGAGGCTGGCGAGCAGCTGCTGCGAGGATGCTCCAGAGGGTGGGGAGGGGCCCTGCCCATTCAGCCCAGCGTACCGCTGAGAGCGACCACTCAGGCCGGAGAGCTCCCGCTCTCCCTGCCCCGGCTGCGGAGGGGCCTGGCCCGCAGCGGCGTCAGGGCTTTGGGGCAAATCCTCATATGCTGCTGTTGGCCAGAAGGCCCCAGACCTGTGGGGCATGACCCTGCGCTGCCCTGGCGGGGCGGGGCTGGGCTGGGGGCCTGCTTCATGCCCCCGTGAGACCAGCTGCCTGGATTGGAAGGTGACTGGGCTGAGGCCTTGGCTGTTTGGGGCTTAAACTGGCAGCGCTTCATGAGCCCTGCCTAGGTGTGCTGGGGGGTTGGGGGGGCTCCTGCCCCGCAGGCTGAGTGAGGCGTGCCTAGGTGTGCCGGGGTTGGGGGGCTCCTGCCCCGCAGGCTGAGTGAGGCGTGCCTAGGTGTGCCGGGGGGTTGGGGGGGCTCCTGCCCTGCAGGCTGAGTGAGGCCTGCCTAGGTGTGCCGGGGGGTGGGGGTGGGGGGGCTCCTGCCCTGCAGGCTGAGTGAGGCCTGCCTAGGTGTGCCGGGGGGTTGGGGGGCTCCTGCCCTGCAGGCTGAGTGAGGCCTGCCTAGGTGTGCAGGGGTTGGGGGGCTCCTGCCCCACAGGACGCGTGAACCTGCTTGCAGCAGGCACTGGCTGAATGGGTGGCGGCCTGATGCCACCTCGGTGCTGTCAGGGGAGTCCCAGTTTCTCTGGCTCCGTGGCTGTAAACGGCCGGCTGTCCCCCCACCTCTGCCCACGTTCAGCCAGCGCTCGAAATAGGCATGGTCACCCGAGAACAGACTGGCAGGTGGCTTGCTTACCGCAGGACACCTTACTCCTGACCTGCTGCAGCCTTTGCTAAGTGAAACTCTGCCAGAGTGCCCCTGTGCTGCTCCGCAAGGCCGCCCCCCCCTTCTGCTACAGCTGGGCAGTTATTTTTGATGGGGGGAGCATGAAGATTGGAAGGGTTCTAACCTGGGGCTAGGGCTTGGGGTGCAGGGTCTGGGAGGGAGGTTGGGTGCCAAAGGGGGACTAGGGTGTGGGATCTGGGAGGGAGGTTGGGTAAAGGAGGGGGTTCTAACCTGGGGCTTGGGGTGCAGGGTCCAGGAGGGTGTGGGGTGCAGGAGGAAAAGTTATTTAGTTGTTCCCATAAGAGGGGTCACCGAATGACTCTGCAGCTCCGTACGGGGTGTTACAAGAACAGCGCTGTTCTGTAACAGGCCAAAGGCACCCCTCTAACCCTATTTTCCCCTGTCTGCTAGAACCGCTGGCTGCCTGGGCATCTGAAGTAGGCAGTGGGAGGGCTGGGATGAGTTGTCTGTCAACGCAGCTGGCTGCTCTCTTTCCCCTCCAGTAGGGAGTGGCTAGGGGCCAGTAGGTTGCCGCACCAGCAGGTGTGGGTGCAAAGTGCATGCACACCCTGTTCTAAGTAGCAGCTGCAAGTAAAGTCAGAGACTGATGCAGCCCTTGTGCAGTGAAGGAAGCACCTGGCAAGAAGGACCAACTTGTGTCTTAAACGTCCAATGCCAACAACTGGCAACCGTCAGCCTCTTCAGTGGGCTTTTGCCCTCCCGGTTATGTGTAACTTTGTTCTGTGGGCCAATAGTGATGGCTCAAAACCCATTTGCCATCTAGTGTCCCATCCCATAGTGGACAACAGCCTACTACTTCTAGAGGCAGCGTTGCCTTGTGGATAGAGCTCCGGACTGGGATTCAGGATTCCCAGCTTGGACCCTAACTCGCTTGGGTGACCGTGGACAAGTTCTTCCCCTTCTGTAGAATGGTGCTACGTGCCGCTCCTTTGCAGAGTGCTTGGAGGCTGGTGGAGGAAAGCACTAGAGGGGGTAGGGGGCATTTTGAAGGTTAATGTGGTTCCCTTTTGCCTTGAATGCCAGAACTCCAGGAGGGGTTTTCAGGGAGACTAGGTGTGCAGTGCCTGTTTGAATTTCAGCCTTGGGCCTGTCCTTGCCTGGTGTCTAGATGCTGAAATAACTCTTCTTTGTCTCCTTGCAGTGGGGCCTGAGGCTACAGTCCCAAGGTAAGTGTGGTGGGTTAGGTCCCCTTGGGGCTGTCACCTGGTGTGCTGATCACACTGCAAAGCCTGCCAGCTGTACTCTGGGGTGCCCCACCACGCTGTTCTGCTGGGCCAGAAGCTCTGGACTGCTCCAGCCAAGGCCCAGAGTTGGAGTAACAGCCCCCGACGCAGACGCTGCACCAGGAGGTCTGGGACGGCTCAGCTTGCCCGCACCCTTGAAAAGGGGCCAAACCCCCCAATAATCCCATCTTACTCTGTATAAAAGTTTTACACAGCGAAAGAGCATAAGGCTCATGCTGTTTATCAATGAGAGCAATGCACAGCTGTGCAGTTACTGACACCAGCTTTGATAATCGTGGTGTTAAAGTAGGCTTTAATTGCAAGTGAAAACAGACACAACATGCCAGCTAAGCCTAATACACTGAGTTACAGATCATCATTCTCATCTTAGTCCTTGCTCCTGGTAAAACCCTTCAAGACAGAGGTGATCTCTTCTCTGGCCTGGGTCTAGCAGCCTCTTGAGTTCTTTGTGTTGAGGATTTTTCATGGGTATCCTGATAAGGGTGGGCCACGCAGTTTGACAAGCCAGCTGAAGATGATGTCGATTGCTTCCTATTCCTTAAATAGAATTTCCCCAGGGCAAGAAACCTTTGTCTAACTCTAGCTCAGGGGTCTCCAACCTTTTTAAGCATGAGATCACTTTTTTGAATTTAAATGCAAATCCAGGATCCACCTCAAACCCAAATACCCTTGCCCTGCCTCCTTCCTGCCCCTTCTCCAAGGCCCTGCCCTGCTCACTCCATCCTTCCTCCCTTTCATCAGACTGGGGGCATAGGGTGGGGGAGGAAGACTCTGATCTGGGGCTAATGAATTTGGAGTGTGGGAGAGGTTCTGGGCAGGGAGTTGAGGTGCAGGAAGGAGTTCAGGGTGCAGGCTCTGGGAGGGAGTTTGAGTGCAGGGGGTCTCAGGGCTAAGGCAGTGATTTGGGGTGCAGGAGGGGTTCAGGGCTGGGGTTTGGAATGCAGGCTTCAGCTGGGCACCGCTTACCGCAGGTGGCTCCTGGGTGGTGGTGCTAGGGACTAAGCCAGGCTTACCCCTCCCCTGGCCTTGCACCACTCCCAAAAGCAGCCAGCAAACTCTCCCCATCCCTGTCCTCCCTCTGATCTGTGGAGATGGGATACTGGGTGGAGGGAGGTGCACCCTGACATCAGCACCCCCTCCTCTCCTTCCTGTGCCCTGCACAGCAAGCAAGCTCCCAGGGATGGGGGGCAGCTCCAAGGCAGAGAGCAGGAGCTACATGACAGTGCTTAGAAGGGCAGATGAAGTGCTGGCACTTGACAGCCTCTTGGCCAAACCTGTCAGGATCACCTGTCAAAGGCTCCAAGATCTACCAGCAGATCCCAATCTACTGATTGAGGACCACTGCTCTAACACCATGTGGGAAAAGCACTAGATTCAAGATGGATTCCAGCACCAGGTGGCATGGTCACATGTCTTTGCAGGCCCAACCATAGTTTGGGCTTATAGGAACAGCACAATCATTTATGGATGGTCTTGATCACTGGGCCATTAAGTTCCTTAAGTACCACTAATGGCTTTCACTAGAGGACTTAGATGAGTAAAACCGGCTTCCCAACTTCACATACAAGAATGATCTGGCCACACAAATAGAATATACACATTCAGGGGATTAAAAGCTCTTGATAGGTGACTTGCTTTGTTTTGCATGAAGTATATTCAAGCTATGCTTATGAGAGCTCCATGTTACAAGTGACCTGCTCCCTCAGTTCAGTTCCTGTTAACTCTGGGGGGGTGACCTGGATGGATGTGCTATTCCTGTTTCCAGCCCTTAGTCCGAGTTACTGCCCATCTGCAGGGACAGGAGGTTCCCCTCCAGAGAGCTGTGCTGTAGCATGTCATTGGGCATGTCCCAGGAGCAGCTCCAATCCTTTTGCCCCTGCCTGACCCAGCGAGAAGCTCTTGGCTTTTCCTCCTCTGTGGGTCCCCAGTTGGCTGCCTGGGCCGCCTGGCCTGAGGCGGCTGTGCTGATGAGAACTGGTAGGAATGGAAGCCGGCTGTTGGGCTAGAAAGGGACGCTGCATGTGCAGCAGGCCCTGTGGCCTGGCTGGGTGAGGCAGGGCTTGCTGCCAGAGGCCGTAGCAATGGTGAGAACTGCATTCCTTTGGTGGCTAGGGTGTGAAGGAACAGCAGAGCCAAGATTCAGTGGGGGCAAGTCCTGACGCGCACTGGTCGGGTATTAACTCTGGGTTTTGCTTTCCTCTCTAGTATCGACAGCTCAAGAAGGAACTTGAAAAGCAGTTCCCAGGCAAGCTGGAGATAGTGAGTATCCCGGGACGGACCACAGCACTTGGCTTCTGTCTGCCTGCTACCCAAGCAGTGAATGTGCTTGGCCAAGGAATAGCCATGTCCTCTTGAGCGCCAGTTCTGTACTCCCCAAACGCTTCTCGTCCTCAGTGGGAACCTGCGATGCAGGAGGAGGCTCTAATAAGTCTCCTCAGTCAGGTCCCACCAGATGAGGGAATGATCAGACTGAAAGCATGCCCTGTCCAGCATAAATGAAGATCTGGCTTCAATAATACAAGTCAACTTAATAGGCTCTAAGGTGCGAGAAGGGCCCGTGATGATCCTCTCATCTGACCCCGTGCCAGAGACTTGCACTGTATTTCTGCACAGTGCTCAGAACATCTGGTTGCAGGTTGATTGTTCTCGCTTGAGAACTGTAGGCAGCACTCCTGTTGCATTAGGAATCTGCAAGAGGAACTAACATGCTTAAAATAGCCCAGACCCCTTGGGGCTCTTCGTTCTCAAGGTGACTCCTTCCTCTTCCCTGCTTAGACTGGCGAAGGGACCCCTCAGGTCACGGGATGGTTTGAAGTGACAGTTGCAGGCAAACTGGTGCATTCAAAAATGGTGAGTCGTCTCTTCCTCCCCTCCCCAGTTCCTAACTGAGCTGCTCAGCTGATGGTCCCCGGGGGGCTGACGTGCAGGAGACGGGAAGACTCCTTCACAGAGAAGTGTTGTGAGCTCAAGGCTGGGAGTCTTCTCAACATCTGAGGGGGGCGTGTCACATGACTGGTGACCCCCAGCTCCCTCCTCACCAGTCAACTGACTCTGAAGAGAAGCAGTAGCCCTGTGTCACCCTAGAGAATTAAAGATGCACACTGCTGTGGTCCCCACCTGAGAAGGGGAGAGACACTCCCCACATTCCGATCTGGGACCAGGCTAGTAGATTTTGTGCTCTAGCCATGCAGTAGGGCAGCAGGGGGGCTGGAGTGCCAGCATGGGCTCCCCAATGTTTGGGGGCACTTGAGCCTCAGGAGCCAGATCCAGGCAAGCCGGTGGCCACATCCAGCCCCACGCCTGAGGTTCCCCACCCCTGCCTTAAAAAAATCACAACGGCCATACCGCATCAGACCAGGAGTCCATCCTGTCCTCCAACAGCGGCCAATGCCAGGTGCCCCAGAGGGAATGAAGAGAACAGGCAATTCTCCAGTGACCCGTTCTCAGCTTTTGGCAAACAGCCTTTGACGGCTGTGAGCTCTTGGAGCCTTATGTGACGTGCTTTGGGGGGCTGGGGAGGGAGTGTGGGGTTAGCAGCAGCTGTGCTAACTTGCTGCTCTCTGGCAGAATGGAGATGGCTTTGTGGATAACAGCACCAAGCTTTCCAAGATCGTGGCCGCCATTAAAGAGGCGTTGGCTCGGGGCTAGGACCAGCAGAATGCACCAGTGGCTTCGTACATAGCAGGGGTAAGGTGGTGGATCTGGCTATTTCATTAGCATGCTCTCAGCCCTTCCTCCTTGAATACATGCAGGTGGCTTTCTAGAAGGAGGTCTTTAACCAAGGTCCAACCCCCTCAGCATAGGTATAACAAAGATGGGGCACCCGAAAGCAATGCAAAAAGTCTGGCTCCTTGTGGAATAAACTTGGCACAAGGGGTCAAAGTGGGTGATTCTGGTGAGCTCAGGCCCTGTGAATCCATGCAGTGCTGAAAGCAGACTTGCCTGCTTAGTAAATTGTGTATGCATCCCCCAGAACCAAGCCTAGAACACTGGGTCTTGGATCCTAAATCCCTGCCCCCAAAAACACCTACCTAAGGAACAGTCCTCAAGCTCAGTTCTGGGAGGTTTCTTGGGTCCTTTTACTTAACGCTAGAGGGCACCATTCCACTCATGCTGCAGTACAGCATAAGAGCAGTAGCTGCTACTTCAGATACACCCCACTGGAAAGGACCTTCAAGCCTTGAGTTCAATCCACTACTATCAGACTCCTAGAAAATCAGGGCTGGAAGAGACCTTGGGAGGTCTAGTCCAAACCCCTGCTCAAAGCAGGACCAAGCCCATCTAAATCATCCAGCCAGGACTATTGCTGGCAGCTCCAGTGCAGAATTCTGTGCATAAACTTTGATCCGTCTCCATCTTCAAACTAACTTACCCCCACTACTCAGTTTCGGAAGCTGTCCCAGACCCAACCCCCTCTTCTGAGAGCTAGGAGCCTTCTCATTTCCACCTAAACTTATTCATAGTAGCCATTGGTTCTTGAGCCAATAATGTCCTTGAGTGCCAATAGCTCTGCCAGTGGTTCCCCCAATGCGATTTCCCCTGTCAGCCTGCACTTGGCTAGGCTAAATAAGCCAAGCTCTTCCCATCCCCTCTCGTAGGGTGGGCCCTTCATTCACCTTAGCGTGCCAATAGCCCCTCACTGCGCCTAGTCCAGTCTGATTCTTTTTTACATTGCCAATCTGTGAACGCGCTACATTCCTTCCCTTCCTCTAGCTGGATGAAAATTTGCTTCGTTCAACTCTGCCGAGCGCTTGATGACGGGAGTTGCCGAAATGTCGCCTGACGCGTGGCCGTTCCCAGAAGCCTTTGCGCAGGATGCCGGTTTGAACAAAAGCAGATGAGAATCCAGCTCTGTGCTTGGCATTGCTTTATATCTGTACACAGCTGCCTGGAGTCATACACCCTCTCTGACATGCCCTGTTAATCACCATGAAGGTGCCTCTAACTTTTGAGTAATTGAGTTAACGTCACTGTTCGGCCTTGCAGAGAAATCGGACTGGTAATAGCTGGGATGTAAGGGAAGGTCACCACCTGGGAAGAATCTTATCCATCAGTATGCAGAGACATCTTCCTTGGGTGCGGGGAGAGGGATTCACCGCTCACTGTCAGGTGAGAAACTGGGAGGGAACAGCTAGAACATGTTTAAACAGACAAGTGAGTCACTTAAAATACAAGTTTTAATTTTAACAACTCCCAGTGCTTTCTTAGGCAAAGTCTACACTTACGCCATGGCATCAGGGTATGTAAACCACCTAAATGAGGGGAGTAGCTATTGGTGTTGGGAGCCCATTTATGCAGGTGCTTCACAGCTCTTGCTGTCCTGTGGAGGGGGGTTCACACCCCAAGGGTGTAGTTACAGCATAGTAAAGGGGTGGTGCAGGCATGGCCTTAGGCTGGTGTCAAAACAATTTTTCCCTCTTCTGCAGAACCTTCATGTGGTCCTGACACATCCCAGTGAGATGGCCCAACCAGGCCGCAGAGCTTGCTCACAAAACATAACCTAACTCTTGGTGTTCTGAATGGCGATAATGCATTCTCCTCCCCTCCCTGCCCTGCTCACCCAGTGTGGCAAAACTCTGTGCATTTTTTATTGTAGGATTAACTTTGTTGCACTTCAGAAAAGCCTCAAATAAAATAATGAAAATGAACTGTTGTGTAGTGGCTTCTTTCTAGTGCTTGCTATCTGACCAAATACACATTGCAGAATCTCCTTTCCCTTACAATTGGGGGGCATCGTTCTTCTATCCAGTACTCTGGGAAGGGGAAAAGCAGCGAGTGATCTCATGCTTCATTGTAGTCTGAATCTCGTGAAAGCAGCATTCTAGGTCCTAGATCCAAACCTATCAGGCTCAAAGGAGCAAGCTCCTTCCACCTACACACATCAGTCCAGCAACCCTGCTGCAGCCTTTCCAGACTTCTTTTCAAGCTTGGTAGTGGGACTCTGTATAGTGTCACCTTAAAAGCAAGGGCCTGGCTGCTTTAGGTGACATCAGTTCTCCTCCTGCCACATCACCAGTTTGTGTCATAATGGCTTTGAGGTGCAATGCCCCTCACCCCCAAGCCTTGGTAGCATTTGCAGGTCCAGTCTGTTTTGTGACTCTGCTTCAGGCTATAGTAGCATAGGGTGCTGCAAGGCAGAGCTGGATGGAGGGTGACCAGAGCAATAGCAGAGGGCTGTAAATGGGACTGAAATGCATGGGCTGTGGGCACAATGCCCACCTTATGCCAGCATGTTCTTAGTTTTATTTTCACAAATGCTAAAATAAATCTCCATTTAAAAAAAATCAATCTGCTAGGCCCACGTTACCTCTGTAATGTGTTCCTCTCACGAGACACGCTGGTAAGTCACCAGTGAAGGAGTAAATCCCATGTTTGCTGAGGCTGGGCCGGGGAGAGGTCTTTGTGGCACAGAGTGAGACTGGCTCAAAGCTCTGACCTTCCATTTACATGGCAACTTGATGCCCTTTGCTTCCCTCCCCTGGTGCTGTCTTTATAATTATTTTACCTTTAATCCAACAAGCCTGGTTTTGTTCTTCATAAGTGACCAGATCAAATGTGGAACTTAGGAACCCATGAGCATGTTGGTAGTGCTTGGGGATTAGCTCAGTGTCCCATTCATTCATTCTCTCTCATCTTTCTCCTCCCTCCCCCCCATTTCCAGTAGAGCAGAGCTAAATGAGACCTGTTGCCTGAACACGGCTTAGGAGACTGCCCCATGGGGGTGGTCTTAGTTCAGATCAACTGGCAATCAGCACTCTCCCCTTCAGTGAGGAAAGGAAAATGGGTGGGCTTGCAAGTCAGGCCTAAACCAGAGAGGCTCCAGTTGTCCCCGACTTGCATCGTGACAGCACCTCTGTCGCCCATTCCTCCTCCGGAGCGGCTGAGGTCAGATTCCCTTAGTGTTTGTCAAGTGTTCCAGGAGCCATGACAGGAGAGGACAAAATTTATTAAAACCCAACCTAGGTTTGGATCTAGGACCTGGAATGCTGCTTTCACAAGATTCAGACTGCAATAAAGAATTAGGTCACTCGCTGCTTTTCCCCTTCCCCAGAGTACTGGATAGAAGAATGATGCTCCAATTGTAAGGGAGAGGGGATTCTGCTATGTGTGTTTGGTCAGATTAAACCACCTTTAGTACTTTGTCTAACTATATACATTTTACTGCAATCTGTCAGCAGCTCTGGTGAAGAGACACAAGGATGCCCTCGGGTGCCCGCAATGATAAATGCAGGTAGTGTAAAATAGTGATTTCCTGAAGAAAGGCAAATCTAGGAAAGCATTTATTTCTGTTGGGGTAGTCCCCTGAGGAACCAAGTCAGGATCAGCTGTCCAGTTTTGCTGGGCTGCTGTAGAAACGCATAGGGGGAGAGAGACGTGTCATTTAGGACACCTGTATTTTTGAAGAATAAGGCATCAGAGTGAATTTGGAATTGTCTTGTAGCAGTGGGTTATCCAAGTGCAAATGGAGGCCCTGCTGGATGGGCTGGCCAAGAACAGGGCTCCGTTATGTTCCCCATACACAGAGTAGGAGCTATCACTGCTCCCAAAGAGCGTTTGTCTATTTTAAACATCGATAGCTGATCATCTTTTGCAAGTCATTGTCCTTCCTAGCCAGTGAGGGCAGGACAAGAAGTAACTGACTGAATTTGTAGCAGAGGAGAATCATGATGGATACTAAAACAGACTTTCTAACTGAGGAGAGCTAAGCCCTGGAACAGGTGGGTATGTTGGTGACTAGCCCCAGGGAGGTTGGGGAATTCACATCCCTGGGTTTTTAAGAACTGGGTGGACAGATCCCTGTGCGCACGGGAGGGCTAGCTGACCTCTCGTGGTCCTTTCCAGCCCTACGTTCCTATGATAATGCTTCCAAGGCTCAGTCCTTCCAACGCAATTTGCACATGCTGCTCTAAAGCAACTGAGAGTCAATAGTGAGAGGGCTGCCCATGGCAGCACAGGCACGCCTGTCGGCGGGATTGGACTGCAGTAAAGTTATAAGGGCAAGGCGAACGACCTCACCACAGCCCTAGAGGGACATCAAGGGTTAGAGAAGAAGTCGGTCTTCATGTATGAGCATGAGCAAAGGGACTAGTCCTAGTCTCAGTGTGGATACCTCTCCAGCTAGCAATCAATAAAACCATCAACTGTTTTGCCCCCATAGGCCACCTTTAGGTTGTAACAATTTTCCTACCTGGTCAAATTTCCCTGATCTTTAAACATGGCATCATGCACGGGTGTATTCGCTAAGGCAGCTCACGTGTCAATAGTGTTTTCTGCTCAAAGAAAGAAAGCGGAGCATGTGGGAGAAGTGAAAAGCTGTCTAAGGCATGTCCAAGGGTACCAGACTTGCTGGGCAGGAGGCCTCTTACCCAGGATCGCAGGGTCCCATGGACAGAAGGTGCTTCAGAGAGGTGGTTTTGGCACCAACACCAGTTGATGTGACTTGTGATCAGGACAGCCGGCATAACATTGACCCCGCTTGGTATGAATTGGCACAGCGCACGTCAAGGCCACCTGACAGGGACTGGAGGCGAGCGGCCTGGTTTGATGCAGGGAGAACAAATGTGCACGAGCTGGTGATAGACCCATATGTCAGAAGCCTATCAGCCCCACTGGCCACTGCTGGGGGTAGATGTGGCTCGTGAGGGTTTCAGAGTGACATATGGGGCTAGTTGGCCTGACGCATGCGAGCGGCTCACATAGGGGAGGTTCACGTGCTTAGTACAAAGGGCTTGATATCATTTGTGCACTGGAGGGGGCTGGCAAAGCTTTTGCAAGGGCTCCCGCATGGTACATAATGGGAAGATTGGTGTGAACACGCTGAGGGGTTGGCATGTTACTTTTAAGGAAGGTCAGCATGAACATGAGGGATTCAGCAGGACGCGGAGGAAGCTTGGCATATTACATACAGAGAATGTTGGTGTGATGCGTACAGTGGTGCTTACTGTGACCTGTGCCGGGGGTTAATGTATTACCTGTAGGCAAAGTGGACATGATGTGTGCCAGGAATTTAGCAAATTACATCTATGCAAAATTGGCATGGACATGTGAGGGTTTGGCATGTTACGTGTAGGTAAGGTTGGCATGACGTGCACTAGAGGTTTCTGATGTGACTTGTACCGGGGTAGGCAAGGCTGGCGAGATGCATGTGGGCACTGCTTAGCATAACTTGTGCCAGAGGTCTAGCATGTTACATATAGTGGAGTTTGCGGTGACATATGTGGGGGGACATGTGGCAAGATGTTTTCCAGGGCTTTTGTCTTGTTACTACGCGCGGTTTGGTATGACCCACCTGGGGGGCACTTGGTGTGACATGGGCTGCAGAAGTTTAGCACGTTACGTGTAGGAGAGATTAACATGACATATGCCAGCGTAGCATGTTAGATGTAAGCGAGGTTGGTGTGACACACGTGATGGGAGCTTGGCATGACTTGTGCTAGTTTAGCATGTTACATGTAGGCACGGTTTTGTGTGACACACATGGGGGCACGTGACATGACTTGTCCCAGAGATTTAGTGTGTTACACGTAGGCAAGGTTGGAGTGACACACACCAGAGGCAGTTGGCATGACTTATGCCAGTTTAGTATGTTACACGTAGGCACAGTTTGGTGTGGTGCACATGGCGTGACTTGTGCCAGGGGCTTGGCGTGTTACACGCCAGCACGGTTTGGTGCGGTGCACGTGGCGTGACTTGTGCCTGGGACTCGGCGTGTTACACTCCGGCATGGTTCAGTGCGGCGGACGTGGCGTGACTCGTGCGGGGGCTCGGCGTGTTACACGCCGGCACGGTTCAGTGCGGCGCATGTGGCGTGACTAGTGCGGGGGCTCGGCGTGTTACAGGCCGGCACGGTTCGGTGCGGCGCACGTGGCGTGACTCGTGCGGGGGCTTGGCGTGTTACACACCGGCACGGTTCGGTGCGGTGCACGTGGCGTGACTCGTGTGGGGGCTCGGAGTGTTACCTGCTGGCACAGTTTGGTGCGGCGCATGTGGCATGACTCATGCGGGGGCTTGGTGTGTTACACGCCGGCATGGTGCAGTGCACATGGCGTGACTCGTGCGGGGCTCGGCGTGTTACACACCGGCACGGTTCGGTGCACGTGGCGTGACTAGTGCGGGGCTAGGCGTGTTACACGCCGGCACGGTGCGGTGCACGTGGCGTGACTCGTGCGGGGCTCGGCGGGTTACACGCCGGCGCGGTGCACGTGGCGTGACTCGTGCGGGCCTCGGCGGGTTACAGGCCGGCACGGTGCGGTGCACGTGGCGTGACTCGTGCGGGGCTCGGCGTGTTACAGGCCGGCACGGTGCGGCGCACGTGGCGTGACTCGTGCGGGGCTCGGCATGTTACATGCCGGCACGGTGCGGCGCACGTGGCGTGACTCGTGCGGGGCTCGGCGTGTTACACGCCGGCACAGTGCGGCGCACGTGGAGTGACTCGTGCGGAGGCTGGGCGTGTTACACGCCGGCATGGTGCGGTGCACGTGGCGTGACTTGTGCGGGGCTTGGTGTGTTACACGCCGGCATGGTGTGGCGCACGTGGCGTGACTCATGCGGGGCTCGGCGTGTTACATGCTGGCACAGTTTGGTGCGGCGCATGTGGCGTGACTTGTGTGGGGCTTGGTGTGTTACACGCCGGCATGGTGCGGCGCACGTGGCGTGACTCGTGCGGGGCTCGGCGTGTTACATGCTGGCACAGTTTGGTGCGGCGCATGTGGCGTGACTCGTGTGGGGCTTGCGCACGGCATGGTGCGCGCGTGGCGTGACTCGTGCGGGGCTCGGCGTGTTACACGCCGGCATGGTGCGGCGCACGTGGCGTGACTCGTGCGGGGCTCGGTGTGTTACACACCGGCATGGTGCGGTGCACGTGGCGTGACTCGTGCGGGGCTTGGTGTGTTACACGCCGGCATGGTGCGGTGCACGTGGCGTGACTTGTGCGGGGCTTGGTGTGTTACACGCCGGCATGGTGTGGCGCACGTGGCGTGACTCCTGCGGGGCTCGGCGTGTTACATGCTGGCACAGTTTGGTGCGGCGCATGTGGCGTGACTCGTGCGGGGCTTGGTGTGTTACACGCCGGCATGGTGCGGTGCACGTGGCGTGACTCGTGCGGGCTCGTGTGTTACACGCCGGCATGGTGCGGCGCACGTGGCGTGACTCGTGCGGGCTCGGCGTGTTACACGCCGGCATGGTGCGGCGCACGTGGCGTGACTCGTGCGGGCTCGGCGTGCTACACCCTGGCAGGACACAGGCCCAGGGGCTGCCTGGCCGTAGCTCCCCGGGCCATGACACGCAGCAGGGGCTCCCCTGTGGCTGGGGGGCCGGGGCAGGCCGGGTGGCGCTCACAAGATGGCGCCCACCCAGCCTGGCTCACCTCAGCTGACCTCCCCTCCCCTCCCCGCTGCCCCGTTGCATGATGGTTAAATAGCCCAGCCGGGGAGCCCGCCATTTTCTGCTGGGGCTGGCGGGAAAGGCGGGAAGGGAGCGAGAGCAGCGCGAGCGCCGGCGCGGGACTCCCAACGGCTCCAACGGCCGCTGCAGCCAGGGGCGCGAGCCACACGCACAGGTAACAGGGCGGCGCGAGACACCCCCTCCCCGGACGGCCCCTCCCCCTCGTTCGAAAAAGGGGGGGAGTAGAAACCGAGATCGGCTGAGGAGACAGACCCTTCCACCACGTAAGTCCCGCCTTCCGTCTGTATCCTGCAGCTCATTGGTCGGGCGAGGCGAGAGCACGGTCTCCGTGCTGATTGGCTGGAAGGCCCCCGCACCCCGGGAGCCCCGAGGTCCATTGGTCACGAGCCGCGTCAATCACCGAAGAGGCTTCGCGGTTCTGTTGCACCCCCCCGCATACCGTCAGGTTACAAACCAGTTCGCAGGCGACGCTGGCCATTGGCTGGCGACGCCGGCCAATGGAGAGAAAGACACGCTCAGGCCAGGGCAGGTCACTTGACTCTGGCTAACCAATCAAATCCAGACTTGGTGCATAGGCTTCTGGGAGATGTAGTCTTTTTTTTAAGCCACTTGGGTGTGGATAAAGGGGGTGCTCGGACTCCTGGGCTCCCTGGGTGGCACTGTGGGGCTGCCATGTTGCCTGGGGGAGTGGGATGCCCTGGCACCATGTGGAATGGCTGGGGTTGCTGCTAAGGGCTTGGGCTGCAGCACGTCTAAGCCAGCCCTGGGGACCCCCTTAAAACGGGGCACCCCCACTTTGGGGTCCTGCTGCCCCACTGCTTGAGAGCCGCTGCATTGGACCCCAGTGCATTGCCAGAGCTGGGACCGGCACCCGCGCGTCCTGGCTCCAGAGCCACCTCGACTGCAACCGCTAGGGCCTGCTGCCTTCCCAGAGCTGGGACCGGCACCCGCGCGTCCTGGCTCCCAGAGCCACCTCGACTGCAACCGCTAGGGCCTGCTGCCTTCCCAGAGCTGGGACCGGCACCCGCGCGTCCTGGCTCCAGAGCCACCTCGACTGCAACCGCTAGGGCCTGCTGCCTTCCCAGAGCTGGGACCGGCACCCGCGTCCTGGCTCCAGAGCCACCTCGACTGCAACCGCTAGGGCCTGCTGCCTTCCCAGAGCTGGGACCGGGACCCGCGCGTCCTGGCTCCCAGAGCCACCTCGACTGCAACCGCTAGGGCCTGCTGCCTTCCCAGAGCTGGGACTGGGACCGGGACCCGCGCGTCCTGGCTCCCAGAGCCACCTCGACTGCAACCACTAGGGCCTGCTGCCTTCCCAGAGCTGGGACCGGCACCCGCATGTCCTGGCTCCAGAGCCACCTCGACTGCAACCGCTAGGGCCTGCTGCCTTCCCAGAGCTGGGACCAGGACCCGCGCGTCCTGGCTCCCAGAGCCACCTCGACTGCAACCGCTAGGGCCTGCTGCCTTCCCAGAGCTGGGACCGGGACCCGCGCGTCCTGGCTCCCAGAGCCACCTCGACTGCAACCGCTAGGGCCTGCTGCCTTCCCAGAGCTGGGACCGGCACCCGCACGTCCTGGCTCCCAGAGCCACCTCCGACTGCAACCACTAGGGCCTGCTGCCTTCCCAGAGCTGGGACCGGGACCCGCGCATCCTGGCTCCCAGAGCCACCTCCGACTGCAACCACTAGGGCCTGCTGCCTTCCCAGAGCTGGGACTGGGACCCGCGCATCCTGGCTTCCAGAGCCACCTCCGACTGCAACCACTAGGGCCTGCTGCCTTCCCAGAGCTGGGACTGGCACCCACGCGTCCTGGTTCCTAGAGCCACTTCCGGCTGTAACCATTAGGGCCTGCTGCCTCCCCAGATCTGGGACTAGGACTCAGGAGTCCTGGCTCCCAGGCCTAACCACTAGAGTCCGCCCTCTTCCCCAGCTAGGAAGACAACACTTCTCCTCTTCCATGCTGGCCAAGTCATGTGACTGACTGAAAGGAGTATTTTCTGTTACAGCAGAAACAAAACACAGGGGCATCTGCGCAACTCTAGCTGGGCACTTCTGTAAACTATGTAATTCTGAGGGAGCTGTTTTGCAGCTAATGTTTTTCTTGGACTTTCTGGTACTTGTTTGTTTTTGTTTTCATTTAGTACCAGAAATGTTCCTTAAACATTTATATGGTGACCTGTAGGATTCCCATAGTATGTGAGCATCTCATAGTTGTCAAGTCCCAGAGGGGCAGCCATGTTAGTCTGTGTCTGCAAAAACAACAAGGGGTCTTGTGGCACCTTAAAGATTAACAGATTATTTGGGCATAAGCTTTTGTGGGTGAAAACCACTTTTGTCAGATACCTGGAGTGGAACTCACAGAGGTTGGTGTATACATACCAACCTCTGTGTACATATTACCTATTACCTCAGCCTCTTACCCATGATATCTTATGCCCAAATAAATCTGGTAGTCTTTAAGGTGCCACAGGATTCCTTGTTATAGTTGTCAATCTGTTTCTTCTCCCAACACCCTGGAAAGGCAGGGCAGTACGATTAGCTCCATTTTACCAGTAGGGAGCCACACTTGTTTAGTGACTTGTAGGTCATGCGACATGAACCCAGGTAGCCTAAATCTTAGGTTAATTGCCCCCTGTGCAATCCTTCCACCCAAATATTCTGCCATCTTTATGACCAATGTCCGTGCCCCGAGCACAGTCTGAGCCAAGCTGTTACTAAAAAGATTAAGCTAATGTCTCTCCCCCTTCTCCCCCCTTTTTTTTAGCAGATTTCTTCCACACTAAAGACCGTCCGCCATGGCCCGTACCAAGCAGACTGCTCGTAAATCCACTGGTGGGAAGGCCCCCCGTAAACAACTGGCCACCAAAGCAGCCAGGAAAAGTGCGCCCTCAACCGGGGGAGTGAAGAAACCTCACCGTTACAGGTACGTGGTGTCTGCTTTCTCTGCTGGTGTGTGAGGCAAGGGCTGAGTTTTGAAAAAAATAACAAATGATCTTTATCATAGCCTTAATTCCTATGTGCTATGGGTGAGGAAGTGTGGGCTAGTAGTTAGGGATTAAGACTCCTGATCTAGAATTCCTTTTGCCAGCTATGCTGCTGGCCTGCTGGTGTGACCTGGGAAAATCGCTTCCCTTCCCAGTGCCTCAGTTTCCCCTCTCCTCCTTTGCCAGTCCCATCTGCTTAGCAGGTAAGCTCTTTAGAACAGGGGTAGTTGCTCAGGATGGGCATATACAGGGCTGAGCACAAAAAGTCCTCAACAGAGATCAGGGCTCCAAGTGGCTATTGTAATTACAGAGGATTACAAATGATTTGTAGTGAGTAGTTTTAACAACTATTACCCTCTGCTGGCTTATTAAAGCAAGTATAAGGGACACCCGCATACATGCAGAGGTGCTTGTAGCCAGCTCAGAAATCCATGTTCGGCAGAGCTCCTGCCCAAAGGTGGAGATTTCTTCCCTGTTCCAGTCCTTGATGGGAAGAAGCTGCTAAACTACCACAAAGCCACTTCAAAAAGTCAAAACCTTGGACGTCGTAGTGGCCTAATATTAGGGGTCGTCAACTTTGCCAATCCCCTTTAATTACTGCACTTTCTTTTTAACGGGAAAGTTTGTGAATTGATCAGGAGTGAAATAGGTCAGGTTAGTAACTTGGGGGTCCTCTTAAGTCCCCAGAGACCGTGTCAAGGCAAGCGTGTGTGTGTGTCAGTCAGTCACCCCTCTTGGGAACAACTGAAACACTTGCAAAGGAGAAGGGAGGCCTGCCTGTCGTCCTCGGCTCAGCCGATGGCTGACTGTGTTTGGGAGCATGGGAGTTAAATTCTGAGCCCTCCCTGCCATGCCTTTGAAATCTCTTCCAGGCCTGGCACCGTGGCCCTTCGAGAGATCCGGCGGTACCAGAAATCCACCGAGCTGCTGATTCGCAAGCTCCCGTTCCAGCGTCTGGTCCGTGAGATCGCTCAGGACTTCAAGACGGACCTGCGGTTCCAGAGCGCGGCCATCGGAGCCCTACAGGTAGGCGACTTTGTGTCTCTCCCCCGCCAGGCAGACAGAAGGAAACTTGTCTAACTTGCCCCCCAGACGGTTGGGAAGCACTTTCCAGAGCGTGAGCCCGACCTGCTTTGCAGTCATCACGTCTGTAGACACTAGAGATGAAGGTACGTGCTCATCTGGAGGGTGAACGTTCCTCCGCTGCACGGGGCCTCTGGCTTCAGAATGTAGAATGTGAATTCCCCACTGACATCCACAGGTGACTGCATCTCAGTGCTGTGTGCGTTTAGGTGGGGGAGTGAGGCTGCAGTGCCCAGTAGCTGTGTGTAAATCATGTAGAGCTCTGTCTGAGAACAGTGCTGCAGAAATGTAATGTTACGACTGTGCTCTGAATCTACCCGCTCGTGACAGGAAAGCATCCACATCTCAAAGCTGCTGGCTTGTGGGTGCTGAGCAAATAGAAAGAGCTGCTGCATTTGCGCCTATGCTGCCCACTAGTGTAGAAGGGTGGGTGAAGGTTTGGGGTCTCAGAATTGGTTTCCTCACATGCCAAATGGGGTTCAGCTGACACTTGGGAAGCACACATAGCCAGGTAGCTACTAAGCAGGCAGGGCCAGTTTTTTCAAGAGAGCTCAGCTCCCAGTAGACATCAGAATCAACACACTTGGGGAAAAATCTGGCCCTTGGTACAATGGGAGCATTTTGATGCCTCCTAAAGAGACTATTGCGAAACAAATTGAGTTGTTACTTCTGTTGTGGTTTTTCCTTGGTAGGAAGCCAGTGAGGCTTATCTCGTGGGTCTCTTTGAAGACACCAACTTGTGTGCAATCCACGCCAAAAGAGTCACCATCATGCCAAAAGACATCCAGCTGGCGCGTCGTATCCGCGGCGAGCGGGCTTAACTCATTGGTGGCTGATACCTGCTCACACAGTGTGTTAGAATAGACTCTAGGGTTGTTTTTTTTCCTACTCCTGTTTGTAGTGGCTAGGACACAGGGAGATGTTATAAACCTATCTTAGTAATATGTAAGCGATCAGGAGAATTAAATCCTTTTGTTCACAATGTACAAGCAAAAAAAACTTTAAAAAATTTTCAAGACTTGGATTTTTTGTTTTGTTTTGTTTTTGTAAACTTTTTTTCAGAATTGCAAAAAAATATATGAAACAAAGGGGAAACATTTTTGAAATATCTGGTTTTATACACAATACTTAAGTAGATGTAGGCATAACATAAGCAGCTTTTGGTCTTTGGTTTGTAAAAATATATCTGCAAAAAATCACGCTACACTATTTTTCATTATTTGATTTGTTTTTTTTTCCTTTGTATTTAGAATGGGCATGATCTTTAAACTTGTTTTCTTATTTCCATCAGTCTCGTGAAATGTGACTTGGACCTTTGTAACTATCAGGTTTCTTCACCCTGTGGTGGGAACAAAAAAAAATAAATGTTGAACAATAACTTTTTTGCTTTAATCTGGTATTTGCTATCACACTAGGATAGGTGTGTATGTCATGTTCTTTATGAAATCAAAGCAACTTACCTTGTGCTGACACACTATATCTTGTGCTTTTAAGGATCTCTGAGCCTTCTGCAAGCATTATTTAAGCTTTCCAAATCCTGGTGGGGAAAGGAGTATTAGACACATTTTGCTCTTGTGGGAAACTGAAACCTGCAACTGTTGCAAGTACTTGGCCCCAAATCACACAGCAAGCCAGTGGCAGAACCAGAAATAAAACTCAGGAGTCTGGAATCCCGGTTCCTGCTCCAGCTGAGACTGCAAATCCAGGTACTTGGAGTGACCCTATATCATACAGTTTGGCTTCAGGGTGCAGAGGAAAGAACGTCGCCCTCCTTTCTTGTTGCAGTGCGACCCAGAAGGCAGGGCCTCAGGACTCCTGTGTTCTTGGGGTGACTTGGTATGGCATTTATCTCCTCACTGGCACTGGGAGAGTGGCAGAGCTGTGCCACTTAACACCTCTGCAATGCTTTGGGCTCATCTGTTGGAAGTAGGGTTACCAGGTAGACCCCCCCCCCCCCCAAATACCGGACACACTTGATCGCGGGGGGGAGGGATCGGCCAGCCTGGAGGGGGGAAGGATCGGCCAGCCTGGAGGGGGGGCTGGCTGGGAGGAAGGGGGCAGGGGTCCGCGGGGCTGGCCGGGAGGAAGGGGCGGGAAGCAGAGCTGGGGAGGATCGGGGCCGGGGACTGGACGGGAGGAAGGGGGTGGGAAGCAGAGCTGGGGGGGGGGAGGGGTGCAGCCACTGGCCGCAGCCGGAGTCCAACAGGCCGTGCCCCCGGCAGGCACTCCCTCTAGTTGCTAGCAGAAGCTGGGCAGGGGCGGGGCTGGGAACCACTCCCCCCGCCCAGCTTCTGCATGCAACCAGAGGCTCCCAGCTGGGAGGCGGGGCCACGATTGGCGCGGGGAGCCTCTGGTTGTGTGCAGAAGCCGGGTGGGGGTGGCTGGGAATCCCAGCCCCCGCCCCGCCCGCCCGGCTTTTGCACATGACCACAGGGGTCCCAGCACCAATCGCGCGCGCCCCCCACCCCCAGTTGCTCCCCACCCCGCCAGGCTTCCGTCCAGCGCCCCAACGGAAATTCAGAAAATACCGAACATTGCACATGTCCGGTATTTTCTGAATTTTTCTACCGGTCAGAGGGCGCAAAAACCGGACTGTCCGGTAGAAAACCGGACACCTGGCAACCCTAACTGGTGCTGTGCAACTGGGAAGTGGAGGGGGGTTTGACCCCTCCTTTGAACAGCCCTTTGAGAAGATGGCCGTTTAGAATTGCAGTGTATTGCTTTCAGCTCTCGTGCTCCATGCAGGCCTGACTGACCTTCGTTTGGGGGTGAATTGGGGAGGGGGTTGGATTATTTTTGCTGAGGGGAGACCCCCCCCCCAAGTGCTATACCTGTGCTGCTGTTGCATTTCAAGAACTGACAAACCCTTAGTTTCACTGTGCACCAATCTTGCCCTTAAGAACTCAGCTCGCCCGCAACTGGCCCCTACTTCGCTGAGCCACATTCTGCTCTCCGCTCTATGCTACAGTCACTTCAGTGGAGCTGCTACAGTGGGATGGCCAGGATCAGAATCTGGGCCACAGCTAGCTTACCAGATGTTTCCCACTCGTCTCTGCTGGGGAAGGGTCTGGAAATTCCTGTCCTTTCTTGAAATGCCTTCAGCCCCCCGAGTGGATATTTTGTACTTGTTTTCCACAGGGGCCTGTTCTGAATGGAGCAGCCTCTCTCTCTCTGCCTTTAACACACACTGCCCTTAGAAAAGAACTGTGTGCCTCTCGCGATAAGCATGGAGGGGAAGGGTTTTTGTGGGTTGGGGTTTTTTTTTTTTTTTTTTTGCACTGGCCTATTTTTTACCTCTGTAGGGTTTGCTTTGGAATCTTAAGAGTCTGACTCCATAAGACACATTAAAAAAGCACTTTACTCCCACACACAGGTTTAGACTGCAGCTGCCACTCACTTGTTTAATGTCTTGGAAAACTCAACCACAAAATTATCCTGGTGGGTGGGCCTGTGTCTGGAAGCATCATACCTTGAATAGAAAACATATCCCGGTAAAACAGTGTGCCAGTAAAAAGTTGAAGCAGATAAATAAAGCTGAAGAGGTTCAAAGAATCTCTTCTCGGCAAATCAAAGTGCTTTGCAAATGCTGATGAATTGATGGTTGGAAGGTGGATCTGTATTGCAGTGCCTGTTTTCTAAAGGTACAGAAAGGGGGGTGGCAGGGGCAGAGCGAGAACCCAGGAGTCTGGAGCTGCAGACCTAGTGTTTTCTGCCTGGAAGAGGCAAACCAAACACAAGGCCTGTCAGGGTTGTTTCCTGGCTGGCAAAGTGGACGTAAAATCCTGCATTCTGTGCTAAGTGCTTCTCACTTTGCAGTAGGGTAAATAACTGCGCAAGATAACATCAGTTCAGGCCCACGACTTCTGCTGCAGGCTCTGGCCTGTGTCTTGAACATTTCTAGCTTCGCTGCTCTCCTTTCAGCTGGTGGGTAAAAACCCCCTCCAGTCCCTTTGTACATCTGTTCCGTCAACTCACCGTGGTGCAGGTGGTAGGGGGCTGAGCGCAGATTACCCCGAAGTGCTGACTTGATTGCACTTGACAAGTTGCATTAAATTTAGAGACAGTGTGGCAGAGCGAAAGCCCTGTTTTAGCCACCTTAAGTGGAATTACAATGCTGGTGTGTCAGGGCTGTTTTATTTTCTCTGGTGTAGTGTAGGCAGATGGCCCTTTGAGGACGGGCAGTCCCCCTGTGCTTAAAAAGGACAAGTGTGTGGTGATTGCTGGTGGGTGTTTTGTTTTCTTGTTTGCAAAGCTTTTAATATCTGTATCTTATGGGAAGTTGTGTGAGCTAGTGGTTAGATCAGGAGGCCAGATTCTCAGGATGCTAGGGGTTCCATTACCAGCTCTGGAGGATATCAATTAATGATTAGAGCAGGAAATGGGAATGCAGGATTCCCGGATACTGTTCCCCTCTGGGGGGGGGGGGAGGTTAGAGCAGGGAACCATAGAGTGGATTGTCTTATTTCTAGTCCTGAGTTGTCCCTGACTCATTCTGCACCCTTCAGTAATTTTCATCCCCTTCCTGGGACCCTTTGAAGATAAGGATAAAAGTCCCGACCCTCTGGAGGGGCCTGGCCCAGCTCTGTTGTTAGCAGCGCACTGCGAGAGCCTGAGTGAAAAAGCCACTCAGCAGCCAGGTATTTATTATTAATAAGCATCCTTGTCAAAAGGAAATGCACAGCGCTGTTAGGGGCCGGCACTTACCTCTGGATTGCAGCCATCTGACTAGTGCCTTTCCGCTCGGCCTTCAGGTCTGAAAGCGTGAGGCGCCACAGCAAAGCACGTGCTGTTGAGTGGGGGCTGGCACTCGGTGAGGTTAGCACTTGGGGCTCAAGCACTCAAAATAGGGTGGCTGCCCTTTGCCACCCCCTCACCCCGCGTCGGTGATCGTCCAGTGCAACACACTATGGTCACTCAAATGTCATGGAGGCAGTGGGAATGGAGCCTCGAACCGCCTCCTGGGAAAGCCTGGACCTTCATCTGAGAATTCCCATTCGCAGTTAGCCATATAGGATCTAGGACCCACATCTGGGAAGTTCTGATTCCATCCAGCAGAGGGCGGTAGTGTGTCTACATACACCTGCGGGTGCACAACCCCTCCCCCTGCAGGGGGCGATGCCTGTCAGGTGCTAATTTCCCTTCGAAAAACGAGCTCCCCTGTCTGCTTACTATGGCCTGCTAAAGCCCCAGGCGGGATATTTGACTTGTCTCTTGTCGTTAGCTTTGTATAATCGGTATTGTTCTTCCAACCCCGCGGGGACCTAGGGCTTTGCGTGCGCAGGGATCTGCCCTGCCACGTCCGCCAGCGAGTGGAGTAGCGTGTTAAAGCCCAAAGAATCCCGTGGGATAAATCTTGTTAAATGAACTCCTCTTACTCCCCTTTCAAACGGGGTGTGCGGCGCCCCAGCGGCTTCAAACATTGGCCCCTGTTGGATGGGATGGGAGAGCTCCCGCTGGTCTGACACGCTTAGGACAGCTGGGGGAGAATTAAGGAGGCAGCTGGAGGCTGGCTTAGGCCAGAGGCAGATTTTTGGCAGCTACTGGAAGAACAGGCCCAGCGAGGGGAAACTGAGGGACTCAAATTCCAAAGCTGAGCCCTGCCCCGGCCTGCCGGTGCAACCCCAGGATTAGAACCAGGTAAGTTGCAGCCTCAGTTCCCTTCCTCATCATCTTGTGTCCCAGAAATATCACCTTCTCCAGGACATGTCACTAGTTATGGAGCTGGCCGGGCCCGCTGTGATGGTACCGTCCGACATCCCGTGCACCAGGGGACTTCCTGGCACATCTTCCGGCTTCAAATCCAGTCGCTGTGGATGGATTGGAGTCAGTCTTCTGCAAAACCCTCCAGTCTTGTGTTAAACGTTTCCAGTTATGGGGACTCCGCTGCAACCCTGGGGAGATTCCTGCAGGGCTGAATCACCGTGACTATTAAGATTGTGCGTGTTGGTTCCACTCTGAATTTGTTGCTCCCTATTTAGGTACTTCCAGCCTGGGAACAAGTGAAGTGTCTTTGGTGATCAGTTAAACGGGTCTGTCACTATAAGGCGTGTGTTCCACTCCGTTAGCAAAGCTTGGAGCTGTACTCTGACCCCTCTCCAATTTAGCAGCCTCTTTCCTGAATCATAGGCACCAGATAATCCTGGACACGGGATCCCAGCAGTGGTGGCCCCAGGCCCAAATACGGAGGAGAAATAACCTCTCTGCCAGTGTTCCCTATAAACTGGGCGCAAGGCAGCCTCTCGGGAGAGATTCAGATGCCACCCCGCTGTTGAGCAGAGCATGCACAGCTAGGGTTTTTGTTTCCACCTGTGGTGCACATTTGCACATGTCTCGGTGCACCTAACAAAATGTATTCTGCACATGGATGGAAAAGTTTAGAGGGAACCTTGCTCCCTGCGCCTATTTGGGAGTTCCCTGTTCTGTGAGGGAATCACAACCCGCCTCTTCCCATGTTGCGGCGTGCGCGGGGGCTCTTTGGCAGAGCCCAGCTGTATGCCTAAGAGGGTGGTGGCATGGACAAACCTGGGAAGCACTGATTCAAGACTAAGCTCTTTAGGGGCAGGGACTAGCTCTTAGGTGGTCTATGCCGCACCTGGAGCAATGAGGCCTTTTCGGGCCTGCTGTAATTCCGATACTACTACATTCCGCACAGGAATTGTGAACTTCTGGGTGTCACATGCAGCCGTGGGGGAGCCGCGTCTCAGGCTCAGAGAGGTCGAAGGATAGCGGGTGCGTGTTTGCTCCGCGAGGGGATCGTTTTGAAGGAGGAGAGTTCCAGACGCACTTGGTGCGGGTGACCCTGGGTGGGAATGTCCCCGCTGGCAAATGAAATGGAAGCCTGGAGGGGCTGGACCGTAGTCCGCCAGGCAGCATTTCCAGGCCCTTGTAAAGAGGCTGGTGACCATAAGAGGGCAGCGGTGTGTTAGCTAAGAGCCTTCTCAGTCCCGGCTCTGCAGGGAGCCGCTCACTAGCCGCTGGACTTCAGAAGAGCTAATGTCCCTGGGCTCAAGCAGCCAGCCCTCAAGTGGCTCCGCTGCCGTCCCTTTCCGGGTGGGGTCTGCAGAGGGACTACGTGACTGTAATGGGAGCTGCTCTACGCCCTGGGCTGTCCAAAGGCCTTTTTCAAAAAGACGGCAGAGTTGCTCAGCACCAGCGTCTAGGAGGAAGGGTGATCTGCCGGTTAGAGCAGGGATGGGGGAGCCAGGCTCCAGTCCCAAATCTGGAGGGGAGTGTGGTCTCTTGGCTAGCAAGAGAGAGAACTCCTGATTCAGGCGAGGGCGTGTTAGCTAGTGGTTAGAGCAGCACTCGTCAGGACTCCTAGGCACTATTCCTAGCTCCCCAGGTGACTTCCATTTTGGTGGGCCTCAGTTCTGCTGTCTGTAAAATGGGACTAAATAAGCCTTTGGGCAGTTTTCTGCCCAGTCTTGGTTCTTTAGCTTGGGAGCGCTACAGGGCAGGGCCTGCCTCTTGCTCTGTGTGCACAGCACCCATCAGGGTGGGGTCCCGCTCTCGGTGGGAGATGTTAGGTGCCGCGCTAACCCAGATGAGAAACACCCTAGATGTTTGCAGGAAGCTACAGCGGTGGCTAAGCGCTCACCCTGGGCGGGGCTTAGCATAGGCATAGGAAGCTAACAGGCTGGGACCCTTGGTCTCTCCAGGAAGGAAACCGCTTTATCCACAGCGACTTTTCTCCTGCCATTTGGCTGCCGTGTGTGTGTTTTCCTTTTGCAGTCCCCTTCCCTCCCCGCCGGGCTCTGCAGCTGAGGCCCAAGTTGCTGGGGGCGGGCTGTGCCGTTTGAGGCTTAATCATGGCTGGTCTGCCGTGTGGCTGCTGTCCAGGCCTGGCCTGTGACCCTAGGGCGGGATTTGAATTAACGTCTTAAAGGTTTGGAAATAGCTGCGTGTGGCGCGGCTTTCCCACTGGGCTTGAAGAAGCACATCTTGATTTCTTCCGCCCGCTCTGTGTCAAAGGGGACAGGTCCTGGCTGTCAGTAGGCCGGGAGGAAGACGCTACCGACTGGCTGCGCAAAAAGAACCAATTTGATTCTTTTGCTTGGCTTTAAATTCAGCCTGTGTTAGGGGGACACCAAGTGTCACGGTGTAGCTACGCAGAGTGTGCAGCTCCTGAAGAACTGATTGGAGGGCTTGACTGTGTGTCCGACCCCCTATACGGTCAGCTGCTAATAGGGATTCCCCATTAAGTCAAGCGGCAGGGGCCTGAGCTTTTGAAGTAGGAGCATTGGGGTTCTAGCTGAGAGTGGAGCAATTTAAAATCTCAGTGTGGGGAGTCTGCAGCATGAGGTTGGAAGGGCTTGGCTTTCTGGGCCCGGCTGCGTGGTGCCACTTGGGCTACGAGCACTGACTGCTAGAGGAGAGCAGCCCCTGCTGACTTCTCCACCCCACTCCCTGCCGCACAGCAACCCCAGCGCCACGCCGGGGCCTGCGTTCCGCACTGACAGGGAGCCCTGCAGCACGCCTGGATTCCTTTGCATCTCCCATCCAAGGACTGGCCGAGCCGCCCACGGCACCGCGTGGGGTTGGGGGTAGCTGACCGGAGCTGCTTAGGAACCCATTGGCTCGTTCCCGGCTGTGCCGTAATTGACAGGAGACTGAGCAGAATGCCACTAGCGCAGCCGGGCTCGGCGCTCCAAGGGAGCAGGCGCTGTGTCCCCCCAAAATAATCCTCTTAGCCGAGGGACGGCTGCCTTCGCTTCCGGTGCAAACCCAGAGCCGCGTGCTGGGCTGCAGACGTGGCCCGGAGCCTGGCTCTCACCCAGGCTGCCTTCTCTCCTGGTACCTCCATTCCCTCTGCCACAAACGCCCAGCGGCTTAGGCCTCTGGCCAGCGTCCGACCTGTCTCCTGCGTCGCCTGGGGTTCTATTTGGAAACATGGGAAGGTGGGCGGGCAAAGCCCGCCCGCTTTCTAAAAGCCCCTTCCCAACCTTACGGGAGGGACAACTGGACCTATGGCCAACAAATCACGGGGGACAAATAATGACAAAAGGATCAAGGAGTGCGGGTCACAGGTTCAAAATAAGGGTACCAAATGGGGACACCGAGCAGAGAACCCCGGACAGCGCCCACTGCTCCTCAAAGCTGTCGGTGGAGCCAGTGGACGCCGCCCAGAGGAACTCTGCCCGGATACGTGACACGAGGGAGGAACGGAAGTAGGCCCCACAGTCGCAGAGAACCCCCTCGTCCAGCATCCTCCTCCTGGTATCATAGATGGCAGCTTTCGCTAAGGCCAGGAGGAGGTTGATGAGGAGGTCTCGCGACTTTGTGGGGCCACGGATAGGGTGTGCATAAATAAAAAGGTGAGGGGAAAAGTGCAGCCAGAACCTCAATAAGAGGTTCTGGAGGAGCCGGAATAGGGGCTGCAACCTGGCGCACTCGAGGTAGGCGTGCGCCAGGTTTTCCCTCACGCCGCAAAAGGGGCAGGTTTCCGGGATGGGGGTGAACCGCGCCAGGTACACGCCCGTGCTCATGGCTCCGTGAAGGAGCCGCCAACTAGGGGACCGGCTGGCACCATGCGGCTGTCACACACTGTCCCAGCACAGGCGCTGCTGACGGCTCGTTTATATAACGACTGCAAGAGGCGCTCTTCTGGATCCTTCTAAGGACAGAGCCAGCCGCCCGCGAGAGGCAGCGGCTCCCGGGTGTGACAGAGCAGGCGGCCTGTGTGTGGCAGCCGCAGGGGGATTGCAGGAGCCTGGGACGGACTGAGACAGGGAGATGCCTGTGTTCTGAGAGCAGCTGGCCCCCAGCTGGCAGGCTAAGCTACAGCCCTCCTGAAAGAGCCTCCCGTTTCTGCCCCGCTTGTCCCTGCTGCGGGGCAAAGCTGGCTGGGGGAGAGCGGCGTTTCATTTCTGCATCTGCTGCAGCCACCCTGCAGAGCCAGGGCAGGTCCCTGAACCAGTCTGCACTCCAGTGTCCCCATCCCGACGGGGGAAAATCACCCTTCCTCTGTCTGGCCTGGGCGCTCTTTGGAGCAGGGAGTGACACTCATGCTGTGTGTGCAGTGGGGCCCTGGCCTGGGTTGGGGTCTGGGGGGCGCCCGGCCCGACGGGCCCTGATCTCGGCCGGGATCTGGGGGGCGCCCGGCCCGACGGGCCCTGATCTCGGCCAGGGTGTGGGGGGCGCCCGGCCCGACTGGCCCTGATCTCGGCCAGGGTCTGGGGGGCGCCCGGCCCGACGGGGCCCTGGTCTCGGCCGGGGTCTGGGTGGGCCCTGATCTCAGTTGGCCTCTGAACAACACCTGGCAAAATGGGGCCTTGATCTCGTTTGGCGTCTGTGCAGTGCCAGGCACAATGGGCCTCTGAGCTCTCTTGGGGCCTGTGGCTGCTGCTGTGTGATGGACAGGCTGCGTAGCCGCCCGGGTGGCTGGCCCTGGCCTGGCAGATCGTCCCTTCTCGAGCAGGTGGCTCTGAAGGAGCGGACTCTCTCTGCTGTAGCTAGGGATGTAAGGAGTGAAGCGGTGGCCTGGCCGGGCAGGAGCTGCCCCCGCCTGCGGGATCCCCGCTAACCGGCTGGTTCAGTGCAGCGTTGAAGGGGATTTGGCTGTGGCGAGAGGCGGCGTGGGAGGCCGGACAGGAGAATGCCCAGAATTACGGTGGAAGCGGCAGAGGGACCCTGTGTCCGGGGCTGCCATGCTGCGGTGGCACTCGCCCGGCTGCAGCCCTGCCAGGCCCCCGTGCTGCAGGGGGAGGGAGGTTACGGAGAAGCTGCCAGGCCGGGGGTGTCTCTGGCTCAGTCCCCGTCCAGCTGCGGCATCAGGCAACACCTCCTGACTTCTGAGCCTGGTCCCCTGGCAGCTGCCCTCCGGCGCGGCCTGATTCCGAGGCATCCCGAGTTCGGGTGGGAGCCGAGCCAACGAGCGCGGGGTTCGTCCGCAGGGTGACGGGGGGAGCTGTCCCTGCGCCTGGGGGCCGGGAATCAAGCCCCAGGGTGCTGTGTTTGCCCCATGGGATCTTGGCACATCTGGCCCCTTTGTCCAGCTCAGCGCCTGCGGCCCTGGGTCCCTTGGGACGGCCCGGAGGGCAGGGCATGTGTGTACAAACTCCAGGGCATATGGGCTTCCGTCACACGGGAAGGATTAGGGCTAACCGGCTCCAAATCCCTGCGTCTAAAAAACAAACTAATCAAGATTTCAACACTCTCCGCCCAGCTGCTCCCCGGTGGCCCAGAGACAGCCTCCGCCGGCGGGCCAGGAGGGGGGAGTGCGGCGGATTGACACGCCCACGCTGGCGGTCCCTGAGCGGGGGGGGAGTCGGTGCCGCAGCACTCTGCTCCGTCACCCTCCTCCCCACTGCCCCTGGCCGCGAGCAGCACGGACGCGGCGGCTCTCGTCTGTGAGGGCCGGCCTGTCTAGCCACAGACTGGTCCCTGCGTAGGCCGGGGGCAAGGGAGTAACCGGGGGGGCGGGTTGCTCCTGACTTTCCATCCAGCGAAGGCCTGCGCCTGCTGGGGCCAGGGATCCCCAAGGGAGGTGTCTCCCAGACCCCGCTGGGAATGGTCAGGCGGGACTGGTCACCTCCGGGAAGGCGCTGCACGCTGCCCAGGGCATTAGCAGCCGCTTGGGATTCCTGGGGATTTGCCAGCCCGGCTCACAAGGGCCGCTTTGTGCACTGGCCCGGGGCCTCCGCCCCCGCACTCAGAGCCGGCCGTGCCACTATAAACTAGACACGGAAGCTGGGAAGTCCAGAGTCCAGACTCCTCTGGGGGGAGGCAGGAGGAGGGTTACATTTGGGGGGCTGCCAGCTCAAAGCAGCCTCAGAACCAGGGTCATCTCCCTGGCCCCCGGGCGGTTCCCACTTCCCCAGGAACTGCCAGAGTGGATCAGAGCAGCAGGCCCACCCAGCCTGGGATCCGGTCGCCCACGCTGCCCACCCGCAAGAGACCCTGCCTTTGGCCATGGGGAAGGAAGCCGCCCCGGGGCCGCTTGCCCGTTGCCCAGATGGTTCGTGCCACGCTGGCTTCTTCAGCGGCGCTGGGGTGGTCTGCGCCAGCAAACAGCTCCCAGCCCCAGGCGTAAGCCCATCGGGTCAGAAGGGTTCGAGCAGCTGGTGCTGCCCAGAAGGGAGCCCGTTGTGATCCAGCCCCGCACTGGCGTGCCACGCGGCCGGAGCTTGCTGCCGACCCCTGTGCCGCACGGGGGGTCGTGCTGCTCAGCCCCTCGTGGTCTGGCGCGGGGCGGTTTGACCCTCACTCCGCAGTGTCCTGGTGACTGTTCCCCAAGAGCCCCCGGAGCGTGGGGCAGCTGTGCTGCCGATCCAGGGGCCTGCAGGAGGGCCCCATTGAGGGTTGGGGGAACCCCTTTATGGTCCCCGTCCTGCCTGTCCCCAGCCCCCACCATCACCCTCCAGTGGCGAGGGGCCCCCGTGGTGGGCACCGGCAGACAGGTAGCACCCTTCCCCCTCAGACGCAGGCCGCGGATTACCCTCCCGCGTGCCGGGTCCCCTGCTGGAGTGGACGTTTTGTTCCCTTTGTTCGGGTCTTTTCCAAATCCCCCAGTCGGCAGCTCCCCCTCCCACCACGCCCCGTGGGAGGGGGAGCACGGCCCAGTGGCATGGCAGGATCCCCAAGGCCTTGGGTGAACCCCTTTCTCTAGCCCCCTGCCCGCCTCCCTGCCTCAGTTCCCCTCCCGCCGATTGTCTGTGTGGGGGGGCGCCTGGCGCAGTGGCCAATGAAAAGCTGATCACAGAGGGTGCCCGGCTGTCTCCTGCCCGTCCGGAGCAGAGGGGAAAATTCTGCAGGCCCTGCTCTTGGCCGTGAAGTGGGGAGCCGGGGGAGGATGAGGAGGGAGAACGGGACTGGAGCGGGCTCCAGGAATTATTTTCCTTCGGAGGAACGGGAAAGGCTGCGCTTGCTCCTGCCTCGCAGCCGCCCTGGCCCAGGCTCCACGCAATCCCTAGCCCGCCTCTGACAGCCTCAGGGCCTTCCGTGCCGCTCAGACGGGACAGCTCTGAACTCTCCGGCCTCCCCAGGCCAGGGGCCAGTTGGGGGCCTGGCCCCCCTCGCACAGCCTCTTCCTGCTGCTTCTCTCCGTCTGCCGCTAGAGGCCATCGACACAGTGTGTGGTTGGGGGGTGTTGCCGGGTGCAGCAGCAAGACCGGCCCTTGGCTCGGAAGGGATCTAGCCAGGGGGCCACAGCCCAAAGCGTGAAAGGCACACCAGTTGTGCATGCCTGTGCACAGGGCCTGCGCCCATGCAGCCATTGCTGGGACTTGTGTGTCCGGGATCGTGCGTGTCACTTTGGCAGGCACAAGCACCCGCACGACTTTTCACGCACCTGCTTGCTCGCGCCGTCCGGCGTGCACACGCATGGTCACCCCGCACATGCAGGCCTTGCTCACGCCCAGAGCCAGGCGTGTTTCAGACACCGAACTGCGGCTCGTTGGACTGAGGGTGGTAAAAGCAGGTGGGCCCCGGGTCGCAGCTTGGGGGCTGTAATCCCATTCCCAAGGGAGCCGGCTTTCTGAGGGGTCAGCCTCACTGCTGAGCTGAGCGGGCGCTTCCGCGGAAAGCCGTTAAGAAAAGGGAAAGTTGCCAGTGTGGATTGTAGTGGGCAGGAGGGCCAGGCCACATAATCGTGATGGGCCCGTTTGGTTCCCAGCCCCCTGCTCTAACCCCCATACTCCTAGAGCTAGGGGTAGTACCGGCGTCCTGGCTCCCAGTCCCCTGATCTCACCACTAGCCCCCACTTCCCTCCCCAGCAAACTGTCTGGATCCCACTTTTGTTTCTGGATTTTCAGTTTGTGAAAAATGTTGAGATTTTGAATCCCTGCCCCCGGTCCTTTTGATTCCCCACCCCGCATTTCCCCCAAATCTTTCAAAGCAGGAAACCAGTGTCCCAGCCAGCTCTGGCTTATTGCAGAGGTCTGGCCTGGGACGTAGCTGTTTCTGTCTTGTAGTTCTGGTAAAGGAACCACTCCGGGTCCTGCCAAGCGATGCGGAAAAGCTCCATGCGTTTAGACTCTGGCGCTGGCAGTACAAGTGGGCTTGTTCCTCTGTTGCCACGGGGGAGGATGTTGTAAATTCCACCAGTCGTGGTTCAAGGGCTCCCCAAAATCACAAGATGGGTGTCAAAATGAGACTTTTTTGATTGCTGCATTTTGTTCTTGGCGATTCGGGGTCCCTGCTTTTCCCTGCAGCCACGGAGGCGAGACACGTTTTATTCACTCTGTTTGTTCCCAGAGGCAGAGATTCCCAGATCGTCCCGTGCTTCCCGGAACCGGGGCTTGGAGCAACACAAAACCCTCCAGCTGCCCTGGCGTTTCCCTTCCCAGCCTCCCTCACCCACCCATCCATCAGGCCGGTGGCGCAGGTCTGGTTGGCGCCCTGCCTTCCGGGGTGGCCGCAGCTCAGAGAGCAGGGAAGGCGTGGGGCTGTGCGGGGTGGGCAGGAGGGTGTTTTGTCACCCACTGCCACAGCGTTGCTCCCTTGGGACGATTCAGATCTCGCTGCCCACAGCCAGTGCGTGTGAAATCCGGGGACAAAGCCGCCTCAGAGTCTGGTGGTGGAAACGTCTTACAGAGCCCGGGCGAATCCTGGATCGCGTTAGGAAGCCTTGCTCGGCCTTCCTCTGGGAGAACGCTTTTCCATCCTCAGCGACACACCACGCCCCTCCCCCAGAAGCCCCTGCCCCAGCCTGAGTTCTGACCACATCACGGGGGCAGGACCAGTGCCTCCAAGCAACGCGCGAGGGGCTTTGCAGACACTGGAAGGTGCCCAGATCTGATGCTGATGGGCTGGGGTATGAAGACAGGGAACGATGCGGTGTGGCAGATCACTGTAGCAACCACGCCAAGGATGCATGAGCATCCAGAGGAGGGGAAACTGAGGCGCGGCGAGAGGTGTAGGGACTGGCCTACTCCAGTGCTTCAGCTTCCTTTTGGCTGTTCCAACTGGGCCCGGTGGGAGGTCTCTTGAAGAGGGAAAAACGCGTTGCTCTCAAAATGTCAATTTCATCTGCTGCTGGGGGCAGGAGGGAGGCGCCATGGACCCCCTCCCCTCCGGGCTGGGCTCCGAACAGCAGCCCTGTCCCAGCTATCTCCATCCGATGCTTCCAGCCACGACACGACCCGAGCGAGTCCTAACCGTCCCCAGCTGTGTGGAGGGCGCGGGGTGCTGCGTAGCTCCCAGCCCCAGCACTGGGTGGATCCAGTGCTTGTAGGAACATGCTGGCGGCTCAGTTTGTTCACAAAAAAAAAGCAGGTGGAGAATAAAATGGAGACAAAGGGTTGGACCGAGACGCTTCCTTAGGAGCAGCTGCCGGGGAAACGGGTCGGCCTGCCGCCGCGGCTCACGGTTGGTAGCTCGTCTGCCCGAGGTAGATTGTGGGGTGACTCTCCCAGGATCTGGCCCAGGGTTTGGTGTGGCGATGAGCCGTGGATGTAACGGTGTTGCAATAGGTTGGGTTTTGGGTTTGCTTTTCGCTCAGGCGGGGTGGGAGGACCCGTCAGAAGAGCAGGGCAGACTGGCTATTGTCTGGGCGGGTGTGTATATCAAGCCTGGGTGTCCTTCTCAAGGATCATGTGTAGTTCACCCAGGAGCGCAAGGGTCCCCTCTGGATGTAACCCTTCCGGGCGGGCGCCCCCTGTGACGGGCGGGCTGGAGAGGAAGGCCGGGCCGGAGCATAACACGGTTTCATCCGAACGCTTTTCCCAGGAAAAATGCCGAAAGGTTTGGGAAAAACACGTCAAGGTCGAAACTGCGTTTTGAAACCCTCCCTTCCCATCCCCTCTCGGCACCAGGCTCTGGCTCCCGTCCGCACGCCCTGGGCTGAGCAATCCCCCACCAGGGCAGTTTGACACACAGGTGTGCTGGTTTTCTGTTTTAAACAACCAACGGGGCAACATCCCAACAGACCATTTGGTTCAGCCAGAACCGCTGGGTTTGCCTCTCCCCAGAATGTTGGGAAATTTCTGATTTGTATTTGCTTAGCGGTGGCTTGGGGTTTGTTTTCCCTTCTTCCGTTTGGGAGGAGGAAAACGTTTGCCATGGCAGAACGCGACGTGAAACAGACTCCGCATCCCGCCGCGGCTCTGAGGGCCGAGCGCGGGGAAGCAGTTTCGGTTCCTGACTCCCGGAGCACATCGGGCCAGCTGTGAGACCTTGCCTGCGTGTGGTTAGCCCGGGTGCTCTGCCCCGCGGGGGTTCTCCCTCGGGTGTTGAGGCCCACTCCCGGCTGGGGTGGCACTGGGCCTGCTCTCTTCTCCGTAATATCCCTAATAACAGTTCCCAGCGCCCCGCTGAACTATTGGCCTGGGCCGAGGCAGGGAACCGGACCGAAGCAGCCAGCGGCTCAGCCGAGCCGATCTCCCTGCCGTGGGTTAATACCGCCGGGGAGACAGCGCTTTGGGGCTTAGTGCTCAGCCGGTTGGCCCTGTCTCTTCCCCCCCTCGGGGGGGGAGGGACAGGTGAAACCAAGGCAGCCCCGTGACCCACGGGGAAGGGGAAGGAACTGACCCCAGGGACTTTAACCCCAGGCGGCAGGGCGCTGTGGGATCAGGGCCCTACCGACTTAGGGGCAGTGGAGCTGTTTCCATTAAGTGACTCACCCTGAGGACGGGGGCTGGGCTGCACCCCCCTGACTTCACCTCCAGCCCCCGGGGCCAGCAAGGGCGATTCTGACCTGGACCAGGTGGTGTGGATGGGGGGAGTTAGCGGGAAAATCCGCCCCCCCTCCTGCCCTGTTGCTGCAGGCGTTGGCAGGCAGGCAGCGTGGCCGGGAGATGAGTGAGAGCAGCAATAAAATTAATAATGGGCTTCCCGGAGTCCTGCTGAGAGACAAAGGAACAGCCCCCCCCGCCCACCAGGTCCCATAAACCGGCAGCCCAGCTCCGCTGTAAAAGCACCAGTTCCAGCACGGAGGCTGGCCCGGGCGCTCCCCAGCCAGGCTTCATGGGCGCGTGGGTGGATCTTGCGCTGGCAGCCAGCCTGGGAGAACCCGGGGCTCCTCTCAGTGCGAGGGGGTTTGCCTTGCGCGCGACGCCACCCTGACAGCTCCTCGGAGTCGTGCCCCGGGATTCTCCCCGTTTCAAAGATGGGGAAACTGGGGCAGCAAGCGACTTGTCCCAGACCACCCAGCGGCCGAGCCGGAGGCCTGCTGTAGCCACTAGACAACGCTGCCTGTAGCAGGGGCTTAGTTTAGGGACGAAGGGCTGGCCGGAGGGACGGGGCAATGAGCGGGAGCTCAGGGAATCCAGGCCCGAAACGAGCCCCGTCCTTGGGCCGTGCCCCCGTTTCCCCAGTCGGGTGTGAGCGGCAGGCCCCACGCGGGCAGGTGTTTCGGGGCTTCTCGGCTACTCCAAGCCAAGTTCACTGGTGCTGGTTCGAGTGTCCGGGTTGCAGAACTGGCAGGAGTCCCCGTCCTGCTGGGGCTGCCCTGGCGGCGGAGGGAGGAGACCGGGGTTGGGGCAGGGGGCGAGAGGGAAGGGGAACCTGCTCCATTCTGCAGGAGCTCTGTGCTGGGCTGTGGCTGGACACCCTGAGCCAGCTGCAGCCCTGGCCACCTCCCTCTGCCTCCAGGGGGGTCGTGGGCCAGTGACCCACCATCTCTGCCCAGCCCGCTGCCCTGCTCTCATCATGAGGCCTCACTGCCCTCCCTGAGCCAGGGAGAGAACCCAGGGGTCCTGGCTCCCCGCACCCCCCAGCTCTAACCACTAGCCCCCATTCCCCTCCCAGCAGTGATCATAGAACCCAGGCGTCCTGGCTCCCAGCCCCCCCAGCTCTAACCATTAGCCCCCGCTCCCCTCCCAGCAGTGACCATAGAACCCAGGCATCCTGGCTCCCAGCCCCCCCAGCTCTAACCATTAGCCCCCACTCCCCTCCCAGCAGTGATCATAGAACCCAGGCGTCCTGGCTCCCAGCCTTCCCCAGCTCTAACCACTAGGCCCCACTCCCCTCCCAAAGTTGGGGCGAGAACCCTCCCAGGGTCACCCAGGAAGACAGGAATGCTGAGGACCTGGGGGCATCTCCCTATGGAAGCCGCCTGCCCAGCAGTAGCCTCTGGGCCAGTGGCAATCCCCAGCACTGACTTAGCCCATTGTCATCTCCACCCCCCATCCCCCTGCCACCTAATTAGGGAAGCCATCAGCAGGGCTGCGGTATGGGGAGGAGGGTCACGGCCCATTGTCTGGTTAATGAAATCAACCCCCCCACTGCCTCCCTGCGTGCCCCACACAGCTCTTGTGTTGCAGTGTTTGAGTGAGGCCCAGCTGAAGGGCCCACACACCCCCGCCCCGTGCCGCCCTCCCCTGACATAACATGGAGCTTTACAGACTCATCCCCTCGTGTCGTTATTGTTAAATCGCTTCCTTTGTTCTCTGCCCCCCTTCCCAGGGCTGGCCACATGACGGGCACGTGGCCTGGCGGGGCAAAGCTGCTCCAGGATTAGTGCATTCCTGGACCCAGGGGCTGCCCCCCGCCTTCCCGGCGACATGGCTGCCCCCCGCCCCCTTCCCGATAGGCCCCTATTGGGGTGGGGGAATGAGCTGGGAGTTTGCCTCGGGCCTGGCCTCGCAGATCCATCCCTCTCCGGTGGGCACCAGAGCGGGCAGCTCCCCCACCCCACCACAGAGCTGGGCTCAACCCTTGCCCACCCAGCCCCTGGGGAGGGGGGTGTTAATTGGCGGGGGTGGGGGGGAGTGTGGAATTAATCTCCTGTGTGATGATTTGCGTTAATTAGCAGGGAGGAGCCGGGTGACAGTAACAGCTTGTTTAGAGGGGCCACCCTGGAGGAGGGAGCAGGGAGGGTGGGGGCTAGGAGGAGCTTAAGGGGACCCATGATGGGGGGAAGGGGTTTCGCTTGGTCCAGATCCAGAGCTGGGAGTTCCAGTTATTAGGTGTCTTATGGTAGCACCTACATGCCCCACTCCTGGGTTAGGGTCCCATGGCACTTCGTGCTGTGCATTATTATGTGTATTACGGTAGCGCCTACACACCCCGCTCAGGGGCCGGAGCCCTGTGACGCTAGGCACTGTGCGTTATTAGGTGTATTACGGTAGCGCCTACACGCCCCGCTTAAGGGCCGGAGCCCTGTGACGCTAGGCACTGTGTGTTATTAGGTGTATTACGGTAGCGCCTATACGCCCCGCTCAGGGCCGGAGCCCTGTGGCGCTAGGCACTGTGTGTTATTAGGTGTATTACGGTGGCGCCTCACGCCCGCTCAGGGCCGGAGCCCTGTGACGCTAGGCACTGTGCGTTATTAGGTGTATTACGGTAGCGCCTACATACCCCGCTCAGGGGCCGGAGCCCTGTGACGCTAGGCACTGTGTGTTATTAGGTGTATTACGGTAGCGCCTACATACCCCGCTTAGGGGCCGGAGCCCTGTGACGCTAGGCACTGTGTGTTATTAGGTGTATTACGGTAGCGCCTACACGCCCCGCTCAGGGGCCGGAGCCCTGTGACGCTAGGCACTGTGTGTTATTAGGTGTATTACGGTAGCGCCTACATACCCCGCTTAGGGGCCGGAGCCCTGTGACGCTAGGCACTGTGTGTTATTAGGTGTATTACGGTAGCGCCTACATACCCCGCTTAGGGGCCGGAGCCCTGTGACGCTAGGCACTGTGCGTTATTAGGTGTATTACGGTATGAACGTTTACAGACCCCTGCAGTGGTTGCACCATGGCCTGGTCCGATGCCCGCTCATTTGTCTCCTCGTGCTGGAAAGTCTCTGCCCACCGTGCCAGGAGACTGCGGTGTGGATGTGGGACGTGGGCAACCCGATTCCCTGCTACACTACTCACTGCCTCCTGGCCAAGGCAATCAGCTGCTCTGTGACTCGGTTTCCCCATTGACACGATGGGATCACGGCCCGGCCCCGCCTGTCTCTGTCTGCAGACTGAGATGCCCTTGGCACTGCCGCGATGGGACCAGGGGGTGCTCAAAGAGCGCTCCTTAAAGCCGCGGCCCCTCAAGTCCCGTGGATCTGAAGGTGAAGACACCTTGCTGGCTCCAGGCCCCGGCGGCAGATAGAAATCACCCTCCCATGTCTCTGTAGAGCCTTTCAAGGCAATTCTCGTGTCTTTCGCTGAGCTCGTGATCCGTGCGCTAGATCTCACGGGTTTTACACCCTCTTGTGATTCTCCAAATCTTGCACGTTTGGCGGGACTGGGACTCCTGACCCGCTAGCGCTGCTGACAGACCGGAAAGTGGCCCACTCGGGGCCGAGCGCCCCGGCCAGGCGCACTAGCACCAAGGCCGCCAAGCACAGGGTAGCTAGGCGGTGTCTCTAAGGCCTGGCCCAGCGCCGTGCGCCGTGCGCCGTGCGAGGCAGCTTTGGAAGCACCCCCGGTCCCTCTGCTTTTCTTTTCAATTTCCTCTAAGCCAGTTGGACAAATTAAATGGCAAGTGTCTAATTGCAAAGGGCCGCTCGCGCGCTGTGCCTTTGCAGCGAGGGCTGGCAGGGGATTAAGGGCGCTGCAATCCATTTTCATCAGCGTTTAATACCTTTGGACCTGCTGTTTTAGGGACCGGCTGGCCAGTCACCACTGCCACTCCGCGCAGTAATTGCAATTTCTGTTTGGGGTCAGCGCTACCGTAATGTCCGGCTGAGGCGCCGCCGCTCTGCCGCAGAACCCCGGCGCTGTGCTGTTCGCTGGGGATCTCTAGCGCTAGCTCCGTGGCCGGGGCCAAGGCTGAGATCTCAGAGCTGTGGGGGGGGGGGATTATTCAAACCCCCCTGGGGTTCGGCCTGGCTACTCGCGGTGGCCAGGTCGCGGCTCTTGCCTACAGTTCCCATCAGAGTCGGCCTCGTCAGGAAGAGGAAGGCTCCTCCAGCGCTGTGCGCCCGGCACTACAGCACGGGCGGCAGTGACTCTGCTTGGACATCCCTCCCCCCTGCCCTGCCCTGCTGGCGCCCGGCTGGGGTATTGGGGCCAGCCCTGCCTGCCAGAGGAGAGTGCCCGCATGCTGAGCCCCCTGCCCTGCCCCGTGCAGCTCCCCCGGCACCGATCCCAGGGCCGGCTCACAACATTTTGGCACCTGAGGCGGGGAGCTCAAATGACGCCCCCATGTCCGCTTTTCTCCTGCCAGCCTGTTATGTCTCTTGTGCCTTCCTTCCTCCAGCACCGCACTCCCCCAGCTCTGTGCATCTGGGGCAGAGAGAATACACCTGCCCCAGCAGCAGACACAATGTTCTACACTCTGGGTCCTAGTGGCGCCCCCCAGTCTGGCACCTGAGGCGGCTGCCTCCGTTCGCCTCATGGTAAGGCCAGCCCTGACCGATCCCCACGGTGAGGTCCCCTGGGTGGATCCCCGGGCCTGCTGCGGGACCGTTTCTGCTGGCAGGGTGCCCCAAAAGCATGGCACCGACGGCGTTTCCTTCCCCCCGTGCCTGCTTTCCCGCAAGACTCCGGGGACCCCGGCTTGGGCCAGGGAAAGCCGTTCCAAACTGGCCCCATTCAACAGAGCTTGGCCGCGGCCGCCTGGCATGGGGCGTATATAACCCAGCCTCTGCTGGGCCTGTGGTACGGCCCGTAATCTCCTCCCTGCTTCTATTCCAAGACCGGGGATTTTCAATTAAGAATACTTATGGCCTTCCTCGCCTCTCCCTGCTATTTCCCTAATGAGCAGTGGCTGGTAACAAATTAATAGCCCTGACAGTGTGACCCTAATCCTGCTGTGTATGATAATTAAGAGAGGGAAGGCCATGCTTGGTCCCAGCCCGCTGTGTGTAATTAATCAACACGTGGCCAGGGCCAGGCTGGGGATTAACCAGACCCTTTAGTTTAACTTTTCTCCCTCTGGACTCATTACCGCAGCCCCCCCATGCCCACTGGAGGCGGGGGATCATTCAATCCAGCCCCAGGCCCAGGCCCCCTTGGCTGGCCCGGCGGCCGCTCTGCGAGGTGGCAAATCCTGTTGCTTTGTTTTGTCTTGGCTGGGCATTAATGGTAATTAAAAGTGCATTGTTGTCCCGGCTTCCCGGATTGATGACAATGGAATATTCCTTTCGCCAGGCCTCATTTTAAGTGCATTAGCTAAAGGGGATAGGAGAGCAAGAGTCCAATTAAACAATGGGCTGAGAGCTGCCAGGCAGCGGGGGGGTACAAAGGAGCTGGGTGGTGAAGGCAGGACTCCTGGGTTCCAGCCCCGGGTGGGGAGTGGTGCCTGGTGGGTAGAGCAGGGAGGGCTGGGAACCTGGAGACTTGGGTGTGGGAAGGGAGTAGGGTCTACTGGTGAGAGCAGCGGGCTGGGCGCCAGGACGCCTGGGTTCTCTCCCAGCTCCGGGAGGGGAGTGAAGTGGTTAGAGGTGCGAGCCAGGACCAGATATTTGGGGAGGTCAACCCCACGCTGCCCCCGCCCCAGATCTGAAGCAGATGGATGGAGCCTTCTAATCACTCGTTTCAAACAGTCTCTAGTGGCCAACCCGCCCCCCGTTGCACCCCACACCCTGCCCAAGGGGAGGACTTGGGCTGGGTCTGACTGAGCAGCCGCATGGTGCCTGACTTCAGCGCGGCAGGTGGACCCTGCTTCCCGGGCAAGAAAACCCCTGTTGCATGAGGGGAGCTGGTTGGCTGGGGACCAGGGAGGTGAACCTTGTGGGGCATCCTCCCCAGAGCTGGGGGTCTCTGCCCCCTGTCGCCCTGGCAGCCTTCTGCAAGCACTGGGACCTGCCACCCGGCTCATGTCCCCCCTGGCCATGTGCCGGTGACTCCCAGAGCGGGTGTCTTGCTTAGACCAGTGGCCCTCCACTGCCTGACCTGCCGCAGCTTCCAGGGATGTGCCCACAGCACTCACATGGGAGGCGCCAGTTCTGTGTCTGGGAAACCTTTGCCCTGCCCGACGGGCCCTGATCTCAGCCGGAGTCTGGGCGGCACCGGCCCGACGGGCCCTGATCTCAGCCGGGGTCTGGGCGGCACCGGCCCAACAGGGCCCTGATCTCAGCCGGGGTCTGGGCGGCGCCCGGCCCAACGGGCCCTGATGATGTAGTGTCTAGGTGCTGTTAGTGGGGGGCTAACTTGGGTTTCCCGGGGGGAGGCTGTGCAGTAAGGGGGGGTCTCTCCCTGTGGCAGGGTCGTGGGGCATGACAACCAGGGGCCGGAAGAGAGGGCTGGGGATGAATGGAGATGGGGAACCCAGCCTCGAGCAGAGTCTGGGGGCCTCTGGCATTGGGCTCGGGGGAGAGATTGGGGTGCAGAGCTGCTGGAGAATTGCAGGAGAGAAATCACAGAAGATGCTCCAATCCAGGGGTGCACCCCAACCCCATTGGCTTCCATGAGGGCATAGCAGATGAGTCTGTTCTGTCCTGAATCGGGGCCTCCCAAGTAAGGTCCTAGCGGGCGACGCGCACTGCCAAGGTGTCCCTGCATCCCAAACATGGGGACTGCCCCAAGCGTGGTCTGCGGGATGAAATTATTCATGGAATTACAGTAGCACCCAGAGGTCCTAGGCAAGTCTGGAGCCACGTGGTGCCAGGTGCTGCACGCACATACAAGGGGGAAGGGAAACTGAAGCACAGAGGGTTGCAGTGAGATGCCAAACAGGTCCATAGCAGAGACCCCCCTGAGTTCTAAGTGCCAGAGCAGGGGGCTGGGAGCCAGGACTCCTGAGTTCTATTCCCAATTCTGGGAGGGAAGTGGGGTCTAGCGGTTAGAGCAGGGGGGCTGGGAGCCAGGACTCCTGGGCTCTGCCCCCAGCTTTGGCAGGGAAGTGAAACCAGGATGCAGGCAAAGTGCTGGCTCTAAATGCTCCTGCGAGGTTGGCAGGCAATTAAGACTCAGGCCCTGAGTGCGCGACGGGTCCTTTGGCCCCCGAGGCAGCTGTCCCCCTCCCCTCCCGGGCCACCCCCTGGGCCTGCGGCGAGTCCCCCCTTGCGTCCCGGGGGATCAAAGTTAATTGTGTCTGGCACTTGGGCAGGGGATTAGCGACTCGCTGCCAGCCGGGCGGGCTGTCTTCCCCAAAGTCACCTCGCGCCGAGTCCACCTCCGACCCCCTTGGCCTGCCGCACTCCCGGGATTAGGGGGTGAAATATAGACACTGACAGCTGACATCACGGCTGCCCTGCCTTAAATCGGCCCCATTTCGGGGCCCTCTTCCTCTTCCAGCCTTTCCCCCGCTCTTCTTCCCCCTCCGGCCAGCTCTCGCCGCCCAGCACAGCCAGGTGAGCCAGGCCGCAGGCTGGACCTTTGGGGGTGCGTGCGGTGGGGAGGCGGGAAGGTTTGCCGCTGATCCCGATTTAGCGGGCGGGGGAGGGGCCAGCGTGCTTGATAAAACGATATCGAACGATGTAAAGTCCGTCCGTTTGCCGTGCCGCTTGGCTGGCTTCGGCGCGCTCTGTGGCAGGGCCGGCCAGCCTGGTGGGGGTGCTCTGGGGGAAAGGGGCAGAGGGATGGGAGTTTATTGGTAGATCCCAGCGGCTTTGAATCAGCGGGCAGGGCCGGCAGGGCGCGGAGCCGTGTGCGTTGTGTCCACGCCGGGGACCGAGTTTTAAAGTCCTTGTGCGAAGTGCTCTTGGGACTCTTAGTGATTTGTGGCATCTCTGGAGCGGGTGCTGGCGACGGGGCATGTCCGTGAGAGCTCCAGAGAGGGACGCGACCGGTCACGAGAGCGCTGGACACCGTTAGAATCACACTGGGCTGAGACCGAAGCCCGTACACCGGGGCGCTCGTGTCCGTCAGTCTGTGGCAGAGCCGGTGACAAAGAGGGTTAGAAATCTACGCTGGGCTGGGACACAGTCAGGCTGGCTCCCTCTGGGTCTGTTCTGAATAGCGAGCCATTTCCAGCCTGCAGACCAACAGGCTTTGAAAACCCTTCCGCAATGTGGCGTAGTTCAGACCGGACCAGGAGCGTGGGTTAGCTGGTGTGGATCACACGTTGTGTTCCTCCTGGTGTTGCCCTTGGGTGGCCGACGGCGAGGGGTGTGTGTGTCTCCTGCTGGTGCACATCCACATATGTCTCGGTGCACGCAACAAAATTCATTCTGCACAGGGATGGGGGAAAAATCCGCCCATGGATGGAAAAGAGGAGAGGGAACCGGGGTTCTTGCCATGGAGCTGTGACTTATAGCACAGCGCCGCCTGTGTGTCCGGCGATGGAAACAGCAGGTGGAAAAGTCCGTCCCTGCCTGGAGTCTTGTTAGTGACAGATGCAATTAGCCAGCCTGTCTTTCGGGGGGCCACAGAGCACAAGGCAGCGCCCCCCTCTCCTTCCCCTGGCTCCTGGATGTGCCGCCTTGGTGTTAGTTCCGGGGGCCGCCAGCAGGAGTCGCCCTGCCAGGGGCGCAGATGGCTTCCTAACCCACTTTCCTGGGGGGCCGCCAGGCTCAGACTTCTGGCCCAGCCCCAAGCTTTGGCCCACAGGGCTTTGGGTCCAGCCTGGGGCTCACTCACCTCCTGCCCCCTTCTCATCTCTGCCTCCCTGGGCCCCCCAAAAAGGCCACTGATCCAGAGTACCTGCTACCTTGGACGCCCCAGCCAGTACCCTGCACACTACCAGCATGGGAAGGGATTAAAATCTCCAGCTGTCAAAGTCCAGCTGCACGGACGTCCCTGGCAGGTCGAATTCTCCTTCGCTCTGGGCTCTCGTGTGCCTGGGGTGGGGGGTGGTCACAAGGCCACACGCGCGAGCAAGGGCACAGGGCCTTGGGCAGGCGTCGGAGCACGGCCCGGGGCAAACGACTGCACAGGGGACAGGAGGGGGGCGTCGTTCGCCAGGGCTCTGACGGCGTCTCCCAAGGGGCTGGGCGTTCTGGTCCTTTGGATCCAGCCGTGCTCAGCCACCCAGGGGGAAAACAAAGGCAGGCTCCTGCAGAAGCAGCAAAGAACGCCAACGTAGCCAAGCAAATGGCTCCTCGTCTGTCCCCTCTCACGCTAGCCTCGCGAGAGGCTCCCTGTGGCTCCATGGGTTCTCTGTAGAACCCCACGGGGTTCAGCAGGAGCCAGCGGCTCTGTATGGCCCCGCTCACACACACACACCTTGCACCGGTAACAAGCCCACCCATGGCAAGAAGCTGAAGAGGAGAAGCCAAGATCAGAGGCAGAGCTGGAACAAGGAAGGAAGTGGGTAGACCTGGGCATTTAACAGGAGCTACTTCCAGGAAAGCAGCTCCCGTCTCCGAGAGTTTGCCTGTGTCCATATACGAGTCTTTTCAAGCCAAAGGAAACCAGAGACGTTTGAAACGGTGTGAAATTAGGCCGAGCGCCCTCGTCTTGTGCGTTGCCACGCTGTCTCCACCTATGGGCTTGTAAGTTTCTCGGGGCAGGGACTGTCTCTTTCTCCATGCGCCTGACGCAACAGGGCCCAGGCCTCCAGACACAACAGCCAAACTCCCCTTACACTCTTTGGCCTTTGCATTTGCTTAGCTGCAAAATGAAACCTTAATCTATTGCAACCCCCCTTGGCTGGCAGATAAAGCGAGGGGGAGACAGTGGGGGAGAGCAGCGTATTCCCTCTGTCTCTGCCAGTGAACTGCGTGGAAATGAATCCAGCCTTCTCCCGGAATTGTATTTTTGCCTCTAAGCTTCTTAGGAGAGTAATTTCAGCCGAACGAGCCGAGCGCTCGTGAATGAAATGTGTGGACCCTGTCTCTGCTCTCTCATCAGCTTGTTCAAAAGATTGTTAATCTCTAGCGACAATCTCTGCTTTCGCTGCCTTTGCAGTGTCTCCGTTTGGTTATTTGTTTCTAGGCATATTAAAAAAAAAGATTGAGGAAAGGGAAGGAGGAGGGGGGAAGGATCATATCTTCTTTGAGCAGGCACAGCTCTGTAGAAAGGAGCCGGTCTCCTCTGCTTCTCGCAATTGGGACGGTCAAGATTAGAGACTGGAGCTTCAGGAGGTAGCCGAGTTAGTCTGTTACAGAACAAAACAACCAATGGTCTGGTGGCACTTTAAAGACTCACGAAACATAGAGACGCAATTCAAATTGGAAAGGCTCCTTTTTAAAGGCACGCAATGCGTCGGCTAAAAGCCATGTCAATAGATTGCAAAGAGATCTTCCTTCCCTGAAAGCCAATACCGGTTTTAAAAACGGGAGCTTTTGTTCTTTTAATAGGACGGTTTGGTTGGTTGTTTTGATTTACATGGGTTTAAACATTAGGGGAAGGAACACAGAAGTGACATCATAAAACTGCCGACTGCCGTCTAAACCATTCCATGCAAACTGCATTAGCCTAAATGTAATAGAAAGAACATGCATGTCTGCGTGCACGTTACTGACCTGTGTTGAATGGTTTTAAGCTAAGGACCCTGTAACCTCAAATACTAGCTTGCTGCTCTCACAAAACACCCGTGTATTTATTTGTCTCTCTCTTTGGCGTGCGAGGTTTATCTTTAATGAGGAGATTTGTGATCTTTTAAAAGCGATGGATTGGAGTTAGTGAAATACGAGGCCAGGGTCCTACAAAGATGTCTGCCTATGATGAACTAACAAGGAGAAATTCCTACTGAGGTCAAAGCTAATTTGTTTGGGATATTTAAAAAAGAACTTAGATGTATTAGCTCAGAGCAGTAGATTGGCAGTTTCCAGAGGAAACAGTATCCCGCCACTACCGTGCAATGTCTTCCCATTAAAAAAAAAAAGTTCTACCTGTTGAAATGGGAAAATAAATGAGAGGAATTAAAATCCAACACAGCTGCACTGGGTGGTGTTTCTGTTTGCTAGTCTTGGTCACAAACTGCCCCATCCCGATCAAAGTCAATTTCAAGCCAAAGTCTCAGGTGAAACTTCACAAGACAGCTCCCCGTTGCAGACGTGCACCTTCCCTTTGCTATTTTCTCCCTCCAGGAGGAAAGCAAGGCCCCCCGCCCCCGAGCCCTCTGAGGAAAGCAATTCCCCCTGGATAGTAATCCGCAAGAGGGCTGTTGTCATAATTCCTATCATGTGAGATTCTTAAGGCAACACTGAGAATGGACCTCGCTCACACACAAAATTGTTTGGAGCAAACGCTCCCCCACTCCTGGGGCTTAGAGGAGAAAATCCCAAATCTTCAGATCTGAAAGCGCAGCGAGAGAGGGAGCAGAAAAGTCTGCCGAATCGCCTGCACCGCTCTAAATCTGCTCTCTGATTCAGGTTAAGCTTCTCTTTTTATTGCAGATTATACAGATCGGCTCCTCTAGCTCTTCTCCGTTATCCTTTTAACACATTTTGCTCTTTCTCGCTGCTTTTTTGGGGGGTGGCGTGGCAGGGGTTTGCTAAAGATGTGCACATCCTCCAGCTGCAAACAGGTTTCTGTTATGTTTTCTTCCAGCGCCTCCCGGCCCTGTTCAGTCTGGACCCTTTGGAAAGTCCTTGGCCCCGGCAAAAAGGTAAGAAGTCATCTGGTAAAGGAGGGTGGGAATTTTGTTCTCCCTCCAGAGCAGAATTTACAACTCCAGACCTGACTTGGGATACCGTCCCAGCACTTCTTAAACTGGCTGGGGCAAAAATTAAAATCCCCCAAGAAAACCTGACAACTAACTTTCTTGGCATTTCCAAGGTAAGGAGAGTTCCCAAAGAAAACTACACAACCACCGCACACGTGTACATCTTCCTTATTTCTGCCAACCGACAGGGTCGATGTAAAACAAGGCTCTCTTCTTTGGTGTATTCTGCTTTCTTGACTTGCTTTTATACATTCTCAGTAAGAAAGCGATTTTAAAATAGAGTATCCCTTATAGTTTGTTTGTCTGTTGGAATCTTAAGTCAGATGTTACGAAATGGATCTATGGAGACAGATTTTTTTAAATGCCCTAACAGCCGTGCAACATTCTCTGGGATTGGGGATTTTTAAACAGAGAGGATTTAAAAACTGCACTATTCATGCTTTTGTGATTCTTTTTTTAATTCATAGTAATTTAATCTTTGCTGTATCCTGATGCAAAGATTGTAAATTGGCAGGGGGCAAGATGGCTTAAAGTGGCACAAAAATATTGAATTAACAAGGATGTTTTTGAGCAAATTGAAGAAGAAATTGTGATTTTTAAAAAATATCTATTTTTTCCCCTCCAGATTTAAACATCAGATTACTAGGAATCTAATCAGATTTTTTACAGGCATCTTAAACAATGTTGTTCCTGTAATTATACTGACAAAGTAATAAAGTAGGTTTGAAGGAGCTAAGGTTTGATTAGAGAACAGCAGATTTTTTTTGTAGGGCGATCTATCATATTCACACAACCTGGGCAATTTGACCCTCTGTGAACAAAACTTCTTAACTGCCAGGGTGGTTAAACACTGGAATAAGTTGCCTAGGGAGGTTGTGGAATCTCCATCTCTGGAGATATTGAAGAGCAGGTTAGATAAAGGAATTCTATCAAGAATTTTACCCCTCAAAAGCTCATGTGTTGCATATCTATGATTTGTAATAATATTCTACAGGTCAGCTCAGTTATTTCATTTGCTTCCTGACCAAGAATGCATGTCTCTTGCTTTTTATTCATTTAAAAATAATTATAGAAACCCAGAGAGTAAATTGCAATATCTATATATTTAACATACACAAACCTGATGATTGTCTAATAATATTGTGTGTGTAGCTATATATACAGAATGAGATCCATCTCTAGAGAGAAAAATACATTCGTACGTTTCAGGATCAAATCTTCAGCGATGCATGGCTTGTTTTGGATCAGAAAGAAGCTTAATGCTAAGCAAGCATTTCCGATACATCACTGCCAAAAGTTCTTCTACTCAGTTATTCCTCTGGACAGCCCCTGAAGGAGGGAACCCTGATTTCCCAATTATTTTTATGGACTTTAATTCACACCCATTTTGCAAAATCATCAAAACCTCTTCCAAATGCTTTGAGCTGTTTGAAGGGAGTTTTCAAAACTCAACACCGGGTTTCCCTGCCTGGCCATTCTGCAAAACCCCCTCTTTTAAATCCATCTCAGGGCTTCCCCAGATTGTTTCCCCTGGATTCAGTTAGAGTGGGCTTTGTTGATTTGTCAGCGAAATCACCAGAATGATTTGTATGAACGATTGGGAAGAAAAAACATTGAAACTGGTTCCATTTTAGGGGAAGGGGACTTATAAAGAAACTCACCTCAGCTCAGATTGCTGGCGTTTCAGATCTGAGAGCTACTGATGCTAAGTGCTGCATAAGCACTAGGTAGCAATAATAATTCATAACTCAGGGTCACATTTTCAATGGTACCCAAGTGACTTTGACTTTGGGGGCCCTTTTAAAACTACCGGACTTTATATTCCCCTATTACTTAAGCGCTTTTGCCAACTTTACCCTACATTTGTCGGCCAAAAGGAAAAAAAATGGTTCTTAAAAATACATTCCAAGGCATGTTAAGAACATCAGAGTGGCCAAACTGGGTCAGAGCAAAGGTCCATCCAGCCCAGTGTCCTGTCTGCCCCAGAGGGAGGGAACACAACAGGGAATCTAGTGATCCAAAGTGAGTTTTCCCCTTAAATTAATATACCAATTTGCTCTAAAAGGCTCCTTCTGGATTTCTCTCCTCCACTGGGCTCTGGTTTTGATTTATTTGTGTGTGTGGTGTGGGGGGGTTGTTCTTCTGCTCAGATGGGTGTTTCTCCTGATCAGATCTTGGAAATGCAAAAATTCTTCCATGTCCTGTTTGCAGATTTCTTGCTGCTTTAGAGGCAGCCGGAGCTGAAGGCTGGGTAGCAAGGTGCAAATGAGTTGCTAAGTGTCAGTCTATCGGTTCCTTCCCCGCCTGCCTTCCACTTGTTTGCAAGAACCCTCAGACACCTACTAGTGACAGAGGGTGGCCGACTGCAATCAAGGGGCAGTGCTGGGAGGAAGTTTGGTTTAACCCTCATTCGTTTTTTAGCTCACCCCCTGTTTGTTTTCCTGGACACAATAGGAATGGCTTCGATTCCCCCTGCTCCCCCCCCCCAGCAGCTCCCTTAAGAGCTGCAGCACAGGCCACAAATCCTGGGGCACGGTACAAATAGCAGCCCCCGGTGGAATAAAGGCCTGCCGGACACGGCAGTTCCGGATTTGTTCTGATGACGGGATACCAGAGCCAAAAGGAGGCCGATCTTGTGCCCTACACGTCCCCGATCAGAGACATTCAAGCAGCGAGCGACGCCATCCCAGGCGGCCGTCTTTCAGAAAGACGCCCAGGCTGGATGTTCAGGTTGGGTAGAAAATGGGCCCCCGCCCCCCGAAGGGTGGCCCATCTGCAAGGTCTTGTTTCTGGCTCGCAGGGCTGGGGGGAACAGCGTCTCAACGCCACCCCTAAAGGCAGCAAACCTGCAGGAGGAGAGGGGCTTTGGCCATCTCGTGGTTTCCTCAGCCACGCTCCCGACTTGCTTTGACGTTTTTGGAGCCAGACTCCTGCTCTTTCTAATGTGCGGGCCTGGCCACTGTAGGTTAGCGCCTCGTGCTGTTAACCCCCTGCCCCTCGCCTCCAGACATCTGCCAGCCATTGTCTCTTTACTTCTATTGTCAGAACCGCTGGGGCACCCGTGGTGCCTGGTGTATTATGGTAGCACCGTGCCCCAGACCCCTTTGTGCCCGGCGCCGTACAAAGGAAGGCGGGGGCTCATTTAGCCTTTGGCTGCTGGAGGCGAGAGCCCTCTGCTCTCAGAAATCTGCCCCACGGGGTATTTTATAGACCCCCCACCCAAACCGGAAGGAAGGGCTGATCCAAAACCACAGCACCTGGGAAGCCGAAACAGGGGATGCTGGTAAAATGCTTTTCCGCCGATAGAACCGTCCTGCCCACCAAAGCCAGGCGGCTCTCCCGCCCTGCCAGGGCGAATTTGGTTTGATTTCTTTGGCGTGTGCGTGTTGGAGCCCGTTTCTCAGGGCGCCCTCCCCGCAGCCTCCAGCCCGGCCGAGGAAGCGCAGGGAAGGTGGGGTGGTTTACGAGCGGGCCGTGGGCCGCGCGCGTCACAAGCCCTGTGATTAACCAGAGCGAGCGCAGCAAAAAGCGCCGTGGCCTGGCCTGAACCCCGGGGCTCCCCTGGCGGGCGCTGGGACACCCCCGTCGGAGAGGGGGAGGGTGGGGTGGTTTCCCTGGCCTCTCCTGAATCCGTCTGGGTAGGGACGGGCGCAAGTTAAGGCAAAGAGAAGCAAGTTCTCCTCCGCACGAGCAAAAGGCCTCGCGTTTCTCCGTCCTGTAGTCAGGGCTCTCCCCTCCCGCCGCGTCCCTGCCAGCGCCGCGTTGGAACCAGCAGCCCGGCACAGGGCTCCGAAACGCTCGAGGGTCAGCCACACGAGGGCTCCCCAACGTTGCCACCTCCTGGGGGGCAGGGCGGGCGATTTTGGCCACAGTCGCTAAGAGCAGGTCGGTTTCAGTGGGGTCCTCTCAGGACCTGAGACCAGCTGCCTTTCAGGGACAGCTCCTCTTCCATGGGCTGCCCGGGGCTCTTTGCCACGGAGATGTTTGATCTGTAGTATGCTGGCCCTAGAGGTGATCAGGGCCCGTCGGGACGGTGCCGCCCAGACCCCGGCCGAGATCAGGGCCGGGTGCCCCCAGACCCCGGCCGAGATCAGGGCCCGTCAGGCCGGGCGCTGCCCAGACCCCAGCTGAGATCAGGGCCCGTCGGGCCAGGTGCCCCCCAGACCCCGGCCGAGATCAGGGCCCATCGGGCCGGGCGCCCCCCAGACCCCGGCCGAGATCAGGGCCCGTCGGGCCGGGCGCTGCCCAGACCCCGGCTGAGATCAGGGCCCGTCGGGCCAGGCGCCCCCCAGACCCCGGCCGAGATCAGGGCCCATCGGGCCGGGCGCCCCCCAGACCCCGGCTGAGATCAGGGCCCATTGGGCCGGGCGCCCTCAGACCCCGGCCGAGATCAGGGCCGGGCGCCCCCAGACCCCGGCCGAGATCAGGGCCCGTCGGGCCAGGCGCCCCCCAGACCCCGGCCGAGATCAGGGCCCGTCGGGCCGGGCGCCCCCCAGACCCCGGTCGAGATCAGGGCTCGTCAGGCCAGGCGCTGCCCAGACCCTGACCGTGATCTGGGCCCATCGAGCTGGGTGCTGCACAAAGAATGAGGGACTACCCTTGCCCCAAAGAACTGACAATCAAAACGGGAGTGGGAGAGGAAACTGAGGCACTAGCAGGGACAGTGACTTACACACCAGTTCGCTGGCAGCGCTGGGACTAGCACCAGGTTCCCAGCGTCCCTTAACCCCTAGAGAACTGGGCTCCCATCACTGGGCGTCCCACCCCACTGGGCTCCTATCGCCTGCCCACATCCAATGATTCCCTTAGCAAAACCCTGCTCTTCAAAGGGGGTCGGTTTCACTGGCTGGGGAGCACTAATTGCTCGCCAGGCCCCCCGCCGGGTAAACGGGAGCTGCCGAATGCTGGTGAGAATGAGCGACCCTGGGCTGATTCACACCCACCAGAAAACAACCCCCCTCCTGCCCCACTCTTGTTGGGCAGGTCTGTGCTGTGCCCCTCACGCAGCCGGCTGGGCCGAGGGGCCTGGAGCGTCTCTTTTCAGAGGTGGGCCAAAGGGGTAACCGGAGCCTCCACTCCCCTGGAGGTGTGAAGCCCTCGGCCGCCTTCTCTCCCATTGGATGAGCCTTCTCCCCAGCTCCCCCGCAGCCTTCGGAGGAGGGGGACCACAATCTCTGGGTGTGTCTTTTCCTCTCCCCACCCTGCAGCCGGCCCGGGAGGCTGAGCGGATCGGACTAACCCAGCGTCCCAGCCCTCGGGGGAAGAGACGGCGCGCAGGCCGAGCGGGGTCTGAGCATGATGTCCTACATCAAGCAGCCTCATTACGCAGTCAACGGGCTGACCCTCGCGGGCCCGGGCATGGACCTCCTCCACTCTGCCGTGGGCTACCCAAGTAAGTGCCTGGCCGGGGTCCTGCCGCCCGAGGGCCAGGGAGGAGGGGAGCAGGGGGTGGGTCGGGCCCGCCAGAGAGCAAGCCAGGGAAATCGGCCGGGAGTCATGCAGGACAAAGCCCCACGGGGTGGCACATCCTGTCCCCTTGCTGGGGGAGAGGGAGTGAAAGTAGCTGGCTCCTCTTCTAGAGCCAGCACACGAGCTTGGTTCTGATACCCAGAGCCGACAGCATCTCTTCCCGGTCAGCTCAGAGGCCGGCCGCCGCCAGGCCACACCTGCAAGAGACTCACAGGAGAGCCCGGTAGCATCGTGCTAGCCAGCGCGGCGGCTGCTTTATGGGCACCGACAGCCGGCGTTAGAACTAGAGCGAGCGAGCAAGCTTGCCGGCTTGTTACCCTAAATGCAGCCCCAGCGCCCACTCCCGCCACACGGAAGGAGCCAGGCAGCCAGTTGTTCTGGAGAGACTGGGAGATAAGCCAGTGGGGATAGAGCGAGAGCGAAACAAACCAATTACTACTTTGTCTACACTGCAGGGTTTTTGTGCAAGAAGCCTTTTGTGGAAGAGTTCTTGTGCAAAAACCTCTTGTGCAAAAGCGTGTCCAGACCTCAAGGCTCATCGCTTTTGGGCGAGAGCGCGTCCACACTGCCATGGACACTCTTGCGCAGGAAAGCTCTGATGGCCATTCACAGAATGGCCGTCAGACCACCTGTGCTTTTTCGGATCGGCTCTTTTTGCACAAGAAACCTCTGTGGAGCGTCCACACTTGCCTTTTTGCTCAAGAGCTGTAGCGCAAAAAGGAGTTCTGCCTCATGGAAGGAGGTGTACCTACACCGCCGAAAGCCCTCTCTTCTGTCGATTGGCGATTTTCTTGTGCAAAAACGTGCTTGAGGTGTGGACGCGCCGCGGGGTTTTGCGCAAAAACCTTGTCGTGTAGACGTAGCCAGTGCGCAAAGCAAACGAGGTCGGGTTATTTCTCACGCTCCCCGCAATCAGTGTAGTTTGCCCTCTCTGGGTCGCGAGTGGGAGAAAGCAGGCGTCAGAGCGCTGCGGCCCCCTGGAATGCTCTGGGTTGCCATGCACGGAGGAGCTGGCGGTTCAGAGATGCTTTCAGAGGTTCCTTGGCTAGGGATTTGCTGCTTTGGGATGTTGCTATCCCCGCGCCCACGTCTCTCCCTCATCGAAAGGCGCTTCGCTGGCCTGCAAGCAGCTGGTCGTCCCTTGGGCTTTGGGAGAGGGTTAAAATAAGCATGCCCACCAGGAACCGGACCGGAGCTGGTGACTTGTTTGCAAAACTCAAGCTGCATCACCAGTGTAAATCAATTGCTCAAAAACCAGATTGCCCGGTACGCCTCCTGGCCCCGGTTTGGCCCGGTACGCCTCCTGGCCCCGCGTTTCCCCCATTACGCCTCCTGGCTCCGGTTTGCCCCGGTTCGCCTCCTGGCCCCGCGTTTCCCCCATTACACCTCCTGGCCCCGGTTTGCCCCGGTTCGCCTCCTGGCCCCGGTTTGGCCCCGGTACGCCTCCTGGCCCCGCGTTTCCCCCATTACACCTCCTGGCCCCGGTTTGGCCCGGTACGCCTCCTGGCCTCCTGGTTCCCCATTACACCTCCTGGCCCCAGTTTGGTTTGGCTCCAGCACGCCTCCTGGCCCCGCGTTTCCCCCATTACACCTCCTGGCCCCGGTTTGGCCCGGTACGCCTCCTGGCCCCGGTTTCCCCCGTTACACCTCCTGGCCCCGGTTTCCCCCGTTACGCCTCCTGGCCCCGGTTTCCCCGTTCGCCTCCTGGCCCCCGCCTCCTGGTTTCCCCGTACACCTCCTGGCCCCAGTTTGCCCAGTCGCCTCCTGGCCCCCCCGTTTGCCCCGGCACGCCTCCTGGCCCAGTTTCCCCCGTTCGCCTCCTGGCCCCAGTTTCCCCGCCTCCTGCACGCCTCCTGGCCCCAGTTTGCCCAGTGCCTCCTGGCCCAGTTTGCCCACGCCTCCTGGCCCCGTTTCCCAGTTTCGCCTCCTGGCCCAGTTTGGCCTATGCCTCTGGCCCCAGGCCTCCTGGCCCGGTTTGCACCTCCTGGCCCTCCGCCTCCTGGCCCCGGTTTGCCTCCTGGAGCCTCCTGGCCCTTTCTACTCCTCCTCCTGGCCCCAGGTGCGCCCTGGCGCTGCACACTACTGGGGTCAGGTGTCGCAATGCGCTTCTGGAGGGGGAGCACTTTAGAAAACTCCAGTCCCTCCTCCCAAAGGTGAGCGCCCTGGCCATGCCCTTGCGTGGGCGTCGACTCGGCCCCGTTGCGGTGCGCGTGCGGCGCGGTGCGACTGAGGCAGACGCCCAGCCAGGAGGGTTGTGGGGTTTGGTCAGAACGGAACATGCCTTGTGCTCCGGGGCTGAAAGCTCCCTCCCTCCCCACCTAGAGTGCACGCTGGTCCCGAAGGCCGACGAAGGCCTGGGTGCTTCAGGAGCTCCCAGAACTGTATCGGTTACAAAGATTGTGTTATTGATGTGAATCTGAATGAACTGTCCCCAGGTGGAAACTCACAATCAGGAGGCATCCGAAGTCCCTCCTCATTAGCACCCCGCCCACTCCTCTCCACAGACCCTGGCCTTCCAGTGCAGCGGGCGGGAATCAGGAGTAGCTACATGCAAGGGTCTAGTTCCCATGTGTGATGCCCCGGGCATGCCCAGCCTAGTGCACTGCCCCTTGCACGCCCAGCCTAGTGCACTGCCCCTTGCACGCCCAGCCCAGTGCTCTGCCACTTGCACACCCAGTCCAGTGCACTGCCACTTGCACGTCCAGCCCAGTGCACTGCCCCTTGCATGCCCAGTCCAGTGCACTGCCCCTTGCATGCCCAGCCTAGTGCACTGCCCCTTGCACACCCAGCCCACTGCCCTGTGCACGCCCAGTCAGCCCAGTGCAATGCGAGTGACCCTGGGGTGGCAGCATTTTGCCCTTTTTTTGCCTGTTGGCAAAGGGAAATCAGGCCCCTTTGGGGTGAAACTAGTGCAAGCAAAAGCAGAACCAGGCCCTCTGGCATCCTCCCCAGCCCCTCCCCCCCAGCCCCACACCCTCCGGCCACTCTCCTGGCAGGCAGGCAGCAACTGCACCTGGAGGGGCTGATCTGCAGACGGGGCCACGGGAAAGGGCTCCGGGGCCTTCGCTCACAGACACAGCCGCCCTCTCCCTGTGGCTCCTCTGCCCCCTCCCTTGCGGTCTGTGAGTCAGCCCAGCCGAGCCCTGGGGGGGTTTCGAGGCCCCCCTGCTCTTCGTAATACTGACACCGATGTGCCCACAGGACAGGTGGGAAACTGAGGCACGCGGTGATGCCGGCCCAGGTCCTCCAAGTTCATTGATCCTGCGCCTGGTGGTCTAACCACTAGACTCTCCTGCCTCCCGAGTCACATTCGGCTTTGCTATAGCCGAGCTCTCTCCCAGATCTGGGGACAAGGGAGTATTTCAGCCTCCAGGCAGGCGTAACCATCTCCCCTCCCCCCAGCCACCCCACGGAAGCAGCGGCGGGAGCGCACCACCTTCACGCGGGCGCAGCTGGACATCTTGGAGGCGCTGTTTGCCAAGACCCGCTACCCCGACATCTTCATGCGGGAGGAGGTGGCGCTCAAGATCAACCTGCCGGAGTCCCGGGTGCAGGTGAGGATGGGCCTGACCCTTGGGCAGGCAGGTGTGTGTGTCTGCGGCTGGCCACTCTCCCCCACTGCGTGGAATTGGAACTGCTCGGTGTGTGTCATAAGCCCTATATTGCTGACAGCCAGTGGGATTCTCCATTACAGAGTGCTGGGGTTGGGGATCAGGTTTGAATTCTGTGTGCAGCTCCCAGAGGCTGTGCGGGACTAGCTTGCAAAGGAGGCAGAACAGGATTTTACATCCCCTTTGGGGCTCCACGAATGTGCATGATGTAGGGCAGGGGTGGCCAACCCGCGGCTTGTGAGCCGCATGTGGCTCTTCACCCCTGAAAGTGCAGCTCGCGAAGCCGCTCCGTGTGCCCCTACAAACGGTGCATGGCAAGATGGTAGCGGCCGGAGGGAGCCAAAAAGCCTAACCCGTGGTTTTTAAAGGGGCAGCGTCCTTTTTTTTTTTGCTCAACGATTCTGGTGCGGCTCTTCGCATTTTTTCCACTGCTGTTTCGGCTCTCTTCATTTAATGGGTTGGCCACCCCTGATGTAGGGGGTGTTTGTCCAGCCCTGAGAGGCGGCCAGCTCTGGAGAGGCACGAGGGGGGCTGTGCTCCAAGCCGTGTCGGGCGGGGCGGGAACTGAAGGCCAGGGAAAGGACCAGGAGCTTTGGGTGTGGCTGTGTCCATGGCATGCCGGGGTAAACACCCGGACTCATTGCAAAGTAGCAGGGGTCTGAAATGGCCCTGGGAGGGCTGCAGTGAGTGTCTGTGCTGGATAGTGGCGTTTCGGCCAGCCCTGCCTGGGAAGGGAGCGCCCCCTGCTGTGCCCCCTGCCCCTTCCTTACCCCACAGAGCCCCCTAGCGCTACCCTGTGGCTTTGGGGTGTGGGAGGGGACGGCACCCCCTGCTGTGCCCCCTGTCTGCTCCCTTTTCATGCCAGTAAAGCTGCCTCCGCAGGAGGGGTCGATCTGGCACGACTATTGGTGAAATATCCCCTTCCGCGCCCGACCGGGTTGAACCGGCACAAAACCCTCCGGGCAGCCGGACAAGCCGTGTTCAAAGCGGGACCGGGCGTGGGAAAGGAACCACTGCGAGCTACATCGGTTGGGCTTTCCCGTGTGGGCAGAGCGTCGCTCCGGAGCAGCCCCTCCGCATCCCCCCTTCCTGAGTCTTCCCAGACCCCGCGAGTTGGGCCGGAAATCAGGCCAGGTTTAAAGACTTGAAAGGAGTGAAAGTTGGGCTCTTGCACAAGTTGCTAATTGGCCGCCCCCCTCGGTGCCCTGAAGGAACCGGCCCAGGGTTCTCCGGAGACGCTTACGGGGGGAGTTCACCCCCCAAATGCCGGCACAGGGCTGCGCCCAGCGTCCTAGTCTCCAGCAATAGCAGAGCTGGATTCTCCCTGGCTCCGCTCCGCTCTCCCGGCCGCGCGAGAAGTTCGCCCCCGACACCTGCCCGGAGCCGCTAGTGCTGGGACTGGACTCTGGCCCGGGGGGGTCTGCCTCGCAGCTGGGTCAGAGGGACACCCGCTGCCGGGGCCCGGGGGCCGGGGTCCCAGCGGTTGAGCTGTCTGCAGCTAGACCAGGCAGGCGGCCGCCCGGAGGGATGAGTCGGGCCGGAGCAGGCTGGGCCCGGCCTTAGTGGCTGTGAGTCATCCCGGAGAGCGTTGAGACTTGGGAGTGGAGGTTGCCCAAGAACCGGAGAGAGACAGCGCTAGGCTGGGGGGGGGCAAATTCCAGGCAGGGTGGAAGGCAGCGTGTGTGTGTGTCTGTGTGTGCGTGTGTGTGTGTGTGTCTGTGTCTGTGTGTGCGCGTGTGTGTGTGTGTCTGTGTTTGTGTGTGTGTCTGTGTGTGCGCGTGTGTGTGTGTGTGTGTGTGTGTGTGTCTGTGTGTGCGCGTGTGTGTGTGTGTGTCTGTGTCTGTGTGTGTGTGTGTGTGTGTGTCTGTGTGTGCGTGTGTGTTTGTGTGTGCGTGTTCTGTGTGTGTTTGTGTGTGCGCGTCTGTGTGTGTGTGTGCGTGTGTGTGTGTGTGTGTGTGTGTGTGTGTGTGTCTGTGTGTGTGCGTGTGTGTGTGTTTGTGTGCATGTCTGTGTGTTTATAGCACCACTGCCCTCTACTGGATGGACTCAGCAATGCCCCACTCTGTGTCCTAGGCCCTGTACTGCTAAGGTTGGGGAAGGATTCAGGGAGGCGGGGTGGTGAGACTTTTGCATGAGGAGTATGTGAGTTCTGCCCTCTGCTGCCAGGAAATCCCCAGCCCCCGGAGCCCCTGGGGTGGGTGTAACGGCAGCAGGCTCTGCCCGGCCCGTGCTCTCCACGGGGGAGCAGGGTGCTCGGGGGTTGTGGGGCTCAGCCAACGCTCACGAGGGGCTTCGAGACCCTCCGGGAGCTGGGGCAGGACACCCCCCACACACACAGCAGGGTCGGTCCCGTGGGCACCGAGGGCGGGCGAGGCGGGGGGGGCGTTGCCACCGGGCCAGGGCAAAGGGCCCCCCCGCCCCGAACCCGGGCGCCGTGACTCACCCCCTCTCCCGCGGGGCAGGTCTGGTTCAAGAACCGGCGGGCCAAGTGCCGGCAGCAGCAGCAGCAGAGCAGCGGGCAGGCCAAGGCGCGCCCGGCCAAGAAGAAGAGCTCGCCCGCCCGGGAGACCAGCTCGGAGACCAGCACCAACGGGCAGTACAGCCCCCCGCCCGCCGGCCTCTCGGGTACCCCAGCTCCACGGCCAGCGCCACCGTCTCCATCTGGAGCCCGGCCTCCATCTCCCCCATCCCCGACCCCCTGGCCTCCTCCGCCACCCCCTGCATGCAGCGCTCCGCCGCCTACCCCATGACCTACACCCAGGCCGCCGGCTACCCGCAGAGCTATGCCGGCTCCTCCTCCTACTTCAGCGGCCTGGACTGCAGCGCCTACCTCTCGCCCATGCACCCGCAGCTCTCCGCGCCCGGCGCCGCCCTCAGCCCCATCGCCGCCCCGCCCATGGGCAGCCACCTCAGCCAGTCCCCGGCCTCCCTCTCCGGCCAGGGCTACGGCACGGCCGGGCTGGGCTTCGGCGCCGTGGACTGCTTGGACTACAAGGACCAGGCGGCCTCGTGGAAACTCAACTTCAACGCCGCGGACTGTCTGGATTACAAGGACCAGAGCTCCTGGAAGTTCCAAGTCTTGTGAGGCGGGGAGACCACCCTCCGCTCCCTCCCCGGCCCCCCTCGCCCCTGCAGCGCACCGGCCTGGCTCTGCGCTGGGGGGGTTCCTCCTTTCCTGGCCTCTGGGCAGGGAATCCCCTCCCCGACTGGGCTTTCGGTGGCTGAGCCGCCCCCGGAGCTGGGACCACACCCCGGGCAGCGGGCTCTGCTCGCGTCCTGGATGCAAAACCTCTGGAGGAATCTCAGCCGGCCGGCGTGGCAGCCCCTGGCTCCGGGGGCGGGGGGAGCTGGGATTAGCCACGGCCGGCCTTGGGGGGAAGCAGCCCCCCCAGACATGTGGGGCACCAGGGTTCTGTACTTGTGGGGTTTCTCTAGCCCTGGCCTGGTCCTTCAAAGGGAGGGTCTGAGCGAAGGAACGGATGGGTGACTGGAACAGGGCGGCTTGGGGGGGGTAGGTCCAGGCATGTGCCGCCAGGACACCCGGGCTCTATTTCCAGTCCTGGGAGGGGAGAGAGGGTTAGAGAAGTGGGGACTGGCCGGCAGGACTCTGGCTTTATTTCCAGCTCAGCCAATGGCTGGGTACCACCCTGTGCCTCGGTTTCCCCTTCTGTCATGTCCTCCCTTTGCCGGGGACCTCTGGGTGGGCGGCTTTGTGCTTGGCATCTGGGGACAAGGGGGGTGTCCCGAGTCCGCAGCCCCGCCAGGATGGCTTAAGGAGCAGCAGGTTTGAATGGGCCGAGAGAGAGAGCAGCTGAGCTCTGCCACAGAGGTGGGGAAACATGGCACCGGTTCCCGCTGTCCATCGCCCCCGTTTCCCCTGGCCCCTCCCGGTTCCCAGCCAGGCAGGGCCCCGAGCCCAGCGGACTGGAATTGGTCACCGCCGGGACTCGACCCTCTGGCACTCCCAGGGAGCTTTGCGTAGCGCTGCCAAGGGCGGGAATCAGCGTCGCTTTCGAGGCCTGATTTGATTCCCCGCTGCCGTGCACGCGCCTTTACACCAGCGCAGAAGAGGCGGGAAAGCAGATCAGAATTCCCGTCCACACCTGCTCCGCATTAGTGGGTGCACGACGATGGAGAACTCCCACGTTGCTTTTCCAATCAGACCCTTTTCCAGGCTGGCTGGATGGAAACTCCCCCAAGGATGCAGGGGAGTTGGTTCCGCTCCCTCTCTGGCTGAGGCGACCCCCGGAGATCCGGCTGGGCCCGGCTCCTGGGGATGTGGCCCTTTTGCTCTGGGAAAGGTTCTAACATCAGAAGCCACCTCGCCACACACGGCGCCTGCACCGGACTAATTTTCCTTGCTGGGGACTCGCATTTGAATCAGCCACCTTGCAGATCATTCTGGGGCTCAAATGTCTCCTGTTGCCTCATGTAATCATTTTCACCAGTGCAAAACACTTGTGATCTGGCAGCACATTGCAGGGCCGTATTTTGAATTTTTGTGTGTAAATAAAACAGGACAAGTTGTGAGTTTCGTGTAGGGCTATTCTGTAGTTCTTTGTTTTTAAGCAGCCCATCCCGGCAACAATCACGGTTTTCACCTTCACAGACGAAGGCCGTTTGTATTTATTGTTTGGCTGAATACCTCAGTGGATTTAATTTCTGCCCCCCTTCCCTTTTCAAAGAGGTAACGAACCGTGTAGCTGCTAATGTGGCCATATCCCCCTCTATTTGGCCTAGCTGTTTTTATTTTCACGCCTCTAGCTGTGGAAACATTTTATTTTTTGCTTTGCCCCCCCCAGCCATAGGTTTGCTCTGATTTTTTTTTTTCCCAAAGAAACAGGGGCAAAAAAATACAATCTGAGAAAATAAATATCTGTAAAGAGTTTGATTGTTTTTTGTGTGCACTAAAATACTGGCTTAAAAATAAAAAGTTTATTTTGTAACTTGATGTGGGTGGGGGGTTAGACTAGTTTTGTTAGGTCTTACACGCCGATGTCTGTAGGAGAACAGCATTTCAATGCAAACTATTTTGGATGACTTGCTAGTTATTCTTGTTTTAGCGAGAGGCAGTTTCCTGTACCAGCCCCAAATTTTGGTGGTTTAAAGATGAAAAAAAAAGCAAAAAAAAAAAAAAAAAAGCAAGCAAGAAAAACATTTCACAAATAAAACAAACACGTGCAGAAGACTCTCAGTTCTGGGTTGGCTCTTTTGGTTGTTGCAGTTGCTAACCTAAGCCCCGAGCCTGCCAGCTGCTCGCGCACCGTGCGATGTGACCCATGGGATGGGTGGGGCGTGGGAGGGAAGGGGGTACCGCCCGCCTCTCCGCTCTGCCTAGAAGCCCCTTCCAGCTGCCTTGGGGGGCCAGGGACCCCCATGGGAACAGCTCGAGGCTGCCCCTCCCTGCCCCTCGGGCCCAGCTGGGAGCAAACGGAATCACTCGTGTCACGAAATCACCTGCCTCTGCTTGGGGCCCCCGACATCGCCCTCAGCTGCGCAGCTTCACCTCCCCTGTCGCTCTCGCCCTCCTGGGCCCCTCCCCCACTGGCTTCGGAACACTGGGGGAAACTGAGGCGATCAGGAGCCGATCCCGGCCCAACAGCCCCACTCTCGCAGGTGCCCCCCTCCCGCTGGAAGAGGGAGCTGGAATCCTCGGACAGTTCTGTTCTCCGTGGGGGCTTTTCGCGCTCTCCCGTGTCAGGCCACAAGGCTGTGCAGCAGCAGCGCCCCGAGCCCCTGCCCCAGCTGGGCCCCCCCACAGGGTGCTCTGTCGGGGTTCCCCACCCCAGTGTCCTTCGATTGTCATCTGCATCCTGCCAGCCCCCCGCTCTGCCTCCCGAGCCGGGGAGAGAACCCGGGCGTCCAGGCCCCCTCTTCTCACCAGCTTCTGCACCTCTCCCACAGTTGGAGAGAATTGGGAGTGTCTCTCCCCGCCCCCCCCATGGCACCCGTCATGGCTGGGGCTTGAGCGTGGGGAGGCAGGAGGGGAAACTGAGTCACAGAAGGGGCGGTGATTTGCTTCAGTCCCCCGAGCTCGGAGTGGGAGAGGTCTGGGAGCCAGGGCACCTTGGACCCATTCCTGGCTCTGAGACGGGGCTACAGGTTCTCTCCCCAGCTCTGGGAAGGGAGTAGTGTCTAGTGGTGAGAGCAGGGGGGCTGGGAGCCAAGACTCCTGGGTGTTATCCCTGGCTCTGGGAGGACAGTGGGGTCCAGCAGAGTCAGAACCCCCCAGTCTGAGCCCCTCAGCTCTCAGCCCCTGCCACGGGGGTTCACTTGCTCCTGGAGATGCTGGCCCCGTGGTTCCCCGCTGGGATCTCGCTGCCCCCCAGCCGGGCCGAGCCCCGAGTGCCGCTGCCAGCCCTGCCGGCCCCACGCGCCGGTTGTTATTTTTGCTGATCTAATTTAGCAAATGTCCCAATCGGCTTAGGGCACCGGAATTAGCAGGGATTAGCCAGGCCGGGGAGATGACAAATTGGTTCCCCGATGCCGGCTGACAGCTGCCCCCGGTGCCCAGGCGCGGGGCCCCGGGGGACAGGGAGACGGAGGCGCTTCTCCCGAAGGGCCGGGCTAGCACTGGGAACCGAACCCCAGAGTCCAGGCTCCTCCCACCCTCACTAACCACTAGACCTCACTCCCAGCCCAGAGCTGGGGACAGAGACCAGGGGGATTGCAGTGAAAGCTGCCCTGGGTCCCAGGCTATCTGGGTTAAACTCCCAGCTCCTTGGGCAACGCCGCGCCACGCTCTGGGCCTCAGTTTTCCTGTCTGTAACATGGGCAGAATGACCCTCCCTTTGTCGGTTAGCACTGGGAGCTGCTTTGAACAAGGTCAGGCTTGGTGTCCAGGCAGCGCCCGGCCCAACGGGCCCTGATCTCGGCCAGGGTCTGGCCAGGCCTGCAGGCTCGGCTGGCACAGGAATGGGGCCATGAGCAGTGGCAGATCTGTAATTCCCGGGTTGTACCCAGCTGCTGCGCCCCTCCCCAGGTGCCGCTATATGAACAGCCCCCCAAGCTGCCCCCAGGAGGAGCCTGTCTCAGCGCTCAGTGCCCCTAACACCCTAGCCCACTGGTCCTGGCTGCAGCCCCTGCTCTACCCACTAGTCACCACTCCCGCCCCTGAGCTGGGGATAGAACACAGGAGTGTGTGTAGGGGGAGCAGGAAGTTGCCACCCCAATTCTTCCCACCTGGAGCATGTGGGCTCCCTGGGCCAGGAGCCCCGGCCCCGGTACCCGGCCAGCCCCAGCCCTGCGGGGCAGCCAGCTGGATCCCAACAGGCAGTGGGTGGGGGGCGCCCCACTTCTCGCCCCGCCTGGCCGCCAGCGCGGCCGTACATCGGGCCTGTGATGAATGTGGCGTTTCCCTTCGACCCCTAAATCCGCCCCAACACGACATCGCAAATCCCCGTGGCACTAAGCCGCTGATGCCAGCGCCCATGTGACCTGGGCCGCTGCCCAATGTGGGTCATGCCTGGCAAATCCCCACAGATGCGCCACAGCTGCCAGGCCCAGCCCCCTCGGAGACCTGCCCATGGTGGGGTGACCCCCAAGGAGCCTCATGCCCCACTCAGGAGAGCTGCAGGGGACCCAGCCCCCCGAGAGCTGTCGTACTTAAAAGAAGTCCTCGGGATCTTTTTCAGGGGGATAAGGCAACACGCCACATTTATTGAACACACATAGAATAATCAGTACTTATCATATGCATATGACACATCACACTCATGCACTCACACACACACAAGCACACTCCATCTTGTTGTTACCAAAAGTTGCTCCCCTAACTGCACTGGCCAGGTGAGTTAGATGGGGGAGGGATGGAGCCGATCAATGCTCCCATGTTGACAAGATGAAAACGCGGGGTCCCTCTGCAAGATGCCTCCTATTTATCCCTCTCATGCAGCCAATTAGCCATCCCCTCGCCTTTCTTAATGCTGCTTCAAAGAGAGTTCTTCCAAGGGCCGGCACTTGCTGCTGGACTCCCAAGGAGTCTGTCTGTCCAGTCTTCTTAATGAGCTCACTGCACAGGTATTGTCTTGGATCTGGCTCCCAGACCCTCTCCACCCTTGCAGCTGCTGCTGGAGGGGCTCCCCTTTCAGTCTCCATTCACACCTCATTCATTTCAACAGGGCAATCAAGGAAAGGGGAGAGCTCAAAAGACATTTTTTTCTTACAAGATCTAGATATCTTAATACAAAGTTATAGGAGAAATGTTCCAGAGCTTCTATAAGAACACTTAAAGATACAGACACTTAAACACTTGTCTAAAAGGACAAGATCTTAATACAAAGTATAATATCACAGGGATTTCTCCACAGAGCTGCATCCGGGGCACGTCATGCTGCCGCCCCAGGGCAGGGGCCTTGGAGCCCATCGCTGGGTTATTGGACTCCAGTAACAGCAGATTCAAAATCATCGGGCGGGGCGCTGCCCAGACCCCGGCCGAGATCAGGGCCCGTCAGGCCAGGCGCCGTCCAGACCCCGGCCGAGATCAGGGCCCGTCGGGCCGGCACTGCCCAGACCCCGGCTGAGATCAGGGCCCGTCGGGCCGGCACTGCCCAGACCCTGGCTGAGATCAGGGCCCGTCGGGCCGGCACTGCCCAGACCCTGGCTGAGATCAGGGCCCGTCAGGCTGGGCGTCCTGCAGACCCCCATGAGCTGCGCCTCGATAGGCAGGGGCTTTGAGGAGCAGGAGCTGTGTGGGGCGCCATGACAGCTGGCGCCCTGGTACCAGAACCTACATGCTGCAGCCGGTTGTTTTGTGACGCTGCCCGAGCCCCACTCCCGGTCGCGCTGGCCCAGGGGCGCTGGGCTGCACCTAGCCGGGCAGGGGCCAGGCGGCGCCCGGTGTGAGTGCGATGAACTCCTGTCTCTTGGTGTCCCTGCATGAAGGGAGTTTGCCAGGATTCGGCCTAAGTCCCTGGCACTGATGGCTGCCCCGAGTGGCTGGGGCAGACGGGCCTAGCTACCGTGAAGGGAGAAGAGGTTCCTGGGGTGGGAGTGGGGCTCAGGGACCCGGGGGCGAAGATACACCCTTGGGCATCGGGCACGGAGACCTGAGGGCTCATGCGTGAACCCACCAGAGTGGGTAAGGGGCAAGCGCCTGTCAGCCCTGACCAGAGAAACTGAGTCAAGGCTAGGTGCGGAGAGAGCCTGGTGCAGCCAGCACTCTGTGGGAAGCAAGGAAACTAAGGCACGTCTAGATGGCGCTACAAAAGGGAAACTGAGGCACGGCCAGACAGCGCTACGAAAGGGAAACTGAGGCACAGTCAAAAGGGGATGTGTTTCGCAACGCCCCAGGAATGAGGACACACGCACACGCTCTGCTGGCGGTGGGGACACACACACACACACACACACACACACACACATTTCTTAAAGCAACAGAGGCGCGCGCACACACACACACACACACACACACACGTTTCTTAAAGCAACAGAGGCCCCCAGGACAACCCCAAAGAAACAGCGTCCCCTCCCCCCAGGCACTACTCAGATTCATCCCATGACCCTGGGCCAGGGGATGGGGAGGGGGGAAGGAGTACACGGGGGGGACAGGGTTCCTGGAAGCTGGACACTTGGGGCGGGGGGGGGTGATCAGGAGCCATTCCAGTGCCGCCCATCTGATTAGCAGCGCCCACGGCGGGGGTTGTGTTTCCCCTGGTGGTGCACATCTGCACATGCCTCGGTGCACAGAACAAAATGTATTCTGCACCTGGCTGGAGCTGATGGAGGGACCACGGGGGGAAGGCGCACACCGGGAGGCCGGTGCATTTAATCTGCGAACCTGTCAGCAGGTTTCGAGCAGGACGAGACAGACAGCTGGGGCTCTAATCCGCCTGATCCCCAGGGACAGATGGGAGGAGACCAGCCGGGCGGGGCCCTTGCGAAGGTGACCCAAGGAGCCGGGCTGGGGCGGGGGAGGGAAAGCAGGTTAAGCTTGGTTTACAATTTCTAATGAAGTAGATCAGGAGGGGGAGCGAGCCCCGGCCTGCTGGTCTCAAAGGGGTTCCCCACCCAGCCTGCCCTCTGTGGGGAGGCTAGGATGCTGGGGGGGCTGGGGGCAGGCGTAAGGGGCACTGGCAGGGCTGGGGGACAGGGGCTGAGGGTCAGGCGTGAAGGGCACCAGCAGGGCTGGGTTGGCAGGGGCTGTGGGGCGGGAGTGAGAGGCACTGGCAGGGCTGGGGGGCCGGGGTTGTGGGTCAGGAGGGAGGGGCGCCAGCAGGGCCGGGCTGGCAGGGGCTGGGGGTAATTCTCCGCTGGGACCCGGAGGCAGAGCTGAGAGTCCTGGGAGCTGGCCCCACGCAGCCGCGGCCAAGTTTGGATGGACGGGGCCCGTCTCCCAAGGCGCAGCCTGGCCCGTGAGCACTTGGAGGGCCCATGTGGGGCGCCCTGGCTGTCCCTGGCCGGGCAGAGGGGCCCGCTGGGCTCCCAGCATGCTTTGTGCGGGGCAGCGCCCGGACGGGGCTCCGCACAGGCGGAGGGGCGCGTGCCCCACGGGGCCTGGCTGCCCAGCGGGGCCCAGCAGCACAGGGTGAGGCGGTAACTCCCCGTGGAGCCCCCACCGGCCGCTGCCCCCCCGCCAGTCCCCCCAACCAGCCGGGTGGTGGCCGATTGGCTGTGTGCAGAGGCTTGGGGGTTACTGTAGGGCTGGGGCGGCAGGCTGGGGCTGGGGGTTTGTGTGTGTAGGGGGGCTGGATATGGGGGGCTGGGCTTTTGGGGCTGGAAATATTATGGAAGGTGCCTTGTTATTGTAGGGTCTCCTAGGGGCGCTGGGGTGGGGGGATTTGGAGACACGGCCTGGTCTGTGCTTAAAGATTCGCCCAAGCTGCTCCCCCGGGGTGCGGGCGGCCTGGGCTTCCCCGCGTGGGCCGAGAAGTCCTGCTCGTGGCGGGGGCCCGGCCACCTCGTTTCCCGGAGGCCGCGGGTCGCCTGGCGCTTTGCTCAGCCCTTCGACCCAGCCACGAAACGTGCCCGGCCCCGTTCCCCACTCCCCCGGGCTGGCGGTGAATCGCACGAGAGGCGTGAGGCGTGTCCCACGGAGATCTGGTGACACCTGCTGGCCGGCGTGCTCCCGTCCCCCGGAGCAATGCAACCCCCGGCCGGCGCCGGATGCAGGCCCCCGCCGGGGACAGGCAGCCCCGAGTCCCAGGGGAACGGCCACGGGGCCCAGAAATGCTGGGGGGCTCCTCACCAGCAGCTGGTAGAGGCCATCCCTGAGGAGGCCACTGTACATAAGGGCCGCGCTGGCAGGGCGATTTGTCCCGGCCCTGTGCAGCGGTTGGACGGACGCCCCGGGGCTCCCACCTAGGCTCGTGCGGCTCCCGGAGCAACACAGCCTGGTTCCCACAGCCACACTGGCCCGGCAGCCGGCTCGCCCGGGGAAGGTCCCCCCGAGCCGGAGCCTGATTCCCGCGGCCTGGCTCCGGAAGCTTCCAAGCCGCACGGGCAGCTGGTTGAGGTTATGGGGCCTCAGGCCTGAGCCAGCGGCTCCGGGTCTCGTGGGGCCCGGTTTCTCCGGGGCAGTTGGTCCGGCGCCAGCATCCGGCTGCTGGCACGTGCAGCGGGATTCGCCAGCCGGGGGGTTGGAGAATTGGCGCATAAAGGGGGTCGGCAGCTGGCGGGGGAAGCTTGAGGCCTTTTAAACGGGCCCGTAGCGAAGCGGCCTCCGCATCCCGGCGGGAGATGTGGGCGGCGGAGAGCGGGCTGGCGCGGGCAGCTCCGTCACGAAACTCGCCCGCTGCCCGCCTGGGACGCACCCGGCGTGTGAGTACGCGGAGCCGCTCACGAGTCGGCCCAGACGACTGGTTATTCACTCCTGTCGGCCAGCCCCCTCCGCCAGCCCCAGCTCTCTTCCGCCAGCCCCAAGTGCCCCATCCCCCGTCCTCCAGCCCCACGTGCCCCATCCCCTGTCCTCCAGCCCTGTCCGCCAGCCCCATGTGCCCCGTCCCCCGTCCGCCAGCCCCAGCTCCCTTCCGCCAGCCCCACATGCCTCATCCCCCGTCCGTCAGCCCCATGTGCCCGTCCCTGTCCGCCAGCCCCACGTGCCCCATCCCCGTCCGCCAGCCCGTCCGCCAGCCCCACGTGCCCCGTCCCATCTGCCAGCCCCACGTGCCCCGTCCCCCAGCCCTGTCCGCCAGCCCCACGTGCCCCGTCCCCCGTCCGCCAGCCCCACGTGCCCCGTCCCCCATCCGCCAGCTCTCCGTCAGCCCCAGCTCCCATCCACTAGCCCCACGTGCCCCATCCCCGCCCCTCCAGCCCCAGCTCCCGTCCGCCAGCCCCATGTGCCCCGCCCCAGCCCGTCCGCCAGCCCCACGTGCCCCGCCCCCGCCCCCCAGCCCCATGTGCCCCGTCCCCATCCTCCAGCCCCCTCCGTCAGCCCCAGCTCCCATCCACTAGCCCCACGTGCCCCGTCCCCCGTCCGCCAGCCCCGTGAGCCCGGGATCTGCTGCTCTGCGGGGCCCCCAGCCAGCAGGCGCTGATTTGTCCCGGCCCCTGTGCCGGGTCGGGCAGAGGCCCTGGGGCTCAGGCCCTGGTTTCCCTGCCCCCCCAGCGCCCCTCACACCCCACAGGCTGCCCCCTGCCCTCTCCCAGGGCCTCTCGGCAGCCAGCCCCCTGGGGCCCGGCCCAGACCCGGCCCTAGCCCAGAGGGGCGGGCGCTTTTAGCTCAAAGCCCCAGGAAAGTTCACACCCCTGGGCCGGGCCGGGACCACCCCCGGCTGCTGCAGCTGCAGCGCCCCTGTGAGAGCCAGGCAGGAAGGGGCCGGTGCGGGGCTGGCAGGGAAGGGAGCAGCCGCCCGGCAGGAAGTCTGCAGGCTGCCCGGGGCGCGGTGCCGGGCGGGCAGGAAGCCGGGCGGAGATGGGGCGGCCGGGGCCCGGGGCCCTGGGCTGGCTCCTGGCGCTGCTGGCCCTGGCCGAGGCAGGTAAGGCGGGCGGGGCGCTGCGCAGACACCCCAGGGGTTCCCAGGCCCGGCGGGGCGGCAGAGCGGGCTCAGGCTGCGGGCGGCTGCGGGGAATGGTCCTTGCGCCTGGTTCACAGCCCCGCGCCGCGCTCCCCCCCGGAGGTGGCTGCATCCCCGCCTCCCGGAGCAGGGCCGAGGGCGGGGGCCGTGGCCTGTCTCAGAGGGGGCTGCACTCCCCTGCGGAGCAAGCCAGCCGTGTTAACAGCCGCTGGGCCTCACCCCAGAGCTGGCCGCATTCGGCAGGGAGCGAGCGAATGGAGCGCAGGCACAGGGAGAACCGGGGCGCTGGGGGGCACGGGGGGGCGGTGGGGAGTGCCTGCGGGACGCAGAGCCCAAGCAGCCTGAGGAGATCAGCAAGCCCCGTGAGTCAGGCCCTGGTGTTCACACCCACTCGAGGTGAAGTGGGACGGGAGGGGCAGGTCAGAGCTGGAGTGTTTACCTGCCCGGAGGCCCCGGAGGCCTGCTTGGGCCTGCCTCACAAGCTGCACATGGGTCCTGCAGGGCGTGGGGCCTAGTGGTTAGAGCAGGGGGGGCTGGGAGCCAGGAGGAGGGGGGGCGGCCAGAGGCCAGGGTCCCGGGGGGCTGCAGCCAGCGCGTGGGGGAAGCGTCCAGGGCGGCTGCATGTGACTTGCCGCTCGCTTTGCGCTGAGAGAAGCAGTTTCGCTTCTGCTGGCGGGGAGGCCGGGGGGAGGACCCAAGGGGCAGCGACAAAGCAGCCTCACCCTCACGTCGAGGCCCCTCCTCACCGGCCCCCCAAGCTCGTGCATGGATCTGGCCCTGCCTCAGTCCCCCGAAAGCGGCCCAGGGCCCCGGGCAGCTCCAGGTCCCGGCCCACGGGAGAGCCAGCTTGGCCGGTGCATGTGACCCCTGGGGGCTGAGGCCTGGCGAACTCCTCGCCCCTCGACGCCTGGCCTGGGGGGGCGGGATCAGAACCGGCCCCCTACCCCTCACCTGCCTTTGCCTCCCCAGGGCGCAACTTCCGGCTGCTCCGGCAGCGGGTGCTGCAGCAGCGCGAGGTGCGGGCCATGAAGGAGGCGCTGTCCAGCCGGTGGCTGCCGCGCCCTGCGCCCTGGCAGGCCCCCACCGAGGGCACCTTGCGCCAGCCCCTGGACCACTTCGACCGCCAGGAGGGGCGGGGCTTCCCCCAGGTGAGGGGGCGGAGCCTGGCACCGGCTCCCCGGCCGGGCACTGCATGCCCTGCGCGGCCAGAGGGGCAGGGGGCCGGGACCCGAATGCCCGGCCCCGGGCAGCGCCCGCCCCCTGGCCCTGCCGCATCACAGCCCCCCCTCTCGCCCCACAGAGGTTCTGGGTCAACGAGGAGCATTGGCGCCGCCCGGACGGGCCCGTCTTCCTGTTCGTGGGGGGCGAGAGCGCCCTGTCGCCGTTTGCCGTGCTCTCTGGTGAGCGGGGTGGCCTGGGCGTGGGGCGGGGCCCATCCCCTCTAGGGCAGGGCCGGGCTGGCTCACGGGGGTCGGGGGAATGGGGCTGGGTTGGACCCCTCTAGGGCTCCCTCTAGGGCAGGGCTGGGCTGGTTCAGGGGGGCGGGGAATGGGGCGGGGTCCATCCCCTTTAGGGCAGGGCCGGGCTAGCTCAGGGGGGCAGGGGATGGGGCAGGGTCTGTCCCCTCTAGGGCAGGGCCGGGCTAGCTCAGGGAGGCGGGGAAGGGGGCAGGGTCTGTCCCCTCTAGGGCAGGGAATGGGGCGGGGTCTCTCCCCTCTAGGGCTTCCTCTAGGGCAGGGCCGGGCTGCCCCAGGGGGGTGGGGAATGGGCTGGGGGAGGTACCCACGGGAGGTGGGCGGAGGGCTCGGCCCCTGCCAGGCTCCTGCCCCTAACGGCGGCCTCGTGCCAGGGCACCACATGGAGCTGGCCCAGAAATATGGGGCGCTGACCCTCGCCCTGGAGCACCGGTTCTACGGCGCCAGCATCAACCCTGACGGCCTGCGGGACGACAGCCTCCGCTTCCTCTCCAGCCAGCAGGCGTGAGTCCCATGGCCACAGGCTGGTGGGAGGGTCCGGAGCCCGGGTGGCTAGAGCGGGGCGGGGAGCCAGGACGCCTGGTTCTGTCCCAGCTCTGGGAGGGCAGTGGGGGCTAGTGGTTGGGGCAAGGAGCCAGGACTCCTGGGTTCTATTGTGACTTTGCCAACGGGTTGCTCTGTGGCCTCAGGCTAGTCATGCCCCTCTCTGTGCCTCAGTTTCCCCCCGTGAATGATGACGCCGACTCTCTCCCAGAGGGGTGCCAGTGACTCTCAGTGGGTGGGTGGGGACAGTCCTGGTTCAGCTCACCAGTGTGGGATTTTCTCTCCATGCCGCCCCCGGGTCTCGTCGCAGGCTGGCTGACCTGGCCGCCTTCCACCTCTACATCACTGAGAGATACAGCCTGAGAGAGAACAGCACCTGGGTCTGCTTCGGGGGCTCCTACCCCGGCTCACTCGCCGCCTGGCTCAGGCTCAAGGTACCGCCTGGGGGATGTTGGTTGGGGGGCTCTGCTGGCCCCCCCCCCCGAGCCAGCCTGGGGCCCCCGACCTCGGGATGTGCAGCTCCGTGGCCCTTGGCTGGCGAACAGCTGGGAGTGGCCATGGGCGTCCATACTCCATGCAGCCACTAGAGGGGGACACAGAGCCAGATGGTGCCAGCCTGGGGGCTAGTGGTTAGAGCGGGGGGAGCGGGAGGTGGAAACCAGGACTCCCAGGTTCTGTCCCTGTCCCTGGCTCTGGGAGCGGAGTGGGGGCTAGTGGTTAGAGCCGGGTGGGGGGGGGGAGCTTGGGGGTCTCTCCTAGCTCTGGGAGGGGAGTGGGGGCTAGTGGTTGGGGAAGGGGCTTGGAGCCAGGACTCTTGGGGGTCTCTCCCCAGCTCTGGAAGGGCAGTGGGGGCTAGTGGTTATAGCAGGGGGCCCGGGAGCCAGGACTCCTGGGTTCTCTCCTGGCTCTGGAAGGGCAGTGGGGACTAGTGGTTAGACTGGGTGCGTGAGGGGCTGGGAACCCGGACTCGGCACTGGCAGGGCCAGTTCCTCTCCATCTCCCCTCCTCGCTCTTCCCTCCTAGTTTCCCCACCTGGTCTTCGCTGCTGTCGCTTCCTCCGCCCCGGTACGGGCCCAGCTGGACTTCACAGGCTACAACCAGGTGAGCGGGCAGCGCCCATGGCCACATGGGGGGCAGCTTCCCAACCCCCCTCACCAGGGGGAGGGGCACGGTTTCGGAGCAGTTCTCCCTTCAGCCCCCTCCCACCCAGGTGGCTGGACCTCAGCTGAGGGCAGGGCTGGGGGAGCAGAGAGTGGGGGGTCTATGTCCAGACAGCCCCTGGGGTTCTTCTGGGCTCCCTGCTGGTGCTGCCCCCTGAAACCCAGGCCTGGCCTGTGCGGTCATGGAAGGGGCTGGGGGCTGCAGGTCTGGGGCAGCCCCTGCCAGCTGGAGCCCAGGGGCTGGGGAAGGCCCTAATTAACCCTTTCCGCGCCTTCCCAGCATGCATTGGGGTGGGGGCCCTAACCCTGCTTCTGTCCTTCCTGCAGGTGGTGGCGGCGAGTCTGTCGGACCCAGTGGTGGGGGGCTCTGCCCAGGTGAGTGAAGGGCCGGCGCCGCCTCTGGGGTCCTGTGGGGGGAAATCCCAGAGTCACGTGCCCGCCCCCGCATGGGACACTTGGAGCCGAGCTGCAGAGAGAGCTGGGCGTCTGGGGAAGGAGGGGCCCCTCTGATATCTAGGGCTCTCTGCCCCCCAGCTCTGACACCTGGCCCCACTGGGTCTTGTTCGGTGCCTGCTTACACCAGTGTCCTTGGCATGTAAATGAGGCCCTGCACCCTCCCAGAGCCAGGGAGAGAACCCAGGAGTCCTGGCTGTCCTCCCTGCTCTAACCCCTAGGCCCCACTCCCCTCCCAGAGCCAAGGAGAGAACCCAGGAGTCCTGACTCCCAACTCACTGGGCTGAGAAGGCCCTGGCGAGCGCATCCCTCTCTCTCCCCGCAGTGCCGCGAGGCTGTGGCGGGGGCCTTTGCCGCCGTGGACCAGCGGCTGGCCACCGGGTGGCTGGCTGAGCTGGAGAAGGATTTCCGCTCCTGTGGGCCCCTGGCAGATGCCGGTGACAGTGAGGAGCTGGCCAGCAACCTGGCCGACATCTTCATGGGCGCGGTGCAGTACAACGACGAGGGCTTTCCAGGGGGCACCGTGGCCAAGCTATGCCGCATCATGACCAACGCGGGCCTGGGCTCCCCCTATCAGAGACTCATCGCCGTCAATAACGTAAGGCTGGGAGGGGTCCAGAGCCAGCCTGGCTGAGACCCAGCATGCTCGCTGCACACGCAGCCAGTGAACTGCCTCGCTGAACTGGGGCGTAGTTCATCTGGCCTCCTGCTCCTGGCCTCCTCTATGGCCCAGGCTCCCTGTTCAGACTACATCTCCCATGATGCATCACAGTCTCGGGCCCAAGAGGTGAGGGCTGCAGTGCATCATGGGAAATGGAGTCGGATGGGGAAGCCCACCCAGCCATTGGAGCGCAAGAGGCACTAGAACTACATCCCCCATGATGCACCACAATAGGGTTGCCTCATGGGAGTGGCTTCTATACATCATGGGAGTTGAAGTCCAGCTGGGAAGCCCGATCCATAGGGAATGAAGCACTGGAAATAGATCTCCCATGATGCACTGTGGTCTTGGGGCTGGGCAGGTAGTGGCTGCAGTGCATCATGGGAGCTGAAGTCCAGCTGGGAGGCCCAATCCATAGGGAACGGAGCACTGGAAATACATCTCCCATGATGCACTGCATGGGGGGGGTGATTTCTGCCAACCTGTGGGGCTGAGGGCGCCCCCTCCTGGTGATCGGCTGTAACACCAGGGTTAGGGCTGCGGGAGCTGGAACGGGGCTGGCCGGGCGAGGGGCGGGGTGGCCCCAGCGGGCCTTAACGCGTGTCTCCCGCCGTGGCAGGGATTCCTGGAGAGCATGGCGCTGCCCTGCATGGAGAACTCGCGCCAGCGCGCCCTGGCCGAGCTGCGTAGCACCAACCTGTCGCTGAGCGGCGTGGGCGAGCGGCAGTGGTACTTCCAGACCTGCACCGAGTTCGGATACTGTAAGCCGGGCGGGGGGCGAGGGGGGGTCGGTCCCTGCTGCTGCCCCCCTGTGCCATCCCTCCCCCACTCCCAACCCCTTCACTGCTCCGCGCATTCCCCCGCACCCCAGGGAGCCAGGGCAGAATACGGGGAGCACAAACTGAGCCCCCTCCCGTCCCTGCCCGAATGAGGGTGGATGGGGCCCGTGGTGCAGCCAAGCGGGGGAGGTCCAGACACAGAGAGACCGTGAGGTCTGGCTGCATCCCGCAGCCTCGCCAGAGAATCCCCTTCCCCTCCGCTCGCCTCTCCTCTGCCTGCCTCCCATCACCCCATAGAGAATGAGCCCCCGGCACTACATCTCCCATGATGCACTATGGTCTTGGGGCCAAGCAGGCCGTGGCTGCAATGCATCATGGGAGCTGAAGTCCAGCTGGGAAGCCCAATCCATACAGAATGAGCCCCCGGCACTACATCTCCCATGATGCACTATGGTCTTGGGGCCAAGCAGGCCGTGTCTGCAATGCATCATGGGAGCTGAAGTCCAGCTGGGAAGCCCAATCCGTAGAGAATGAGCCCCCAGCACTACATCTCCCATGATGCACTGTGGTCTTGCGGCCAGGCAGGCAGTGGCTGCAGTGTATCATGGGAGCTGAAGTCCAACTGGGAAGCCCGACCTGTAGGGAATGAAGCATTGGAACCGCATCTCCCATGGTGCACTGCATGCGGGCGGGGGTGATTTCCGAGGGGCTAAGAGGGGGGATGCTGTCCCTCCTGCTGCAGACCAGACCTGCGAAGACCCCACCTGCCCCTTCTCCCGGCTCCTGACGCTGGTGGACCAGCTCGACTTCTGCTCCCAGCTCTTCGGCGTCGCGCCCCAGCGCGTGGAAGGGGCCGTGAACTTCACCAACGAGTACTACGGGGCCGACCACCCCCGGGCCAGCCGGCTCCTCTTTGTGAACGGTATGGGGGGGATGGACGGCTGGGGGGGAGCGGCTGGCCAGGTGGGACCTGCGGGCCCGTCTCACCATCTGCTCCGTCCCCTCCCTCTCGCCCCACCAGGCAACATCGACCCCTGGCACGCCCTGAGCGTCCTGCGGAACCAGTCCCGCTCTGAGCTCGCCATCCTCATCAACGGGACCTCCCACTGCGCCAACATGAACCCCTCCCGGCCCTCCGACCCCCTGCCCCTTGTCCGGGCCCGGCAGGTAAGAGCCTGGGGGTGTGTGGGGGGGGGCACAGCCAGACTCAAACCCCAGATCTTCTCGTTAAGTTCCAGGGATTCCTCTCCGGCCCCAGGGCCGCTCTAACCCTGCAGTGTGGTCCAGCCCCGATCTGCCCCCCGTGGGTCCTGGGGGCAGGGAACAGCCACAGAGCCTGCTCCCTGCCCCACCCCGATTTGCCCCCTACTCACACCCGGGGTGTGAGGGTGCTAGGAGCAGGGTGGGAGTGGAGCCCTTATGCCAGCTGGGGGGGCAGCAGGTTTTGCTGGGGCCTGGCCCCCCGCCGGAGCACGACTGAGGATCATCAGGTCGTTGGGGTGAAATGCTGCCCAGGGCAGGGCCTTTCGGCAGCACGGGGAGTTCGGGGTGGAGAGGGGGCTCTATAATCCCGGCAGGGTCTCCAGCTCTCTCCCTGTGCCCCCCCCAGCGGATCGACTACCACGTGGGCCAGTGGCTGCGATTGGCGAGGACGGAGCCTCCGGCTGCCTGAGTCTCCGCACGCGAAGCCGTTTGCTCTCCAGCTCCTTCCGTCCTGCGGGATTTACTTTGGGTGCCAGGGCGTCCCTACAGGGCCAAGCGCGGCGGCTCCGCCATGGGGCTCCCAGGGCGCCTGCCCGAACTCCTGGCGCGGAGGAAACGGGAGGGCAGGGGCGCTGAGAAGTCCGTTGCCGAATCTCTGTGAATTTCCTGTGGGGGGGCAGCTTCCTCCCCGGCCGCGCCGGTTTGGCGCCTTTAAACGTTTTGTTTAAAGCTGGTTTTCGAGACGTTTCTGTGCGCACGGGGCAGGACCAGCCCCCCGCGGGGTCTAACTGTGCACGTTGTATTGTCGGCCGAGGCTCCACTGGCCGGGATGAGGGCCGGGCTGCGTGGAGCCCTCGGGGGTCACCACCCCAGGGCGGCTTCATTACAGGGGGACCAGCATGGGGCCCCCGTCCTTGAATGCCGCCCCTCCTCTGGGTCTGGGAGCAGGGTCTGTTCTCACCCCGGCTCCCCTCCAGCCTGGGAGCCCCCGGGGTGTGAGGGTTCTCAGGGGCTGTCTCTGCCCCCTTCTGCAGAGGCGCGAGGCGGCGAGAATCCTTTCCCAGGCCGCTCTGTGCCCCCCGCACCGCTCCGTCACAGCAGAGCTGGGGGCCCCCGAAACAGGAGCGCGGCGCTCGCTCCTGCATAGGGTCTCCCGTGAGGGGAGGGGTGACAGCGCGTGGAGGTCTCCCCGACTTCTGCACCCCCGTAGGGGCACGAACAGACTCCGCCAGCCAGTAGAATTGAGGGAGTTTATTGCTTCTCCAGGGTACAGCCCAGCATAGATGTAAGCTGGTCACAGTAACCAGAGCTAGGAGGCCTGAAACCCCCCCCTTGAGATGGGGGGAGACCGGGCCCCTCCAAATCTAGCCCCCTCCCTAGTCTCTACTCCTTCCCCGACCGCAACTGCCTCCCCCCCAGCCCTTGTCCCCCAGCCAGGTGCTGGTCTCCGCGTCCCTCCCTTTGTCTCTCTCCTGGGAGGCTGAGCCTGGGTTAATACACATTTGGGAGAGTCTGTGAGAATCTCACATCAGAGCGGGGGGGGGGAGAACCGGGGTACAGAGCAGACAGCCCCCCCACTATGCCACAGGAGGGGCTGTGCCCTGCCTCTCAGAAAAAACACATCTCTGGCCCTGCCCCCTTCCAGGGCAGGACAGCACCCTGGTACCCCAGCGGATTTCGCCGCCAGGACTCGCAAGAAACGCCCGAGTCTCTGAGCCGCTCGGTTCCCACGGCGGGACCAGGCTCCCCAGGCGCGGCGCCAGGCCCGGCTCGGCGGCGGCGTGGCAAGAAGAAAAGGGCCGAGACGTTTATTTCGAAATTGGAGGGACAGAGCCCCAAACCAAAGAACCCCAGAGGCACCTTTTGCATCTGCTCGAGGCTGCCTCTTTCCCCAGCCAAGCAGCTGCACCCAGCCTGCACCCCTCCCCAAAGGCCTCTCCTGTGAGCCTTATAAAGGGCTTCCCTACCCAGAACCCTTTGCGGAGCAGGAAGTCCCTCCCCTAGCTCTAGGCTGTGGACAGTTCATCTAGCCAATCAGCTCTTTCCCCTGCTTACTTAAAAGGCCCCCCCCCCCCTTCCCCGGCCAAGCCAGCTGGGCTCTGGAAAGGGGGCCGGGGTGTGCTCAGACACAGCTGAGCCCTGGGGAGAGCTGAGGCTGCTGGAGACATGGGCCAGGTACAGCACAGCTTCCTGTCTTCAGAGGGTGGCCTGGAAGGCTATGGCCAGGCCAGCGGCCCCTCCCAGGCTGCCCCCCTGCCAGCGGGAGGAGGCCGGTCCTGGTGGCTCCCCTGCAGCGAAGAACTCCTCCGACTCCAGCTGCAGCTCCCGCAGGTCCTGGATCTCCTGGGCCATGCTGCCCAGCTGCTGGAGGAGCAGCAGGTCGCTCTGCTGCAGGCGGAGCTGGGACGGGGAGAGCAAGCGAGTTACCGTGGGGCGGTAGGGTCCCCCCGCGAATCCCGGCCCGAGCTGGGGCATCCCGCTGCCTGCCCTGAGCCACAGGACTCTGGTCACTTCCTGTCCTAAACGGGCTGCTGGCGTGGAAGGGAAAGGAGGGCCTGGAATTGGGGCCGCTCCTGCGTCTGAGCCGGGGGCTGGCGGTGAAACTCCGTCCCCCTCGGGCGCAGGCCTGACCCCCGCCCGTTGCCCCCTGCGGATGCTGTCTCCTCCTTGGGCCGCCCGCTGGCACCAACCCCCTTCCGAGAAACCAGCCTGAACTTACCAGCTCCTGCCGCACCCAAGCGATCCTGGCCTGGAGGCTGGAGTCCGGAGCAGTGCCCGGCGGGCTGCGTGTCTCACCCGCTCCGAGCCCCTCGGTCGCCAGAGGGCAGTGGCTGTGGGGGGTTTGCAGCCCTTTAGGCAGGGGAGGAAGGCCCTTGAAGAAAGACCCCTCTTCCTCCATCCACTGGCATTCCGCCATGGGGGGGCCTGGGGCGGTTGGGAAACGGGGAAATCCGTGTTAGTGGCTCCCTGAACAGATGCGTGCTCCACAGCGTCCTAGCCCAGAAGTGCCGGCTTCCCCCACCCGGGCAGTCCCTGTCCCCCAGTGTTTCTCGGTGAAGCCTGCCTGACCACTCCGCGCTTCCGGCCGTGGAGCATGGAGGCTGGCAGCTCCAGACCAGGACAAGGCGTGTCCGAGGCGAGCCGAGTCCTGGGGCTGCTCCGCGGAGCCCAGCCGGGGCCAGGGAAGCAGGGAGCGGCTCTGGGCACTGCCTGGCACAGAGCAAGAAATGCGCCAGGCTCTGGAGCCTTCCCGGGAGCTGTGGGCTCAAAGGTCGCAGGCGACGCGGCCAGTCCCCACACCCTGTGGCAGGCGGCTGCCGGGCTGGTCCCTTCCCCCCAGCTGCTCCTGGGCCAGCCAGGCAGGCCCAGGGGAAAGGTGGGACCGGCAGGAAACCCCCCGGCCCGCTCCTGGGACCCGCCCTGCACGAAGGGGGCACCGACCCGCCCGCCGTGGGTCTGCTCGGCCCTGCCTGGGGGGCAGATGCAGGGACCAGCCCGCAGGCCCACCTGACATTGCGGGGGGAGCCCGCGTCCAGGAGCGGGGGCGGGGGCCTGGGCTGGCTCTTGGAGGGAAACTGAGGCACGGCTGCCCCAAGCGTGACCCTGGCAGGGCAGGGAAACTGAGGCACGGACCAGGGTGCACCAGGAGCAAGAGCTGCAAATAGAGCGGAGGCTCCGCCCCCAACAACCCCCCCCCCCCTCCCCCGAGCCGGGGGGAGAACCCAGGAGTCCGGGCTCCCAAAGCAGGGGGCGGGGCCAAGCGGCTGGGGGCGGGGCCGAAAGTCACGTGGCCGGTCCAAGATGGCGGCGCCCAGGGCGGTAGGTGACTGGGGGGGGAGCGCCGCACGCGTAAACTCCCCGCCTCTTTCCCCTGGAACCTGCCCCCCGTACCCCAGAACCGGCCCCCGCCTCTTGCCCCCAGAACCGGCCCCCGCCTCTTGCCCCTCGTGCCCCCGGAACCTGCCCCTGGAACCTGCCCCTAGTGCCCCCAGAACCGGCCCCCGCCTCTTGCCCCCTTGTGCCCCCAGAACCGGCCCCCGCCTCTTGCCCCCCTGTACCCCGCAGAACCAGCCCCCTCTTGCCCCTCGTGCCCCCGGAACCTGCCCCTAGTGCCCCCAGAACCGGCCCCCGCCTCTTGCCCCCTCGTGCCCCCAGAACCGGCCCCCGCCTCTTGCCCCCTCGTGCCCCCAGAACCGGCCCCCGCCTCTTGCCCCTCGTGCCCCGGAACCTGCCCCTGGAACCTGCCCCTAGTGCCCCCAGAACCGGCCCCCACCTCTTGCCCCCTCGTGCCCCCAGAACTGGCCCCCGCCTCTTGCCCCCCTGTACCCCAGCCCCCGCCTCTTGCCCCCTCGTGCCCCCAAAACCGGCCCCCCCGCCTCTTGCCCCCCTGTACCCTGCAGAACCAGCCCCCCGCCTCTTGCCCCTGTACCCCAGAACCGGCCCCCGCCTCTTGCCCCCGTACCCCAGAACCTGCCCCCCGTACCCCCAGAACCGGCCCCTGCCTCTTGCCCCCATGCCCCCAGAACCTGCCCCCATGCCCCAGAACCGGCCCCCGCCTCTTGCCCCTGTACCCCAGAACCTGCCCCCGTACCCCCAGAACCGGCCCCCGCCTCTTGCCCCTGTACCCCCAGAACCTGCCCCTGGAACCTGCCCCTCGTGCCCCCAGAACCGGCCCCCGCCTCTTGCCCCCTCGTGCCCCCAGAACCGGCCCCCGCCTCTTGCTCCCCATACCCCCAAAACCTGCCCCTGGAACCTGCCCCCGGTACCCCCAAAACCTGCCCCTGGAACCTGCCCCTCGTGCCCCCAGAACCGGCCCCCGTCTCTTGCTCCCCCATACCCCCAAAACCTGCCCCTGGAACCTGCCCCCGTACCCTCCAAACCTGCCCCTGGAACCTGCCCCTTAGTGCCCCCAGAACCGGCCCCCGCCTCTTGCCCCTGTACCCCCAGAACCTGCCCCCTCATGCCCCCAGAACCGGCCCCCGCCTCTTGCTCCCCATACCCCAAAACCTGCCCCTGGAACCTGCGCCCCTCATGCCCCCAGAACCGGCCCCCGCCTCTTGCCCCCTCGTGCCCCCAGAACCGGCCCCCACCTCTTGCTCCCCATTGCCCCCAGAACCGGCCCCCCCGCCTCTTGCTCCCCATACCCCCAGAACCTGCCCCTCGTGCCCCCAGAACCGGCCCCCCGTCTCTTGCTCCCCCCGTACCCCCAGAACCGGCCCCGCCTCTTGCTCCCCATACCCCCAAAACTTGCCCCCGGAACCTGCCCCCTCGTGCCCCAGAACCGGCCCCCGCCTCTTGCCCCCCCGTACCCCCAGAACCTGCCCCCTCGTGCCCCCAGAACCGGCCCCCGCCTCTTGCTCCCCATACCCCCAAAACCTGCCCCTGGAACCTGCCCCTCGTGCCCCAGAACCGGCCCCCGCCTCTTGCCCCTGTACCCCAGAACCTGCCCCCTCGTGCCCCCAGAACCGGCCCCCGCCTCTTGCTCCCCATACACCCCAAAACCTGCCCCTGGAACCTGCCCCTCGTGCCCCCAGAACTGGCCCCTGCCTCTTGCCCCCTGTACCCCAGAACCTGCCCCCTCGTGCCCCCAGAACCGGCCCCCGCCTCTTGCCCCCCTGTACCCCCAGAACCTGCCCCTCGTGCCCCCAGAACCGGCCCCCGCCTCTTGCTCCCCATACCCCCAAAACCTGCCCCTGAACCTGCCCCTCGTGCCCCCAGAACTGGCCCCGCCTCTTGCCCCCGTACCCCAGAATCTGCCCCTGAGCCTGCCCCTCTTGCCCCCAGAACCGGCCCCCCACCTCTTGCCCCTATACCTCCCAAAACCTGCCCCTGGAACCTGCTCCCTCGTGCCCCTGGAACCTGCCCCCGCCTCTTGCCCCCTGTATGCCCCAGAATCTACCCCCTGGAGCCTGCCCCTCTTGCATCCCCAGAACCGGCCCCCGCCTCTTGCCCCTATACCTCCCAAAACCTGCCCCCCTCACCAGGTGCCCCCCCAGAATTTGCCCCCCCATTGCGTGTGGCCCCCGCCCCGTTGCTGCAGGTGGCCCCCGCGTTGCTGGGCGGGCTCTGGGGAGCGTCCCTGGCCCGAGTGGGGCGAACCCTGCGCCAGCCGCTCTCTGGGCCGGGGCCCTCCCCTCGCCCAGGCGCCGGCCGCCGTGGGGCTGAGCCGCGCTGTGGCCGCCTTGGCGAGGAGGGAAGGGCTCCGAGAGCCGGGTGGGCGTGAAACTCCCAGGGGGGTTGAGGTGAACCCCCCCCCGGAAGGGGGAGCCGACAGCACGAGCCAGGAGGTCTCCATGGGACACGCTCGGGGCCGCAGAATGGGGCCAACTTGGGGGGTGGGACTGAGCCCTGGGCCCGAGCGGGGAGGCACAGGAAATGCAGCAGGTCCTTGAGCAGTTCTCAGCCACGTCTGGACCACAGATTTCTTCACAGTCACCGGCTTCCTCAGCCCGGGCCGGCAGCTGTGATGTGGGGCTGTGTGAAGCAGCGACGGCCGCAGCGCCCCTGCGGTGGCTAGCACTGTCTGCGCTCCTGCTTCAGGCTAAAAACAGAGACCCTGGAAATGTAGGTCCCATAGTTATGCAGCAAATGAAGTAAGCTGTGGGGTGAATAAGCACAGGGAAACTGAGGCAGCGGCGGGAGAAAGGCGTTGCCCAAGATTTGGCGGCAGTTGGTGATCCGGATGGGGAAGGACCAGGGTTCCCTGTGAGCTGGGCTGATTAGCAGAGTGCCCTCCGCTAGGTTTGCTGTTTCTGTTGGTGGTGCGTATTCGCATAGGCCTCTGTGCACGTAAAAAATTGATTCCGCACATGGATGGAAAAAATCTGCACATGGATGGAAAAGATCAGAGGAGACCTTGCGTAGGACCGAGGTTGTTTGAGCCCCAGACTCATTTATTATTTCCTCTCTATACACGGGGGAAACTGAGGCACGGAAATGGCCAAATAAAGGAGCTGGGAAAGAAACCGAGGGGTTCTGAATCCTAATTCTCCCTGCTTTAACCACTAGACACGCTTCCCTCCCAGAGCCGCTCCCACGGGCTGGGGAGCCGAGGGGTTTCGGCAGTAGCTGAGTTGTCTGCAGGCGCAAGCTCGTGGGCAGCCGTCCGGAGGTGTGAAATTCGGTTTGCCATCTATGCAGGGCGTGCAGCCAGCAGGGCACATGGTGCGGCCCCAGTGAAATCTCCCAGGCCGTGCGGTGTATTATTGGGTTTGCATGGGCATCCCCCAGCCCCGGGGCCTTAGAAGCGCGATTGAGCGTCTGCCCGTCCACACGATTAACCGTGTGTCTTGCAGCTGCCGCCGTGCAGGGGCCTGCCCCGCCTGCTGGGCGCCCGCCGTCTGTCCGGCCGCACCGCCGCCTCGGAGCCACTAAGGGAGCGCTTCCTCCGGTACCTCTGCAGCCGGTTCTACGACATCGAGTCCCTCGTCGACTGGAGCACGAAGCTTCACTTCAAGAACCTGCGCCGCAAGAACGCGTGCGTACGGCCCGGGGCTCCCGAACCGGGGCGGGAGGGGCTGGAACGGGAGCCCGCTACCGCCGTCTCGGAGAACAGGAACCTCTGAGACGTCTCCTTGTGTGCAGCTGGGGTCTGTAAACATGATGGGTCGGGAGGCGGCCCGGCACCTAGGCAGAGACATGCAGACCCTCTGCTTGGGATGCCCGGGGCGCCGGCTGGGGGGGACTTTTTGCTGAAAAATCCTAGAACGGGCAGAGATCTCGCGAGGCATCGAGTCCAGCCCCCTGCCCCCACGGCAGGACCAAGCACCATCTAGACCATCCCTGGCAGGCGTCTGTCCAACCTGCTCTTCAATATCTCCAGCGATGGAGATTCCACAACCCCCCAGGCAATTTATTCCAGTGTTTCACCCCCCGGACAGGCAGGAAGTTTTTCCTCATGTCCAACCTAAACCTCCCTTGCTGCAATTTCAGCCCATTGCTGCTTGTCCTGTCCTCAGAGGCCAAGGGGAACATTTTTTCTCCCTCCTCCTTGTGACACCCTTTTAGGTACTTGAAAACTGCTATCATGTCCCCTCTCAGTCTTCTCCTTCCAAACTAAACAAGCCCAATTCGTTCAGTCTGCCCTCACAGCTCATGTTCTCTAGACCTTTCATCATTCTCGTTGCTCCTCTGTGGACCTTCTCCAATGTTGCCACATCTTTCTTGAAATGTGGGGCCCAGAACTGGACACACCCCACCAGCTGAGCCTGATCAGCGCAGAGCAGAGCGGAAGAATGACTCCTCATGTCTGGCTCACAACACGCCTGTTCTTGCAGCCCAGAATCAGGTTTGCTTTTGTTGCAACAGCGTCACCCTGTTGACTCATGTTCAGCTTGTGGTCCACTCTGACCCCAGATCCCTTTCCGCAGGACTCCTTCCTAGACAGTCGCTTCCTCTTTTATGTGCCTGCAACTGATGGTTCCTTCTGAAGTGGAGCACTTTGCGTGTGTCCTTATTGAACTTCATCCTCTTTTATCTCAGCCCATTTCTCCAGCTTGTCCAGATCAGTTTGAATTTTGACCCTGCCCTCCAAAGCACTTGCAACCCCTCCCAGCTCGGGATCAGCTGCAGGCTTAATAAGCGTCCTCTCTATGGCAATATCTAAATCGTTGATGAAGCTAGTGAACAGAACCGGTCCCAAAACAGACCCCTGCACAGCCCCACTTGTTCTGCCCTTTCAGCTGACTGTGAACCGTTAATAACGACTCTCTGAGAGCGGTTATCCAGCCAGTTCTGCACCCACCTTAGAGTAGCCCCATCTAAGTTGTATTTCCCTAGTTTATTGATAAGAAGATCCTGGAGTCTATATCTAATTCTTTACTAAAGTCTAGGTATCCCATGTCTACTGCTTCTCCCTTATCCACAAGACTCCTTATCCTATCAAAGCGATCAGGTCAGTTTCACATGATTTGTTCTTTACAAATCCATGCTGGCTGTTACCTATCACCTTATTATCTTCCAGATGATTTCCTTAATTACTTGCTCCATTATCTTCCCTGGCACAGAAGTTAAACTGACTGATCTGTAATTTCCTGGGTTGTTCTTCTTTCCCTTTTTATAGATGGGCACTAGATTTGCCCTTTTCCAGTCTTCTGGAATCTCTCCCGTCTTCCATGATTTTTCAAAGGTGATAGCTAACGGCTCAGATGCCCCCTCTATCAGCTCCTTGAGAATTTTAGGATGCGTTTCGTCAGGCCCTGGTGACTTGAAGGCGTGTAACTTTTCTAAGCAATTTTTAATTTGTTTGTTTCCTATGCCCATTTGTTGCATTTGAAGCCGCTCGCCGGACAGGGTCCGTTTTGCTGAATTTCCCAGCACAATGAAAATGCTGGAGAAAGCTTTTGAAACGGAACGTTTTAAATCTTTTGTTTGGGAATTTTTTTGTTTAGAAATTTCACTTCATTGATTACAAAAATTCAAGTAAAAAGGTCAAAAAGGAATCAGGGCGTCTTCTGATGTAAGAAAACGTTTCCGTGGAGCCGAGCCACGTTTCTTGGTTCCGTTTGTCAGCTCGGAAGTTTTGGAGATTTGCCCTCTTGGCCTAGTTCCAAGGGGGAAACTTTTTCAAGATCTTGAAACTGTTCACAGGCCTTGAACCCCATTCCCAGCCCACCCAGCCACCTTGCTTCCATGGACCGCCAGAGTCAAGGGCCCAGCTGTCAGCCAGACCTAGAAGGCGGAGCAAGCGTCTCCAGTCGAGAACTAGTCAGGCAGGGTCATGGGACCAGAGGGTCACAGGCAGGAGACACAGTGGAAGTCGGGAAGTACAAGTCATGGACCCAGAGCAGAGCTGGGTTGAGCGGCCAGGCAGGGGGAGGGTTGTTCGATGTATCTGTGACGCAGGGGAGTTGCAGCTGCCCCCGGGACTAGAAGCTGTTCCCAGCTGATGGTGGCAGCGGTGGGATTTCTGGGGCTCCATCCGGTTTCTAGCAGCTCATGGGAATCGTTAAGTCTCCAGTCCTGACGCAGCATGCGGGAGAGTGGCCGAGCTGGCTGTTGGGTTTCATTCTCGGGTGGCGTGTAACTTCCGGGTGGTTAGTCGAGTGCAGCCCACGTGGTTCTTTACGCGAGTACCGCGGCACGAGGAGTCCCCGTGTGCCAGGCGCTGCACGGACACAGTCCAGAAAACCCCCCTGGGCTCCTCTGAGCCATGGCCTGTGCTCTGGGCCCCCGTGGATTGAAGCAGACATGCGCCAGGGGCGTGTTTTTGGACAAAACGCCCCGTTCCAGCCACAAGCGAGACACTCGGCCAACTGTGCTGAGCGTGGAGCCGCCGGGCAAACCATACGCACTGCAGGGTCTCCGCGGCGCGCTCCCGCCTGTTGCGTCTCTGGGGAACACGGCCCGTGTCTGTGCAGCGCCGGGCCCGCCGGGGCCTGCTCCGTAGCAGCGGTGAAATCGGAAGAGTGAACTATCCCAGTGGTGTGCTGAAAACCGTTGTGAGAGTCCCCTCCTTTTGCCAGGTACTGCGGGTACACCAGGAATCTCTACGGAGACAACATCGCCGCGGCCTACTTTGCCCTGTCCCTCCAAGGCGGAGTGAGGTATCCATGCGCTCGGACAAGCCCTGGGGATCTGGGCCAGCCCAGGGACCCCGAGCGGCCAAGGCCTGGCTCCCGCTGCTGGGGCTGTGTCGCGTCTCACTGCGACTCACCCTGACTCGGTTTCCCCAATGCTGTTTTTTTTTCCGTCCAGGTTTCAGGGCCAAGAGCGCTGGTTCCGTGCAGACTGGCACGGGAAGTTCAACTCCGATTTCCTGCAGTTCCGAGACATCCCCGTGGAGGCCATCGACCTCGCTGGCTCCGTCGTGAACTACGACGGGCTGGATAACCTAGGTGAGAAATCTGGGGGCGGGGTGGGGCGGAGCTAGCCAGGGGCACTACGGCGCACAGAAACGCTCAGACTCTCAAGAGTGGATTTTATTATGGTGGAGGCAGTGTGGCCTAGTGGATAGAACCCTCATCTGGGACTCAGGAGACTTGGGTTCTGTCCCCACCTCTGTGCCTCGATTTCCCCATCTGCACAATGGAGGGGATCGTGAGCTCTAGGGATGAAGCTGAGGATGATTTGTTTTGCTGATTTCCCTCTTCCCTGAGCTCTGCGCCCCCAGTGGTCCTGCATGGAGTGAGTGCGTCTCCTGCCGTATACAGGGAACCTGCGGAACTCGCTGCTGCAGGAAACCCTTGCTATTAGTAAATCCAAGAGACAGTTAGATGTTTACTCTACCAGCAGCAGGCAGACAGGCTTTGTTGATCTGAGCAGGGGCGGGGTGGGTGGGTGTGTCTCGGTCCAGTTCTCGCAGGCACCGTACGAGCACAAAGATCATCTCTACCCCGGAGAGTCCGTGGGGCTACGTGGCGTGGTAGCTGGTGGGAGAGACGGTACCTTCTGTCCTTCCTCATCTCCTCCTCGCTCGCAGGGCCCTAGGGCGCACCCAGCGCTGCGCAGACACTGCCGTGTGCAGAGAAGGGACCCGCCTGCACACGAGGCGGGAGGGTTTCACACTAAGCCCAGGGGCCGGGCTGGGGCTGGGTGGTCCGGGGAGGGCTGTGCCAGGGCCGGGCGGTCCGGGGAAGGGCTGTGCCCACCAGCCGGGAAGGCTGGGGGTAAATGGGAGGGTCGCCGAGCAGCCATGCGAGTGATCGTAGGTTACAGAAGAGCCCTCTGGGCAGGGGCAGGTCCAGGTGGCGCTGGGGTTCGGCCGGGGGTGGCTGTTGAATCCCGGGCTCTTCCCTCCGGCAGGGGCGGGGCAAGCCGGGCCGTGGCGGGAAGCGGGAGCCGGGGAGGAAGGTGCGGGGGTTCCCCGGGGCGGGTAATTAGCCCAGGCAGGGATTCCCCGGGGCCCGGGGAATGGTCCAGCCCCGGCCCTTCGCAGTGGAGACGGGATGTTTGTCTGAGAGCGCTGCCGAGGGCCGGCCAGCCCCCGCCACGCCCCGCGGCCTCCTCGGCCCTCCAGCAGCGGCTGACACGCAGCGGGCCTCCGCCCTCCTGCCGCCTTTCGTGTTTGGCGCCCTGGAGGGAGCCCGGTGGGAGGGGGGAGAGGGGCGCTGCTTTCCGGGCGCTCAGCGGCGCGGGCGTGTCCGTAGGGGCGCATGGGGGAGCCGGAGCCGGGGAAAGCTCAGGCCGGGGGTCTATTAGGCTGAGAACCCGTCCCCAGGAGGCGGCGGCCGCCTTCTCGCCGTTGTCGCTGGCCAAGCCCTGCAGAGCAGAGCCAGGGGTGGGGAAAAGCCCTTTTCCCACCCACACCTGGCTCAGAAATCGCCTGCTCTCGCTGCTTGTGCGCTGGCCCTGGGGAGCCCCACGCCCCGGGGAGCCCACCCTGGGCCCCACACGCACTCAACCGTGCGATCGCAGGGCCAGCGCGGGTCACAGCGCAAAGCCCAGGCCAACGGAGCGATTCGACCCATCAGATGGGGGCTCCGGTCGCAGGCCGCCAGGAGCCTGTACAGGCTGAACCTCTCTGGTCCAGCACATCCGTGCTCTGGCACGGTGTTAGTTCGCTGGATGTCCCCGTACCATGGGGGTGGCCGAGTTTCCCGCGGTGCCATAAAGTTTGTGGGCCTGGCTCTCCATGTTCAGGGCTGTTGTTTAGCTCTGACTAACCCCTCAGTGTCTTCTACCCGCCCAGCCAGCCGTGGGAGCGTGGGTAACGCTGCTAGACCACACCGACCTCCCGGGTCCGGCACGCTCCCTGGTTCGGTTGCCGGAGGAGAGAGCCCGGCTCAGGGCGTTCCCGGCGGGTGCTGAAGGGGCCGGCGGCGCGGTAGCTCGCGGAGATGATTTTTCAGCTTGCTGGTGACGGCAGAAATGACGTTTGCCATCTGCGTTGCTAGCGCCTGGGTGGGGTTGTGGTTTTCCCGGCGCCCCTTCCCGCAGCTGCGGCCAGCGCCTCTCTGCCGGGGCGCCTAAGGGCTTCAGGGATGCCTGGAGGGATCTTCTAGTCTGACCTCCCTCCCTCCTGCAACAGACCCCGGATCGGTGGCCGAGGAAGGGGAAACCTTGGGGGCTCTGCTGAGCCAAGTTGGTAGCAGTGGTGGGAATTCCTTCCTGACCCCACCTCTGGCAGCCGCTGGGACCTGGAGCACGTGGGTGAGACGCGCGGGGAAGAATCCCCGGCCGTAGCTCAGAGCCCAGGGCCCCGGGCGCGCCTGCAGGCGACAGAGAGAGGGGCTGGGTTTCCGGAGGGGGCACTGCGGCTCCAGCCTGCCTCCCCTTGCCGCCCCTGCAGTGAAGCTGACGGCGCTGAAGTCCCTGGACCTGAGCCGCTGCCCCAATGTTGACGAGTGGGCCCTGAGCCGGCTGCACGTCTTCGCGGAGACCCTGGAAGAGCTGTCGCTGGCCGGGTGCCCCCAGGTCACGGAGCGGGGCCTGGCCTGCCTGCAGCAGCTGGAGTGAGTGGGGACGTGGGGGGCTCGGGGTTAGAACAGGGAGATGGGGGGGGTCTGTTTCTGTCTCCCGAAGGAGGGTGATGTCTAGTGGGTAGATTCTTTTCTGGGCTTTAGGAGGGAAGGGGGGGTTAACCTAGTGGGAAGGGGCTGGGAGCCAGGACTCCTGGGTTCTCTCCCCAGCTCTGGGAGGAGAGTGGGGGCTAGTGGGTAGAGCAGGAAGGGGCCTGGGAGTCAGGACTCCTGGGTTCCAGGTGGTGTCTAGTGGATAGAACAGGGGAGAGCCCCTGGGTGCGTGCTTTCACTTTCACTGGTGCTCTGTGCCTCAGTTTCTCTTGGTGGGTGAGAGCACGTTACCATCTGCCCCAGGGAGCTGGTTACCCGGACGGGGCTTCAGGCCTCTTCGATGGGCGGCGGTGCAGCCTATGGGGCTAACCCCCCTTCCCCCCGGCTCCACCCTGAGCGAGCATCTCCAGCAAGGCCGGCCGGACAGACGAGACACCCAGCGGGAGGGATTGCCTGGCTGTGGGGCGGGCAGATCCTCCCCCTTCCCGTCTCCTCGGCCGCCCTGGGGCCTCCGCTGAGGCGGCGTTTTCCCCTCTGGCGATTGCCGCCACGCTCGGCGGGGGAGACGGGTGTGCTCTGCCCGCGGGTGGAAGCGACGCCTGCCCTGGCGCCCCGAGGCCTGTGACACTGAAGCACTTTCCAAACATCTCCCAACCCCCATCCGCCAGCGGAGAAACTGAGGCAGGGGCCGGGAGCAGCGAATAGACCCCAAGCGGCCGTGCGGCTTTTCTCCCTGTTCTAACCACTAGGCACCGCTCCCCCGCAGGCCAGTGGGGCAGGCCCGTTGCGTGGCGCTCTGGTGGGAACGGAGCCCAACGGCTAGAAATCCGGCCTGGGTCGTGTCCGCGTTGCCCCTCGCGGTTCTGCTGGAGGGGGGCTGGCGGGGGCTGGGTGGGGGACCCTTTCCGGCAGATTTGCTGTCCAGGGGCCGGGGGGAGGGGGTGAGCCCAGGGCTGGCAACCACCCCAACTAACCTGTCCCCGTTCCCCGCAGGAACCTGCGACGCCTGGACCTGTCGCGCCTGCCCGCCGTGCCCTGCCAGGGCCTGCTCCGGATCCTGGTGGAGGAGATGCTGCCGGGCTGCGAGGTCGTGGGACTGGACTCCGGGGCCCAGACGAGCCAGGCGGGGGAAATCCCAGCCTGAAGCCTGGCTGCACCGCCCCCTGCTGGAAGAGGGCAGGAAGAGACGGCTGCTCCCGCGTTCCCTGGGCGCTGCCAGTCACGGGATTTGAGCCCCCTGTTTTGGTCTCGCTAGGGCCAGGCATCCCGCTGCCGGAGATCGTGGCCACGGCTGAGCCGTGCGGATTAAAGGCCTCCTCCTGCACTGAGCTGGTGTCCTTGCTTGCAGCAACATGGCTCCGACGTGCTCCCGGCATCCCTGGGACAGGAGGGTGCATGGCACCACCGAGCTCGGCGCCGGAGTGGCACGTCAGCAGGTCCCGAGCGACGGGAGAATGCGGGGATCCCTGAGAGACAGATCAGGGCGGCTGGGAGGGGCCTTTCCCACTACGGGCTGTGTGGTCTGGGTGGGTCCCTGGCATCGGAGCCAGTGGGCGCCTGGACCAGCTCCTGGAGCCAGGAGAAGGGAGGATGTTTCGCTTGGGGCCGAGAGTTCTCAGCGCAGGTGGGGGGCGTGTTCCCAACGCGCCGGGTTAGGGAACAGCAGGATGGAAACAGAAAACGCCCATGTCCTCCCCGGACATCTTCATCCCAGGGAAACGGCCTCCACGCCCCGCTTCTCGGGCGCACGAAGCGGGGGGGCCGCGCCGGGCCTGTCTGAATATCCCGTCGGCGCCGGTCTCCTGGCTCGCCGCTCCGCAGACGCGTCCTCTTGGCCTCCCCAAATTCCTTCTGCAGCTGCTCTGCCGCCATGGCGGGGGCTAGGATCCGGGGGAGGTCAGCTTTTATTGGACCCACATCGGCTGAGGGCAGAGCTGGCCCCGGAGCCACGCAGGGCTCTGCGGGGACCCCAAGGAGCCAGGCCGCGGCGTCAGCACAAAGCGTTCCCGATGCAAGATCGGACGCCCACTGTGTCCTCCCTCCGGGGCGCCAGGGCAGCTCCCAGGCGCCCGGCGGTTCCTCTCCCTGCACGGTGCCGCCGCCGCGTTCCGGCGCCTGCAGAGACGCAGCCCTGCTCCCCCTCTGGCATCTGGCTGCCCACCCATGCGGCTCACTCCCTGAAAGGGAGCTGCTGTGCGCAGGGCTGGGCGCAAGGCGCAGCCACCTGGAGCCGATGGGGGCAGGGGGAAGTGCGGCGTTAGCTGCGGCGGAAGCTGGTGGAAACACTTCGATGCGACCCGCGGATGCGGGGCAGGAGCAGAGCCTGCGGCTGGCTCTGCTTTGAAAGCCCTGGGGGCCATGGGGCGGGGGGAGGGGGAGCAGCCGGCGTCCAGGCAAACGGGTCGGCGCACTCCTGCTTTGCGCTGCTCAAGGGAATGTCCTGGCTCCCAACCCCCCTTTGCTCTGACCACTAGACCCCACTCTTCCCTCAGAGCTGGGAAGAGAGCCCAGGCTTCCTGGCTCCGAGCCCCCTCTAACCACTAGACCCTGCTCCCCTCCCAGAGCCAAGCATGGAACCCAGGAGTCCTGCCCCCCGCTCTAACCCCTAAACCCCACTTCCCTCCATCGCCTCTGCACGCCCGGCGGGTTGTGACCTGGAAGCTGGTTTCCTCGGCAGGGGCCCTGTGGCAGCGCGGGGGCTTGGCTCAAGCATCCTCCCCCTTCCCCCCCCGAAGGCTCCGATTTGAAGCGTACAGGGGTTGGAGAACAAGCTGGGGTAGCCCCATGGGCAAGCTGGGCCTAGTGCTGGCCAGGTCGGGGGGAATGAACCGAATGGGGCAGCTATTGAGGGATCCCAGCTTGTAGCAGGCAGAGGTTTAGGGGCCCCGGGGGGGGTGTCACTGCCCATCCTGGCCAACACACATCGACGGACCTGTCCTCCGGGAACTTCCCTCCATTTTGGAGCCAGGTTCTGGCCTCCGTAACATCCCCCAGCAGAGAGTTCCGCAGGTTGGTGGGTACAGTGCTTCTGTAGACCTGCCGCCAGTTAGTTTCACATGGTGCATTAGGGACAAATAACAAGCCCCTAGTTGCTTTCTCTGCCCCCTGGGTGAGTCTGTGGCCCCTTCTCATGCCCCCGCCCCCCCGGCGCGACATCACTACCTAAATTGCTACTGTGAGATGGGTGGGTTCTCCCCGGCCCCTCGTCAATGCACCTTTCCCAGCCTGGTGCTGTGCAGGGCGGCTGGGCCTTGAGCCACGTCTCTGGCTCGACCTGGCCATTCCCAAGCAGGCCGGGCCCAGGTTCTCGTCTCGCTGCCTCTGGAACTGCTCCGGGCCTGTCGTTCCCTGCGCCGTGTCTGATGCGTGGCCTCGGTGGGAGCGGGCCCGGTTCCTGCCTGTCTCAGCAACGTCCCAGCGCTCGCCTGTGGCTGCTGGCCCCGAGGACAGACTTGGGCGGATCGGGCACCGCCGTGGCTACTGGACATGGCCTGTGAGCGTCGCCTGAGGCTGGGGAGGGGGCGGTTTCGGGGTTGCCCCCCCCTTGTGGCCCTGGAACCGTCTCCAGCCTGGCGCCTGCGCGGTGTGGCCCGTGGCCTTGCGAAGGGCCGGTTCCCAGCCTCCTGCCGTGGGTGGGGGGTTGTGCCGGGCATGTGCGGAGCTCAGTGATGCTGCCAGCCCTGTGGTCTGTGGGTGTTGCCCCGTGGGACTCCAGGGCAGCGGGGTTGGGCGGTGCGAGCCCCGGAGGTGGGGACCCCACGGTGCCTGGCGGCAGGGTGGGGCAGCCTCGCCTGGGCTGTAAGCACCTGCCCTAGCGCTGGGCCTGGGCCAAGCCAGCCGGACACTGGCAGAGGGCACCAGGCCAAGCCCTGATGTAGCTTCCCTCTTCCTCTTCCCCTTTCTCATGCGGCTCTTCCTGCCTGCCCCAGCCATCTGTCTGCGACCTGCGGGGCCGGGAACCCCAGCCCCATGCCTGGGGCCCGGCACGTGGGCACGGTGAGCCGGGCAGGCCAGAGCACGGCGCCGCTTTCTGGTTGGGGGGCTTGTCACCAGCCTGGGGGGAGGCAACGCCACCTGTGCCTGGGGTTGCAGGGGCAGCTTCCCCCACCTCTGCCCCCCGGCCCCGCCTTTCGCATGGCGATGACGCGGCAGCTGGGCCTTGCCTCGTGCCTCAGTTTCCCCTAAGCCCTAGGTCCGTGGGCCTGAACAGCTGGGCATTTCCCAGGGCCAGGCCGGGCCGAATGTGGCCCCCAGAGGGGCTCTGAACCCAGCTGCGCGCGGAGCCCGGGGCGGTTTCTGGCGCGGGGCTGCCTGCGGGGCGGCCCGCCCTGAGCCTGGGCTGGGAGGCGAAACCCCGCAGGGGCGGGCCGCTCCCGGGGTGGGGCGCGCCGGGCTCACGCCGGGCGGGGCGCAGCGCCGGGCGAGGCGGGCGCGGAGCGGAGCCGGAGGTGAGCGGGGCCGGGGGGGGGATAAATCCGAACGGAAACCGGGCCGGGTCCTGGCGGCCCCCCCGGACTCCGGCCGCTGCCTGCACGTAGCCCGGCTGGGAGCGAGCGGCCCCGGCTGCGTCCAGCTGGTGCCCTCCCCGGGCCCCCCCCCCTCGCCAGCCGGGCAGGGGGTTGGGTTACCCGGGGGCGCCAGGGCTGCTCCCGCCCGCAGCCCCCAGCCCTGTCGGTGCCCCCGCTCCCGATCCCCAGCCCTGCCCCCAGCCCCGCCAGTGCCCCCGCTCCCGACCCCAGCCCTGCCCCCCAGCCCCGTCGGTGCCCCCGCTCCCGACCCCAGCCCTGCCCCCAGCCCCGTCGGTGCCCTCTGGTCCCGCTCGCAGCCCCTGCCAGCCCAGCCCCTCCAGCCCTGCCAGTGCCCCCCACTTCCAACCCCCGGCCCTGCCCCCCACTGCTGCCCACAGCCCAGGACTGCCATGGGGGTGGGGTTCACTGTCCTGGCCCCGGCTATGCCCCCCCATGGCTGCCCAGGGGAGGGGCTGGACTCAGGGCAGGACTCAGCTGTCCAGATAAACAGGATGGGGGAGGGGGGGTTGTGGGAGGCAGGGGCGGGGACTGGGTAGAAATAGGGCCCAGGCTCTGGCCAGGCGGGCCCAGCCCAGGCACCGGGGACACGGCCCAGGGCCAGGTAGTCGCTCACACGGGCACTTGCCCCCGTTGGAAGGCTGGAGCCAGGTGCCGGCCGGGGGCCAGCAGGAGGGGACCAGGTCCCTTGGGCCCCCGCCCCGCCCAGCCCAGCCACCGCTCCCCTCGCTGGCAGATGGGAGCCGACGCGGCTGCCGGTGGGAGACCCCGGCTGGGGTCCGAGGGGAGCCGACACACGGCTGCCGGTGGGAGACCCCGGCTGGGGTCCGATGGGAGCCGACGCAGGGCTGCTGGCGGGAGACCCCGGCTGGGGGGGCCGGCGCAGCAGCGAGAGGCAAGATCTCGTAACCCCCACGGGGCGGCCGGCTCTGAAACTGCTTGGTTGGGGCCCCGTGGCCCTGAGCGTGAAGCCAGGCCGGCGGCAGGCTCGGCCAGGGTCCGGGTGCAGCCAAGGCGGTTTGTGTTGGGCATGGCACCGTGCGCCCGGCCGCTGCCTGGGCATGAGTCACCCTCGGCCTGGCCGGTCCCGTGTTGGTTGGCGCCCCCAGTGAGCGCCACGCTCTTGAGGAAATCGCGCGTCAGTCGTGCAGCCCCCGGCCCCGTTCTCTGCACAGCAACTGCCCCGCTCCCCTGGCACAGGACTCCCGGCCCCTCCGCCCCGCAGGGGGCAGGGCTGCCAGGCCGCCCCCAGGGACTTACCTTGGCCTGTCTCCTCACAGGGACCATGCTGGGGCAGTCGCTCGCCCGGCGGGGAATGGCTGAGCCTGGTGTGGAGGAACCGGGCCCTTGAGCCACGCGAGGTAACACAGAGCGACGGAGGCACCTGCGTGTCCCTCGGGCGAGGCTCCTGCGTCCGCGGCTCGGCCGGTCGCTGGTCAAAGCCAGGCTCTTCTCCAGTCCCTTGCTTCGGCTGGGGTCCCTTGGGGCGCCCCCCGGGGGAGCCAGGCGCCGGGCCGCTTCCAAAGCGCTGAGACCCAGAGCGAGCCCCTTGGCACCCGGGGCCAGCGCCTGGCAGGGCCTCGCCGGTCCCAAGGGTGACCAGGAAACTCCCTGACCCAGGCCTGCCCGGGCCAGCCGCTACTGGCAGCCAATCCCTGTGGGTAAAGGAGGCAGGGAGGGGGCCGGGCCCAGCCCCAGTGCTCCCCTTTCCGTGAGGGGCGGGGGGCGCGCCTTGCACAGGCTGCCGGATAAGCGAGCGGCCCGTGGCCCCTTGAACTCCCTGCAGCCCAAGGCAGCGGCCCGTCCAACTGGGGGCTGGGGAGACAGAGCTCCTGAGACGGGGGCGGAGCAGGCAGGGAGAGCCGGGGCCCAGGCCCAGGAGAAGAGAGTGAGCAGGGTGCTGGGGCCACGCAGGCGCTGGCTGGGGGGCTCGGACCCAAGGGAGGCTGGAAGTGCTGCCCGGGGCCCTGGTCCTGCCCCAAGCAGCATCTAGAGGACGTGGGAAGCCCCCGCAAGGGCCGGATGCACCCGGCCCGGCCAATGGCCGGCACGTGACGTCCGTGGCACTAGGTGTGCTGAGAGCCAAGCCACCCAAGATCCGGGCTGCCCACGCGGAGCCCTGTGGGGGGGAGCCGGATGGGGTCCCCTGAGCGTGCGTCCCGCGGGCCCCGGGTGCCCACGTCACCTTGGCAGGGATCGCTCCCCGGGCCGCTCTCGGCCCCGTTGACCGCAGCCCCCCCCCCGTGCTGCAGGCTCCGGGATGGCGCAGGGCCATGAAGGGGCCCAAGGTGCTGACGGTGGTCCTGGCGCTGCTGACGCTGCTGGCCCTGAAGGCCTACGTGGAGTGGAGCGAGGAGCAGCCAGAGCCCCTGCCCGCCCAGCCTCCCACCCCGCCCCCTGAGCTGCTGGAGGTCGACCCGGCTGGGCTGAACAGCTCCCTCCAGCGGCTGCGCGGCAGCATCCCCGAGGCGGACGCCTACTGGAACCGCCAGCAGCACCAGCTCTTCCGGGCGCTGGAGGGGGGCCCGGCCAACAGCTCGTGGGGCTGCGGGGCCGGGCCGGCCGTGGCGGCCGAGATCCAGGACTTCGCCTCCTACCCGGAGCAGCACCGGCGCTTCGTGCTGCACGCCGGCTGCCGCCGCTTCCCGCTGCTGCTCAACCAGCCCCACAAGTGCGCCGGCAGCCGCCCCTTCCTGCTGCTGGCCATCAAGTCGCAGCCGGGCCACTTCGCCGCCCGCCAGGCCGTGCGGGAGACCTGGGGCCAGGAGGGGGCGCCCGGTGGGCGGGCGGTGCGCACCCTCTTCCTGCTGGGCACGGCCCACGGCCCGCACCAGCCCGACCTGCGCCAGCTGGTGGCCCATGAGGGCCAGGCCTTCGGTGACCTGCTGGTGTGGGACTTCGAGGACACCTTCTTCAACCTGACGCTCAAGGACTTCCTCTTCCTGAGCTGGGCGGCAGCGCACTGCCCCCACGCCCGCTTCGTGCTCAAGGGCGACGACGACGTCTTCGTCAACACGCCCCAGGTGCTGGCCTTCCTGGCAGGGCTGGAGCCCGTCCAGGCCTGGATGCTCTACACCGGGCAGGTGATGGCCAACGCCTCCCCGTTCCGCCTGGCCCAGAGCAAGTACTTCATCCCCGAGTCCTTCTACGTGGGGCCCTACCCGGCCTATGCCGGCGGGGGCCGCTACATCTTCGCCGGCCGCCTGGTCCGGCCCCTCCTCCTCATGGCCCAGCACGTGGCCTTCTACCCCATCGACGACGTCTACGCCGGGCTCTGCTTCCAGGGGTTGGGGGTGCCGGCCCAGGCCCACCCCGCCTTCCAGACCTTGGACATCCCCGAGAAGGACCGGGACGACCCGTGCGCCCACCGCCGGCTGCTCCTGGTGCATCGCCGCAGCCCCCAGCAGACGCTGCGCCTCTGGCGGCTGCTGCACGACCCCCAGCTGCAGTGCTGACGGCGCCCCAGCCCAGCGTGTGGAACAGGGCGGAGCCTGGCCCCAGGGGATCGCCAGCGTGTGAGGCAGTGCTGTGGGGGGCTGCCCCCGATGTGTGGGCAGAGCAGAGCCTGGCTTGGGGGCAGTGTGGGCTGCCCATGCTGTGGTGCAGGGCAAGAAGGGAACACGGCCAGCGGAAACACGGGGCCCCTTCTCTGGAACGGGCCCAACTCTCCTGCTAGAACTGCTGCCCCCTCCCTGCGTTTAACTCCCCCGCCGCGCCCACCCCGAGCTGCCTGCCCGGGCCATTGAGGGGTGTGGCAGGACCCTGTGCTCGGTGCTTGGCAGGGCTGTGACGTGCCCTGCGTGGTGCTGGGCCCCTGGGTGGAACTCGTCCCACACGGGCCCCGGGGGTGTCAGGCCCCTGGCTAGTGCCCCTGGGCGGCTCCAAGGGGCTTTGATGCCGCAGCCGCGAGACCAGACGTGCACCCTCCTCCCGAGGCCTGCAGTAGCCGCTCCCCTGCAGCGTGGGGGACTCCGGGGTGAGCCACCAGTAACCCCAGACTGGGGGGGGCTGCGGGCTGGGCTCCCTCCCATGCCGGATGCCAGGGCTGCGGGCAGGACCCCGCTGCTGGGTACGTGGGGCGGCGGACGGAGGCAGGGAGCCGTAGTGTGTAGACAGTTTATTGATCACTGGCACCCGGTGGGGCCAGGCCCCAGCCGGATTCCCAGCGCAGTGTAACGGCGACAGGCGGCCCCCACGCCCAGAGCAGCAAACCCACATGTAACAAGCAGGCGCCCGGGGGCCTCAGGGCCCCTCCCGGCAGAACCCAGCCCCAAACCCCGAAGCAGAGGCTGATTTGAGATTGCACTAAAATCCCCCCCCCGCGCGCAGCCCCCCAGCAACGGCCCCGAGCCCAGGGACCCCCAGCCGAGGGCAGCGGGGGCCCGCCAGGCCCTGCACCGAGCCGGCAGCCCACAGGCGGGAGGGGCCTCACTTCTCGAAGTGCTCCAGCGGGTAGTGCTCGCCGTAGAGCCGGAGGTGCCGCGCCAGCGCCTCCTGCTGCTTCTGCAGGTGCGGGGGCATCTCGCCGTACACGTCCGAGAAGAGGTAGTGGGGGCTGGGCTTCAGCTCCCGCTCCGCCTGCTCAAAGGCCTCCATCACCTGCCGGGGGGGAGGGAGGGTTAGCCAGCCCGGCCCCGCCCGCTGGGCCCCGCCTGCCGGACCGTGCTGCGCCCTCTCAGCGCCCGGCCCCGCCCGCCGGACCGTGCTGCACCCCCTCAGCGCCCGGCCCCGCCCGCTGGGCCCCACAGCCCTCTCAGCGCCCGGCCCTGACCCTGCCCCCCCGCCGCCCTCTCAGCACCCGGCCCCGCCAGCCGGACCGTGCTGCACCCTCTCAGCACCCAGCCCCGCCTGCCGGACCGTGCTGCACCCTCTCAGCGCCTGGCCCCGCCCGCCGGACCGTGCTGCACCCCCTCAGCACCCGGCCCCGCCCGCTGGGCCCCACAGCCCTCTCAGCGCCCGGCCCTGACCCCGCCCCCCACCGCCCTCTCAGCACCCGGCCCCGCCCGCTGGGCCCCACTGCCCACCCAGAGCCAGCAGGGAGCCCAGGATCCTGGCTCCCAGCCTACCCCTCTCCCCCCCAGGGAGTCCGTGTCCAGCCCAGGGGCAGGGGAGTTGCCGGGTGAGCCCGGTGGGCAGCCAGGGCCAGAGGAGCCCAGGGGGGCGGAGCCTGCGGCTGGGGGAGGGGCCTTGCTCACCCTCTTGCGGGATTTCTTCCTCCAGCTCTTCTCCTGCTCCTCGTCCCACCAGCCCCGGCTCAGCATGTGATGGCGCAGGCGGGAGATGGGGTGGTCCTGCTTGTCCCAGTAATTCACCTCGTCCACCGAGCGATAGGCCGAGCTGTCGTCACTCGTGCTGTGGTGCCCAATCCTGGGGGAGGAGCTGTGTGAGTCCCGCCCCCTGCAGGTCCTGACCCCCGCCTGGCCCCGGCCCCTGCCTCCCCCCACCTGTAGGTCATGGCCTCGATGAGGAAGGGCTGGTTCTCGGCCACAGCGCGGCGCCGGGCCTCCCGGGTGGCGTTGTAGACGGCGAAGACGTCGTTGCCGTCCACGCGGATGGACATGATCCCGTAGCCGGGGCCGCGGGCCGCTGGGGGTGGAGAGGAGCCGCCAGTCACCCTGCGCCCCTTGGGCCAGCCCCGCCCCTCTGGCCCCACCTCAGTCACCCTTCCTCCCCCAGCCCCCCCACGCTCCCTCCTGGCCAGTGCCTCGGGGGAGGCCAGAGTGGATCTGTGACCCCCACCCCTGCCCCGGCCCCCTCCGCCCTGCACTCGGCCCGGCCCCACCGATGCCGTCGCCCCGGTACTGCTCCGAGGTGGGCGTGGAGATGGCGTAGCCGTTGTTGCGGCAGAAGAAGATGATGGGGCACTCGAGGGTGGCGGCGAAGTTGAAGCCGGCGTGAGCATCGCCCTCGCTGGCCGCGCCCTCCCCGAAGTAGCAGATCACGGCCCGGTTGGCATTGTCCCGCTTGAAGGCGTAGGCAGCTCCCACGGCTAGAGGGCAGAGCAGCGGGGAGGGGTCAGCGCTGGCCTGGTGCCTCGGCCCCAAGCCGCCCTCGCCCCGCCCTCCCGATCAGGAGCAGGGGGCAGGAGTGAGGGGCCCCAGCAGGGCTGGGCTGGCAGGGGCTGCAGGGCAGGAGTGAGGGGCACCTGCAGGGCTGGGGGGGGGCAGGGCTGGCCTGGCAGAGGCTGCGCGTCAGGAAAGAAGGGCACTGGCAGGGCTGGGCTGGCAGGGGCTGCAGGTCGGGAGTGAGGGGCCCCGGCAGGGCTGGGCTGGCAGGGGCTGCAGGTCGGGAGTGAGGGGCCCCGGCAGGGCTGGGCTGGCAGGGGCTGCAGGTCGGGTGAGGGGCCCCGGCAGGGCTGGGCTGGCAGGGGCTGCAGGTCAGGAGTGAGGGGCGCCAGCAGGGCTGGGCTGGCAGGGGCTGCAGGTCGGGGGTGAGGGGCCCCGGCAGGGCTGGGCTGGCAGGGGCTGCAGGTCGGGAGTGAGGGGCCCCGGCAGGGCTGGGCTGGCAGGGGCTGCAGGTCAGGAGTGAGGGGCCCCGGCAGGGCTGGGCTGGCAGGGGCTGCAGGTCGGGGGTGAGGGCTGGGCTGGCAGGGGCTGCAGGTCGGGGGTGAGGGGCCCCGGCAGGGCAGGGCAGGGCTGGCAGGGGCTGCAGGTGGGGAGTGAGGAACCTCATAGCCCGCCGCCCGGTGCACTGGCCCTGCCCCTTGGCCAGGGGAGCGGGTGCCGGGGGCCTCACCTTGGGGGATCTGCGTGGCCAGCGGGGACGAGATGGTGACGAAGTGCCGGTCTCGGCAGCCGTAGTGCACGGGCATCTGGCGCCCTTTGCCGGGGTCACTGGCGTTGCCGTAGCACTGTGCCATGAACAGGTCCAGGGGGTAGCCCCGGTACATCAGCACGCCTGGGGCACAGAACCGCAGCCGGGTTACGGGGGGGCCCCCCATGGGCGCGGGGTTGGCTCTCCTGCGGGGGCCCGGGACTCAGAGGCATGTCCCAAGGCAGAAGGGGCTGGGAAGTGGCTTGGCTTTAGCCCAGCCTTCCCTGGAGGGGCAGCTCGGGCGCGTGTGTGTGGGCCGCAGAGCTGCTTTGCGCTGCCCCCAGTGACCGCTGCATGGACGCGCGGGCGAGGTGGCGGTGGGGGTCAAACCCCCCCAATCAGCCAGCACCTGCTTCCCGGTACTGCCCGAACACCAGGTCCGTGTCGTCGAGCGCTGCGGCACTGCCCACGTGAGTCCCCTCCTCCCCGTAGTTGGTCATGTAGAAGGAGATCCTGCCCTGGAAAAGGAACAAAGAATTAACTGGGGGCTGGACCAGTATCCTCACCGCTGTGGGGGAAACTGAGGCACGGGGCAGGTCTGTGTCTTGAGGACATGCACACAGGAACAGAGACAGGAACAGAACCCAGGAATCAACTCTCTGCTCTAACCACTAGACACCACTCCCCTCCCAGAGCTGGGAACAGAACTCAGGGGTCCGGCATTAACCACTAGACCCTCCCATGCTGTATGAGAACTGGCTTCTGATGACGAATATGCAGAATTCGTAGATGCTTTATGCAGAACAGGCCGTGTAAGCTGCTGATTTTACAGTTACAGTTTGAATGTGCAACCCCTGCCTGGCCATGCCTCATTCTTGCCTGGGAAGGGAGGAGGACGAGGACGAAGCCCGGCTCCCTTTGCAACATGCCAACGAGGCGTCAGCGGGCGGGAAGGCCAGTTTAGTGGCACGGTCAGTGCACCAGGGGACAACCCCAAGGGGACTGCTGTGATTTTAGCCAGTCACAGACCCCTCCCCCTTCCTCCCCCCAGAGCTGGGAGAGAACCCCAGAGTCCTGGTGCCTGGCCCACCCCACCCCCGCTCTAACCACTATCTCCCACTGCCCTCTCCAAGCAGGGAAACAGCCCAGAGTCCTGGTGCGTGCCCGCCCGCCCCTCCCGCTCTAACCACTAGCCCCCACTGCCCTCCCCGAGGCTGGGAGACAACCCAGAGTCCTGGTGCCCATCCCCCCTCTGCTCTAACCACTAGCCCCCACTGCCCTCCCCGAGCTGGGAGACAACCCGGAGTTCTGGTGCCCAGCCCCCTCTGCTCTAACCACTAGCCCCCACTGCCCTCCCCGAGCTGGGAGACAACCCAGAGTCCTGGTGCCCATCCCCCCTCTGCTCTAACCACTAGCCCCCACTGCCCTCCCCGAGCTGGGAGACAACCCAGAGTCCTGGTGCCCATCCCCCCTCTGCTCTAACCACTAGCCCCCACTGCCCTCCCTGAGCTGGGAGACAACCCGGAGTCCTGGTGCCCAGCCCCTCTGCTCTAACCACTAGCCCCACTGCCTCCCGAGCTGGGAGACAACCCAGAGTCCTGGTGCCCATCCCCTCTGCTCTAACCACTAGCCCCCACTGCCCTCCCGAGCTGGGAGACAACCCGGAGTCCTGGTGCCCAGCCCCTCTGCTCTAACCACTAGCCCCACTGCCCTCCCGAGCTGGGAGACAACCTGGAGTCCTGGTGCCCATCCCCCCTCTGCTCTAACCACTAGCCCCCACTGCCCTCCCTGAGCTGGGAGACAACCCAGAGTCCTGGTGCCCAGCCCTCTGCTCTAACCACTAGCCCCCACTGCCCTCCCCGAGCTTGGAGACAACCAGTCCTGGTGCCCATCCCCTCTGCTCTAACCACTAGCCCCCACTGCCCTCCCGAGCTGGGAGACAACCTCGAGTCCTGGTGCCCATCCCCTCTGCTCTAACCACTAGCCCCCACTGCCCTCCCCGAGCTGGGAGACAACCCAGAGTCCTGGTGCCCATCCCCCCTCTGCTCTAACCACTAGCCCCCACTGCCCTCCCCGAGCTGGGAGACAACCCAGAGTCCTGGTGCCCAGCCCCCTCTGCTCTAACCACTAGCCCCACTGCCCTCCCGAGCTGGGAGACAACCCGGAGTCCTGGTGCCCAGCCCCTCTGCTCTAACCACTAGCCCCCACTGCCCTCCCCGAGCTGGGAGACAACCCGGAGTCCTGGTGCCCAGCCCCCTCTGCTCTAACCACTAGCCCCCACTGCCCTCCCCGAGCTGGGAGACAACCTGAGTCCTGGTGCCCATCCCCCCTCTGCTCTAACCACCAGCCCCCACTGCCCTCCCCGAGCTGGGAGACAACCCAGAGTCCTGGTGCCCAGCCCCCTCTGCTCTAACCACTAGTCCCCACTGCCCTCCCCGAGCTAGGAGACAACCCGGAGTCCTGGTGCCCAGCCCCCCTCTGCTCTAACCACTAGCCCCCACTGCCCTCCCCGAGCTGGGAGACAACCCGAGTCCTGGTGCCCAGCCCTCTGCTCTAACCACTAGCCCCACTGCCCTCCCCAGGCTGGGAGACAACCCAGAGTCCTGGTGCCCATCCCCTCTGCTCTAACCACTAGCCCCACTGCCCTCCCCGAGCTGGGAGACAACCCAGAGTCCTGGTGCCCATCCCCCCTCTGCTCTAACCACTAGCCCCCACTGCCCTCCCCGAGCTGGGAGACAACCCGGAGTCCTGGTGCCCAGCCCCCTCTGCTCTAACCACTAGCCCCCACTGCCCTCCCCGAGCTGGGAGACAACCCGGAGTCCTGGTGCCCATCCCCCCTCTGCTCTAACCACTAGCCCCCACTGCCCTCCCGAGCTGGGAGACAACCCGAGTCCTGGTGCCCAGCCCCCTCTGCTCTAACCACTAGCCCCACTGCCCTCCCCGAGCTGGGAGACAACCTGGAGTCCTGGTGCCCATCCCCTCTGCTCTAACCACTGCCCCACTGCCCTCCCGAGCTGGGAGACAACCCAGAGTCCTGGTGCCCATCCCCTCTGCTCTAACCACTAGCCCCCACTGCCCTCCCGAGCTGGGAGACAACCCAGAGTCCTGGTGCCCAGCCCCTCTGCTCTAACCACTAGCCCCCACTGCCCTCCCGAGCTGGGAGACAACCCGAGTCCTGGTGCCCATCCCCTCTGCTCTAACCACTAGCCCCACTGCCCTCCCCGAGCTGGGAGACAACCCAGAGTCGTGGTGCCCATCCCCCCTCTGCTCTAACCACTAGCCCCCACTGCCCTCCCCGAGCTGGGAGACAACCCGGAGTCCTGGTGCTCAGCCTTGTACTGTGGGAAATTAATGTGTGGGAAATTAATGTGCCACGACTACCCCAACGCCACGGGAGGCCAGGTGCGGCCCAGCCTCCAAAGCCCTGATTCAGCAGAGGATCCGGTGACTCGAATCAGTCATCGTATTAGAACGTCATGGTCTCAGACTTCAGCACCTGCTCCTGGGAGCTGGGGCCACAGGTCAGCGCGGGAGGCAAGGTGGCGCGCGGGAGGGCCGGGTGGCGATCTCGGGGTGACCTGGGAGAGGCTCGCGGGGCATCAGGCAGCCCAGGGAGAAGCAGACCAGCCGGGCTGCGGCGCCAGCCAGGCCCAGGAGGCTGGCAGGACCAGGAAAGGCCCGCCCCCGGCTTGGCCAGGAAAGCAGCCAATGGGAGAGAGGCTGCATGGAGCATCAGAGCGGCCAGGCTGGGTCAGACCAGGTCCATCTAGCCCCGTGTCCTGTCTGCCCCGGTGGCAGGACAGATGCGGGGGCTGGGAAGGCGGAGGGGGTGTGGGCGGGAGGGGACAGACGAGGTGCCCCAGGGGGAGGGGAGGAACCGCCTGCAGGAGACGGGGGGACCTGGGCTGGCTCCCAGCAGCACCTCGCTCCCACCTGGGGATCGGCGTCCGGGTTGATGATCTGCCCCTGCCGGTCCATGACCCGGTAGATGGGGATCCCCGAGATCACGTTGGGCTGGATAAAATCCAGCTTGTCCACAAAGTCGGCCGAGGCGCCAGGAAACTGCGGCTTCTCCTCCAGGGAGGTGAACTCCTGGTGCTGCCGGCGTGCGTGCTGTGGGGCAACAGGACCCAGGTGAGATGGGGGGGCACTGCCTCTGACACGTCTCCCCCCACGTGTCCGTGCCGCAGGACGCCCAGCCCGAGGCCCCGCGTGTGTATGGCCAAGGTGCCCTGAGAGAGCTGGGGGGTGGACTCAAACTGTGGGCGTAAGGCCAGGTCGCCAGCCGTTTTACGGGTGAGATTGCTGTTTGAACTGAAGCGCAATCCAGGATCCACTTCAAACCCCAACACCCTGGCCCCGCATCCTTCCCACCCCTTCTCCGAGGCCCTGCCCCTGCTCACCCCCTCCTCCCTCACTTATCAGACTGGGGGCAGAGGTTTGGGGGGCAGGAGGGGGGCAGGCTCTGGGAGGGAGTTTGGGTGACTCAGGGCTTGGGCAGTGATTTGGGGGGCAGGAGGGGGGCAGGCTCTGGGAGGGAGTTTAGGTGACTCAGGGCTTGGGCAGTGATTTGGGGGCAGGAGGGGGCAGGCTCTGGGAGGAGTTTGGGTGACTCAGGGCTTGGGCAGTGATTTGGGGGCAGGAGGGGGCAGGCTCTGGGAGGAGTTTGGGTGACTCAGGGCTTGGGCAGTGATTTGGGGGCAGGAGGGGGCAGGCTCTGGGAGGGAGTTTGGGTGACTCAGGGCTTGGGCAGTGATTTGGGGGGCAGGAGGGGGGCAGGCTCTGGGAGGGAGTTTGGGTGACTCAGGGCTTGGGCAGTGATTTGGGGGGCAGGAGGGGCTCAGGACTGGGGTTTGGAATGCAGGCTCCAGCTGGGCACCGCTTACCGCAGGGGGCTCCTGGGTGGGGGTGCAGGGGGCTAAGGCCGGATCGCCCCTCCCCTGGCACCACTCCCAAAAGCAGCCAGCGAACTCTCCCCATGTGGAGATGGGGTACAGAGTGGGGGGGGCACCCTGACACCAGCACCCCCCCCTTTCCTCCTCTTCCCCCTGCAGCACAGCAAGGCTCCCGGGGGTGGGGGGCAGCCCCAAGGCAGAGGGGAATGCTGAGGCCCCCCCCAGGAGCCGCCGGTCGCTGGTGCGAGGGAGCCGACGGGGGCGACCTTGGCGGGGCTGCCCGGGTGCGTTTCTGTGTCTGGGCCCGGGCCCGGCAGGTGCCTGCGCGTGTTCGGCGCGTGGGTCCGGGACGGGCGCCACGTCCTTGTGCGGGCAGCTCAAGGCCGGGCCCGCGGGGGGGCGCAGCGGGGGGGGCCGCAGCCGGGGGGGGCCCTCTCCTGCGCCCCCGCCCAGCTCGGCCCTTGCCGGGGGGGGCCCTTCGCTCCCCGCCAGGCGGGGCTCGGCCTCTGCTGGGGGATCCGGCCCGGGGGGAAACTGAGGCACGGGGCGGGCGGGGAGCGGAGCCCCCCCCCGCGGGCAGCACCGACGGTCACCCCGCCCCTCGCCCCCGCACTCACGGCGGGGCCCAGGCCCCGGGCCCCCCGCAGCAGCAGCAGCCGCCCCAGGCCCCGCCGCAGCCCCGAGCCCGCCGCCATCTTGCTGCGAAGGCGGGGCCGCCTGGAGCCCCGCCCCCCCTCGCCATGGCAACCGTGAGCCCGCCTCCCCGCGCCGCCCGTCTCCGCGTCACCCTGGCAACCCCCGTAGCGCTGGGCTGGGCCTGGTTCGGGGGGCGGGCTCCCCGCGCGCCCCGGAAGCGGAAGTGGGGTCGGTGGGCGGGGCCGGGTTCCGCGTGCGGGGGGCGGGGTCCGGAGTCGCGATGGGCTCCGAGCCGGGCGGCTGCGCCCTGCGCCCCTTCTCCTGCGAGCTGGGCCCGCTCGGCCGCCCCGACGGCTCCGCCGCCTTCCTGCAGGGTGAGCCGGGACCCCCGCTTCCGGCCGGGGCCCCTCGCTTCCGGCACCCCGCTTCCGGCCGGGGACACCCCGCTTCCGGCACCCCGCTTCCGGCCGGGGACCCCCCGCTTCCGGCACCCCGCTTCTGGCTCGGGGCCCGCTTGCCCGGCCCCCGCTTCCGGCCGGGGTCCCCGCTTCCGGCCCCCGCTTCCGGCCGGGGCCCCGCTTCTTGCCCGGCCCCCCCGCTTCCGGCCGGGGTCCCCCTTCCGGCACCCCGCTTCTTGCCCGGCCCCCCCGCTTCCGGCTCGGGGTCTCCCGCTTCCGGCTCAGGACCCCCCACTTCCGGCCCCCTCTGAAGCATCCCCGCCTGCCTGGGGGCCCGGACCTGCTCCCCTCCCCAGCGCCCTGGCCCCGGCTCCCTGTTCTCCGCCCCCCGGGGCCCTGCCGGCTGCGGGGCCCCCCGCCCTTTGGGCTCCCCCCCGCCCGTAGCGGGTAGAGGCCTCCCCAGTGCCCCCGCAGCCCGTAGGTCGGGGCGCTCCCGTGGCCTGGCTGGCGGGGTTGTCGGAGACGCCTCCCGCCCCAGACGTTGTCCCGGGGGCGTTGGCCATCTGCCGTGTCCGGGGCCCCTCTGTGGGGCTGCCAGTCCTGCCCTACCCTGGGGGAGCCCAGGGGCCGTGTCTGACCTGCCTCCCTTCTCTCCCCCCAGGAGACACGTCGGTCCTGGCCGGCTTGTACGGCCCGGCGGAGGTGAAAGTCAGCAAGGAGCTGTACGACAAGGCCACGGTGGAAGTGCTGCTCAAACCCAAAGTGGGGCTCCCGGGTAAGCAGCGGCCGTGGGGCGGCGTCCGGAGTAAGGGCTCCGGGGCCCTTGCGGGGTTCGCGCGCTGGCCTTTGGCAGGCTACGTCGAGGGGCGCCACGCTCCGCGCAGCGCGTGTTTCCCGGAAGCGCCTACGTGTGGCCGGCGCGGACTGGGCTGCTGAGAGGGGGCCGGGGTTCCCCCTCCAACAAAGGCCTGGAGACGCTGATTAAAACCAAGTCACTCGATCCTCCAGCCCCTGCCCCTTTCTGGCAGCTCCATGTTTACAAGGAACCCTACAATAATAAGAGTTTGTTGTTAGCGTGCTGAGGACGGGGCTGGCCAGCAACCCTGCGGTGATACCGTGCAGCCCGGGAGTGACAAAGCAGCCTGCAGCTCGCCGAGCAGTTCTGTCCCAAGCCAGGGGCCCTGTTGGTCGGTTGGTCTGTCTGTGCGGTGTATTCAGGGTCTGCTGGGGCAGCGACTCTCCTGCTGTCGGCAGCGTCCGGCACAGGGGCCTCCCCAACCTTGGGTGGGCGGGTCGGTTGTGGGGACGAGGGGCCTGGTCTGAACGGACGGGCTTGGGGGCAGTGCCTGGTATGCCGGGGTCGCGGGCTGGGTTTCAGGGGCAGTGCACAGCTGGCTGCCAGGGGCGGGTCCGGCTCGCTGTCAGCCCGCCCCTCTGTCCTTCCCCAGGTGTCTCTGAGAAGAGCCGGGAGCAGCTGATCAGGAGGACGTGTGAGACCGTTATCCTGGGCACCCTGCACCCCCGAACCTCCGTTACCATCGTGCTGCAGGTGGTCAGCGACGCGGGCTCTGTATCCTTCCCAGGCAGCAGGGGGCGCTGCCCAGCGTGTGCCAGGGGGGCGCTTTGCCCTCCTGCTCTTCCATCCCCCCCACTGGGTGGGAGCTGCCGCCCTGCACACCCAGAGGCTTCGGGTCGTCGTCCCTGACCCCGGGGTCCCAGCAGAGCCCTCCCGGGCTGGAGCTGCTGGAGAGCCTGCTCCCTGGCTGATCCCAGCCTCCTAGGCCAGGCAGCTCAGCGTGCGTCTGCCCCTCCCTGGCGGGCTGGGGGCGGCGGGCAGGGGCAGGAAGGGCAGAGCTGCTGCCGTTCGCAGCCCATGAGAGCTAAGGGGGCAGCGGGGGCCTCTCAGGCTGCCGCAGGGAAGGGAGGGGCGTCCGCAGGGGGTGCTCCCTGGCAGCTGGGGCGGGCCCGGCTGCCTTGCTCAGCAGGGGGGCAGGGAGCGAGGGTGCATCCTGCGGGCCCTGTTCCTCGGGGCTCGGCTCTGCGGCTCTCCAGGCCCCTGCACCGCTCGCTGCAGCTGCGCCCGATGGAACAACCCGTGGTACCCCTAGTGGTGGCCGCGCCGTGGCAGTGGCTGCTAGGGGTGGGTTTGCTCTCCGGCCCGCACCCGGATGGGGCTTCCTGGCAGGCACTGGGAAGAGGGAATGGGAGCCCCAGGTGCCCCCCAGCCCAGCTGGTGCCCCTCACTCCCGGCCTGCAGCCCCTGCCAGCCCATCCCTGCCCCCCAGCCCAGCCAGTGCCCCTCACTCTCCGCCTGCAGCCCCTGCCCCCCAGCCCAGCCCTGCCGGTGCCCCTCACTCCCCACCTGCAGCCCCTGCCCCCAGCCCAGCCCTCCCCAGCCCTGCCGGTGCCCCTCACTCCCACCTGCAGCCCCTGCCCCCCAGCCCAGCCAGTGCCCGACCCACAGCCCTTGCCAGCCCAGCTCTGCCCCCCAGCCCTGCCGGTGCCCCTCACTCCTGACCCACAGCCCCTGCCAGCCCATCCCTGGCCCCCAGCCCAGCCGGTGCCCCTCACTCCTGACGCACAGCTCTTGCCAGCCCAGCTCTGCCCCCCAGCCCTGCTGGTGCCCCTCACTCCCTGCCTGCAGCCCCTGCCCCTCAGCCCAGCCGGTGCCCCTCACTCCCGGCCTGCAGCCTCTGCCAGCCCATCCCTACCCCCCAGCCCAGCCAGTGCCCCTCACTCTCCGCCTGCAGCCCCTGCCCCCCAGCCCAGCCCTGCCGGTGCCCCTCACTCCCCACCTGCAGCCCCTGCCCCCCAGCCCAGCCAGTGCCTGACCCACAGCCCTTGCCAGCCCAGCTCTGCCCCCCAGCCCTGCCGGTGCCCCTCACTCCTGACCCACAGCCCCTGCCAGCCCATCCCTGCCCCCCAGCCCAGCCGGTGCCCCTCACTCCCGACCCACAGCTCTTGCCAGCCCAGCTCTGCCCCCCAGCCCTGCCGGTGCCCCTCACGCTCCGCCTGCAACCCCTGCCCCCCAGCCCAGCCAGTGCCCCTCACTCCTGACGCACAGCTCTTGCCAGCCCAGCTCTGCCCCCCAGCCCAGCCGGTGCCCCTCACTCCCTGCCTGCAGCCCCTGCCCCCCAGCCCAGCCGGTGCCCCTCACTCCCTGCCTGCAGCCCCTGCCAGCCCAGGCCTCCCAGTGCCCCTCATTCTCGACCCGCAGCCCCTGCCAGCCCCCCAGCCCTGCCGGTTTCCCTCGCTCCCGCCCGCAGCCCAGCCCGTTGTGGGCGAGCGCGGAGGAACTGGTGTGAAGCGGGGCTGGGCGGGGCTGTGGAGTGGGCGTAGCAGCCGTTCCAGCGCTGGAGGCATTGAGTCGTGATGCGGGTGCTAAGTGACAGAGTCTCGGGGGGTAGCCGGGCGCAGGGATTAGCGGCTGGCGGAGGCGGCTGGCTCAGACTGATAGAGGCAGGAGTGATGACTTAATTTGGCCTGCCCGGGGCGGCTCTCTCTTCACTCAGCCAAGTCCCCGGGGAGGGATTAGCGCTGGCAGGAAGGGCATGCGGCCCTGCGCCTCCTGGGGCCTGGCGGGGCCTTTCCACCAGCAACAGCCTCACCGGGGGGAGGGTCCTGTGCGGGTGGGGGGGGCTTATTCAGGGTCACACTAGTCTGTGCCAGAGCCAGGGACAGAAACCAAGTGTCCCAGCTCCCAGCACCCCCTAACGGTAACCACTAGCCCCCACTCTCCTCCCCAAGTCAGCTGCCAGCCCCCTGCCCATCCTCCAGACCCCACAGAGCCCAGGGCTCTGATCTCAGCCGGGATCTGGGGGGGCACCCGGCCCGACGGGCCCTGATCTCAGTCAGGTGGTTCTGAGGCCTGAGTCCTGCATCTGGGGGCCCGGTGGTAGTTGTCTCCGCAGGTGCCAGCAGCTGCCAGCCTTTCCCTTGACCCAGTGCCCAGCTGCTGGCCTGCTGCCTGAACGCGGCCTGCATGGGGCTGATGGATGCCGGCCTGCCCATGAAGTCGCTCTTCTGCGGGGTCACATGCGCCCTGGATGCTGACGGAGCCCTCAGCCTCGACCCTACGGCCAAGCAGGAGAAAGTGGGTCTGAGGCGGCTGGGCTGGGTTAGCGCTGCAGGGTCCTGTGGGACTAATGGCAGCCCGCAGTGTAACGGGGGCCTGATGGCGGGGGGAGGGGTCTGTGCCACGCCTGGCACCATGCGGGGCCCTGCTCGGAGTTGAGCGGCGGCAGGGTCTAGTGGTTAGTGCAGCAGGTGACGGTGAGTCAGAAATAGGGGAAATGAAGGCCCAGTGCAGGGTGGCAACACTGGGAGCTGATGTAGTGAAGTTGAATTAATCTCACTTCATGCAACCTGTGGAACTCCCTGCTGCTGGATATCGGCACGAGCCAGCTGCCTGGCTAACAGCCCAAGGGCAGTTGTCTCTGGCATCGGGCTGGGGTCTGATAGCAAAGCCCTAAGGGGAGACTTGAGGGCTTTGGGCCGGTGGGACTCTCCGTGCGAAGCACAGTGGGTGGGAGGGAGGCTGCAGCCGGACCCGGGCAGCAGGCAGGGACCGGAGCCGAGGGACCTGGCAGCCCAGGGTCACAGGAATGGCCTGGCCTGGTGGACCCACCCCCAGCAGCGTGGGCAGACGGCTCACTCTGCCCTCCCCCTGCAGGAGTCACGGGCCCTGCTGACCTTCGCCATCAGCAGCGTGGAGAGGCGGGTGCTCATGTCCACTACCAAGGGGACTTGCTCAGTAGAGGAGGTGAGCAGGGCCCGGGGGGTGGGGCAGGCCGGGGGGCTGCGGCTGCTGGAGACTGGGACATGGGGTGCCCATCGGGCCGAGCCCCGGAGTGACGGGTGTGGGTTGGGCGGGGGGCTAGGCGGGCGGCAGGGAGAGGTGGTTGGTATTCCAGCCCGGGCTCCCGGCGCGCGGTCGAGCCGCGATGGGCGTGATGTGTTTGGTGTTGAGCGCCCCAGGCAAACGGGTTTGTCAGGAGACGTCTCGCCTGCCTGCCCGGAATCCCAATGAGGCTATGCTTGCGAGCCTGTGCCCCGCTGGGGGGGTTGACTGCGGGGCGGGGCTCGGATCCCTGCTGGGGGGGTTGGGCTGGCGGGGCGGGGGTTCCCCTGCCTTTGCTCCTGGCTCTCCAAGCGCCTACAGGTGCCAGACTGGAGCCTGCCACACGAGGCCCTGGCCCCTGTCCCAGCTGCGCCCCAGAGACTCCCCCCGGGCATGGGCAGTGCGCTAGTGCGTGTTGTGATGGTGTGCGCAGGCCTTGCTGTGCAAGCACGTGGCTTCCCAGGGCACCCTTGTGACTGCGCACGTTGCCGGGTGGTGCGTGGCTGTCACTTCCTGTGTGCACGCTCGTTGCCGCGTCGTGGCTGTGTGCGTGGCTGCTGTGCGTGGCTGTGTGGCGCTCTGTGCCCGCTGGGGGCCCCTCACGCCGTCTCCCTGCTCCCCACAGCTGCAGAGGTGCATTGCCGCTGCCCAGCGAGCCGCCGACACCGTCTTCTGCTTCTACCGGGACTCCGTCCACCGGAAGTACTCCAAGACCTGAGGCAGCCGGGCCCTGGACTGCTGCGGCGCGGGGACCCCTCGCCCGCCCGCCCGGCTCTGCCCGGGCCCCCCAGCCGGGCCCTGGACTGCTGCGGCACGGGGACCCCTCGCCCGCCCGCCCAGCTCCACCCGCTGCCCCCCAGCCGGGCCCTGGACTGCTGCGGCACGGGGAACCCTCGCCCGCTACCCCCCAGCCAGATGGGCCCTGCACAGGCCTGGCTGAACTCCGGGGGCCCCTCCTCTCCCCCACATGCTGTACTGCGGTGCCCATTAAACGGGGCCTTTCCCAGCCATCCAGCCCAGCTCCAGGGTCGTGTCCCCCGCCTCTCCCCCCGGCCTTCATTTGCTTCCGCACTTGAGGGCCTGTCATGAAGCCAGCTGCGTGGTTGGGGAACTGAGGCCTGCTGGGAGTGCTGGGGGTTGGGGAGCCAGGCTGGACCAGTGCCAGAGGGTCCCCCCGGGTTAACCCTTTGTGTGCTGCAGCTGTGCAGTAGCTCCCTGCAGACAGGCCAGGTGAAGGGCGGTTCCCACGCTGGGGCACGGATTTGTTCCGGGGGCCGGGAGTCAGGGGCTTGGGTTCCCTCCGCGTTGGCTCGCTTACGCCCCTCCTAGCACCCCGGAGCCAGGGACCGACCCCCCTGCCTGCGCCCAGCTCGAGAGCTGCAGCCACCTGGCTGAAGGGTGGGGCACGGTTATTCCTTCCTGTCCTTTCTCCCACCCTGCCCACCTGCAGCCTGGGCCCAGTCGCCCACTGCCGGAGCAGGGCCTGGAAGACACCGCCCCCCCCCACCAGCCCACAGGCCCTGGGTCCCCCTCCTGCCCACTGATCTCTGTCCACTGGGCCCAATTCCCAACCACCCCTCTCCTGCCCGGATTGACCTGAACCTCCCCCTGTCCCTCCCCGCTTCCCTCCTTGAATTGAGGCCCAGCCGGGGGCGACCGGCACCGCACGGTGCTGGGGGAGGCAGCGTTTCCGCTAGGCAGGCTGCGTCCAAGGGCAGCGTGCCCGGGTTTGCTGGGAGCTGCCTGCAAAAGCGCCCAGCCCCAGGGGGCCCGCTAGCGGGTGCTTCGGGGACCTGACACCCTCGCCTGCAGGGGCCTTGTTCTCATGTGGCCTGCGGTTCCTGTGCTGCGCCCTGGCCATGCTCCCCTCCAGAGGCAGGCGCCTGCCCAGTGGGAAAGGAAAATCGCTTACTGCTGGCAAGGCCCCCATCCTCTGCCCTTCCCCCCGAAATCCAGGGGTTCCCCCGCTGCAGCTCCCCCACCGGCAGCATTCCGGTCCGCCACTTTACTTAATGAGCCTAATCGCTTTGATGGAATGAGCTTGTGTTCGCCCCTTGGAGCTTGGGGAATCTGCACTAGCCTGGCTCCCTGCCCCCCACCTGCTCCCACCCGGGGCCCGATCCCATGCCACGCTGAGCCCCCCTCCCAGGCATGCGGGGGCCCTGCGCTCACAGCCCACCCGTCCCCAGAGCGGAAAACGAAGGCGGCTTTTAATGGCCGATCCTTCGCTCCCGGGGCTCAGCCAGCGACGGGATTCCTGTAGCGTTGAATGTGATTTTTGTGTATGTTCCCCCTCTTCCCCCCCCTTCCCAGGAGGCAGTGCAGAGAGCACCGCCTGATTTAATAACAGAAGGGAGCCCCTGCCTCGGTCCCCCCCCGGCTGAGAACAGAGCCCCCCGCAGCCCTGCCGCGGCTTCCCAAAGCGCCATGGGCGCAGTGTTCGCACGCTCGCCGGCCGGGCCCGTGAGTGGCGCACGCAGAAGGCCGGCAGCGCTGGCTGGGCCGTGCCCGCTAGGAGAGGAAAGCGGAGCCCCCCCCCCACCAGGTTCTGCTTGTAGACTGCCCAGCCGGCTGCTGCGGCAGTGCTCCTTGGATGCGGGGCGCTTAGGGGAGAGCGCCCCCAGCTAGCTTTGTTCTTTCTGCTGGTCGTGCACATCCCCACGGGCCTCGGCGCACACATTTATTCCACACAAGGACGATTAGCGGGGCCCTTGTGCTGCGGTGCCGTGAGGTTTCAAAGCGGCTCAGTGCACGAAGCCCCAGGACTCCAGTTAATTCCAAGGGAGGGTGGCTTTGAATCTGCTGCTTGGCTCCAAAACCAATCTGCCTGGAGCAGCTCTCCGCTTGCGATGGCCTGGCCGGTTTCGGGGGCTGCTGCTGGGAATGCCCCGCCGGTTGCCGTGGTGGGGGAGAGACAGGCTTCTCCCCCGGGGCTGAGGTGCGGCCCCCTGGTGGGAGGGGCAGGCTGGCTGTTCATGCAGGGATCCCCCGCCTCGCGGGCACAGCAGCTAGCCAGGAGCAGGGCCCCGGGGGGACTTGGCAAGGGTGCAGCGAGGCAGAAAGCAGCAGCGATTGGCCAGGCTGAGGGGACACAGCCTGGCGAGGGTCTGCTCCCGGCCTTTGGGAGGACGGAGCACGGGGCCTCGGTGTCCCTTCCCCTCCATCCTTTCGCTGCCTCTGGGCTTCCCGCCCAGCCCAGCATGGGGTGGGCCACCCACCTTCCAGGGATGGAATGAGACCTGAGGTTCACGTGTGCTTAGCTGGGTCCCCTCTGGCTAATCTTGCCTGTTTACACTCGCGTGAGCTCAGTAAAGGAAACATGACACAGCACTAAGGCTGGTTGTGAGTTGTGCTGAGGGAGGCCATGGGCCTCGTGTAGTGCGCCGGCCCGTGGGCCTTGCGCAGTGTGCTCGTGGGGCCCTGTATGGCCCGTGGGCCTCGTGCAATGGAATGGAGGGGTCTGTACAGCCTGTGGGCCTTGCAGTGTACCGGCCGGGGCCCATGGCCCTCGTGCAATGCGCCGGTGGGGCCCCATACGGCCCGTGGGCCTCGTGCAATGGAGGGGCAGGGGCCCGTGGGCCTTATGCAATGCACCGGTGGGGGCCCGGGGGCCTCGTGCAATGCACCGGCGGGGCCCCGTACAGCCTATGGGCCTTGTACAATATGCCAGCGGGGGCCCGGGGGCCTCGTGCAGTGTGCCGGTGGGGCCCCATACGGCCCGTGGGCCTCGTGCAATACACCGGCGGGGCCCCATATGGCCCGTGGGCTGAAGGTCGGGCACTCCACTCTAGACCAAAGCTACGTTGTCACAGGTACGAGAGGGGAGAGCAAGCCCAGCAGCCAGGTTTTTAACCCGGTGCTTTCTGTCGGACCCTGGGGGCGAGAGGGGCTGGCTGGAGGGAGCAACACCAATTGGACCAATTTCGGGCCAAACGGTCCCGCTGCTGACCCAGGCGTGAACCCAGCTCAGCTGCGGCAGTTCCCTGGCTGGGGCTGATTCCCACTCGCCCCAGCTCTGCCTCCGCCGCACCCGCGCCCCCCCGAGCCGGGGCTGTGCCTCCCCCACCGGACAGCTTGCCGGGGAGCAGGGAATGCAGCCGGGGGCCTGTCTCCTGCCGCAGCCCTGCTTGAGCGCTCAGCGCCGGCCCAGCCCCGCGGCTCCGGGGAGATTTTCCGCCTGAGCTGGGATCGAGGTGCCATTTCAGGCTTTCAAGCTAAAAGCCCGAGCGTGGCGGGCAGGGGCCGTGGCTCTGGGATGCGGCACGAGGCCGCTCCGTGGCGCTCGGCTGCTGCATTCCGGGGGGATGGGCGCACGCAGCTGCCATCGCTGCCGGGGGGCTGTCTGGGGCTTGGAGGGAGAAACTGAGGCACAGACAGGGGAGGGACTTGCTGGGGTCCCACAGGAGAGAACCCAGGACTCCTGGCTCCACTTCCTCTCCCTCTCCCTGGGGCTCCAAAGGGGCCCTGGAAAGCAGATTTGAACCCAGCCCCTTCCCGGTATTAGCCCTTCCTGTCCCCTCCGGCCGACCTCGCACCCCATAGCGGCTGCAGGCAAAGTGCAGAGGCCTTTATTGGGTGGGGTGCTGACCGGGGAGGGGCACCGTGGGGGAGGCTCTTGGCTCTCCGCTGGCCCAGAGCTGGGGTGTCCAGGTTCAGGAGGGACCCAGGCGTCCGGGAGGGAGGGGGGAGCAGCCAGTCCAGATCTCTCCGCTGCCCGCCAGCCCCTCGGGCGCGTCCAGGGTGCCGGGCCAGCTCCGCTGTGCCCAGCTGGGTGGGGGGTGCCGGGGACGTGTGGGCTCGGCTGGCAGGAGGGGGAGCGGGATCCGGCCCCGTCGGGCCCCGTCTGTCCGTGGGGCGGCCCCCCCGGCTCCTGGCAGCGGGACAACAGCGTCTCTCCCCTGCTGCCGGGGTGCTAGGGGGGCCCCTTGTCGGACAGGTAGGCCGTGAGTGCCGCCACGGCGCCGATGTAGGTGCAGATCCCCAGCAGGATGGAGAGCACAGCCAGGGCGAAGGTCCGGCGCGAGGCCGCCCGCGCCCCCGGGAAGTCGCCCTGGGCCGTCGCCTTGTTGGTCTGCGAGGGAGGGGAGGGGGGGTTAGCCAGGGGATCCCCCACCCTGAGCCCCCCCCCCGCCCGGCTCAATCCCCAAGACCCCCCGCCGCCTCCCAGCCTGGGCCCAAGCCACTGCTGGGTACCCTGGGACCCCCCATTCCCAGCCCCCCACGTACCCCTGCCACCCGCCCCACTCCCTGAGCACTGGGGGTGCAGACTGTGACCCCAGCAATGGGGGCTCCGAGGGACTGGACCCGCTTTGGGGGGCAGGGGAGGTTCTGCAAATCTCCCCCTTCTGCATGCAGATCTCCCATGTACTGCGGCGGGGCGGGTGCCCGTTGGCCCCCAGGCTGAGGCCCGGCAAGCTCCGCTCCCGTCCCGCTCACCTTCTGGGACAGGTGGAAGGCGGCGATGCCCAGGGGCCAGAAGCAGCAGAGCATGGAGAACACGGCCAGGCCCAGGTGGTCCCGCGGCAGCATCACGCCCAAGTCGCTGTCGCTGTCGCTCGACGAGTCGTTCTGGGGGGTTGGGAGGGTTAGTCTGGATCGGGGGGCAGGGGGCTTCTGCGTGCTCCCCTCGGCGGCCAGTGCTGACCCCAGGAGTCCTGGCTCTCAGCCCCACAGCTCTAACTGCTGGCTCCCAGCCCTGCAGCTCTAACCATTAGCCCCCACTCCCCTCCTGGCTCCCAGCCCCCCCACTCTAACCGCTAGCCCTCACTCCCCTCCTGGCTCTCAGCCCTGCAGCTCTAACCGCTAGCCCCCACTCCTCTCCTGGCTCCCAGCCCTGCAGCTCTAACCGCTAGCCCCCACTCCCCTCCTGGCTCCCAGCCCCGCAGTTCTAACTGCTAGTCCCCACTCCCCTCCTGGCTCCCAGCCCCCCCACTCTAACCACTAGCCCCCACTCCCGTCCTGGCACCCAGCCCCCCTGTTCTAACCACTAGCCCCCACTCCCTCCCCTGAGCTGGGAGAGTACTCAGAAGTCCTGGCTCCCAGACACAGTGCTCCATAACAGGAACAGAGCTCTGCAGACACCCCTGAACCCCAACTCTGGGACCCTGCGGCCATGGGGCAGGCCCCGAGGCTCTTTGGCTCAGCTGACTGGACGCTGCCAGAGTCACGTGAGCCCCAGGCCTGGCGAGGGGAGCCAGAGCCGCAGCTGCCAGCCCCTCTCACGAGCAGGGACCCCCAAGCCCTCTCCCCCCCGGGGCAGATCCCGGGCCGGGGGCTGGCCAATGATTTACTGACCTGGCCGTAAGCCCCTCCCTGGAGCCACCAGAGCGAGTGCCAGTGGCGAATGGCTCATGCCCCCAGCCCCGGCCCTGCAGCCCCCACCTCACCTCCAGCTCAGGCAGCAGCTCCACGTCCCCCACTTCGCAGCAGACCGTGTGAATGTCGCTCTCTGGGTGGAGCTTCCTGGCGCCCGCGGGCGGCTCCCCGAAGGCCGTCTCGCTGTAACCCTGCATCCTCCAGCCAGGGGGCTCCCCGGCCTTCCATGGGGGACCCAGCTGGGGGGCCGGCTCAGGGCTGCCCAGCGGCTCCGTGGCCCTCTGCAGGGTCCCTGCGTTCAGCAGCTGCTGGGCCAGCTGGGGGGGCGGTGGGGGCAGGCGTCTCCAGCCCGGCCAAGCAAAGAAGCCGGGGTGCTCCTGCTGCACCTCCGGAGCCGGGGTGCCCCTGCCGGGCCTGGCCAGCAGCGGCTGCTGTAGGTCCTGGATGTTCTCCATGGCCGGGCCTGGAGGGGGCTGCCTGGCAGGGTCTTCAGCTCCTGCAGGGGAGGAAGGGGAAAACGTGGGGCGCACGACAAGGAGCTGCTGGGAGGGGGGGGGTGAAGGAGCTGCTCCCTTCACTGGCAGCGCTGCAGGTTGTTCTCCCCTGCACTGGGGGGAGAGAGAGCTGAGCCGTCACACCGGAAACGCCAGAGCTGGGGAGAGAACCCAGGCGTCCTGGATCCCAGTCCCTGGCACTAACCCCTAGGCCCCGCTCCCCTCCCAGAGGGGGGGGACCCCCACCCCGGACAAAGGGCCTCCCACCCCAGGGGAGGAAGAGACATTTGGCGCCTTGTTCTCCCTCGGTGGTGATCAAAATGATCAATCTGGGAAGCCCCCATGGGGCCAAACCCCCCAGCGGTTCCGGCAGCTGATTGTGGGAGGCCTGAAATCATGCAAAGAGAAACCCAACTTTGGGGCCCAGCCCCAGCCGGGATACCGGGGTAGATGGGCCTGCAGCTGGGCAATTCCTGGTCTCCCTGCCTTCTGCCCCCCCCCAAGATATGCCAGCACCCCACACCCCCTTTGCCCAACTGGGAAGCATTTCCCTCTCCCTGGCTGCCCACGGGGTCGCTTCGGCTGCAGGGCGAGGGTTTGATCGGTGATTGCTGGGAGAAGGCGGTTTGGGCCGGTGGGAAGAGGCAATTGAGGCTGCTGCGTGAGCCAAGGGGGAAAGGCTGAGCCCCACGGAGTAATTCAGTCCCCTCCTGCAGGGGGGACCCAGTTGCTGTCGTTGCAGCCCACGGAGAGGTAGCAGAGGTGGGAATGGAACCCAGGAGTCCTGGCTCCCAGTCCCCTGCTCTAACCACTAGTCCTCACTCCCCCCGGGGCACCAGCTCTCATTTACCGAATCCAGCTGCCCGAGTGTGAGCGCCCACCGGCCGCCAGGGCTCTGGCGAGGACGCAGGGCCGGGCCGGGCGGCGCTGGGGAGCTGCGTCAATCAGCCCCGCTCGCTGAGGCGTGGGAAGCCAGGCAGCGGGGGGCGGGGGGAAGGGGTTTATCTCTAGTCCCTGGGCCTGCTCAGCTCCAGGGTGGCCACCGGCTCCCAGCCCGCTTCTGGGTCCCAGGCTCCTCCCCAGCAGAGGTCGCACCCGCAACCCCCATGGCTCCCGTCCCCTGCCCCACGCCAATGGGCCCGAGCCGAGCGATCCGCCAGCAAGCAGCTCTGGGGACCGGCCCAGCCAGACCCGGCTCCCTCCGGCTGGCAGAGCCCCCGGCACCAGCCCGAGGGCACATGGGCGCCAGCGCAGGGGTAAATGGGCCAAGCTCCACCGCCCAGCCCCACTCACCCCACCGGCCCTGGGGGGCCCAGACTTTGCGGGGGGGGGTGAGAGGCACATCCCAGTTACCCGCCTGCCCCCTCCCCCCGAGCCTGGACCCTCCCTCCCCATATTACTGGCTTCTCTGCACCCCCAGCCCTGGGGACCCTGCCCCTCCCCAGCTTTGCAACCCCACAAGCAGCTGGGAAAGTCTCCCCCCCCAGCCCTGCCCCACATCTGCTGAGGGGGGCTGGGCTCTGGACCCCTTTGGATTTGGGGGGGCTGTGCTGGGCTTAGCGCCCCCTTCCCAAATCCACAGCTGGTGCAAAGTGCCCCTGCTCCAGTGCCTGGGACCCCCACCCGGCCCCCCGGCCCCCCTCGCTGGGCCCCGGGCACTTACAGTTCACGCGGCGCCGGCCTCCGGCCGCCGGGCCCCGCCGGCCGCTCTCCGGCCCCCCCGAGCTCGCATGCTGGGGGGCTGGTCCGGCCCCGGCCCCGCGGCAGGAGAAGGGACGATCCCCCCGCAAGGAGCCAGCAGCAGCCCGGGAGATGCAGCCGCAGCCGCCAGCCCAGCTCCGCCCCCGCCCCCAAAGGGGCCGGCTCGGGGGCTGGGACAGGCTGTGGGGAGATTGGGGTTCGGGGGCGCTGGGGGCAGGTGTCGGGGCTGGCAGGGCTAGGGTGGGCTGGGGGTAGGTTGGGGCTGGCAGCGCTCGGGAGGGCTGGGGGTAGGTTGGGGCTGGCAGCGCTCGGGGACTGGGGGTAGGTTGGGGGCTGGCAGCGCTCGGGTGGGCTGGGGTAGGTTGGGGGCTGGCAGCGCTCGGGTGGGCTGGGGGTAGGTTGGGGGCTGGCAGCGCTCGGGAGGGCTGGGGTAGGTTGGGGCTGGCAGCGCTCGGGGGACTGGGGGTAGGTTGGGGCTGGCAGCGCTCGGGTGGGCTGGGGTAGGTTGGGGCTGGCAGCGCTCGGGTGGGCTGGGGTAGGTTGGGGGCTGGCAGCGCTCGGGAGGGCTGGGGTAGGTTGGGGGCTGGCAGCGCTCGGGAGGGCTGGGGTAGGTTGGGGCTGGCAGCGCTCGGGGGCTGGGGGTAGGTTGGGGCTGGCAGCGCTCGGGGGACTGGGGTAGGTTGGGGGCTGGCAGCGCTCGGGTGGGCTGGGGGTAGGTTGGGGGCTGGCAGCGCTCGGGGGCTGGGGGTAGGTTGGGGCTGGCAGCGCTCGGGGGGGCTGGGGGCTGGGCTCTCCAGAAGCTCTCCGGGCTCGCTCCTACGCGCCTGGGCCGGGGGGGGGCTTGTATCGCTGCTGTGTGCCCCCGCTGGCACTGGGGGGACGTGGAGGGGGCTGGAGCCGGACCTGGGTCCTGTCCCCGGAGCGGTGTTGGGGGATGCGCGGGGCGCTGGGGGCGGGGAGCGGAGCGGCGCTGGGGATGCGCGGGCGGGGCGGGGGCGGGCGGGCGCTGGGGGGATGCGCGGGGCCGGGGGCGGGAGCGGAGCAGCGGAGCGGCTCTGGGGATGCGCGGGGCGGGGGGGCGGGGCGGAGCGGCGCTGGGGATAAGCGGGGGCCGGGGGGCGCTGGGGGCTGGAGCCAAGCGCCCGGGTGAATCACTAATCAGCGGCCCGCGAGGGGGAGGCGGGGGAAGGAACAGGCAGATGGGGGCTGCGGGCGGGAGCGGGGGCAGGGCTGGGGAGGCTTCGATGGGTCTGTCGTGGAGGGAGAGGCTGTGGGGCTGACCCCCGGCACATGCACTGTGTCCTTGTGTCCCAAGGCCCCACCAGGCTGTGGGGGGGGGGGTTGCTGAGTGGGGGTTGAGGATGGTGCAGGGGGAGGTCACCGGGTTGTGTGTGGGGTCACTGTATAAGGGCGCTGTGTGGGCGGTTGCTATATGGGGGCGCTGTGTGGGCGGTTGCTTTGGGGCGCTGTGTGGGGCTGTTGCTATGTGTGGGGTGCCATGTGGGGCGGTTGCTATGGGGAGTGCCGTGTGGGCGGTTGCTATATGGGGCGCCATGTGGGCGGTTGCTATATGGGAGTTCCATGTGGGGCAGTTGCTATGGGGGTGCCGTGTGGGGTGGTTGCTATATGGGCGCCATGTGGGGCGGTTGCTATGGGGGTGCCGTGTGGGGCGGTTGCTATGGGGGCGCCGTGTGGGGCAGTAGCTACATGTGGGGAGTTCTGTGTGGGCGGTTGCTATGGGGCGCCGTGTGTGGCAGTTGCTATATGTGGGGGTGCCGTGTGGGGCGGTTGCTATGGGGAGGTGCCGTGTGGGCGGTTGCTATATGGGGCGCCGTGTGGGGCTGTTGCTATATGGGGGTGCCGTGTGGGCGGTTGCTATGGGGTGCCGTGTGGGGCGGTTGCTATATGGGGCGCCGTGTGGGGGCGGTTATATGTGGGGGTTCCGTGTGGGGCGGTTGCTATATGGGGAGCGCCGTGTGGGGCGGTTGCTATATGGGGGGGGGCACCATGGGGGGCAGGGTCTCTGCCCTGTGGGTCTGAAGGCACTACCAGGAGCTTCTGTTTCCTTCCGTGTTTTGGCAGCAGCTGGCTTCCCCCCCCCGCCCCGTGTGCCAGGCGCTGCCGGTTCCCACCCTTTGCTGGGGACGTGGGGCCTAGGGCTGAGTTGCCCAGAGGGCCTGGGGGGTCACAGAGGGGTCACAGCCCTGTAGGCCCCGGATGGAGCTCAGTTCCCCCCCATTCTGCATCTATCTCCCCCCCTCCGTTCCCACCCGCCTCCACATCTGCTGAGGCTGCCTCCTCCGTGGTGCTGGGCACCCAGCCAGCTGCTCTCAAACGAGCGGGGGAGGCATTAGCATGTGGGAAAGTTTGGCAGCATGGCCTAGTGCGCAGAGCCCCAGACTGGGCCTCAGGAGACCCAGCGTCCCAATCCTGGCCTGTCACTGTCTTGCTCCATGCCTCAGTTTCCCCAGCTGCAAGGGAGGACTAGCGACCCCGCCCCTCTGGGAGTTGCCACCGTGTGGCTGAGGGAGGCGACTGGTGGCTAGGGGCTGGCTGGGGGGCACAAGGGGCCAGCCACGGGGGGATGCATTAGCCAGCGCAAGGTGCGGGGGGACGGACGTTAATGTCATGGCTGCTGCATAATCAGCCCCCATCCCACCAAGGAGGAGTTTGGGTGTTAAAGGCCCCAGCCCCCCCCAGCTGCCGCCTCTTGCATGTGGGGGTAGGAGCAGCCACCAGGGACCCAGGAGTCCTGTAGCCAAACGCACCAGCTGCTGTTCTGGATTTCCTTCTAGCCCCACGGGGTCATTGGCACCCAGCCCTGCCGGTGCCCCTCCCAACCCGCAGCCCCTGCCCCCCCAGCCCTGCCGGTGCCCCTCGCTCCCGACCCGCAGCCCCTGCCCCCCCAGCCCTGCCGGTGCCCCTCGCTCCTGACCCGCAGCCCCTGCCCCCCCAGCGCTGCCGGTGCCCCTCGCTCCGGACCCACAGCCCCTGCCCCCTCAGCTCTGCTGGACCCCATGTCTCTCTCTGGGGAACAGCCCAACTCAAGCTCCCTGCCCCAAGGGTCTTGCGATGGAGCCGACCAGCCCGGGCATCTCTGGACCCAGACAGTAACAAGCCACCAGGACGCAGGCCTGGGCTGGGCTTTGCCCCCCTCCCCCCCTCACCTTGGCCCTCACGCCGGGTGGGGCTAGCCAGGCCGCCAAGCTGGGCTAGTGGGGATCCAGCCAGAGTTGGACCAGGCCCGGGCTCAGCCGGCTGGTGCCCCCCGGCCTGGGCCCTGTGCTCTCAGCTTCCCGCCGGCATTTTAGAACCCTGCTCGGGCCGGCAGGTTTCCAAGGGGCGCTAGAGCAAAGGGCCCATGCGGCCAGGAGAGAGCAACGTGGTGCCTGCTATCTGGCAGGAAGGGCCAGTGGTTATAGCTGGGGGGAGGAGGATGGTGCTAGGACTCCTGGGTTCTCTCCCCAGTTCTGCCACTGACGTCCACCACGATTACGGGCATGTGCCACTGCTCTCTGTGCCTCAGTTTCCCCTTCCACTGCATCATGAAGCATTTTCAGTTCTTCCTGATCCCGCCCTCTTTGCGGCAGTAGCCAATCGCCAGTCGGGTGGCAAGTGTGAAAACTCAGGGTGGTCACAGGCAGACAAAGCCCTAAATATCTGGACTGTCCCTATAAAATGGGGACACCTGGTCACCCTAATGGCCACCCAGCTAGGGCCCCAGGGGCTCTTTCCGTAACGGGTGCTCTCAGGCAGGATGGGCCTGCGGGACTCACTGCCACAAGATGTCACTGTGGCCGAGCACACCGCAGGACCCGCCGAACTTGGCTCTTGGGTTAGATCAGGGCTGAGTGAACGAAGCCAGACGTCCTCCCCCAGCAGGAGGTGCCCCCCTTGGGTGGGCTGCAGGGGTCTCTGCTTGGCAGCAGCTCCCAGGAAGCTCGTCCCTGCTGAGTGTCCAAGGCCCGGCAGTGCGCACGGTGTGGGCCGGGGGGTGGAGGGTGAAGTGCCTGGAGCAGGGGGTCAGATTTTGCATCTGGCTGTGGCTGTGGGTGGGGGCGGGGGGGATGGCTGGTCCATGCAGGCTGGCAGATCGAGGGCGGGGTGGGGGCGGAATTGGCCGCCTACATTTGCTGAGGGTCTGTCTCCCTCTGGACAACGCGCTGGGCACTGGGGGCCAGGGCGGGGCCCGGGAAAGCCAGCGGCCCAGAGGCTGGTGTCCGGCGCTCCGTCGGCTGGGAAGGGGAGAGCAAAGCTCGAGCTCGACCATCAGATACGGGCTGGGACGGGCGGGGCTGGGGTTGGGGCCTGGACTCAGGCAGGCCCTGAGCTCAGCCCTGGTGCTCCCACAGTGCCCCCCCGTTCCCATGGCGCTCCCACGGTGCCCCCCCCTTCCCATGGCGCTCCCACAGTGCCCCCTTCCCATGGTGCTCCCACGGTGCCCCCTTCCCATGGCGCTCCCACGGTGCCCCCTCCCATGGCGCTCCCACGGTGCCCCCTTCCCATGGCACTCCCACAGTGCCCCCTTCCCATGGCGCCCACGGTGCCCCCTTCCCATGGCGCTCCCACAGTGCCCCCTTCCCATGGCGCTCCACGGTGCCCCCTTCCCATGGCGCTCCCACAGTGCCCCCTTCCCATGGCGCTCCCACGGTGCCCCTTCCTTCCCATGGCACTCCCACAGTGCCCCCCCGTTCCCATGGCGCTCCCACGGTGCCCCCCCCTTCCCATGGCGCTCCCACGGTGCCCCCCCGTTCCCATGGCGCTCCCACGGTGCCCCCCCGTTCCCATGGTGCTCCCACAGTCCCCCACAATCTCCTTCCCCGTTGCCATGGTGTTCCCATGATGCCCCTCCCCGTTGCCATGGTGATCAATGATGCCCTCCCCTGTTGCCATGGTGATCCCATGATGCCCCTCCCCCGTTGCCATGGTGATCCAATGATGCCCCTCCCCGTTGCCATGGTGATCCCATGATGCCCCTCCCCCGTTGCCATGGTGATCCAATGATGCCCCTCCCCCGTTGCCATGGTGTTCCCATGATGCCCCTCCCCTGTTGCCATGGTGCTCTCACGAAGCGCAGCCCCCACGCTGCCAAGCTCGCTGCCCTTCCCAAAGATGGCTGCCTCCAGGGCTTTGCTCCGCCCAATAGCGGCGTCCCCGTCCCATCCTGACCCACCCAACATGGCGCCGCCCTCACGACTCTCTTTGCCACAGTCAAGATGGCGGCGAACTTTTGTCGCCTTCCTGGGCGGGGCCTGCGCCAGGCGCCGTCACATGCCCCTGCGCCAGCCAATCAGGATTCGGCGTTGGGGAGGAGCCCCCTCCCCCCCACCGCGGTTGCCGTAGCAGCCGCGGGCTCGGGAGCGGCGCGCGGCGGAGCCGGGCCCGGGGCGCGAGCGGGTCTGTAGCTCTTCGGGGAGGGCGGGACCGGTGGGAGGGTGGCCGCGCAGTGCGCATGCGTTTGGTGTCGCTCCTGTCTGCCCTCCCCCCCCCGCCGTTGCACGGTGTGAGCTGAGCGCGCGCCCGGCGCCTTGTCCCCGCCCCGAGAGACACGTGGAGGCTGGGGGCGGGGCCTATGGGGGTGGGGCCTATGGGGCGGTGCCCGGGTGGGGAGGGCGGTGCCTATGGGGGTGGGGCCTATGGGGTGGAGAAGGGCGGTGCCTATGGGGGCGGTGCCCAGGAGGTGCCCATGGGGGCGGTGCCCGGGTGGAGGAGGGCGGTGCCTATGGGGCGGTGCCCAGGGGTGGAGAAGGGCGGTGCCTATGGGGAGGTGCCCGGGTGGGGGAGGGCGGTGCCTATGGGGAGGTGCCCGAGGTGGAGGAGGGCGGTGCCTATGGGGAGGTGCCTATGGGGAGGTGCCGGGTGAGGAGGGGCGATGCCTATGGGGGCAGTGCCCGAGGTGGAGGAGGGCGGTGCCTATGGGGAGGTGCCCGAGGTGGAGGAGGGCGGTGCCTATGGGGAGGTGCCTATGGGGAGGTGCCCGGGGTGAGGAGGGGCGATGCCTATGGGGGCAGTGCCGAGGTGGAGGAGGGGTGGTGCCTATGGGAGGTGCCGGGTGGGGGAGGGGCGGTGCTTATGGGGGCAGTGCCCGGGCCCGGGGTGGGGGGGCGGTGCCCATGGGGGGCGGTATCCAGGGGGTGCTAATGTCTCAGCAGTGGGGGTCTTTTGCCTTTCAGGGGTGCGTCGCTCCCAGAGGGGGGTTGCGCTGGGGCAGGGGTCTCCCCACAACGGTGCAGCCCCCACTGGGCGAGGAGGGGTGGTCGGCAGTGCCCGGCACGCCCCAGCACCGTGCTGGGCATGGAGCTGGGTATCCACCGGCCCGCAGCCAGGCGGCTCCCGCGGCCCCCCAGAGCAGGCGGCTGGACCTCCAGCTGCCCAGGACTCTGCCCCGCTGCAGCACCACAGCCGCAGGTCCCTGGCGGGTTGGCCCCCAGCGATTTCAGCCCTTGTGGGGCAGGTGCCCCAAGGACCCGCCGCAAAGGGGGCAGCTCGGTGCCGCTTCCTTGGGAAGGAGCTAGAGCTAGGGCCGAGCATCAGGATGCCTGGAGTCTTTCCTGGCTGTGGGAGGGGAGTGGGGGCTAGTGGTTAGGGAGTGAGCAGGGGCTGGGAGCCAGGACTCCTGGGTTCTATTTCTAACCCCCCTCTTGGGTTCCCCACGGCAGGACCATGGCCGAAGTGCACATCATCGGGCAGCTCATGGGCGCCAGCGGCTTCCCCCGCTCCAGCCTCTTCTGCAAGTGGGGAATCCACACAGGTCAGCCAGAGCCACAGGCACCCGCGGGGCTGGGGGGCGGTATCTGGGGTGAACGGGCTGGAGAGGCCCAGAGCCAGAGCTAGCGGGTTGGAGAACTGGGGGCCCGGACACGTGGGTTCTATCCCAGGCCTAGTGGTTAGAGCCAGGGGCTGGGAGCCCCTCACTGACCATGCTCCCCCCCCAGGCGGTGCCTGGAAGCTGCTCTCCGGCCTGCGAGAGGGGCAGACACAGGTGGATCACCCCCAGCTGGACGACGTGGCCTATTGGTCCCACCCCATCGATGTGCACTTCGCCACCAAGGGCTTGCAGGGTAAGCGGGGGCCGCCGGCCCCAGGGCCAACCCCTTCTGGCCGGGGTGCCCGGATCTCCGAACCGGCCTGGGGGCAGGGCCAGTGGTATGGGCAGGTGGCTGCCAGGGGGCCCATCTCTCCCCCCACGTTCTGGGTGGCCCCCGGAGGCTGGGCAGGGCAGACTTCCCCCTGGACACAGGTTTCAGCCCTGGTCTTGCGTCCCTACCCCCACAGGACAGACAGCCCAGGATATCGGGAAAGGCCCTGGCTCGTTGGGGAGGGCAGCCCTGGCTGGTGGTGTTATTTGTAAGCTGGACGCCTTTGCCGCCGCTCAGGAGAGAGTCCGGCGCTGCCCAGCCGGTTAGGAGAGTGCCCACCGCTAGGTTTTGTTTCTCCTGGTGGTGCACATCCACACATGCCCCCGTGTACAGCATAAAATTATTCCGCACGTGGGTGGCAAACCCCTGCAGTGGCTGGAAGAGCTGAGAGGGAACCTTGCAGGCCCAGCGCAAGCTAGTTTCTCTCAGCGAAAGGAATTTTGCCTCCTGTCCAGAACCCCCAGAGGCGGTTTGTTGTCCAGTCATCTGGGGTTTTCTGCCCTCCTTTCGGCCCCCAGGGCAGGTCCTGGAGCGGGCCAGGTGCAGCCCCACATCCTCCTGTCCCGGCTGCAGGAGAAAGGCTGGCGGCTCCCATGGGACGGGGCATGGAGCATGCGGCCCATCCCCTCTCGGGGGTGCTGGCCCCAGGCAGCGCCAGGGTGGGGGACACTGACGGGTCCTCTCTCTCGCCGCCAGGCTGGCCCAAGCTGCACGTGCAGGTCTGGCACCAGGACGCCTTCGGGCGCAGCGAGCTCTACGGCTATGGCTTCTGCCACGTGCCCTGCAGCCCGGGCTGGCACGCGCTGGCCTGCGCCACCTGGCAGCCCCTGGGCTCCTGGCAGGAGCGGCTCTCCCAGCTCTTCGTGGGCGGGGGGCCCCAGCTGCTGAACAGCGACCTGATCTACACGGGGGCTGACCGGTACCGCCTGCAGACCGTCGCCGCCGGCACCGTGCACCTGCAGCTGGGCGTGCTGCTGCGCCACTTCGCCCGCTACGGGGTGGAGTGCTAGCGGGGGCCTGCTGTGGGGGGCGCTGGGGGGCAGGCAGAGAGGGGCCCTGCCATGGGGCGGGGTGCTGGGGGACAGGTGGGCTCCTGCTGGGGGGCAGGGCGCTGGAGGAACAGGAGGGCCCCTGCTGTGGGGTGGGGCGCTGGGGGGCAGGTGGGTCACTGCAGGCCGGGCACTGTATGAAACCCCACCGTGGGCTGGAGTATGAGGGGTCTGCCCAGATCCTGTGCCTGATGCTGGGGGAGCCCCAGGATCCAGGGGGCCCCCCCGCAGCTTTGGGGCCCCCACACATTTGGACAGTTCAGATATTTCACCCCCTTCCCATGGCTCTTTTGGTAAGGACAAGAGCATGGGGGGGGCCGTTCGCTGGGCCCACAAGCAGCCTAGGGCAGGGGGTTGGGCTGGCCCGGGGTTACCGAGGGGGGGCCTGGTTCCAGCGTGGGGGACAGGCAGGGCCCCTGGGTTCTTTCCCCAGCTCTGGTGCCGTGGGCTGGTCTCTGTGCCCTCTGTGTAAGGAGCAGCGTTGTGGCGGGCGCCTGCAGCGCTGTGCATGTGGGGAGCAGGCAGAGATGGGACCCCTCAGAGCCATGGGGAGGGCTGGCGGGGGCCCCCTTCCCCGTCTTCTCAGCTACCTACTGAATAACTCCCCCCTCTTTATAAAGATCCTTTGAGCTAATGGCTTTTCCCAGCGTGTCTCTGCCTCGGGGCCCCCTGCAGCAAAGGTTGTGGGGCTGTAGCTCTTGAAGGGTGTGGGGGCGCTGGGGAGAGAAGTAATCAGCATCTGCCCCCAGTGCTGGGTTCGTTAGCCTGGGGAACTCCTTGCCACAAGGCTCAGCGGGAGGCGACAAAATCCCTGAGGGCTTGTGGAGTGGTGAGTGTTCCCTGCATCGCTCCCTAGCTCTCCGGGCCCCAATTGCATGGGGCTGGGGGCTCTAGGTCACGCTCTGCCCCCTGCGGGGGCAAAGCTGGGGGGCACCCCCAGGGGTTGGTGGCTGGTGCTGTTCCTGTGTTGTTCCAGCAGAGGGCGCCACAGCCTGGACCCACCCCAGGCCTGGCAGGGGCATCAGCACCTGGACAGGTCCTTCAGGGGCTGGAAGGGGGGGGCAAGTGTCTGCTCCACTTAGCCCCCGCCCCATCCTCTAGCTCCCTCCCGTGCCAGGCGTGGGCCCATGCACCCTCCGCCTGGCTCCGGCCACTGGGCAGCGTTCCCCCTTTGTACGAGGGATCGCGAGGGGCTGGAGCTGCGGGCCGGGAGCGAGGGGCACCGGCAGGGCCGGGCTGGGGGGGCTGCGGGCGGGGAGCGAGGGGCAGGGCCGGGCTGGGGGGCTGCGGGCCGGGAGCGAGGGGCAGGGCCGGGCTGGGGGGCTGCGGGCCGGGAGCGAGGGGCACCGACAGGGCCGGGCTGGGGGCCAGATTAGAACCCGGGGTCCTGACTCTCCTTCCTCCCAGAGCCAGGACAACACCCACCCCGGCTCCCATCCCCGTCCTGGCCCAGGTCCCCTGCCCGCCCGCCGCCGCTCCGCTGCCCACTGACCCTGGCAGCCCCCCGGCTCCACCTCCGCCCGGCCTAATCAGGGGTGAAATTCCAGGCAGGGCTGGCGGGAGCCGTCCCGGAAGCCTCCGTGCCAGCACCCGCTCTTCCTAGCAGGCAGGTCCGGCTGCACCGCTGCCCTGGGCCGTGTGCCCACACGGGGCTGGGCTGCTGGCCCCCTGCGGGGCAGGGACTGGTCACCTTCCTGCTCCGGCGGGCGGGCGCGGGGCCGAGGAGCCGGCTCCGCGTGATCCCATTAACGGGGCAGCCTGGAGCGGAAGAGCCGCGGTCCCTCAGGCACGGCCCCTTCCACAGGCCGGACTCCTGGGGTCTGTGGGAGGGGAGCAGGGGCTAGTGGTGAGCTCAGGAGGCTGGGAGCCAGGACTGAGGCTGAGCTGGGCTGTCTCACTTGTTTCCATACCCTCCCCCCCTCGCATCGCTCCTCAGAGCCCCCGGCCTCTGGGCAGCCCCCCGGCCAGTCCTCTCTCTTCCCACTGTTGGCAGATGGGTTGAGGGGAAACTGAGGCACCAGGAAGGGACTTGCCAGAGGCCGTGCTGCGAATCAGCGCCCGAGCTAGGTTTAGAAGGGAGGGGGGGGGCGTGGCCTCCTCAGACTCCCGGGGCTTCGTCTCAGCTGGGCTCAGAGCAGCCGCAGGCCCGGAGCTCGCCAGCAGAGGGCCCCCCAGCCGCATTTTTGGGGTGTCCCCATTGGCCTCGTGGGGACTTGCCTCCTGGACGCTGAGGGTGCATTGGGGTGTGACCTGGAGCCCAAGCATGCGGGGCCTGGGGGAGCCCCCTGGGGCTGCTGTGCACAGCTGGGAGCCAACACTCCCGGCCCTAGCTCTGGGGGCAGCGGGGTCTAGTGGTGAGAGCAGGAGGGGATTGGCGCTCTGTGACCCTGGCCTGCTGCGTGCCTCAGTTTCCCCGCATGGGGGTGGGCGAGAGGGCTGGGGAGTCTGATACCGTCCGGGGACCCGGGATTGGAAGGCGGCCGGATGGAGCAGAGCGGGTCTCAGACCCACTGGGGTTCCGCTTTCCACTGCTGGCTCCCCTCCCCCCAAGGCCCCTGTCTGCAGTGGGGCGGCGGGAAAAGAAGTGGGTGGGCAGGCTGGGGACATCGGGGGGGAGAAGGGGGCGAGCCGGTCCTGGGTCCGGGGGGGGGTGTAAATTCCTGCCTCCAGGGCCGGGGTCGCTCGCCGCCGACGCGCCCTCGCTGGGGCGAGGGGAACCTCTCCCGGGGCTCCGGCAACCCCCCTCGGGAGCTGGCAACGCGCTGCCCCCGCGTGCCCAAGCCAAGGAGCGGGCGAGGGCGCTGCCCGGGGTGGCCGAGCCCCTCCCCCGGCAGAGACAGGGGCGGGGGGGAGCGGAGCCGGAGGCGCAGAGGAGGGGAAGGAAGAGCCGGGCGGGGCGCGGGGAGGAGGAGCGGAGAGGCGAGGGGGCGGCCCGGTGGATCCCTCGCGGTGGCCCTGCTGCGCCCGGCGCAGAAGTGAAATCCGGAGCCCCGCTGGGGGCCCCCCCCCCGCGCTCATATCCTGGGTGGAGCTGGGGTCGGGCAGCGTTAAAAGCCTCCAGCCCCGGCTCGCCGGAGCCAGCGGGTCCCAGCGCGTCGGGGAGCCAGGGTGCGATCTGTGCGCCCGGCTGGCCTGGCCCCCGCCAGCCCTCCCTGTCTATGAGCGCGCCGGGCCGGGTGCCAGGCAGGCCCGGCTGAGTCCCCGAGCGGCTCCGGGCGCGCGTGGCCCATGGACCTGGCCGGCGGCCGCCGACGCCACTGGGGCTTCCTCGGGCTCCCCGGGAGCAGGCGCTAGACCGGCCCCGCCATGGGGCAGGCCGGGGGGCTGCTCTTCCTCGCCCTGCTGGCCCTGGCGCGGCTGTGGGCGGGCCAGGCCCTGTCCACTTGCAAGACCATCGACATGGAGCTGGTGAAGAGGAAGCGCGTGGAGGCCATCCGGGGCCAGATCCTCAGCAAGCTGCGCCTGGCCAGCCCGCCCCAGGTGGAGGGGGGGGACGCCGCCCTCTTGCGCCTGCCCGAGGACGTCGCCTCCCTCTACAACAGCACCCGGGACATGGTGCGGGACCTGGCCCGCCAGCAGGAAGCCGCCACGCTGCACGAGAGCCCGCAGGACGAGTACTACGCCAAGGAGGTGCACAAGTTCTCCATGCTGCCCGTGAAAGACGGTGAGAGGCGGCGGGCTCCGTGGCAGAGGGGGCTAGTGGTTAGAGCGCGGAGGGGCGGGCTGGGAGCCAGGACTGCTGGGTTCTGTGGCCAGCTCCGGCTGGAGAGCGGGGGCTGGTGGTTAGAGCAGGGGGCTGGGAGTCAGGACTCCTGGGTTCTCTCCCTGGTTCTGGCAGGGGAGTGGGATCTAGTGGTTAGAGCAGGAGCCAGGACTCCTGGGCAGTGGGATCTAGTGGTTAGAGTGAGAGCCAGGACTCCTGGGTCTGCATGATGCCAGGGAAAGTCCTTTCCTGCCCTACAGCTTACCCCTCCCCCTGCCTTGGGGTCCAGGGGCCATGAGTTCCGCAGGCTAATGCTGCTGGGGGCAAACCAACATCCTACTCATCGGTGAATTTCCTCATCCTTTTGGTTTCATAGAACTGGTCTGGCGGGAGCGCTCCCAGCCCCCAGCTGAGATCGGGGCCCGGCCGGGCGCTGCCCAGCCCCCTGCTGAGATCCGGGCTCCGTGGGGCCTGGTTCTCAGTCACACTGGCTCGGGGGTGGGGCCAGAGTGTGCTGCTCTGTGGCTATTCCCTGCCCCCCAGGATCCTTGGGGCAGGGTGTGAATTAGAGCCACCCTGAGGCTGCTGTAACTGATGCGGAGGGGCTGGGGCAGGTTCCCACAAAGCAGGGGTGGGCAATAATTTTTTGACCAGGGCCACTACAGACATTTTTGAAGTGGCCCCGGGCTGCTCCAGAAGGGGCGGGCCCTCAAGTGGAAGGGGCGGGGCCAAGATACTTCCAGGTTCCCCACCCCCAGACCATGATTGGTCTGGGGGTGGCGGAGCGCCTTTGCGCCCCCCCCCAGGTTCCCCTTAGGTGCCCATGTCCCTGGGGTGGGACGAGACTTCCTGTGCTCCCCCAACCCCAGGCCAATCAGGGCCTGAGGGCGGGGGAGCACGTGAAGCCTCTTCTCACCCTACTAGGAGCTCGCAGGGCGGGGGCAGGATGGAGGAAACTTTGTGCGCTCCCCTGCCCCGAGCCAGCGGAACTCACGGCCACTAGGTCTCCAGGCACTGCGAGCCAAGCGGTCAGAGACACCAGCGAAGGCTAAAGCAGAGTAGAGAGGCTGGGCTGAGCTAACCACGACCACCCAGGCCCTGGTGGGCAGGCTGTCCCATCTGTGCCCAGTAGGGAGATCCCTGAAGCAGCTGCGGCAGACCAGACGCTGGAGTAGATGGGCCCATGCTCATACCCTGTCTGTCTGTTGCTACATCCCAACGTTTTTATTGCCCACTTCGTGGGGGGCCAGAGACTTGGATGGCTCCAAATGAGAACTTCCCAGCTGCCTTTTCTCTCAGTGCTGGATCAGAACCGAGCCCGGTTCTCGCCCAGCCTGAACTCCCTCTCCGCCCTCGCCCCCGGGGAGCTGTCTGCCCAGGGGAACACGTCTGGTTCTGCTGAGGAAGCTGCCACCCGCCCCCGAGCCGCCTGCCTGCCTGGCGAAATGTCCCAGCCCTGCCCGGGGGCGGCGTCTCAGCCTGTAATTACAGCCTGGGCCTGCCCCAGTCTGCGGCTGTGTGCTCGGGCTGGGTACAGGCTGTGCCCCGCAGGATCTGCCTGGGCAGGGGCAAGTGGGAACCGCCACACTCCAGCATCCGGCCCCGGCGGGCTCGTCGCACCTCCTCAGACAGGGATGGGAGCCGGATGCCGGCACCTGCACTCCAAGGAGGGGCCTAGATCGTGTGAGATGTGTCACGAGCTGAGCGAGGAACCCAGCCAGGGCCCCGTCAGGCCGGGCGCCCCCCAGACCCCGGGCGAGATCAGGGCCCCGTCAGGCCGGGCGCCCCCCAGACCCCGGCTGAGATCAGAGGCCCCGTCGGGCAGGCGCCCCAGACCCCGGGCGAGATCAGGGCCCCGTCGGGCCGGGCGCCCCCCAGACCCGGGCGAGATCAGGGCCCCGTCGGGCCGGGCGCCCCCCAGACCCCGGGCGAGATCAGGGCCCCGTCGGGCCGGGCGCCCCCCAGACCCCGGCGAGATCAGGGCCCCGTCGGGCCGGGCGCCCCCCAGACCCCGGCCGAGATCAGGGCCCCGTCGGGCCGGGCGCCCCCCAGACCGCGGCCGAGATCAGGGCCGCATCGGGCCGGGCGCTGCCCAGACCCCGGCTGAGATCAGGGCCCATCGGGCCGGCCGCCCCCCAGACCCCGGCCAAGATCAGGGCCCCGTCGGGCCGGGCGCTGCCCAGACCCCAGCTGAGATCAGGGCCCATCGGGCCGGCCGCCCCCCAGACCCCGGCCGAGATCAGGGCCCCGTCGGGCCGGGCGCCCCCCAGACCCTGGCCGAGATCAGGGCCCCGTCGGGCCGGGCGCCCCCCAGACCGCGGCCGAGATCAGGGCCCCATCGGGCCGGGCGCTGCCCAGACCCCGGCTGAGATCAGGGCCCGTCGGGCCGGCCGCCCCCCAGACCCCGGCCGAGATCAGGGCCCGTCGGGCCAGGCGCCTAGAGACAGTCTCACGGGCAAAGGGCTTCCAGTCCCACCATGCACGGGAAGGTCTGTTCCGGGGCGATGCTCCTGGCCCGATGGTGCGCGGCTGAGCTGGGCGCTGACCCGGCCCTGCTGTGTAACCATGAGGCTGTGCTGCCCATGGCCCCTCCCCCGCCCTTATCGGCCGGGTGCAGCGTTTGCTGCAGTGGGGCCCAGGGCGGTGGAGGGCTCCGCTCGTGCAGCGCTGAAACCTCCAGGAACCGCAGCATCCGTCTTGCCCGGCCTGTGTGGGCTGAGCTGGGGCCGTGGCAGGGGCCCGGGAGCCAGGACTCCTGGGCTCTGTCCCTGGCTCTGGGAGGGCAGTGGGGGCTAGTGGTTAGAGCAGGGGCCCGGGAGCCAGGACTCCTGGGTTCTGTCCTGGGCAGTGGGGGCTAGTGGTTAGGGCTGGGAGCCAGGATCCCTTCCCACCTCTGCTCCAGCCTTCCCAGTGGTTCATTGGGCCGTTTCCCTGTGGGGTGCCGTGAGCGCCCCTTTGTATTCCTGCCCTCTCAGCCCTTCCTCTGGCTTCTCCCCCTTTTGTTTTCGCCTTCTCCCTCCCGCCCCCCCATGACTGGGGATTCCTTCGGCCTGTCTTGGCTTGGGGCTGCCCCCAGCCCCATGACACCGCCAGGCCCCAGTGCCTGGTAACTCCCCCCATCCCAGCCCCAGTTCTTTGGGCAGCAGCAGGATGGGCCCAGTCAGACCTGGGGGGTTGGGGAGTCAAAAGCCCCTTTGATCCAAAGAAGCAGCAGCTTAAAATAGCCTCTTCCTGCCTTAAAAATAGCGCCTGGGCCACCACCGGCACTGTGGGTGGGGAGGAGAGGAGCGGAAGCTGGGGGAGGGGCAGGCTGCGGGGCGGAGGGGGTGCCTATGGGGGGCAGGGAACATGGTAAAAATCCAGGGGTGTTGGGGGTGGCCTGGGGTGGCTGTAGCTGGGGTTGCATGAAGGGGCTGGCACAAGGCCAAGAGGGATGTGGGGTCCTCTGAGGAATGGGGCAGGCAGAGGCTGGGGAGTAAAAGCCAAGGGGGGCTGGGAGCAGAGCCGTGCCTGGGGAGGGGCATGGCTGGGTGCTTCAGAAGAGCCCCCTTTCGGTACTTCCCCATGGGGGCCCCGCGGCCCCGTTTCTCACCGGCACGGGGTGTGTCCCCCTTCCCGCTGCAGTTCGATTTCCTTTGATTGGCTGGAAACCCAGGGCCGGGACCAAAAGGGGGAAAAGTGAAACGGCCAGAGAGCTGCCAGCTGCCCGCCGGCCCTTCCTGGGGGGCGATTGGCGCTGCGTGATTCGCACGCCGTGGTAACGAGGAGTCGGGGCTGAGCCCCAGGCCGGCAGTTTCCCCACCGATCTGCTCCAGAGTGAACGCTGCCCAAGAGCAGTGGGGGCGTGGCCAGAAAGGGCAGTTAGCCCCGCCCCCCACAAGCTGTTTGGGGACACCCTCCCAGGGCTTGGCCCGGCCAGAGGGGCTGGCAGGAAGCAGCACAAGGTGAAGGTCACAGGCCTCTGAATAGTGCAGGAGCCACAGGGCTCGGATGAGCTGGGAACCGTGGCCCTGAGCCCTCCCCTCCCCCCGGCCGGAGTCCAGGGGATGTTGATAGCAGGGCTGGGGGGCAGGGGTGCAGGGTGGGAGTGAGGGGCACCGGCAGGGCTGGGGGCGGGAGTGGGAGTGCCGACAGGGCTGGGGGACAGGGGCGGGGCTGGGGGGGCCGTGGGTCGTGAGCAGGGGGCAGGGTGGGGCCATGGGGGCTGTGGGTCGTGGCGGGGAGGATGGGGCGGGGACAGGGTGGGGCCGTGGTGGCTGTGGGTCGTGGCGGGGTGGGAGTGGGGCAGGGCTGGGGCGGGAGGAGAGGCGGGGCCGTGGGTTGGGAGCGGGGGGTAGGACGGGACGGGGGCAGGGTGGGGCCGTGGGTCGTGAGCGGGGTGGGAGTGGGGCAGGGCTGGGGTGGGAGGGAGGGGCGGGGCCGTGGGTCGGGAGCAGGGGGTAGGGCGGGGGACGGGGGCAGGGTGGGGCCGTGGGGCCGTGGGTCGAGCGGGGTGGGAGTGGGGCAGGGCTGGGGCGGGAGGGAGGCGGGGCCGTGGGTCGGGAGCGGGGTAGGACGGGGCCGTGGGGCAGGGGAGGCGGGGGCCGTGGGGCAGGAGCGGGGCTCCGCCCTGCATGCTCAGGCCCAGTCTCCCCGCAGGCAGCTACGCGTCATGGGAGAAGAGCAGCCAAAGCATCATTTTCCTGTTCAACGCCTCGCAGGCGCGGGCGCAGATCAGCAGCGAGGCCCTGCTGCACCGGGCCGAGCTGCGCATGCTGCAGAAGCCCGACAAGCTGGAGGTGGAGCAGCGGGTGGAGCTGTACCAGGTGCGCTGGGCCTCGCTGGGTGGGCGGGGCTAGGCCAGATGGGGCGGGGCTACAGGGGATGGGCGGGGCTAGGAGAGATGGGGCGGAGGGGGAGATGGGGCAAGGCCATGTGGATTCTGGGCAGAAGTCATCAGAAAGGGCGTGGCTAGAGCTGTTGGGGTGGAGCACAGTGAATTGTGGGTGGAGCATAGGGGCTGGGTGGGGTTCTGTGGGGCTGGAGTGCGGTCTATGGGGCAGGCTGGGGCTGGGCAGGGTCTATGGGGTGGGCTGGGTGCAGTCTATGGGGCAGGCTGGGGCTGGGCAGGGTCTATGGGGGCTGGGTGCAGTCTATGGGGCAGGCTGGGGCTGGGCAGGGTCTATGGGGGGGGCTGGGTGCGGTCTATGGGGCAGGCTGGGGCTGGGCAGGGTCTATGGGGCAGGCTGGGGCTCTGTGGGGCTGGGCGGGGCTCTATGGGGCTGGACGGGGCTCCCATGCCCCTGCCGGCCGGCTCACCCCTGTCTCCCCAGGGCTACGGGAATGGGTCGTGGCGGTACCTGGCCAGCCGTGCCGTGGGGCGGGCGCCCGAGGAGGAGTGGCTGTCCTTCGACGTCACTGAGGTCGTGCGCCAGTGGCTGAGCAGCCAAGGTGAGGGGGCGCATCTGGGGCATGCTGGGCCCCCACTATTCCCTGGGCACTGGGCTCCCCCCAGCCCCTCTGCGGCCTGCACCGTCCTCCCCAGCCCCTCATCCCGGCTTGGGCACAGCCGCACCCCAGGGACTGGGGGGCAGAGAACAGCTGCAGTGCCGTGGGGACTAGTGGTTAAAGCAGGGGGTGCTGGGAGCCAGGACTCAGCGCCCCCTCCCGTCCCCCCTTCTCACTCTCCGTCTTTTTCAGAGAATCCGGGGGTCTTTAAACTCAGTGTTCACTGCTCCTGCGAGGACACCACCAAGGAGCTGAAAGTGATCATAGACGGTAGGTGGGTTGCTGGGAGGGAGTGGGGGCTAGTGGTTACAGCTGGGGGGTGGGGAGCCAGGATGCCTGGGTTCTATGGTCACAGCTGGGAGGGAGTAGGGGCTAGTGGTTAGAATTGGGGGGGGGGGGTGGAGTCTGGGAGCCAGGATGCCTGGGTTCCCTGGTCGCTACTGGGAGAGGAGGAGGGGCTAGTGGTTAGAGCAGGCTGGGCTGGGAGCCAGGCACCCCTCCGTGTGCCTGTTTCGCCCTGCACAGGGGGCGTCCCGTGGGGTGTGCCCAGAGGAGGGTCCCTGCAGGCTGGGGGGCCCCTGGGTGCTGCTAATGGGGTGTCTGCTCCCCGAAGGCTTTGACAAGAAGCGGGGGGACCTGGGGACCGTCTCCTCCACCACCCAGAAGCTGCCCTACGTGCTGGTCATGTCCACGCCCCTGGAGCACGCCATGCACCTGCAGAGTTCCCGCCACCGCCGGGCGCTGGACACCGACTACTGCTTCGGGTGAGCCGGCCCCAGGGCCTCTGGGGGGGTTGGGGCTGGGAGCCAGGGCGCGTGGGCTCTCTCCTGGCTCTGGGAGGGGAGTGGGGGCTAGTGGTTAGAGCCAGGGGTGGTGCTAGGAGTCAGGGCGCCTGGGCTCTCTCCTGGCTCTGGGAGGGGAGTGGGGGCTAGTGGTTAGAGCCAGGGGTGGTGCTAGGAGTCAGGGCGCCTGGGCTCTCTCCTGGCTCTGGGAGGGGAGTGGGGATCAGTGGTTAGAGCCAGGGGTGGTGCTAGGAGCCAGGGTGCCTGGGCTCTCTCCTGGCTCTAGGAGGGGAGTGGGGATCAGTGGTTAGAGCCAGGGGTGGTGCTAGGAGCCAGGGTGCCTGGGCTCTCTCCTGGCTCTGGGAGGGGAGTGGGGGCTAGTGGTTAGAGCCAGGGGTGGTGCTAGGAGTCAGGGCGCCTGGGCTCTCTCCTGGCTCTGGGAGGGGAGTGGGGATCAGTGGTTAGAGCCAGGGGTGGTGCTAGGAGCCAGGGTGCCTGGGCTCTCTCCTGGCTCTGGGAGGGGAGTGGGGATCAGTGGTTAGAGCCAGGGGTGGTGCTAGGAGCCAGGGTGCCTGGGCTCTCTCCTGGCTCTGGGAGGGGAGTGGGGGCTAGTGGTTAGAGCCAGGGGTGGTGCTAGGAGTCAGGGCGCCTGGGCTCTCTCCTGGCTCTGGGAGGGGAGTGGGGGCTAGTGGTTAGAGCCGGGGGTGGCGCTGGGAGTCAGGGCGCCTGGGCTCTCTCCTGGCTCTGGGAGGGGAGTGGGGATCAGTGGTTAGAGCCAGGGGTGGTGCTAGGAGCCAGGGTGCCTGGGCTCTCTCCTGGCTCTGGGAGGGGAGTGGGGATCAGTGGTTAGAGCCAGGGGTGGTGCTAGGAGCCAGGGCGCCTGGGCTCTCTCCTGGCTCTGGGAGGGGAGTGGGGATCAGTGGTTAGAGCTAGGGGTGGTGCTAGGAGCCAGGGCGCCTGGGCTCTCTCCTGGCTCTGGGAGGGGAGTGGGGGCTAGTGGTTAGAGTCGGGGGGCGGGTGGGCTGGGAGCCAGGGCTCTCCCCCGGCGGGGGCCCCGTGTAACCGCTTCCTGCCGGTGCCGGCGCAGGGCGGAGGAGAAGAACTGCTGCGTGCGGCCCCTGTACATCGACTTCCGCAAGGACCTGCAGTGGAAGTGGATCCACGAGCCCAAGGGCTACTTGGCCAACTTCTGCATGGGCCCCTGCCCCTACATCTGGAGCTCCGACACCCAGTACAGCAAGGTGGGTGGGGGGGCCCGGGCTGGGCTCCCTCCTGCCCCGGGAGGGGAAGGGTAGGGTGGCGCGGCGCTGGGAGCCAGGACCTTGGCACTGGCGGGGGGGCGGGGCTAGCGGTTACAGTGGGGGGATGGTGCTGGCAGGGGTGCGGGGGCTAGTGGTTAGAGCCGGGGGTGGCGCTGGGAGCCAGGACTCCTGGGTTCTCTCCTGACACTGGGAGGGAAGTGGGGGCTAGTGGTTAGAGCCCGGACTCCTGGGCTGACCCGAGCGGGGTGGGGCGGAGCAGCAGCCAGGGCAGCCGGACTGGCATGAGCCCATCTGGGGGTCCCCTGCCTCTCTCTGCACTTGGCTCTGGCCTGGGGCCTGGCCCCCCTCTGGGGGGGGAGCAGCATGACCCCCCTCATCCACCTCTCCCCGGGCTGGGCGGGGCCCTGCCCCCTGGCCCCGCCCCCACCCCTGCCGTGCTGCCTTTGCTGCAGGTCCTGGCCCTGTACAACCAGCACAACCCGGGGGCCTCGGCCGCGCCCTGCTGTGTGCCCCAGACCCTGGCCCCACTGCCCATCGTCTACTACGTGGGGCGCAAGCCGAAGGTGGAGCAGCTCTCCAACATGATCGTCAGCTCCTGCAAATGCAGCTGATGGCGGCGGCCGCCCGGCCGGACCCACGGACTGGCGGGGGCCCGGCGCCGCCCCCCGAGGGGCTCAGGCTCCCTGCAGCGCTTCCTGTTACTCACTTTTTGTACATTTTGAGGGTGTTTTTTGGGTGAAAATCTTGAATTATTTGTAATTTAAAAACCAACAAACTACAAAGACTGATCTCAGGGGTGTCGTGTCGCTGGCGGAGGGGCGGTGGGGGCGGGGGGGGTCAAATGAGGAGCGCGCCCCCCTTCCTCAGGAGAACACCGACCGGCTGGTGGGTGAACGGGTCCCGCGCTCATGGGTGGGGTCAGGGAGTGGCACCCTAGAGGCTGCAGCCATTGGAGGACACGTCGAGGGGCGGGGCCTGCGTGGACTGAGCGCCGTGGGAATTGGCATGGCAGGGAGTGTGGCTCCGCCCCCTCGTGCAATGTGGCTCCACCCCCAGGCCATATGTCTCTGCCCGCCAGGTGTGACTCCGCCTCCAGAACTCTGGCCCCCCTGGCTGACGGGGGGCTTGGTGTGGGGTGTTTCTGTCCCCACCCCTCCGGCGGGAGATGGGACCCCCTGGACTCCTGCAGCCAGAACACAAATGTCTCTCCCTGCCCCGCTCTAACCACCAGGCCCCACTTCCCCAGATCCAGGGAGAGAACCTGGCAGTCCTGGCTCCCAGCCCCTCCCCTCTGCTCTAACCACTAGGCCAGCTCTGTGTGAGGTTACCTGCCCCCCTCGGCGCGCTTGGAGCTGACTGCCCTGGCATCGCTGCAGGCTGAGCTGGGTTCTGCCTCCCCTGGATTCCCCGCTCCCAGGCAGGCTCTGCCCAGGGCTGCTGAGCCGCGCCCCAGAAGTGGCTGCAGCTGGCCACGTGGCTGAGGGAGACCTGCATGAGCAGCTGGGGGCTGTCCCAGCAGCCTGGTGCAGCCACGTACGGATGTCCCCCCCTTCCCCGCAGGACCCTGACCCCACAGGGAAATATTTACAACTTCCCCTGAACTGGCCACGGTCCCGGCCAGCTGCAGCTGCTGGCGGGTCCGGCTCAGCCCCCTCGGCACTTAGTCGAACTGCACGTGCCTGGCTCCGGGGAGGGGAAGGGGGCGTCTGGCTACCCAGGGACCCCTCGCAGCTCAGGGCTGCCCCTAGAGTCATGCTTCAATTGCCCCCGCCCCAGGCGGGGGCAGGGCCCAGGGCAGGGGGTGGCAGGCGGGGCTCCGGGCCCGGCTCACGTCCTTCTGGGCCCCACGGTCGTTTTCTAGGATTGAAAACTCCCGTGTCCCCCCCCCTCCCCCCACTGGCAGCCGCTGCCCCGGCTTTGGCAGAGCGGCACAAGGGCTCGATTCTCCTGCTGCCCGCAGGCTGGTGCCAGCCCCCCCCCCCCCGCCCCCCCGCAGGAGTCTGGCACCAGGAGGGGGTTGTGGCCTGATGCCAGGACCTAGCAGGAGGCAAGGCCTGCCTCACCCCCAGTGCCCCTCTGCCAGTGCCCCTTGCTCCCGCCCCACAGCCCCTGTCCCCCCCCAGCCCTGCCGGTGCCCTTTGCTCCCGCCCCACAGCCCCTGTCCCCACAGCCCTGCCGGTGCCCCCCACAGCCCCTGTCCCCCCACAGCCCTGCCAGTGCCCTTTGCTCCCGCCCACAGCCCCTGTCCCCGGCCCTGCCAGTGCCCTTTGCTCCCGGCCCACAGCCCCTGTCCCCCCAGCCCTGCCGGTGCCCTTTGCTCCCGCCCCACAGCCCCTGTCCCCCCAGCCCTGCCGGTGCCCTTTGCTCCTGCCCCGCAGTCCCGCCCAGCCCAGCCCTGCCGGTGCCCCATATTCCCGCCCTGCAGCCCCGACTGGCACATGCTCATGAAGTTTCCCCTTTTTTGTGTGTGTGTGTGTGGGGGGGGGGGAACCGAAACTGACAACTCAGCGGCTCCCCCGGTCGGAGGGGGAGGGGGGGCCAATCACATCAGCCAGGGCTGCCCCCCGTAGGGACTATCACACGGGCGGGGGGGGGGGCTGGTCCATGAAGCCCCCACCAGTGTGTGTGCAGCCAGGAGGCAAGGGGGGCCCATGCTAGGAGCTCATGGCACCCGGGGGGGAGTGCGTGTCCAGCTCCCATGTCAACAGCAGCTCGGCCGGGAAGGCCTCGGCTCCCCGGGCCCCCGAACCCAGGGGAGCCGGCTGGGGGGAGGTGCAGGGAGGCGCTGTCCCATGGGGACCACGGGAGCAGCCTCTGAGCAGCTCAGGCCCGGGCAGAGACCCCCCAGCCAGGGCTCTACCCCAACCTGCCCCCGCCAGCCACCTGCCGAAACGGGTCGGTTTCCGCGGGCGGGCCCGGGAGCAGCAGGGGACCCAGCGGGCGGTGGGGCTGCCTCGCCGGCGGTCGGTCCCCAGGTGGGCGGCGTGCGGGGGCCCCCTGCGCCATGGGGAAGCTAAACTCGCCCTAGGAAAATAAACAGCAGCCACAAGTACTCCGCAGCTCAAAATAGGCCGCCTGCCCGCCCGCTTCCGCTGCGGCTGCTGGCCTGCAGCCTGCGCACGCAGCCCGGCGTGGGGCGAGGGTCCCCGGGCGCCCACGCCCCTCCTGGCCCCCGCCAGCTGCCCCCAGGCCCGGGCCCGTCCCCGAAGGAAACTCCAAGGGGGAAAGCTTGGTTACGGGGGCAGGCCCACGAGGGAAGGTCTGGCGCCGTGTGCGGAGCTGGGCACCCCCCGGGCGGGGTTGTGTGCTCAGCAAGGGGGCGTCCGCAGGCCGGTGCCACGGGCCGCGAGGGCAGCTGGCCCAGGGCTCGGCACCGGGCCGGACGCGGAGCATCGCGGGGACCCCGAGCAGCGTCTGCTCCCTTGGGGGGCCTGCCTGAGCCCTGGGCCGCTTGGGGAGAGCTTGGCCGGGGGGACTCGGGGCTCAGCGCCTGCCGGGGATGCTGGGGCGCAGCCGGGGTGACAGGGCCCAGGGAGCCCGGGAGCGAGGCCGCGGGGCAGGGGGCCGGGCGGAACGGGGGCCGGGGGCCACCCTGATGCCGGATAACAGATCTCTTTCCGGCGAGATAAGGAAGGAGAAGTAGCTGAGCCATGGGGAGAGGAAATGACGCTTCCTCTCCCCCCCTTCCCCCACGGCTCCTCAGCCCCACAAGGCCAGGAAGTGACACCCACACATTGCTGGGCAGGGGGGCTGCAGGGCCTGGTGAACCCAGCCCCCCGGTCACAGGCATCCCCCAGCCAACACCCCCCCCCATGAACCCCACCCCTATGGACACACACCCACCCATGGAGAGATACACCCCCCCCATGGACACACACCCAGGGACACACACACGCCCATGGAGAGATACACCCCCATGGACACACCCAGGGACACACACACCATGGAGAGATACACCCCCATGGACACACACCCAGGGACACACACACGCCCATGGAGAGATACACCCCCATGGACACACACCCAGGGACACACACACACATGGAGAGATACACCCCCATGGACACACCCAGGGACACACACACGCCCATGGAGAGATACACCCCCCCCATGGACACACCCAGGGACACACACACACCCATGGAGAGATACACCCCCCCCATGGACACACACCCAGGGACACACACACGCCCATGGAGAGATACACCCCCCCCCCATGGACACACACCCAGGGACACACACACACACCCATGGAGAGATACACCCCCCCCCCATGGACACACACCCAGGGACACACACACGCCCATGGAGAGATACACCCCCCCCATGGACACACCCAGGGACACACACACACCCATGGAGAGATACACCCCCCCCATGGACACACACCCAGGGACACACACGCCCATGGAGAGATACACCCCCATGGACACACACCCAGGGACACACACACACCCATGGAGAGATACCCCCCATGGACACACACCCAGGGACACACACACCCATGGAGAGATACCCCCTGGACACACACCCAGGGACACACACACACCCATGAGAGATACACCCCATGGACACACACCCAGGGACACACACACAGCCATGGAGAGATACAGCCCCCCCCCCCATGGACACACACACACACACACACACACACACGGAGGGAGACACCCCCCCCCCATGGACACACACCCAGGGACACACACACACGCCCATGGAGAGATACACCCCCCCCATGGACACACACCCAGGGACACACACACGCCCATGGAGAGATACACCCCCCCCATGGACACACACCCAGGGACACACACACGCCCATGGAGATACACCCCCATGGACACACACCCAGGGACACACACGCCCATGGAGAGATACACCCCCATGGACACACACCCAGGGACACACACACGCCCATGGAGAGATACACCCCATGGACACACACCCAGGGACACACACACACCCATGAGAGATACCCCATGGACACACACCCAGGGACACACACACACCCATGGAGAGATACACCCCCATGGACACACACCCAGGGACACACACACCCATGGAGAGATACACCCCCCATGGACACACACCCAGGGACACACACACGCCCATGAAGAGATACACCCCCATGGACACACACCCAGGGACACACACACGCCCATGGAGATACACCCCCATGGACACACACCCAGGGACACACACACGCCCATGGAGATACACCCCCATGGACACACACCCAGGGACACACACACGCCCATGGAGAGATACACCCCCCCCATGGACACACACCCAGGGACACACACACACGCCCATGGAGAGATACACCCCCCCCATGGACACACACCCAGGGACACACACACGCCCATGGAGAGATACACCCCCCCCATGGACACACACCCAGGGACACACACACACCCATAGAGAGATTACCCCATGGACACACACCCAGGGACACACACACACACCCATGGAGAGATACACCCCCATGGACACACACCCAGGGACACACACACACCCATGGAGAGATACACCCCCCCCATGGACACACACCCAGGGACACACACACGCCCATGGAGAGATACACCCCCCCCATGGACACACACCCAGGGACACACACGCCCATGGAGAGATACACCCCCATGGACACACACCCAGGGACACACACACACTGGAGATACACCCCCATGGACACACACCCAGGGACACACACACACCCATGGAGAGATACACCCCCCCCATGGACACACACCCAGGGACACACACACACACCCATAGAGAGATACCCCCCCCCATGGACACACACCCAGGGACACACACACACACCCATGGAGAGATACATCCCCCCCATGGACACACACCCAGGGACACACACACACCCATGGAGAGATACACCCCCCCCATGGACACACACCCAGGGACACACACACACCCATGGAGAGATACCCCATGGACACACACCCAGGGACACACACACACCCATAGAGAGATACACCCCATGGACACACACCCAGGGACACACACACACCCATGGAGAGATACAGCCCATGGACACACACACACACATACACCCCCATGGACACACACACACACACACACACGGAGGAGATACACCCCCATGGACACACACCCAAGGACACCCCTCCCCATGGAGAGATACCCCCCCCCCACACACACCCCCATGGACACACACACCAGGGACACACACACCCCCATGGAGAGATACACCCCATAGACACACCCCAGGGACACACACACGCCCATGGAGAGATACACCCCCTCCCCCCCATGGACACACACCCAGGGACACACACACGTCCATAGAGAGATACACACACACTCCTCTATGGGCACACACCCAGGGACACACACACACACCCATGGAGAGATACACCCCTTCCCCCATGGACACACACCCAGGGACACACACACGCCCATAGAGAGATACACACACACACACTCCTCTATGGACACACACCCAGGGACACACAAGCCCATGGAGAGATACACCCCTCTCCCCATGGACACACACGCACCCATGGAGAGATACACACACACACACACACACACACACACACACACACACACCTCTATGTACACACACCCATGGAGAGATACACACACACACACACACACGCCTCTGTGGACACCCCCCCCCCCCCATAGACAGACACACACTCCTGCCCACACCCACGGACACGCACACATTCCGCTATGGACACCCCCCCTCACCCCCTCCCACACACACACGTTGTTTCCTCCCAGCATTGCAATGCAGCACAAACAGTTGTCAGGTTCACCTTTGTTTCTAGTCGATTTCATGATTTCATTTTGGGGATGAACTTGACAGTTTGCAGGACTTGGTCACCCCACAGAGAGGGGGGGGAAGTGTGTGGGGATAGATAGTTAGATAGAGGGGGTGTGTGAGGACAGATTGATAGATAGAGGGGGTGTGTGGGGATAGATAGATGGAGCGGGGTGTGTGGGGATAGATAGATAAATCAGTGATGTGGGCGGATAAATCGGTGACGGGGACAGACGGATAATTTGGTGACGGGGGGGCAGACGGATAAATCGGTGACGGGGACAGACGGATAATTTGGTGACGGGGGGGCGGACCGATACATCGGTGACGGGGACGGGCGGATACATCAGTGACGGGGGACGGGTTTGCCGACACTCAGGCGGTGGAAGATGGCTGGGGCTGGACAGACAGACAGCTGAGGCCTGCCTGCCGTCCCCGGACACCTGGGTCCCCGCTGACTGGCTCCGTGTTGTTGTTAGCCTGGGCTCTGCGTCAGCCGCGTGGCTCCCCCGCTGTCAATCAGCTGGGCCGAGTGGCGGGTGTCGTGGGCCTGTTTTTCTTTCCCATGACTCACCTGCCCGGCTGTCTCAGGCGGCTCCCAGCTTTTCCTGCCCCGGCAGCCGCCCAGTGACGGGCTGGTGGGTTGAGCTGCGGGGTGGCCTGGTGGGGCCTGGGCCAGGCGTGCGGGCGGGGCCCGGCTGCTGGGGCGTTGCCAACTCTGGGGACCTCCCCCCGCCCAGGGGCTCCCGTTGCCCACACGGCAAGGAAGCAAAGGACCCAGCCGGCTGGGCCCAGCACCGCAGGCGGCTGCTGCAGCTGGGATTGGAACTCAGGGCAGGGACAGAAGGAGACGCAGAAACAGCGTCCGAGCCCCACCCCAGAGGCAGCTGCATCTCAGTGGCGGGTCTGGGAGAACCCCCCCCCCCCGTCCTTGCCTAGAGCTGAGGTGAAGCCAGCTCCATGTGTGTGTGGGGCTGCTTACATAGGGAGTGTGTTTTAGGGGCCCCCACAGAGGAGGTGGGGCAGAAGGCAGGGGGCAAAGGCCGGTCTCGGCCCTGCAGACCCACTGACACGGGGTCAGGGATTGATCCAGGCTGTGTTCCCGCCCCCCCAGTGCTGCCACCGGCCCCCAGCTCCTCGGGAGTTAAGAGGCCAAAGGTGGCAGGGACTAGCCCAGCCCCCTGCCCCATTCCCCAGCCCCAACCAGTCCCTGCTATGGGGCCAGTGGGAGGTGGCTTCCCCTAGAGGCTGGGGCTGAGCGGAGCGACACCTGTAGGGAGAAGGGGGCAGGGTGGGGATGGGAGTGTGCAGCCGGGAGCAGTCCCATGGTTAGAGCCAGGGGCAAGGGCTGGGAGCCAGGACTCTGGGGGGGGTCTCTCCCCAGCTCAGAAGCAGGGGGGACTAGTGGTTAGAGCAGGGGGGCTGGGAACCAGGATTCCTGGGTTCTCCCCCCAGTTTGGTGGCAGTGGGGGCTAGTGGTTAGAGCAAGGGGCTGGGAGCCAGGACTCCTGGGCCTCCTAGTCCCCCACCCCCCAGATCACAGCACCGGCTGCCCATGTAGGATTGCATGAATGGGCCTTGGGCTCACGCCAGGGGGTCGGGGTTTGGCTCATTAGCAGGGCCCAGCATGTTCTTAACGAACCACGGAGCTGCCTGCCCCGAGGGGGGGTGGGAGCTGCACCTTGTGACCAACCCCCCAGCCCTGGGGTGGCCGGGGCTGGAGAGCCGCTTCCGTGGCCCTGGGTGAGGGGCGGGCTAGATCCCCCAGGGCAGGCTGGCGCGGCTGGGCAGGGTCTGGCCCGTGGCGTTGCCCACGTGAAGCTCCCTGTGAGCACGGGAACCCCCTCGCCCCGCTGCCACGCTGGCACACACCCGGCCCATGCCCCAGCTGCAGGGCTCCACGCTGGGCGGACCCTGGCCTGCCGCCAGGATGGCTTATAAATACCTCCCAAGCATGCACTTATCCTGCAGCGCCCTCGCCAGCTCGGCAGGCGCCGCCCGCACAGGCCTGGGGGTGCTCCTGGGTCTGGCGCTGGGGGCACCCGGCAGGGCGAATCCAGGTCCCCACGGGCCCTGATCTCGGCCGGGGTCTGGGGGCTGCCTGGCCCGACGGGCCCTGATCTCGGCCGGGGTCTGGGGGCTGCCCGGCCCGACGGGCCCTGATCTCGGCCGGGGTCTGGGGGGCGCCCGGCCCGACAGGCCCTGATCTCGGCCGGGGTCTGGGGGCTGCCCGGCCCGACGGGCCCTGATCTCGGCCGGGGTCTGGGGGGCGCCCGGCCCGACGGGCCCTGATCTCGGCCGGGGTCTGGGGGCTGCCCGGCCCGACGGGCCCTGATCTCGGCCGGGGTCTGGGGGCTGCCTGGCCCGACAGGCCCTGATCTCGGCCAGGGTCTGGGGGGCGCCCGGCCCGACAGGCCCTGATCTCGGCTGGGGTCTGGGGGCTGCCCGGCCCGACGGGCCCTGATCTCGGCCGGGGTCTGGGGGGCGCCCGGCCCGACGGGGTTTCTCGGTGCTATGACACCTGAGATGCTGGTGAGCAGGGAGTTGCAGGGTTTCTTCTGTCTCGGCAGGGGGCAGAGAAGGGGGCTCAGCCATGGACCCTTTGACTCCCTTTTGGCTGCTCCTGACACAGGCCAGATCCCAGCCAGCCCCAGGCTCTTACTGGGGTATCCAGTGCCTCCGGGCTGTGTCACCCTCCACCCACTGGGGAAACTGAGGCACAGAGTGACTAAGTGACTTGCCCACAGTCGCAGTCTGTGTGGAGCTGGGGAGCGAGCCCAGGTGTCCTGACTCCCAGCCCCCAACCCCGACACCACCCACTAGGCCCCACTCTCAGAGCCAGCCCCTGGGGCTGTGAGTGGCTGCGGTGGGGAAGCCATGGGGGGCCGGGCGCTCCCTGCGCCCAGGTCCCCGGCCGCCCCGGCCTGCGCTCCCGGGCGCTGACCCATGCGACAGGCATTTCCTGCCACGGGAGGCCGGGGGAGGCAGAAGTTCAAAGCCGGCTCCGACCACAAGGCAACTTTCCCAGGGCCCAGGGAGGCCCAGGAGCCAGCTGTGCAGAGCTGGGCCCAGGCCTCCCCGCAGGGACCCACACCACTGTGGGGCGAGGGGCAGCTCTGAGGGGCCCCAAGTCAGGACCCTGCCCCCCAGGCTGTGGGGGCTACATGCAAAGCCAGACTTAAGGGGCTGGGAGTTCTTTCAGGGCTGCAAATAGAACCCGAAAGTCCTGGACTCCCAGTGCCCCCGCCCCCCACTCTAACCACTAGTCCCCACTCCCCTCCAGAGCAGGGGAGAGAAAGCAGGCGTCCCGCTGCCCAGTCTCCTGCTCTAACCACTAGCCCCTACTGCCCTCCAGAGCCAGAGAGGACCCAGGAGTCCTGGCTAACCGCAGGGAGGGTCTTTCCCGCTGCCCGGCAGAGTGTCAGTGGCTGAGCTGGCCCTGCCCCCGGGGCTCCCCGCAGGGCCGCAAGCGCATCCCCTGGACGCCTGTGGTCAGCCTAGCGCGGCGTCGCTGCCTCCTTGTTCCGCGCCGGCTCCTGGCGCCCGGCCAGCAGCCCTGTCCCAACCCCCCGCCGCTTCTTGGGCAGCTGCTGGGCTCCAAGTGGGCCCTGGGCACCTTCGACACGCACCAGGGGGGTGAGGATGGAGCGGGGGGGGCTGGGCGCCAGGACTCCTGGGTTCTCCCCCTGGATCTGGGTGGGGAGTAGGGACCAGTGGTTAGAGCGGGGGGTGGCTGGGAGTCAGGACTCCTGGGTTCTCCCCCTGGATGTGGGAGGGGAATAGGGACCAGTGGTTAGAGCAGGGGGGTGGCTGGGAGTCAGGACTCCTGGGTTCTCCCCCTAGATCTGGGTGGGGAGTAGGGACCAGTGGTTAGAGCGGGGGGGTGGCTGGGAGTCAGGACTCCTGGGTTCTCCCCCTGGATGTGGGAGGGGAATGGGGGGGGTCTCATTTCGATCTCACCCCAGTGCCCGGCCCAGCGCTCAGGCTCCGGCAGACGGGCCGGGGCAGGGACTCACCCGGGCCTGACTCGCCCCAGAGGATGCGAGTAACCCCGCCGGGAAGTGACTGGACAGGCCGCGTGGAGCCGGCCCCCCGCCCAGCGCTGAGACACACCCAGAGCAGCGGGGGCGGGCTGAGCTGCGCCCCCCCGGGGGCAGACGGGCGTGGGGGGCTGTGGGAATGACAGGGACAATCCCCAGACAGGCACCCCCCCCCGCGGGCCAGGCAGACCCGCCTGAGGTGGGCGGGAGTCGTGCACAGGGGCAGGGAACATTTGCGGGGATGATTTCGGTGCTCACCAGCTGTCCCCTCAGACACAGCTGTGAGGTTGGAACTGCTGCCCCCCCGAGCTGGGAGAGAACCCAGGAGTCCGGGCGCCCAGCCCCCCTGCTCTAACCACTAGCCCCCACTCCGCCCCTCCGAGCTGGGAGAGAACCCAGGAGTCCGGGCTCCCAGCCCCCCTGCTCTAACCACTAGCCACCACTCCCCCCCTCTGAGCTGGGAGAGAACCCAGGAGTCCGGGCGCCCAGCCCCCCCATGTTACTGGCCGTGCTGCTGCTGCTCTCTGTTTCACCCGCGGCAGGAGGGCACCTCAGGACCCTCGGCCTGGGTTGGAGGGCAGAGCCTGAGCCAAAGGGGGGCTGGTTGGAGTGTGGGGGCCCACCCGGAACCTGGGCTGGAACCGGGGCCCTTCCGCATCATGGCCCCACTAAGCTAGAGTCTCGCCCCCCAGCACTGGCAGCCTGGTGCCCTCCCAGTGCCCCCGCAGGAGGGGCAGAACTCATACACATGGGCTGGGCCCAGCCCCCCAGAGGGGACAGGCCCCTACCCCCAAGCCAGCCAGCTGCCCTCAGTGTCCGGGGCACCGTGCCGGGGGGGGGGGGCAGAGCAGGGTGCCAGGCGCAGCTCGTGGTGAGACTGGCCCTGTCCTCGCCGCAGGCAGGGGGGTCCTGGGGGAGACCCCCCAGCGCCTGGCCGCATGTGCGGGGGAGGGGGCCTGGGAACGTCCTGGTTTCCATCAGGCTGCGGCTGGGGAAAGTGGAGGCAGCAGGAGCCTCAGACACTGACCAAGTGGGAAAGAATGTGCTGGGGCGCCGTCCCTCTGAACCCCCCCTCCATCCCCCTGCCCCTGCTGAGCCCTCCAAGCCCCACTGGCCTCCCAGAGAGTCAGGAATAGAACCCAGGGGTGCTGGCAGCCAGCCCCCCCCCCCCGCTCTAACCACTAGCCCCCACTGCCTTCCCAGAGAGAACCCAGGTGTCCTGGCTCCCAGCTCCAACCACTAGCCCCCCACGCCCCTCACAGAGCCCTGGAGAGAACCCCAGAGTCCTGGCTCCCAGCCCCCCCACTCTAACCACTAGCCCCCACTCCCATCGCAGAGAGAACCCAGGTGTCCTAGCGCCCAGCTCCTCTGCTCTAACCACTAGCCCCCACTCCCCTCGCAGAGGTGGGAACAGAACCCAGGAACCCCGGGTCATTCTTAGACTGTGGACGAGGCTGCGCCCGTGCGTGCAGCACCCTAGTCCATCGAGGCCCCAAGCCCGGCTGGGCGCTCTCCCCCTGGGCGTAGGAAATGGTCCCGCTCTGGGGGAGGGAGGGCCAGGGAGAGGAGGGAAGGAGAAGCAGGTGTGTGAGGAGCGTGTGCACGTGCATGGGTGCCTTTGCCACGCGTTGCATGCCATTCACTGTCCTCTCGTGCGTGGAACCAGCAAGACATGTTGTGTGTCATATCCCCCACACTGCTCACCCAAAGTGGCGATTCTCCATTGCCCTCGTGTTGATGGGTGCCCCAAAACGTCCCTGGAGGTGAAGTTCTGCCCCGGCCACATGGGAACGACAGCTGGGCCGGGGCACGTCAGGCATTTCGTGGGCGGGCGCACCCGCCCCGCCAGTGGGGCTGCCCCGCCAGCCCTGTCCCAGACAGCCGGGATTCCTGGCATACCGCACAGACAGCTCCCCGAGGGGCCGGGCCGGGGTTTGCCTCCTTGGCGCTGAAGCCACAAGATCCCATGGCAGGGGCTTCCCCGGCCGTGGCCCCGACCTAAGCTGACCCTCCCGCTGGGGCACTACTGCCCTTCCACCCCACAGGAGCCCGGCCTTGGGTCGCCCCACCAACGGGGGCCCAGAACCCAGCCCCCTGCCACTGGCACCACCAGCCCACCTGTGCCCCCTTGGTCGGGCCAGCGCCTCCCACAACTCGGCCAACGTGGCCTGAACCAGCCCTGCAGAGCCCGGTGCCCGGTGCCAGGCTCGGCTCCCGTCTCTGCCCCTTCACTGAGACATTAGTTGCTCCCATGCAGCCCCGGGGGGGGGCAGGGGGGCTGTTCATACAGGGATCCGTCCCCTGGGCCTGCGATGCAGCCACCTCTGGGGTGGGACGGCCCCGTCTCAGCAGCCGCTGGGAGAGGTCAAGGGGGCACGAAAGGAGGAGCTGTGCTCACAGCCACAGGCCCGGGGACTTCCCCGGAGCCAGAGCAAGACGACTGCGCCACCCCCCAGCACAGCAACCGCCGCAGCAAGGGGAAATGGGGCCCCAGGGCAGCACTAGGGGGCGCTGTGGGGCAGGGAGTGGGGCGGGGGGCGCTCTCCCCAGGCAGGCAGGGCTGGCTCCAGTGTGGTGCTAGGGGGCGTTATGGGGCAGGGAGCGGGGCAGGGGCGCTCTCCCCCAGCAGGCAGGGCTGGCCCCAGGGTGCTGCTAGGGGGCGCTGTGGGGCAGGGGGCGCTCTCCCGCAGCAGGCAGGGCTGGCCCCAGGGTGGTGCTAGGGGGCGCTGTGGGGCAGGGGGCGCTCTCCCCCAGCAGGCAGGGCTGGCCCCAGGGTGCTGCTAGGGGGCGCTGTGGGGCAGGGGGCGCTCTCCCCCAGCAGGCAGGGCTGGCCCCAGGGTGCTGCAAGGGGGCGCTGTGGGGCAGGGGGCGCTCTCCCCCAGCAGGCAGGGCTGGCTCCAGTGTGGTGATAGGGGGCGCTGTGGGGCAGGGGGCGCTCTCCCCGGGCAGGCAGGGCTGGCACCAGGGTGGTGCTAGGGGGCGCTATGGGGCAGGGAGCAGGGCGGGGGCGCTCTCCCCCGGGCAGGCAGGGCTGCCCCAGTGTGGTGCTAGGGGGCGTTATGGGGCAGGGAGCGGGGCGGGGGCGCTCTGCCCCGGGCAGGCAGGGCTGCCCCAGGGTGGTGCTAGGGGGCGCTATGGGGCAGGGGGCGCTATGAGGCAGGGGGCGCTCTCCCCCAGCAGGCAGGGCTGGCCCCAGGGTGGTGCTAGGGGGCGCTGTGGGGCAGGGAGCGCTCTCCCCCAGCAGGCAGGGCTGGCCCCAGTGTGGTGCTAGGGGGCGCTAAGGGGCAGGGGGCGCTATGAGGCAGGGGGCGCTCTTCCCCAGCAGGCAGGGATGGCCCCAGTGTGGTGATAGGGGGCGCTGTGGGGCAGGGGGCGCTCTCCCCCAGCAGGCAGGGCTGGCCCCAGTGTGGTGCTAGGGGGCGCTATGGGGCAGGGGGCGCTATGAGGCAGGGGGCGCTCTTCCCCAGCAGGCAGGGATGGCCCCAGAGTTGTGCTAGGGGGCACTGTGGTGCGGGGGGGGCACTCTCCCCGGCCAGGCAGGGCTGGCCCCAGTGTGGTGCTAGGGGGCGTTATGGGGCAGGGAGCGGGGCCGGGGCGCTCTGCCCCGGGCAGGCAGGGCTGCCCCAGGGTGGTGCTAGGGGGCGCTGTGGGGCAGGGGGCGCTCTCCCTGGGCAGGCAGGGCTGCCCCAGTGTGGTGCTAGGGGGCGCTGTGGGGCAGGGGGCGCTATGAGGCAGGGGGCGCTCTTCCCCAGCAGGCAGGGATGGCCCCAGTGTGGTGCTAGGGGGCGCTGTGGGGCAGGGGGGGCTCTCCCCAGCAGGCAGGGCTGCCCCAGTGTGGTGCTAGGGGGCGCTGTGGGGCAGGGGGCGCTATGAGGCAGGGCGCTCTTCCCCAGCAGGCAGGGATGGCCCCAGTGTGGTGCTAGGGGGCGCTATGGGGCAGGGGGCGGGGCGGGGGCGCTCTCCCCCGGGCAGGCAGGGCTGCCCCAGGGTGGTGCTAGGGGGCGCTGTGGGGCAGGGGGGGCTCTCCCCAGCAGGCAGGGCTGGCCCCAGTGTGGTGCTAGGGGGCGCTATGGGGCAGGGGGCGGGGCGGGGGCGCTCTCCCCGCGCAGGCAGGGCTGCCCCAGGGTGGTGCTAGGGGGCGCTGTGGGGCAGGGCTGCATTAGGGGCACGCTCCGGGGCGTGGAGCCCCCCTCTGGTGACCAGGGGCGCTGACCCAGCGGCGGGGGGGCGGGGCCCGGCCGGGGGCGGGGCCGCGTGTTTAGAAAAACTTCCCAAAATAGCGCTGGGCAGGGAGCCGGAATTTCCATGGAAAGCCCCGGGGGGGGCTCGGGGCTGAGTCAGAGTCTGGCCCCGCCGCCAGCCCCCCCGGGCCGGGCAGGGAGCGGGGTGACGGGCCTGGGCCGAACCGGGCCGGCGCCCCTCGCTCCCGCCCCCCCACAGCTCTGCCAGTGCCCCCTCCCGACCGCCAGCCCCTGCCCCCAGCCCTGCCAATGCTTCTCGCTCCTGCCCCCAGCCCTGCCAGTGCCCCTCGCTCCTGCCCCACAGTCCCTGCCCCCCAGCCCTGCCAATGCTTCTCGCTCCTGCCCCCCAGCCCTGCCAGTGCCCCTCGCTCCTGCCCCACAGTCCCTGCCCCCCAGCCCTGCCAATGCTTCTCGCTCCTGCCCCACAGCCCCTGCCCCCCAGCCCTGCCAGTGCCCCTCGCTCCTGCCCCACAGCCCCTGCCCCAGCCCTGCCAGTGCCCCTCACTCCTGCCCCACAGCCCCTGCCCCCAGCCCTGCCAGTGCCCCTCACCCCTGCCCCACAGCCCTGCCAATGCCCCTCGCTCCTGCCCCACAGCCCCTGCCCCCAGCCCTGCCAGTGCCCCTCACTCCTGCCCCACAGTCCCTGCCCCAGCCCTGCCAATGCTTCTCGCTCCTGCCCCCCAGCCCTGCCAATGCTTCTCGCTCCTGCCCCCAGCCCTGCCAGTGCCCCTCGCTCCTGCCCCACAGTCCCTGCCCCCCAGCCCTGCCAATGCTTCTCGCTCCTGCCCCCAGCCCTGCCAGTGCCCCTCGCTCCTGCCCCACAGTCCCTGCCCCAGCCCTGCCAATGCTTCTCGCTCCTGCCCCCAGCCCTGCCAGTGCCTCGCTCCTGCCCCACAGTCCCTGCCCCCAGCCCTGCCAATGCTTCTCGCTCCTGCCCCACAGCCCTGCCCCCAGCCCTGCCAGTGCCCCTCGCTCCTGCCCCACAGCCCCTGCCCCCAGCCCTGCCAGTGCCCCTCACTCCTGCCCCACAGCCCCTGCCCCCAGCCCTGCCAGTGCCCCTCACCCCTGCCCCACAGCCCTGCCAATGCCCCTCGCTCCTGCCCCACAGCCCCTGCCCCCCAGCCCTGCCAGTGCCCCTCACTCCTGCCCCACAGTCCCTGCCCCCAGCCCTGCCAATGCTTCTCGCTCCTGCCCCACAGCCCCTGCCCCCAGCCCTGCCAGTGCCTCGCTCCTGCCCCACAGCCCCTGCCCCCAGCCCTGCCAGTGCCCCTCACTCCTGCCCCACAGCCCCTGCCCCCAGCCCTGCCAGTGCCCCTCACCCCTGCCCCACAGCCCTGCCAGTGCCCCTCGCTCCTGCCCCACAGCCCCTGCCCCCCAGCCCTGCCAGTGCCCCTCTCCCCCGCCCCGCAGCCCCCCCCAGCCCAGCCCTCCCCATGGTTTCTCGGCTCTGGGGTTGCGGGGAGCCCTCGAGGACAGAGCCATGGTGGTGACAACACCCAAATCGCCCAGGGGCCTGGTGTCAGCTCCCCCTGCCCCACTATGGCTGGAGCCCCCCCCCAGAGGAAAAAGGCCCCACAGCTCACCACAGAAAGCAGGAGAGAACCCAGGAGTCCTGGCTCCCAGCCCCCCGACCACTAGCCCCCGCTCCCCTCCCGGAGGTCTGTGGCGAGCGGGTGCTGGAGTCCAGAGGCTGTGGTGGGGCAGGAGCCTCCCCTTTGCTGGGCGAGGCATGTGGGGGGCAGGGAGGGATGACACACAGATGCACACCTGGGGGCCTGACCTCCCCTGGTATCCAGCAGGTGCTCAGCCGGAGCTGACCTCCCCCACCCCAAGCCGTGTGCCCGCAGGGATGGGTGGTGAGGGTCACCCGCTGCCTTCCCTTGCCTGCGGCAACATCACCAACAAGGCCAGCTCGCCCCCTCCCCAGGCAGCTCCCCAGCGGCGCCCGCCTCCCCCCCCCACGGCCTGCTCCAAGCGAGCAGCAGTGAGTTCCACAGGTCAGCTACACAGGGCAATTCTCCGTCATGCCCAGGCCCTGGGGGCAAGGAACCTCTTCACACAGGGGTCACCCTGGCCAGGGGGCACATCAGGGGCATGACTGGAGCATACTCCACTGTGGATATTTCCTGCCCCCGTAGGGGGGAAGACTGGGCTGTGGCTATTCCCTGCCCCCCGCGGGCCCACAGGGGGCAGACCGGGCTGTGGCTATTCCCTGCCCCCCGCGGGCCCACAGGGGGCAGACCGGGCTGTGGCTATTCCCTGCCCCCCAGGGCGCACAGGGGACAGACCGGGCTGTGGCTATTCCCTGCCCCCCAAGGGGCAGACCGGGCTGTGGTGATTCCCTGCCCCCCGAGGGCCCACAGGGGGCGGACCGGGCTGTGGCGATTCCCTGCCCCCCGAGGGCCCACAGGGGGCGGACCGGGCTGTGGCGATTCCCTGCCCCCCAAGGGGTAAGTACGAATGGGTGCAGCCCTGCAGCCGCTGTACGTGACCCCAGGGGCCAGGCCTGTGATCCAGACGCGACCTGCTGGGGCTGCCCAGGGGAACTGGCTTCCCTGAGGGAAGAGGAACCCGGCCTGGGCCAGGTATTTTCTGCCTGGCCCCAGCGCCCGGGTGGCTGCCAGTCACCTGGGTGGCGCCCGGCCCAGCGGGATTCCCCAAGGGAAGCTGGGCTGGGACCGAAAGCCCCACGGGGGCTGGGAAAGGAACCGAAACTGGGGAGGGAAAGGGAGTCGCCTGCAGGGACCAGGGCCCCGCGCTCCCCCGCCCGGCCAGTGACAGGCACGTGATGGCAAACGCCTGGGGAAGGTCCCGCGCTGCCCTGCCCACCCCCCAGACACCAGCAGGGGCGGGGCTGGCAGGGGGACTGGCCAGTTCAACAGGGCCCCCAGGGCTCCAAGTGTCCTGCTGTGGGGCGCCAAAGCAGCCAGAAGACACTGACTCACGCCTGAGGCAGGTAAACTGAGGCACAGAGCAGCAAAGTAACTCACCAGGCAGGCAGCTGGGAGCACATGCCAGGTCCAGCAAACCCAGCTCTGACACCTAGAAAACACTCCCAGGGCCAGCCAGGAACACAACCTACCCCCGGCTCTAACCACTAGCCCCCACTCCCCTCCCCAGAGCCAAGAGAGAACCCAGGACTCCAGGCTCCCAGCTCTAACCACTAGCCCCCACTCTCCTCCCAGAACCAGGAGAGAACCCACGACTCCAGGCTCCCAGCCCCCCCAGCTCTAACCACTAGTCCCCACTCCCCTCCCCAGAGGCAGGCTCAGAGAGCCCAGGAGTCCTGCTCTGCACACTGGGCAGCATGGCTGGATGTGCTCACCAGTGCCTTGGCCTGTGCTGCCCCCTGCTGGCCCCCGGCAGTGCCACCCAAAGGCCTGAGGTCTGTGCTGGGGGCTTCACGAATTGGGGCAAGGCAGGGGTTTAACTACGAGACTGCACTCCCCGCACAGAACCCTGGCGAGAACCCTGGAGCCCAGCCCCCCTTCCCCCGCTCTAACCACTAGCCCCCACTCCCTTCACAGAGCCCTGGAGAGAACCCAGGAGGGGCTCGCATGCACCTGCCCCCCAGCTCAAGATGCAGGCACCAACCCCTTGATTTTCAGGCTGAGAGAACAAACTGCAGCTGTTACACAGACTGTTATGGAAGAACTTTCATTGTGACAAAGCTGCCCCCCCACCCCGTTTCCTCCCTCTCCCCCCCGGCCTGTCCCTGCCCCACACACTCAGCCGGGGCGCCATTCCCCAGAGCAGCTGCTTCCCTAGGGGTGCCCACGGCACCGGGCTGCTTCCTGCCCTCAGTGGCCTGGCCCGAGGCCAGTCACCCAGCCGTTCCTTGGCCCGCGTGTCTGGGCTGTGCTGAAATCAGCCCCCAGCTCCTCCGGGGCAAATCTCCGCAGCCGCTGCTCTGGGCTGCCCCCCGAGCTCCATGAGCACCAGGGATGTGAGGATAACACAGCCCATGGTGGGCTCCTGCCCCGGCCTTGGAGACAAAGGGGGCAGGCAGTGGGGTACCCAAAGGTACCTGTCTGGACTGGACCACAGGCCCGGACCACCTGTGGGGAGCCTCACAGGGACATGCCCCCATCTGGCCAGGGCTCCTGGGGCATGGAGCGAGGAGTCTGGGGTCCTGACCCCACTCAACGGGGTGCCAGGATTTGGGGGGGCAGGTCCCCCCTATTCCGCCTCCATCTCCTCCGCTTCCTCGGACTCCTCGCCGTCGAAGTAGCGCTCCTCCTCGTCCCGCGTCACGATGTCCAGGTTGTCGAACTCCGGGTTCTCGTCCACCTCACTGGGAGAGAGCGAGCCGGAGCTGGGAGCTCAGGGGGCAGAACCCAGGGGTCCTGGCTCCCAGCCCCCTGCTCTAAGCACTAGTTCCCCCTCCCCTTCCCGAGCTGGGACAGACGCTGATTGCCCCAGCCCCCCGCCAGCCCCACAGGCCAGGGGGCCAGCACCTGGCGCTCCCACTGCTCACCTGTAATCGAAGTCGCGGTCCTTGCCGTCCAGGAAGCGCTGATGCATGCGGCTGGTGAACTCCTCGCGGAGGAAGGCCTTCTCCTCCGTGTCGGGGACCCAGGAGTCGGAGGCGGAGCTGGACCCCTCGCCTAGCAGGAAGGGAGAGGACGGGCACGATCAGCCAGAGACCAGCCACAAAGCCAGGCCCTGGACAGCAGCCCTTCCTCCCCAAGACAGAACCCAGGAACCCTGGCGCCCAGGCCCCCCGCTCTAACCATTTGGCCTCGCTCCCTTCCCCGAGCCAGACACCGCACTGACCTTCGTCGTCGTCCTCCTCCTCTTCCTCCTCCATGCAGGCGTGCTCCTGCTCCTGCTGGATGTGCAGCCGCAGCTGGAGCACCTGCTCCTGGTAGGAGTCCATCAGGACGCCGGAGAGGGAGCAGGGTCCGGCCTGCGCCTGGCTGCCCAGGGCCAGTAGCTCCTCCTCGCTCAGGTACTGCCCGATGTACTGCTCGTACAGCAGGGGCTCCCGCGCCCGCATCTGCTCGTCGCTGAAATACTCGCCCCCTGCAAGGAAGAGCGCTGGAGCCACAGGGCTGGGGATGGGCGGCTTCTGGGGCTCTCCAGGGCAAACCCAGCTCCCACTCCCCTCTCACAGCTGGGGAGAGAGGAGTCCCGGCTCCCTGTCCTCGATCTAACTGTTCTCCCCCACTTCGCTCCCAGAGCCGGGGAGAGAACCCAGGGGTCCAGCTCCCTGCCCTCGATCTAACCCCTGGTCCCCACTCCTCACACAGCTGGGGAGAAAACCCAGGGGTCCCGGCGCCCTGCTTTCAATCTAACCCCTGGTCCCCACTCCCCTCCCAGAGCCGGGGAGAGAACCCAGGGGTCCCGGCGCCCTGCCTTCAATCTAACCCCTGGTCCCCACTCCCCTTCCACAGCTGGGGAGAGAACCCAGGGGTCCAGCTCCCTGCCCTCGATCTAACCCCTGGTCCCCACTCCTCTCACACAGCTAGGGAGAGAACCCAGGGGTCCCGGTGCCATACCCTCAATCTAACCACTAGCCTGCACTTCTCAGCCTGCAGAGATCCCCCATGGGCAGGGCTTCTCTCCCTGTGACCCCCTCCATCCTTAGCCTCTGCCATGGCAGCTGGGGCAGGGGACACCCGGCATGAGCTAGGCTGACTTGGCCATGTCCTGCTATAGCAGCCTGCGTCCAGGGCATCCAGCGGGCACCATGTCCCGCTCCCTAGCCCATGTGGCGCCCCTGCTGGGGGGTGCGTGGGGCAGGAGGGCAGCCGGGTACCTTTGATGAGCTGCTGCAGGGCGGCGTATCTCTTGTTGCGCACCCGGGTGCGGCCGGCCTTGGCGCGGCCGGCCCGGCGCACCTCGTCGCAGTAGAAGCGCACCTCGTAGCGGGCGGCCAGGTGGGCGAAGCAGCCCAGGTGCTCGACACGCAGGGCCCGCCGGAAGCGCTCCAGGAAGACCACGGGCTTGTCCCGGTACAGCGCCCGCAGGATGCCCAGCTTCTCCTCCGCCGTCAGGTCTGGCTCGTCCTTCTGCTGGCTGCGCACGGGCAGCGGGCTGCTGGCCACGGCCCTCAGCATGGCCAGCAGCGCCTGCTCGCCCGCGCCGGGGGGCCCCCCGGGCTCCTTCGGGGCCAGGTTCCCGGCTTAGGCAGGCTCCGGCTTCTCTCCGCCTCGCTGGGATGGGTGCTGCGGCGGCTCCCCCAGCCTGCCACTGGGGGGGCAATGGGCACCTGGGGCCAGCGCCAGCAGCCCCCCCCCCCAGTGCTGGAGCTGTCGGGGGGGCTCGGAGGCCCCGTTATTGGGGGGCCGGTCCCGGGGCGCTGGGCTGTCCAGCATCGCCTCCCCCCAGTGCCGGGGGGGCTCGGAGGCCCCGTTATTGGGGGGCCGGTCCCGGGGCGCTGGGCTGTCCAGCATCGCCTCCCCCCAGTGCCGGGGGGGCTCGGAGGCCCTGTTGTGGGGGGGCCGGTCCCGGGGCGCTGGGCTGTCCAGCATCGCCTCCCCCCAGTGCCGGGGGGGCTCGGAGGCCCCGTTATTGGGGGGCCGGTCCCGGGGCGCTGGGCTGTCCAGCATCGCCTCCCCCCAGTGCCGGGGGGGCTCGGAGGCCCTGTTGTGGGGGGGCCGGTCCCGGGGCGCTGGGCTGTCCAGCATCGCCTCCCCCAGTACCTGTTGCGGGGCCGGTCCCCGGGGCGGGGCTCACTGGTGCCCCTCCCCAGTGCGGGGGCTCAGAGACCCCGTGGTGGGGCCGGGGCGGGGCTCTCAGCATCGCCTCCCCAGTGCGGGGCCCCGTGGTGGGGCCGGTGCGGGGCGGGGCCCGGCCCGCGGGATTCTCCGGCTCCTGCTGCCCGGCGCCTGCGGAGCAAGACCCGGAATTAGCGCGGGGAGGGGAGGGGGAGCCCCACGTGCCCCCAGGCCCCCGCCACAGGGGGGCAGGGCCGGTCTCGGGACCCCCCGGGGGACCCGTTCGGGTGCGACACCCCCGCTCGCGCGCCCCGGCCCCTCACCCGGCAGCGGCTGGACCCCCGCTTCCGCCTCCATCCCGCGCGCCAGGCCGGAACTTCCGGCCCCCCCGTGCAGCAGCCATAGCGGCCCCCCCGCGGACGGGACCCCGCGACCCCCGGCACATTGGTTCCGGAGCGAGTCCGTTCCGCTGGGGGGCCGCGCTCATGACTTAGGCGCGTGGCTCATTCACAGGCCCCCCCCCCCCCCTGCAGCCCCAGGGGGGCCTTGGGCCCCAGCGAATCAGATCCTGGGGGCTTCCCCACTGGCAGGCCCCCCCCCCCATTGCAGGCTCATTTTAATCTAGGCAAGTAAATTAGCCAATGGAGCAATTTACGCGGGGAAGGGGGACGCAACTTTGACAACAAGCCAGGCTGGGTGGTCGCTGAGATCCGCTCCCGTTCGCGCCAGGCAGGGCTGTACAGGAGACCCCTGCCCCCCCCAGTCGCCTCGCTTTGTTCATTCCCTCTGGAGCACCCAGGCACTGGAGGAAGGCAGCTTCCTGGCCTCCACGGCCCATTGGGCGGAGCTGGTTCAGTGGGAAGGTAGGGCTGCTGCGTGGGGAGGCTAGCTGGCCCTCAGCAGGAGCAGAGCGCACATCTCTTTTTCTTTGGAGAAGTTACCTTCAACAGGCTTGTCGGAGGGAGCAGACATATGTTTTATCCCCTTAAATATTACACAAGCTTCTCTCTCTTCTACCATCCTTTTCACAACAGCAGCGCTCAGTGCCTTACAGGGGAGGTGTCAAAACACACCTCCGGTCAGAGACTGAGTGCGCAGAGCTCAGTGTGAGGGGGGCAAGGGATCGCATCCAAGGCACCCTGTCCACTGCAGCAGTGGCTGGTGTCTCTGTCCTATGTGGCACTGTGCTGGCTGGAATGATCCAACAGGCTCAATCCCAGCTGTGCACATAAGAAATCTTCCCAGGTTTGGCCCATCTCCTATTTAAGAAGCTGTTTAGCAAGGGCAAGGCCCAGCACAGCTTGGTCTCCCACCTGTCCCCCACCAGGAAGTGAGCTGTGAACTACAGGAGAGCAAGTTGTCGATAAAGAAGAGAGGGGCTATGAATGCTGCTTAGTGGTGTAGGTTGGGACAATCACTGATAAATGTCACTTTCACTGCACCCCAACTACCAAAACCATATTCCCATCGGTAAAGAAAACTGTTGCTGGAGAACTTAAGATGGGATTCAAGAAACGGACTTTGTATAGTTTGAGATGTGAGCGTGCCCCTTTGATTGAATGGCTGTAAAGCGCTAACTTTCCGCATAATTGCCCTGGAGTGTAAACATGGAAATCACCAGAGACAGAAAAAATGCTTTCAGACAAGCAGAAGGCTGTTGCACGCCTTGCAGCTCTTGTCCAAGCCGTGAGCTTGCCCTGCCCGGACACTCACACTTTGCATACTGAATGAGGCAACAGATGTGCATTCAATGAAGGCTTTTTCTAAGCTCTCCATGACTGAGTCTGTGTCCTGGACACCAATGTGATTCCAAGTTGGGCATGGTTTCAGGCCAGGCTTGAGGCTCTGATGGCACAGACTGCTCACAAGCTGCTAGCAGAGCCTGCTGTGTACCAAACCTGGGCCTCAGCTCCTTGCTGTGCTGTACATCTTGGGTGGACATTTACACCAGAGGCAAGAGGGCCAAGGGAGAGCAGACACACTGCACGGGTAAGTGACAAAACAAGTAGGGGTGGTGAATTGAGTGTCTAGGGTCCAAAAGCACTAGCTGACTGTTACTGAAGGGTTTGAAAAGGGATGCAAGCCAATTTAAAATTCATGGGCCACACCAGCTAGGGGATCTGTCCCATTTTTTTTTTTTGAGGGGGGAGAAAAGGGGGAGAAGAGGAAATCCTAACCCATTATAAGCAAGGAAATTTAAAAATCTAGTTAACTTTCCAAGGTTTATGTCACTTAGTTTGCATTTCACCAAGCCTGGAGAATGAAAACTGATGCGTCAATTTCACACTGATTTATAATCAAGCCAAGGAGACGGAACTAATCAATTTCTCTCTTGTGGAAACATAGCCAGGCAAGCTCCCTTCTTGAAAATAAACTTTCTTTGAAAAAGCTTCTGAAACTCTCCATGGATATCTCGGAGTGACAGGAAGGGTTTGTAAAAAGCTGTTTTGAAAATAAAATGTTCATGCATAAATCAACTCAAGTGTTCTTCTGACTATTAGATGGTTTAGGCAGCAGCTAGTATACAAGAGTTCTGGCAGATAGATAATGGAACCCATTAGAAAGATGCCACCTGTTATTTTCTGTGAAGTGAAGGCTTAGGATGGGACATGTTAATGATCAAACCGATTTAAAAAAAGAACCCAGAGAATTCATAAAAGAGGAAAAAAACCCACTGAGACATTAAAGTTCAATATTCACTCTTTCTCCAAATACAAAAAGCTGTTACAATTCAACTCAAAACAAAGCATGTGCAAAGTTACAGAAACTTAGACATTGTATAAAAAGTTACACATTTAAGATGATTTTTTATTTCTCACCTGGATTGAGCAAAGAAATTGTTATCTTGATGAAATATTAACAGCTGCTGACCCACGGTAAAAAGTTACATAAAATCTAAAAAAAAAGCATAATTACCATAAAACAGCCATCTCCCCTCCCTCTAGGTTTGTTTTAAAATGCTTTGCAGAATAGATGAATAAAACACCTCCAGGAAAGATTGACACTGAACTGCAGTCAAGTCTTGGAAGCTTGGAAGTTCTCACTAGCACGATTGTGTAGCACGGGGAGGAGGGAGAAGGCTATCAAGGGCCACAGCTGACCCTTTGCTATTGTAGATTTCAAACAAGGAGAGTCCTGACCTGGCAGCACAGTACCTAGAACAGGGGGGATGGTTAAGATCCTACCATTTTAAGAGTCAAAAAATAGAAAGGAGATGGTTTTAAACATGTGGCGAGAAATAATGCAACTTTCTTACAGGGCAGGAAGAAGGGAGCATGCCGTTGTCTGTCGAGAGTGTACAAGAAACGCATTCATCGTCAAAACTACAGATAGAAAACAAGGGCTGTGGTTCTACTTCCCTTGCCTGTTCCCAGAGGTGGCCAGGAACTGCTCTGACGGAGCTGCTGAGTGAAACGCAGGGGCGCCTCGAGGAGCTGCAGGCCGCTCCCAGAGAAAGACGCAGAGGTGGGCTCTCCTTAGCTCCCGCTGGTCTTCACTGAGTGCTGGAGCCTCCCTGGGAGCTGCCGGAATAGCTCCCGTAGTCATAGCTGCCGTAGTAGGGAGGCCACTGGCTCTGGTTCTGATAGTACTGGCTCCACTGCTGAGCATACTGAGGGGAGACAACAGAGTTAGAGCTGGGCAGGGGGCCTGCGAGGCGGGCAGCCCCCAGGACAACCAGACCAACAGAGGCTGCTGAACAGCCGCCAGGAGCCAGGCTGTGTTTGTGCTGTTCCAGAGCAGCAATGGGAGCAGACGGGGTTTCATGACCCTCCCCTCTGCTAGCTGCGGGGAAAGCCAGACTGGCTTCCTTCGCCCAGCGCTTTGAGATCTGCTAAGCACGGGAGAAGGGCTGCCCTCCTGCTGCTGCCGCGCTTGGCGCTAGTCTCCGAGGCCCAGCGTGCCTGGACTAACCTGCGTGGTGCTCCGACGGGGACTTGCTGCGTACCTGCGCTTTCTCAGGGGAGGCAGGGCAGGGAGATGCGTCCGGCACTAAGCTGGGGAAATTTGTTCCCTAGTCTGGGAACGTGCAGAGGACGTGCTGGATGCTGCCCCACAGAGCTCACCATGCCCGCTGCACCCGTGGAGTCCAGTCATGCATCAAGCACCTCACCCTGGCGCGCCAGGCTCGGAGAGACCCTTTGGGCGCCCAGTGGCTTGGGTAGGAGATCCTGAACTGGGCAGCCGGGGGAAGACAGGCCTGATGTGCTTGTATCTCCAAGGAGATGCGCTGCTGCAGATCTGCAGTCCATAGCATCAGGCCACCTGCCACTCTGGGGCAGGCACACAGCTGTAAACAGGGCCGTCCCTAGGGGTCGAGGAGCCCAGGACGTAGGCACCGAGGCTCTGATCTGCTCCCCTCAGGTCATGCCCAACCCCATCTCTTCCCACCCCCACTCCGCCTCCTCTCCCATGCGTGCTGCGCCCTTCCCCCTCCTGATGCTGTAAAACATCTGACCTGTGGCAGGCAGCAGGCGCGAGAGGGAGAGGAGGTGCTGACTGGCAAGGCCAGCCAGTGGGTAGGAGGTGCTGGTGTAGAGCGCGCTTTTGGTAGGGGTTCTCCAGCCCTAGAAAGCGGGACCCCAGAATGCAGGGCCTGGACGAGTCACCCCTATTTGCCATAACCAGGGGGCAGCTCTGGCTGTAAGCACCCAGCCCACGATGGCCCTGGCTCTCAGGTGCTGTTGCAATACTCAATTGCTGCAGAACAGAGAGGGCTAGGCTCCCTGGGACAGAGGTCCTTGGGCCTGGAGTATCTTCCCTAAAGTACCGTTCACACAAGCACACTCTAAACGACTCGCCCGGGCGAGGGCCTCTCGCACGGACCCTCCAGGGCAATGGGAAGGAGCGGGGAAGTCAACTCCTCAGTCAGGCTGAGCTGGAACCACAATCCCAACTAGACATACACAATGACGGGCTCTAAATTTGCTGTTCCCACTCCAGAGAGAGATCTTGGGAGTCATTGTGAAGAGAGCTCTGCAACCAGCCACTCGATGTGCAGCGGCCATAGTGAATCATTAAGAAAGGGAGAGAGAATCAGACAGAGAACAGCTTACTGACTCTATATAAATCCATGGGACCCCTGCGTGAAATACCCTGTACAGATGTGGTCGCCTCACCTCAAAAAGAGATACTGGAACTGGAAAAGGTTCAGAAAAGGGCAACAACAATGCTGAAGGGTTTGGAACAGCTGCCACATGAGGACAGAATAAGATCGGGCCTTTTCAGCTTGGAAAAAAAGACAACTAAGGGAGGATATGAGAGAGGTCTATAAAATCACGACTGGTGTGGAGAAAGTACATAAGGAAAGATTATTTACTTGCTCCCATGACACAAAAACTAGGGGTCACCAACTGAAAAGAATAGGCAGCAGGTTTAAAACAAATAAAAGGAAGTATTTTTTCACACAACATAGACTCAACCTGTGGAACTCCTCGCCAGAGGATGTTGTGAAGACCAGGAGTAACAGGGTTCAAAAACAGAACTGGGTAATCTCATGGAGGTCAGGTCCATCAATGGCTGTTAGCCAGGATGGGCAGGAATCGTGTCCCTAGCCTCTGTCAGGGCTAGGAATAGGCGACAGGGGAGGGATCACTGGATGATTCCCTGTTCTGTTCACTCCCCCTGGGGCACCTGGCATTGGCCACAGCTGGAAGACAGGACACTGGGCTGGATGGGCCTTTGGTCTGACCCTGTCTGGCCGCTCTTACGATTTCTGTAATAGCATTAGAGACTGAATGACAGCCAAGAACGGCTGCTAGACGTCATCTTCTCAATCTGCCCCAGGGACCCTGCAAATATTTCACTAACCCTCCACTCCGCTGACAGCAAGGAGGCAAAGGGAGGTTCTGCGACTGGCCCAAGGTCCCAGGAAATCTGGGTGAGGCTGGGAACTTCCTCCACCCCAGGCCTATGCCTGCGCCACTCTTCCACGCCTACAAGCATCAATTCATGCGACGGCTGGACACCCCCTTTGCTTACCCTCCGTCTAGGGACGGCTCGCCGCAGTGCCCGCCCCCCACCTACCTGTTGGTATTGGTTGTAGTTCTGCTGATTGTAGGTCGACGGTGTCGGCGGTGGAGGCTGGGTGTAGCTTTGGCTGTAACCACTGTAACTTCCATAGGTGTAGTTGGGAGTGTACCCTCCTCCTTGGGTGTAGCTTGCCTGGGTGTAGGGCTGGGGGTAAGTTGGCTGTAAATGAAAGGGACAGGTCTGTTTGCTCAGAATAGTGCTGTTCCCACGCTGCCCAACAAAGCATCTTACAGGGAGCGGGTCAACTGCGAGCTGCCGAGGGATGCCCAGGCATGAAACGTGCCTGCCGGGAGGGCTCAGGGTGACCCGAGTGCGCCTGTCTGGATCAGAGACATGCCTGCTCTCTGTGCAGCGACTGCGCTCCCGAGGCTCCCGCTGGAGAAGCAAGAGCACAACCAGCCAAGAAAGAGGAAGTGCCCGTGTTGCTCCGGGGGGGTACCTGAAAACTGCAGATGGACTCGGACCTCCTGCAGCCCCTAGTTTAGGGTTCACACAGGCCTGCAACTGGCCCCCCGAGACCCCTTCCCCACGCCCACTGCTCGTCTGAGCAACAGCGAGCGCCCCCGCGTTCAGAATGAGGGGACGTGTCACTCGAACAAGGGGAAGTGGTAAATCTCAGGCAGCAGGAGAGCACTGCACGCGCTGCTGTTTGCAACTAGAAAATCCTGGGGGGGGGGTGTCAAGAGAAAACCCGACGTCTGCCACGTCTCCGAGATACTCCCGAAGCTGCCTGAGGGGGAGGGGCACACACAGCACGGAACCGCTCCCCCTGCAAGTCCCATGGGAGAGTGGGAGGGGTTTCGGTTCCTGTGCACATGTCTGCTCCGGGATGCTCCAGCTCAGGGCACACTGCCACTTCCTGGAAAACGGAGGCGGTGGCCGACCTTCCAGAGTTCGATTCAGCGGAACGCTAACTCGAACGCGGAGGGTGCCCCCGCCCACACCGGGACGCCTCCTCGCGAGAAAGGGACGTCGACCCCCCCCCCACCTCCGGCCCCATGAGGACGGCGCCCGAGCTTGGCTTACGGCACATCCACTCCAGCTACGTTTTTCCGTCCCTGGAATCGCGAACCTTGAGCCGACCTTTGGCTGCAGCGTGGACCTGGCCTACACGACCTTCATTTCTCGGCTCAGCAACACAGAGAGCAGCGCGCCCTCTCCGAGCCAAACCCTTCCCGCGCTCGCTCCACCCCGGGCACCGTCTCCCTGGGGAGAGGCTAGAGAAAGAGCCAGCCAGTGGTGGCCAGCGCCAGGGGAAGAAGACCAGGGCCCTGGGGCTGTGGCCGGCCAGACCTCAAGGGGTTCTCTGACCTGCTGCTGTTGCGGCTGACTGTAGCTGCTAGGGGTGCTGCTGGTGGTGGGGGGCGTGCTGCTGGGGGGCTTGTAGCTACTTTGGTTGCGAGCGGGGCTGTAGCTGCTCTGCGGCTGCGTGTTCCGGCTGTAACTGCCCCGGGGGCTGGAGTTGTTGTCTCTGGTGCCACTTGTCCAGCGATTCTGGGTGTAGCTGCCCCGGTTGAAGCCTAGCAGAGAAAAGCAGGGGCTGTCAACAGGAGTCACCCTATGCCCAAGAGGAACAAGACTCCCTGCCAAACCCTCGTGGCTATGTACGCGCCTGGGTCCAGCCCCACTCGCATGGCGCACTGTCCCCAAGGAATGGGGGGGGGCCCCCTCTCACACCTAGCAGCTCTGAGGAGGATCCCTGCTGCTCAGATCCCCAGACTGGCCCCTGGCTCGGCACCAGGGGCTGCAAAGATCCCCACCAACCTGCCTCCCCATCCATGGCCCAAGGGTGGCAGACCCAGACGCTCCCCTGCCCCAAAGAGCCTGCAGCCTCAAGGTATCGGCAACCCCCTACACGGATGGGATGGGAGCCTCTAGGCCCCATGGGCAACCCCGGAATCCCACAGCTCCCCCACGTGGGCGGCCACAGCTGAGACTCTACCTCCTCCTGTGCCGCCTCCGCTGCTGCCGCCGCTGCCGCTGCCGCCTCCGCCTCCCCCGCCGCCCCGGAAGCTGCCGCCGCCGCCGCCGCCGCCACCGCCACCGCCCCCTCGGTTCTGGAAGCCGCCGCGATTGCCCCCTTGCGGGCCGCCCCCGCGGCTGTCGAAGCGCTGGAAGCCGCCCCCTCGGCCCCGGAAGCCGCCGCCCCGGTTGTCAAAGCGTTTCTCTGGTGGAGGCCCAGCTTTCTTGCCCTCCTCATTGTACTGCTTCACCAGCTTCTCGGCCTCGTCCCCGCTGCAGCTCAATGTAGATCACCGCGTCCAGGAAGTCGCCGGCCTCTGGCAGTGTGAAGTTGGCTGCATTGTGGGCCCGGCAAGAGGGCGGAGGAGAGAAAACGAGAGACGTGAACTAGCAAGCAGCAGCCTGGAAAGCTGGGATCAAGCTGCCTCGCACGGGAGGCCAAGCCTGCGCCATGGCATCGGACCGCCAGAAAGGAGGTGAGAGAGTGGAAGGCAGAAGTGAACAGGAAGGGAAGAGACACCATAAACCAGGAAAATAACGTCCGCATGACGCCATCCCCGGAGTGGGGGACACACACTCCAGTCTCCATGGTACCCAGCGTCCCGCTAGCAAAACCAAAGGCTGCATCCAAGCACCGGTCACCTCTCCTGCCCCCTTGTGTCCAGCTGAGAAACGGAGCCAGAGAAGAACCAGGCTGGTCACTTTCATCTGGACAGAAGCAGGTGTCTGCTGTGAAACAGCAGCCAACAATGCAGAGGTGGGACAATGGGGCGGGTCAAGCCCCCAGCCTGGCTCCGATTACTGGCTCACCACGAAAGGTGCAGATCATTATTTTCCCCCACTGGAAAGAAGTCAGTTTGGGTTTATAGCATCTCTTGTTAAGGACAGAGGAGAGGCCCAGGGGAAAAACACATGGAAGACGGCGACAAGTGAGACGAAAGGAGGACAACAGATCAGAGGATCAGCATTTGAAACCAAAAATAAATCTCTGTCCAGCTCTTAAACAACAAAACCAGGTGTTGGCCGCGCGTGGTTTGTGGGTCGGTTGGTTTGTTTCTAGACTCCTACCTTTCATTTCTAACACAGCATGATCGGGCACATCCTTCCCCTCCTCATCTGTGCGCTTTATTGTTCGATCTTTTAAATCCTCATCCGTGGGACAAATTACAATAGCCTTGCGTTGGAAACCTTCAAAAGGGCGCATTTTTCGTCTCTGGGCAGATCCATACACATTTGTCTAGCAGTGGTGACAAAGAAGAGGCAAAAACCGTTCATTATTTGGCGTTCTCGTTTTCAACAGAGCATTGTGGCCTGCAGTGGTGAAAGACGACATGGCGCCCCCGCCCCCCTAGATGGTTGAGGACCCTGGACAACTAACCTACCTTTTAAGGCGCAGAAGCCACATGAGGGGGCCGGGGCAGGAGGAGGTCAGAACACCTATATCTGGGACTTTTTGCAATTCAAATGAGATCTTTCATTGCGTTGCTCCCCCCAGGAGAGAACCATGACACCGAGGGGCTGCGCTCTGCTTGCGTTAAAAACAAGCCAGGGACTTGGAAGCCGGACCGGCTCAGTGCAAGCCAGAGAACTGAAAGGAACGTTTGTCTGCAACAAATGGGAACCCACTGTTCAGAACTAAGGCCCCGGGAGGCATGGTTGTAGCACAGGGTTGTGTCTGGGATCTAGGTGTGACCTGGACATCTACGCCACAAGCGTGACGTCCCTCGTGTGCCTCCAAGTCCCCATCTACCGTGGGGTTAGCCCCTGTACCACAAGGCTGGCTAGAAGCAGAAAAGGGATTTCACATTTTTAGGCTCTAAAAAGATTCAATTTTGGGGAGAAGCGGTTCCACCTGATGCTGGGGAGCCCTCTGCTGGAGACTGGGCAGTACGTCAGAGCACGATGCTTTATGGGAGATGGGGAGAATGAGCTGGAGAAAAGCCCAAACAGGAGGGTCTGAAGAGGTGACCCAGGAGGAAAGCTGAGGGAAGGGGGGTGGGGAGTATAGGACATGACCTGTCTTCAAATGGGTCCCAGGTTGTTATGGGAGATCCAGGTAAGGTATCCGGGACAACTGGCCTGCGAGTCAGAAAGCACAGGCCCGGAACAGGTGACCTCGGGAGGCTGTGGAATCCCTAGCAACTGAGGTTTTCAAAGAAAGGGTGGACAAACGTCTGCCCGGGTTGGTCTTACCTCAGCCCCATTTCTTTTATGCTACGCTGGAAGAGTAAAGATGCGATGCTAGAGACGCCCCACGGCCTGTGTGCTTTGTAACCATGGCTGGGGAGAGAGAAGGGGTCGCCCTCCTGTAGGCCAGGCGTTTAAGAGTGACCGAGAAGGCAAAGGCTCTAAGCAGACACAAGAGAGGACCCTGAGGCTGGCGGCTGGAGAAGCCTGGAGTCAGCGAAGCCAGCACCCAGCGCGCGTGCCCCGGTGCCAGGGGTCTGCCGCTCGGGGAGGCCCCCGACTGTCTCAGCTGTCACTGGCATTGCAGTGGGTCCCTTTCCCCACATCTGCTATTTTAAGGAAGGAGCCTCCCCGCTGCTCTCATCACTGGGAGGGCAGCAGGGACAGGACCTCAGAGTCTCGTGCATTTCGCTGGACTCAAGATGTGATTGAACAACAAAGGGAAACCAAAGCCCCACGTTTAACTTTAATCCTATCAGAAAGCAATATTTAGCTGGGCTGTTAAGCCAAAAGCATTTAGATCCCCTGGGCTTATTGAAACTATTCTTTCTGTGATTTTAATAAAGAACGTTTCCTGACAAAGTCTGGATTTGCCTTGAGCCTTCGTTTTAGCCGTTTAATATACAATGGGAGTCAGTGTCTCCCCCTAGGGATTTCAGGGCTACAGACATGAGCACTGTTGGAGCAGAGATGCCAGTCCCTGCTGCAGTAACGCAGGCGTTATCTAGCCGGTGTAACCCAGCTGTGCGGGCGGTGTTGGGCACAGCCCACTGGGTCTCTTTCGGCAGCAGCTGCACATGTTCCAGGCTGGTGGTGAGCTGGAAAAAAAACGCCAGGCAAACGCCTGTCCCTGCTCCTAGTGGGGGCAGAACACGGGCAGCTGGGAGAACCTCTCGCTGCAGCCAAGAGACAAGGGGAGGGGGCGGCACTCCCGGGCACTGCTAGAGGGCAACGGTCAGCCCCTCCAGCTCCTGGCATTCGTTCAAGGCAGAGGGACACCCAACGCTGAGCCTGCACCCTGCTGCCAATTACAGGCAGCTGAGCAACTCGCCGCACGCCCCAAATACCTCCCAGGCCTATTTGATGGCTCAGCAGAAGGGGCAAAGCCCCTCCCCCACAATTGAGGGAAGGGCCACAGAACTGAAAGACGGGGGAAGTTCAAAAGGGGGCCCTGAGCCCTGGCTCAGCAAGGTGCCCGGGACGGACACAGCACAAAGCTCCATCGCTGCTCTCCCCAGCCCCCACGCAATGGGCTGAAGCCAACCGCATGGCACGCGGCCTGTCCCTCGCTCCACAGGTACACCGCCGAGCCCCCGCCCTGGATAATGCTGAGAACCCAGAGGCATGGACGTCTCTTCCCAACTGGGGATCTGCCTCGTGCCGGGAAGGGCTGGGTGACACCTCAGAATGGCCGGAGGTCACTCACAAGCCCATCCCACAGACCCGCCTGTCCCTCAGTACGCGCACCGCAGCCAAGAACCTCAGGGCTCAGCGCTCCCCATTAACTGGTCTTTCCCTTCCAGGGCCCAGGGCTTCATGTCTTGCTCACGCTTCCAGCATGGGGTTTTCCAAGAGTCTGAAGAGCCTATTCTTCCCACAACGCAGCGGGTCTAGCCATGGAAACTGGGCTTGGGGGATACGGGCCAGACCCTCACTTGGTGTAAATCAGCGTAGCGCCATCGGCATCTAGAGAGCTGCAGTGTTCTATCGGCTCCTGCATCTTTCCCATGGCTCCTGTATTGCTCTCTGAGCGCCAGCTCGAACGGGAAGCAAACGGGACACGCGCGTAAGCCAGCTTGTTGTCCATGTTCTCAGCATGTCCCTTTGGCGGTCATCAGAAACAGTCTGGCCTCTCTTGCCTGGCCACAGCTGGATCACTTGGTGCTGTGCTCCAACTGGCTCTCCCAAACCCGGTCTGCCAGGGCTGGCACATAGCCGGATGTCTCCCCTAACTCCCGCCAGGAGTGGGATGATTCAGCAGGCCACGTTATTTTCTCAGAGCCAGTCTGGACCATGGTGCAACGGGGCTTTGTGCTAACCGAGGCAAGGAGCCAACCAGGAGCCGCAGCGAGGAGCCCACGAGACTTTCAGCCACACACGCAAGGAGCTTTGGGATGGAACAGCACAAAAAGTCCCAAAGCAGCTGCACATTTTTGTGGGGAGCCCTTCACTAGTTTCAGCTGCTCGTGGCTGTTGCATACAGATGCCACTGACAGCCATCTGACAAGCCTGGCACCTCTGTCATTAAAGGGTTTTGAAAAAAAACATTCAACCCACATCTGCACGATGGGGGCACAGTTGATCTGTAAACACACTTCGGGAGAGGAATTTGCCTTTAGCACAGCAGCTTACATAAAACCTCGGTGGCATCCACACAGCAACACATAGCAGCTCACTAAAAGACCGTTCCACGGACAATCTTTTTGGCTTTGTTCTTCAGATACAAGAAAGTAGGCGCCACCTCTTTGCACTTCTCCAGTGAAAAGGGACCGTTCTAACTACAACCCAAGAAAGCCCGAAAGCAACGCACGCCCAGCGCAGAGCTGCCTGTAGAGTGAAAGCTCTCAGTCCCCATGAGTTCACGTAGGACCCTGCCGTAGTCACAGCGCCATGCTGGGCTGCTTGCACGCTTCAGACTTTATAGTAGTGGAGTAAAAATATTCTCTCTTTCCCAAGGAAGCAGCCAGCAGCATGAACACATGCTTCAATGTTTAACACAGCAGCAAACTCCATGCCACGTGGATCTGGAGTCTCATGCTAAAACCAGCAGGCGCGAAATGCAACCCGCTAAAGAGTTGCACACTTCCTCCCCCCACATATCACCCGCTGTTTGCGTGGCTCCCAGCTCTCACTTGTCGGCTCAAGGCAAACGTGATCAATACTGTACATGGAGAGAGGACTAGAGATCGGCGTGTTAGGCAGACAAAGCAAAGAAAGATCTCATTTGGGCCCCCGCTAGGCCAAACTGGGTATGGGTTTGGTTTCTTCAAGCCTCAGACACCCTACATTTCAGGGCTATTATTCAGGTTCAGGGCTCTGTACACAGCAGCTCTCAGAGACACGTGCAGGTCAGTTACACCTGGGCCCTAGTTAGCAGGGACAGACTAACCCAAGTGCCACCATCAAACACGGGGAATGCAAATGTGCCTTCCTCAAGGGAAGATGGTAAATGCTGCCCCCATCTGGGATCTGAGACAACCCCATCAGTAGTGGGTTGGCGAACAGCGTCTTCCTACAGCCACGCTGGCCCAAAGCAAGGGTCTGCATTACAAGTTCTGACAGGGCACCTCCGAGGGGCACACAGTGCTACGTGTTGCTGGGGAAGCATTAAGAGTTCTGACAGAGAACCTCCGAGGGGCACACAGTGCTACGTGTTGCTGGGGAAGCTACCAGCAAGACGATCAAGACCCTGAGGTGCTGGGCTCTTCAGAACAGGGTCTTCTGTGTTTTTTCAAAGCCTCCAAGTTCCTTTCCTATTGAAGTGAATGGGCTTTGAAGAGCCAGCCTTGAGGCTGAACCCTGCATGTGTACGGAAGAGAAGTCTGAGTCCTGTCAGCCGGGCTGCTACTCACCTGGGCTTACCTGTTCTTCCCAGGACACCCATCCCCACCAAAGACAACAAAGTACTCACCAGTGGTCCTTATGCGCCCCAGGCAACGTCCAGAGACCAGCACTCACCTTAGCCTATCTTCCCAGGCTCCAGCCGCATGGCCACTTACCAATTTAGTTCCACCAGCACTTTCGGCATGTTGACCTGTGTGCGGCTAAGCCAAGGGGCGCGTCCTAGGACTCACCGTGGAACGTTTGCAACCTCGTGTCTCTGGGACGCGCTGTACGGCGCCAGACACCCGGCAGGCATGTGTGGACGTGCACCGGGTAACCCTGCGTGTGCCATGCGCCCTCAGAAGGGCCGGCTCGGGCAGGTCACACACACGGGCAGGTGCCAGGGAGGTGGCCGGGCCAAGGACTCTGTACCTGATCCAGGATGTAGTTGCGTTTCTTCCGGGCGGCAATCTGGATCAGGCGGTTCAGGCACTGCGTCGCTTGCTGGATGAGGACGTCCCAGCGGCCTGCATAGTTGCGCTGGCGGCGAAGTCCCATCACCTTGGGGGAAGATATGGGGACAGGTTAGAGCGCGGGGTCTGAGCTGCTGCGGTGCTGGGATCCTCGGCGCCGCCTGTGCTGCTCGCAGTGAGATCTAGTGGTTACAGCACACACAGGGAGCTTGGATGCCTGGGTTCCGCCCCCAGCTCTGACAGGGGAGCAGAGTCCAGTGGTCAGAGTGGGGGGGGGGCCGGAGGGGACTTGGAGCCCGGAAGCCTGGCTCCACCCCCAGCTGTGTGCATACATCGTTTTCCTCCTTTACACCAGGACAAAACCATTTCACTGCGCAGGGAGGCTGAGGGCCACTCCTGTGGATGAAGCATGCCCAGGACTGCAGGGCTCCCTCCATGTCTAACACAGGAACAACGGTTTTCCAGCGGACCCCCTGCTAACGGAGAGGGGCTCTGTCCCCACCGTGAGGTGTTCAGCTGCTGGCGAGGGCTCAGCTCTTACCCGCATCTTATCCATGATGGCGTTGGTCCCCAGGATGTTGTACTTCTTCGCTGGATTGGCAGCCGCGTGCTTTATGGCCCACGTGGTCTTGCCAGCAGCAGGCAGCCCCACCATCATGAGGATCTGAAACACACCCACAGGGCACCAGCTATCACAACAGCACTGTGTCCCATACCCTCCCCTCCCCGCGTGGCAAAACCTCCTTGGAGGGAGACAAGACACCATCGTACATGAGGAAACTGAGGCAGAGGCAGGTAACTGACTTTGCTCAACATCAAGCTGAGAGTTTGGCACCACAACCACAAGGCTTCTTCCCAAGCTATTTTCTCCTCCCCCGGCCCGCATCCGTCCAGCCTGGTATCCAGTGCTTAGCCCTCCCCTCTTCAAAGCCAACACACACACAAAAGCGCAGCAGGAGCCACGTCCGAGTCTGGATTAGAACCCCAGAGCACCTGACTCCTAGCCCATGCTGGAGAACTGCCATTCCAGCAGCTGACCAGAGCTATGGTGCTTTAAATCAAGGCAACCGTTACTAAAAACCAGTATTTGCCCCCTGCTTCACAGCAGGGCCAGCCCCTGCCAGTGGGGCAAGTAGCCCCGGACGAGAGTGTCCTGTCCCAAGTTCTGAAGCAGCAGACACTGGCCGCAGGGGGCAAGAGGGACCCTGGCCCAGGTCCTCTCTCACAGGAATAGCAGGCAGGAAAGCTGCCTTCCTTCCAATAATCTCTGATCCTCCCCTCTGCCCTGACAAGGCACTCAAGGGCTAGGCAGCCGGCGCGCTTGTGTGTGGCTTTCATGCGCATGGTAACGGTTCAGTTAGCCCCAGTGGGCTCTAGCCGGACATGCAGCCGGTCAGCGCCCCAAGGCAGGGAGCGTGTTCTGTGTCTAAGCGGCACCTGGCCGGACACGCAGCCGGTCAGCGCCCCACGGCAGGGAGTGTGTTCCATGTCCGTGTGGGGCCTGGCTGGACATGCAGCCGGTCAGCGCCCCACGGCAGGGAGCGTGTTCCGTGTCCATGTGGGGCCCGGCTGGACACGCAGCCAGTCTGCACCCACAGCAGGAAGGGTGTTCCATGTCCGAGTGGCACCTGGCCGGACATGCAGCCGGTCAGCGCCCCACGGCAGGGACTGTGTTCCGTGTCTGTGTGGGGCCTGGCCGGACACGCAGCCGGTCAGCACCCCACGGCAGGGAGAGTGTTCCGTGTCTAAACGGCACCTGGCCGGACATGCAGCCAGTCAGCGCCCCACGGCAGGGAGCGTGTTCCGTGTCCGTGCGGCGCCTGGCACGAGGCAAACACCCACCTCACACTCTGCTTTACTCTTTGGTCCGAGGGTCCCACGGATGCGCTCGGGCAGCGGGACGTGCTGAATGAAGGTGAAGCCTTGGGGGACCGGGAAGTAGGTGTCATCTCGCTGCCCAAAGTTGAACTCGATGGCGCAGTTCTTCACCAGGACGTGGGGGAAGAGGGCCTGGCCGCCCAGCACATCCTTCCGCACCCGATAGGCCACGCCCAGCCACTTCCCGTTCTTCATGAAGGACATTTCCACCTCTTCCCCACACTCGAAGTCCTAGCGCCAGGGGAAGTCAGTGTAAATGCAGAGCGGGGGCGGAGCAGACAGGTAGTTGCCATCTGAGCAAGGCACCGGAGAAACTGCGTAACATCAGAGCCCCCCGCCGACACAGCCCCCCAGTGGCACGGAGGCAGTCTGAAAGCACCTGCTTCCCGCACTCCTTCAGGGCTCCGCTGATGCAGCTCTCCCCCCTGGCTCAGAGCTGCTGGCGAGCCAGCTCTGGCTAGGGAATTATCCGGACGGCAAGCTCTGAGGTCAGCCAGCTCAGAGCGCACAGCGCTCAGCTCCAGTGAGGATGCCATGTGTTGTTGGTGCTTCTGACTCAGCCCCTAACCGAACCAGCGTGTGACTAGGCGCCCTGGGGGCAGGACGGGGAGTGTGTGGAAACGCGGCTTCCCAGCGAAAGCCGACCTAGAGCAGAGGGCACCCCCATCACCGCCCGGGCGCTAATGACTCTGGCCTGGGGCGGCAGATCCGATGCGACCTGCCCTGCCAACGTCTCGGGGGTTAGCTGGTTCTGCGGCTCCTGCCGAGGACACAGGAAGGGGCAGACTGTCCACTGCAAGAGCAGACGCAGCGCGCAGCCAAAGGCAGAGAACAGCCGGGAAGCAGGAGGGGTAGCTGCTCCGAGCGCTCGGTTACAGCCGCAGGCACTGCCGGTGAGAGCGGCAAGCACAGCGCGGCAGACAGCGGTGGCGGGGCCGCCCCTTTGAGCCCACAGAACAAACCAGTGCAGCATGGCACGGGTCCAATGCAGTGCCTTGTCTATGCAGCCTCCACCAGCCGCGGGGCTCTGGCTCCCTCTAGCGCCTGGACCACGCAGGCATTTGAAGCAAATGCCTAGAGACAGAGCCCTTTGCCTTCTGCTCGCTGGTCCTAGATCCCCCGGGCGCAGGTTCAACCCCACCATGGCCTTCCTCACACAACCGTGGTCGGGCAGCGCGGCCATCTGCGACCCCCAGGGTGCCTCCGAGTCCACGGGACAGAGGGGGAAGGAGTGTTTCCTCAGCCCCACGGGAGACAAGCGGCACACTGGGGAACCGCAGGGGGATGGGAAAGAGGCTGAGGAAGGACGGGGCAGTGGGTAGGGCACAGGCCTGGGAGTTGGGAGAGCTGGTGCAAGTCCCTGCTGGGTCCCAGACATGGCTCCCTGCCGGGCGACGGGGTGTGGAGAGAACAGCACGAGGCACCCAGCTATGGTAACCAGGGGAGCACCAGTGCCGAAGGCAGCCGGCTCCAGGACTCAGGACAGCGGTGGCACTGCCTCTGGGGAACCCGGCAGCCAGGATCGTTTGAGAACAGAGCTGTGGAGCAGGGAAGGGGGAGGGAAGGAGGAAGTTGCTGCAGCTGCTCAAAGCTCCAGCACAGGACGATGGAAACCCAGCGAGCGGACAGACTCTGAAGAGCGGCTCCGACAGGTTCCCAGGGCTGCGTGGCGGGAGGCTGTCACAGGTCACGTGGAAGGGGCGCGCGCTGGAGCAGCAAGAGGCGATACTCACAACGAGGCAGGTGATGACATCGTTCTCGGTGAAGGTTTCGCCATAGTTCTCGAATTTGCAGCTGCTGGATTTCTTCCCGGTGCCACCATAGCCGTAGGAAAAGGGCTCTTCCCCTGCAGAGAGGCCACGGCGGGCATGAGCCACAGCAGCCCACACCCCTCCCCTCTATCTGCCCCACTCCCCCACACACCTCTCGCGTACTGGGGCCCCACACTTATCTGCTTCCCTCCCTCCCCCCGAGCTTGAACCACCACGGACAGCTGATTTGTGACACTCCAGCTCTGGGAAGGAGGGGGAGGAGCAGGGATCAAGTGACTCAGGCAATTCCAACGCTCCCAAAGTGCTGGGAGGGAGGGAGAAGGCACAGAAGTGCGGGTCTCCAGTGTGTGAAAGGTGCATGGGGCGGAGGGCAGACAGGGGTCTGCAGGACGCCCACCACTGATCCAAGGGGCTCCCTTGGGCACAGCCAAGTCAAACACAGGGTCGCACACCCCCCTAATCAAAAGCTACAGGCTCTTTACCTGCCCTCAGGATTACTGGCAGGCCTGGTAGGAGGCGAGGAGTCTCTGAGGCGGGGGGCAGGAAGGCCCTACCTCTGAGCCAGCCATCCCCCGGCCAGGTCAGGAGCAAACCAGCAGCTAAAGAACATCCCCTTGTAAGCAGCGTGTGGCAGAGGACAGTCCTCCCGCCCCGGATAGGGACACAAGCACCTGGCTGCCACGGCAACCGGTGCCCAGGTGATCCGTGACATCAAGGACTAACGTGACGTGTCTCTCGGGAGTCACGGGGCAGCTCTTACCTAGCTGGGTGCTGCAAGAATCCAGGGACCAGCCAATGCGCACGACGTGAGGGTCGGGTTCTGTGGAAGGAAGGTGTTTGACAGAGATCTCTTCATTGATCTGGGGATAGAAAACAAGGTTGAAATGGCCTTCAGGCCCCAGACAACTGGAGAGTTCACATTTGAAAGTCAACGCCTGGCGCAGGCTGTTCAAGAACCAGGGACAGACACTTTGCAAGCCTCGCAAGCCCGTGTCATCTAGAGCCAGGAAAGCAGAAACAGGCAGGTCCAGCGTGGCCCCGAATTCAGGGTCTGTCATAATCAGAGGTTCCACAAAGACCACTTAGGAAACCAGTTTTTAAGCAATGGGTGCGCCCCAGAGCATCTGCAACGGAGCCACTGACCCGTTGTGCTGGGACACAGTTCTTCCAGGCCCTGCAAAGAAAATCTCGCTTGCTCACCCCTCCCTACACAGACCTTTCAAAGCCACAGGTCCTGGGGCAAGCCCTCAGACCAATTTCCCCAGAGTCAGCCTAGACTCACTAAAACACGGGGCTGGCAGGGACCTCGAGGGGACGACCGCTTCATCCCCACCCCAGCACACCTTGAATTGCCGTTGCTGACGCTCTTCTGGTAAACGGAAGGGAAGTTGCAAAAGCTGCCTTGGAATAAGGGGGGAAGGGGGTCGATGGGGCAAGGGTGCAAAAGGCACTAGCACGCCAGAGCCTAGGAGCCAGCGGAAAGGAATTAGAAACTGGCCAGGCTATTTTCACAGGCCAAGCTGAGAGAAGCACCAGATGAAACGATGAGCTTTTAAAATGCTTCTTTGCCAGCTTCCTGCCTCTCCGGTGGGATCAGAAGGTTTAGTTCAGCACTGCTCAGAGGGGCCAGCGGCATGGGTTGCGGGAAAGGATTCTCTGTGTCCCCTGAAGCAGCACTAAGAAACTGGCTAGGCATGACCTGAGCTAAGCTGACGTTTGAGTTTCCAGTTTATTAACTGGAAGTCTTCTGCACAGCCCCACACTGTGATGGGGGGCGGAAGAGACACACTGTGCTGGGTATAAGGGGGAAGGCTCATGAAATCAGCGACCAGGGTGAGAGGAGATCTACCCTGCCTACTGTTTCAATTTGCGACTCCCAGGGCAGACGGTCTGGCTTGAGAGATGGCCTAGGACGTCCCCCGATGAGTGCGTGGAGGTCTGGGCGCGCTGGGCTGAAGATGCGTGTCTCCTGCTCCAGACGGCTTTATAGGGTTGGCTTTTGGCCGCCTCACACGGAGCTACGCAAAGCCAGGAGTGAACCAAACACGCTGCTACAGGAGTGGGCTGGTAGTCGGATTAACCAGAGGCCAGAGCGGAAAGAGCGACACAGCTTTGCCATGTTGCCACAAGCCAAACGCCGCCCACTTAGGACCCAACACAAGAAGCCTGACTGAACTGGCCATCCCTCCCTACGCAAACACGTGGTGATCTGCAGGGACACAGTGGGCTCTGACATTCAGTCTCACCTCAGGCCCAGGGCTAACAGCACACTGAAATGAACTAAGGCAGTCCCCCTTCAGGGTACTGTCCCAGGCTCTCTGCCCAAGCCTGCAGACTGCCCTGCACCTTTTCACACTTTGGTCATGTTCCGTGTTAAGCAACTTACACTTTTATAAAGTTTTAGAGACTTTAGAAAAATGAACCAATAGATTCTGGAGGCCAAGATACCGTCATCAGGGGAAAAAAAAATCCCAGGTCACCAAGCCATCACAAGCTGACCCAATTAACCTCTGCTGGAGGGATAAGGCCAGACTGGAGTCCCTCGGGCCCACCCCAGGAGTGGTGAGATTTCAGTCTAGGTCTGCTCATCGTAAATAGGAAGACAACTTGGAGGCCTATGTCATGTAAGGAGAGCAGAGGGTTAAGAAGAGGACTGAACGGCCACCACCCGTCAGCTGGGCACTTCCGTGGGAAAAGGAGATTGGGTTAAAGGTTAGGCATGCCTCTAACCAGTTGAATGAAATCTGCATTCTGTTAAAAACGTCACAGTAGTCCAGTGAAAGAGGGAAGCTGCGTTCTGTGTCTACTGTGTAGGCTGGAATGAGAACAGGCACAAAGGCTGTGTCTCGATTACGATTTCATATTCCTCTTTCCCATTGGTGTAGCTCAATATTCAGACGAGATATTAGGAAGCTATTTGTTGTTAGACCTGTTCATGGCTATGTCCTGCTTCCAGCCGGAAACGCCCCAAATCCAGTTCTTTCCCCGCTGAAAGATTGCTAGCACATGGAATCTGACATGGATGTTCAAGGCAAGTTGCACGTTGCTGGGATGGCACACGCTGCTCTTACCTTCATCTCGTAGCAGACTCGCCCTTGCCTCACGCCGTAGGTGGCTCGGGCGCCCGACCACAAGTAAGCAAAGCCTTCTATGGTCAGCGGGTAGCCGCTGTATCGGTCCCTGGCAACTTTGAAATGTAGGTCGCAGTTATCTAGAGGACAAGAAGGGCTGGCATTAGCCAGAACAATACTGAGGTGATCGGTGCACTGGACTGGCTAAGAACTGGATGGCTTGGTCTATGCCTACAGCACTCCACACAGCCAAGTTTTAGGGTGTTACCATAATACAGTAAGCCCCTATTCTTGGTGCTCCCCCACCCTGACCTGACAGTCTCTCTCATCCACCTGTTACACCTCGCCTTAAGACAAGGAGGAGTCTAGGTTAGACACTGAGGGGAAGGAACTGTTGTTTAATTTGTTTGCTGCTTGCCTAGTGCAGCTGGGCCTTTCAGTTTGACTCTCAGCTCCAGCACAAGCCAGATCCTGCCCTCAAGATGGGCATAACCAAGCGCCTGTCCCTGCTATAGGCAGCTGGTTTTAAACAAACAAAAGCAAGTTTTTCTTTGCAAAGCGCACAGTCAACCTGTGGAACTCCTTGCCAGAGGAGACTGTGACAACTAGGACTTTAACAGGGTTCAAGAAAGAGGTATTTAAATTCATGGAGGTTAGGTCCATGAATGGCTACTAACCAGAATGGGTAGGGATAGTGTCCCTAGCCTCTGGCAGAGGCTGGGAATGGGTGGCGGGAGAGGGATTGCTTGAAGCTTCCCTGTTCTGTTCACTCCCTCTGGGGCACCTGGGATTGGCTGCTGTTGGCCAACAGGACCCTGGGCTGCAGGGACCTTTGGTCTGACTCTGTGTGACCATTTTTACGTTCTTATCTCTCCCCCCACCCCCAACCGGACTGTTGGGTGAAATCAACATGCCGCAGAAGGGGGGCACGGACTGATGGGGCCAGACAAATGCTGGAGAGATCATGACATCTCAGAGGTCTGAACAATCAACAAGGGAGCAGGAAAGCCTGTGCTCATTAACACCCATCAGTCAGAAGAGGAATGAGTTGCGGGAAGTGCTCTAGCCTGTGTTAGCCAGGAGTTCAAACAAGAGGGTTACAATAGCTCCTTCGAGGCATGGGATCTCTCATTTCCAAGACGTAAGCACTAGAGAAAGGGAGCCTTTGTCAAGGGCATAATAGCCCTGCCCCCCAACCCCTGGTAGGGGGAAGGACAGCTCCCAGTATACCTCTGGGACCTCCACGACTCCTCCAGTCATGCCAGAGAAGTCTAGTCTTGCTATCCTGGATAATGTCCAAGCTGAGAAACAGGAAGGAGGAGACCACTTAAAGGTATTTGGGGTGCAGGATGTCACCGCTCTCTGACCCCTAAACTCACATGTATCAATGGCCACTAGTGTCTCATCAAACTCTTCTTCGTCATCTTCTGCAGGAGGCTGAGGCGACCGGCCCCTAGAACAAAAACACCAAGGCACAACTGTGGTTCATGTGTCAACCTGCAAGGCAAAGCTTTGGGGACAACAAGCAGGAAGTAAGCTGGGGTTTCAGAGGTGGCAGGTTTCACTGGAACAGAATTGCTTATGGATCTGTAACCAATGCCGCCTCCTATCAAAGCAAAGGTGAACAGGCTCGCTGGGAATGCTCTTCCCCGCCACTGAGAGCTCCCAGGTTTTCATCACCGGATGTTACATGGAGCCCTGCACCCAGCACAGTTACTGACCTCTACAAACCGTGTGTAACCCACCACCGATCAGAAGGGTGAAACTGACACACCAGTGTCAACGACACAAGGTGTGGGGAACACAGAACCAGACCTATTCTTAATACGCACAGGGCCCTTTCAGTCAGCAAAGAGCAACAAACAGACTGGGTGAAAAAATTTCACACAGACAATCATTTTCTCAAATATAAGCAGGCTCTGCAGAATTGGATTGCTCTTATTTTGAGGGGTAATACAGTGGGTTGCTTTTAATTTTTTTTACGTATTTAAATGTACATAATTGAGGGAAAATCTGGAGAGTTAGACAACAGGGCCATCGGACAATTATTTAATAACAGCAGACACTGAGATGCAAAAAGTTAAAAAGCCTTGTAAAGTTATACCTTTATTGTCGAAATATACCACATAAACATGCTGAAATTAATCTAATAAGTTCTCTAGCAGCATTTCTTACTTTTCCTATATTGATCAACGGATTTCTTCCCAGGCTGTGTTTGATGAAATCGATCGTTACCAATTTTTACGGATAAAAATCAAATCCTTCGAAGCTTAAATACAGGCGAGAACATGCCCCCAACAAGAACAGCAAATAATTCCAACAGGAGAACCCTCCCTCATGTTTTCACATGGAGCACGTGCAGCTGCTCCAATATTTGGCCCCTCTCTAGCACTTCCTTCCTGAGGAGCTCAAAGCTCTTTAGCGGGGTGATTTTCGAGTTCTCCCTGCTGATCATTAATGAGGCTCCACAAGACCCACACATAACTATGTGTTGTTCCAGTTCTAGCATGGGAAGCAGACACAGTGAATGAGTTGACCTTGGTCAGTGGAAGACTCCACTCTAAATGCCCCATCTCCTTCTGCCCAGCTCTGAGACTTAAACACAAGGCATTTTTCCCTCTCTGCTGCTGTGTAAGATGAAAAGCAACATTTAGAAGAAATCCACTGGACCGAGGCTCCAGAGCCAGATTCCTGCTTTATGTGGAACACTCTACTCTGGGAGGCTCTTTGTGATCGCCCCCATGCCGGGATGCTCAGCATGCTGCAGGATTCATAAGGAACAGCCCCCCCCCAAAAGCCCAACCTTTAGATCTCACTAAAGCACTCTGCAGCAGCAGGTCTCCAAGCGCCTTACAAAGGACATCAGTATCACTGCCTCCCTTGTGCAAGTGGGCAAACTGAGGCACGGGATGGCATGACTTACCCAAGGACACCCAGTCGCAGAGCTCTACCGCTAGGTCACACTGCTCCCGCAAGGATCAAAAATGTACAAGTGGGAGGAATGGATGAGATGATGGCTGGTCTTTGGCCAAGGCTTTGACTGATCTAACCAGTTACACTCTCAGCTCTTTCTAAACTCAGCTTCTAGGACTCTCCTCTGCCCTGGCCCAGGTATAAACATCTCGAACCACAATAAGCCAGAGACTCATCTGAGTTTCCCTTTGTGAGCTCACCTCTTATCTTCCCGGTGTTCGTAATACCCTCGTCCTCGCTGCTCTTCAAAAGGCCTCTTGCGACCCTGTGGTGGCTGCTGCTGTCTGGGCTGAGATGGATCAGGCGCATTGTAGCTAGAGGGAGGCGCGTTATAGCCAGGAGTGGGGGCGCTGTAGCCAGAAGTGGGGGCACTGTAACTGGGGGCGTTGTAGCCAGAGGAGGGGGCATTGTAGCTAGGGACGTTATAGCCAGAAGCAGGGCCACCATAGCCAGGAGCCGGCACGATATAGCCAGGAGCCGGTTCTTCTTGCTTTACTTCTGTCTTCATCTCTGCTTCAAAACAGGCAGTGAGATTCAAATATTCCTGACACCCCTGATGAGACGGGGCTCTTACTGAGAGCTGCTCAATGGTAACAACCCACTCCGCTTCCCAGGCTAGTTTTGCTACAATCATTTATCCTTTGCCCCAGTGTGATTAAAAGTTCACAGAGACCCATTTTTTCCTATTCCTAACCACACGCTCAGGACCAAGCCTTGACGGTATATTGGTCCCAATTCTTTTCTAGCCCTTTTACGCTGCCAAGAACTGCAACTTTGGGGGAGGACAGCAAGCAAGCTGGGGAGCACAGAAATGGTGTTTTAAGGTCTGATGTCTTGACAGGACATCCAGCTGCTGTATCACAGCGGGAATCAAAATCAGTTTTCCCAGGAATTGCAAAATCGTTTCTGGACTTGAACAACCTCACGATGCTAGTGCCCCAATTGCTAGCACGGTGTTTTGCAGAGCTGTCTAAGAACAGGCTGTTTCAAGTCTCAGATCAGTGCCACTTTTGTCCCTCTGTCTCAGACTGAAACCAGTTCTTTGGTCACACAACACAATGGGCCAATACAACTGCAAACTCCTACCAAAGCCTTACGTGGCACAGAGCCTTCTAAGGTTGCAGAGAAGGGAGGGGAGGAGAAGAGGACCAAAGAGCTTTCTTCTTCTGGCAGGGACTGGTGCCCACGTGAAGGAAAGCTCTAGGCCCCTCGGTGACTTAAGGCAACAATTACATGCTCATTTCCTATGATCTAATTTGTCAGAGTCTTGCTGATAAGGCCGACTTTAAGACGATCGTTACCTGAGTGTAAGACAGGACGCTCGTGGTCTAGAGGTCTCCTCTCATACTTCGCTTCCTTCTCCTGTTTAACATTGCAGTGCTCGAAGGACTGATAACCCTGGGGGTCATTCTGATGAGTATTGTTGTCAACGCCATCTTCAAACAGAAACAGGCACGCATTATAGCAGTTACTTACAACGGATTGTAGCTAAGACACACAGAGGAAAAAGGTGAACGTTAGCATTTTATCACCAGGGAATCAGCAACTTTTGGGACCTACACACAGAGAACTCAAAGGTCTGTCAAGGCGCACTCTCAAAAAGCTATCACGAAATCAAAGAGCCAACCATCTGCTCACTGCAAAACAAGCATGTGTTTCAGTGGCAAAACTCTTCTAGTGCAAACTACCCCTTTTGCACTAAAAGCAACAAACCCCCGAAATCCCAGCGTCAGGCAAATGTAACCCACGCTCCAGCAAACAATGACAGACAACACTCCCTACGCCTGCAGGACTGAACTGTGACCCTCACGTCTAGCAAAGGAAGTTTACTCACTTGCGTGTAGGACTGAACTTGTAGTTTACTTTCCAAGAACTACAAAAAGCAAAAGTGAAAGTGGCTACATCACCTTCCAGGGGAAAGACAAATCAGTAAGTTTTGGTCCTCAGAGGTTGTCCAATTCACACAAATGGTACAATAAGAGCATCTTAGCACAGAACCAAAGCGAATCAACATTCTCTAGTGCATGGGCTCCCAAACTGGGGGGCATGAAGAAATTTCAGGAGGGACACGAGGCGACCCAGCCCCCCTGGTGAATCCCCCCCCCCCCAAGTTGCTGCTATTTTTGTTTTTCGGACCCGGTCAGTCGTCCCCCCCCGGTTTTTTGCTCAACGAGCTTTGCTGCTATGGGGTGTGTGTGAGGGTTTCTCAAAAATCAAAAAGGGGGTGTAATGCCGAAAAGTTTGGGAACCACTGCTTTAGTGAAATATTGAATGGCGGCTCATCCGCTATCACACCGCATGCCAGAAAAGCACAGAACCCGTCCCGGTACGAGATGCACCATTATGAGGACAAAAGTATGCCTCCAATGGACACCAGCAAGCAAACAAGCTTGCACATGCTTCCAAGCACCTGAGATTTAGGGAGCATTCCCACACGTGGTTTGACGTGTAATACAGCAAAGGGATAAGATGACTAGCAAGTCCAGACCCATACATACTCCCAGTGCAGAACCCCGGAGGGGCAGTTCAGTTTCTGTCTTTTAAGCTCTGTCTCTTGTATGAAGCAGAACTGATCAAGTGTGTGTCCAAGCTATTTAGGCACGTGCACACACAGCTCCTCCAGCCATACACGAACACTGCCATGGACAGCAGATGAGATGTGGCTCTACGGCACTTGCCAACCAGTCTATGGGAAACAGACCCTAACCACCAGGTGAATTGGGGGGGCGGAAGGGAGGGGCTGACACAAGCCTAGGGGATCTCTCAATGAATAGGCTGGCAGGATCCCCACCTGCCAAAATCCATCCACAAGGGAACAAGTGAGGAACGGCTCTTGCCAAGAACTGACCCCTCTCCACATAGAAATAAAACCAGCCATGGGATGCATGAAATAAGCACCTGCAGCTGACAGAAAGCTGCCTCCTTTCCTCATGGGAGAGGAGGAGAAGGGAAGGCAGAAGTCTCTTGGGTACATCTACACTCCCCAACGTCATTACAAGCTGGGTGGGAACGGTGAGCCGGGCTAGAGCCCAGGCTACCGGCGCCGTCAGGGCTGGGATTCCATGACCCGGAGCCAGCTTGGCACATCGCATCTGCCCACCCTGATGCCCCTTCCCGACCAGAGGCTACGGGTATCCCCAACAGCTGTGGTGGTGACGCTGGCCCACGGTTGAGCCTAAACGCCCTGGTGAAAACTCCAATTACACCAGCGGTCCGGGCCAGGCTGTTATGCAGACATGACCCTCCCCCCGGGGAGAGCTGGGGCCAAAGCTGGGCCTAGAGGCTTTAGAGACCGGCCGGGCCTAGGGGCTTTAGAAACCCGCCACCCTGGGGAAAGGCAGGCTCAGGGGCTTTAGAAACCCACCACCCCAGGGAGAGCAGGGCCTAGGGGCTTTAGAAACCTGCCTGGCCTAGGGGCTTTAGAAACCCACCGCCACGGGGAAAGCCAGGTCTGAGGGCTTTAGATACCCACCTCCCAAAGGAGAGTCAGGCCTAAGGGCTTTAAAACCCACTGGGATCAGGGGCTTTAGAAACTCACCTCCCAGGGGAGAGCAGGGCCTACGGGCTTTAGAAACCCACCTCCCCGGGGAGAGCAGGGCCCAGAGGCTTTAGAAACCCGCCGGGCCCAGGGGCTTTAGAAACCTGCCACCCCTAGGGAAGTGAGGCCTAGGGGCTTTAGAAACCCGCCGGGCCCAGGGAGAGCAGGGCCTAGGGGCTTTAGAAACCCACCTCCCCGGGGAGAGCAGGGCCCAGAGGCTTTAGAAACCTGCCGGGCCCAGGGGCTTTAGAAACCTGCCACCCCTAGGGAAGTCAGGCCTAGGGGCTTTACAAACCCGCTGGGCCCAAGGGCTTTAGAAACCCACCTCCCCGGGGAGAGCCGGGCCTAGGGGCTTTAGAAACCCGCCCGACCTAAGGGCTTTAGAAACCCACCTCCCCAGGGAGAGCTGAGCCCAGGGGCTTTAGAAACCCGCCGGGCCCAGGGAGAGCAGGGCCTAGGGGCTTTAGAAACCCGCCAGGCCCAGGGGCTTTAGAAACCCACCTCCCCAGGGAGAGCAGGGCCTAGGGGCTTTAGAAACCCGCCTGGCCTAAGGGCTTTAGAAACCCGCCTGGCCTAAGGGCTTTAGAAACCCGCCTCCACGGGGAGAGCCGGGCCCAGGGGCTTTAGAAACCCGCCGGGCCTAGAGACTTTAGAAATACACCACCCCAAGGGAAGTCAGGCCTAGGGGCTTTAGAAACCCGCAGGGCCCAGGGAGAGCAGGGCCTAGGGGCTTTAGAAACCCACCGCCACGGGGAAAGCCAGGTCTGAGGGCTTTAGAAACCCGCCGGGCCCAGGGGCTTTAGAAACCCGCCGGGCCCAGGGGCTCCGGGAACTCCCCTCCCCCCATGCTGCCCGACAAACCTGGGCTGGGGGGGGAAGGCTCTTCACCGTCCCCCCCTCGAGGAACGGGGCCCCGCCCCCGCCCCGGCTGGCCCCGCCCCCGCGAGGCGCGACGCGAGGGTGAGGGGCTGCCGCCTCTGCCGGGCCCCGGCCCCCCCGCCGCGGGGCCCCCCTCACAGTGTCCGTCGGGCGCCGGGCCGCCCGCGCCGCCCGCCCGCCGCGCCTCCTCGGCCTCCAGCGCCGCCTGCAGCCGCTCGGCCAGCTCCGCCTTGAGGCCGCGCGTGTCCAGCCCGCGCCGGCCCAGCTCCTCGCGCAGCTCGGTCACCCGCAGGCGCCGCACGTCCATGGCGCCGGCCGCGCTCCGAGCCCCGCGCTGGGCCCCGGCTGCCCGGCTGCGGGCCCGGCTCAAAATGGCCGCCATCGCCGCCTCCCCGCCCGCGGCCGCGCCGCCTCGCAACGGGGCCGCCCATTGGCCGGGCGCCCCGCGCCGCCCTGCAAGGCCGCCTGCGATTGGGCCGCGCCGGGCGCCTCGCGCCTCCCCTCGTCGCCCGTCTCCCGCTCGCGCGGCGTGTGTCAGCCGGGCGGCCATTGGCCAGCGCGGGCAGGCGGCGTTGGAACGGGCCTTGTCATTGGCCGGGGGCCGCGAGAGTTCCTCAAACGGCGCCTGGAGGGCGGGAAGGATGGCCTTGATTGTCAGCTCAAGGGGCGGGAGTCAGACTTCGCGTAGACCAATCACGGCGCCCCGCGACTTCACGGGGAGTTCCTCATTGGCTGGACTCTGGGTTTGTTTGTTTTCTGCGCATGTCCCATTGGCTGCGCTCGCGACCGTGAGCTTGTCTGCCATTGGCTGAGCCAAGGGATCGTTTGATTGCTCGTGGAAGGGATTTTTATGTTACTGCGTTTCCCATTGGCTGGGGGGAGGGATGTTACTGCATTTCCCATTGGCTGAGGGGAGGGATGTTACTGCATTTCCCATTGGCTGGGGGGAGGGATGTTACTGCATTTCCCATTGGCTGGGGGGAGGGATGTTACTGCATTTCCCATTGGCTGAGGGGAGGGATGTTACTGCATTTCCCATTGGCTGGGGGGAGGGATGTTATTGCGTTTCCCATTGGCTGAGGCCTGATGTTGGGTGTGTGTGTGGATAGGGTGATGGTGGTGCATTTCCCATTGGCTGGGGGGAGGGCGGAATTTGTTAGAGTAGTTCCCATTGGCTGAGGCCTGAGTGAGTTTGTAAGGAGGAGGAGGGGGTGATTTCCCCATGGGAGGTAGGGGGATTTATTGTTAGAGTAGTTCCCATTGGCTGAAGAGAGGGGCTTTTAGAGCAGTTCCCATTGGCCTGGGGGGCAGATTTATGGTTACATCAGTTGCATTGGCAGCAGGGGCTGTATTGTTAGAGTAGTTCCCATTGGCTGAGGCCTGGGTTTGTTTGTGGGGGAGGAGGAGGGGTGCATTTCCCATTGGCTGAGCCCTGGGGATTTATTGTTAGACCCGTGCCTATTGGCTGATCGGGTCCATCTGGTTTTCTCAGCCAAAGCAAGGTGCTAGGGTGGCCAGAGGCTTTCATGGAAACAGCAGCAGTCCAGGCTGTGGGCTAGATGCCAGCGCTGCCCTGCCCTGGGTGCCTGCGCTCGGGTGCTGGTCCCTGGGATGAGTTAGACCCACAAATGCGCTGACACACACGGGGCTGCAGTCAGAGGTCGCGTTTATTGGCTACCAGGGAGCTCTAGGCAAAACAAGGCTCCATTTGGGCCTCAGAAGCTCCCAGTTCTGAGAGCTGAATTTGCCCGGTGTAATCCTGCGGAGGCAGTGGGGTAAATGGAAACCCACAAGAACAACCAGCCCAGAACCCCTGAGTGTGGCCCTGGCCCCCCACTCCAGCTGTGGTGTGCAGGGGAATTGGAGCTGAGACTGCAGGTTTTGTGGGGTGGCAGAAACCCCAGCACGGCAGCAAAGGGGGTGGAGAGGCAGAGCCCGGGAGCTGGGCCATTGAGCAGCCTTAGTTCTAGCAAAGTGGCGAGAGAGAGAACAAGCACAGTGGGAGAGAGAGCAGGGCCAAGGGCAGTGACTCGGGATGAAGAGCAAAAGCATCAGGGGAACAGGAAAGGGGGAAGGAGGAGGGGGAGGAAGGCTGGAGTTTGGGGGGATGGAGCAGGGTGGGCCGGAGAAGGCAGGGGGAGACCCACCCGCCCTGGGCGCTGCCGATCCTCTGCCTCCAGGCCAGGCGGGGCGCTAGGGCTGGAAGATGACGTCGTAGGCGAGCAGGTAGCTGTTGCTGTATATGTACAGCTTGTGGTCGGTGGGGTTGTAGCTCAGGGACTGCACGACGTCGGTCACCTTCTCCAGCGGCAGGCTGAGGCGGCTCTCCTGGCCTGTGTGTGTGTCGTAGGCGTAGAAGATCTCCTCGCGCCGGGTGCTGAGCGGGTGGGTGGTGTACATTACCCCGCACACCAGGAAGGCGTTGGTGGCTGCCGGCTTTGTACTGCGAGGTGAGCCAGGTCTTCTCCACGGCCAGCGAGCCAGGCCCCAGGCGGCCAACAACGATGTTGCCCTCGCCGCGCTCGGTGGCGTAGAGCACCCACAGCCCTGTCTTGTCCGTGGCCAGGCTGAGGCCCTGCCAGCTGGTGCCCGCGTAGGAGAAGCAGTTGTTGAAGGTGGCGTTGGGCACGGCCTTGCGGTCCACAGCCCCGCTCTCCAGGCTCAGGCAGCACAACTCCAGCGCATTGTAGCAGTTGTAGTAGAGGGAGCCGTTGTACAGCGCCATCCTGGCCCCCTGCCTGGAGCCCGAGATCAGCTGGTCTGTGGGGTTCCTGGCTGAGTAGTAGGTCCTGGTAGAAGCCGTAGAGGCGCACCGAGTCCAGCTGCTGGCTGGCCGTGTTCAGAACGACTCCTTGCTCCAGGCCCCGGCCTTGTAGCTCGGAGCTTCCAGTTGAGCTGCACCACCGAGGGCTTGCTGACGCGCCAGATCCCCCGGTGGCTGCACGTGCCTGCGGAGAAAGGGGGTCGGGGAGTCGCTAGGGTTAGATCGGCCCAGTGACAGGACAGCTCAGAACCAGGGCAATGGGGTTCCAGCCCAGCTCTGGGAGGGGAGTGAGGTCTAGTGGTTAGAGCAGGGAGCTGGGAGCCAGGACTCCTGGGTTCTAGCTCCGCTCTGGGAAGGGAGTGGGGTCTAGTGGTTAGAGCGGGGGGCAGAGGTGATTGAGGGGAGCTGGGAGCCAGGACTCCTGGGCTCTCTCCCAGCTCAGGGATTATGGGATTCAGACCCGCGGGTCGCTGAAAAGGTTCAGCTGAAACCAGCCTCCCTTGCTGGCCCCGGGCCGCATCGCTGCGTCTGAAACCCTGGGACCCCCCCGGCACGCTTTCCCTGCCTGCTTTCATTTCCAGCCTCCTCTTTCTGCCCACGGCCCCTCTCTTGCTGCACAGGCTTTGGGCTGCTCACAGCCTTTCTCCTGTCACCCATGGCTAGCCCCACTTCACAGGTGGGAAACTGAGGCACGCAGGGAGACTCGGCAGTCCCGTGGTGGGGGCGGCTGGGGCAGTGCTGGGACCTGAGTGAAGTCTCCCCAGCCCAGCTGAGACCCCTCCCCGGGGGGGACTCACCGACCGGCGGCTGGTGTCCTAGCAGTGGCCTGTCCTTCTGACAGTCCTCCAGGCGCTGTCTGAGCGTGGCCAGCTCCCGCCTCATGGCCACCACGTGGCTCTGGTCATAGGATTCCAGGGCACTCATGGTGACAGAAATGTTCTGGAGCTGCGGGGGCAGGGCAAGCGTCAGTCATTCCAGGGGGTCTGGGCGCCCCGTTCTGGCTGAGGCAGGACCCCAGGCACCCCCTGCGCGGATCCCCCCGGTGCTCCAACAAGTAGCAGGCCCTTGCTCCTTCGGTCTGTGGGACGCCTCCGCCCGAGGGCCACGTCCTCCGACGGCCGCCGAGTTCCAGGCAGGTTTCCACGCAGCTGGCTGCAAAGGTTACTCCCCCTGCGCCCGTTACGTTGAGTGCTAGCAATTGGCCAGCAGTTGCCGGTCACCCCCCGCTATCTGCTCCCAGGCGTTTGTCCCACCACGCCCTCCTCCGCTGGAAGGGGGAGAGAGACCCGAACTGGAGAATCGGCGGCATTCGTGGGCCAAGAGCCCTCGCTCACGGGCCAAGTCCCCAGTGACGTAAATCTCTTCCCGACATCCAGACCTCACTAGAGCAGGGTGGAAAATTCCATCCAAAGTGTTTTATCTAAGGGGGAAAAACCTGCAGCTTTGGCCACAGCAAAACCTTCTGGGACCTTGCATCAGTTTGGGCTGATTGTTCTGGTTAGAAAAAGCCGGACGCCATCGAGAGGCAAACAGGGTAGGATGGGGGGTGTCAAAGCGACTCTTGGTTTAGAAACGGCCTTCGAGCTGGCGGAGCAAACGCCCAGTGGCAAAGGGTTAAAGAGGCTCCGAATCAAAAGGAAGGTTTTTCCAACAAAACGTCTCGTTCAGCACCCCCCTCCCTCCTTTGTGGCACCGAACTGTTCCAAACCTTGCCTTTGGTTTGCCTCTTCAGCAAACCCAAATATCCATGGTTTGCGCAGCTCGGTCCCGGGCTACCGGCCTGCCCACCAGGCCGGGTTTGCCCGCGTCCGTTCCAGGAAGCGCTCCCTGCCGGGCATGATGGGCTCTGGATTTTCCCAGGGGAGGCTAGTTTCTCGGACCCGGCCTGGCTGGGATTTCGGGAGCGTGTTGGCGTCGCTGCTGCGGCACCAGGAATATTTCCCGCCCGAGCCTCGGAACGGAACGGAACGCATCGAGTGAGCCACGGAGGGAGTCAGTAAACCCGGTTTTATTGCGGGTGGTGTTTATGCAGCGAATACGGGGGTGCTGACGGTGCCGGTGTAAGTGAGGCGGGGAAATACAAGGGAGTAGGGGCGGTTCCACCCGGAAAGATGCCTCGGGGCTGCGTTTATCCTGGGGGAAAGGGGCCCAGGCACCGGCTGGGTGTAGCCCACAAGAGGTGAGAACCAGGGGGTGGCTGCCCCCCACGCAGTGTGGGACTTGGGGTGAATTGAGGATTTTGGGGGGAGCTGGACCCTGGCAGCCGGCGCACGTTTCCCTGCTCTGCGCCCAGCTTGTGTGCACTATTGCTGCCGTTGCACGGGGCGTGCGAGTGAACGAGTGCACGACGAGCCGTGTCCAGGACCACGGTGGCTCAGCAAGCCACGGAACGAGGGTGCGACCGGCGGTTGGCAGAGCCCACTGAGCTGGGGCAGGGGGGAGCATGGCCAAAAGCTAGTGAACTGCACCACGGTGCCGTTACAGTTGGTTTCAAGTGGCGCCCTGGGGCAATTCACCTGCGGCACTCACCGCCGCAGGGCTGCGTCAGCGGCAGGGAGCTTGGTGAGCCCCGGAGAGAGGGTCCAGGAATATTGCCCTGGATGGAAATCCAAGAGCTGGCCAGGGCCTCGGGCCAGAGAGGCAGCAGGCCACGTGCTCGGCTGGAGCCGCTGGGGCTAGCAAGGCACTGGCAGGGGCTGGAGGAGCGAAGGCTGCCAGCCCCACGCCCTCAGGTTGCAATATCTGGAGAGGCGCGGGGCTGGACTCAGCTGGCGGCGCTCCGGACAAGCCCGCCGCTGCAGCCCTGTGGCCAGGGTGTTGGCCAACCCGACTGCCACGTGCCAGGAGCCGAAAGGCCATGGGTGGAACCGAGTGGGGACGATGACGCCGTGGGTTCAAAGTGACTCTATGGGCAGCAGGCTCCTGGGGCGTCCAAGCCCTGGGCGGGGGGACAGTGGCCTTCAGGCAGGCCTCGGGTGGCTTCTGGGTGAGCGAGGATCCTGGTCCTACTGCCCCATCCTCAATCTTCCTTTGTGGGTCCTGGCCGGTGGCTCACTGTGCCCTCCAGCAGGCGAAGGACCTTTTGTGCGACCTCCTGTCCCACGGCCGGGGCGCCAGGATGACGTAGTCCTCCCTGGGCTCGCCCGGCCGCCGGGGGGCCTCCAGGAGCTCGCACGCCCGGGCCTTCTGGGTCTTGCGCAGGAGGTAGATGAGGGGGCACCTCCAGCGCCGGTCGATGAGGGACCTGCCCCGGACGTTGACAAAGGGCAGGATGTAGTTGGTGGGGCGGCAGAAGGTCACAAAGAGCTGAAAGACCAAGACATTGGGCAGGAGTCAAGAGCGACTGGGGCCCCGAGCCCTCTGTCTCCGGCGCTCGGGGCCAATTGAAAGGCTGCTGACGGCGTTACCGGAGACGTGGCCGGACGAGGGACATCTGCGAGCGGGGGGCAGCGCCAGGTGGAAGCAGCGTAGGCCCCATGGACAAGCCTGTGGCCGACAACCAGACCTCTCCTGCCAAACCGCTGGTTCCCCAGCAGTCCCCTGGCCTGGGCCTTAATGCTCCAGTGAGCGCCTTTCTCGTTATCATTGCGGCACCCCTTCGTGCGGCGCCTCCTCCCACGCAATGCGGCGGAGCAGACCCCGCCCAAAGGGAAGAGACACGCCCCGAAGGGGACAGGGGTTTAGGAACCGGGCTCCCCAGCTGGCACCCTCCGCCAGGTTCTTTGGACAGGGACCTGGTTGCGAACGAGGCGGGAGTCGCGCCGGCCGTTGTTGGAGCTTTGCCTGACCAGGAGCCGGTGACATTTCCAGCCCTCGTGGGGGCGAGGAAGAGCGTTGTAGAAACCATTTCTTATTTAGCTAGAAGCCACTTCATATAACAGAAGCCATTTAAGTTTCTCGCTTCTGCATGTACACTAGAAGGTTAACTGACCTTCACCAATGTGAGAGAGGCCAGGAGGATGGGCTGTTGGAATGTGTTAATGAACTATTTTGAGCTGAAGCTCAAACTCCCTTAAAACCTGTTTCTTTCTGTGCTGATAACAATTTCTCTTTGAAGTTTGTTTTGATGGAAGGCCCTGGCATCAGACTTGTTTGGTTAAGGGTATAAAATACTAGGATTGATTGTATTAGCCAGCCTTACTGGGCCTGGCTCTGCTGGGACCACGTTTGGCTCATGCTGTGCTTTATTCATAAATAAAGCTGTTTGTTAGCTGCCTAAACAGACAGGAGCGTTTTTGCTTCGACAGCGTGGAACCGGGATCTGAGCAGAACCAGTGGAGCCAGGCTGCCTGGGTCTGCCGAGAGCCTGGACCCGCCCCGGGAAGCAGGCGTTGACCCGTACGTGTGGGCTGGGGCCTCAGGGCTCTGGGGGGAAGAGCCACAGGAGCAGGCCCAAAGCCACTAGCCCAGGAAAGGCGCAGCCTGGCCGTGGGGCGGTGTCTGGGGCCCTCCCTTGTGTGAGCCCCACCCCAGCAGGGGATGGGCCAGGGTGGGGCGGCCCACGACCCTCTTCCGGGGGCGGAGTTTAGGTGGATTATCCCCTTGGGGCGTGGCCTGTGTCAGGGAAAGGTAGTGATTGGCCGCAGAAGAGGCGAGAGAGCGTGGCACGCGCTTGCGATTGGCTGATTCTTCCGCCAATCACTCCACGCTGCAGCGATTCCTCCGCCTCGGGGCGGCTCTTACCGTGTGTGGACACGTGTGGACACGACGCCCAGCCAGGAGCCTGAGCCCCAGTGGGATTTGGGGGGGTCGCCCCGAATGCCCCTACAGTGCATCTCTACCCCCCGGGCCAGCCTGTTCCTGCCCCACCAGCCCCCGGGCCCCGCCCCCGCCCTGCGAGATGCGCACCTCCTGGTGCACCACTTCCACCGTGGTGTCGCTGCCGTTGAGGGAGGAGCGGAGATGGCCCACAAAGGACTCCATCTCGCCGATCTCCTGCCGCAGGTCCTGGAAGTCCAGCGGCGCGGGGCTCAGCTCGCCCGCTTCCAGCAGCTCCAGCCGGCGGCTGGCGTTCCGCAGCCTGGCCTCGTACCGCACCAGGCGCTGCCCGTAATCCTGCAGCTGCCGGGGGAGGAAGCAAAGGGGGTGTCAGACCTCAGCTGGTGTAAACCCACATCGCTCCCTTGGGTGAGAATCCGCCTACCCCCATTGCAGTAGGGAGCGACTCTGGATTAAACGCGGAGCAGCGGAGATCGGAGTGTAGCCCTGCCCCCATTGCAGTCGGGAGTGACTCCGGATTAAATGCAGAGCAACGGAGATCGGAGCGCGGCCCTGCCCCCATTGCAGTCCGGAGTGACTCTGGATTAAACGCGGAGCAGCGGAGATCGGAGTGTAGCCCTGCCCCCGTTGCAGTCGGGAGTGACTCCGGATTAAACGCGGAGCAGCGGAGATCGGAGTGTAGCCCTGCCCCCATTGCAGTCGGGAGTGACTCCGGATTAAATGCGGAGCAACGGAGATCGGAGCGCGGCCCTGCCCCCATTGCAGTCCGGAGTGACTCTGGATTAAACACGGAGCAGCGGAGATCGGAGTGTAGCCCTGCCCCTGTTGCAGTCGGGAGTGACTCCGAATTAAATGCGGAGAGGGGGAGAGCGGAGCGCGGCTCTACCCCCGTTGCAGTCGGGAGCGACTCCGGATTAAATGCAGAGCAGCGGCGATCGGAGCGCGGCCCTGCCCCCGTTGCAGTCGGGAGTGACTCCGGATTAAACGCGGAGCAGTGGCGATCGGAGCGCGGCCCTGCCCCCGTTGCAGTCGGGAGTGACTCCGGATTAAACGCGGAGCAGCGGCGATCGGAGCGCGGCCCTGCGGCAGGCCAGCAGAGGGCAGCTGTGCCACACCGTACTGTCCCAGGACAATGCTCCTACACTTCGGTTAGTCTATAAGGTGCCACAGGACTCCTCGCCGCTTTTGCAGATTCAGACTAACACGGCTACCCCTCGGATACTTGTCCCAGGACTGAGTGCCTGGCACCTCAGGGCTGCCCCAGAGGCTGATCCGGGGTCCTGGGCTCCAGGCTGGCTTTGTGGGCCCCAGGTAGGGGCCGGTGGGGACCAGCCCCACGGCTGGTGCTGCCCTTGCCCAAGGTCACACCGGAAAGTCGCGGCATAGCTGGGCCTCCTGGCCCCCCGGCACCTCCCATGCCCCCCCCCGGCCTCACCTTAGCCCGCTCCTGCTGCAGGCGGAGGGTGAGGTTGTGGGCGGCCGCCTCCAGCAGCTCCATGCGCTGCAGGGGGAAGGTGTTGTCCGGCAGGACGACGGTGCAGACGCAGTGCCCACTGGCATCCATCACGCTGCTCAGGTTCTGCTGGGCGGCCTGGGGGGGAGCAGGGGGGGAGACCCGTTACCGACGTGCCAGGTCCCGCGTCCCTGCCCCAGGGCGCTCGGCGGTCTCAGGAACGCGGCCACCTCTGGGGCTGAGCACATCGGGGCGCCACGGCCCGGGGGCAGGGAACCCCGGGGCGCACTGAGGGCCACGCAGCTCGGACAGGGGTGGGCCCGCCTGCTGCCCCAGCAGGATTTCCCCTGGGCCAGGGCTGGTGGCCGGGGCAAAGCAGCGCCTGGGCAGCGATACTCACCGAGGCGGCCGTCCAGCGCAGGAGGGGGCCGGCGGCCAGGAGCAGGGCTAGCGCCACGGTGGCCATGGCCCGTCCGTGCCGGCCCCGGCGCCCCGGCTGCGTTATAAAGGCGGCGGGAGGTCCCGGGGCCGGCGCGTGACAGCGGGAAGGGCTGATGACAGCCCCACGCCGCCGGGTTACGTGACACAGATCCGCAAATTGGGGGGTGTCAGGTTCGTTTGTTTAGCCCGGTGATTGGCGGGCGGCCTGTGCCAGGAGATAGCGGGGGCTGGCCGGCTCCTGGCCTGCTGGCAAGAGAGGCCCAAGCCCCAGGTGGGGCCTGATGGGAACCAGGGGGGCACCAAGGGCCACGGCTGGAGCTAAGCTCCCTCCAGGAAACATCTCAAAGGGGCCTGCGGGGCAAAGTGAGGGGCACTGGCAGGGCTGGGGGCAGGGCTGGGCTGTGGGGCTGGGGTGAGGGGCACTGGCAGGGCTGGGGCAGGGTAGGGCGAGGGTGAGGGGCACCGGCAGGGCCGGGGGCGGGGCAGGGGTGAGGGGCACCGGCAGGGCCGGGGCAGGGCAGGGCTGGGCTGCGGGGCGAGGGTGAGGGGCACCGGCAGGGCCGGGGCGGGCGGGGTGAGGGGCACGGCAGGGCCGGGGGCAGGGCAGGGCTGGGCTGCGGGGTGAGGGTGAGGGGCACCGGCAGGGCCGGGGCGAGCTGGGGCGGGGTGAGGGCACGGCGGGCCGGGGCAGGGTGGGGCGGGGTGAGGGGCACGGCGGGGCCGGGGCGGGCGGGGTGAGGGGCACGCGGGGGGCCGGGCGGGCGGGGTGAGGGGCACCGGCAGGGCGGGCCGGGGCGGGGGCGGGTGAGGGCACCGGCGGGCCGGGCGGGCGGGCGGGCGAGGGGCACCGGCGGGCCGGGCGGGCCGGGCGGGGCGAGGGGCACCGGCGGGGGCCGGGGAGCGCAGGCCCGATGCCGGGGAGGGCGGGGCCGCTGTAAGTCCCGTTGTGTAACCGGGCTGCCGGGGGCGGGAAGACGCAGGAACTTGGCACATCCGCTCCTGCCGGCTCAGTTTGCGGAACAGCCCCCGGAGCACGGGGCGGGCAGGTGCAAAATGGCTTAATCCCCCGATAAGGGGCCGGGTGGGCTGTTGCGGAGGACGGGCCGGCCACACTGGGCAGCCTTTGTTCTGGGCTCTGCCCGGCCCGGGGCGCCTGGAACCAGCCCCCCCGGGCTGCGGCCCCCCCGGGTTTTGGCGGCTCAGTTACACGGCGGCAGCAGCAAGCGGAACAAGTCCCTGGCCCGTGCGCCGTGAGTCGCCATGGCCATGTCCCAGCTGGCTCGGGGCCACGGGAGTCCTGGGCCAAGCCACGTTTTCCTTCCTCCCGTGGGCTCCATCCCCATGGCCCTCGTTTGCCAGCATGCGTGGGCCGGCCCGGCGCGTCCTCCGCTCACAACGGCCACGGAGCCTCAGCCCGGCCTGCAGGCAGTCGGTCGCCACGCAGCCGCTACGCCGACCGCCGCCAGCCGCCGCCCCGGGACCGACCCCCCGAGGGGGGACCCTCCGCTCCCTGGGGCCGCGCGCCCACAGGTTCTGGAGGCTGCAGGGGCCGGGAGGGGGACCCAGGCGAGACTCTGGCCCCGAACCAGCACCCGTAACACCTGGGGCCTGGATTCCCCCTTTCCCCGGACCGCCCCCCTGCTCACCGCGAGTTCTCAGACTCGGCCATCCCGCCAGCCCCCGCGGGGGCGTCACATCCGGCCCGGCCCCACGGGCTTGGCAGCTGGCCCGCCTGTCCTGAGCCCGGTCTGTCCTCCCCTGCCCTGGGCCGCCCTCGGAGGCTGGGCATGTCTGGGAAGACGGAGGCACAAAATGCACCGAGTGCTCCAGCCTGTCCCCCCCCCCAGCTAGGGACCCCCCTGCCCTGCCCAGCTTGTGGGGCCCAGACCGGTTGGGGGGGCACAGTGTTGTCTAGCCCCCCCGCACCCCCAGCCCCGGGATCCTCAGAGCCAGGCCCTGTGGCGGGTGGGGACAGGCCGCTGGAGCGTCACAACCCACAGGCCCCACCCTGGAGGGGCCGACACCCCTCGGCTGCCCTGCCCCTGCCCTCGGGCACCTGCCCGCTCCTTGGCTGGCAACTCAGCAGCGCCTTGGCCTGCCCAGCACCACCAGGCCTGCTTGCAGGGGGGTCTCACCTGGCTGGGGGTTGGGGCTGTGCAGCCTCCCACCGGGGCTCCACCTGCCCAGCCCCACTGATCCCCCACCTGCCTGGAGCACGTGGGGCTGGGACAGGCTGTTCCTGGGGCACAGAGCCAGGCCCTGCCCCACTACACATGCCAAGTTAATGACACTGGTTCCTAGCTCCCTGCTCTCACCACTAGCCCCCACTGCCACCCAGAGAGGGGAGAGATCCCAGGAGTCCTGGCTCCTGGGGCCCTGCTCTCACCACTAGCCCCCGCTCCCACCCAGAGAGGGGAGAGATCCCAGGAGTCCTGGCTCCCAGCCCCCTGCTCTCACCACTAGCCCCCGCTCCCACCCAGAGAGGGGAGAGATCCCAGGAGCCCCCTGCTCTCACCACTAGCCCCCGCTCCCACCCAGAGAGGGGAGAGATCCCAGGAGGCCTGGCTCCCTGCCTCCTGCTATCACCACTAGCCCCCACTGCCCGCAGAGTTCTCTGAGGTAGGAAGGAAAGCGGCGCAGCAGTCTCGGTGGTTCTGTAACAGCCTTTCTTTATAAGCACGGTGGCGGCGAAGGCGGGCGCGCCCGGACGGGGCCTTTCGAACGGGAGCCGCCGTTCCATAGACACCGTGTACACAAAGTCTGTCCGTTGCTGGGGGGAGCCGAGACCCCGAGCCAGGCACTAGGGGCTGGCTTGGCACCGGGACCCCCCGCGGCAGCGGCAGACGGGCGCACAGAGCCGGCCCCGCGCTGCGGCTCTTCCCGAAATGCTCCGGATGGGTCTCCGGCTCCCTTCGTACCCGTGGCTCTAGGGCCCAGCGCTGCGGGGCAGCTCCGTCCTGTCCCGGCATGGTCCCTTTCCTGCGTCTGGCAAGGGGCAGGGCCGCGCCTCGACCCGCCCTATGGCAGTGAAACAGCTGGAGGAAAATGGTGCTGGGCCCGGGAGGGGGCAGTGGCCCAGCCAGAAAGGGGCAAAGGGGCCCGGCCCCACAGAGAGACCAGCCATGTCCAGCCTCACAGGAGGGGCCCGCCCCGGGGGCAGCTGGGGAGTGGGGCAGGGGGCCAGGGAGGGATATGGGAAGGATGGCGGGGGGGGGCGGTGGGTTCCCCTGTTCAGGGGATGGGGACAGGAGATGGGAGGGAGGAACTGTCAGAGAATGGAGTTAGGTGGGGGGCAGAGAGGAAATGGGGGGCAGGAGCCCATGGCTGGTGGGTCAGACAGGAGATGGGGGGCAGGAGCTCAGGGTCAGACAGACAACGGGGCGGCTGGTGGGGACTCCGCCCACCCTGGCTGGCCCCCCATCTCTGCCAGCACGATGGGGCTCGGGGCCCATAGGTACCAGCCCCCCCCTCAGGCCCCCTTCTCAGAGGCGGTGCAGGGCGTGGGGGCGGCCGAGGGGTCGCCTGGCTGGCGGCCGCTCTCCGAGGGGGCGGGGCACAACACGTAACGCCCCGCCCCCTCGGCCCGGTGCACCTGGGCCGTCACCTCCCCCTTGGGGGACAGCGGCTGCTCCGCCAGCAGCTCGGGGCCTGGCCCCCCCACGGCGCCCCGCTCCGCCCCCCCCTCCTCCATGTTGACGTAGAGGATCTCGTCAGGGCCCTGGGCGGGCGGGAGGCTCCGCAGGATCTTCTCCAGCTCCCCGTGCAGCACCTCGAAGGGGGGGCGCTCCTGGGGCTGCAGGGCCCAGCACCGGCTCATCAGCTCGTACCTGGGGAGAGGGGCCGGCGTGAGCGGGCTGCCTCCGCCGGGCGGGGGCTGCTCTCAGGGTGCCCTTGGCTGGCCCAGAGATGTGGGGGGCTGCTCTCGGGGTGCCATGGAGACGTGGGGGGCTGCTCTCGGGGTGCCCTTGGCTGGCCCAGAGACATGGGGGCTAGACAGGCTGAGATGCAGCGTGCAGGGAATGGCTGGGGAAGGGGACCATGCAGAGAGGGGCAGGTCCCTAGGAATGGCCCCATAGCATGCTGGGAAGCCCTGGAGTGCCAGGGGGTCCCAGGGTGGCTGGGGTTCTGAGAACCCGGGGGTGGCCGGGGAGAGGCCTGGGGCCCCGGGGGGGCAGAGAAGGGTCTGGGGGTCCTAGAGCCCTGAGGGGGCCTGGGGGGAGGGTCCTTACAGCCCATCCAGACAGTCGAGCGGCTGCTTGAGGCGGTGCCCCTGCCGTAGGTAGTCGTAGATCTCGCTGTTCTCCACGCCCGGGTACGGCGTCTGCCCCCGCGTGGCGATCTCCCACATGGTGACCCCGAACGACCACTGCGGGAAGGGAGCGTTAGCACCGCGGGGAGGAGGGGGTCACGGGGCAGGGAGCTGGGGGGCAAGGTGGTGCCCGGCCGGGCTCACCACATCGCTCTTGGTGGTGTAGACACGGTCGGCCAGGCTCTCGATGGCGATCCACTTGACGGGCATCTTGGCGATGCGGCCCTGCCGGTAATAGTCCCCGTTGTAGATCTTCTTGGAGAGGCCGAAGTCGGCCACACACACGTTCATGTTCTCGTCCAGCCTGCAGGGCAGCAGTGCCCAGTGAGGCCCAAGTGCCCGCTGCGATTGCCCACCCAGGCGCGAATGACTTTTGTTCAATGACCTGCTGTGCGGATGTGCACCACCTGGAGAAACACCTGCTGCCGGCGCTCTGCTAATCAGCTGGGCAGCACCTGACTCTCTCCTGGGCAGCTGCCCAAGCACCCAGCTTCCAGGGGACCGTGGGCCTGGGGAGGAGGGGCTGGCCTGGGAGGGAGGGTTGGGGGCTGCGGAGGAGGGGCAGAGAGGGGGGCAGGCCTGAGGGCAGGGTGGGGGGTCTGAGAGGCTCCCCAGGGCGCTGGCCTTGCCCCCCTCCCTTGATGTTTCGGGGGATCGAGCCCATCCCCCAGCCCCCCCAGCTCTCACATGCAGTTGCGAGCGGCCAGGTCCCGGTGGATGAAGCTCCGGCTGCTGAGATACTGCATCCCGCTGGCGATGTCGGCCATGAAGCGCACCAGCATCTGGGCCGGCAGGTACTGGGGGGGGAAGCTCGTTAGTGCCGGGTGGGGGTGGGGTACCTGGGCCCGGCTGGGCGGGGGCTGGGGAGCCCGTTAGTGCCGGGCTGGGCCAGACTGCGGCTGGGGCGGTTAGTGCTGGGCTGAGCAGGGCCCGGGGGAGGAGGGCGAGCTGGTTAGCACCGGGCTGGGCCAGGAGGGAGCCAGTTAGCTCAGGGCTGTGGCTGGGGGGGAGCCGGTGAGAACTGGGCTGGGCCAGCTGGGGCTGGGGGGAGCCGGTTTGCGCTGGGCCGGGGCGGTTAGTGCCGGGCTGGGCGGAGGTTGGGGCGGTTAGTGCTGGGCCAGACTGGGGCCGGGGCGGTTAGTGCCGGGCTGGGCGGAGGTCGCGGGAGCTGGTTAGTGCTGGGCCAGACTGGGGCCGGGGCGGTTAGCGCCGGGCTGGGCGGAGGTTGGGGGCCGGTTAGTGCTGGGCCAGACTGGGGCCGGGGCAGTTAGTGCGGGCTGGGCGGAGGTTAGAGGCAGTTAGTGCTGGGCCAGACTGGGGCCGGGCGGTTAGTGCCGGGCTGGGGCGGAGGTTGGGGCAGTTAGTGCTGGGCCAGACTGGGGCCGGGCGGTTGGCGCCAGGCTGGCGGAGTCGGTTGGGGCTGGTTAGTGCTGGGCCAGACTGGGGCCGGGGCGGTTAGCGCCGGGCTGTGCTGGGGCCACGGGGGAGCAGTTGGCCCCGGGCCGGGGGGGGGGGGGGGGCGCACACTCACCAGGGGGCTCTCCCCAAGCCGGGAGTAGAGCAGGAAGCTGTGCAGGTCGCCGTGTTTCATGAAGGGCAGGATGACGACGGGCGAGGGGAAGCCCTCGCTCTCTGTGCTCTGCAAACACACCCCTGCCCGGGGAGCCCAGCTGCTGTCAGAGCAGCCCCTCCAGATTCCCACCTCCCCAGCGCCCCCTGGATCCCAGGCCCCCAGACTGAACAGGGAGACCCAGATGGGAGATACTGATCCAAAATGAAAGTACATGATCTAGTGGTTAGAGCAGGGACTGGGAGGGGAGTGGGGTCTAGTGGTTAGAACAGGCTAGGAGGGGGGCAGGGTCTAAGTTAGAGTGGGGTGGGGTGGGGAGCGGTGACTAGTGGTTAGAGCAGGGGTTGGGAGGGGAGCGGGGTCTAATGGTTAGAGTGGGGTGGGGAGCGGTGACTAGTGGTTAGAACAGGGGCTGTAAGGGGAGCAGGGTCTAATGGTTAGAGTGGGTGGGGAGCGGTGACTAGTGGTTAGCGCAGGGGCTGGGAGGGGAGCAGGGTCTAATGGTTAGAGCAGGGACCCCTGGTTCAGGGGGCTCTCTAAGGCCCAGGCCTGGCCCCTGTGGCAGGCCCCTACCCAGGAGTTTCATGACGTTGGGGTGGTCGAAGTCCTTCATGCAGACGGCCTCGCTCAGGAAATCCTCCATCTCGCTGCGGGTGCAGATGGCGACTGTGGGCACAGGGGGGGGTGAGGCCAGAGCTGCCGGGGGAGGCCGGGAAGGCAGCGGGGGCAGGAGGGGCCCCTTGGGGGCAGGGCAGGGGAGGCCCCCAGGCGCCTGCAGGACACTTACTCTTCATGGTCTTGATGGCCACCTTGCGGACGCAGTCGTCCTGCTTGAGCTGGCCTTCCACCACCGAGCCAAACTCCCCTGCGGAAGCCGGAGGCAGAGGGGCTGAGAGGCCTGGTGTGCGGGGGCTTGGACACACAGCACGGCCAGGGCCAGGGCAGCCAGCGGGGGCAGCAGCGTGCGCACACACAGCGCGAACACACACACCAGTGCGCGCACACAGTGCGAACACACACACCAGTGCGCGCACACAGTGCGAACACACACACCAGTGCGCGCACGCAGTGCGAACACACACACCAGTGCGCGCACACAGTGCGAACACACACACCAGTGCGCGCACACAGTGCGAACACACACACCAGTGCGCGCACACAGTGCGAACACACACACCAGTGCGCGCACACAGTGCAAACACACACACCAGTGCAAACACACAGTGCGAACACACACACCAGTGCGCGCACACAGTGCAAACACACACACCAGTGCGCGCACACAGTGCAAACACACACACCAGTGCAAACACACAGTGCGAACACACACACCAGTGCGCGCACACAGTGCGAACATACACACCAGTGCAAACACACAGTGCGAACATACACACCAGTGCGCGCACACAGTGCAAACACACACACCAGTGCGCGCACACAGTGCAAACACACACACCAGTGCAAACACACAGTGCGAACACACACACCAGTGCGCGCACACAGTGCAAACACACACACCAGTGCGCGCACACAGTGCAAACACACACACCAGTGCGCGCACACAGTGCAAACACACACACCAGTGCAAACACACAGTGCGAACACACACACCAGTGCGCGCACACAGTGCAAACACACACACCAGTGCGCGCACACAGTGCAAACACACACACCAGTGCGCGCACACAGTGCGAACATACACACCAGTGCAAACACACAGTGCGAACATACACACCAGTGCGAACACACAGTGCAAACACACACACCAGTGCGAGCACACAGTGCAAACACACACACCAGTGCGCGCACACAGTGCAAACACACACACCAGTGCGCGCACACAGTGCGAACACGCACACCAGTGCGCGCACACAGTGCAAACACGCACACCAGTGCGCGCACACAGTGCGAACACACACACCAGTGCGAACACACAGTGCAAACACACACACCAGTGCGCGCACACAGTGCAAACACACACACCAGTGCGCGCACACAGTGCGAACATGCACACCAGTGCGCGCACACAGTGCGAACACGCACACCAGTGCGAGCACACAGTGCAAACACACACACCAGTGCGCGCACACAGTGCGAACATACACACCAGTGCGCGCACACAGTGCGAACATACACACCAGTGTGCGCACACAGTGCGAACACACACACCAGTGCGTGCACACAGTGCGAACACACACACCAGTGTGAACACACAGTGCAAACACACACACCAGTGCGCGCACACAGTGCAAACACACACACCAGTGCAAACACACAGTGCAAACACACACACCAGTGAACATAAGAACATAAGAACGGCCGTAGCGGGTCAGACCAAAGGTCCATCTAGCCCAGTATCCTGTCTGCCGACAGTGGCCAGCACCAGGTGCCCCAGAGGGGGTGGACCGAAGACAATGATCAAGCGCTTTGTCTCCTGCCATCCCTCTCCAGCCTCTGTCAAACAGAGGCCAAGGACACCATTTTATCCCCTGGCTAATAGCCTTTTATGGACCTAACCTCCATGAAATTATCTAGCTTCTCTTTAAACTCTGTTATAGTCCTAGCCTTCACAGCCTCCTCTGGCAAGGAGTTCCACAGGCTGACTACACGCTGTGTGAAGAAGAACTTTCTTTTATTAGTTTTAAACCTGCTACCCATTAATTTCATTTGGTGTCCTCTAGTTCTTCTATTTAGGAACTAATAAATAACTTTTCTTTATCGGCCCTCCACACCACTCATGATTTTATACACCTCTATCATATCCCCTCAGTCTCCTCTTTTCTAAACTGAAAAGTCCCAGTCGCTTTAACCTCTCCTCATATGGGACCCGTTCCAAACCCCTAATCATTTTAGTTGCCCTTTTCTGAACCCTTTCCAAGGCCAAAATATCTTTTTTGAGGTGAGGAGACCACATCTGTACACAGTATTCAAGATGTGGGCGTACCATAGTTTTATACAGGGGCAGTAAGATATTCTGGGTCTTATTTTCTAACCCTTTCTTAATAATACGCACACAGTGCGAACACACACACCAGTGCGCGCACACAGTGCGAACATACACACCAGTGCGCGCACACAGTGCAAACACACACACCAGTGCGAGTACACAGTGCAAACACACACACCAGTGCGCGCACACAGTGCGAACACACACACCAGTGCGCACACACAGTGCGAACACACACACCAGTGCGAGTACACACAGTGCGAACACACACCAGTGCGCGCACACAGTGCAAACACACACACCAGTGCAAACACACACACCAGTGCACGCACACAGTGCGAACATACACACCAGTGCGCACACACAGTGCGAACACACACACCACTGCAAACACACACCAGTGCGCGCACACAGTGCGAACGCACAGCAGCGCACACACACCTGTGTACGCACACAGAGCACACACACACACACACAGAGCAGCGCCCACACAGACACACACACGCAGAGCACACACAGAGCACACTAGGAGGTTATTACCCTCGTTGGCAAGCTCTCAGCACCCCGGTTGCTCACAGCGCCCCCTGCTGGCTCAGTAGCAGTGGCTACACCCCTCCTCCCCCCAGCCTGGTGTTGACTCTGGGGTCTGAGTCATGGGCAGATTGGAAGGTGGCCTGTGCCCAGGCCCCCTTGGGCGGATCAGGGCCATGGCAGGGTCACGCTGCGCTGTGGCTGCTCCCCGCCCCCCAAGACCCATAGCCCAAAGGGGTGCTCCAGCTCCTCTGACCCCCAGTGCAGGGCTGGGCAGGGCAGGGGGCCAGGCCCAGGAATGGGGGCAGGGCAGATGGGGAGGCACGTGGGGCACAGCCTGGCTCAGGCAGGGGAGGCCTCCAGGGGGACAGGGCAGGAAGCCGGGGACCTGACTGGAATGGTGTACCCAGCTGCCGGGCACGGCCCACCAGCACGGTGCCTGGCCCCACGATGCATTGCTGCCCGACGAGGGCGGCCGGCACTTACCTTCACCCAGGGTCTTCCCCAGCGCCACCTTGTGCCGATCGACCATCACGTCCCGCAGCTTCTCCCGCAGCTCCTCACTGATGGCCAGGCTGTTCACTGCGCCCCAGAGCGACCGGGGTTAGGCTCTGGCATCCACACGGCAGGGCCCGACCCCGGCCGAGATCAGGGCCCGTCGGGTGGGTGCCTCCCAGACCCCGGCCGAGACCAGGGTCCGTTGGGCCGGGTGCCGCCCAGACCCCGGCCGAGACCAGAGCCCGTCGGGTGGGCGCCCCCCAGACCCCGGCCGAGACCAGGGCCCGTCGGGTGGGCGCCCCCCAGACCCCGGCCGAGATCAGGGCCCGTCGGGTGGGCGCCCCCCAGACCCCGGCCGAGACCAGGGCCCGTCGGGTGGGTGCCCCCCAGACCCCGGCCGAGATCAGGGCCCGTTGGGCCGGGCGCTGCACTGACAGAGACAGCCCGTGCCCAGTAGCTGTCCCAGTACTGGGCGCAGAGGGGAACGCGGCCCGGAGAACATAAAAACATCAGAGCGGCCAGACGGGGTCAGACCAAAGGCCCATCCAGCCCAGTGTCCTGTCGGCCGACAGTGGCCAGTGCCAGGTGCCCCAGAGGGAGGGAACAGAACAGGGAATCCTCACGTGATCCCTCCCCTGTCACCCATTTCCAGACACACAGAAGCCAGGGACACCATCCCTGCCCACCCTGGCTAAGAGCCGTTGATGGACCTAACCTCCATGCATCTATCTAGCTCTTTTTGGAGCCCTGTTAAGGTCCTAGCCTTCACTGCATCCTCTGGCGAGGAGTTCCACAGGTTGACTGTGCACAGAGTGAAGAAAAACTTCCTTTGGTTTGTTTTAAATCTGCCGCCTCTTCATTTCATTGGGTGACCCCTCGTTCTTATAGTGTGGGAATAAGTCAATCACTTTTCCTTATTCACTTTCTCCATCCCAGGCATGATTGTATAGACCGCTCTCCTTAATCTCCTAAGGGGGGCAGGTGCAGGCCCAAAGGCAGCCAGAGGGTGGCAGAGTGTAGATGGGAGCCCCGGCTGCACACAGCGGTGCCTGGGTGTGCTGGGGCTGGTGCCCGTCGGGGGCCAGCCGGGGGTGCCCGTGGGGCCGGCGCAGCGTGGGGTACTCACAGGTGGCCTCCGTCGTCCGGCGGCTGTAGGACTTGCGGACTCGGTAATGGACCACCAGCTCCCCCTGCTCCCCGCGGGGCTCGAATGCCTCCCTGCGCCGGGCGAGAGCCCGTCAGACCAGGCCCCCCACCTCCAGCCCCCAGCCAGGCCGCCCTGCCCCATCGCCCGGCCCCAGCCAGCCCACCCTGCCCCATCCCCTCCCCAGCCAGCCCACCCTGCCCCATCGCCCGCCCCAGCCAGCCCATCCTGCCCCATCCCCTCCCCAGCCAGCCCGCCTGCCCCCATCGCCTGGCCCCAGCCAGCCCACCCTGCCCCATCCCCGCCCCAGCCAGCCCACCCTGCCCCATCCCCGCCCCAGCCAGCATACCCTGCCCCATCCCCGCCCCAGCCAGCCTGGCCTGCCCCATCTCCCACCCTGAGCCAGCCCGCCCTGCCCTATCCCCACCCCAGCCAGCCCGCCCTTCCCCATTGCCCGCCCCAGCCAGCCCGCCTCTGCCCCATCCCCTGCCCCCAGCCAGCCCGCCCTGCCCCATCCCCGCCCCAGCCAGCCCATCCTGCCCCATCCTCCCCAGCCAGCCCGCCCTGCCCCATCGCCTGGCCCCAGCCAGCCCGCCTGCCCCATCGCCCGGCCCCAGCCAGCCCATCCTGCCCCATCGCCCGGCCCCAGCCAGCCCATCCTGCCCCATCCTCTCCCCAGCCAGCCCGCCCTGCCCCATCGCCCGGCCCCAGCCAGCCCACCCTGCCCCATCGCCCGCCCCAGCCAGCCCACCCTGCCCCATCCCCCCAGCCAGCCCGCCTGCCCCATCGCCTGGCCCCCAGCCAGCCCACCCTGCCCCATCCCCGCCCCAGCCAGCCCACCCTGCCCCATCCCCGCCCCAGCCAGCCCACCCTGCCCCATCCCCGCCCCAGCCAGCCTGGCCCTGCCCCATCTCCCACCCTGAGCCAGCCCGTCCTGCCCTATCCCCACCCCCAGCCAGCCCGCCCTTCCCCATCGCCCGCCCCAGCCAGCCCGCCCTGCCCCATCGCCCGGCCCCAGCCAGCCCGCCCTGCCCCATCGCCCGGCCCCAGCCAGCCCATCCTGCCCCATCCCCTCCCCAGCCAGCCCGCCTGCCCCATCGCCCGGCCCCAGCCAGTCCGCCTGCCCCATCGCCCGCCCCAGCCAGCCCACCCTGCCCCATCCTCCCCAGCCAGCCCGCCTGCCCCATCGCCTGGCCCCAGCCAGCCCACCCTGCCCCATCGCCCGGCCCCAGCCAGCCCATCCTGCCCCATCCCCTCCCCAGCCAGCCCACCCTGCCCCATCGCCGGCCCCAGCCAGCCCATCCTGCCCCATCCCCTCCCCAGCCAGCCCACCCTTCCCCATCGCCGCCCCAGCCAGCCCGCCTGCCCCATCCCCGCCCCAGCCAGCCCGTCCTGTCCCATCCCCCGGCCCCAGCCCGCCCGACCCTACCCCCAGCCTGCCCCACTCACCCGAACCGCGTCTCCTTGCTGCGCAGCCGGGCCAGCACGAGGAGGAAAACCGCAAAGGCCACGGCCAGCACCACGGCCAGGGCCACGGCCCACCAGTGCCAGGCGACGGCGGGCGCTGCGCTCTCCCACACTGCGGGGCAACGGCGTTAGCAGGGCTGGGGCAGCTGCCCCCCTGACCTGCAAGGCTGGGGGGGCAAGGTGGGGGTGGGGCAGGGGAAGAGAGGGGCAGGGCAGACGTGGGGTGAGGGGCAAGGGGACCTCACCTTCCTGGATCTGTGGGGCGAGCTGGTCTGCAGAGGGGGAGAAGAGGAGCCGTTAGCCGGGGACGGGGCAGGCGGGGGGGTGTGTTTAGGGGCTGGCGCGATAAGTCGGCCGGCCAGCAGGCCCCGGGCTTTGGGCCAGAGAAGGGCCCCGGGTCGGCTCCAGGGGCCCAGGGCAGAGCCGCCCAGCCCCCCGCACTCACAAGCCGAGACGGTGACGGCGTCGCTCCAGGGCCCGTCCCCGGCCCGGGTGTAGGAGGCCACCCGCACCGTCAGGTTCTGCACCTCCCTGGCCAGCTCCAGCGTCTCCTCCGTGCACAGCCCCACGTCCACCACCACCTGGGAGGGAGCGGGGTGAGCCGGGGCCGGGACCCTCGGGGCGGGACTGGCTGGCTTGGGGGCCTTTCCCCCTAAGGGGCGCCAGCTCCCACCCGCCACAGGGCAGGGACTGGCCGGCTGCGGGTGGGGGGGGCGCTGACTGGGGCAGAGGGCGGGGAATGAGGGGGCTGGGTGGGGTGGGGGCAGGGGCGAGGTATGTGGGGCTGGCTGGGGCAGGGGCAGGGAATGAGGGGGCGGGGCTGGGGCAGGAGCCTGGGGTGGGGTATGTGGGACTGGCTGTGGCGGGGCAGGGTATGAGGGGGCTGGCTGGGGCAGGGGTGGGGAATGAGGGGGCTGGCTGAGGCAGGGGTGGGGTATGTGGGGCTGTCTGGGGCAGGGAATGAGGGGGCTGTCTGGGGCAGGGGTGGGGTATGGGGGCTGGCTGGGGCAGCGTATGTGGGGCTGGCTGTGGCGGGGCAGGGAATGAGGGGCGTTGGCAGGGCAGGGGTGGGATATGTGGGGCTGGCTGGGGCAGGGGCAGGGAATGAGGGGGCTGGCTGAGGCGGGGCGGGTATGTGGGGTGGGCGGGGCAGGGAATGAGGGGGCTGGCTGAGGCAGGAGCGGGTATCTGGGGCGGGGGCAGGGAATGAGGGGGCTGGCTGAGGCAGGGGCGGGGTATGTAGGGCAGGAGGGGTGGGGAATGAGGGGGCTGGCTGAGGCAGGGGCGGGGTATGGGGCGGGCGGGGCGGGAACGAGGGGGCTGGCTGCGGCAGGAGCGGGAGTATCTGGGGCGGGCGGGGCAGGGAATGAGGGGCTGGCTGAGGCAGGGGCGGGTTATGGGGCGGGCGTGGCGGGAATGAGGGGGCTGGCTGAGGCAGGAGCGGGTATGTGGGGCGGGCGGGGCGGGAATGAGGGGGCTGGCTGTGGCAGGGGCGGGTATGTGGGGCTGACTGGGGCAGGGTATGGGGCGGGCGGGGCGGGAATGGGGGGGGGTCCGGCAGGTCGGTGGGCTCCCCGGGCCCCGCGGTGCTGCCTGCCCCATGGCGGAGTCCCGGGGGGGCGCTCACCTCGGGCGCTTCGGGGCTCTGGTAGGCCAGCTTGTACCCGAGCAGGACGCCGGCCAGCGGCCCGCGGGGCTCCCGCCAGTGCACCGTGGCGCGGCTGCCGTTCCGCACGGCCGTGACGTTCTCCGGGGGGGCGCGGGGCGCTGCCGGGGGCACAGGCACGTCACCCCACCCCCATGGGAACAGCCCCCCCCAGCCCTGGGCCCACCTGTGCTTTGGCACCACACAGTGGCCTGGGGGGCTGGAGGGCACCCCCTACCCTGGTCCGGCCTGCACTAACTGGGACCTGACAGAGGGAACCCAGGAGTCCTGGCTCCTGCCCCCCTCTAACCACTAGGCTCCACTCCCCCTGTCCCCGAGCTGGGGAGAGAACCCAGGAGTCCTGGCTCCTGCCCCCCTCTAACCACTAGGCCCCACTCCCCCTGTCCCCGACATGGGGAGAGAACCCAGGAGTCCTGGCTCCAGCCCCCCTCTACCCACTAGACACCACTCCCCCTGTCTCCAAGCTGGGGAGAGAACCCAGGAGTCCTGGCTCCAGCCCCCTCTACCCACTAGGCCCCACTCCCCTCTGCTCACCGCCTTCCAGGGTCTCCATGGGCACCCAGTGGGTCCAGCGGGAGGCTCCGGCCCGGCTGCGGCAGGCCACGCGGACGTGGTAGGTGGCGAAGGGCGCCAGCCCCACGAGGAGGTGGCGGAAGGGGGGCACGCTGGCGTTCTGGCTGTACATGGCTTCGGGGGGCTCGGCACTGAGGTCCTGGTCTGTGCGCACAGCCTGGGGGTGACAGCGGGGGGCACTGGTGGGGGCAGGGCCAGTCCGGGGAGCTCCACCCCACAGGTATCCCCCCATGCAGCACGGGCCTTGGCCCCCTTTTGGGGGAGCAGAGCCGGGGCCCCCCCAGTGCGGCCCCCCATTCCCTGGGCGTGACAGGAGCCAAACGGCGACAGGACGGGGCCACAGAAACCCCCTTCCCCTCCTGAGTTTCGTTTCCCTGGAGGCGCTGGGCTGGGCGCCTCGGTTTCCCTGGGTGGGGGCAGCGGTCACAGGCGCGGGGGGGGAGGGCGTCCGGCCCCCAGGGAAAGCAGAAGCAGGAGGCTGCTGGATTCCTTCCTAAACCCCAAATCCGGGTGCTCAGCAATTTGCGCTTCCCCTTTCGCAGCCTGGGGGTGGCAGGAACCGGGGCAGGCCGGGTGTCCCCCCGTCACCGTTCCCCCGGCCCCCCTCTCCTGCTCAGCCCCCTGTGTGCCCACCTCCCGACTGGGGCCAAGACCCTATAACATCCCCGAGCCGGCCCCTGTGCTTATCCGCCCTCGGGGTTCCGCGGCGCCGGCCCTTGCCCCAGCCCTACGGAGCCATCCCCTGCCCCACGGCACCACTCCCTCCCCATAGAGCCACCCCCCTCCCGAGCCCCTCGGAGCCACCCCCGCCCCAGCCCCACGGCGCTGCCCCCTGCCTGAGCCTACCTGGACTGTGCAGACGCTGAGGGGGGACTCCCCGCTGGCCCCCGGCTCCCAGCCCACCTCCAGCGCCGTCTCACCTTGCATCACCAGCACCAGGCTCTGGGGGCGCTGGGGGACCACTGTGGACGGCACACGGGGGGGGGGTCAGGGCAGCCCCAGCCTGTGCCCCACGACACCCCATGACTGTGCTCCAGGGAGAGGGGGCAGGGCAGGGGGCCCTCCGTGGGCTGCTGGGGGAGTCGGCGCGGCCCCCCCGGCAATCCCCTTCCTGCCGTGGGGAGCCCCAGGGACGCGGCCGCTCGGGGACGTGGGGCCGGCCCAGCCTCACCTGTCACGGCGGCCGTGCGAGAGGTGGCCACGCCCTTGGCGTTGTGAGCTTCGCAGGAGAACGAGGCGCTGCTGTTCAGGCCTGGGGGCACAGCGGGAGGGGGGTGAGAATGTGGGGCAGGGAGACCAGGCCGCCCCCAGCCCCTGCCATGCCAGCCCTACCTGCCAGGGGAGAGTGCCCCCCGCTGGCCCCCCTGCCCCACAGTGTCCCCTAGCACTGCCCTGGGGCCAGCCCCCTGCTAGCTCCCCTGCCCCACAGTGCCCTCTAGCGCCACCCTGGGACCAGCCCCCTGCTGACCCCCCTGCCCCACAGTGCCCCCTAGCGCTGCCCTGGGGCCAGCCCCCCGCTGACCCCCTGCCCCACAGTGCCCCTAGCGCTGCCCTGGGGCCAGCCCCGCTGACCCCTGCCCCACAGTGCCCCTAGCACTGCCCTGGGGCCAGCCCCCGCTAGCTCCCTGCCCCACAGTGCCCTCTAGCGCCACCCTGGGACCAGCCCCTGCTGACCCCCTGCCCCACAGTGCCCCTAGCACCTCCCTGGGGCCAGCCCCTCTGGGCCCCTGCCCCACTGTGCCCCCTAGCATCTCCCTGGGGCCAGCCCCCTGCTGACCCCCTTGCCCCGGGCCCAGCCCCTTGCCCCCTATCCTGGCAGGGCTGGCGGATTCCCATCCCCCCGTTCCCAGTGCTCGCTCTCACAGCCCAGCCGCCCCCAAGGCCACGGCGCCTCCAGCTTATCAGCCTGCCCCGCCCCCCACGGGTCTCCCCCCGCACTGGGAGAAGGGGCACAGGGTGCCAGGCTGGAGAGCTGAGGGGGCAGGGCTGGGTGAATGGCAGGGAGCGGCTGTGGGGCACACTCCCAGACCCCCAACCCCCCACTCCCTGCTCCTCTGCCCAGCCCCAGCCCGAATGCACCTAGCCCAACGGGGGCTTCCCCAGGCCCCAGCAGTGCCCCCCAGTCTGGCAGTGCCCCTTCCTCCTCCGCACATCGGGGGCCAGGGATCCCCCCCGGCTTGGCCCAGCTGGTGTGTCCGTCTGGCTCCCGCTATGGGGTCAGCACGGCCTGGCTCCCAGGCTGCTGCCCCACGACTTGCTGCTCCACTCCCAGCATGGCGTTCTCTCCTGGCTCAGGGAGTGGAGTGGGGGCTAGTGGTTAGAGCAGGGGGGGCCGGGAGCCAGGACTCCTGGGTTCTCTCCCCTGGCTCCGGGGAGTGGGGTCTAGTGGTTAGAGCGGGGGCCGGGAGCCAGGACTCCTGGGTTCTCTCCCCTGGCTCCGGGGAGTGGGGCCTAGTGGTTAGAGCGGGGGGGCCGGGAGCCAGGACTCCTGGGTTCTCTCCCCTGGCTCCGGGGAGTGGGGCCTAGTGGTTAGAGCGGGGGGGCCGGGAGCCAGGACTCCTGGGTTCTCTCCCCTGGCTCTGGGGAGTGGGGTCTAGTGGTTAGAGCAGGGGGGGGCCGGGAGCCAGGACTCCTGGGTTCTCTCCCCTGGCTCCGGGGAGTGGGGCCTAGTGGTTAGAGCAGGGGGGCCGGGAGCCAGGACTCCTGGGTTCTCTCCCCTGGCTCTGGGGAGTGGGGACTAGTGGTTAGAGCAGGGGGGAGGGCTGGTGCTAGGACTCCTGGGTTCTCTCCCCTGGCTCTGGGGAGTGGGGTCTAGTGGTTAGAGCAGGGGGGGGCTGGGAGCCAGGACTCCTGGGTTCTCTCCCCTGGCTCCGGGGAGTGGGGCCTAGTGGTTAGAGCAGGGGGGCCGGGAGCCAGGACTCCTGGGTTCTCTCCCCTGGCTCTGGGGAGTGGGGACTAGTGGTTAGAGCAGGGGGGAGGGCTGGTGCTAGGACTCCTGGGTTCTCTCCCCTGGCTCTGGGGAGTGGGGTCTAGTGGTTAGAGCAGGGGGGGGCCGGGAGCCAGGACTCCTGGGTTCTCTCCCCTGGCTCCGGGGAGTGGGGCCTAGTGGTTAGAGCAGGGGCCGAGCCAGGACTCCTGGGTTCTCTCCTGGCTCTGGGGAGTGGGGACTAGTGGTTAGAGCAGGGGGGAGGGCTGGTGCTAGGACTCCTGGGTTCTCTCCCTAGCTCTGGGAGGGGAGTGGGGGCTAGTGGTTAGAGCAGGAGGGCTGGTGCCAGGACTCCTGGGTTCTCTCCGCTGGCTCCGGGGAGTGGGGGCTAGTGGTTAGAGCAGGGGGGAGGGCTGGTGCTAGGACTCCTGGGTTCTCTCCCTAGCTCTGGGAGGGGAGTGGGGGCTAGTGGTTAGAGCAGGGGGGCTGGTGCCAGGACTCCTGGGTCCTCTGCCTGGCTGATAATGGGGTACAGACCAGGAGAGACGCAGCCACTGGAAAGCCCAAGGAGTTGCTAAGCCCCATGAGGCCTGACACCCGGGTGAGGGGCTGTGCGGACCCCTCCTCCCCACAGCGTAACCCAGCTGCCAGCCAGCACGTGCCTGTGGCCGGGAGGGGCTGTCGCAGCCCCAGAGCCGCTGCCCAGGGCTGGGGGGGGAAAGCGATTTCCCGGGATTCGCCCCCCATGCCCTGCCATAGCCCCCCCACCTGTGCCTGGCTCCCACATTGCCCCTTCCCGGGGGGCACAGAGCCCGGCCAGGGCCAAGTGGCTGGAATAACCCCCCAGCCCCCCCGCCGGGCCCTGTGCCGGCTGCCACCCTCCGCAGCTGCTGCTCCAGGGACCCCCTGGCCCTGCCCCTCCCCCCTCTGGCCAGCACAGTGCCTGACTCACTCCCCTGCCTCGCCCGTCCCCGCCTGAGTCAGCAGGGCTGGGGTTGGCAGCTCCGGGGCCCGTGGGGGGAGGGGGGGACTCTCAGGGGCTGTCACAGCCTGGGAGTGCCAGGGACATGGCTGGGGCCCGCCTGCCCCTGCTTCTGGCTCAGGGAGGGAGTGGGGGCTAGTGGTTAGAGCTGGGTGCCATGACACCTGGGTTCTCTCCCAGGCTTGGGGAAGGAGTGGGGGCTAGTGGGTTGGGGCGGGGGGGCTGGCTTCTGTTCCTGGGTCTGCCATGGACTCCCCATGTGACCATGGGCTGGGTGGTTGAGTGCTCCCTGCCTCAGTTTCCCCGGTGACGAGCGACACCCAGAATAATGCACTTGGAGAGCCACTGCCGCAGGCCCAAGCCGCTGACGACCCCCTCGGCCCCCCACAGCCATGACCGAGCCACCTTGGCGGGCAGGAGACAAATGGCCCATTGAGAGCAGAGACATGGGGGTGTGTGCCCCGAACGGCTGCTCCCCTCTCCCGCCTTCTTCCCCATCCCCCACCCCAACGAGCCCACAAGGGGGGGCAATGCCCTGTGCCCCCCCCCACTCACCGCTCACAGCCAGCATGGAGGGCACCTGGGCCAGCTGCTCCACCAGGGAGTTGCGGGGAGCCCCGTTCTGCAGCCAGACAACCCGCACCGGCTCGGGGGGGCCCTGGGCGCTGCAGCTCAGGTTGAAGGGGGTGTCGGCCGCTACCTCCAGGTCCTGGGGCTCCTCGGAGAAGAAGGGCAGCCCTGGGCAGGCAGAGCGGCCATCAGGCTGTTGTCTCCCCCTGCCCGGAGCCAGCCTCCCCCGACAGGGGCGCCTGAGCAGCAGGGCTGGGTGTGACTCCGGGCAGCTCCCCATCCCAGCCACGGCTCCGGCTCCCCAGGGACCCGCACACCCGGGGCAGCTCCCCGTCCCAGCCACGGCTCCGGCTCCCCAGGGACCCGCACACCCGGGGCAGCTCCCCGTCCCAGCCACGGCTCCGGCTCCCCAGGGACCCGCACACCCGGGGCAGCTCCCCATCCCAGCCACGGCTCCGGCTCCCCAGGGACCCGCACACCCGGGGCAGCTCCCCATCCCAGCCACGGCTCCGGCTCCGCAGGGACCCGCACACCTGGGACAGCTCCCCGTCCCAGCCACGGCTCCGGCTCCCCAGAGACCCGCACACCCGGGACAGCTCCCCGTCCCAGCCACGGCTCCGGCTCCCCAGAGACCCGCACACCCGGGACAGCTCCCCGTCCCAGCCACGGCTCCGGCTCCCCAGAGACCCGCACACCCGGGACAGCTCCCCGTCCCAGCCATGGCTCCGGCGCCCCACAGGCTGCAGCAGCATGGCTGCTTTCCCCTTTATCCAGCCACCACCCTCAGCCCCCTGGCGCAGGGCAGGGTCCGGAGGGGCCCAGGGCCACTCACCTTCCAGGCCCAGGTGGGCGGCGTCAGACAGCACCTCCTGCCCCTGGACCCGCACGGCGCACTGGTAGCTGCCCGCGTCCGAGAGCTGCACCGCGGGGATACTGCGGGCGGAGAGGGGGCGTGAGCGTGGCTGGCAGCACCTGGCACCCAGGCTGGGCATGGCACGGGGCGGACTGGGGGCGCTGCACAAGGGGGCCAGACTGGGGCGCCGAGGGGGCGGACTGGGGCGCTGCAGGGGGCCGGAATGGGGGTGCCTCACGGGCGGGGCCGGACTGAGGGCGCCGCATGGGGCCGGACTGGGGGCACTGCATGGGAGGGCCGGACTGGAGGTGCCATACGGGGGCCGGACTGGGGCGCTGCAGGGGGCTGGAATGGGGTGCCTCACGGGGCCGGACTGGGGGCACTGCATGGGAGGGGCCGGATTGGAGGTGCCATACGGGGGGGGGCCGGACTGGGGGCGCCGTCTGCCCCGAGGAAGGAGGCAGCAGCGAGATGCGCCGTGGCCTGCAGGGCGGGGCAGCTTCGCCAGCGTCACCCGCTCTCCCGGCTCCTCTGCCAGCCCCCAACCCCCGCCAGGTGCAGCAGCTGTCTGGGCCCCTGGGCCACGGGGGTGGGCTGGGTTGCTCTGTTCCCTTGTTGTGTTGCATGGGATACCTACTATCCTGGGGTGACCCCGTGTGTGTGCCTCAGTTTCCCTGGGCAGGGCGCCAGTTTCCCTGGGCAGTGCCTGGCTGGGAGTGGGAATTTGGGGGGTGACCCACTGCGGGAGGCTGCCCCAGCCCAGCCCGTACCCGCTCTGTAAGCTGAGCATAGATGGGGGGCAACCAGCTGACCCCTTTTGCCCGGGAAGGGGGCCGGGCTGGCTGCAGGGCAGGGGCCGGTTGCTGGAGGTGGGAGTGAGTCTCGCTGGCTTGGGGGGCAGGCGGGGGGCAGGGCCGGGCTCTGGCTGCCCAGTCTGGGCTGCACCGTGCTGCGGATGGGGGGCAGGGCCTGGTGCCTCCCTCCCCGGGGCACAACCCCACGCCCAGTCCCTCGTGTCTCGCCCTCCCCACGGCTCCTACTGGGTGACCCCTGGCCCTGGGGGGGGCGCGTGGGGTGAGTGTGAGGGGGGCCCACCCACCCCGCTCACCTGAGCTCGCTGACGGCCAGCCAGTCCCTGTCGGTCACCGGCATCTGCATTTGGTTGGTGTCAGCCAGCTCCAGCGCCCTCCCGTCCCGCAGCCAGCCGATGTCGGGGGGCTCCTGGCCCAGGCGCACGGCGCAGCGCAACCGCACGTCCTTCCCCAGCGACGCCGTCAGGTTCGAGGGGCTCTCCAGGAAGTGCAGGGCTGCGGGGGGGGGGCCGGGAGGTGAAGGGGTCTGCTGCTGGGGGCCTGCCCCCCAGAGTGCTCTGTGGGGTGAGAGGGCCGTGTAGGACCAGCCCCCAGGCCCCACCCCAGAGGTGGGCGCATCTCAGAGCCAGGCGAGGGGGCCGTGTCGGACCAGCCCTCGCGCCCCACCCCAGAGGCGGGCACATGGATGGTGGGGGGGACACGGCCGTCCCCAGGTCTGGCTCTTGGATGTGCATGGAGCAGGGGTCTGGGAATCAGCCCACCTGTGCCTCAGTTTCCCCAGCTGCCAAAGGCAGAGGATTCTCCTGCAGTCCTGCAGCCCTTCAGTGGCAGGAAGGAACCGGATCGGTGGGGACAGGGGGGCAGCTGATCTGCACAGCAGGGACCTTCTCCCCCTTCCCCGGCCGTTCAGCCCCTCGGGATGGGAGCCGCATTCCAGGGCGTGGGAACCAGAAGGGACTTGGCCCCGCTGCTCGCTCTGGGGGCCGGTGGGTCACAGTGGCAGCCTGAGCGCCCCCCCCGCCCGGCGCACCAGTCACAGGCCCCCCCCAGCCCTCCCACCGGGCGCACCGGTCACAGGCCCCCAGCCCTCCCACCGGGCGCACCGGTCACAGGTCCCCCCCCCCGCTGCTTGTGGTTCAAAGCAAGTTGGTTCCTCTTTCGCTTCCCCCCCTCCCCGCTTCCGGCTTGTTCTGCTGGGCGGCCAATCCCAGGGCCTGGGACTCGCCCCCAGAGCCTTGCGGGGCCCAGAGCGGGTCAGCAAGGAGCCTGGGGCTGGGCTGGCGGTGACAGGCCGCTGAGACCCGGCGCCGGGAAATACAGAGACTTGGCCTCCTCTCGGCAGGGTCTGCGGGGCGCCCGGCCCAACGGGGCCCTGATCTCAGCTGGGGTCTGCGGGGCGCCCGGCCCGACGGGGCCCTGATCTCAGCTGGGGTCTGGGGGCGCCCGGCCCGACGGGGCCCTGATCTCAGCCGGGGTCTGGGGGCGCCCGGCCCAACGGGGCCCTGATCTCAGCTGGGGTCTGGGGGGCGCCCGGCCCGACGGGGCCCTGATCTCAGCTGGGGTCTGGGGGGCGCCCGGCCCGACGGGGCCCTGATCTCGGCCGGGGTCTGGGGGGGCGCCTGGCCCAATGGGCCCTGATCTCGGCCGGGGTCTGGGGGGCGCCCGGCCCGACAGGGCCCTGATCTCAGCCGGGGTCTGGGGGGCGCCCGGCCCGACGGGGCCCTGATCTCAGCCGGGGTCTGGGGGCGCCCGGCCCAACGGGGCCCTGATCTCAGCTGGGGTCTGCGGGGCGCCCGGCCCGACGGGCCCTGATCTCAGCTGGGGTCTGGGGGGCGCCCGGCCCAACGGGGCCCTGATCTCAGCTGGGGTCTGGGGGCGCCCGGCCCAACGGGGCCCTGATCTCAGCCGGGTCTGGGGGCGCCCGGCCCAACGGGGCCCTGATCTCAGCCGGGGTCTGGGGGGCGCCCGGCCCGACGGGGCCCTGATCTCAGCAGGGGTCTGGGGGGCGCCCAGCCCAACGGGGCCCTGATCTCAGCCGGGGTCTGCGGGGCGCCCGGCCCGACGGGCCCTGATCTCGGCCGGGGTCTGGGGGGCGCCGGCCGGGACTCTGTAACAGGCTCCTGTCCCCCAGCACAAGGCCAGTCCCGGGTGCCAGGTGTCGGGGTTTGAACCGGCCAGTCCAGTATTGGAGCTTTCTGTCCGGGAAACAAACGGAGCCAATGGAAGTGTCGGGCGCTGGAGCCCTCGTGTCCACTGGGGGCTCATGGGCAGGGTGGCCGGTATTTTTGTTGGACCCATCTGGCCGCCCTGCGCAGGCACAAGGTGATGCTGGTGCTGAAATGCAGCCAGTGCTGGGGGGGAGCTGCTCCGCGACACAGCCGGGATGCTCTGAGGGAGCTGCAGGGCCAAAGCCCCCACCCATCCGGCAAACATGATGCGTGTGCAGCACGCGCAGCCCCACATCCCAGAGCGGGGAGCCGAGCTCCCTGTGCAGCCGGTGCCCCACCCTCCCCCAGCCCCTGCCCCAGGCCTGCCAGTGCCCCACCCTCCCCTAGCCCCTGCCCCCAAGCCTGCCAGTGCCCCTCCCTCCCCCAGCCTCTGCCCCCAGCCCTGGCCCGATTCCCCCAGGCCCCCAGGCTCTGAGCAGCCTCTGCTGGCTCCCACCTGCAGCCTAGTCTGCAGTGAAGCTGTTTTTAGCTTCCGCTGACCCTGGCACCTCTCCAGCCCCCTCCACGGGGGCTCCGGGTGCCTGCCCCACAACCAGAGCCTGGGACCGACCCCTGGAGTCTCAGCCCCCACCCCGGCACCCCAAAGCCCGCAGAGATTTGCCCTCCTTGCGCCCCCCCGGAGATTGGCCAACATGCTTACCCCCAATGGGGAAACCGAGGCACAGTGGGGCTGAAGGGGCTTGGCCAGGGTCACATGGGGAGTCGGTCACAGACTCAGGACTGGAAACCAACCCCCCCCCCGGAGGATCCGCCTGCCCCCAGTCCCCATCCTGCGCCTCGGCTCTGCCCTCCGCCCTCAAGGAGCCCCGAGCTCCTGCCCCAGTCACGCCCGGCCCGGCACCAGGGCTCTGCCCGGGGGGTACTCACCGGCCTCGGGCGTGCCCGTGCCCAGCCAGCAGGCCGCCAGCAGGCAGAGCAGGAGGCTGCCGGCCGTGCCCATGTCGGCTCCCTCGGCTCCCCGGAATCGCCAGCGCCCGGAGTGGATCTGGGGGGCCCCGCCGGAAGCACCCCGCTGGTCCGGGCGGGTCGGGGCCTCCAAGCCCGGCTCCTGCCCACGGTCGCCGAAAGCAGCCCCGGCCCCGGCCTCCTTCCTCGCCGGCTTCGCCCCTCCTGGGCCTGGCTCCGGGGGGGCCGCCCTGGCTCCCCGCAGCCCCCGGGCCTGAGCACGGCGCCCCCAGGCAGCCTCCAAGAGAGAGCCCAGCCAGGGAGCTGGGGCGCCCTGCCCCGGCCAGCCCTCTGCCAGCCTCAGCCACAGCCACTGCCTCTGTCCCGGCCGCCCACGCAGCCTGGCGCCCGCCCGAAAGCAGAAGGCAGCATCAGCTGGCCCGGGCCGGGGACATTCCAGCCGGCAGCCCAGGGGTTAATGGGAGGGGAGCCGCAGAAAGGCTGCAAGAAAGTGTCAGTTTGTTAAAGTTACAGCACTAGGAAAGGGCCGGCGTGGGGCCGGGGTGCCCGGGGAGGGCCGGCGTGGGGCCGGGGTGCCCGGGGAGGGCCGGCGTGGGGCCGGGGTGCCCAGGAAGGGCCGGCATGGGGCCGGGGTGCCTGGGGAGGGCTGGCGTGGGGCCGGGGTGCCCAGGAAGGGCCGGTGTGGGTCTGGGGTGCCTGGGGAGGGCTGGCGTGGGTCTGGGGTGCATGGGGAGGGCCGGCGTTGGGCCGGGGTGCCCAGGAAGGGCCGGTGTGGGTCTGGGGTGCCTGGGGAGGGTTGGCGTGGGGCTGGGGTGCACGGGAACGGCCGGCATGGGGCCGGGGTGCACGGGGAGGGCCAGCGTGGGGCCAGGGTGCACGGGGAGGGCCGGCGTGGGGCCAGGGTACACGGGGAGGGCCGGCATGGGGCCAGAGTGCACAGGGAGGGCCGGCATGGGGCCAGAGTGCACGGGGAGGGCTGGCGTGGGTCTGGGGTGCATGGGAAGGGCTGATGTGGGGTTGGGGTGCCCGGGGAGGGCCGGCGTGGGGCCAGAGTGCACGGGGAGGGCCAGCGTGGGGCCGGGGTGCATGGGGAGGGCCGGCATTGGGCCGGGGTGCCCAGGAAGGGCCGGTGTGGGTCTGGGGTGCCTGGGGAGGGCTGGCGTGGGTCTGGGGTGCATGGGGAGGGCTGGCGTGGGGCCGGGGTGCCCAGGAAGGGCCGGTGTGGGTCTGGGGTGCCTGGGGAGGGCTGGCGTGGGTCTGGGGTGCATGGGGAGGGCCGGCGTGGGGCCTGGGTGCCCAGGGAGGGCCGGCGTGGGGCCGGGGTGCCCAGGAAGGGCTGGTGTGGGTCTGGGGTGCCTGGGAAGGGCTGGCGTGGGTCTGGGGTGCATGGGGAGGGCCTGCGTGGGGCTGCCCAGACCTCGGCCGAGCTCCCGGGGTTCGGGGCGTCTCTGCCCGGGGCACCCAGCGGAACCAGCCCGGCTGTGCGGCGCGGGGGCTGCGATGGGCCAGAACCAGGGTGTGGTGGGGCCACACGCCCCCGGCAGAGCGCCCCTGCAGCAGGGGGTTAGCAGGAAGGGCAGCCAGCGGGGGAGGGGGTAACGCCGGGGTAAACGGGTAACAAGCCGGTTCCCAATGGCTCCTTCCTGTTTCACTATTAGCTGGAGGCAGCATGAGCCGGTGGTTGCGGCAGGACACCGGGGTCTGAGCTGCACCCGGCCCCACGGGCCCTGATCTCGGCCGGGGTCTGAGCTGCACCCGGCCCCACGGGCCCTGATCTCGGCCGGGGTCTGAGCTGCACCCGGCCCCACGGGCCCTGATCTCGGCCGGGGTCTGGGCGGCGCCCGGCCCGACGGGCCCTGATCTCGGCCGGGGTCTGGGGGGGCGCCTGGCCTGATGGGCTCTGATCTTGGCCGGGGTCTGGGGGGGCGCCCGGCCCCACGGGGCCGCCATCTGGTCTAATTACCCCACGGTGCTGGGTGGCAGAGCGGCCCTGCCATAAAGATTCTGCACACAAGGGCTGTGGGCGGGGACTCCTGGGCTGGACAATGCGGCTGATAACGAACCAGGATCTTATCTCGCTTGTGCTGGGCCCTGCCTGCAGAGATGGGCCAGGACTCAGCGCGAGACCCTCCCGGCCCCCCCAGTTCCAGGGGCATCTTACACGTGGGGAAACTGAGGCACAGAGCGAGGCCACGAGTTGCCTCTGGTCACTGGCAGAGCTGGAATGGAACCCAGGGGTCCTTGTGCCCAGCCCCCAGCTCTAACCACTAATCCCCACTCCCCTTCCTGCGGGTGCCTCCCAGCCCCCTGCTCCTCCCCTAAAGCCAGTCGGGAGGGGGCGGGGGGGAGAGGCCTGAAGTGCCCAATTAAAGCTGCACTGTTTGTGCAGGGGAGGGGCCGCCAGGCCGGCTGGGGCCTTGGGGGTTTTAACATTAACCCCCAGGAGAGCTGCCGGGGGAGGGGCACAGCAGGGGGAGTCCCCCTCCCCTTCCCCCGCCGGCCAGGCAGAGCTGCCATTGGAAGGGGGAGGGGAGCCACCCGCCTCCAGCCAGGGGACGTGGGGGGGGCCCTTGTGAGCAGAGCTGAGACTGGAGCTGCTTGGGGGGATCCTGAACGAAGCAGGGGTGTCGCCCCTTCACCTCCGAGCTGAGGCAGGATCATGGCCCCCATTTAACAGATGGGGAAACTGAGGCACAGAGCCAGGGCGAGAATCCAGGGGTTCTGGCTCCCAACCCGCTCTCACCACTAGCCCCCGCGCCCCTCGCGCAGCCAGGGAGAGATGCCAAGGGTCGTGGCTCCCAGTGGCTGTGGCATACCCGGGTCTGTCTGCAGCCGCGAGCAGAGGGGGCCCGCTGGGCTCCGGTTCCCACGCCGGGGCTGGTGCTGATGGACACCAGGCAGGATGCGTCATGCCCCAGGCTGGCACCAACCGGGCTCCGAGCCCTGCGCCAAGCCCCCTGGCGCCAGGGCAGCTCCGTCCGGGGGGGGGCCGCACCCCACATTCTGCCTCATCCCCCCCCGGGCCTGGCTGGCGCCCCCTTGGGGCTGCCCCACACACCCGCTGACTCTGTCAGCCTCTGGTGACCCCGGGATGCCTCATAACCAGGGAGCTCTGCTGCCCCGGGGCAGGGGTCACAAAGCAAAGACCCCCTCGGCCCCAGAATGTAGTATGGGGGTGAGCGCCCAGGGAAGGGGGGAGGGGCTGGGGGCCCAGGCTCCTGGCTCCATTTCACAGACGTGCCCGGGCGTAAGGGAGGGTCTGGCGCTGGCTGGGCCCTGGGACACCTGCTGCCCATCCCCCACCGATCTGCCCGGGGGAGTGGCGCTGAGCCAGGGGCTGCGAGGGAAAAGGCCAGATTCCGGCGGGGTAAATGGGGGTCACTCCCTGGCTCTGGAGTCAGTGGGATGGACCCCCAAGGGTGTAAATCGGCACAAGTGCACAGGAAGCAGCGTGTAACAGCACAGGTGCACGGCAAGAGGGGTGTAACTCAGCACAGTCGTACGGGAAGGGACATGTAACTCTGTACAGGCACACAGGAAGAGGCGTGTAACTCAGAACAGGTGCATGGGAAGAGGGGTGTAACTCAGAACAGGCGCACGGGATGAGGGGTGTAACTCAGAACAGGCACACAGGAAGAGGCGTGTAACTCAGAACAGGCGCACGGGATGAGGGGTGTAACTCAGCACAGCCGTATGGGAAGAGACATGTAACTCTGTACAGGCACACAGGAAGAGGGGTGTAACTCAGAACAGGTGCACGGGACGAGGGGTGTAACTCAGCACAGTCGTAGGGGAAGAGACATGTAACTGCACAGGCACACAGGAAGAGGAGTGCAACTCAGAACAGGCGCACAGGAAGAGGGGTGTAACTCAGCACAGGTGCATGGGAAGAGGGGTGTAACTCAGCACAGGTGCATGGGAAGAGGGGTGTAACTCAGAACAGGCGCACAGGAAGAGGGGTGTAACTCTGCACAGGCGCACGGGAAGAGGGGTGTAACTCTGCACAGGTGCATGGGATGAGGGGTGTAACTCAGAACAGGCGCACGGAAAGAGGGGTGTAACTCTGCACAGGCGCACGGGAAGAGGGGTGTAACTCTGCACAGGTGCATGGGAAGAGGGGTGTAACTCAGAACAGGCGCACGGGAAGAGGGGTGTAACTCTGCACAGGTGCATGGGAAGAGGGGTGTAACTCAGAACAGGCGCACGGGAAGAGGGGTGTAACTCTGCACAGGTGCATGGGAAGAGGGGTGTAACTCAGAACAGGCGCACAGGAAGAGGGGTGTAGCTCAGCACAGGCGCACTGGTGTCCAGGCAGTGCCCGGGCTCTCCTCCCGGGGCCGCCCTGGCCCCTTGCCGAGTGTCTTCTGATGCCGGTCCGAGCGGTGGCCCGGAGCCGGTTTGGGGACGTGAAGCCTCCGGCGGGGGGGTGGGGGGGTGTGTTACGGGGCTGGCGAGCCAGCGCTGACGTCATAGGTCTGGCCCCACAGATCGAGGGCAGTGCAGGCCCAGGGACGCCAGCCAGGACGTGGCCTCTTCCCGCCCACGGGGCTGGGCCAGCAGAGCCAAGCCAGGACAGGCCCCCCTGCCTTCCTGCGGGGCCCGGCACAGCTGTGCACATCTGCCCAGATGTTCTCCAGGCAGGACAGCCCTTGCATCAGCCCGTAGCCCCCGGCAGCGCTGAGGCCGGCCCCACCCAGCTGGGCTTGTGTGCGGGGCGGGCTCCAAACAGGGCAGCTTCCTTGGGTCTGGGCGGCGCCTGGCCCCACGGGGCCCTGATCTCGGCCGGGGTCGGGGGTAGTGGGGGATGTGGGGTGCGTTGCAGCCCCCTGGCCTTGGGGTGTCGATTCCCCTCCAAGCGAGAGGAGCTGGGGGCGCCCATGGGGCGAGGGAACGAGCCGCAGCCCCTCCCGCCAGGCTGGGGGGGGGCACGGCATCCCCTTGCTCCCCCCCCCGTGCTCCGCCGCGGCGAAGGGACCCTGGCGGGTGTGCGTCAGCTGGAAAAAACCCGCCACGGCCCAGCTGCATTCCCGAGCGGTGAGGGGGCCGCCTCGGCAGGCAGGAATTTCCTGCCTCTGGGTTCGGGCTGTGGAGGTCTGGGCCCTGTTCAGAGGATCGCTATTTGCTTCCCCGCCGGCGGTGGCTTGTTTTTCTCTGCGCGGCCCCAGCCTGGCCGGGGGACAGGAGCCGTGTGGCCAGCCGCCCTGGAGGGCTGAGTCACTCCCTGCTCCGTGGGGCCGCCCCTCCAGCGCTGGCCAGCCCCACCCACGTGTCCCTGGGCCGATGGGGGAGCCACGGGGCTCTGTCGCCCTGACCGGGTCCTGCAGCCGAACGGGCTGGGCCGCGAGCAGCGGCGCCGAGACCTGCAAGCTCATCGCGCCTGCCGCAGAGCCCCACGGTCAGCGCCGAGCCAGTGTGGCGGAGGGCGTTGGCCCCTGCCCGCTGCACGGATGCTGTGGGCACCGAGGGAGGTCTGGCTCTGTCTGTCAGCTCCGGGGGCAGGGACTGTCTCTCACTGTATGTGGGCAGCACCCAGCCCGATGCCCGGCCCGACGGGCCCTGATCTCAGCCGGGGTCTGGGCGGCGCCTGGCCTGATGGGCCCTGATCTCGGCCGGGGACCTGGCGGTGGAATCGCCGACCGGGAATCCTGCCGTGCTGGGGAAGAGGGTGTCAGTGGGTCCCTGGAGTTGCACTGACATGCCTGTGGCACCCCAGAAATCCGAGGTTTTTCATCTCTGCTGCTGGGTTCCCCCTCCCTCGGGAGCAGCCTGTATTCGGCTTGCCGAGGGGAGAGAGACCGGCCCGGATCCCTGAGGGTTCCCGTAATCCGCAGGGGTCGGCTCGAGCCCGTTTGCCTGTCCTCTGCCGTCCGGCGGCAAATGATAATATTCACAGGGGCTCTTGTAGCCGGCACTGGAATGTCACATCTCGTTCCGGTAAGGACGAACTCGAGCAGCACTGTCATTTTCACGGGGAAATGACGCCTCCCCTGAGCTCAGGACCCTCTGGAGCGCCGTGGGGCTGGGTGCACGGGCGGGGACGCTGTTTCTCTCTGGGCACCGTCTGTCTGTCTGCCTGGACCTGCTGGCATCTGTCCCCATGGGCGCACACACTGGCCTCTCGGTCTCACTGCCCGCCAGGGCTCTGGGGTCGGGGCCGGGTGGGGTCGGGGGCGGGTTTCCAGTCGCACTTCATGCCAGCGCTACGGCGGTTCTGTGGCGGCCTGGGGGGCTGCTGGCCCCCGAGCCCGGGCCCTGCTGGCACGGTCTCCCCTTGCTCCACTTCCCCACTGACTCCCGTGGTCCAGCGCCAGGCCCCGCCGGCTGGGACCTGCCCCCAGCACCGTGGCCTACTTACGCCACCTGGATCCGGCCCAGGGGTGGGCGGGGGCGCGGCTGCCAGCGCGGGCTGCCATTGGCCGGCAGGCGGGGTCCCTGGGATTCCCCTGGCAGCCGCCTGCCTCGGGGATTAGATCCAGCCTCTGCTGGAGGCGGGTGGCAGCCGCCCCGGGTGCTCTCCCGGCCGGCCGCGCCGATGGACGGGTCGCGGCAGCCCCAGCCCCTGGGGATCCATCGGGGCTACCTGCGGAAATACGGTGAGCGCCTACCGGCCGCGCCGTTCCCTCCCCCCCGCCCACCCCGGCTGCCGGGGGGCAGAGAGCCGCCTGCCTGCCCGGGGGCCAGGGCCCAGCAGACTAAGGGCCGCACAGGGGAGCATGGGGGGCTGCCCCCTTCCCAGCCCTGCCGCAGTGGGGAGAGGCACTTTGCCTAGCCCCGGGCAAGGGGGGAGGGCTGGGGGGAGTCCTGCCTCCCTGCCACATTCCCGGCGGCCTGCACCCCAAAGCCCTCAGCCTCGGCTCCACCCCAGAGCTGCCCCCCCACCCACCAGGACACTCACCCACCTTCCACACCCCCGCTCTGCCCCTTCCCTCAGCCCCAGCCCTGCCCAAAGCCGCCTCCCACCAGTACCTCGCCCCTTCCTGAGCCCCAGCCCTGCCCCAGAGCCACCCCCCCTGCCCCAACCCTCAGCCCCATCCTAATCCCTGGCCCAGCCCTGAGCCCCCCCCCACCCTGAGCCCCCGGAGTAGCGCACCTAATTCCCCTCACCTCGGGGGGGTGAAATCGGGGGTCCGGCGGGGGCGGATGCTGCCGGTGGTCCAGTTGGGGCCCAGTGTGTCTCTGGCTGCGGCCAAGGTGACGCTCCAGGCGAATCCGACGCGTTCCCTGGCGGGGGCCCCGGAGTAGGGTCCGTCCCCTCCCCCGGCCCCGCGGAGCCCAGCCCGGTACGGCCCTCGGCTCCCCCAGCCGCCCGCCTGCAGCCCCCGCCCGCCACGCTGAGCCGCGGGTTCCGCGGGGGTCGGGGCCCGGCCCCGCATCTCTGGGGAGCGGGGCCCCTTGGGGAATCCCCCGGCTTTTCGGGAAGGCCTGCCAGCGCCTCGCTGCCTGTGGGATTTAGCACCGCGCCCCCCCTCCGGCGGGCGGGATTAGCGGGGCCGCCCGCGATTGAATGCTAATCCCCAAACGGCAACGCCAGTGTAATCCGGGTTTCATCCGCCCGGGGGGGCTGCCCAGGGCTCCGGCCCCACCAGGCTCCTGTGCCAGGGGGTGGAGTCACTGGGGCAGGAGGCTCTCTGCTCTGCCCCACAGTTCAGTGCTGGAGGGATGCTCCCAGGACCTTTAAACATGGCCCAGCCTCTGGCTGCTCCCACGCGTGCTCCGTCCCCCGTGGGGCAGGGAATAGCCGTGCCCCCAATCCTCCCCTACAGCAGGAGTTGGGAGTGGAGCGGGGGGGCCAAGCCCTTACAACAGCTGAGGGGGCAGAGCCGGGAGCCAGGACTCCTGGGTCCTCTACCTAGCTGTGAGCAGGGAGTGGGGCCTAGTGGTTAGAGCAGTGGGCTGGGAGCCAGGACTCCTGGGTTCTCTCCCCAGCTGTGAATAGGGAGTAGTGTGCAGTGGTTAGAGCAGTGGGCTGGGAGCCAGGCGGGAGGAGACCCTGGGGTGACGCTGGGGCCTGGCTCCTCTACCTCGCAGGCGGCTTTCTCTTCAAGCAGTGGAAGGAGAAGTTCCTCCTGCTGGCGGCGGATGGGAGCCTGCTGATCTGCCGGGACGCCCAGTCCCCGGCCGAGCTGGGCATCTCGCTGGGCACCAGCTGCCAGGCCATCCTGGAGGGCAGGGAGATGGGCAGCCTGCCCCGGCTGCCACTGGGCGCCCAGCGGGACTCCTGCCTGGGCTTGCGGCTCACGGACGGCAGGTGCCTGCTGCTGCTGGCCCCCGACAGCCAGGAGTGCAGGTGAGGTCCAACTGGGCCCTGTGGCCCCTAGCCACGTCCCGTGGCCCCTACTCACACCACATGGCTCCAAGCCACATCCCAGGGCTCCTAGCTGGACCGCATGGCTCCTAGCCACGTCCCGTGGCCCCTACTCACACCACATGACTCCTAGCCATGTCCCAGGGCACCTAGCCACGTCCTGTGGCCACTAGTCACGCTGCATGGCTCCTAGCCACGTCCCGTGGCCCCTAGCTGCCCCCCAGAGCTCCCCGATGGGAGCCCCTCTGCCTGGCGTGGGCAGCGGCTGGCGGGAGCTGTGGGGCTGGTGCGGTGGGACCGTCGATGCCACGGGCTGCCCGGTGGCCGGCACTAATCGGCGTTTCCGTCTCTCCTCCCCGCCGCAGACAGTGGCTCGGCGTCCTGCGCAAAGTCAAAGAGGTGAGAGGAGGCTCCGCCCGGCCCCCCGGGGGTTTCCCGCTGCCGGGGTCAGTGACTGGGGGGCCGGATGCGGCTCAGCCCTGGTAGCTCCAAGAGCAGCTCGGCTTCGCCCTGGGCGCCCCTCTGGGCCTGATTCGGAGCCGCTTCTGGCGAGGGACCAGTTCTCCGTGAACCTCCCTCCCACCCCCGGGACCCCCCCGGCTGGCGTGGGGCTGACACAAGGGGCCTGCCCCCACCCCGCTCCCAGAGGGCATGGCCAGAGCGCACTGCGGGATGCCTCCCAGCCTGTAGGGGGCAGATCGGGGCGTGGCCAGAGCACACTGCCCTGTGGCTGTTCCCTGCCCCCCTGGTCCATAGGGGGCAGATGGGGTCATGGCTGAAACCCATTGCCCTGTGGCTGTTCCCTGCCCCCATGGGAGTGGAATGTGGGTCCCAGCAGCCCGGGGCTCCCACAGGGTTGCTGACAGTGGGGCCCGTTGTTTCCCGTGGCCCCGTGGCCTCTGGCGGGCCCCTGCAGGGTCCCTGGCTCTCGCTGGCTGCAGGCACTGCCCGGGCGGTGCTGGGCGCCAGCCGCTCCAGTCCTAGGCAGGGCCCCCCAGGTACTTGGCCCCTGGTGACCGATCGGGCCCTCGCGGATCCTGGCAGACACTGACCCATGTGCCCCCCCACCCGGGTCCTGCCTCTGCCCTGCCTGGATCTGCCCCCGCAGGGTCCTTCCCCTTGTTCCCGGTGACTGAGCCGGCGTCTCTCTGGACAGAGCTTCTCCCCAGCGGCCCCAGCCCGGGGCATCGGCTCCCCCGCCAGGAGGCACTGCTGGAAAGAGGCGGGAGGCGGAGGCTGTCCTGGCCCGGAGAGCAGAGCAGGTACAGGGGGGACCCGGTTGCTGGGCTGTCCCCGCCCCCCCCCAGAGCCGCCATCTGGGCTCCAGCCAGGCCGCTGGCCGTCCCGCCCGGAGAGGCTTGCTCCCAGCCTCCTGGAATCCCGCCCGGTGCCAGCTCCGATGTCGCTCAGGTCTTGTCCACACACCGGGTCCACACACCCGGTTGGTGTCTCGTGCAGTGGCTCCCATTCTGGCCTAGCTTAGACCTGTTCCTCACCAATGTCCGGTAAGCCTGGTGTAAACCGCAGAGAGACCTTTTTTTTTTTTTTGGCACCAGATTCACTTCGCATTCCGCTGCTGTGTAGACGCAATCTGGTGCAAATCAGGAGTTGCTCGACGGTGGTTAGAATGACAGTAGGGCTGAAAGACTCCAGCTGAGGGGTGGTCTGGCCATACAACGTAGGCCGACATAACTGCCTTAGCCAGGGCTTGGGAAAGTCCCGCGCCTGGTGGACAGCCACAGCGCCCCAGTCCCTAGTGTGGACACGGCTGTTACAGAAGAATGTTTCCATTGACCCTGTGTCAGGTGCTGCACGGGCCCAGCAGCAGCCTCTGCCCAAAGCCAATCAGACAAAGCTCTTTCTTCCCCATAGTACGCAAATGGGGAAACCGAGGCACGCAGCGACGGGGAAGTGACTGAGTCACTGACAGCTCTGGGAATGAACCCAGGGTCCCCCAACTCCTCAGCCAGGGCATTAGAGCTAGCACACAAGGGGACCCAGGGCTTGGAGCTGCCCTATTGACCCTCCTTCCCCCCCCGTTTCTGCCCCAGCCCCCAGGAGCAGCCCGTGCAAGGAGACCTGCTCGCCCCGGTGCCTGCGCCATGGATCCCAGATGCACGTGGGGGTGAAGGCTGCCTGCCTGCTGATGGGGGGAGCCGCAGCTGGCCCCACTGTGGGCTACATGGTGACCTCGGCCACGGCCGGCCGGCCAGGGGAGACGCACCCCCCCGACTTCAAAGAACTGGGGTACCACCCGGCCGCCTGCGACGCGGAGGCCTCCCAGTTCGAGATGCTGGATTACGAAGGGCTGGACCAGGACTTCGACGGGCTGGATTTCGGGGGGTTTGCTTTCTAGGCACACGTGGCCCACCCCCAGTCCCCCCAGATTTAAAGGGCTACACACAGACGGAGAGGGAGCGTGCCGCTGGCTTCATGTCCTCAGAAACCAGCCACCTCCCAGAGGTCCCCCCACCGTGCCCCTCATGCCGTGTCCCACCCACCCAGTGGGTCAGGTCTCGACTCGCGCCCTTCCAGTGTGGCAGCAGCAGTGTTAGGTTGGTATCCTTTAGGCGGAGCGGCCCCGCCAGGGTGGCCTGAAATGGGCTAGGCGAGGCTGGTGATGCAGGGAGCGCCACGGCCGAGCTGGGGGAAGAAAGAAGCGAGGCCCCTGGATGCAAAGCAGGGTGAAAGGTGCCCAACCCTGGGTCCCGCACCCAGCTCTGCTGTGCCGGGCAGGGCAGGGCGGGCGGGCGTCTGGCGATCAGCAGGGCGTTGCTTTGTATCGCTCCGGGGGCACTGCGTCCGACTGGCCTTCCGGCTGCTCGGGTTCGGCATGTGTCCCGGCTGCCATGGCTTGAATCCGGCCCTTCGTTTCGTGCACCCCCCAGTGTTAACCGGGGTAACTCAGGGCAGGATCGCCCCCCCCCCCCGGAGGTGTATGACACTGCAGCAATCTCCTCCCGCCTCCCGGTGGTCTCTGCTGGGCGCAGGGAGGCTGAACAGGGGCTCCCGGCTCCCGGGCTCTTCTCCACGAGGACGCGCATCACAAATACCTGCTGGTGAATCAGTAGCTCGCCGAGGCAGGCCACCGCCTGGGAAACTGAGGCACAGAGCGTCCCGCGGGGGCTTGGCAGCCGAGGGCCTCATGCCGCCAGGACGGGGCCGTGAGAAAGCTGCACGGCCCGTTGCTGGGCAGCGTGTGGCTGGAGTGGGGCGTGGGAGGCTCCGTTCCGTGGCAGGGCTGCAGCCACGCTCCGGCTTTTACGGGGGGGGGGGGGGAGGTATTCACCTTGCGCTGTTGAATGAGTTCTACTGTCCTGTAGTAACCCCGGCGGTGTGCCTCAGTTTCCCTGGGCACTGTGCCAGGGCCTAGACGGTGCTGGGAATTTTGGGACCTGAGCCCGGGAGGGGGGATGGCCAAGTGACACCTTTTCCTGGGAAGCACAAAAGAGGCTGGACGAGGGGTCTGGGGAGGGGAAGGGGCTGGGACCGGGCTGCTGGGAGTGGGGCAGTCTGGGCTGGCTTGGGGGCAGGGCCCAGGCTCTGGGGCCCCCCCCATGCTGGGCTGCACTGGCTGCCCCTGGTCCCTGTGCTGACAAGTCTGTGCTACGCCATGTCCCTGTGAGCAATAAACCTTCTGTGCTCCCTGCTGGCTGGGAGTCTGGTTGGGGGGGGCGGGGCAGAGCCCAGGGACTTCGGGGAACCCCCCCCCCAAAACACCAGGTTACGCGAATGCCGCTCTCGCACGCCAGCCCATTTTCAGATGGATGAGGCACTTAGAGCCTGCGAGCCCCCGAAGTCCCGGGGAAGGTCACGCTGGGGCAGTAGCAGACTGGGGACGAAATGTCCTGGTCCTGGCCCCCAGTCCAGGGAGCTCACCACTAGCCCACACAGCCTGTGGGGACCCACCGCCAGAGCTCTGCCAAGGGGCGTCAGACCAAACTGCCCCGGCCATTTCTCACTGGCCCTGCCGGAGTGGGGAGGACAGGGTGGGGCAGAGGGGGAGAACTGGGGGAAAGGGGGAGGACGGGGCAGGGCGGAGGGGGGAGGACGGGGCGGGGTGGAGGGGGGAGAACAGGGCGGAGCGGGAGGACGGGGCAGGGCGGAGTGGGGAGGACGGGGCGGAGGGCAGGACGGGGCGGGGTGGAGGGGGAGAACAGGCGGAGGGGGAGGACGGGGCGGGGCGGAGTGGGGAGGACGGGCGGAGGGCAGGACGGGGCGGGGTGGAGGGGAGAACAGGGCGGAGGGGAGGACGGGGCGGGGTGGAGGGGGAGAACAGGGCGGAGGGGGAGGATGGGGCAGGGCGGAGCGGGAGGACGGGGCAGGTCGGAGTGGGGAGGACGGGGCGGAGGGCAGGGACGGGGCGGGGTGGAGGGGGAGAACAGGGCGGAGGGGGAGGGAGGGCGGGGCAGGGGAGGGGGAGAACAGGGCGGAGGGGGAGGACGGGGGGGGGCGGGGCCCTGCTCCGAGCAGAGGACATGAGTTTGCAGAGAGACCACGGCTGGTGAAATGTGCAGTGTCCAGCGGCCTCGGGACGAACGGACGGGCGGGACGGGTGTGTCAAGGATGAATTTAGGAATGGACGGGCTCTATCCCGCCTCGACGCCTCACACCCGTCCTTCAGTCCGTCCCTCCCTCCACACACACCTAATCTATCTGTCTATCCATCCATCGATCCACCTGTCCGTCCGCCCCCCCCCGTCCCTCCCTCCGTCCATCCATCCACACACTATCTATCCATCTATCTATCTATCCCCACACACCCTATGGCTGTGTCTACATTGGCATGATTTTGCACAAAAGCGGCCGCTTTTGCGCAAAAACCTGCTGCCTGTCTACACTGGCGGGGAGTTCTTGCGCAAGTGAACTGACGTTCTGATGTCTGAAATCAGGGCTTCTTGCGCAAGGACGATGATGCTCCCGCTCAGGATCTCTTGCGCAAAGGCACGTGCCAGTGCAGACGCTCTCTTGCGCAAATACTTTAACCCAAAAACTCTTGCGTTAAAAGTATTTGCGCAAAATCATGCCAATGTAGATGTAGCCTTCCTCTCTGACTGTCTGTCTGTCTATCCCCACACCTCCATGTCTCTGTCCGTCTGTCGGTTCGTGCAGCCCTCTGCGGACGTACCCTCTGCCCAGGCCTGCGTTCCTCCCCCGTGCTCGCCCCGCGAGCAGACCGCCCTGCGTGTGCCCAGAGCCGTGCCCACGCTGCCCGTACAGTCGCCTCTGCGGCCCCTCGCCTCCCTTTCTCGGGGGGGCCCTTTGCCAGGGTTTGGCTGAATCATTTGCCCCAGCAGACCCGACCCAGCCCCTCTGCCGAGGCAGGGCCCCGTGGGTTTCACCCCCTTGTGTTCTGCCCGACAGCTCTCCGGTTTGCTGGCTCCATTTCCCCCCCCGACGCCACGGCTTGTCCGGGGCTTGCGGCAGGGCTCGGCTCGGCTCCCCTGCTCCTCCCGACCCCACAACCCAAAGCCCAGGCGGGGAGGGGGGGAGGGGTTGGGGGGGGCTCAGTGGCCCCGTGATTGGCTAAGCCTCGCTCTCTCCCCGTGGGGCTGAGTATTTATCGCCACGTACGGCCGCCTCTGCTGCCAGATGTGCCTGGCTCGGCCTAGCACCACGGACACGCGGGTCCACCTCTGCGGTGCTCCCCTCCAATTTCTTCCCATCCATGTGCGGAATTAATGTTGTTCTGTGCACCGAGGCATGTGCGGATGGGCACCACTGGTAGGAACACACGCGGCTAATTATCTCGGCAGCTTGGCTGCCCAAGTGCTTTGCTTACAGGGGAACACCGCCCCTCTGGGGGTGTAGGCACTGCCAGCACCCTGCTGTCGCCGAGCGCACCCCAGCTATCGCTGGTCTCCACTAAAACTCCTTCCTGGCCCCAGGAGGCATGTGCTGGGCAGGCCAGGCGTTGAACCCCCCCCCTCCCGCCCCTCGCGCTGAGCTGCAGACGGAGCTGCCAGACTGGAAGAGACTTTCCCCAAGAAGTGGGGGTGTTGCAGATGCAGGGTGTGGTTCTCCTGAGGGCTCTCTGGCTGCATCCCGGGCTCAGCGGCGTAAAGCGGCCAGATGACACGGCCCTGGGCCGGGACCATTCGCCGCAGTTTTTAGGTCAAAACAGACATCGTCAGCGGGCTCTCGGGCCTAATCCCCCGGCGGCAGGAGTCTCCGGCTAATCCCCCGGGATTACAGGGCAGCCGGGGAATGCTGGAACACGGCGCGCGGTGCCCGGTTAACTCTCGCTGCGTCTGGCACGGAATCGGCAGCGAGGCGCAAGGGACCAGGGGAGCAACATGGGGAGGAGAGCGCTCTGGGCTACGGCTCTGCCACTGGAGTGCTGGGTGTGACGGCGCGTCGGGGACCCCTGGCCCTGCACCCCCGTCCGCAGCCAGATGGGACTCCGCCCGCCCGTGGAATAGGGGGGTCATTGCTTCTCGGAGATACCGCACGGCCCGGGTTCCATGTGGACATAAGAGTGAGGGCAGGCAGCCTCAGATCCCTTGGGGGGCCGGGTACCCAGCCCCCTGATCCCCCAGTACCCGATTTAGTCTCTTCTTTTCATGTTTGCCCAGCCAAGCCTGCCCCTTCTCCAAAGCACAGAACACTCCTCCCCCAGGTAGCCCCCCCCTTTGTTCACACCCCTTCCCCTGGCCAGGTGAGACATTGCTAGTCAGGGTCTATGTTCATTGCCCCCAGGGACCTGCCCCCCCGGGCAGTGCTTACAGACACCGGCCAGTAGGGGTCACCCCCAGCCCACACAGCAACCAGTGACTGGGCCCAGGGCCACAAGAGTGTACAGCCCCCCCACTACCTCACACTGGGTGACTTGGGGGGAAGGGAAGTCACAGTGCCTCAGTTTCCCCATCTATAAAATGATTGGCTGCTCATCTCCTTTGCGAGGTGCTTGGAGAGCTCCGGAGGAGAGGGGCTACAGGGGAGCGAGGGGTCCATACGAGCCAAGGAGCGGGGTGCTGGCTTGCCTGCTGTCGGTGGAGACGCCAGGTTGTGATCCTGGGTTCGGTCCCACGGGGCTCACCTGACCGGCCAGTTCCCACGTTGTCGCTGGGAACAACCATCCTTGCTACCCACCGTACGGCTCGGGGGTTTCTCCATGTCCCACGCCGGCCCCCGAGTTTCCCTTGACAGTATGGGAAGGGAGCCGTCGTCTCTGGCGAGTTAGCATCCTCGGGGAGCCGGCCAGCCTCGACAGCAAGGTGCCACGAGACAGAGACTCCGACCCGCCCTTTGCTAAACTGTTCCAACCGGTAATTACCCTCTGTGGCGTAGTGGGGGGCTGTCTGCTCTGTAACCCAGTGGGGTGGGGTGGTGCCTTGCTGGTGGCTAGGCTGGGGCAGTGGGCTGTGGGTGACCTCCACTGGCGGCTGTTTGTAGCATGGCCCAGCAGGACAGTGGATGAGTCACTAGGCAAGGGTCTCCCAACCTGTCCGACCAGTTGCCTCCCAGGGAGAGAGACAAAGGGAGGAAGGTGGAGACCAGCACCTGGCTGGGGGGCAGGGCTGGAAGGGAAGCAGGGGAGAAGGGGCTAGGGTGGGGGCTGGGATTGTAGGGCCCAGCCACCCCCCATCTCAAGGGGTCGTTTGAGGCCTCCTAGCTCTGGTTACTGTGACCAGCTTACATCTGTGCTGGGCTGTACCCTGGAGAAGCAATAAACTCCCTCTATTCTACTGGCTGGAGGAGTCTGTTCGTGCCACTACGGGGGTGCAGGAGACGGGGAAACCCCAACGTGCCGTCACACCCCCCCAGCCAAAAAATGGTACCGTTACGCCAGCCCAAAATGTGGCCACTTGACCTTCCAGCCTGGGGCTCTTGGTTTGCCTGGCTCTGGGAGGTGAAAGAACCCCTCGCATTAGATCCGCTCCTCCCGGCGTAGGCGGGCACAGACTGGGATCAAGGCATCATCTACTCGTCTCCATGAAAGAGTCCGAGGGAAGCACTTTGGCATGCGCCTACGGCCCGGAGGCTCAGGACCGATTTACAAGCCAGGGATGCAGGCCCCGAGGCCAGGCTGGCCACGACAGAGTCACAGATTTTAAGGCCAGGAAGGATCTAGTCCGACTTGATTTGGATATTTCACCCAGAGCCGGCTTTTCCGACCAGGATTCCTTCCTTCTGCTCGGCTCTGAACACTTGCCACATTTTCCAGCATCCTTTTCGGAGTGTGGGACCAGACCGGGGCACAGTATGTCAGCCAAGGTCGAAACATTGCTACGTATTGCGGCGCTAGTCAAACCTCGCTGCTCATCTTGGGCAGCATTCCAAGAACGTGAATCTGTAAGTTATTTATAGCACGGTTCATTTTGGGCCATTCTCTGCGTGTTTGGGGTTGAGTGGGAGAACACAAACCTTGGTTGCGAATCCAAATTACCTGGGAGAGGCTGTTTTGGCGGAAGCTGGTGTTCGCAGGAAACGGTTGCATAACTCCTACAGCTGGTCGAAAGTATTCGTCCAGTTTTCCCAAGGGAAACTGCCGTTTTGTCAAAAAGATCAATTTTCCATGGGAAAAATGTCAATGTGGGGGCAATCGAAGCCCCACGTTCCCCTCCGAAGCGTTGATGCGGGGCGAAGGGTTCCACTTCGAAAAGAAACAGGGAAGGGCAAAGCAAGAGCCATGTTTCCTTTCAAACAGACATTTCACAACAAAAGATTTTGTTCCGGCGCCTCAAAAATCAGTTCTCCAACATTCCCCGTTCCGCCGGCATTCTCAGTCGTTCGCTGTGTCATCCCATCTGTGACGGCACGTGGAGGTCTCCCCGACTTCTGCACCCCCGTCGGGGCACGAACAGACTCCGCCAGCCAGTAGAATTGAGGGAGTTTATTGCTTCTCCAGGGTACAGCACAGCATAGATGTAATCTGGTCACAGTAACCAGGGCTAGGAGGCCTCAACCCCCCTCTTGAGATAGGGGGAGACTGGGCCCCTCCAAATCTAGCCCCCTCCATAGTCTCTATTCCTCCTGCTTCCCCGACCGCAACTGCCTCCCCCCCAGGCCGTGCCCCCCAGCCAGGCGCTGGTCTCCGCCTTCCTCCCTTTGTCTCTCTCCCTGGGAGGCTGAGCTGGGGTGTCTGGGTTAATACACTTTTGGGAGAGTCAGTGAGAATCTCACATCACAGCGCAAGGCGGGGGACACTGGGTTACAGAACAGACAGCCCCCCCACTACGCCACACCATCTCGGGGCGAAAACAAAGACCAGAACCTTGGCACCTCCCCTGGGGCAGAAATTCCATTTTCAGACCCGTCCCACCAAGTTCCAAACAGGTATTATCCGACAGATTCGAAACCCAAGTGCCCCGGTTTGTTGCTAACTTATCAAGGGTGACTGACAGCTTCAGTTAATAAACAATCTGAATTAAATACACCGGTTTCATTAATACAAGTTGAACCTTCCCAGCACAGCACCCTCGGGACCTGACCGGTTCTGAACCAGAGAATTTGCCAAACTACAGGCAGTCCATATTGTCTAGCAGTGTTACCAACGCTGCCACTGCTTGCTGGGCTCCGAGAAGAGATTTCAGGGTACATTAGAGCTAAATAACAGCCCAGTACACTGAGAGCCAGGTCTGGGGGCTGTAAACAAACTTTATAGGACCGCGGGAAACTTGGCCACCCCCAGGAAAAGTGGACACCCGGCTCACTCACATCATTCTGGACGACGGAGGTTTCGGGCTCAGGGTGTTCTGGACTAGAGAGGTTCAACCTGTATTAAAATTAACTTTCGAAACTAGGTTAGAATCAACCCCGTCTCTGGAATACATTTTCCTGCAGATGGTAACTCACGGATTCTTGATCCAGTTTTATAGGCTGGTAGGGTCTTCCCCTGAAAAGCTGTAAACACGGTTCCTTTTCTCTTCCGTTCTGACGCTTCCGAAGTGACCGTAAGGTCTGAGTTAATAAAACCGACAAACTGAAAAGAGTCTCCCCCATCTGTGCTCCCGCCGAGCCAACTGGGAAGGAGAGAACCGGGATGTGGTTAGTGAAAAAGAACCCAGGACTCCTGGCTCCTAATTTCACCTGCTTTAACCACTAGCTCCCACTCCGCTCCCAGAAGGGAATCCAACCCTTCTCCTCGACCTACGAGTCCGCAGGACCGGGAACTGAGAGGGTCCCAGGTACAGAAGGACTAGACACGTTGCCGACTTCCACGCAGAGACCAACCTCGAACCGTTGGGCGTGGGAAGAAACGGCGCCGTGATGAAAGCCCTGCCCGCCCAGGGGCCCTTGTACTTTCCTCTGAACCGTCCCGCGCTGGCGCCGGGAGAACAGGCCGCCTGCTCTGAGCCACCCTGTGATGGGCGGGGGGGAAGGGGCGGCTGTACACTCTTGTGGCCCTGGATCCACTCTGCTGGGCAGTCACTGGTTGCTGTGTTGTGCTGTGGGTGACCCCTACTGGCCTGTGTCTGTAAGCACTGCCCGGAGGGGGGCTGTCCCTGGGGCAGTGCACATAGACCATGACTAGCAACTTCCCACCTGGCCAGGGGAAGGGGTGTGAACAAAGGAAGGGGGGTGGCTACCTGGGGGGGGTGAGTGACCGATGGCTGGGGGCTAAGGGGGGGCAGTCTTGGCTGGGCAAACATGAAGAGAAGAGACTAAGCTGAGTGTGGGGGATTCAGGGGCCTGGGTACCCCTGCCCCAAGGGGCCTGAGGCTGCCTGCTCTGACTCCTACGTCCGCATCGAACCCGGGCCGTGCGGTATCTCCGAGAAGCAACGAACCCGCCCTGTTCTACTGGCTGGCAGAGTCACAACTTGCTGCGGATGGGGGTGCAGAGTCGGGGGTCCCCGACGCGCCTGCCTGGAGCTACGGGCGAGAGGCTGGGATCCAGACGAGGCCCCCAGGCCCCGATCCACGGAGGCTGCATCCACGGAGGCGTTGCGAGCCACGCGGGCGGGGGCTCTGGTCCCCGGGGCGATGGGCGCTGTCCTGTCCGCCGCCGGCTCCTGGGCTGAGGAATTCGGGACGTTGGCCCTGGAGCGTTCGGTGCGGTGAGCAGAGCAGGGACCACCCTGGGCCCGGAGAAGGCTGACGGGGACACGCCAGCGAAGGGACAGTTAAGCCACTTACAGCTGCGGTTCCGCCGCTGCCGGGAACGATGGCGAGGTGCCGCCACCTGGTGGCCAGGGGGCTGCCCACCGCCCCGCCTGGCAGGACCCGAATCTCCCCCCCATTGAAGTGGGGTGGGCTGGCGTAACGGGGAAACCATCCGCGTTCACCTGCCCCACCGCCCCCTCCGGAGCCCTTTGGAGCCGGCTCAGCCGCTGTCTCCGTGGGCCAAGTGCCTGCATCCCTCTCCCACGTGGGGGGCGGCTGGCACCGGGCGGGGAGACGGCGCTGCCCGGGAGAGGGGGAGTCCTCTTGGGGGCCGGGCTGATTGCCCAAGAGCCGTGAAGGCGCCTCACAAGTCACCCCTGCTCCCCTCGAAAAAATGGAGCAACTGAGTCACTCCTGTTGTGAGGGGCTGGGTGGGTGGGGGGCTGGCCTGGGGGGGAGCCGCCCCGTTCTACGTCTGCCCTGCTGGACTGTACCTCAGTTTCCCTCTCTCCCTTTTACTCAGCACTTCTGCGGGGGGAGGGGCAGGGCTGCCCTTTGGCGTTAGCTCAGGGCTGGCCCCCCGCAATTCCGGGCCATCTGGTGTGAGCGGCAGCCCCCCACTTTGGGTTCCTTGTCTGGGGAGCCCTTCCCCTGAGCTCTGCCAGTGCAGCTCCAGCCCTGCCTCCCCGCCCCCCAGCTGTTCCAGTCCTACAGCCCCTCCCCCCCCAGGCCGGTTCACGCCCCACCACCCGCAGCTGGGAGCAACAGAGCAGCATGGGCTTTGGCCGCCTAGCACAAGAAGCCAAACAGCTGTTCTCCGGCCAGGTCAGGAAAGAGGCCGGAGGAGCAGGGAATGTAACAGAGATTCAGCCACTAACGCTGAGGCTGCCCAGGTGCGTACAGAAAAGAGGAGGCTACAGGGGGAGAGGATCGAGGTCTATACAATCATGACAGGTGTGGAAAAAGTGAATACAGAAAAGTCATTTACTTATTCCCACAACACAAGAACGAGGGGTTCCCCAATGAAAGGAAGAGGCAGCAGGTATAAAACAAACCAAAGGAAGTTTTTCTTCACTCAGCGCACAGTCAACCTGCGGAACTCCTCGCCAGAGGATGCAGTGAAGGCTAGAACTTTCACAGGGTTCAAAAAAGAGCTAGATAGATGCATGGAGGTTAGGTCCATCAACGGCTCTTAGCCAGGCTGGGTGGGAATGGTGTCCCTAGCCTCGGTTTGTCTGGAGGTGGGTGACCGGAGAGGGATCCCGTGAGGATTCCCTGTTGTTTCCCCTCCCTCTGGGGCACCTGGCATTGGCCACTGTGGGCAGACAGGACACTGGGCTGGATGGACCGTTGGCCTGAGCCAGGCTGGCTGCTCTGCTGTTCTTATGTGCACAGACGTGAGAAGTAACGGGCGGGGCCGACCGAGCGAAAACAGCCCCTCCAAGTCCCGCACACAGTGTCAGAGCCAGCCCCAGAGTCCGCCTGTCCTGTCTCCGTCCTCTTGCGGGCCATCCGGCCGCACCACCCCTCCCCCCCCAGCCGCGGTGCACACTTCGACCCAGGCACATATGGAGCCCCACGTTTTTATTTTCCAGCCCGACTTTTCACGCCGTCTTTCGCCCCCCCTCCCGCACGCAGCAGCCTTTGGAAATCAAACCCGCGTGGCCGGTTTTCCCCCGAAGGAGACGCCCGTCCGCGAAGCCGGCAGCAGCAGCCGCAGTGAGAGCGCCCTCCCCGGCAGCGATCGACATCAGCCCCCGCGCATGCGGGAGCGTGGGCAGGACTGGGACCCCTGCGCGGGGCAGAGCCGGGGAACGAATCTAGTCCTGACACCCGTCCTCTGCTGTAACCGCTAGGCCCTCCCTCCCTCCCTTCCCAGGGCCAGCCATTCTGAGGGCTCCTCGCTCTAGGAAAGTAGAGGTGGGCCTAGTGGTTAGAGCAGGGGACAAGGAAACAGGATTTCTGGGCTCTTTTCCTGACTCTGCCACGTATGTGGGCACTGGTCCTACAGACACGCGTGATCCCAGCCTCTCTGTCAATAAGCCCCACCCCCAAGCCCCGCCCCCTCAACCAGGCATGGACCCCTGATGCCCAGGTGCTTGCTGTAACCACTAGACCCCCCAGCCCCGCCCAGCATCACACCTGCTCTGCAACCACAAAGCTACGCGCCTGCCCCCTCGGAGGGCCCCTCCGTGCCAGGACTGGACAGGACGTCAGAGCTCTGTGGGCGTTACAAACAGCGGCCACACGCCAGAGAGGCCACACGTGTCCTGGGAACGCGCCAAGCCAAGACCTGTACATGAGATCGCTGCCTGGGACAGCTTCCTCGTTGGCACAGGCCTGCCCCGGGGCCGTCGGACGTGTCTCCTGCTCGCTGCCCGGCCCCGCCGGCGGGCTCTCTCCTCAGCGCGGCACGGCACAGATCTGGTACTCAGGAGGGAGGTTCCAAAACCCACTCCCCTGCGGGGTGAGGTCTATTTCCTGGGGGTCGCCGGGCCAGGTCAGGGCGAAGCGCTGCAGGACGGCGGTGAGGAAGAGGAAGAGCTCCAGGCGGGCCAAGCCCTCGCCCGGGCACACCCGCTTCCCTGGGGAAACAAAGGCAAACGTACCCATCTGGCCTGTCCCACAGACCCAGCAAGGGCGCTCGGTCCCTTCCACGCGTTGAGCTCAGCTCCCGGCAGCAGGGCTACAAAATCACGACCGGGGTGGAGACAGCGAATAGGGAAAAGTGATTTCCTTGTGCCCAGAACACAAGAACTAAGGGTCACCCAAATGAAATGAAGAGGGGGCAGGTTTAAAACAAACCAAAGGAAGTTTTTCTTCACGCAGCGCACAGACAACCTGTGGAACTCCTTGCCGGAGGATGTTGTGAAGGCCAGGATTTTAGCAGGGTTCCAAAAAGAGCTAGATAGATTCACGGAGGATCGCTCTATTAATGGCTATTAGCCAGGATGGGCAGGGATAGTGTCCCTGGCCTCTGTTTGTCAGAAGCTGGAAATGGGTGATGGGGAGGGATCACGTGAGGATTCCCTGGTCTGTTCCCTCCCTCTGGGGCATCCGGCATTGGCCACTGTCAGCAGACAGGACACCGGGCTAGATGGGCCTTTGTTCTGACCCCGCCTGGCCGAACTCCTGTTCTTACCAGTCCCAGTGAAGCTGCCCGCGCCTAGCCTCTACGGGGTGAATTTGTTCGGGGTTTGGGACCGAGGCCTCGTCCGGGGCGGGGGCTGAGGTGGGGAGAGACGCTGGTACCTGAGGAGAAGGCCACGAAAGCCGGGTTCTTCTGAAAGCGGCCGTCCTCGCCCAAGAAGTTCCCCAGGTTGAAGTGCTCGGGGTCGCGGAAGTGGCCGGGGTCCCGCAGGGCAGAGCCGAGCGCGCAGAGAACGTCGGTCCCCTGGCGAGACAGGCGGGTCAGGTTGCTTGGCCAGCTCCAGCAGTCACGGCCGCAGCTCCCCCGCCGGTTCCAGCCATGGCACGGGTGGGAACGTTGGCAGGCTTGGGACCCAGGGCCGGGAAAGGACCCAGGAGTCCTGGCCCTGCTGCCACGGCGAGGTCCTCCCTTCCTCTGCCTGGACCCCACCCCGCAGCCCCCCAGAGCATGTGGGACCCCGGCACCAGCCCTCCGGGTGGCCAGGAAGGGTTGGACTCGAGAGCTGGGGTTGGGCGGGGCTTGAATGGGAAGGGGATTGTGGAAGGGGGCGTGGTCTTGGAGCAGGGGTGTGGCCACAGACAGAAGGGGCGGAGCTTGGCCTTCACCCGCCGCCCATGGCTGGCACAGCTTGTCTCCTAGGTGCACCCAGGACGTGCACCCCCCCCGGCCAGCCCTGGGGCCTCTCCCTGGACCCCCACTGCAGCTGAGACTTCTGGAGAAATCGTGGGACTCAGCCCGAGCGATTGTTTAGGGAGCAGATGAGCAGCCGACAGAGACCCAGGCCTGGCACTGCCTCTACGTCGTTTGCCCAAAGCCAAATGCAGCTGACTCTGGGGTGCAGGGCGTGGCTGGGCAGCGCCCAGTGCCAGGAAAGCAGAGCAGGGAAGGGCAGGGGGTAGGATCCCGTGACGGAGGACGGTTGGGGGGCCGGATTAGGGCGTTTGCACTACTCTCCGCACTCAGCACCTTGGGGAGCATGTACCCCCGGAACCAGGTGTCTCGGCTCACGGCGTGCGGGATCCCCAGCGGGAGGACGTAGCAGAACCGCTGGACCTCGTGGATCACCGCCTGGGTGTAGGGCATCCGGCCGCGGTCCTCGGCGGCAGGGCTGCGGTCCTGGCCGACAACGCGGTCGATTTCCTCGTGCACCTTCCCTGCGGAGACAGGCGCGGGAGGCACATTACGGGCACGGGCAGCCGGGGGCGCGGCACTCTCCAGCAATGTTGCCAGCCGGGGACAGGCTGCTGCCGGAATGCTGCCAGACAGGCAGAGAACTACCACGCTGGAGAGACTGTGGTCGAGCACAGCTTGCACGAGGAGTCACCAGCTGAACGCACATCTCCGGGCTCCCAGTGTAATGAATTCACCACAGATTCAACCTCCTCTGTGAGAGCCAGGGGTGTGTGCGCCGGGCTCTCCAACCTAGCACCGCTGTTCCCTACAATTTTTCCATCCAGGTGCAGAATAAATTTTGTTACGTGCACCAAGGCATGTGCAGATGTGCACCACCAGTGAAAGCACGGGCTGCGGGTTTGCTGCTAATCAGTAGGGTGGCATGTGAATCACTCCTGGTGGCTGCCCAAGCAGCCAGCGTACAGGAAGCATCCGCCCCAGCTCCCCCCTTTCCTTCTGCATGGGAGAGCGCTTTCCTAGAAGCCGTTGCTTCCATAATGGGGGCTAGAGACAGGGAACCAGGCCAGATGTCACTCTCTGGCCCCTGCCGTTGGCTCTGCTACTGACAGTCCCCACCCAGAGTGGCCCAGGTTGAGGAACAGCCGGTAGCCCCCTCCGGCAGGGGCCGGCACGTCCCTTGGGCGGGAAATCTGGTGTTTCCCAAATCGGTTTCCCTTCCAAAGTGAACCGAGAGCCGCGAACGAACATCGGAATTCCTTGCCCAAAAATGTAATGTGCTGAAAACAAAATCGTTTTGAGTCCAAGCCCGTTCGGTTCCATCCCGACGCGGCCCTGCCCTCCCGATCTGCAGGGCCGGAAAGTTTACAAAACTCCAACGGAGGCGACTCCGTGGGCTGGCTTGCCCCAACCCCAGCAAGCTGGGCCGCGGAGATTTTCTGCCACTCCCTCTCCATCACCCCTTGCTCTGCATGAAACGGGGGGGGAGGGGGGCCGCCCGCCCCGCGCCATCGGAAAGCCGCCTAGGTACCTTGGACCTCCGGGTGTTTCACCAGGAGCAGGAAGCCGTATCTCAGCGTGGCGCTCACCATCTCGGTCCCCCCGAAGAACAGATGCACCGTGCTCAGCGTCAGGTTCCTCACGTGGAACTCACTGCGCGGGTTTTGCTTTTCCTGGCCAGGGGAGACCAACACAAAGCCCCCAGACTCGTCGCACAGGATGCTCCGACACCAGGGAGACGAACGGCAACCTGAGGTCTGTGACCTGGGGGGCTCGTTTGCACCAGGCCCAATCGAGCTCACGAGTCCCCAGGTGGGTGGGGAAGCGCTGGGCTGGGTTCCCTAGGGCGGGGGTGGAATCTCCATCCCTGGAGGTGGTTAAGTCCCCACTTGACCCAACCCTGGCTGGGCTGATGGAGTCGGGGCTGGTCCTGCGTTGGGCAGGGGGCTGGACTCGACGCCTCCTGAGAGCTCTGCCCGCCCACGGATTCCGAGAGTGGGTACAAGACGCTTCCCGTGCCCACTTGCCATTTGGGGAAATAACGGCGCTAGGTGGAGAAACGGGCCCCGGGCGACGGAGATAAAGGGGATTCTTCCTAGCGGCCAGCGAGACACGGCCACGCCTCCCTGGCTCTGCATCGGGGCGTCCTGGAGCCCATCGGAGATCCCCCCAAGATACCGCCCCGCTCCCCCGCCACGTACCTCTTCCATCTTGATCAGGAAGGCGTCGATATAATCCCGCGGGCAGCTGGGGTCCAAGGTCTCCTGGTTCCTCCGCATGCGCCCGGTGACGAAATCGTGCAGCACCCCAACGTGCACAAGGATCCGGTTGTGGGGGCCGGGCAGGAACCGCAGGAGGCCTGAAAACATCTCGTAGAGCTGCGGGGGGGTGGAGGAGCCGCAGAACGCTCTGTGAGCCACACGGCGAGGGAGCCGGCGGGCCGTCCCAGCTGAGCCCACACCCCTGCCGACCCTGTCTGGCTGCTCCCACAGCTGGCTCGGGGCGGCCCCGCGGGGAGGACAGGCAAACACCAAGGTGGGCCCCGGAACCGCGCGAATGGCTTAAGGCCCGGGAGATTTGAGACAGGCCACTCCTGGCTTTGGAGATCGTGTGGCTGGCCAGCCGGGCGGTGTGGCCCGTTCGGGCGTTTCTCCGCCCACACACGGGCAAGCTCACGTTAGAAAAGAAGAGGCAGGCGAAGCGTCTTGCCCGAGGCCCAGGACTCCAGGAGGTGGGGCTGTTAGAAAAGACCTCAGAGACCAAGAAATTGCCAGTGGGGGCAAACCTGGGAATCCCCGCTTAGGTCTGGGCTCATAGGGGCCCCCCCGAGACAGCTCAGAGCCAGGCTGCCCTGCCCCCGAAGGCCTGCGCAAGGAGCCGTGCGGCTGTCTGGTGTGCCGGCCCACGCCCCCTGCTTTGCTGTTGTGGAGAGAGTGTGCATCTGTCTGTCTGCGTGTCCGTCCGTCCGCCTGTGAGTCCGTGGGTTCGAGAACTCCGAAACGGGAAGAGCCGGGACCGCCACATTGGGTCGCGCCAGGACAGTGGGACGTGCCGGGAATGGGATTGTGTTCCACCAAAGGAGGGGATGGGAGGGGTGGGATAGCGCCGGGGCCCCTACGTCCGACTGGGGACCGGGAAGGGGGGAGCTCAGAGGGAGACACCGGCAGCAGGTGGGCCAGTGGGAAGGACGAGGCCCCCGTGCAGGAGGGTGGGGAGGGGTCAGGGACGAAGCGCCAGCTGTGCACTAATGCAGGCAGGCGCCCCAGTCACACGGGGCGTTGGTGCCTAGTGTACTTAGGGGCTCTTGAAAACCCTCCCTGCACTTGTAGGCACCTAAATCCCTTTGGCCACCCTGCCCAGATCTCCGCTTTCCTCCCTGCACGCGCTCCCACCCCAGACCCGCCGCGGCGCCAGCAGCCGCCACCCACCTGGGTCCAGGGGCTGCTCAGCTCCCGGAAGAGGCCCCGGATGGCGTCAAGCAAGGCCAGGAAGGCCTGGTCCTGGGGGTCGAAGCGCTGCCCGAAGGCGAGGGTGGCGACCACGTTGCCCACGGCGAGGCTGACGGGGCGGCCGGGCTCGAAGGGAGACCCTGGGCAGCGGGGCAGACGGGGTCAGCGGCCGGGAGACGGCCGGGGCAGAGGGAGGGAAGAGGAGCCATGCGGGGGCCATCGGGCACAGGAAGGGCAGCGGGGGTGGGGCGAAGACGGGCCCCGAGGGACCCCTCCTCCTTTCCCCACCCTGAGAAGGGAGAAACCGGAACCTCCCCATTTATCGACTTGGAATCCGAGACTCCCAGGGCGGGCAGAGACCTCGGGAGGCACCGAGTCCAGCCCCTGCCCAAAGCAGGACCAACCCGACTCAATCGGCCCAGCCAGGGCTGGGTCAAGCCAGGACCCAAACACCTCTAGGGATGGAGATTCCCCCCCTCCCTCGGGAACCAAGCCCAGCGCTTCCCCACCCGCCTAGGGACATCGCTTGTCCTAATCTCCAACCTAGACCTCCCCCCCGCAACGTGAGCCCGTTGCTCCTCGTTCTGCCCCCTGCCGCCCCTGAGAACAGCCTCTCGCCAGCCTCTTTGGACCCCCCCGCAGGGAGTTGCAGGCTGCTCTCAAATCCCCCCTCGCTCTTCTCTTCTGCAGACTGAACAAGCCCCAATCCCGCAGCCTCCCCTCATAAGTCTCCAGCCCCTGAATCATTTTGGTCGCCCTCCGCTAGACCCTCCCCAATGCGCCCACGTCCTTTCTGTAGTGGGGGGCCCAGAACTGGACGCAACACTCCAGAAGTGGCCTCCCCAGGGCCGAATAAAGGGGACTAGTCACTTCCCCAGTGCACCCCACTAAGCCATTAGCCTTGTTGGCTTCACGGCCCCCCGTTGCGAGCGGGGGGAGCTGTGGCGCGGAGAACCCAGCCCCTCCCCCGCGGCCCCCCACCTGGCGCAAACCTTTGGCTTCCCCGATCTCCTCCACCAGAGCCTGGGCCTCCGCGGCGATCCGCTCCTCCAGGCGCCTTTTCCCCAGGCCCAGGTCCCTCAGGGCGGCGATGGAGAACTGCCGGAGCTGCTTCCACCGCACCCCGTTGGCCAGGAGGAGCCCTGAGGGGGAAAGGAAGGAGCCCGGGTCTGAGCGAGGAACCGCCGGGACCCCCACAGGAGTGTGGCGCCCAGGTCTGGGTCCAGGGAGCAGGGTGTGGGCCGGGGTGCCCGGAGAGATGGGGAACCCCCAGACTGGGAGCCGCCACGGGTACGCCTGCACCCCAGCCCTGTAACGTCAACCCCCTGCTGCCCCCCAAACCCGGACCTCTTGTGATGTAGTGGGCAGGCATTCCCTGGCTGCTGTGTGGGCTGTGGGTGACCCCTACTGGCCTGTGTCTGTAAGCACTGCCCAGCGGTCACATAGACAAAGACGCAACCGGTCCTACCTGTTGAGGGCAGGGACTGAACAGAGGAAGTGAGTGTCGGGGGAAGGGTCAGTTTCGGCTGGGGGGAACCACAAGGGGGACAGACTAAGCAGGGGGCTGGGAGTCTAGGAGCCTAGGCACCCCTGCCCCAAGGGGTCTGAGGCGTCCTTGCCCTACTCCCGTAGCCGCATCACGTCTGTGCTGGGCTCTATCCCGGAGAAGCAATAAACCCCTCCCTGTTCTACTGGCTGGCGGAGTCTGTTCTGGCTGCTACGGGGTGCAGGATAGGGGGGAACCCCGACACGCCATCACCCGCCTCCCCCCAATCTCTGCCCGCACCCTGCGCGTGGTCAAAACATCGACTGATGCTGCGTCGCGGCAGCAGCAATTTTCTCCGGCGGGGTCGTGAGAACAAGCCCGGGGGCGAGGCGCCGGGACAGAGGCAGGAGCGTGGGGCCGATTCTGGGGGGCTGCGACCCGCCCTTCTCCCAGTGTGGCGCACACAGGAGGCCTTTGGGAACCTGCCCCCCGCAGCCAGCCGGCCGGAGGGACACTACCCGCCAGCCCCGAAGTGCCCGGCGGCAGGGGGCTGGGTTGTGCCCGGCCGGGGGGACCCGCGTCTCTCTCCTCTATCCCCGAGGAGGGACCCAGGCGAGGGGGTGCAGGAAGGGGGGACGCAGGAGGCTGCCCCAAGCAGAGATGCGGCGGGGGGGCAGGTGTCACCCCCCTTGGGCCTCCCGCTCACCGTAACCCTGGAAGATTCTGTCCAGCGTGGGCATCTGTCCCCTGCTGCTGAACTCCTCGGCGTGGTCCACCAGGGCCTCCTTCACCGCCTCGTGCCCACACAGCACCACCACCCGCCGCGGGCCCAGGGAGACGGAGAACACCGGCCCGTACTGCTCCCGCAGCTGCGGCGGGAATGGGTGGAAATGGGCAGGAGGAAAGACCAGAGCCTGCCGCAACCGCGAGGCGGAGGGGCCTCGAGAAAGGGCCGCGCCACTGCTCAAACCTCTCCCTTTCCACGAGACGCCTCGGGCGTGGGCCGAGAGGGGACCCGGTGGGCCTGCGAGAGGCGCTTTGAATTGAATTGACATTTGACTTGCGCGTGTGGGCTGCCCCAGGGCCAGGCGCGGCTGGAAACCTGCCTAGATTCCGGCACAAGATGCGTTCGCCCGTGATAGCACGCCGCAGAGATGCCAGCCGGGCCGCGGGGCCGGCCACATCTGCCGGGGCCTCGCAGGAGCACCGAGCCACGGCTCAGAAATGCCACGTCCAGCAATGCTGCTGGCATGCGACTGGCGTACGTGGACGCAGCGCCGCACCAGCTTTCCACAGGCCTCTCCCTCGGCACATTTGGTGCCCACTTCGGTGCCCGTGAAGAACAGTGGTTGCAACAGTGGTTGGTCCATTCACTGTGGAATTCAGTAACACCCCTCCGGTGAAGCGGATGCAGACGGGGCGACCCGGGGCCTTCTGTGACGTAGTGTGAGTGACCTCCACTGGCTGCTGTCTGCAGCACGGCTGAGCAGGGCAGGGGATGAGTCATTATGCAAGGGGGCTTCAAACCTGTCTGACCAGTATCTCCCAGGGAGCGGAACAATGGGAAGAAGGGGGGTGAGGCCCTGGATGGGGGCAGGGCTGGAAGTGAGTGGGTTTTTAGTTTTCTGTCTGGGATCATGGAGGAACCAGCCTAAGCCAGGGGCTGGGATTTAGGGGCCCAGTCTCCCCCATCTCGAGGGGGGCTGAGGCATCCTAGGCCTGCCCTGTAACCAGATTACATCTGTGCTGTGCTGTATCCTGGAGAAGCAATAAACTCCCTCTGTTCTACTGGCTGGTGGAGTCTGTTCGTGCCATTACGGGGGTGTAGGAGTCAGGGGACCCCGACGCGTCGTCACACCTTCCCCTGCTTGGCCCCGGGTCACCACCGGTTCCGATCTCCGTGCCTAACGGCAACGGTTTCGGAAAGCCGCGTCGGTCTACAACCGGCTGCAGCGTGGGAAGGGGCATCCCGGGAGTAGCTATATGGCCGCGCTCTTTCGCACGCCCGGCAGGCTCGGCTTTCGCAGAGCGGTCCCGACACGTCTCACACCATCGTGCCAAGCGTGGGAAAAAAAAAAGTGACTGTATCTGTACAAGCTCTGGCACATGCCTGGAATCCAAGTCCCATCCCGGCAATGTAGCCACTCCTGTTCTCCCTACTGCAGGAATCTGGGTGCGTCGCCGGGACAACCGTAGAAGGTTGTGCCTCAGTTTCCCTGTTCCCTACAGCGCCTGATTTCTGGAATGTCCTTTTCTCCCGGGAGAAGTTGCACGACTGGCTAGAGGCACTAGCCGTGGAGTGTCAGGACCGCAGGGGCCTCTGAACACACAGCGTGTCCTTGGGTACCATGGGGGCCAGGGTTTCCCCGAGAGAGATCAGGCACACACGGGCAGCATTCTGGTGGCAAACCACACACCCTCTGCCGTTGTACATTCCCATTCTTGGGAGCCACCCCACTGGGGAGCTGGCTTTGCAGGCTCCCCTACGGCTCCCCTTTGCAAAATAGGTGTTCTCCTTCCTCCCTGCCCTGCCCTGTGGGTGCAGCCCTGGATCTCCCTTGCTCAGCCGACTCAGCGGGCTGGGTGCGTCCTCTCGGCTCCCAGTGGCTGGGGAAGGAGGCTCCGCACAGACGCCTCATCTTTTCAGCCGTTTTCGGAGTCTTGCCTGCTACTCGTTCCTGGCTGGTTTCACCCTCCCGCTCCCCCCGCACCTTCCATTGGGCCCTGCCGCCCGCCCCCCCCCCAAGGAACTAGCCGTCGCCGCGTCTCAGCGAGCCGGGGCTCGCCCCAAATGAAGTGGATTGCGAGGAGCGAAACTCCGCTCCGCCGGCGGGCTGGCTGGCACGTGGAGCGAAGCCGGAGCCAAGCGCGTGGGCCTGGGCACAGCCGGGGGCTCCCCCCCTTCCAGCCGGGGGCTCCCCCCCCCTTCCAGCGCGACTCCTGCAATCCTGCGCGCTCTTCTGACGGGGAGTTCCCAGGCGTGGGGCTGGGCGCACGGTGACAGCCCGGCCCGACGTACCCGCGCTCCCCGCCCCGGCTTGCTTTTCCCGGGGGGATCTGACTTACCGCCATCAGGGACGTGAACAGGTCGGCCCCCAGCAGCCGCAGCGCGTTGCCCAGCAGCGGCAGGGGAGTGGGGCCGGGGGGCAGGAGGCGGCTCCGTCCCGGCCGCTTCCAGGCCCAGAGGAGAGCCAGGCACGAAACGGCGGCGGCCAGGGCCAGCGTGGCTGCGCCCCCGAGCTCCATCGGAGAAGCCGGCGCGGGCACCGGGCGCGGGATCTCGTGGCGCTGGGCAGGGAGGGGCCGGGGGTGGCGTGTTCTCCGAGCAGGGCGCGGCTGAGCCGCAGACAGCGGGGAGGGAGGGGGCCCGCCGGGCCCCGGGCCTTTCTCACGCTTGTGGCGTGCCCACGCCGTCCGGGGACCCCGGCCCTCGGGCTGTTCTCTCTGCTTCGTTAGGCCCCGGTCTTACGGGCTCGGCAGCGCAGGGCGCGGGGCGGCAGGTGCCCGAAGCGCCAGCGCAGATCTCCGAGCCGCCTCCCCGGGGCCGGGCGCGGGGCAGGATGGGGCGCCGGGCACGGACCGGTGGGCACCACGGAGACCCCTCGGCCCCTGCAGGCTCCAAGCCAGCGCCGCGGTTCCTGGGCGTGTGCGCCCGGGCACCTCCGGTTGGGCGTGCCTGCCCCGCGCGCCTGCAGGCTCGGATGTGGGAGGCGCGGCGAGCCCCATCAAAGGGTCCCGGGAAGGAGGGGCCCCCCTTTGCTGCCGAGAGCTCAGCAGCCCCAGCGCCCGGGCAGGATGTGGGCGGCCGCGTCCCGCTCTGGGGGGCGGAAGGGGGCTGTTTCTCTCCGCGAGGGACACGGACCTGGTCGATTCGATCAGTGGAGCAGGGGGCGGGCGGCTGGTTCCAGCCACCGCGCTAACCACTAGGCCGCGGTGCTCTCCTCTCCTTGGCTCCAACAGGTGTGACGTAGTGTGGGTACCTTGCTGGGGCTGTGGGCGACCTCTGCTGTCTGTAGCAGGACCCAGCAGGGCAGGGGGTGAGTCATTATGCAAAGGGGGCTCCAAACCTGTCTGACCAGCTACCCCCCAAGGAGAGAAACAAAGGAAGGGGGATGCCGCCCCTGGCTGGGGGCAGGGCTGGAAGAGAGTTGGTTAGTTTCTGTCTGGGATCATGGAGGAACCAGCCTAAGCCAGGGGCTGGGATTTAGGGGCCCAGTCTCCCCCAACTCAAGGGGGGCTGAGGCACCCTAGGCCTGCCCTGTAACCAGATTACATCTGTGCTGTGCTGTATCCTGGAGAAGCAATAAACTCCCTCTATTCTACTACCTGGTGGAGCGATCCGTGGAGCAGGGGGCCGGCGGCTGGTTCCAGCCCCCCAGCCACCACGCTAACCACTAGGCCGCGGTGCTCTCCTCTCCTCGGCTCCAACAGGTCACCAAGCGGTCACGAAAGGCGCGCCCAGGGTGGGTTCAGGTGACCTGCTGCCGGGGCGGCCCCCAGACGCCTCTGTCCTCTCTCTGAGCCCACCCCACCTCCCTGCCCCTCCGCCGTCCAGTGTCCTGTGCCCTGCAGCACCCCCTCGGCCCAGACACCCAGCCCCCAGCTAGCTGACCTTCCTGTCCCGTCCCGGGGCTGGAGACAGGACGTCGGAGCTGCTCCAGGCTCCATTCAGAAGCGCTCAGGCGGGAACCAGGTGCCCCCTCACCACACACCGGGCATCAGCGTTCTGGGGCGAACCCGTAGTGGGAGCAGCTGGGCGCCCCGGCTGGGAGCAGACAGCAGGGCCCCAATCACTGCCTGGCCCCTGGGCTCACAAGGGGGAGCAGCAGTGGGGCTAGGAAAGGCCCGGCAACGTGCACAGCTCTCGGTCGGCGGGTGCGCACCATGGCCGGCACCGCACGGCACGGCCCGCCTGTGCACCAAGAAAGAGCATCAGCAGCGCTCAGTGCCCGTCCAGCCAGGGAAACACACCGGGACTCCATCCCAAGAGCAGCCGGACGGGGTCAGAGCAAAGGCCTGTCCAGCCCAGCGCCCTGTCTGCCCACAGGGGCTAATGCCGGGTGCCCCAGAGGGAGGGAACAGACCAGGGAATCCTCCCCTGATCCCTCCCCTGTCGCCCGTTCCCAGCCCGACACACAGAGGCCGGGACACCCTCCCTCCCCAGCCTGGCTAACAGCCATTGATGTAACCATGAATCTATCCAGCTCTTTTTGGAACCCTGTGAAAGTTCTAGCCTTCACTGCATCCTCTGGCGAGGAGTTCCACGGGTTGGCTGTGTGCTGTGTGAAGAAAAACTTCATTGGGTTTGTTTTAAACCTGCTGCCTCTTCATTTCATTGGGTGACTCCCAGTTCTTGTGTGATGGGAGCAAGTCAATCACTTTCCCCAGTCATGATGTTATAGACCTCTCTCCTATCCCCTTTTTTGAGAGGAGGCGACCCCGTCTGCCCGCAGCGTTTAAGACGTGGGCGTCCCATGGATGCACAGCTCCCGCCAGCCAGGAGAGGGTCTGTCTGTCTGTCTGTCTCTCACTGTCATCGGCCAGGCGAGGAGGGAGGGGAAATTCAGAGGGCAAAGCAGCTGACTGTAAAAGGACCGACCCACCCAGCTCTGGGTCGCGGTGGGGGTGGGGGAGAAGGGGCCAGGCCACCAGAAGTGCAAAGTTCCCCCGGCCCCGAAGAATAATAGACTGTGCAGGGGGAAGGGCTGCAGTTACACGTTTCGCCCACCAGGGGCTGCTGTGGCGCCAGAAGACAGGACAGCTGGGGGGGAGGGGGGCCGGGCGGGAGCACTTTGGACTGACCCCTTGGGGGACTCGGAGAGGCACAAGGGAGGTTTGGGGCAGGTGTGGGGCGGGGAGCAGGGCAGCTGCGGGAGGAGGCTCCAGGTTTCGGAACCCAAGCCGGCCACGGGGAGAGACGGGCCCTGGATAGCGCCAGCCGACCCAACGCCAGCCCCAAGAACACTGGGGGGAGGAGGGGAAACCGAGGCAAGGAGCTGCGTCTAGGGTTCTTTGTCACCGATCTGGGGGTGCCTCGCACGGTCATTATTGATCTGGGGGTGCCTTGCACGCTCATTGTCACCGATCTGGGGGTGTCTTGCACGGTCATTATTGATCTGGGGGTGTCTCGCAGGGTCATTGTCACCGATCTGGGGGTGTCTCGCACGGTCATTATTGATCTGGGGGTGCCATGCACGGTTAACGAGCGCTGATGTGCTAGAATCCTGTGCAAAGTGCAACACCTGGTCACCTGAGGGGTACACGCCTGGCAGGGGGGAGTGCCGGGAGAGGATCTCGGGGCTCGGCCAGGGAGCACCAGGGTCACCGCTGTCGTGGGCGGGCCAGAGAGCATGAACCCCCCACCATGCGCCCAGATGCCCCCAGACTGGCAGTGCTGGGCCCAGGAGACACTGCTTCTTCAAACCCGAAACTCCACCGGGGTCACTGGGGCCAGGTTGTGCCACGTGCTGGGTGGGCAGCGGCATTTCAGGCCTCAACCCACGTGCCGTGCTACCCCTGCACCGAGCTCACGACCCAGCCATGCACAGGGTGCGTGTGGGGGAAACTGAGGCACAGAGCAAGGCAGCAACCTGCCCAGGGTGGGACAGAATCCAGCACCCCACGAGCTGCTGGATTGTCAGGGGCAGGCCCCTCGCCTGGAAACGAGGCGACATCCCAAAGATCTTTGCTCCTCTCCGCAGCCCTCTGCCTCTCCTGGCGGCCTCCTGCCCCGGCCTCTGCCCACTCAGACACCAGGCGGAAAGAGACACTCGGACCACAACACAACTGGACAGGGTCTTAGTGGCTTCTCTTTGACAGTCAGCATCAGGCACCAAGGTGATTGTACTTTGTGTGTCTTGCACACAGAGCAGGTGACCAGGACATGAACACATGCACGCACACACACACACACACACACACACACACACACACACACTCTACCAAGGACAAACACACACACTCCTGCAGGGGACAGCAGGGACAAACACACATACACATTCCAGCAGAGGGGGGCATGGACACACACACACACAAACACACACTCTAGCAAGGACAAACACACGCACTCCAGCAGGAGACAGCAGGGACAAACACACATACACATTCCAGTGGGGGGGGGGAACATGGACACACACACACACACACACACACACACACACACACACACACACCCCCCGCGTGCTCCTCCACAGCCGCGCTCCTGCTTGCCTCCCGTGCACAATGCCAGTGCCCCGGCCGGGCGGCATGCGGCACGAGGGCGGGGCACCGTGTGAGGTGCAGCCGCCCGGCTCAGCGGGGGACGAGGCGCAGCCGATAGTCGCGGGGCAGCTTGCCGAAGCCGTGGTACTGCGGTGAGACGTCCAGCTCCTCGGGGCCGGCCGGGTGGAGGGCGAAGCGCTGCAGGACGGCGGTGAGGAAGAGGAAGAGCTCCATGCGGGCCAGGCCCTCGCCGGGACACGCCCGCTTCCCTGCGGAGACCGCGGGTGTTGTTGGCAGGCGGCTCCGCCCGCCCCAAGAAAACCGGCCGAGGGGGCCAGGACCCGAGTCTCCGGCCCCTCGGAGCCGCCCTGAGCGGGGCCCCCCTCCCGGCAGGGCCCCTGGGCACGGCTTGTGGTTACAGCAGCTCTGGGGCTGCTCTCAGTGACTCCCAGACTGGGCGGCGCCGGCCTGCGGCTGCACAAAGGGGTTTCCTGCCACGTCCCGGCCACGGGGAACCCTGGGCTCAGCTCCCAGCACACAGGCCCCCGGGGGCGCCAGTGCCCAGCGAATGCCCCGGGTGAACCCTCGGGTCTAGCATCTGGGGCCTGCCTTCCCTCCGGCCGCTCCTGCCGCCCCTTTGGGCCGGGGCCTGGCCAGAGCCAGGCTGAGGGATGGTCCCTGCCCCAGCGGGCTCGCAGTCCCACAGGGACCGGCCTGAGGACCATCTCCCCGGCTTGGGGACTGGGGGGGCACAAGGAGGCCCCGTCCTTTAGGAACCCCACTTTTTGGGGATGCCACGTGGCCCCCCACGTCTCAGGCCTCTGCCCAAGCATGGGGGGGGGCATGATGCAAGCCCCGCATCCCAGGGGAGTCTTCATGGGGCGTTTCTGGAGGCCTCGAGCCGTGTTCCGGGGCAGGATCGCTGCCGTCCGGCTCTGGCAAACAGCCTGGTCCCCAGGGCACTCCACGGGCAGGCCCCCCGCGACTGCCGCCCGCCGCCCACGGGGCGCTCCCCGGGAGCCCGGACCTGCCGAGAAGGCCATGAAAGCCGCGTTCTTCTGAAATCCGCCGTCCGCGTCCAGGAAGTGCCCGGGGTCGAAGGTCTCCGGGTCGGCGAACTGCCCGGGGTCGTGCAGGACGGAGTGCAGGACGGGAAACACGGCCGTGCCCTGGCGGAGAGTTTGGACCCAGCTTAGCGGAGACGGCTCCGGATCCGACAGCTCGGACAGGGGCTCGCGGAGTGGGCGGGGTCTGCCTCCCCGGAGGGTTTGGTGCTGCCTTCTTGTGGCTCACTCACTGGAGCTGGGGGGAGAGACGGTCCCTACCCCAGCGAACTCACAATCGACAGGGCCCCACGGCAGCTGTTCTCTAGGGAAGCTGCCACTGGAGGGCAGCAAAGTTACATGAGGGCCTTGCACGGTTATTTCTACCCGTGCAAGGTCAGGGCACAGTGCGGCGCATTCCAGTGCGGCAGCTTCCTTGCACTAGTGCAGCTGCCTGCCCACACAAGGGGCAGCGTTTCCTGGGGAGCAGGCCCCCGGGAAGCCAGAACGAGAGCCGGGTGACCCTTTGCATCCGCAACTGGTTTGCTGATTTTTTCCCCCCGGATTCTGCTGCCCTTGCACCAGCTTGTTCATGTTGGGAAAATCGTGCAAAGCTCCGTTGCACGAGGGCATTTTGGAAGTGACAGGTCGGGCTTCGGTTTGAGCCCAATCTGCATTCCGTTTATCGCCCGATGTCCCCAAACGGAAACCTCGAGAAAGGGGCGAGATTGGAGCCAAACCGTTGGCTCGACCAGAATCCGGGCCTTTGCCTTTCAAGTCTCTGAATGCGTTTGCAGATTGTTCCTTTTCGCCCCTGCAGGAAACAATCTGGCCCCGGCCCTCAGGCAGCCCCCCAGACTGACCCCTCGCGCTGCGCCCCGTTCCGCCGCGGGGGCCCGGGCGCGGGGTGACCTTGCGGGGTCCCGGCCCGGCGTACCTTAGGAATGGTGTAGCCTCTGAACTGGGTGTCCCGTGTCACGGCGTGGGGCACGCCCAGAGGAAGGACGTCGGCGAAGCGCTGGATCTCGTGGATGACGGCGTCGGTGTAGGGCATCTTGGCCCTGTCCTCCATGCAGGGGGCGCGGTGCTGGCCGATCGCCTGCTCGATCTCCGCCTGGACCTGCGCTGTGACGGGACGGCACGGGGGCGGGCGGTAGGGGACGGAGGGCTGCCGTCCTGCCCGTCCCCGCGGGAGGAACTTCCCCGGATGGGCTGGAGCTTCTTAAATGACAGCCCATAAACTGCATGCAAGGTTGGTCGTGTGGCAAAGGCGTGGCCTGTGGGTGGACCCGGCCCCGCCCCTTCTGCCTGAGGCCCCGCCCCTTCCACACAAGCCCGCTCCCGACTCCGGCTGGGAGAAGCGGGGCCCGGAGCCGGCCCCGTTCCCGCAGTGCTGGCTGACCTGCGACCTGCGGGTGTTTCAGCAGGAGCAGCAGCCCGTAGCGCAGGGTGGTGCTGGTCGTTTCGGTGCCCCCGAAAAACAGATCCAGGGCGGAGAGGAGCAAATTGTCCTGGTGGAATTTGGTGTCCGGATCCTTTTCCTCCTGGAGAGGCGGGGGGCGGAGGAGGGGCCGTGAGGGCCGCGTGCCCTGCCCACACCCCGGCCCCAGCTCCGCCCACACTCCGCCTCCTTGAGCACATCTCGGGGGGCTTTGGAGCTGTGACACCAGCCCTACTGGGGCTGGGGAGGCTGGAGCCGGGCACTGCCCATGCTCCGGGGCCAGGGGGCCCGCCCTCCCCCGCCCTTCCCATTCTCCGGGAAGGCTGGGGCCACACGCCACCCACTGGGGTAGAGGTGGTTTGCCCTCACAGTGGGGGCGCTTGGTTCCCATGGGGTCCTGGGTGGCACGGGCGGGGTTGGGCCATGGCCCCCCTAGCCCCAAGTTCACCCACCACCCGGATCGCCCCCATGGGCCGCCCCCTGGAGACCCTTCCTGGCCTCCACATTTCTCTGCTCTCCCAGAAACGGGCCAGAGACATTTCCAGGTGGGGGTCTGAGCTCGGCCCCAACCGGGCGGTGGCACCCGAGCCGGCCTCGAGCTGGGCAGGAAGCCGTTCTCCCGCCTCGTGGAAACGTTCCCTGTTTTGGACGTTTCAGCGCCCCTCACCGATGTCCACCTGGGGAACGTTCCCAGGAGCCGAAAATCCGACTCCAGCGGCTCTTTTGGTTTCGAGTTTGACCAACTCGAGCACAGATGGAACGTTTTGGATTTTCCTTCGTACTTCAAAGGAAAATCTCACTTTCCGCTGGAAAACGGACACTGGTTCCATTTGGACACGGGGCCTCCGGACAGTTTTCAACCTTCCAAGCGTTTTCTGCGCAGAGCCGGTCCTTGAAACGGCCCCTTCCCTGTGGCACGCTTCGCCGTCGCCGAAAGGGCGTTTCTCAGCCATCCAATGGCTTTGGGTAAATTCCCAATCTGCCCGCGACGGGAGCAGGGGGAAGCTAAACCAGATTCAGGGTGTCTACATGGGGGGTTCGCTAATCCGGTTTCACCGACCCGCCGCTCATGGCCCTGACCTGCTGCATCCGGATGAGGAAGGCGTCCGTGTAGTCCCGTGGGGAGGACGGGTCCAGGGTCTTTCTGTGCTTCTGGACGACCCCGGCCACGTATTGCTTCTGCTCTTCGAAGTTCTCAAAGAGGCGGTGGTGAGGGCCGGGAAGGAGGTTCATGATGGTGGGGAAGAGGTTGTAGAGCTGGGGGGTGCGATGAAGGGGAACCGTGGGTGCCAAGAGGACCCCCCAGTGTCCCAGAGCAAAGGGCTCCGTACGAGAGCCTGGGTAGCCACATCTGGGCGGTGCCCTGATCTCGGCCAGGGTCTGGGGGGGCGCCAGCCCGACAGGCCCTGATCCGGTTAGAGATCCCAGGCGGGCTGCGGAGGGTGAGCCCAGCCGGGCCCTGCTGCCCCTCTGCCCGGGTCTCGCCTCCTACCTGCACCCAGACGGTGTCCACGCGGCGGAAGTTGGTCTGGATCAGGCTGAGCAGCGTCTGGAACTCCTGGTCCTCGTAGTCGAACCGGGCCCCGAAGACCACGGAGCAGATGACGTTGGAGACGGAGCGCCGCAGCACGAAGGTGGGGTCTATGGGAATCCCTGGAGGCCAGGCCCGAGAGCCGCTCAGCTGTGGGGCTGGCCCTGCCGGCGCCATGGGGCAGAGGGAGCCCACGCTGGCCAGCCCAGAGAGCCGGGGCAGGTGGCTGTAACGCCGGGGCACAGCCGGGGCGGCTCCAGGGATCCCACTGCCACTTCCTGCGCCTCCTCCGCTTTGTCCCCCCCCCGAAGTCCCAGCCCCAGTTCCCACCCACCTCACAGGAGAACCCCAAACTTCTCCTCCTCTCCTGCTGCGCCCTGAGCGCCTGGCCGCTCTGCTGTCCCTGGTACTGAGTGGGGTGCAGGGCCGGGGCTGGGCTGCCCGGATCCCCCCTAGCCCTGCACCCTGGAGTTAGCTCTCCATCCCCTCTGGCCCCCAACCCCGGTGCCAGGTTGGGCGAGGGGTAGGGAGGACTTAAGCCACAGCTGTCATCCGGCCTCTGCTCTGGCCCCCCCAAATAACAGAGCCCGGTGCCGTGGGGCATCCTGGGATGTGTGGTCCAGGTGCCTCCTGCTCCCATTCTCTTCGCTTGGCCACGTTCTGTGGCTGGACTACATCTCCCATGATGCACCACAGCACCAGCCCCATTCCCCTCCTTTCCCAGCAGGGCGAAAGTGATGCATCCTGGGAGATGTAGTCCGGCCAGATCGGCCAGGCTGCAGAGGAACAGGGGCTCACGAGGCAGCTGGACCACACGCCCCAGGGTACCTCCTGCTCCCTGCACTTTGAATGGCTATTGTAGGACTGAAATTTTCCCTGCCCGGTTAATAACACCTGCAAAATGGGGGGTTGGGAGTCGTGGGGCAGCCCCTGGGACAGGGCTGGAAGGACCTGGGGCATCCCCCTCTTTGGACCAACCCCAGAGCTTTGAAAAATCCCAAACCTTTGGTCTTCCCGAGCTCCTCCAGCAGGTAGTGGACCTCCTCCCGGATCCGCTCCTCGATGCTCCGCTTCCCCATGCCGAAATCCCGCAGGGTGCTCAGGGCGAACCGGCGCAGCTGTCGCCACGTCTCCCCGTTGCTGAAGAAGAGCCCTGGGTGCGGAAAGGGACTCGGTGGGCAAGCGCCTCCCCCGCGCCAGGCGCCCGCTCCCCTGCCCCTCGCTGGGGGGAAACGTGCCGCTAGCGAGTGGGGGCGAACGCTGGGCGCTTCCCCTGCAAGCCCCCGCTCCCCTAGACCCGCGACTAGCTGAGAGGCTCATCTTTCACGTACAGACGTTTCTATGCGGTGTGGGGGGGAACCCTCGAAAAGGTGCCCCCCCGAGACTCAGGAAACAGGAGGTGAAAGAAAAGGACCCAACATTTGTTATTTTTAGAATAGTGGGTCACCCAACGCAAGGAAGAGGGAGCAGGTTTAAAACAAACCAAAGGAAGTTTTTCTGTCAACCTGTGGAACTCCTTGCCACAGGATGTGGTGAAGACCAGGATTTTAACAGGGTTCAAAAAAGAGCTAGATAGATTGATGGAGGTCAGCCAGAATGGGTAGGAACGGTGTCCCTAGCCTCTGTTTGTCTGGAAATGGGCGATACCCACCACCCATGTTCCTCACCATTGCCCTTGGTGGTCCTCTCTGCCAGAGCCAACCCCTCCCGGCCACTGAACTCCTCTGCGTGGTCCACCAGGGCCTCCTTCACCGCCTCGTAGCCCCACAGCACCACCACCCGGTGCGGCCCTAGGTAGATGGTGAACACCGGGCCGTACTGGTCTCGGAGCTAAGGAAAGGGAGCAGAGGTTACTTTCGGACACTCCTCCCCATGCCCACGCCGTGCCATGGTTTACCCAGCGAGTGGAGGTGCACGGTCACCAACCCTGCTGGAGACAGGGAAACTGAGGCACAGCAGCAAACTGGTGCAGCCGTGGCCACGTGCTGGGCTGGAGCGAAAACTCCCATGGAAAGGGCACTATTTCCCCTGCCCCAGCTGCGGTCAGTCACAGAGAAATGTACTCTCCTGCACATGCGGGACACCTGGACATTTGGTTTTCAGCTGCCAGCCCGCCCCCCCGGAGCCATTTGCTGGTGGACAAAAAGCCGAACCATTTTTGGATCAGCTCTGGGGAAGAGCCAGGATTAGCTCCAGTGCTCGCTAGCCCTCTGCTCATCCCACCGACCCCCAGCGGCTGGGGGAAACTTACCTGCCGCTGCGCTGCGGGACGAATCCCCCCCCCCCCCAGCTCACAATACTGCCCAGCGAGGGAATGGCTGTGAATTAAACACGCTGCAGCCCAAATAATTCAGGCTTCTGCCCCATCGCAGCCCCAGACAGGCCGCACCTGGGGCCAGATCCTCCTCTGGCGTAAGCAGTGTTCCCGCGAATCTTTTCCATCCTTGTGTGGAATAAATTTTGCCATGTGCACTGAGGCATGTGTGAATGTGCACCACCCCTCAAAACAACAAACCGGGCAGCGAGCACTGTGCTAATCAGCCGGGCAGCATTTGAACCTCTTCTGCGCGGCCGCCCAAGTGCCCGGCTTCCAGGCAGACTGGCCATAAGCTCTGTGGACGCCAGCCCTGGAGGTCGACAAACGGCCCGGAGCCTCTAGGTCACAGGTCAGAGCTCTGGCCTGTAAAAACCTGCTCCCGCTCGGGTGCAGGGAGGCGGCCGGACAGGGCAGGCTGGTCCCTGCCAGTAGGGGCCGGATTTTGGAGAAGCTGCTGCCCCCCGGCTGCCATCTAGGAAGAGCCAGGGGGAGCCTTCCCCTCTAGAGGCTGTGCTCCCCCACGGCAGAGCCCCGCCGTCGGGGCTGCCTCCAAGAGCAGAGCCCCGAGAGCCAGCAGGGAGCCGTGCGGCTCTCCGGCCCCACGGCTAATTCTCCCTTGGGCGGCCGGGGAAGGGGGGATGCAGGAACTGAACTCACCGCCAGCAGAGAATGCAACAGTGAAGGGCCCCACAACTGCCGCAGGTTGCCCAGGAGGGGCAGGGGGCGCGGGCCTGGGGGCAGGTTCCCCCGCGCCGCCCTGTGCCCCCTCATCAGCAGCAAGAGCAGGACGGCCGTGAGCAGGATCAGCGGGCCAGTGAGGCCCAGCCAGAGCACCATGGTCCGGGAGAGGGTGGCTCCCGGGGGACGGGGAGCAGGAAGAGGAAGTGACAGGCCCACACCTCCCTGTGTGGGTGGGGAGCAATCCGCTCTGGCGCAGGAACCGAAAGTGCCGGGCCAGGGTTCAGATTCCCAGCGCGGGGTCCTGGGGCCGCACCCGGGGCTGGCAGGCGGGGCTGGCTGCAAACCGTCCCCCGGCGTCTGTCCCCGACGGGAAAGCCGGCTTTTGGACCGGAGCGGGCTGGCTGCGCCCCACGGGAAAGTGGGTTCTCAGGACCCCCCTCCCCAAAAGGGCTGACAAAAGTTGCCTTTTCCCACTGCAAATCCCAACGCCCCAAAAGGCTGTTTTCATCGCACGATTCCGAGGGGGCTGGGGGATTCTGGGCTAAGAGACCAGGCGGGGGCGTCCCAGGCATGGAGAGAGTTAAAACACAGCGCCTGGAAAACAAGTCCGGAGGCTCCCTGCTAGAGAACCGCTTCCCAGAGAACTCGTCCCAGGGCCGCCGGTCCAGCCAGATTCCCAGGCGGGGGAAGGGGAGGGGGCTTTCGGCATCTGGAAAGCTGGGTCTCTGGAAACCGTTCCCGCAACCAGGGGTGAGCGCCAGGACACGGCGGAGCCCGGTGCAAATCACAGCGCTGTCAGCGGCAGCGTCTTGGATCGGGGGGGCTCTGTTACCCGTGGGGCTGACCCCCGGCTCGGGTTTCCACCAAGGAAAGCGCCACCGCAGCGGAGACATGGCTGTGGAACGGGGTTTGTTGTGATCAAGCAGCGTTTTCCGACCGGGGGCGGGGCAGTTCATTGAAAATACCCCCCACTACTTAATCGCTAACGTGAGGATCAATTGCTGGGCCGGGGTGTGTGCTGGGGGCGGCCCTTTCCCCGCTCTGCGCTGCCCATGGGTCACTAGGGCATCACACGGGGCCCTTTGTGAATCTAGAGCAGTGTGTCTCAACCTTTTTTTATAAAGTACCCCTTTAAAAAAATTCAAAATACTCCCAGTACCTACAGTTTTCAGACACACACATTTTTTTTCTACCATTGCAACACATTTGTTTAAACAACTTAATCGTAGCCAGGCGGGTGAGGAAATTTTTGGGTGTAAAAAGTACAAAAATAACAGTAAAAAACCAAAAATTCAGTTTTCTCCAAATTTCAGTGGTGTTGATGTACCCCCCAGACCTCTCTCAAGTCCCCCTAAGGGGACTCGTCCCACTGGTGGAGAAACGCTGCTCTAGAGGATACGCATAGCTACTTACTAGACCTATGGCCTTGGCCATCACCTGCCAGGGACGCCCGGCCAGCTGGCAGCCCGCCCTGTGGGGTCTATCTGAAGAGACACTTCAGAGGGGGTTTGTTGTGTCCCAGAACGGCGGCAGCACGGAGCCTTCCTCGCCGTCGGTTTCGCAGCCACACTGAACGATTAACCTCGTTGTACAGCAGGGGAAACCGAGGCACGGGGCGGCTGCCCGTCTTCCTGGGGCACCGTGGCACCCTGGCTCGGCGGCCAACGGAGCACACCAGAGGTGCCCAGGCCATCCCTGAGCATTGCGCTGCTGCTCGGTGAATAAATTCCCTGCCCCGCGGAGTCTCGGGGCGGGGGCGGCCAGGGAGTTCCAAGCCTGCCTGGACAGAGCCCTGCCGCATGGAAACCGAATTCTGGGGGTGGGGGTGGCAGCTCCGTTCAGCCCGTCTCATTCCCTTCCCGCGTAGGGTCGCTGGGTCAGTGGCGGGGGGGGAACGCGCAGACGGGCGCGGTCTCGGCTTTGACGCAGTCCCGTAAGCTAAGGAGGGAAACGTGGCCTTGCAGAAGTTTCTACGCGGCGGGCGCGCAACTCGCCCAATGCCCGCCTGCCACGAGGTGTTATCAAGGGTTTGCTGGCAAACCGGGAGGTTGTAGCTAGAAGGCAGCCCTGGGTTCGGTGCCAGCCGATGTTTCATCAGCCGCTTGGAGAAGGCAGTGGAGAGATTGGGTGGGCAGGGCCGTCCTTCGGATTCATGGGGCCCTACGCAGTCCTATTATCCGATGGCAGCCGGGAGGGGAGAGAAACTTTTTTTACGGCTGCAATTTTATAACCTTCAGCCACACGCGAATGAAATCGTTTAAAGTGAATTTTAAACGAAGATCCTGTCGCCTCACGCAGCAAAATCACCAAGTAGCTTCTTAGCGACAAACCAAAATATAGCAAGTCATGAGCAAAACCCACTTCCTCAGGTGAGTTGGAGTGAAAATAACAGAACCCAAGAGATCTATATAACAGCGGAAGAAATCCCTGGACCCGTGTGAATGAGGCTAAGTCAGTGGGCTGGATGTGCCCGGTTCATAGCGGCTGATGAAACTGACCGTCTGTACCTGCCCGTTAAACGGCTTCATTACCACTCCAATGGCTCTTTCACAGGTTCAATATCTGCTAATGGCTCTGGCTGTCTTTGTATATTAACTAGCTCCTCTCTGGAGGAAGCAGAGCCAAAGAACAGGGACAGGAAGAGGCGGGTGGGAGGACATTAGGACCCAGCGGTGCCCCACATTTTCAGCTGCCCTACGCGACTTTGTATTCTGCCTCTGGGTATGGCCGGCTCTGTTTGTGGGTGGCTCCCAGCTGGGCGGGGCTGCAAACATTTTGGATTCGCCGACCAAAGGATGGTGACCAGTGAGAGAACTGGTCTGAAACCAGGCAGATGAAATTCAGTGAAGGCGCGTGCAAAGGCACAGGGATTGCTTTTGGGGCGGCGGGCTGTCCGAAAAGAGGCATGGGATTGGGAGCAAAGGAACTCCCTGCTGTTTGATTCCTCCTGGGCTCGTGGGGACTGAGTCTGGTACATTCGCAGAGCGTTGAAGAAATTCCGGATTCCTCTCTCCACCGCCTGCTCCTCCCGGAAACAGCCTGTTGGTCCTGCCCGCGTCCGGACAGCAACAAGCCTATTTTTCCGTTGCTGGGGTTGGCCCTCTGGAGGGTCTGTGATTTGGTGGAGACCCCCCCACCCGCCCCGCCCCCTGCAGACGATCTTTGGGGGGCTCCTCGCTCGCTTCGCTGCCCCCCCCACACGGCACCGCACAGAGCCGGTAGCTGGGCGCAGTGCGGGCAAAACCGCTGGCTTGCGGCGGGGGGCCAATGTCCGGCAGGGGGCCGGGGGCTTGGAGGGTGAAGCTCTGCAGGATGGCGGTGAGGAAGAGGAAGATCTCCATGCGGGCCAGGTCCTGGCCCACGCAGACACGCTTCCCTGGGGAGACACAGGAGGGGGGGTGAAATTAACCAGCCTCATCAACAGGTGTCTGCAGCAGGAGGGGAGAGGAACAAGGGAGGGACCAGGCTGTGAGCGGGCAAGCAGCTTTCAGGAGAGCCGGGTGGTGTTCCTGGTTTGCTGCATGACTTTGGACCCAAACCAAGGGCTACTTCGGTCCCAGGCTGGGGGAAGGGTTCTACCGGCGGGGAGGCGGGTTTGCCGGGACATGGGAGAGCCCCTTCCCGTGGGGGCCGTAGGGTCTGCCCAGGAGCGGCACCTGGGGGAGCCCCCCGGGTAAACTAGCTGGAGAGACACGGCAGCTCCCGGAATCCCAGGGGGGCCAGAGAGACCATCACGGCCGATCTGTGCACAACGGAGCTGCTGGCTGTGCCGGGTGGTTTTAACTCATGGTGGACTTTGAGCTCTCTGGGGCAGGGAGTGTCCGTTCTGCGTCTGGGCGGCGCCCGGCCCGACGGGCCCTGATCTCGGCCGGGGTCTGGGCGGCGCCCGGCCCGACGGGCCCTGATCTCGGCCGGGGTCTCCCAATCCCCCCCAGTTCCCGGTGCCCCCTCACCCTCCCAGCTGCGTACCTGCTGAGAACGGCATGAAGGCGTCGTTTCTCCTGAAGCCCCCCTGCGTGTCGAGGAAGTGCCCGGGGTCGAAGCTGTCGGGGCGGTGGAAGTGGCTGGGGTCCCGCAGCACAGAACTCAGCACCGGCAGCACCTCCGTGCCCTGGGCAAAGGGAGGCAGTGACTAGAAGGGGGGAGGGACGAGGAGCCAGGCCTCCTGGGTTCTAGTCCTGGATTGGCTGCTGACTCAGTCTCCCCCTCTGCAAAATGGGTCTAAGGATCCTGCTTTTGCTTTGGCTCAAGGGGATTGGTGACAATTCCATCGGTTACCGTGGATGGAGCTTGGTCTAACGGTGGCTGCAGTGGGATTACTCCTGGCCAGCAGTGGGCGGGAGGGGAAGGGAGTCCGGCCCGGACGGACAGCGTGCATTGTTACCTTGGGAATGGTGTAGCCCCGGAAGTGGGTGTCCTGGGTCAGGGTGTGCGGGAGGTTCATGGGAATCACATCGCTGACCCTCTGGATCTCGTGGATGACGGCGTTGGTGTAGGGCATGCGGCTCCGGTCCGCCACGGCTGGCATGCGGTGCGGCCCGATCACCCGCTGGATCTCCTGGCTCACCTTTTCTAGAGAGAGGCGGGCGGGGACATAGGGCGCGGCCCGGCTGGACGTGCCAGGACACCGCAGCGTGGGCCAGGGAGCGGCAGGGCTTTGCTCCCCGCTGGGCTGGGATGCTCTGGAGGGTCGCCCGGTGGCCAGGCAGCTTGGCCCCAGAGCGGGCGTGGACATGGGGGTGGCCGCAGGGAGACGGGGAGCGCGGCATGCCTCTGAGAAGGCCAGCGAGGGTGCCGGGCCCGGCCTCTGACTCCAGAGAACGCAGCCCACGGAGTCCCTCCCTCTCAGGGTGTCCTGTGTCAGCCAGCGAGAGGCGCCCGTTGGGTCCCTCGCCACGGAGAAGCGAGATCGCTCCCGGGGTGACTCCCTTGGGGTTTCTCTGCTCCGGCGGCTGGCCAGAGACAGGCCCCGCCGTTCTCCGTGGCTCGCCGGCTCACCGCCACGCTGTGGGCTGAGATGATGGGGGCCAGAAAGTTGCCACAGGATGCTCGCTCTGGGGCCCAGGGAGCCACGCCTGTTGTCGCCAGCTGGGGCTCGGGCCGCGTGTGCAACCTCCTTGCCAGCATCCCCCTGTTACCTGCGACCTGCGGGTGTTTCAGCAGGAGGAGCAGCCCATAGCTCAGGGTGGTGCTGACGGTCTCCGTCCCGAGGAAGAACAGGTCGAACACGGTGGCGGCCAAGTTTCGGAGGTGGAATTCCGTGGCGGGGCTCAGAACTTCCTGGGGACGCACAGGCGGAGACGTGGGTCACACCGGGAGCGGGACAGAGCAAGTCAGCTGAGCCCCGTGGAGTTTGCTGGGCTTGGGATCCAGCCCCAGCCTTGTAGGCAACTGCCGCTTGGAAACAGTCGTTTGGCCATGAGCAAGGGTCGGAGAGGACAAGAGTCTAAGCTCATGCCCCCAACCCCAAGGTGCCAGGTTACTATGGAGTTGCCCAGTTACCACAGTGTTGCCAGGTTACCATGGAGTTACCAGGTTACCATGGAGTTGCCTAGTTACCTTGGTGTTGCCCGGTTACCATTGAATTGCTCAGTTACCATGGAGTTGCCAGGCTACCTTGGAGTTGCCTAATTATCTTGATGTTGCCCCAGTTACCATTGAGTTGCTTGGTTACCATGGAGGGGTCAGGCTACCATGGAGTTACCAGGCTACCTTGGAGTTGCCTAATTATCTTGGTGTTGCCCGATTACCATTGAGTTGTTCGGTTACCATGGAGTTGCCAGGCTACCATGGAGCTGCCTAGTTATCTTGGTGTCACCCGGTTACCATGGAGGGGTCAGGCTACCATGGAGTTCCTCAGTTACCATGGTGTTGTCAGGTTACCATGCAGGGGCCAGACAACCATGAAGTTCCCAGGTTACCATAGACTTACCAGGTTACCCTGGTGTTTGCAGGTTACCCTGGTGTTTGCAGGTTACCGTGGAGGCAGTCAGGGGCTAAGGAGAGTTTAGGTCACTGTGGGGCCCTGGTGGGGAGCTACTGGTAATGGTCAGGCCTAACCCCGCGGGCGGTCAGACGGGTATTTCCGCGTGGGCTCGTTTAAGGGCTGGGAGAGGAAATGTCTGGAAACCACAAGAGGAACCGGAGGGGACAATCGGGCGAGTCACTTGCGAAGTAACGGTGCTGGTGTGTCTCGAGGAGACCCCGCCCCCTGCTGGCGGTTGGAAGAACAAGCTGAGATACACAAGGAAGTACCACAGAGGACAAGGAGATCCTATGGAGGCACCGGAGATTCTAGGTTTCCATGGAGGCACTAAAAAACACCGGAAATTTGAAGTGTCCATAGAGATTCTAAGTTTCCATGGAGATACTAGGTTTCCATGGAGATTCTAGGTGTCCATGGAGGCACTAAGGGACACGGGAGAGTCTAGGTTTCCATGGAGATTCTAGGTGTCCATGGAGGCACTAAGGGACACGGGAGAGTCTAGGTTTCCGTGGGGTTTCTAGGTTATCATGGGGGGACTCTGAGGTCATGGAGGTGCTAGGGCGCCGCGGTGGGACTCAGATATTTACTAATTACTATTGTGTGACCATAGCAGTAGCAACCCCCTTGCGCTCGGTACTGGACAAAGCCCGCCCCAAAGAGCCGGGGTTCCAGCGCACAAGCCGCCAAGCAGTGGGCAGGCGTTTTCGTGGGCCTCGCGGCTGAGGGGCGCTTTAGAAACGTGCTTTGATTCACTGGCGTGCGAGGCGACGCCTGCATCGCACACGCGAAACCAAAGGCTGACGGGGCCCTGCCCCTCCTCCTCCGCGCCTCTGGCGCCAAACCTTCTCCATCCGGATGAGGAAGCAGTCGATGACACCTCGCGGGTTAGCGCGGTCCAGAGACGCCCGGTTAGCGCTGACCCTCTCCGCGATGAAGAGGCGGATGTCCTCCAGGTCTCGGAGGAGCTGTCGGTGGGCGCCTGGGAGGAAGCGCATGGCCCAGGAAAACATCTCGTAGAGCTGTCAGGGCGTAGGACAGCCGTGGTAAAACAGCGCCGCTGCGGCTGTACATGCTCCGGGGGTTCCTAGTCCACGTGGCCCCACGGGGAAGGGTATGCTCCCAGACTGGAGGCCTAGTGAGGGTGGGGCGTGCGGAGGGGCAGCCTGGTTTGTCTCTCTCTGTTTCTCGTGCGATCAGTGTGAATTCTCAGCAGCAGTGTTAGCTCGCTGCCGGCCCGCAAGAGCGCTGGATGGTTTGATCCAGCTGCTCCCCTGGTTCCCTGTGAACGGGCCAGCTGGGGCAGATAGTCCGCCCCGGGGGGAAGGCTTGTTTTACTTCCCAAATGTGGCGTCTCTCGAGTGCCAGCGTCTCACAGACTCAGAGGCGGCGAGGCCGGAAGAGACCTTTCCGGCGATCTACTCTGCTCTCCTTGTATCGTTCCTGTCTCCGATATTTCTCCTGCCCTGCCTCTTCCTCCGAGGCCACGGCGCCTGTCCGCCCCAGGACACCCCTGCTCCTGCACCTCGCTGCCTGCCCCGCTCCCTCGCGCGCTCTTACTTAAAAGTGATGGACCCAGGATGTCCTGGCACCCCGGCTCCGGAACCTCTCCGGAGAATTAAGAACAGGTGGCCTGGGGGGTTGCGGAAAACGGGAGGTTTTTAAGAACTGGTCGGGCAGATGATTCCGTGGGGGTGACTCTGCCCCACTCCAGCAGGATAGGGCTGAGGACCCGCCTCCGGGGGGCATCTGAGAGCTTGGGGTCCCATCCCAGTCTTGGCTCCGGGGCCTCTCACCTGTCCCCAGGTGGAGCTCAGCCGCACCAAGGCTTGGTTGCTCTTGGCCAGTGCATTGAGGAAGGTCTCGTCCGTGTCGCCGAGGCGCTGGCCGAAGACGACGGAGCAGATGACGCCGGAGGCCGCCCGGCTCAGGAGGAACGCGGGGTCGAAGGGAGAACCTGGAAGGAGGCAGCGGGGCAGGAGGTTCACCCCATCCGGCGGTTTTGGCACCAGAATGCCGGCCGGGGCAGGGAGCCGGCTTCCAGCGGGGAGGATCCTAGGTCAGGGCAGGAAGGGGAACCCCCCAGCTGCGCCCCAGACCCGGCCCGGCCGCACAGAGGAACCCAGAAATAGACCAACCCTTGGTTTTCCTGAATTCCTCCACCAGGTGCCGGGCCTCCTCCTGGATCCGCGCCTCAACGCTCCGCTCCCCCGGGCCCAGGTCCTGCAGCGCAGCGAGCGAGAACTGGCGCAGCTGCCGCCACCGCTCCCCGCTGGCCAGGAGCAGCCCTGGGGGTTGGAGGGTGGTGCAGAGCAGCCTTAAAAGTGCCCCATGACCTCCCCACCCCGCGGGGGAGTCTGGAGCTGGGTGAGAGAAGGCACAGGTGGACTGCCCAAGCTGGCTCATGGAGTCAGTCGCAGACCCAGGAGTCCTGGCGCCCCGCCCCTTGTGCTTTAACCACTAGACCCCACTCCCCTCCCCGAGCAGGGAGAGAACCCAGGAGTCCTGGCTCCCAGCTCCTTGTGCTCTAACCACTAGACCTCACTCCCCTCCCTGAGTGGGGAGAGAGCCCAGGAGTCCTGGCTCCCAGCCCCAACCACTAGACCTCACTCCCCTCCCTGAGTGGGGAGAGAACCCAGGAGTCCTGGCTCCCAGCCCCTTGTGCTCTAACCACTAGACCTCACTCTCCTCCCTGAGTGGGGAGAGAGCCCAGGAGTCCTGGCTCCCAGCCCCAACCACTAGACCTCACTCCCCTTCCTGAGTGGGGAGAGAACCCAGGAGTCCTGGCTCCCAGCCCCTTGTGCTCTAACCACTAGACCTCACTCTCCTCCCTGAGCGGGGAGAGAGCCCAGGAGTCCTGGCTCCCAGCCCCTTGTCCTCTAACCACTAGACCTCACTCCCCTTCCTGAGCGAGGAGAGAGCCCAGGAGTCCTGGCTCCCAGCCCCAACCACTAGACCTCACTCCCCTCCCTGAGCGGGGAGAAAACCCAGGAGTCCTGGCTCCCAGCCCCTTGTGCTCTAACCACTAGACCCCACTCTCCTCCCTGAGCTGGGGATGGGGCCTGTCTCCCAGGCACTGGCCCTCACGCCGCACCTGCGCAGGGAGGCCCTGAGAACTTACCAAACCCCTGGAGCGCCTCCTCCCAGGCCGCCAGCCTCCCTCTCCCACCGAACGCCTCCGCTCGGTCCTCCAGGGCCTCCTGCACCGCCTCGTAGCCCCACAGCACCACCGCCCGCCGGCCGCCCCGGCGCACCGTGAAGACCGGGCCGTACGCGTCCCTGAGCTGCGGAGACGTCGGGTCGGGTGGGGCAGAGTCGAGAGCGGCTCCGTCCCTGGGCGCTGATTTGCTAGGTGGCTTTGCCCCTTTCTGCCCTCTTGCCCCCCCCCCTTCCCGGCCCCTGCGAGGCCCTGCCCCGCGTGGCGCCTCCGCCCTGCCTCCTGGCACTGCAGGCGTGGAGCGTGTCAATCGGCTTCCTCGCCGCCGCCCTGTGCGTGCAGCCGCCGCCCGGCCGGTGAATGGGCTCTACCGCCACAAGCCGCCGCCCCGTGTCCTGCCCCGGGGCCCAGATCGCCGCCCCCGCGGCGCGCCCCAGCCCTGCCACGGGGCACCCAGCCGGCGAGCCATCGGGCCGCGAAGAATCCCAGCTCCGTTCCTCCACCCCCCGCAGCTGCAGCCGTGTGGGCAGCCCCAGGGCAGCGAGGAGGGCTTCCCACGGGGGCGGCCTCACTAGGCTGCGCTACCCTTGGCTGCGCTACCCTGAATGGGTTGATTTGGTAGCCGCAGGCCCCTCACGCCTCCCGGCCAGCGCCCAGGAGCCATGGGGAAATGCAGCTACCTCTGGGGCGGAGCGCATCCCGTGCGCGTACAGCGCCTGACGCTCCCGATCTTTGGCGTGGCGCGCCAGGGCTCCGTAATAAGGGGGGGAAATACGTTGCCAGGATGCCCAGCGGCGGAGGGGAGTGAATTTTAGCCGCGGACCCGGCAGCAAACACTCAGTGCTCCCGCGGCGGTTCCTTGGGCGCCGGCGGGGGGCGACCTACCTCCCGGAGCGCGTCCACCACTCCCGCCGCGCTCAGCTGCAGCGCGTTGCCCAGCACAGGGAAGGGGGCCGGTCCGGGGGGCAGGGGGCCCCGTCGGGCCTTCGGGCGGCGCAGGAGGAGGAAGATCAGGGCTGAAAGGCAGAGCAGCAGCAGCAGAGCCGTGGCCTCGCCGCTCCCCATCCTGCGGCGTCTCCTGAGAGCGGGAGTCCGGCGAGACGCTGCAGGGAGTCCCGGGCTGGCCCGCGGGTCTAGAAGCGCCCCAGTGGCTCTGCGAGGCGGGCGGGCCGGCTGTATTTACCCAGCAGGGGCGGCAGAGCCGGAGGCGGAGGCGGTTCTTATCGGGCGCTGATTACACATGGGTGCAGCTGATCCAAGCGATGGCGGGTGCCGGGCGCACTGGCCCGGGTCAGGCTGGAAGGGGCTGGGTCGTATGCTGGGCCCGGACAGGCTTGTGCTGGGAGACAACGTTGAGAACGGGGGAATCCGGCTTCAGTTCTTCTCCGCCACAGAGTCCCTGGGAGGCCTTGGGAATCCCTGTTTGTTAACTACCTTCAGGGTCTGGGGGGTGCCCGGCCCTACGGGCCCTGATCTCGGCCGGGGTCTGGGCGGCGCCCCGCCCGACGGGCCCTGATCTCGGCCGGGGTCTGGGCGGCGCCCCGCCCGACGGGCCCTGATCTCGGCCGGGGTCTGGGCAGTGCCGGCCCGATGGGCCCTGATCTCGGCCGGGGTCTGGGCGGCGCCCAGCCCGATGGGCCCTGATCTCGGCCGGGGTCTGGGCGGCGCCCCGCCCGACGGGCCCTGATCTCGGCCGGGGTCTGGGCGGCGCCCAGCCCGATGGGCCCTGATCTCAGCCGGGGTCTGGGCGGCGCCCGGCCCGACGGGCCCTGATCTCGGCCGGGGTCTGGACGGCTTGTCCGCTCCCCCCCCGACCAGTGCCCCCTCTGGCCAGTGCCCCATGGCAAGATCACCACTCGGGTGAAGGATCCATGGGGCCGGGCCAGTTCCAAGGGTTCTATTTTAGATGGGGGGGGACGACCGGTGCATCCCACAATGGCAGCAGAGTGAAGGGGGGGCAGACAGAGGACAGCAACTTCAGCAGGGCGACTGAGCATGCTCAGTACAAGCCAAGGAAAGGGGGGGGGAACCCTGGTCTCCCCCCCTCTGTCCAGGGTTGCCTCGGCCCTGGCCCCCTCTGGTTTCTTTGGCGGAGAACCGGGCAGTCTGCCAGCGGGAGCCCTGAGCCTGATTCCTGCGTAGAAGAACGACAGTGAAACGAAGGTTGGAGCTCTCCGCTGTGCGACAGGCGAGTTCCGACCCCTCGTGGCCACGCACGGGACAGGGCTCAGCCTTCGGACGCCAGCCGCTCTTCTGACGGTTGCAAACTCTGCAGCAAGGGGCTCTGGCAGGGCTGTCTCGGCTCTGGGGGGCAGTGCAGTCTAGGGGTTACAGCAGGGGGGCAGAGACATCTGGGGTCACCCGTTCCCAGCCCCCGACAAAGAGAGGCCCGGGACGCCCTCCCTACCCAGCCTGGCTAGTAGCCACCGATGGCCCTAACCTCCAGGAATGGATTTCATTCTTCTTGGAAACCCGGCTCAGCTTGTGCTTCACAGCCTCCCCCGGCCAAGAGGCCGCCCGCCCGCCCGGTGAACGAATCGCTTCCTTTGTTTGCCTTAATCCGCAGCCTGCCCAGCGCGGCGCCTGCCCTGCGTGAGTCGTGCTGCCGAGGGAGAGAAGAACATTTCCTCGTGCAGGTCTCTCACCTGCTCACGACCCCACCCCCCCAAGGCGTCTCTTTGCCAGCGGAGCAGTCCGGGGCTGTGGGATCTCTCCCCACACGGAGGCGGTTCCCTACCCCAATCGCTCCGGCGCTGGACCCTCCCCAAATCCAATCGGTCCTTTCTTAGACGGGGCGAGTGGCTCTGGCTGCAGCATGCACGCTGGGGCCGCGCCGGGGCTCTGTGCAGAGGCACTAGGGTATGTCCTGCCTTGTTCTCTCTCCCGGTCCTATCGAGTCCCACTGTTCGGCTGGCTTTTCAGCCTGCCGCGGCCCCACGAGGCAGAGGTTTTCGGGGGATTCTCCGCAAGGCTTCCAAGATCTCCTCCAGGAGTGGTAACCGCTCACTTAGCACCCCCCCCCCACAGCCGCCTTTTGTATGTAGACCTGGGTTATATTTTGCCGTGGGCTTTGCGTGAATTCCGTCGGCCCACGTGCTGCCCAGCCACTCCGCTTTGCAGGCCGCGCCGGACTCAACTCTTCGGAGGCCCTGTCCAGCCCATGCAGACGTGGCCGCCTCCCTGTTCCTCCACATGCCGAGGGCTAGGAATTCACGGCCCGGCTGAGGAGCAGGGGCACAGACGCAGCCCCTGGGGGGGGGGGGTCACCACTATTTACTCCGGCCCTTGGTTTCCTAGCGGCTCAGCGGAGCACCGGGCACGGGTCGCGTGAGTCTGGACCGACGAGTCTTTTGTTCTCTGCCTCACCCTGCCTCGCAGGGCATGCGGGAGCAGCACCAGCTCTGCCCGGGTTAAGCTGGGCCACGCGCTTTAAGCAGACCTCACGTATGAAATTCAGGAGCTGAAGCTTGGGGGGGGGCAGTGTGAGGAAGCGGGGAGTTTGAGGGGGGTCGGGGGGTTGCAGACAGGGGAGCGCTCGGTGCCCGGAAGTTACTGGTTTAATGTGACAAGGGGGGGAGTTTGTTGGGTCAGAGAACAGCCCAGAACTGGAGCCGGCGTCTGGCGCCCGGGTACCCCCGGCCCTGCTCAGAGGACACGGCGGGTTCCGGCCAGACGCCAGACAAGGGGCTGCAGAGGGGGACCCTGGCGCCCGGCCCAACGGGTCCCAGCGAGGGGAGAACACTGGACGGGGAGGGAGGGGAGAAGAGGGGCCCAGGTGCCCCTCTTACGTGGGGAGAGACACTGGCGGGGGAGGGGCTGTTGCGGGGGTATTGGAGGCTCTGCCGGGAGACGGGGGCTGTTTTGGGGGGCTGAGGGCAGAGCAGGCAGGGCTCAGCCGGCTGCAGGGGAGGCTGACGTGGGGCTGGGGGCCCAGGCCGACTGGCCTGAGGGATCCGTTGCTGAGTTCAAAGCTCAATAGACCCCTCCCGATGGGGCTGGCTGGGAGTCGCTCTGGGCTGGGGAACAGGGGGGGGCGCTGTTCCTTCTGGGGGTGGAGGCTCTGAGGGTCCAGAGGGAGGGGAGGCCCCCCGAGGGGGCTCACGGCAGAGGCAGGCGGCTGGAGGCCCTGAGAGGCATCGGCCCGGAGGCGGAGGGGCGGCCCCCCAAGTGAGAGGGGTTCCCCAGAAGAGGGTCGCTGCGCTGGAGTGGACTCCCTGAGAAAGGGCTGTCTCACTGCCGCTGGAGTGGAGGGGCCCCCCGAGAAGGGGGGAGTCTGCCCAGGAGCCGAGGGGCCGAGTGTGGGCACCACCTGTGAGCTATGACAGGCGCCCCCCCCGTGCGCCCCTAAATGGCCCCCAGGCCAGTTCTCAAGGCATCTGAGGTTTGCTTCCCGCGGCCGCAGAGCCGGGATCTCCACACGTACAGCCCACCATCGGCTCGAGTCCCCTGCCTCGCTCGCACGTGCCTTGCACGTGTCTCGCTCGCCCGTGCTGGACGTGCAAAAAGTGGCGGCAGAAGGACAGCTGAGGGACGAGGTGGGAGGGGGGGGGGCGCCAGGGCTCATCGGCCCCTCTCCTGCTGGTGCCTGGGGTCACTCTCTCCAGCTCTCCGTGGGGCCGGGAAGGGCCTGGAGCCTCCCCGCTGAGTACGAGGGGGGGGCGGCCGCTGCGCCATGATGCCAGCTTGGGGCAGCCACCCGCCCAGCAGCCCCTGTTTTGCTAAGGGCGGATCCCAGGCTGGGGTCCTGGTTTGCCATCAGCAAAGCACCAGCCCGTCGGATGGGTCGGTGGGACTATGCCCAGCCTCAGCAGAGCCCCACAGTCGCCGGGAGGACGCCAGCTGAGGTCACACAAGTAGAGCGCCCTGCAGGGAACGGGATGGCCAGTCCCCAAAGCTGGGGGCTAGGCCAGTATGAATGGTCACCAGCCAGCCCGCAACAGCTTCTGTCTCGCCAGCTTGGTTAATCCGAGTCCCTACAGCCCAGTTCCTTGAAAGGACCCAGCCTGGACCGTCCAGCCACACACCCTGGTGCGATCCAGTCCCAAAGGATCCGGCACACGACCTCCAAGTCCAGCGATGTTACCGGCCTTACCCCAAACACACGCTCGCCGCCGGATGTTCCCAACGAGACTGCCGCATGGACCCCTCTAGTCCGGCACTCTCTGGGCCAGCGGGAACCGCGTTCGCCGGGTGTCCACGTCGCATGGGCGTGGCCAAGTTTCCCACGGTCCCATAAAGTTGGTTGACAGCCCCCCCGTCCTGGCCCCTCAGGGTTCTGGTCTGTTATTTAGCTGTAATGTACCCTCAAATGAGTTCTCTGGGTCAGTACCAATCTCCCCCGGCCCAGAGAGGTGCCTCCTGTCCAGTGTGTTGGAAACGAACGTAGCGGTGGAAAGATCAGGACGCCCCTAGCCACGAGGTACCTTCAGCGAGGTGGCCCGGAGTTAGCAACTCCATGTTCATTGTAAGGGAGCCAGGGCCTCCTGGGATCTCACCCTTCCAGGCTGGCAGCTTTCCCCAGGATCAGCCAAGCGGAGAGGAGAGCACGACAGGCGTCTGGTGTCCCCTTGCGTCTCCCAGATACCCTGGCAGTCAGCAGCAGGCAATGTAGCTGCCACACGGGTCACAGGCAGGGTCCCCCAACTGTCCAAGGGACAGAGGCGCCGTCACAAATGTCAGCACCCCCCTTCCAAGCGGGGAGCAATGAGCTCAGGCACAGGCAAGCCAGGGCTGCTTGCTCATCGCACAAGACCCCAGCAAACAGCCACCTTGCCAATGTGAGCCTGGTCCGGTTGGCCTCGGAGCTGGCTAACCCCTGCTGGCCACATTTTAATCAACTGTCAACTATTTCAATTAGATAACATCACATGCTAAGAACAGAACATTGGAGCGGCCGGATAGGGTCACAGAAAAGGTTCATCTCGCCTGGTGTCCTGTTGGCCGACAGCGGCCAAAGCTGGGTGCCCCAGAGGGAGTGAACAGAACAGGGAATCATCCAGCAATCCCTCCCGTCACCCATTCCCAGCTTCTGACCAACAGAGGCTAGGGACACCATCCATACCCATCCTGGCCAATAAGTATTGATGGATGGATCCTCCATGAATTTATCTGGCTCTTTTTTGAACGCTGTGAAAGTCCTGGTCTTCACAACTTCCTGTGGCAAGGAGTTCCACAGGTTGTCTGTGTGCTGCATGAAGAAAAACTTCCTTTGCTTTGTTTTAAACCTGCTGCCTCTTCATTTTATTGGGTGATCCCTAGTTCTTGTGTGATGGGAACAAATAAATAACTTTTCCTTATTCACTTCCTCCACACTGGTCATGATTTTACGGACGATCCCTCCCCTGTCACCCACCCCCAGACAAACAGAGGCTAGGGACACCATTCCTACCCAGCCTGGCTAATAGCCATTGAGGGACCTAACCTCCATGAATATATCTAGCTCTTTTTTGAACCTTGTAAAAATCCTGGTCTTCACAGCTTCCTGTGGCAAGGAGTTCCACAGGTTGTCTGTGCACTGCATGAAGAAAACACGTCCTTTCGTGTGTTTTAAACCCATTCCCTATTCATTGCATGGAGTGACACCCCACAGTTCTTGTGTCAGAGGAGCAAGTAAATAACTTTTCCTTATTCGCTTTTTCTCCACCAGCCTTGGATTTACAGGCACTGCCGGAGCGCTCCTGAGGAATAGCGCTCTCTGAGTGTGGCCGTGTTCAGACGGCCCCAGCTGCAAGCAGCCGGTCGCTGGCCGCTCGGGGAAGCCTTCGCAAGGCCCGGGCTGCCTCTTGCCGCCATGTGCTGGTTCCCGCCGCGTTAGCTCCCGGCGACGAGAGGAGTCAGCAGAAATCTGCCCCAGTGCCATGTGACTTAGTGGCCGGCACGGCGGGGTGGAGGGGGCAGACCCGGCGCGGAGGGGGTGGAGCCGGCGTGGTGGAGGGGGCGGACCCGGCACGGCAGGGTGGAGGGGGCGGAGCCGGCGGGGCCGGGAATGGAACCCGAAAGCGCCGAGACCGGACAAAGGCATCACGGCGACAAACCATTCAGCCCTCTGGCTGGCTGCGAGCTTGTCACGGCTCACAGGTGCTGCCCCCCTCGGCCTGTCCGTCCCCAGGCAGGACCCGCCCTCCAGTGGGGCAGCCCCTTTCCAGGGGGCCCCTCCAGCCCAGCGGCAGTGAGACAGCCCCTTTCCCAGGGGGCCACTCCAGTGCGGTGACCCTCTCTCGGGGGGCCCCTCTCACCGGGGGGTCCGCCCCTCCGCCTCCGGGACGGCGCCTCTCAGGGCCTCCAGCCTGTCTCCGCCGTGAGCCCCCTTGGGGGGGGTCCCCTCCCTCTGGCCCCCGGGGCCTCCCCTCCCAGAGGGACTAGCACCCCCCTGTTCCCCAGCCCAGAGCGACTCCCAGCCAGCACCAAACAGGAGGGTTTATTGAGCTTTGAACCCAGCAAGGATCCCTCAGGCCAGTCGCCGGGGCCCCCAGCCCACACACCAGTGTCCCCTGCAGCCGGCTGAGCCCTGCCTGCCCTGCCCTCAGCCCCCCAAAACAGCCCCCGTCTCCCGGCAGAGCCTCCAATACCCCCGCAACAGCCCCTCCCCCGCCAGTGTCTTCTCCCCACGTAAGAGGGGCGCCTGGGCCCCTCTTCTCCCCTCCCTCCCCGTCCAGTGTTCTCCCCTCGCTGGGACCCGCTGTGTGACGGACCGGGCCGGGTCTGGGCAGGGCTGAGGGCGTCCGCTCAGGGTGAATTGCTCAAAACTCGGGGCTCCGTACAGTCCCTAACTGGAGACCTTCCCAAACAGGCCACACACCAGTCCCACCGAGCGCTTCAGCTGCCTGCCTGGCCAGCCAGAAGCCTCACGAGCAAAACCCCACAGACACCCCAGCTCTTCCTGTGCCCCAAACAGCCCCGGGCCTAACACAGGTGAGGGGTTTTAGGACCCAATCTCACCTACCCCGAACGGGTTCTTCCGGTCCCAAGACCCCAGCTACAGATCCCAGGTCAATTTACGCTCTGGATCTTACCCACAAATCACGCTGGGCCAGTCCATTAGCATCTAACATCTAAAGGTTTATTACTAAAAGAAAGAAAAGGTGGAGAGTGAGGTTGTTAAAGTAACCTACATGACATGCATCGAATCTCCCAGTTCTCGACACAGGCTCACAGCAGAGATGTTCTAACTGCTGGCTTAAAAGTCTCTGGCGCACGTCCTATGTCGGGATGGGTCCACGGTTCTTCCCGGCTCGTTGTTCCTACACGGCTGCATCTGGGATTCGGAGCAAAACTGAAGACCAAGATGGAGTCTGCCACATGGCATTTTACATCGTTCCCTGGTTTCTTCCAGGCTGGACGGGGTCACATGGTCAGTGGCCAGGTGTGTCTTTGGCATTTAGAGATCTATTGTCCTTGGAGCCCCGCTCATCAGCATAGCTATTGAGCAAACATTTCTTGCCCATTGCTCTGCCTCAGACGGAGAATTTTCCAGCATCAACAGAGAGGACATGTTTATAACTCCACACACAGATGTCATACAAGTACATGAATAGCACACACAGAATCAGCAGAACAGAAGCTTTCATGTGACACCTCACATGGCCCCTTTCGTACAGACTTTTGGGGCAAACACCCCCCCATGGGTGCAGCAGTGATCTGGCTGCTCCCCTGAAAATCCAGTAACGTGACAAGCTGGGCCCAGCGCCGGGGTCTCCCCTCTGCCACCCCTTGTCTGTCGTCTGGCCAGAACCGGCCGTGTCCTCTGAGCGGGGCCGGGGGCACCAGGGCACCAGACGTGGAACCGAAGGGCCCGGACCCCAACGGCATGGAGCCGAAGGGCCCAGACCCGGAGGGCGCGGAGCCAAAGGGCCGAGACCCCAGCGACGCGGAGCCGGACCCCAATGGTGCGGAGCCAAAGGGCCTGGACCCCAACAGCGTGGAGCCAAAGGGCCCGGACCCCAACGGCGTGGAACCGAAAGGCCCGGACCCCAACGGCACGGAACTGAAGGGCCGGGACCCCAACGGCGTGGAACTGAAAGGCCCGGACCCCAACAGCACAGAACTGAAGGGCCCGGACCCTAACAGCGCGGAGCCAAAGGGCCCGGACCCCAACGGCGTGGAACCGAAAGGCCCGGACCCCAACAGCGCGGAGCCGAAGGGCCTGGACCCCAACGGCGTGGAACCGAAAGGCCCGGACCCCAACAGCGCGGAGCCAAAGGGCCCGGACCCCAATGGCGTGGAACCGAAAGGCCCGGACTCCAACGGCACGGAACTGAAGGGCCCGGACCCCAACGGCGTGGAACTGAAAGGCCCGGACCCCAACAGCACAGAACTGAAGGGCCCGGACCCTAACAGCGCGGAGTCAAAGGGCCCGGACCCCAACAGCGTGGAACCGAAAGGCCCGGACCCCAATGGCACGGAACTGAAGGGCCCGGACCCCAACGGCGTGGAATCGAAAGGCCCGGACCCCAACAGCGCGGAGCCAAAGGGCCCGGACCCCAACAGCGTGGAACCGAAAGGCCCGGACCCCAACGGCACGGAACTGAAGGGCCTGGACCCCAATGGTGTGGAACTGAAAGGCCCGGACCCCAACAGCACAGAACTGAAGGGCCCGGACCCTAACAGCGCGGAGTGAAAGGGCCCGGACCCCAACAGCGCGGAGCCAAAGGGCCCGGACCCCAACAGCGCGGAGCCGAAGGGCCCGGCCCCGGAGGGCGCTGCTGGGTCCCAGGGCCGCGGCCGCCTCGGCACAGAAGCAAGCTCCCTGAAGAGCTAGCGCCGGTGTCAGCACAGTTCACAGCCTGGCGGAGTTCAGCTCGGCCTTTGATCATTCATTAACCAGGGGGCTAATGAGCAAGCAGCTCGGTGATAAGAAGGAGGCTAAAGGGGAATGCACAAGTGAAAAGCGACTCCCAAGCCCGGCACCCTGAAGTTACCAGGATGAATAAGCCGAACTTCAGGGTCAGAGCCCTGCTGGGTCAATGGGCCGTAGCTCCCGTGGGGTTAGTGGGGCCAGCCCCACAGCTCTCGGCCCCTGGAGCTGGCCTGGGATTAGAACCTTCTCTCACTCTGGCCGGTGGTGCGGCTGCCCCCTGCTCCCCTAGACTGCAGTCTCATGCCGCTTGGCACCGCCTGGTGAGCGGCCGCTGGGCGCAGCCCGCGGGGGGCTGGCCGGGGGATGGGCTGGCGGCCTGGGCCGAGACTGAGCCCATGGGCAGGGGGCCGGCCGGGGATGGGCTGGCTTCGGTGGGGCGGGCCCTGGCCGGCCGGCTGGGGATTGGTGTGGTGGATGGATGCTAGAAGGGTGTGGAAGGTGGCCAAACTGCCCTACCACAGGGCTGGCCTACGGAGAGAAGTGGAGTGGTGGTAATTAGTCGTCTATAACGACTTGCTCATTAGCGCCCAAGGCTCCTCTTTGGCCCGGCCGGTCCCCCCCCCCTTGGCCAGGGTTTGCTCCGGGGTCGGGTTTCTCCTGGGCGCACCCAGTGACGCGGGGCCTGGCCAAGGGAGTTGTGTAAGGGCCCCTTTGTCCCGGCGTCGGGCGCGCCCTCCCCCTTCCTAAGCCGTAATCCACCCCGCCCGGCAACCCTGCCGAACAGGAAACGCGCCGCCCCTGGCGTGGGGCGAGCAGGGTGTGAGGGCGGATCAGGTGAGGAGGGAGGCCGCCACGGCACGCCCGCGGGCCGAGAAGACGTGAGCCCCTCGCAGGGCAGCGGCGGGACCTTGGAGACCTCCCCGAGTGAGACACAAAGCAGGGGGGCGCGAACGCACATGGTCCTCCCAGGGGGATCCTGGGCCTGGGAGGAGGCAGGACTTCAGCAGATTTCTTGGCTCCCCTGCAGAAAAAAGGGGGTGCCAAGAAATCTGTGGGGAGCCACCAGAGGGAGGCTGGCATGTGTGCGATGGTTGGGGGCCAGGGGCTGCCGTGGTTACAATATGGGGCCTCGCCCGGCCCCTCTCTCGCTGCTGCTGTGCCCTGGGCTTGGAGGCGCCGTAGGAAGCAGGCTCGGTCCCGGAGGTAGAGCAGAAGGATGACAACTGGCCAGGCCGGCTGCTCAGGTTCATTCCTTGTTCCCGCTCTGAGTCAATTAAGGCTCCGATCCCTTGCCAGGCAGGCCCAGGGGCCTGGGTTCCAGCTCCCGCGCCCATTTGGCCTGCCTGTGTGGAAACGCAGGGCAATGGGTAGCAAGGCAGCCAGTTTCCCCGCGGGCAAGGCGGAGCAATGGGCAGCCACGCTCCATGCCACGGAGCCCCCGACGCCGCAAGACGAGCGATGGCCTGGGAAGGAAAATCCAGGGGCATCGCTGGGAGGCAGGGGCCTAGTTCTTGGGCTGTGAGCTTTGCTGGGATTAGGAAACGCGGAACAGTCACTGGGAGTTCCCCAGACGGTTGTTTAAATAAATAAAGGGGGAGGACCTGGGCATGGATGGATGGACAGAGGATTATGGATGGGTGGAGGGATGGATGGATGGTGGGTGTGGGGATAGATGGATGGATGGATAGGTGGAGGGGTGTGTATGGGGATAGATGGGTAGATAAGGGTGTGAATGGTGATGGATGGATGGAGGGGTGTAGGGATAGATGGTCAGATGGGGTGGATGGATGGATGGATGGTTGGGTGGAGGATGGATGGATGGGTGGGTATATATGGGGATAGATGGGTAGATGGATGGATGGGTGGGTGGAGGAATGGAGAGATGGATGGGTGTGTATGGGAATAGATGGGTAGATAAGGGTGTGAATGGTGATGGATGGATCGATGGATGGACAGATGGATGGGTGGATGGAGGGGTGTGTATGGGGATGTATGGATGGATGGATGTGTGTGGGGATACATGGGTTGATAGAAGTGGATGGATGGATGGATGGATGGATGTGGGGATAGATGGGTAGATAGAGGTGGATGGATGGATGGACGGAGGGATGGACGGATGTGGGGATAGATGGGCAGATGGGGTGGATGGATGGATGGATGGTTGGGTGGAGGATGGATGGGTGGGTGGATGGATGGAGGAATGGACGGATGGATGGGTATATATGGGGATAAATGGGTAGATAAGGGTGTGAATGGCGATGGATGGATGGATGGTTGGTTGGGTGGATGGAGGGGTGTAAGAATAGATGGGCTGATGGGGTGGATGGATGGATTGATGGAGGAATGGATGGATGGATGGGTATATATGGGGATAGATGGGTAGATAGATGGATGGATGGAGGAATGGACGGATGGATGGGTATATATGGGGATAGATGGGTAGATAGATGGATGGATGGAGGAATGGACGGATGGAGGGGCATGTGTGGGGATAGATGGGTACATAGAGGTGGATGGGTGAAGGGACAGATGGAGGGGTGTGTGTGGGGATAGATGGGTAGATAGAAGTGGATGGATGGACGGAGGGATGGATGGAGGGACGGAGGGGTGTGTGGGGGGATAAATGGGTAGATAGAGGTGGATGGGTAGATTGTTGGGTGGATGTGGGGATAGATGGGCAGATGGGGTGAATGGAAGTTTGAGTGGAGGGATGGATGGGTGGGTGGATGGATGGAGGAATGGATGCATGGATAGGTGTGTATGGGATAGTTGGGTAGATAGAGGTGGATGGATGGATGGAGGGACGGAGGGTGTGTGGGGATAGATGGGTAGATGGATGGATGGAGGGACAGAGGGTGTGTGGGGATAGACGGGTAGATAGATGGACGGAGGGAAGGACGGAGGGGTGTGTGGGGATAGATGGGTAGATGGACGGACGGAGGGTGTGTGTGGGGATAGATGGATAGATAGACGGACGGAGGGAGGGACGGAGGTGTGTGGGGATAGATGGGTAGATGGACGGACGGAGGGACGGAGGGGTGTGTAGGGGATAGATGGGTAGATGGAGGGACGGAGGTGTGGGGATAGATGGGTAGATGGACGGACGGAGGGACGGAGGGGTGTGTGGGGGGATAGATGGGTAGATGGACGGACGGAGGGACGGAGGGGTGTGTGGGGGGATAGATGGGTAGATGGACGGACGGAGGGACGGAGAGGTGTGTGTGGGGATAGATGGGTAGATAGAGGGACGGGTGGACCGAAGGCGGGCGGTATGGGGACAGCTGGCTGGCTACCGGCCAGAGGCGCTCTGGGGATGGCTGGTGATGGAGAGCCGGCGGGGCTATGGACACACTAGTGCACGGCGGGCAGCCACGGTGGGTGCCACGGACTCTGTCCCTGCAGCACCTTCTGCGAGTGGGTGGGATGAGCTCAGGAGCCCCACGGAGGTGGGACATGGGTTACTGCCCCCAGCCAAGGCAGAAGTGGGTGGGGCAGGTGGCTGGTCACCCCCCCCCAACAGGGGGCACCTTGCCTGGCTACTAAGGGGCAACGGCGCTGGACGGCCGCTCGGGGCGGCGCTAGAACACGGCCCCGTCGCTACCTTGCGTTGCTGGGGCTCTCACTCACCCCCGGGGCGTTTCCGACTGGTGGGGTTTGCCGGGGTGGGGCCCGGGCACTGACCAAGCTGCGGCGTTGCACAGGGACTGGGTTGGGCCGGCCGTGTGCCTCCCTGCCCTGTCGAGGGGCCTGTGCCCCAAGGCCCGGCAGCGGCGTCAGATGAGAGTTTCTAGCCCCAGTTCCGCAGCTGTCGGCCCCTTGCCCCAACGGGCCGTGGCCCCCCGGGGTCCGCCCTCACGCTGCACCTTCCCCCCTCAGCCTCCTGCTGGGCTCCAGCCTCGCCCGCCTCAGTTCTGTGCGCCAGCCTGCACTTCTGTGCCTTTGGAGAGACGGGACGCAACACGCCCGGCCCCCTGGCCCGAGCGATAAACACTCCGGAGCCAGGCTGGACACACTCCGGAGCCCGGCTAAACAATCTGGAGCCAGGCTGGACACACTCCGGAGCCAGGCTGGACACACTCCGGAGCCAGGCTGGACACTCCAGAGCCAGCCTAGACACTCCGGAGCCAGGCTGGACACATCCAGAGCCAGGCTGGACACTCTGAAGCCAGGCTGGACACACTCTGGAGCCAGGGATCTTCCAACGCACATCTCCCCGGCACCAAAGGCTTCCCCAACCAAGGAGTTAATGATTGGGCAGTACCAGGAGTGTTTGCCCAGGGTGTTATGCAAGGCAGGAGGCAGGGCCCAACCCGCCCGGGAGGAAATATATAGCAGAGCCGTCCAGACTCTCTGGCGACAGGGCGAGTGTCTCCGTGCACCATGGAGCTGGCCGGAGCCATCACCATCTTCCTGGGCATCTACTTGTCTTGCCTCCTGGTCATCTCGGCCTGGAGGAAACACTCGCGCTACAAGAACCTGCCGGGGCCCACCCCCCTCCCCCTGATCGGGAACTTCTTGCAGATCAAGATGGGGGACACCCTCAAGTCCCTGGAGAGGGTGAGTCCCAGGCCACCGAGGATCAGGGACACTGGGGGGCTCCGAATTGCCAGGGGGCGGGGGCCAGCGAGGGGGAGGCCGGGTGGGGGAAGACAAGCTGGATGTTTTGCAAAGGGCCTCGAGCAAGTCCAACGCGGCACAAACCAAGGGGGCTGGAGCGAGCGGCCCCCCTCCAGGGCGGGGCCGTGGGGTCCCTGTGGGGGGCTGCCCGAAAACAGCCGTTCAGTGCGCGGCAGCAGCCCGGGAAATCTTACGTGCTAGGAAAGGGGTGGAGAAGACAGGAAATGTCACGCCATGGTCTGCCCCCACCTTGAATCCGGCGCATGGCTCGCCCAACCCGGCCTCTATACCGGCACGCTCGGTGGGGGAGTTTGTCCGTCCATCCATCCGTCCGTCTCTCCCTGTTTGCTGGCTCCCTCGTCTCCTACCTCACAGCACGGTCAGGGTTGGGCCGGGCCAGGCCAATGAGACATGCCTAAAATGGGATTGCTTCTCCGCATGCCATACAGAAAAGAGACTATCCCCTGGTAGGAGACAGGGGTGGGCTGGGGGTGTCCCCCCCGGGAACTGCCCCAGCCCTGAGACTTCCACCCCCCAGGCACTCTTTAGGGAAGGGGGGCCGGCAACTTCTCCACCCCCCGATTTGTACAGGAACGTTGGGAGGGAGGGCAAAATGTAGTTGGCTGCATTCCTCGCTCTGGCTGGGGCGCGCAGGGGGCAGATGAACCTGGACCTGCCCCAGCTGGGGGACATGCCCCCCTTCCCGGCTGTGCCTGCTGGAGCTGCAGCAGCCATGGAGAGGTGCTGCTCACCGGGCCCCCAGCTGCTGCTGTGAGAGAGGCCTGGGACTGTCCTATGAAACAGGAGGGAAAATAAAAATGCCTGGGACTTTTCCAGTGGGCAAAGGGATGACTCCGGGGGGACATGCCGGTGTGTGGAGAAAGTGAATAGGGAAGTTTTATTTCATCTTTCCCCTCACACCAGAACTAGGGGTCACCTCACCCAGTGAAAATAATAATCAGCAGGTTTGAAACGGAAGCGTTGCTTCACGCAGGGCACGGCCAACCTGCGGAACTCCTTGCCACAGGATGTGGTGAAGGCCAGGACTGTGATAGGGTTCAATAAAGAACTAGATACATTCATGGAGGACAGGTCCATCAATACTGACAAGCCAGGCTGGGCAGGGAGGGGGTCCCTGGCCTCTGTTTGTCAGGGGCGGCGAATGGGTGAAGGGGAGGGATCGCTGGCTGATTCCCTGTTCTGTTTGCTCCCTCTGGGGCACTCGGCACTGGCCACTGTCGGTCGACAGGACAGTGGGCGAGATGGGCCTTGGGTCTGCCCCGGTTTGGCCGTTCTAGTGCACAAATCAACGATGATCGTTAAGTGCTGCAAACACACCTCTGAGTTTCCCCGTCACACCCCAAGCACTCGGGAGCTGTCACCAAAGCCCAGGCCAGAGCCCTGGGACGTGCCCTCCCGCTTCCCGGCCCTGCACCGCCACCCTCTGCCGCCGGCCCCACACCGCCGCCGCCGGCCCCGCATGGCCACCCCCTGCTGCCGGCCCCGCACGGCCACCCCCTGCCACCGGCCCCGCACGGCCACCCCCTGCTGCCGGCCCCGGGGCGCTGGGCGGGTGGGGGGCTGGAGGGTCCCATTCCTGGGAGCACCGCATGGCTCCTGGGTCAGGCCCGTGGGCGTTTCCGGGCGAAACACGGCTCCCCTTGGACTCCGTGCGGCTCGACCTTGGAGCAGTGGCCGGGGCAGGTCCAACCCCGCCTGGGACTCTGAGGCACCGAGCCCCGCGCCCGCCCCCAGGCTCCCACCCACGGCATGGCCAGGGCGTTCCAAGGGCGGGAGGCGAAGGTCGGTCCTGTCGCTCTTCGCGCACACGCTACCGAGAGCCGCCCATCCCCGGGGCGATCCCGGGCTGGGACATCCCTGGGGTTACTGCCAGAGAGCAGGTCTGGGGCTGGCTCCTGGCGGGGCGATTGTCTTGGGAGGTCTGTCTGTCTATCTGTCCCTCTGGACACAGGCCAGTTATCTCTCCATCCATATCCTGTACACCTCACCTCTGCCTGTCCCTGCGCAGCCCGTCCGTCTGCCTTTCCCTGTACACCCTGTGTGTCTGTCTGCCTACCCCCGTGAACCCCGTCCGTCTGCCTATGCCCGTACACCCCATCTGTCTGCCTGTCTGCCTTTCCCTGTACACCGTGTGTCTGTCTGCCTACCCCCACGCACCCCTTCCGTCTGCCTATCCCCATACACCCTGTGTGTCTGTCTGCCTACCCCATGCACCCCGTCCGTCTGCCTATCCCTGTACACCCTGTGCGTCTGTCTGCCTACCCCCGTGCACCCCATCCATCTGCCTGTCTGCCTACCCCCGTGCACCCTGTCCCTCTGCCTGTCTGCCTATTCTCATGTACCTTGTCTGTCTTCCTGTCCACATATCTCCATACACCATGTCTGCCTGTCTGCCTACCCCACGCACCCTGTCTGTCTGCCTACCCCCACGCACCACATCTGTCTGCCTGTCTGCCTATCCCTGTACACCCCATCCGTCTGTCTGCCTAGTCACATATCTCCATACACCGCGTCTGCCTGTCTGCCTGTGATGGCGAGTCGGGGTCCATCCGGTCCTGCATCCCCGTAGCAGCCAGAACAGACTCCACCAGCCAGTAGAATAGAGGGTTTATTGCTTTTCCAGGATACAGCACAGCACAGACGTAATGTGTCTATAGGAGTCTGGGCCAGGATGCTTCAGACCCCTTGAGATGGGGTCCCTGGGCCCCTAGATTCCAGCCCCCTCCTTAGACAGGTTCCTTCATGCCCAAGACAGATTCTTCCCCGGAACACTCACTTCCTTAGTTCCCTTGCTGCCCTCAACCGGTCAGACCGGTTGGGTCTTAGGCAGCCCACCTGCTGGGCAGTGCTCTGGACACCGGCCAGTAGGGGTCACCCACAGCCCACAACCCAAGCATAGCAACCAGCAAGGTACTGACACTACATCACACTGCCTAGCCCCGTACACTGCATCTGCCTGTCTGCCTATTTGTACACCCCATCTGCCTGTACTCATACACACTTAGCTAGCTATCAGCTCACCAACGCCTCTGTCTAGTTGTGCATCAATCGCCGTAGGTACCTGCCTCGCTACTGTGAATACCATGTAGACCAGGGTCAGAGCCCCCCCCACTACTCTGGAGAAAATGCAGATGTCCAAGTCCCTGGTCCTCAAAGGGCCCCCAGCCCCTGGGGACAGCAGGGCGCCCCTTGCCGGTCCTTTGCCGTGTCACCTGCTTGAAGACAGAGTTTGTGTTTCCAAGGTTCCCGACTCCTTCCCTGTTGTGTGTCTGTACAGATGTGGGCCTGGGTGCCACTGCAGCACAGATCAGAAAGGGGAATCACCTGGCAAAGATTGTCATGGAAAAGTTTTCCACCAGAACATTGTGTTTTCAAGCAAACAAAATTGTTTGTGGCCAAGTCTGCTTCCAGGGAAAAGGTCCAGTATGGGGGTGGGGCAGGAAAACAAATGTTTAAATGTTTGGGTTTCCAGAACGTTTTGCGCCCCCTCCCACACACACAGACGCGCACGAGCACAAACACACACACAGACTCGCATGAGCACAAACACACACAGCTTTCGCTTGTCAGTTTTCAGCCAATCTGTATGGTTTGTCAGCATTTTTTCCCCAGGTTCCAGCCAAACACAATTCCACTGCAAGCCCAGAATGTGTCTGGTTTCCGACCAGCTTGTTTCTGCTTTTTGGCAGGTTTTTTTTGGGGAGGCGGAATTTTTGGGTGCCCAATCCCAACACCAAGTGTGGGTTTGGGATTCGGACACAAATGTCGGCATTTTGCTTGGATTTTCCCCACCCCCCTCCTGCTCCCCTGTGCTGTGCAGCTGCGGGACCAGTACGGCCCGGTGTTCACGGTGTATTTCGGGTCCAAGCCCATCGTGGTGCTGTGTGGGCACGAGGCGGTGAAGGAAGCCCTGGTGGACCAGGCGGAGGAGTTCAGCGGCAGAGGCCCCGTGCCGACGGTAGAGAAGAACTTTCAGGGCCATGGTGAGACACGAGCATCGTGCACTACACCCTCCTCGCACCGAAAGGGCTGGAGCCCGGCCGGCCGAAATCCAGAGTTCCACTGACTTCTGTGGGATGCCGGCGCCGGCTCGGGCCGCGTCGGGCTTTTGTTAACATGACACCCCCGCCTGTAGGACTTCTCGGGGGAGTGGAAGCACAAAGAGCCCCCCCCAAAGGTCCCCCTGCCCCAGGTGTACAGCTGGGCATGTTTCATGGTGGGGTCCCCCTCCCCAAGAGCCCTCCCGCCCCAGCTGTACAGTGGTGCATGTTTCACGGTGGGGTCCCCCCCCAAAAAGCCCCCCCACCCCAGGTGTACAGCTGGGCATGTTTCACGGAGGAGGTCCCCCCAAAGAGCCCCCCCACCCCAGGTGTACAGCTGGGCATGTTTCATGGAGGGGGTCTCCCCTAAGAGCCCCCCCCACCCCAGATGTACAGTGGTGCATGTTTCACGGGGGGGTCTCCCCAAAGAGCCCCCCCCACCTCAGGTGTACAGCTGGGCATGTTTCACGGGGAGGGTCCCCCCAAAGAGCCCCCCATCCCCAGGTGTACAGCGGTGCATGTTTCACGGTGGGGGTCCTCCCCCAAGAGCCCTCCCGCCCCAGCTGTACAGTGGTGCATGTTTCACGGTGGGGTCCCCCCCAAAGAGCTCCCCACCCCAGGTGTATAGCTGGGCATGTTTCATGGAGGGGGGTCCCCCCAAAAAGCCCCCACCCCAGGTGTATAGCTGGGCATGTTTCACAGTGGGGTCCCCCCAAAGAGCCCCCCCACCCCAGGTGTACAGCTGGGCATGTTTCACGGAGGGGGTTCCCCCAAAGAGCCCCCCCACCCCAGGTGTACAGCTGGGCATGTTTCACGGAGGGGGTCTCCCCCACCAAGCCCCCACCCCAGGTGTATAGCTGGGCATGTTTCACGGGGAGGGTCCCCCCAAAGAGCCCCCCATCCCCAGGTGTACAGCGGTGCATGTTTCACGGTGGGGGTCCTTCTTGCACGGCCCTGTAACCCCCTTTTACGTCCAGATTCACCGCCCCAGCTGGCTGCTGCAAACCCGCCCTGCGCCCAGTTTAACCGTCCGGCACGGTTGGGTTGGTGCATCTGGCACCGCTGGCCAGGGGGCGGGGAACTGTCCCTTAGCTACTGCAGGAGCCCCTGCCCTTGACTTGGCTGCCGTCTTCCTTCCTGGCCTGAAAACGTGCCTTCCCAGGGGTGGTCTTTGCCAACGGGGAGCGGTGGCGCCAGCTGCGCCGGTTCTCCCTCACCGTGCTGCGCAACTTCGGCATGGGGAAGAAATCCATCGAGGAGCGCATCCAGGAGGAGGCCCAGTGCCTGCTGGAGGCCTTTAGAAACACCAAAGGTGACTGCGCGGGGCGCCTCGCCCGCCGTGGGACGTGCCCCCCCCAGGAATTGAAATGGGGGGGGGGAGAATTTACAAGGACAGGGAGTGGGAGGTGGTGGGAACTGAAGAAGAGTCCAGAGCACAGTGCATGGGAGTGCTGGGAACTCGGGATGGGTCCGGAGCACAGGGCGTGGGAGGCGGTGGGAACTCGGGACGAGTCCGGAGAACAGGGTGTGGGAGGCGGTGGGAACTCGGGACGAGTCCGGAGAACAGGGTGTGGGAGGCGGTGGGAACTCGGGACGAGTCTGGAGCACAGCGTGTGGGAGGTGGTGGGAACTCAGGAAGGGTCCGGAGCACAGGGCGTGGGAGGTGGTGGGAACTCGGGATGAGTCCGGAGCACGGGGCGTGGGAGGCGGTGGGAACTCAGGAAGGGTCCGGAGCACAGGGCGTGGGAGGCGGTGGGAACTCAGGAAGGGTCCGGAGAACAGGGCGTGGGAGGCGGTGGGAACTCAGGAAGGGTCCGGAGCACAGGGCGTGGGAGGCGGTGGGAACTCGGGAAGGGTCTGGAGCACAGGGCGTGGGAGGCGGTGGGAACTCGGGAAGGGTCTGGAGCACAGGGCGTGGGAGGCGGTGGGAACTTGGGACGAGTCCGGAGCACAGGGCATGGGAGGCGGTGGGAACTCGGGACGAGTCCGGAGCACAGGGCCTCACCCCGAGGGCCTCTTCCCTTCTCCCTCCCACGCTAGCGGAACCGTTTGACCCGACCTACTTCTTGAGCCGGGCCGTGTCCAACATCATCTGCTCCATCGTCTTTGGCGACCGCTTCGACTACGAAGACAAGGAATTCCTGTCGCTGCTGCAGATGATGAACGAAAGCTTTCGGGAGATCAGCACCCCCTGGTCCCAGGTATGTTCTGCTCAAGACAAAACCCTCGGGATTTTCACTGCATGTGGGTGACTGCAGATAACTGTGCTGGGGCACCAGAGCAAATACAGAGTAATTCTAGGGACTTCAGTGAAGGTACTCCAGATTCACACCGGCATGACTCCGGATTCACACCGGCAAGACTGGCAGTCTGGCTCTGGGAATGCACCAAAAGCCGTTTTCTGTGCGTCCCGTTTCTCTCGCCAGTTCTATGACATGTATTCGAGTTTCCTCAAATACTTCCCCGGCCCGCACACGAAAATCTACTACATCCTGGAAGACATGCGGAAGTTTATCGAGAGGCGAGTGAAGCAGAACCAAGCGACGCTGGATTCCAGTTCCCCCCGGGATTTTATCGACTGCTTCCTGATCCAGATGGAAAAGGTGGGGCGCCGGGGGGCTGGGACCTGGGGCCGGGCTGGGGTGAGGTCTGAGCAAACAGAGCCCGGGTCCCCCTCCCCCCCGAGTCATGCACATGACAACCCTGCAATCGCAGCAGAGGGTCTGAGCAGCGCGGCGGAAATGCCCCGGCCGATCTTTCGATTTTCTCCCCCCCAAGGAAAAGCAAAACCCGGCCAGTGAATTTAACATCAAGAACCTGGAACTCACCACCCTCAACTTGTTCTTCGCTGGGACGGAGACAGTCAGCTCCACCCTGAGATACGGCTTCCTGCTGCTGATGAAACACCCCGACGTCCTCGGTAAGCACGGCCAGCGAATGAACGCTGCCTGGAGCCCCAGGGTCAAACCCGGTGAGATGTGCCCTCGTGGGGAGAGCCGGCGAAAGGCTGGTGCCCTGCATTCGGGGGGCGTCTCCACCGCCTGCTGAGCCCGGATCCGGGCAGAACGAGCCTGGGATTTGCCTCAGGAGGCTGGAATTGAGCCCAGAGTGTTTGGGACTCTGCTAGGATTTTAGCCCTCCTCTCTGTGGCCACTGGAGCCGGGCGACAAGGGTCGTGTGGGACGCCAGCCGGGTGGGGCTGGCCATCCCCGTCTCCCGTGCAGCGCCTCTCGTCGGCCGTGCCCCAGGGGCTTTGCACAGGAGGCCAGTGCCCTTATAGGGAAACTGAGGCCCGGGGTGGGGGAAGTGGGAAGAGGCGAGGGGCGGGGAAGGGGATATCCAAGCCGCGCCGGGCCAGCGGGGTGAGCTCTGGCGGTGTCGCGGGCAGGGAAGCTGCAGGAGGAGATCGAGCGGGTGATCGGGCGGAACCGTGCCCCGGCCATCGAGGACCGGAGCCAGATGCCCTACACCGACGCCGTCATCCACGAGATCCAGCGGGTCAGCGACCTGATCCCCATGAACGTGCCCCACAGCGTGACCCGGGACACCCAGTTCAGAGGCTACCATCCCGAGGTGGGGTGCGGGCGGAGGTGGGGGTGTGCAGGGAGAGGGTGAGGCGTCTGGGGTGAGGGGTTGGGGGCACGGGGGTGGAGGATGGGGGTGTGCGGGGTGGGAAGAGCCCAGGGCCAGGTGCAGCTGGTGGGAACAGGCTCCGTGGCGCTGGGGGGCCGGGCAGGGTGGGTGCCAGGGTGCAGGGCAGAGGGGGGTGCCCAGGGGGCGGGCCAGGCTGGCTCATGCTCAGCGCCTCGCGCTCCCCCCCCAGGGCACCGAGATCTACCCCATGCTCAGCTCCGTCCTGCACGACCCCTGCAAGTTCCAGAACCCCCAGAGCTTCAACCCCGGCAACTTCCTGGAGGAGCAGGGCCGCTTCCGCAAAAACGAGGCCTTCGTGCCCTTCTCTTCAGGTACCGCCCCCGGTGCCCGCCCGCCCAGGGCTCTGTCCGTCTGTCCATCCACCGGCTCTGTCTGTCTGTCCCCGCTCGGCCGCTCCTCCCCCCTACGGCTCTGTCTGTCTGTCCGTCTGTCTGTGCCCGCACAGCCGCTCCTCCCCCTCCATAGCTCTGTCTGTCTGTCTGTCCGTCCCCACCTGGCCGCTCCTCCCCCCCACGGCTCTGTCCGTCTGTCCATCCGCCGGCTCTGTCTGTCTGTCCCTGCTCGGCTGCTATTCCCCCCCACGGTTCTGTCCGTCAGTCCATCCCCCAGCTCTGTCGGTCTGTCTGTCTGTGCCCGCACAGCCACTCCTCCCCCCCATAGCTCTGTCCGTCTGTCCATCCCCCAGCTCTGTCTGTCTGTCCCCGCTCGGCTGCTATTCCCCCCCACGGTTCTGTCCGTCAGTCCATCCCCCGGCTCTGTCGGTCTGTCTGTCTGTGCCCGCACAGCCACTCCTCCCCATAGCTCTGTCCGTCTGTCCATCCCCCAGCTCTGTCTGTCTGTCCCCGCTCGGCCGCTATTCCCCCCCACAGCTCTGTCTGTCTGTCTCTCCATCTCCGCCTGGCCACTCCTCAGCCCCATGGCTGGCTGGCTGTCCGGCTGTTTGTCTGTCTGTCTGTCCCTGTGTGCAGCCATTCCTCAGCCACATGGCTGTCTGTCTGCGCGTAGGTCCCCACACGGCTGCTCCTCAGCCACATGGCTCTGTCTGTCTGTCTCTCCGTCCATCTTTGTGCGGCCGCTCCTCAGACACGTCTGTCTGTGTGTCTGTCCGTCCCAGCACCGCCACTCCTCAGCCACACGGCTGTTTGTCTGTGTTTCTGTCCATCCCACGTGTGGCCGCTCCTAAGCCACATGGCTGTCTGTCTGTCTGTCCGTCCATCCCCGCGCGTTGCTGCTCCTCAGCCACATGGCTCTGTCTGCCTGTGTGTCTGTCCATCTGTCCATCCCACGTGTGGCCGCTCCTAAGCCACATGGTGTGACGGTCCGGGCCGGGTCTGGGCACCGCCGAGGGTGTCTGCTCAGGGCAAATTGCTCAAAATTGCCAACCCGGCCAGCAGGAAGCCTCACGAGCAAAACCCCTCGGACACCCCAGCTCTCCTTGTGCCCCAATCAGCCCCGGGCCTAACACAGGTGGGGGGTTATAGACCCCGATCTCACCTACCCCCAACGGGTCTTTCCGGTCCCAAAGAACCAGCCCCAGATCCCCGGTCAGTTTACGCTCTGGACCTTACCCACAAGAGCACGCTGGGCCAGTCCTTTCGAACCTACCAGTGTTCCAAACGGCCAGCTTAGACGTCTCTGGTGTGCACCCTTCGTCAGCGCGCTGGCCCTCCCCGGCGCGCTGGCCCTCGCAAGGCTGCACTTGGGATCGCTGGCAGAATTGCAGACAAGATGGCGTTTGCCTCATGGCACTTTATATCCAGCCCTGGTACCTTCCAAGCCGGAGCGGGTCACGTGGTCAGGTGACCCATCTCTGTGTCCCATGCCAGCTGCCGTTAGATACGGACTGGTTGGCAGGTTCCAGACGCATCCCTCAGGTGTGTGCTGGGCACCTTGAGAGCCATTGTCCCTGGAGCCTCGCTAATTAGCACAGTCATTAGCTGGGCATTCCTTCCTTACAGCAGGCAGGCCAGGCCCGTGGCTCTGCCTCAGGCAGAGAACACTCACAGTAGCAGCACAGAGCCCCTGTTCATAACTCCGCATACACACGTCACACAAGTCCACGAGTAGCACACACACAATCAGTAGGACACAATCTTTCGTTTGACACCTCACATGGCCCCCTTTGTACCAACTTTGGGGCTAACACCCCATGGGTGCAGCCGTGATCTGGCTGCTCCCCTTAAAATCCAGTAACGTGACACCTGGCTGTCCGTCCGTCCGTTCCCTCGTGCGGCCACTCCTAAGCCACGTGGCTCTATCTGTCGGTCTGTCTGTCCATCCGTCCCCTCATGCAGCCACTCCTAAACCACATGGCTCTGTCTGTCTGTCCGTCCCCTCGTGCGGCCACTCTTAAGCCACGTGGCTCTGTCTATCCATCCGTCCCCTCGTGCAGCCACTCTTAAGCCACGTGGCTCTGTCTGTCTGTCCGTCCCCTCATGCGGCCACTCCTAAACCACATGGCTCTGTCTGTCTGTCCGTCCCCTCATGCGGCCACTCCTAAACCACATGGCTGTCTGTCTGTCCGTCCCCTCGTGCGGCCACTCTTAAGCCACGTGGCTCTGTCTATCCATCCGTCCCCTCGTGCAGCCACTCTTAAGCCACGTGGCTCTGTCTGTCTGTCCGTCCCCTCATGCGGCCACTCCTAAGCCACGTGGCTCTGTCTGTCCGTCCGTCCCCTCATGCGGCCACTCCTAAGCCACGTGGCTCTGTCTGTCTGTCCGTCCCCTCATGCGGCCACTCCTAAACCACATGGCTCTGCCTGTCTGTCCATCCCCTCGTGCGGCCACTCCTAAGCCACATGACTGTCTGTCAGTCTGTCCGTCCGTCCCCTTGTGCACTGCAGCTCCTAACCCACACTCCTGATCTGTCTGTCTGTCCCCCCACACCCCTCTACCTTGCTAGTCCTGCTCTGTCTCGGTCTGGTCCCCCAAAGGCACTGGGACCCCGATAATGCTGCCCAGCTCGACTCCCGTCCCCTCTAGCCGGGGAGCCGCCCGCCTGTGCCCCGCCTGCTCCGCGCACGAGCCGGCCCCCCCGGCGGGTGCCCTCCTTGGCCGGGCGTGGCTCACCCCGCCCCCCACTGTCCCCGCAGGGAAGCGGATCTGCCTGGGCGAGGGCCTGGCCCGCATGGAGCTCTTCCTCTTCCTCACCACCATCCTGCAGCGCTTCGCCCTGACACCCCTGCAGCCCCCGGAGCAGATCGACATCACGCCCCTGGAGAGCGGCTTCATCAAGATCCCCCCCTTCTACCAGCTCCGCATGGTCCCGCGCTGACGGGCGCCCCGCCTGGTGCCCCGTCCCCCTCTGCTTGCTTCGCCGTCGCTTCCAGCCCCCCAGCCTGCGCCGCCAGAGGGCAGGGAAGAGCCCGGCCCCTGATCTGCCCCACAGCCCCAGGGCTGGGCACGGGGGGGAGTTCAGGGCCCTTTCGCCCGTTCCACACTGGGGCGTCTCGGGGCTGGGCCGGCAGGGGTGTGACCGCACGCTTGGAGCACCTCCTTGTTCACAGCAACGTGAGCGTAAGCAAGAGCCGGGGCCGGACTCTCCCCCAGCCCACGGAGCAGGGATCTTGTGTCAGCACAGGCCACACTCAACGGCTCTGTGGCTTGGGGGCCGGGTGGGAGGGGGACATGCAAAATCCACCCACCTGGGTGCAGGAAAACACCTGTCCCGTGGCCGGCACGCTCAGTGCCCACATGGCAGATGGCACGTGCCTGCCAACTCCTACACTGCCCCGCTTGGGCCCGCCACTTTCCCTTGAATTTTTCCATCCCTGTGCAGAATAAATTTTGTGCAGCGCACCAGTGCATGTGCTGATGTGCACCACCCATAGGCACACACGCTGCCGGCTGTGAGCTCTGCTAATCAGCTGGGTGGCCCTGACTCTCTCCTGGGTGGCCCCCTAAGGGCTCAGCCCACAGGCCCCACTGCTGGCGGGGGCCCCGTTGTTGGCCCCACGCCCCCGGCCTGAGAGTTGAACTCCATTTCCACCCGCTGCTGGCGCTGGACCCAAGGAGACGCTCCCACGACGGGGCACCGGGCTGGTCCGGGACGTTGCTGTGACCCCGAGCTGGGCGTGCAACCCTGCCTGTCTCCTCCCGGGCACGGCAAGTGGATTTTACGTGGCCTTATTTCTTCATTCGGTCTCCCCCTCCCTTCCCGCTGCTTGCAACTGTTTCCGCACTGAGCTGTCTACAGACAATAAAACGTGAGCTGGGCGCTCTGGAGAGCAGCTTTGGGTGCTGGCTAGTTCCTGCCTCGCGCTCCGCCGTCGCTCGAGAGCTGGTTACGGGGCCGGATCACTGGGGGGCTGGCGGGACCCATCGCTCCACCTGTCCATCCCCCCCCATCTCTGCCTCTGGCCTCAGACACCCCCTCTAGCTAGCTGGGTCTGGCAGGCGCCTGCTTTCCCAGTGCCCCTTGCGCCCAAACAAGCCCCGTGCACCAGATTCTCCGGGTGTTGCAACATCGAACCCATCACAGCCCCTGAATCGCATTTTCCAAGGGGATTTCGAAATGCACCAACTCCCAGATACCTGTCGAGCCCGGCCCTTTGTTCCTGGGACAATGCCTGTTTATATAATCGCCCGTAGTGTTTGTCTTCTCCGTGGCCTCCTCCCTCGGAGGCTAAGCCGCTGTGTTGACATGAAGCCCATTCAAATTCTCCGTGGCTTTTCTTCTCCATCCTCGCTCAGGTTTCTCACTTTTCTGCTCCCTCGCCGAGGGCTTGGCGGGCCCCACGCAAACCTGCCTGCCCGGTGTTGGTAAACAGCCACCGTGCCAGACTCTGTTATGCAACCGCCGGCCTGCCCTGCAGTGTGGACCGGGCTGCAGTAGGTGGAATTTTCCAGCCTCCCGAGAGGGCTCGTGCCAACGCAGCAGCCTCACACCGCGGCGCCCGGCCCGATGGGGCCTGATCTCGGCCGGGGTCTGGGGGGCGCCTGGCCCGACGGGCCCTGATCTCGGCCGGGGTCTGGGGGGCGCCTGGCCCGACGGGCCCTGATCTCGGCCGGGGTCTGGGGGGGCGCCCGGCCCGATGAGGCCTGATCTCGGCCGGGGTCTGGGGGGTGCCTGGCCCGACGGGCCCTGATCTCGGCCGGGGTCTGGGGGGCGCCTGGCCCGACGGGCCCTGATCTCGGCCGGGTCTGGGGCGCCCGGCCCGGTGAGGCCTGATCTCGGCCGGGTCTGGGGGGTGCCTGGCCCGACGGGCCCTGATCTCGGCCGGGGTCTGGGGGGGCGCCTGGCCCGACGGGCCCTGATCTCGGCCGGGGTCTGGAGGGTGACGGGCCCTGATCTCGGCCGGGGTCTGGGGGGCGACGGGCCCTGATCTCGGCCGGGGTCACTCCGGGGCGTGGGCCCGGGCATTGCCCCGCCGGGCTGCAGGCTGGCTCCCCGGGTGAGAGCAGCTAATCTCTTGGGAGCTGGGGCCGGGCTCTGGTTCCCAGAGAACCGGCTGCAGCGAGTGGTTCATGCCCAGAGCCCAGGGTGCAGGCAGTGCTGGGTTATGCAACTGCCCCACACAACCCACCTTACATAACTCCGGGGGGCAAAACGCCCACGCCGGGCCGAGCCAGCACCCCGCTCCTGCTGCCGCCCGGAGACCCAGCACCAGCTCGCTGCTGCAGCAGACCCCAGGGGCCCCGGGCCCTTCCCCGAGGCCGCTACCTCCGGAAGGGACCGCCCCAGGCCAATGGGGCAGGGGGCAGGCAGGAGGAAGGGACTCGCGCGGCACAGGAAGAGGTGGGGGAGGGACGCAGGGTCGCAGCCCCCGCCCCAGATTTCTGTGCGGGATCCCACCTGAGCGTGGCCAGCCCCCTGCCCCCCCCGGCTACAGCGCGGGCAGGAAGGGGTTAAGCCCAACGCTGCCTGGTGCACCAGGACCCAGGGAATCTGTCTGCCGGGGCGTCAGTGAACCCAGCCAAAGAGGTGGCTCAGCAGGGGAAAGGGTCTGGGGGGTCAGAGCAGCCCCCCACTGCCTGGGGGCAGGACCTGGGCAGGGGGCAGCGGGTGAGGAGGGGGCTAAGCCCCTGCCCGGGGGGCTGCTGTGGAACCTGCAGGGTGGGGTGTGAACAGGATGGAAACAGCTTCCTCCTGCCACTGCAGAGCTTAGCAGGGAGGTGGAGAATCTTCCCCAGGCCAGTGCAGTGTGGGGCTTTGACACACGTGGGGCCAGAGGACTTGAGCTTGCCCTGGGGGCCACCCCAGCCAGGGGCAGTGGGGGGAGGAAGAAGCCGGCCGGCCAGGCTGTTGTGAGCTAAATGATCTGACCAGGGGCTGATTCTCCGCCCAGCGCCGGGAGCGAGATCAGGGGGAGATCTGGGAGGGGGCAGAGGGGGCAGAGGGGCTGGGGCGGAAGGGGCACAGCAGGGGGAGGATGGGAAGAGGGGAAGCATGTCAAGGGGGCAGCAGAGGTGACACGTAACCAGCCAGCGCCTGCCCGCACCCCCAGCCACCGCAGCGGGCAGCCAGTGCTGGCGGGGAACAGGGCGGCGGGGGGAACTGGCTAAGGGGGGGAGCAGCCGACCCCACACGCTGCATCTTTGCCCCAGAAGCAGCCTTGCGCGGTTACCCTCAACTTCAGCTGGCATCTGGCGAGCCAGGATCCGGCCAGGAGCCGGACGGGGAGACAAAAAACGGGACAACTGGCCCATTTCTTTCAAGAAGCGGGAGGGCCGAAATCCGGGACGGTCCTTCGAAGCAGGACAGCGGGCGGCTCGAGGCTTCCTGCTGGCGGCCGGCGGAGTCGCTCCCGGCCGTGCTGCAGCCGGAGTCGAGTGGCTGCGTCGCGCGGATGCCCGGTGTGGCGCTGAACCAGCCCTGCCCCCACGCAGGCCGTGGGCTGGCCACCGGGCCCCGCGCTCGGCGCTGCACAAACCCAGCTGCGAATACTCTGCCCCGAGGCCTGCAGCCCAGGCCGTGAAAAGCACACGCGGGAAATTCTCACGGGAGACTTTTGCGCCTGTCATGGGGCTGCCCCCGCCCGCCCGGGCCAGCTGCTCCCAAGCCGATTAGCGGCCCGGCACTGAAACCGAACCCTGTTTACCTGGCAGGGTTTCCAGATGCCACGGACAGCCCCGTCTCCTCTTACCATCCTGCTGGCATATAACGGCCGAGTGGGCGCCGGCGAGGGGCCATTCCCCGCCAGGTGCCATGGAGCTGGGGGCAGCCGCGACCGTGTTCCTGGCGCTCTGCCTCTCCTGCCTGGCGCTGCTTTCGGCGTGGAAGCGGCTGCACCAGGGTGGGAAGCTGCCCCCCGGGCCGACCCCTCTGCCCTTCGTCGGCAACTTGCTGCAGCTCAAGACAGACGAAATCTTCAAGTCGTTCCTGGCGGTGAGTGGGGCCGCGGGGTGAAGGTCACGGGATGCTCGTTAATCTCTCCAGCACCCGCCTCCTCCGGCTCCTGGGCTCTCCTGCAGCTCCGTGGCCGTGCCAAACGGCTGCGTGAGCGTGGCGGGGTCCCACGCGGGCCGGGAGTGGACTGGGGCAAGGGGCCGCTCAGGATCGGATTTAGGCAGGTGCAGGTGGCTTCTCCCCATGTTGCAGAAGGGGAAACTGAGGCACAGACGGAGCAGAAGCGACTCATCTGGTCTCCGGCACGGCAGGGGGAGTGTGGCCTAAGGGTGAGGGCGGGTACCTGAGCTGTGAGCAGTCCAGGTGCAGTTCCTGGCTCTGCTGCAGTCTTCCCAGATGACCTTGGAGGAGGCGCTGTGCCTCAGTTTCCCCAGCCATAAAATGGGATTGAGAGCTGGGCCGCTGGCTCCACGAACCACTCCCCCCTCCCGACCCCGGCTGGACTGGCTCAGGATCGGGCCCCTCGCCTGCCCATCCCTGGGGCTGCCCCTCGCCGCGAGCACGGAGCCGGCAACGTGACCCCCCCTCACGGCCTCCTTGCTGGGTTCTGCGCTGCAGCTGCGGGAGCAGTACGGGCCGGTGTTCTCCGTCTCCCTGGGCCCGCGGCGGGTGGTGGTGCTGTGCGGGCACGAGGCGGTGAAGGAGGCCCTGGTGGACCACGCCGAGGCGTTCAGCGGCAGAGGGGAGATGGCCTCCATCGACCGCAACTTCAACGGCTTCGGTGAGCGCCCGGGGGGCGACGGCGTGTTAGCAGGCGGCTGAGACCCACCGAGCTCCACGCAGCTCACGGTGCATGGGAGGTTCCCCGGGTGAATCAGCAGGGGGTGCTCTCCCCTGCAGGCAGGGCTGGCCCAGGGCGACACTAGGGGATGCTGTGGGGCAGGGAGCTGTGCAGGGGGGCTCAGCAGGGGGGTGCTCTCCCTTGGCCGGAGGGGCTGGCCCCAGGCGGTGCTGTGGGGCAGGGAGCAGGGTGAGCGCTCAGCAGGGGGTGCTCTTCCCTAAGAGGCAGGGCTGGCTCAGGGCGACTCTAGGGGGCGCTGTGGGGCAGAAAGCTGGGCAGGGGGGGCGCAGCAGGGGGCGCTCTCCCCTGGCTGGAGGGGCTGGCCCCAGGAGGGGCTGTGGGGCAGGGAGCAGGGTGGGCGCTCAGCAGGGGGCGCTCTCCCTTGGCAGGCGGGGCTGGCTCAGGGTGACACTAGGGGGCACTGTGGGGCAGGGAGCTGGGCAAGAGGGCTCAGCAGGGGGCACTCTCCCCTGGCAGGCGAGGCTGGCCCCAGGGGGCGCTGTGGGGCAGGGAGCAGGGTGGGCGCTCAGCAGGGGGCGCTCTCCCCTGGCAGTCAGTGCCAACCCCAGGATGTGCCCAGGCGGGGGCGGGGTGTCTCCCCCACAGCGGGCATGCCCGGGGCTGACTCCCCTCGCTCTCTGCCGTCGTTCCCAGGCGTGGCCATGGCCAACGGGGAGCGGTGGCGGCAGCTGCGCCGGTTCTCCCTCAGCACCCTGCGGGACTTCGGCATGGGCAAGCGGAGCGTCGAGGAGCGCATCCGGGAGGAGGCCCAGTGCCTGCTGGAGGAGCTCCAGAAAACCAAAAGTCTGTGCATTCGTATCCCCCTCCTCCCCGCAGTGCCAGGGCCAGGGAGGCCCTATTTATAGGGCCGATGTTGCCGTGGTAACCGAGTACCTCCCACATACGTCACCTCCCGTCAGCAGGCTGATTTCCCCCATTTCACAGAAGGGGAAACTGAGGCACAGACGGACTCATCTGGTTGCAGGAGTGGCAGAGGAAGCGTGGCTCAGGGGTGAGGGCGGGTGCCTGAGCGGTGAGCAGGTGCAGTTCCTGGCTCTGCTGCAGCCGTCCCAGGTGACCTTGGATGAGGCGCCGTGCCTCAGTTTCCCCCCATAAAGTGGGTTTGTTAGCAGCACCTCATCTTACAGGGAAGGGGTGAGGGAGACAGGGCGGCGGGGCGGTACCACCTTCTCGTGACCCAGCTTCGACAGCGACACGCTTTCGAGCTGCAGACTGAGGCACGCGGGACACTCCCATGAGGGGCCGTAAACATTCCTTCTGATTATGAAAGAGATGGGCTGGGACCCAACCGCCTGATTCCCCCAGCCTGCGCCTCGCCTCAGGACTCGCCCTTGGCTAGGCCCCACATTCAGTAAGCTCTCCCGATGCTGTAGGAGAACAGCCAGACTTGCTTTCTACAGTGGGCCTGGAGCACAACTTAGCTGTGTTTCACGGAGGCCAGCAAATCAGTGGGTAGCCAAGAGGCAGTGTTGCCTAGTGATCTGACCAGGGGTCTGGAAACATGGGTTCCGCTCTGCCTCGTCTTGTCTGCGCCTCTTCTTCCCCTGCTCTGTGACTCAATTTCAAGGAGGCGAAGAAGACTCACTAATCCTCTGGCGTCATGCCTTTGCTAGAATGTAAGGGGTGTCCCACGCCCCAGGGCTGGGTGTCTTATCGAATCAGCATTTCGGTGCATACCTCACAGTTTTCAGCGTGAAAACGGGCCCCGGCTCTAAACAATGCTGCGATTTCTGCCTGGCACCGGCTCCTTTTGTTGCCAAACGCTGCCTTTTGGAGACAGAACCGTGAGAGCGCACACACTGCCATGCGACTTTTGTCGGGAAAAACACCCAGTTTGGGGGACAAAAAATGTCCAGCCCTGCGAGAGACTTTTGTCTGTTCCCCTCCCTTTATTGTCGACCAAGAGCCAGTGCGGACTCTGCTGTTTGGTTTGTCGGGAGAACTGGCTTCCGCCAGGGTCCCACCATGCCTGCCCTGCTGGCTCTGCCCAGTGTCTTGTGATCTCTGCTGCCCTGCAGGCCTGCCCCCCCCCCGGCACGTGTCTGACAGGGACGTGTCTGACAGCTGAGGGAGCTGCTCCATGTGGGGAACAAAGAGCAAACCATTGGGATGCTCCTGTTCTGCCCGGCTAGGAACCCAGTGGCGGGCAGGCTGCTGCCGCCGGGGGAGGGCTGGAGAGACAGCATTGCATTAAGGGATGCTCACCCACAATGCTTTGCTGTAGCTGTGGACAGGGGAACTCGCCATGTGGCCACGAAATGTCGACAATGGGAGGGATCAAAAACAGTTTGCCCAGTTTTCAGGGTTGGCGACTTTTGCACGTGGACGGCCCCTGTGCCTCCAACCCCACCCCATGTAGACACAGCCTGAGGCTGCAGAGAGCCTGAAACGGTTGCCCCAAGAGGGGGGAGCTGCCCCTCTAAACCCGGCTGCCCCCACCCCAAGAAGGGAAGGGGTCACAGGAGGCAGGCAAGGCCCCCCCGGGAGAAGGATCACCCGTCGCGGCTGCTTTTCTCCGTGCCAGGTTTGCCCTTTGACCCGATCTTCTTCCTGAGCCGCACAGTCGCCAACGTCATCAGCTCCATCGTCTTCGGGAGCCGCTCCGACTACGAGGACCCGACGTTTCTCTCCTTGCTGCGCATGATCAACGAAAGCTTCACAGAGATGAGCACTCCCTGGGCCCAGGTACCACTGGCCGCCCGCGGGGTTGGGCAAAGAATTCCTCCCCCCCAGGGCCCTGATTTCTGGGGCGCTCCAGCTGCTGGGACCCCTAATTGAGACGTTTAGCAGCAGCTTTCCCTAGCTCGGGCCCTAGAGCCCTTCTCCTCCTGGCCTGAAAGGTGGGTTGTGCCCTCCGCCCTGCTCCTCCGAGCCCGGAAGCCGGGAGTGGGGAGCGTTCCCACGGCAGGGTTGCGATCGTTTGGGGTGGCACGCCGGGTTATAATGACGCGAGGGATGAACCACTGGGAGACCGTCTCGGTGGGTGGGGTGGATCCTCCATCCTGTGGGATCATTGAAACCAGGCTGGTGGTCTCCAGTCAGGGGCCGGGAATCCCAAAACAGCTGGCGGAACCCCCCGGGGGATGTCCTTGGGGTAGGTTGCCAGGGGCGTGGTGCAGCCGGCTCCAGTCTGGGAGAGGCCTGGTAGGAGGCTGGCCGGGGGCAGGAGGCCCCGCAGACACAATCCGGGTTGGGAAGTTGAGGCAGGAGCAGGAGCTGGTCTGGGTGGGGCTGGCGACTCCCCTCCCCCCACCCCGGCTGGTTCTGCTGGGGAAGGGCCTGTCTGCAGACAGCTCCAGGGGCCATTGGTGAACCCAGCTGGCATCTGCCTCCTGCAGCTCTACGACATGTACTCCTGCGTCATGCGGTACCTGCCCGGGGCGCCACCGCCGCCTCTACCACCTCATCGAGGACCTCAAGGCCTTCATCGCCCAGAGGGTGCAGCTCAACCAGGCGTCACTGGACCCCAACGTCCCACGGGATTTCATCGACTGCTTCCTTCTGCAGATGGAGAAGGTACCGGCCTGGGCCGTGCCGGCGCCAGGGGACGCTTGGAAACCTTCCGGGTTGGGAGCTCTCTGAACAGAGGCTGGCTCTTTGGGCCGTTTGTACAGCGCCTGGCACCCTGGCGAGCTGGTCCGGGATGCGGCGGGGCTACCGTAATTTATCTAATAGCCATAAAATGTACCGCACCTGGCACCTGGCACCTGGCGTCTGGCATCCTGGTCCAGGACTAGGGTGGTGCTACCGTAATCCATCTAGTAGCCATAAAATGTACCACACCTGGCACTTAGTGTCCTGGTCCGGGACTAGGGTGGTGCTACCATAATTTATCTAATAGCCATAAAATGTACCGCCCTGGCGCCTGGTGTCCTGGTCCAGGACTAGGGTGGTACTACCGTAATCCACCTAATAGTAATAAAATGTACCGCACCTGGTGTCCTGGTCCGGGACTAGGGTGGTCTACCATAATTTATCTAATAGCCATAAAATGAACCGCTCTGGTGCCTGGTGTCCTGGTCCAGGACAGGGGTGGTTCTGCCTTAACGCACCTATTAGCAATAAGAACGGTCAGAGGCCGACATAAGAGGCCTGCCCCCAGCTCCTTGTTGGGGGGCTGCTGAGGCTTTTGTGCATGAAGGTTCTGCCCTCAGCCACCGCCTCCTATAACGGATAGGCCCCTGCAGGGGGGTTGTCAGCTGCCTCTTTCTGTGCCCATCTCCCCCAGGAAAAGAAAAACCCCAACAGTGAATTCAACACCACGAACTTGGTACTCACCACGCTCAACTTGTTCTTCGCTGGCACAGAGACCGTCAGCTCCACCCTGAGATACGGCTTCCTCTTCCTCATGAAGTACCCGGAAGTCGAAGGTAAAGGCAGGAAAAGGAAGGATTGGCTGCGCCTTGAGTGACAGCAGCCGGGATGGAACCCTATCCTGCTCTCCAGGCCCCATCACTTGATAAGGAGAATCTCCCTTTACAGCAATATAGGGTCTATGATACATAGTTAGGCAGTCCATTTCCACCCAGCAGAGGGCAACAATGTTCATACACACTAATGCATGAATATGAGGCCCAGGGTTGATTCTCTCTGCACAGAACTGAACCCCAGACCTCTCCTTTAAAACCTGCCTCTGCTATTGGACCAGCTCTGTTAGCTCCCATCAGCCTCTCTGTGTGCATTCCAGGCTGGGATGACGGAGCCCTTTGCAGTTTCATCCCGATGCCCGTTCCTTCGCCATGGGCCATGAGCCTGCAGGTCGGGGGGCTCCATCAGTCAGTGTCAGCTGCTGCCAGCCCAAGTACGCCCCTGCTAGGACACACACTCGCTAGCCCCACCGAAATCTGCAACCGCTGCTCTGTGCCGCCCCGAATTCCCCCGGGGGCCGCTGGTATTTCTGCTCTAACATATGAATTGCTCGGCCCTGTAGCAGCAGGCTGGGGCACAGATTGCCCTGTCTCGCAGTCGGATTGGTAGGGCGTCACTGCTGCCAGTCCCTGCCTCTCTCCCACCTGGCCTGGGGGCTGTGCTGTCCATGTGGTGCCCGCGGAGCTCTGCCCATGTCTCCGCAGAAAAGGTGCACCGGGAAATCGACCACGTCATCGGCCGCCACCGCGCCCCTGCCAGTGAGGACCGGATGAAGATGCCCTACACCGACGCCGTGATCCATGAGATCCAGAGGCTGACGGACATTGTGCCCTTGGGGGTGCCGCACACCGTGATCCGGGACACCCAGTTCCGGGGGTACACGCTCCCCAAGGTGCGGGCCAACAGGCAGGCGTTTGGGGGTTGTTTTTGCAAAGGGAAAGGTAGTTTGGGGCTCAGCCCCTTGTGTCTGAATCCCCTGGGTGTTTGCCAGGAAATAATGCACCTGTGACGGCGCGTTGGGGTTCCCCCTGATCCTGCACCCCTGTAGCAGCAAAAACAGTCTCTGCCAGCCAGTAGAACAGAGAGGGGTTTATTGCTTCTCCAGGATACAGCACAGCACAGACGTGACGTGGTTACAGGAGTCAGGCCAGGATGCCTCAGCCCCCTTGGGTTAGGGGGTCCGTCGCTCCCTCAACCCTCAGCACCCAGATTAGTCTGCTCCCTTCATGTTTTCTCCCAGACTCTGCCTCCCAGCCAGGTGGCCGTCTCCGCCTCCCTTTGGCTCTCCCCCTTGAGTCTTGTTATGTGCTCAAGCTGGGACTAGGTGTCTGGGCCAATCCACACGTGGGTGAGTCAGTGAGAATCACACATCACAGCGCAGGGGGAACCCGGGTTATAGAGCAGACAGTCCCCCACTACGTCACAGCACCAGTGGCTGCAAACACCTGCATCACCCTTTTCTGGGGACACAAACCTCATCCCGACTTTTCACTGAAGAACAACACAACAGGAAGAACCTAGCAGCCCACAATGAGAATAAACAGCCCTACGGAGGAAGGGGCAGACTGCTCCCACTGTTAGTTGCGGGTCAAGACTGTAAGGAACCCTCCCGTCTTGCCAAAGGAGGTGCGAGGATGTATCCCACCGCACACACCAATGCAGTGATTAAAGAGTCAGGGGAATCCTAGACTGTCTTTATTTCCTGTTTACACAGATGAAATGATACGCCCCGCCGTGAGTCCCTGGGGTAGTGGCTCAAAAGGGTGCCCTACAGCTATCTCCTGTGGGCAGGTGGCGGCTGCTTCAAAGGGATCCCGAGGGATTTAATTCCTGCCCTCTGTTCTCTGTTCCCCCAGGGCACCAACGTCTTCCCATTACTGGGCTCTGTCCTACGGGACGCGAAGTACTTCAGCAACCCCGAGGAGTTCAACCCTGGGCATTTCCTGGACGAGAACGGCCGTTTTAAAAAGAACGAGGCCTTCGTGCCCTTCTCCTCCGGTACAGGACCCGCCTCCTGTCCCCAGTGCTCACTCCCTGCTCTCTGGCGCTTGGCGTCTGGGAGCTGGGCTGAGGAGCATCCCGGGGGCTTCCTTAGCAGACGGGATCCGTGGGCCCTCTCCCGTCGGCCAGCCCTAGCAAAGCAACAGTTCCGCTAGTAGCGCGGGTCTCTGGCACAGGGACTCGGGCCAGGCACTAAGGCCTGGAATCGCGCTCAGGAGACCGAGGGAGGCCTGGTTCTTCGAGGGGTGAGAGCTACTGGTTAGGCTGGGAGCCAGGACTCCTGGGTTCTCTCCCCAGCTCTGGGAGGGGAGTGAGGGCTAATGGTTAGAGCGGGGGAGCTGGGAGCCAGGACTCCTGGGTTCTCTCCCCAGCTCTGGGAGGGGAGTGAGGGCTAATGGTTAGAGCGGGGGAGCTGGGAGCCAGGACTCCTGGGTTCTCTCCCCAGCTCTGGGAGGGGAGTGGGGGCTAATGGTTAGAGCGGGGGAGCTGGAGCCAGGACTCCTGGGTTCTCTCCCCAGCTCTGGGAGGGGAGTGGGGGCTAATGGTTAGACAAGGGGAGGCCTGGGAGTCAGGATTCATGGGGCGCCCTGCCCCGCTGTGCACCCTTTCCCCGCTCTGTGCCTCAGTTTCCCCTGCAACGATTCTGACTTGCCTTGTGTGCGGCCGGCGCGTGCCAAGTCCCCGGTGTGCGTGTGTGTTTCCAGGCAGGCGGGTGTGCCTGGGCGAGGCACTGGCCCGCATGGAGCTCTTCCTCTACTTCACCACCATCCTGCAGCGCTTCTCCCTCCAGCCCCTCGTGGCCCCGAAGGACATTGACGTCAGCCCGAGAATGAGCGGCTTCGAGAACGTCCCCCCCACGTACCAGCTGTGCCTGGTCCCTCGCTGAGACTGTGAGCTGCTAGTCGGGAGGCTGCGGGTGAGGGGGGGGATAGCCACCAGTTACGGAGCCTTTTAGGAGCTAGGGGACTCACACGCCTTCCTTAGTTTGTCTTCAGTAAAGGGCAGCTCAGATTCCGCCGTATCTCGGCAGCTTCCTGGGAGCAGGGGCCTTCAAAGGGCAGGCTCCAGGGGTTCCCGGAAAACAGGCACGGAAGCCAGACAGCCTCCCTCAGAGATTCCTGCATCCAGCCCATATCTTGAGGTCGAGCTAGCGCGTAGACGGAGACAGCCAATTGCAGAGCTGGGGCCCCATGCCAGGAAGACGCGCCTGGGGAGCTAAACCCATGTGGCTGTGATGGCGGGGGCGGTATATCTCCTTCTCTATGGCCTAAAAGCAAGAGCCGCTACGGTGGAAATCCAGGCGTCTCCACCATGCGCGTGGGCATAGCCGCAGAGGCTATAAACTCGATGAATATTGGCCTTTCGGGGTGGAATTTCTCCAGTGTAGACTGGAACCTGTCAAAATACGGGGGCCCGGTTTTGCTGGACATTTTGGAGCCATCTGAGTTTCACGGGGTTGGAAACCGGCCCAGTTTTCTTCCCCCAGCCCCCCAAATGAAAATAATGTCGGCTGGCTATTTTCCACTGACTTTTTTGTTCTTTCCTTTTTTAGGTCAGTCTTTGATCGGTTTTTCTTCTTTTCTTCGCCTAAAAAAAAAGAAAAAGACAAATGCCGGGGCGCCGGGGGGGAGCGGGGGGACGAGGGGTGAGTGTGTAGCCAGAAGGCAAAAATGACAAAGGGATACAAAAAAAGTTTTTCTTTTAAAGAAAAGTTGGCCAAAAAAATGCCCAACGCGATCGTTTGTCATGCGCGTTCGACCCGCCCTGGGGTGTAAAAAGAGTCCAGCTGCCTCTTTGACTCTCTTTTGATTTCTTCTGACTCCCACCACGGCCGCCAAGGCAGACTCCCACGCCGGTTCGATGAGTCTTTACCTGGGACTTTTGTTGAGCTTGGCTTTGCAGTTCGTTGAAATAAACGAGACCCTGTGTGATTAGACGGGAGACTTGTGTTCTTGTTTCCAACGCTGCTGTGGAGACCAGATTGTTTCTTTCCATTTTGTCTTGAGCGGGCTCACGACATCTTATGGGACGGGGGAGTGGGAGGGGGAAGGCTCCCCGGCTCCAAAAGAAACACAGGGCTTGATCATAAGGTGCGTTGCTGTCACACTGCTGCCAAAAAAGCCAACCTGATTCTGGGCTGCGTGAACAGGAGTGTTGTGAGCGAGACACGAGGAGTCATTCTCCGGCTTGCTCTGCGCTGATTAGGCCTCAGTCGGACGATTGTGTCCAGTTCTGGGCCCCACATTTCGGGAAAGATGAGGGGAAATTGGAAAGGGTCCAGAGAAGAGCAACAAAAATGACGAAAGGTCTAGAGAACATGAGCTGTGAGGGCAGACTGAAGGAATCGGGCTTGTTTAGTTTGGAAAGGAGACGACAGAGGGGACAAGCGAGCGGTTTTTCAAGTATCTAAAAGGGTGTCACAGGGAGGAGGGGGAAAATTGTTCTCCTTGGCCTCTGAGGATGGGACAAGAAGCAATGGGCTGAAATTGCAGCAAGGGAGGTTTAGGTTGGACATGAGGAAAAACTTCCTACCTGTCCGGGTGGTTAGACACTGGGATAAATTGCCTGGGGGGATTGTGGACTCTCCATCCCTGGAGATATGGAAGAGCAGGTTGGACGGTGAGTCGGGGTTCCCCCAAATCCTGCACCCCCGTAGCAGCAAGAACAGACTCCGCCAGTCGTAGAATAGAGAGGGGTTTATTGGTCCTTCAGGATACAGCCCAGCACAGACGTGATGTGGCTACAGGGGCCAGGGCCAGGATGCCTCAGACCCCAGGGTTAGGGGTCCATCGCCCCTAGGCCCCAGCTTAGCCTCTTCTCTCCATGCTTCCCAGACAGCCACTGCCTCCCTCCCAGGCCCTGCCCCCCAGCCAGGTGCTGGTCTCGCCTCCTCCCTTTGTCTCTCCCTGGGAGGCTGAGCCTGGGTGTCTGGGTGAATCCACATTTGGGAGAGTCAGTGAGAATCTCCCGTCACAGCGCAAGAGGGGTGGGGGGGCACTGGGTTACAGAGCAGACAGCCCCCCCACTATGCCACAGCAGGTTGGACAGACACCTGCCAGGGATGAGCTAGACGGGGCTGGGTCCTGCGGGAGGGCCGGGGGCTGGACGCGATGACTCTCGAGGTCCCTGCCAGTTGTAGGGTTCCATGATTCTAAGGAAAGGAAGACAGGCCAGCCAGCCCCTGGAGTGTAAAGCGGCTGTTTTAACCGTGCCCCTGGGTCTTTGGCTGGCTGGGGTGGGGGCTGTATGGACAGGGCGCTTTTCTGCGGCAAGCCCCCCCCGCTGTCTGTTCGCGGGCCTCTGAGGGCGCGGGAAGTCGGCTGGGCTGGAGCAGACCCAGATGCAGCCGTGGCGAAGGGAAAGGCAAGTCCCGCTGAGGAGGTCTCTGCCCCCCGCCTGCCCCGTGGCTGGCAAAGCCCCGCGCGGCAGTGCCAGCCTCGGGGAGCACGGCGCCGCACCCTCCCGGCCCTGGGCTCCCAGCGGCCTGGGGAAATAAGCAGCCTTGGCCAGGACCACTGGCGTCGCGTCCGACGGAAGGCAAGGAAGGGGGTGGAAAGCGGAGGAGCGAGGCGGGGAGAGGAGGCCCCCCCGGGGGAAGCAGCAGAACCTCTCCGCGCTGGAGGGCCGAGGATCGCCAGCTCCCCGGCGATCCGGGGCCAGGCTCCCGCTGTGGGGAAGGGCTCCACGTGGGCGCGGCGAACCCTGCGCCCCAACCCTGCGGGGGAAACGGGGGGCTGAGGGATCCTTCCAGCCGCCCGGCGCTGGCGACACCGGGGGTCGGTCGGCGTCACGCCAAGGGGGGTGGGTTTTCCCCCACCCCGGAGCGCTGCCGCGGGGTCGACCCTTTTGGGCATCGCGGGTTCGCTGCTCGCAGGAGGCGCCTGGGGTTTAGCGGGGCTGGGGGGGCCCTCCAGGTACCTTCTCCTGTGCCCGCGGGGGGAGGCTCGGGGGGGGGGGCAAGCACCCGACGTCGGCTGGAGTCGGAGCCGGAGAAGCAGCCGCCCGAGTGTTGAGCGCCGCCGAGGACGGGGGGAGCGTCCCGCGGTCCTGTCCACGTCTGTGTTCCTTCCCTTCCCTTGCCCCCCTTTCCCGGGCCTGCCGGAGCCCACCCTGCCGGGAGAGGAGGCGCGGCGGCGGCTGTGGAATTCGGACTCCCGGGCTCGGGCGGGGGGAGCCCAGCGCCGATTGCGTAAGTGTTGTGTAAACGCACGGGCCGCCGGCAGCGCTGCGCCCCTCGCAGACGGGCCCGGGACGGTGCTGGACGGCCATGGAGCTCCTGGGGGCCGTCACCCTGGCGCTGGTCCTCGGCCTCTCCTGCCTCCTGCTCCTCTCCAGCTGGAGGCAGAGGCGGCGGGCCGAGAAGATGCCCCCGGGACCACCCCCGCTGCCCCTGCTGGGGAACCTGCTGCAGGTGGATCTCCGCGACATGCGCAACTCGCTGATGGAGGTAGGTGGCTTGTCCCGGGTTGGCTCCAAGAGAGAGAGAGAGAGAGAGAGAGAGCTGGCCCTATGAATACCTTGAGTCAAGCCGGAGATCTGTGGGTGGGGGAGCTGTGTGGGGGGAGGACGAGGTGTGTGGGGAGGAGCCAGGGCAGGGTGTGTGGGGTGGGGAGGCACAAGGAGGGCTCTGTGGGGAATGTGGGGGTGGGGCGTGGGTGTGGAGGCACACGGAGGGCTCTGTGGGGGCCGTGTGGGGAAGGGGCGGGAGTGAGGTGAGGGGAAGAGCAGGGCATGGGGTGGCGGTGTGGGGAGGGGGCGAGGGGCTGTTGCGTGGCGGAGAGGGTGTGGGGCGGCAGGGCGTACCAGTGGGGAAGGAGGAATAGGCGTGGGGATGCTGTGAAGGGAGGGCTGCGGGCCGGTGGTGAGCAGGGGGCTCTGTCCGTGAGCGCTGAGCTGGGAAGGGCACGGAGATGCCGGTGGGGTGGGGCGGGAGGGACAGCAGCTGCCCGGTGTTCGGGGGCCAGGCCGGTCGGGGTGGGGGGCGTCAGAAGAGGCGCATCTCATGGGGTCCCCATCCCGGCGGCAGATCAGCCAGCGCTACGGGCCCGTCTACACCCTGCACCTGGGCGCCCGGCGGGTGGTGGTGCTGTGCGGCTACCGGGCCGTGAAGGAGGCCCTGCTGGACCAGGCCGAGGACTTCAGCGGGCGCGGGGAACAGGCCACCTTCAGCTGGCTCTTCCAGGGCTACGGTTGGTCGCCGCCGGGGGGAGCTGCCGGGTTGTCCTCCCACAGCCCATGGGGCAGGGCCTTCCCCCTCAATTGCCCGTGAGCCCCGGCCCTTCGCACGGGGTCCCCGGGACCCTCCCCTCTAGGGCTGTCCTGGGATCTCGGGAACAAACAAGACCGTCTCCGCTCCACCGTGCCAGCAGGTGCGCCTGCCTCGGCCATAAACTGGGCGCACACCCCACATCAGTCGCTCTTTGGAGCCAGCCCTGTAATAAATCCCGGGATAGTTATCTAAACGCAGCTGCACCCAAATGCCTTCCAAGCTGCCAAAAGAAACAGCAACATCGAGTGGTTCTCGGCCCGGGGCCCACGTACCCCCGGGGGGCACTCAGAGCTTTTCCCGGGGGCCAGCGAGGTGGTTGCCTAGTTTTACAGCGGGTTACTAAAAAGCTCCAGCCAAGTCAGTACAAACTGAGATGCCGTCTTAGAATCCTAGAGCTGGACGAGACCTCAGGAGGCATCGAGTCCAGCCCCCGGCCCAAGGCAGGACCGACCCCGACGCAATCAGCCCAGCCAGGGCTGGGACAAGCTGGGACTTAAACACCTCTAGGGATGGAGATTCCCCCCCTCCCTCGGGAACCCAGCCCAGCGCTTCCCCACCCGCCCAGGGAAATCGTTTTTCCTAATCTCCAAACTAGACCCCCCCTTCCCGCAACGTGAGACCGTTGCTCCTCGTTCTGCCCTCCCGAGAACAGCCTCTCTCCAGCCTCTTTGGACCCCCCCTGCAGGGAGTTGCAGGCTGCTCTCAAATCCCCCCTCGCTCTTCTCTTCTGCAGACTAAGAGCAGGCCAGGGACGGGTCTGTCCGGCTTGATGAAGGGTGTGCGATGCATTAGATGGTGACAATGAGAAAGCAAGGGGGTGGTGGGTTGCGGCCACGATGGCTGTGACACTTTGTGTTTCGATGTCGGAATCGTTTTGCCACGAGGTGAAGCTTGGGGGCGGGGGGATCGCCAGAGAAACCAGACTGTGGAACGGGGCGATTCCAGTGCCCCCCAGTGGACTAGCAGAGCTCCCAGGGGTAGGTTTCATTTCTACCGGTGGTGCACATTCGCATGCGCCTCAGCGCCCATAAAATTATGCCGCACGTGGATGGAGCCCTGGAGAACAGCTGGGGAAGCTCGAGAGCCGATCTAGGTGGCCGTTAGAGCTAACGCAGGCGGAGCACTGGCACTGTGTGGTTTATACCGAGTGAGCCCCCGCCCCTCCGAGTCCAACCGGCACACAGACCCATGTCCTCCTGCGTCGCGCTCTTTCTTCCTTGCCGCGCGGGGGGCTGCGGACTCGGCTGATGGAAGGAGCGTGCCCGCGTAGCTGGCGGCAAGCAAGCCCCAGTGTCCTTTGTCCTCTTTCACGCTTCCGAAGACTTGCTTTTCGGGATGGGCCTTCCAGCCGGACAGGCCGTGGCGTGCTGGCCAGGGGAGCCCTGTGATTAACACCTCTCGCCTGCCTGGAGGCTGACACCTCCCCGGGGGGGGGAGGCACTTGCGCCAATATCACCCCCCCCCCGACATTCCCTTTTAACAATGCCGGCCCACTGCTCCCGCCAGGCGGTTTGGGGGGGGGATGGGAATCACAAAGTCTCCCTTCTAGCTGCTCCCCCCGCTCGAGGAATCAATAAATCCCCAGCCCCGTTTGGGCAGAGTCTGCCTGGGGAAAAGGCTCTTGGTAGCGGCCCCTGATGGTTCTGCTGTTTCTACCCGCCCCCTCGCCTGGCTTCTCCCGCCCCAGGAGTGATCTTTGCCAATGGGGAGCGCGCCAAGCAGCTGCGCCGCTTCTCCATCACCACGCTGAGGAACTTTGGGGTGGGGAAGCGCGGCATCGAGGAGCGGATCCTGGAGGAGGCGCACTTCCTGCTGGAGGCCCTGCGGGGCATGAAAGGTGGGTCGGGGGTGTGGAACGGTGCCCCCCCTTCCTGCCCCATCCTGGGGCCAGCCTCACAGCGCCCATTGTGCGGATGGGGAAACTGAGTCACAGAGCGGGGGCAGGGCCCGCCAGGGGGGTGTGTCAAGCCTAGACGTCGAGGCATAGGTTCCGCCAAAGCTAGCTCTGCCCTGCCTCCTGGGGGCTTGGCGGGGGGACAGGGTGGTGCTGCAGGGATGGGGGCAGGCGGCCGCAGAGCCAGGCTCAGAGCGGGCGGCTGGGCCCGTTGCTATGCAGCTCTGGGTGAGCAGCGACTTGGGGGGCTGGGATCCATCTGGGGGGCAGCCCCCTGCTGGCATATGCCCCACCCAGCAGCGGGTGTCTCCTCCCCCCCCAGGTCTGCCCTTTGACCCCACCTACTTCCTGAGCCGCTCCGTGTCCAACGTGATCAGCTCGGTGGTGTTTGGGGACCGGTTCGACTACGAGGACAAGGAGTTCCTCTCCCTGCTCCACATGATGACTGAGAGCTTCCGCTTCACCTGCACTGCCTGGGGGCAGGTACGCCGGGGTCCCCGCCGGGGGGAGTGGCCCAGGATGGAGCACAAGCTGCTGGGCGGGAGGCAGTAGCCGCAGTGTTCCTCGTAAGCTGAGTGCTCGGGCAGCCAGCCAGGAGAAACCGGACCAGAACGGCCCAGGACCGCGCTGGGGCACCAGCGTTGCGACCTGCTGGTGTGGTGCTGCAGACCGGGGGCGGCAGAGCTGGGCAGGGAGCCGGGGCATGTGCCACAGGGAGTAACGGGGGAAGTAGCAATGGGCGGGAGAGAAAGCAGTGGCAGGAAGGCGCAGGGTGTCTAGGGTTGGTCGGCTGCACAGAGGGGTGGGGGTGGAGACAGACAGATCAGCTCTGAACCCCGCCCCTGTTCAGCGGCCCCGTGGCTCTCCCTGCCCCCAGCTCTACGAGATGTTCTCGGGCACCATGCGCTACCTGCCCGGCCCCCAGCGCGAGGCCTTCAAGCAGCTGGCCGGGCTGGAGAAGTTCATGGAGAGGAAGGTGAAGGAGAACCTGGAGAGCCTGGACCCCAGCGCCCCACGAGATTTCATCGACAGCTTTCTGGCCAAAATGCAGCAGGTGCCGGGGAGACGGGGGGAGGGGTTGGGGGCTGCCGCAAGGCCGGGGGGGAAGGGGGCAGCACAACAGGGAGCCCGAGTGGCGCAGGGCGGTTGAGTCACGGCCGTAGCCCCCGAGACCTCGCCAGCGTCTCTCGTGTGTTCCCAGGAGCAGGGAAACCCGGCCTCGGAGTTCTCCCTCAAGAACATCGCCCTGACCACGCTCAACGTCTTCTTCGCCGGCACGGAGACGGTCAGCACCACGCTGCGCTACGGCTTCCTCATCCTGCTCAAGCACCCCCGAGATCGAAGGTAGCCGCTCCGGCGCAAAGGCCGCCCAAAGGATCCGTTGGGGGGGTTCCCGCGGGAGGCGGAGGAAGCCGAGGGGCGGGGGCGGGCGGGTTGGCCCTCTCCCATTGCGATTCGAGGGCTGGATTCAGCCTCAGCTGCCCGGGGGCCAAGCCAGAGTCGGGTGGCGGGCAGCTCCCGCCCCGGGGCCGAGCCGGATTCCCGCTGGGCCCCCTTGGAAGCTGTGCCGCCGTCTCCGCAGAAAAGATCCACGAGGAGATCGACCGGGTGATCGGGCGCAACCGCGCCCCCAGCATGGAGGACCGGAGCCGCATGCCCTACACCGACGCCGTCATCCACGAGTTCCAGAGGTTCTGCGACGTCATCCCCATGGGGCTGGCCCGCCGGGTGACCCGGGACACCCCCTTCCGGGGGTACACCATTCCCAAGGTAGCGCCGGCCCCATCGCTGTGCCCCTACGGCTGGTGCACCGGGCGTGTTACCCGATGTGCCTCTGACTTTGGGGTCTGCTCATTTATTCGGGTTGTTCTTCTGACGGGCCGGGGTCGGAAACTGTGTCCGTGTGCTGCTTGTGGCACTCTGCTCCCTCCGGCCAGTTCCAGCCAACCCGCCCCCAGAATCAGCTGAACACCCCCCCCAACTCCCCCTCCCACTAGAGCACACCCCTCCGTTCATCAGCTATGACCTCAGGTGCCACCCTCCTACGCCCCCAGGCTCAGCCCCGCCCCAGCCCCACTTCCACGCCACGGCCCTTCTGTGAGGGGCCCCCGTGGGGCGCCAGCCCCCCAGGGTGTGGGGCGCTGCAGGGATCTTTAGCTGAGGCACAAGGAGCGTTGTTGCAGAGTGAGCGAGGAAGCCACCCCCCACAAGGGAGGGGGAAGAGAGAGAAAAGCAGACAGTGTCTCCAGGGAAGCAATTTCTTTCCAGGTAGTAGATGTACAAGGGGAGATGTCACAAACACAAGTGACATCCGATCCCATCCGACGGCAGCCGCTGGGGCGGGCAGCCCAGAACCGGCCCCGTAAGGCAGGGCCAGGAGGCCACCCCTTGTACCTTTTGTAAAACATGGGCCAATTGCCCCATGTTTTCTGCCTCTCACCTCCCCAGGGCAGATCCCTGCCTCGCACGGGGACCATTCCGCTCACAACTGCCTGTCCGGCTCCTTCCTCCCTCCACTGCCTCTGGCTGGTCCAGCGCCCCGGGAAAGGCCAAGATACTCCAGCCTGGGGTGCTGGCCAGGAGGGTCTGAGCCTTCCAAGTGTCAAAGCCCTGTACAGCACTGGCTCTGTGGCTCTGGGGTGGCAGGTCCCTCCCGCGACAGAGCGGGGCCTGCGCCAGGCAGTGCCTGCGGGCGATCACGGCGGCTCTCCCTTCTCTCCCGCCAGGGCACCGAGGTGTACCCGGTGCTGGGGTCCGTGCTGTACGACCCCTCGCAGTTCAGCGCCCCCGAGACCTTCGACCCCGGCCACTTCCTGGACGGCAACGGCCACTTCAAGAAGAGCGACGCCTTCATGCCCTTCTCAATCGGTACGGACCCCCCCCCAGTGTAGCGCTGCCGCCCCCCGCAGTGAGACCCCTCCTGGCCTGGCTACGGCTCACCCTGCATGGCTGCGGTGTCAGATCCCGGCCAGTGTGAATCCGTGTCACTGCACTGGGGCCAGATCCCGGCCGGTGTGAATCTGTGTCACTGCACTAGGGCCAGATCCCGGCCGGTGTGAATCTGTGTCCCTGCACTGGGGCCAGATCCCGGCCGGTGTGGATCCGTGTCACTGCACTGGGGCCAGATCCCGGCCGGTGCGGATCCGTGTCACTGCACTGGGGCCAGATCCCTGTCCGTCCGACTGGGGCAGAGTGGGGCTGTGGGCTCAGAGCCCTCCCGGCTCTCCCTGCCTGGCGGTGCCCTGATGCCCGGCGCGTGGGTCTCTCCTAGGGAAAAGGTACTGCTTCGGGGAGATGCTGGCCCGCATGGAGCTCTTCCTCTTCCTCACCAGCATCCTGCAGCACTTCCACCTCCGCTCACCTGTGGCGCCCCAGGACATCGACATCTCCCCGAAGCTGGTGGGGTTCGCCACCCTGCCCCGCAGCTACCAGCTCTGCCTTGTGCCGCGCTAGCGCCCCTGGCTGCTTTGGGCGGCCCTGGGGTCCGTGGGGGGCCAGCGGCCAGGGAAGCCAGAACAGCTGCTGCCTGCTCCCTGCTGGGCTCCTCAGCCTGCCCCCGCCACAGATCAGGGGCTGCCCGGTGCATGCCAGGCCCACAGCTGTGCACGCCCTTGGCCCAGCCCTGCGCCCGCCGGCTTCTCCCCTGCCGCTCCCTTGGCCGTCAGTCGTCTGGCTCTGGCCCCCAGCTCCACCCCCTGGCGTAGAGCTCCCAAAGAGCCTCCCGGGCCAGCACTCGCCTTTGTCTCTCCACGCCGGATCCCTGGCGTACGACCGTGGCTGGCCCCAGTGGCTCTGCAACCCAGCCTGCACCCCGTTGTCACCTTCACCTCTAGGCCTGACCAGCCGTGCCCCCTGGGTAGCAGGGGATGGGTGTGAGAGAGAGAACCGGAGAATCACAGCTCAGCGCAGGCAGAGACCTCAGGAGGCACCGAGTCCAGCCCCCTGCCCAAGGCAGGGCCAACCCCGACTTGATCAGCCCTGCCAGGGCTGTGCCAAGCCGAGACTTAAACACCTCCAGGGATGGAGATTCCACCCGCCCCCAAGGAACCCAGCCCAGCGCTTCCCCACCTGCCTCGGGAAATCGCTTGTCCTAATCTCCAACCTAGACCCCCCCACTGCAACTTGAGACCATTGCTCCTCGTTCTGCCACCTGCCCCCCCCCCGAGAACAGCCTCTCGCCAGCCTCTTTGGACCCTCCCTTCAGGGAGTTGCAGGCTGCTCTCAAATCCCCCCTCACTCTTCTCTTCTGCAGAGTAGACGAACCCAAATCCCTCAGTCTCTCTCGTCGGTCATATGCTCCAGCCCCCGAATTGTTTTTCTTGCCCTCCGCTGCACCTTCTCCAATGCGTCCACGCCCTTTCTATAGTGGGGGGCCCAGAACTGGACGCAACACTCCAGATGTGGCCTCGCCAGAGCCCAATAAAGGGGAATAATGACATCTCTGGATCTGCTGGCAATGCTCCTCCTAATGCCCCCTAATATGCCGTTAGCCTGCTTGGCCCCAAGGGCGCCCTGTTGACTCATCTCCAGGTTCTCATCCACTGCAATCCCCAGGTCCTTTTCTGCAGAACTGCTGCTTAGCCAGTTGGTCCCCGGCCTGTAACAATGCTTGGGATTCTTCCGTCCCAAGGGCAGGACTCTGCACTTGTCCTTGTTGAACCTCATCCGATTTCTTTTGGCCCAATCCTCCAATGTGTCTAGGTCACTCTGGACCCTACCCCTGCCCTCCAGCGTATCTACCTCTCCCCCAGCTTAGGGTTGTCTGCAAAGATACTGAAGGTGTGATCCATCCCTCCTCCAGGGTATTAACGAAGATGTTGAACAAAAGCAGCCCCAGAACCGACCCTGGGGGCACTCTGCTTGATACCAACCTCTCTCACCAGCTGTCTAGCCACCTTCCAGGCTGTTCACCCAGGCCACCCTTAGCAGGGTGAGAGTGGGCCCCGTCAGAAGAGGGAGACACGAGTGTCCATCGGGCTGGGTGGGGTTGCCAGCTGCGAGAGCTTCCCCTTTGAAACAAAACACTTTTTACACAGGTTGCCACAGAGCAGGGCTGAGGCCTGTGCATTCCCATGGGGGGGAGCTATCTGGCGGGGAGCGTGTCTGTACCTGAGCTCAACAGCCAGCAGACCCCAGCTCCCATTCAGGCACCTAATGTGTCAGGTCTAAAATATCCCGGGCCTGCCACTCCAGCCGGCTCTGTGCCCAAAAAGCCTTCTTCCTCGTCTTCTTCCCATCCGTGGCTTCTTCTCTCGACTTTCTCCTCTTGCACATACCAGCCAGAGACTAGGCCCTGCCACTGCAGCCGGGAACCCGCCTGGGTGAGGTCTCCCTTGCCGTGCGACATGTCACTCCGGGCGGCCCCGCCTTTCTCCGCAGCTGGTGTGACTGCAGACTAGGGCGTGGGCGGACCGCCTGCCGGCTGCTCTACATTTAAAAACCTGCAGCCGGGACGCTGTAGAATTCTAGCGAAGAGGCTACTGTAGTGACCGGAGAATTTCTCCCGCTAGCTTAGCTACCGCGTCTCCTGGAGGCGGAATAACTGTGTTGGTGAGAAAAGCTGTCCTGCTGACACGAAGTGGTCTACTGCAGGGCTAGACCAGTAAAACGACATTGCTGAGGGTGAGGCGGATTTTTTCACCCCTTCCCGAGTAACCTAGTTACACCGATGTACGTGAGTCATGTAGTCCTGGCTCGGCTCTAGAGCTGGGCGCATTTTTGGAACGAGCCTTTCCCCTCCTCAGTGAAAAAAGCAGCTTCGGTGAGGCTGAAACGGGTCACCGATCCGTCTGGCGAAACTGTTCATAGCAAGTCACGATGCTGAATGGCGGCCGCCTTCGTCGGAACATTCCGACGCCTTCGTTGGAAACGACTTTTGACGTGGTCCTGCCCTTTCGCTCAAAGCCCGTGTGAGAGACCTGCTCCTCGTCGGAAGGGAACACAGAGCTTGGGGGCTCAAACGCTTCAGGGGGGTTTTAGGCGGCGTCGATGCGCTGACATTTTCAAGCGCCTTCCTTTTCAGCTGGACCCGCAAAAAAGATCTTTTGAATTCGCCGGTGTGACGGCGCGTGGGGGTTCCCCCGACTCCTGCACCCCCGTAGTGGCACGAACAGACTCCGCCAGCCAGTAGAATAGAGGGAGTTTATTGCTTCTCCAGGATACAGCACAGCACAGATGTAATCTGGTTACAGGGCAGGCCTAGGATGCCTCAGCCCCCCTTAAGATGGGGGAGACTGGGCCCCTAAATCCCAGCCCCTTGCTTAGGCTGCTTCCTCCATGATACCAGACAGAAACTGCCCCACTTCCAGCCCTGCCCCCCAGCCAGGGGCTGCTCTCCGCCTTCCTCCCTTTGTTCCTCTCCCTGGGAGGTAACCAGTAGAACAGGTTACCTACCTGACCCATCAGCTACTCTGCTGGGCCGTGGTACAGACAGCAGCCAGTGGGGGTCACCCCCAGCCCAAGCCTGACAACCAGCAAGGTACCCACACTACATCACAGCCGGCGAACCAAAAATTAAACCCCACACACCCAGTCGTCTGCTGGTTTACAGCCGCTCTGGGGCTGTTTGGCCTGGAGGCGTGTCCGGAGGGTTAGCAGCAGCACTACTCGGAATAACAGGGCATCGCATGTCAGGCCTGGTGTTAGATAGGACTCGTGCTCGCCCTCTGCACAGAGATCAGCCTAACTACATTGCTGCCAGTGGGCCACGTGTCCATCACTGAATGCAACTGTCCCCAGCACCTGTTGAAATACACCTCTCTTTGGCTTGGCTTACGGGTTACTCGCACGGCCTGGCACGCTTCACGGAAGTGTCACCTTGTTGCCTTGCGCCACGGGGCCCTTGTCCAGGCCGGAGCAGTGTCACGACAGAAGCAAGGAAGGGATGGCGATCAGCCGGGAGTCCGGGAGGCGATTCTTCAGCCACGCGTTTCCTGATTTAGCTCCCTGGAAGGGACTGGAATCGCGCTGATTTCGCACCGCGGAGGAGGCGGCTCGTTCTGTGGACGGCTGGATGGGCAGATTCGAAGGACGAGGGACGGAGAGGCCCGGGGAGGAGGCGGTGTGTGTGTGTGGGGGGGGAGTCGTAGTTTGGTGGCAGTGGGGAGTCTCAGACACTTATTTCATCTGGGGTAGGAGGAGGCCAGTCTCCTCTGACTGGCCTCTTGCGTGGCCAGGGCAAAGGGGAATGGACTGAGGTGAAAAAGGTCAGAGAAAATGAGAGATGAGTCTCTGCCTTGGCCGTGTGTTACATAAGAACATTAGAACGGCCAGATCAAAGGCCCATCCAGCCCAGCGTCCTGTCTGCCCACAGTGGCCAGTACCAGGTGCCCCAGAGGGAGGGAACAGAAAAGGGAATCCTCACATGATCCCTGCCCTGTTGCCCATTTCCAGACACACAGAAGCCAGGGACACCATCCCTACCCAGCCTGGCTAACAGCGTTGATGGGCCTAACCTCCATGAATCTATCTAGCTCTTTTTTTGAACCCTGTTAAAGTCCTGGTCTTCACAACTTCCTCTGGCGAGGAGTTCCACAGGTTGACTGTGCACTATGTGAAGGAAAACTTCCTTTTGTTTGCTTTAAACCTCCTGCCTCTTCATTTCATTGGGTGACCCCCCTAGTTCTTGTGTTATGGGAACAAGTCAATATTATTACATTCTCCTGATTTCTCGGCTCCCTCCCTCTGCCCCTCTCCTTGCCCCCTGCTCCCAGCCCCCCACAGCCTTTCCCACCCAGCTCACCTAGAGCAGCTAGTGCGGGTGGGGAGAACACGTCCTCCATGATCCAAAACACGCTGTTCCGCTCCGGATTTCCTCCCGCGGATTCGGCCGTCAGCCACATACGCGGAGGGGATCAGACTCAGGTCCATGGGGCGGGCGTAGGGCACTCCCCGTACCGCCACCACGACACGGCCAGCCCCTTCCTTTCTGTGCATTTGCACGGCTGCTGCAGCCGCTGGAGAAGATGCCGCACGTGAGGGCTTGGCTGGGTTACTTTCCAGGAACCCATCCCCCTACCGCTGGCAGGGGGCCTGGTCTTTACATTCTAGGCTCATCTTCTCCGCAAGAGGCCGGTGATCCCGCTCCTGACACCAGTGTGACGACGCGTTGGGGTCCCCTGACTCCTGCACCCCCGTGATGGCACGAACAGACTCCACCAGCCCGTAGAATGGAGGGAGTTTATTCCTTCTCCAGGATACAGCACAGCACAGATGTAATGGGTTACAGGGCAGGTCTAGGATGCCTCAGCCCCCTTGAGATGGGGAGACTGGGCCCCAAATCCCAGCCCCTGGCTTAGGCTGGTTCCTCCATGATCCCAGACAGAAACTAAACTCACTCTTCCAGCCCTGCCCCAGCCAGGGCAGCATTCCCCTTCCTTTGTCTCTCTCCTGGGGGTAGCTGGTCAGACAGGTTGAGAGACCCTCTTGCATAATGACTCATCCTTCTGGGCTGTGGTACCGATGGCAGCCATTGGGGATTACCACAGAGCCAGCATAGGAACTAGCCAGATACCCCACTACGTCACAGTTCTCCCCTCCGAGAGCGAACTGAGCAGGGTCACTCCGCCGTGACCTAGGGAAGTTCGGGTCCTCTGCGTGGGAACCCGCCCTGGGGACATGGGTGCTCCTGACTCGGGCCGGCCGCGGCGAGGCCCCACATGAACTGGCTTCCTCTGTCCACTCGGGCTGCATCGCTCCAGGCGACTGACACAGGCCTGTCCTCTGTGGTCGCACCCACCCTTCCGCTGGCCTTGATCTCTGGCCAGGGTCTCGGGCCGGGCCATGAGCCCAGCGAGCCTTCTCTGACAGCCAGGGCGGCCTCCACCCCCGACGCTCCATCCCGGGAGGTCTTCCCCTCCCATAACTCTCTCAGCAAGCCCAGAGGCTCCTCTATACAGGGCAGGACGGCCCCTGCGGAGCGAGCGCCTCATACCCCTGGAGGTGGATGGTAGGAAGGTGACGGGTTTCTGGGACACGGGGGCGGAGGTGACGCTGGCCCGATCTGACATAGTGGCCCCAGACCGGATACTACCCCACCGGTCCGGGGAGAATCTGGCTTGTTCTTCCCAAGGCAAAATGCAGCTCTCGGCTTCCTCGTTCGTTCTCCGCCTGAAAACGTGGCCCCCCCCCGGCTGGACGCATGGCGCGCGACTCGTTCCGTGGTGGGCCGGACCGGGAAGGGGGCTTCTCCGACGGCGCACGCTGTGGTGGGCGAGTGAAGAGATGCGGCAGCACCCGGGTTCTAGGGTTCACAAGTGGCCGCGGGGGCGGGCCAAGCCAGCGGCTGGTCACACGCCTGGGTACCCTGGGTTGTGGCTGCCTCCCGACAGCCCTCAGGCGGCTGCATCCCGAGCGTGCTCTCCCGTGAATGGAGCGTTGGCACTTACGCTAGAGGCCTCAAGCCGCCATGCACTGAGGCCAGGCAGAGGATGGGGGAAGGCCCACTGAGATGGGGCTTGCCCAGGCCTGCGCAGGAGCCGGGCGCAGCCAGAGCCAGCGTGGTGCAGCCCGAAGAAGGGCCTGCCCTGGGCTCTAAGGTCGAGGGAGTGTCGAGAGAGGGGAGAAATGGCTGAACCTGGGCAATCCTGTCCGGGCTGCTGGGGCGGCTGGAGCTTCCAGCAGCGAGTGATGGGGCGCAGGAGAAGGAAGGGGCTTGCTAGAGCCAGGCATGCGGGAGGCAGAGCGAGGCGATTCCGGGGAGTCGTGGGGCGCTGCAGCACTCGGTCGGTGAGTCTGCACCCCGGGAACCGGTGGGGAGATGGCCTACGCCCGGCTCCTGAAGGCAGAGCTTGTGGGGCTGTGCAGAGAGAGGGGCCTGCCTGTGGGGAAAGCAGCCAAGGCCCAGCTGATTACCCGGCTGGAAGAGAATGACCCGTCCAGGGGCCTGGATCCTGTCCCAGCGGGGAGCAGCCAGACACCCCCTGGGAGCGTCTCAGGCTCTCAGACTGGAAGGAGGGCTGGAATCCGCCAGACGGACGCGGTGCCCACCAGACCACGCTCCACCAGCAGCAGTTTGTCCAGGGCGGGGTCCAGCCTGGCAGAGCTGCGACGGCTGGAGATCGAGCTGCGGCTAAAGGAATTGGAGGTACAGGAGAAAGAGAAGGAGCGGCAGGACTGTAGGGAGGAGCGCCAGGACCGAGAGAGGCAGCGGCAGCACGAACTGGCCATGGCAGAGCGGAGAAGCCGAGGGGCCCCGGCTGCGGTGAGTGGGGAGGGGCCCAGGGGGCCCGGGGCGGCCAGACGCTTTGAGAAGCTCGTGTTGGCCCAATGTAAAGACGTGGGGGACAAGGACGGGTTCCTCAGCTCCTTTGAGCAACCCTGTAAACTGCACCAGATCCCCCCCCAGGTGACTGGCTCCAGCAGCTCAGCCCCTTGCTGCATCAGGAGGCCGCAGGGTGCTCAACCAGCTGGAGGATCTGCAGCCGGGCGACTACGAACGGGTCAAAGAGGCCCTGGTGCACAAGTTCGGGCTGACCCCAGAGACGTACAGGAAGACGTTCCGGGGGGTGCAGAAGGAGCCACGGGAGACCTGTGTGGATCTGGCCTCCCGCCTGGCGCAATCCTGCCGCAAGGGGTGTGCGGGGCGGGGCCCAGACCGCCGAGGACCTGCTTAAAGCGGATGGGGCTGGAGCAGTTCTATGGAGCGTGCCCGCCCAGCCTGAGGCTGTGGCTCAAGGACCGGAGGCCAGAGGACCCCAGGAGGCTGGGAGGCTGGCGGACAAGTTCACAGAGAGCCGGGCCCCCGGAGAGAAAGGGAATCGCGCAGAGACCCCCCCGCCGGGCAGTGCTTACAGACACCGGCCAGCAGGGTCACCCACGGCCCACACAGCCACCAGTGACTGCCCAGCAGAGTGGGCCCAGGGCCACAGGCGTGAACAGCCCCCCCACTACGTCACACCCCCCTCCCTCAGGCACCCCAACCCCCAGGATCCCCCTTCCCGGGCACCCAACCCCGTCCCCTCAGGATCCCCCTCCCGGGCACCCCGACCCCGTCCCCTCAGGATCCCCCTCCCGGGCACCCCGACCCCGTCCCCTCAGGATCCCCCTCCCGGGCACCCGACCCCGTCCCCTCAGGATTCCCCGGGCACCCCCGACCCCGTCCCCTCAGGATCCCCCGGGCACCCCGACCCGGGCACCCGACCCCCGTCCCCTCAGGATCCCCCTCCTCCGGGCACCCGACCCCCCGTCCCCTCAGGATCCCCCCTCCGCCGGGCACCCCGACTCCCCCGTCCCCTCAGGATCCCCCTCCCCGGGCACCCCTACACCCTGCTGGTGCCACGTGCAGGGACAGGCCCTGTCTCTGGCTCCCAGCCAAACCTGCTTTCCACGGACAACCTTGTGACCATTGTGAGCCCATCCCTGCATGGCTGGAGTCGTCTTTAATTGCAGGTCATGCGGAGGAACCCTGCAGGAATGTGGCTGACCCACTCCGCCCCCCGCCCCCCAGCCACAGCAGAGAGGCCGGCAGCGGCCGGACTCTCCCGGGCAGCCTTTCTCCCCCTCTGGCCCATGGGCGGAAGGGCCGGAAAAGCCGGATCGCTCCGTGGAGAGAGCCCTTCAGCCTGGCCGTGGCTGCAGCGCCCCACCGGAGCCCGAGCGCGCGGGGGGCAGACCGCCCAGTGTGCCGGCCTCCCTTGTGCGGCCCCAGGGGTCGAGGGGAAGGGAGAGGACCCGGCATGGGTCCATGACCGATAAGAAGAATCCCAAACACAGTTACAGGCTGGGGACCGACTGGCTAAGCAGCTGTTCTGCAGACAAGGGCGTGGGGATCCAGTGGAGGAGAAGCTGGAGATGAGCCAACAGGGCGCCCTTGTAGCCAAGAAGGCTAATGGCAAATTTGGCTGCATTAGAAGGAGCATTGCCAGCAGATCCAGAGAAGTGATTATTCCCCTTGATTCGGCACTGGGGAGGCCACATCTGGAGTGTCCAGTTCTGGGCCCGCCACTATAGAAAGGACGTGGACACTGTCGTACCTCGGTGTTTTCGTACCTCGGTACCTTCGGTGGTCTGGACTGTCAGTGTCAGCGTCGTCCTGGCGCGCTCCTGACAGGACCTCTACTCCGTCGTGGTAATAAACTTTCGGCTGCGTGCGTAACAATCGGCACTCCCTTTATCTAGGGTGTTAGACCCCGTGCACTTGGGTCAACACAGGAGATCTCTGAGAGGCCCCGGAAACGACAGAGGCAGGCAAGGTTTGAAATCAATCGAGCAGGTTTATTGTCAAATGCGAAGCTCTACCAGTCAGTAATAGAGATCAGTACAGTGTTACACCACTGGGCACTATGGCCCGCGTTGACAAGGTACCAACACCGGGCAGGCCTATTGCCGTATAACAGTAACAGCAGTTAGTCAAAGTTAAGCTACTGTGCGTTCTGTAAGTTCAGGCAATGACACCTGCCGTTCAGGCGCCTAGTGCGCCCCCCCCAAGGTCGGCCGGAGAGCACCTTTTGCGGTGTCCTTTTATAGACAGGTACAAACAACTTACATCACTTCTTTACGTACCAGGTTACCACCCTCTGTTGCCTAGATACCACCCCTCACCTTACGGAAGGGGGGCTTACTTACTACCCTTCATGCTGTCAATTCCAACCTGGTCCTGAACCTAGGTCGGTATGTGCATTAGTTTTTAGGGAGTCTTTGTACCAAGACATTTCTTACTACGATGTTCCGTTACTCCCCTTTGGCTCACAGTTTGTTCTCGTTGCCGCCCTGTGTCCTAACTTACACAATCACACAGTTATCAGTACGGCCTCCTTCTTGGCTCCTGTTACTGAACCAAAGTCTTGCTCACTAGATTGCAAGGCCTGTTGCTGTTTTCATGTTACAGGCCTCTATTTAGGCCTGCTGACTCCATGTTACTGACCCTCAACTTACTACAGACACATTGCAGAGGGTCCGGAGGAGGGCGACCAAAACGATTCGGGGGCTGGAGCACATGACCTACGAGGAGAGGCTGCGGGATTGGGGCTTGTTCAGTCTGCAGAAGAGAGGAGAGAGGGGGGATTTGAGAGAAGCCTTCAACTCCCTGAGCGGGGGTGGGGGGGAGAGGGGGCGGGGGTCCAAAGAGGCTGGAGAGAGGCTGGTCTCAGTGGGGCAGGTGGCAGAACAAGGAGCAATGGGCTCAAGTTGCAGTGGCGGAGTCTAGGTTGGCTATTAGGAGAAATGATTTCCCTAGGCAGGGGGGAAGCGCTGGGCTGGGTTCCCTTGACCAAGCCCTGGCTGGGCTGATTGAGTCGGGGCTGGTCCTGCTTTGGGCAGGGGGTTGGACTCGGTGCCTCCTGAGGTCTCTGCCCGCCCGGGGATTCTCTGAGCTTTTGTGGACCAAACCCACTTCCTCAGAGGATGGGCGAATCAACACCCAGCAGCCCTCAGGCATGGGAGGACACAGACCTGGAGGGGAACTTTTTAACCGGCCTGGTCGCTCCGTCATGGGCAGAACAGTGGCCGTTCTTGCACCAAGGAATTTCACCAGCCAGTCACAGAGCGAGGGTGCAGAACTGACCTTCATCGGTGGATGTGACACCGTTTCCCTGGGCTTGGACAAAGGCATTAACTGGATGTCGCATTATAAAGCCAGCCTCCCCTGCCTTTAACATCGGCGTTTTTACATCAAAAGCTAAGAACGGGACACTTCCGGCCCACTTCATCGGCCTCCTTAGCACCAGTCCTACAATGGACGGGTACCTTTTCCCCCCTCCTTTTTATAAAGTCGAGTTTTTTTAGTCCTCTCCAGCTCATCATCTGCGGAAGTGGGTTTTGCGCAGGAAAGCCCAGGATACGATATCGTTGTGTTACTCTGTGACGTAGTGGGGGGCTGTCTACTCTTGCAATCCTGTGTTTCTGCCTGGCTGCGTTGTGTTCGGTGTGATTCCCCACGATGCATTGGAGAGGGTCCAGCGGAGGCAACCAAAATGCTGAGGGGGCTGGAGCACATGACCTACAAGGCGAGGCTGAGGGGTTTGGGTTTGTTCAGTCTGCAGAAGAGAAGAGCGAGGGGGGATTTGAGAGCAGCCTGCAACTCCTTGAAGGGAGCTTCCAAAGAGGCTGGAGAGAGGCTGTTCTCAGTAGTGACGGATGCAGAACGAGGAGCAATGGGCTCAAGTTGTGGTGGGAAAGGTCCAGGTTGGATATTAGGAAAACCTCTTTCCCTAGGCGGGTGGGGAAGCGCTGGGCTGGGTTCCCTAGGGAAGTAGCGGAGTCTCCATCCCTAGAGGTGTTTAAGTCCCGGCTTGACAAGGCCCTGGCTGGGTTGATTTAGTTGGGATTGGTCCTGCCTAGAGCAGGGGGCTGGACTTGATGCCTTCTAAGGTCTCTTTCAGCTCTATGATTCTATGACTCACTCCAGGTGTGTGTGGGGCCCAGACAGCTGGGGAAGGGGGGCAGTCTCCGAAGATAACAACTCTTTCCCAGGAAGAGACACGAAGGATACAGGTGGGGGCTGTCACCAGGCTGGGAACTAGGCCTGCGAGTTGGGTCAGGCTTGGCGGGGCTAGGATGAGTGCAGAGGCTTAGAGCAGGGAAGGGGGGTGAAGGGGCCAGGAGCCCCTGCCCCCCGAGAGGAATACGGCTGTCTGCTCTCGGGGCCTGTGCTAACATCGCTCCTATGCCACACTGTGTCCCTCAGAACCAATAAAGCCTTCTATTCTGCTGACCGGCTGAGAGTGACGTCTGGCTGTGGATGGGGGTGCAGGGTCGGGGGCTCCCCGACACGCTGGCCCAGGTGCCACAGGACTGTGCGTTGTGTTTAAAGGGTTAAGTGAGCGACCGACCAGGGGAATCATCTCTTGGAAACGGTTGGGTGCCTGTCTGCGTTCCTGCCGGCAGCTCCGCCTGGCCCGTAAATAGGATGACCACGTCGGTGGGGCCCCTCCGTCTGGGGCCATGCGGCTTTTCAGTACAGAGAGCTGCGGGGCACCCTGGCACGGTGGCTTTGAGACAAGAACGGTTTACAGCAAGCCGCTGAAAAGTGGGGAGCAGAGCCCTGGGCGGGAGAGGGGGAGAAAACAAAGCCTGTTTAAAAGAAAGGAAAAACCCCTCCCATGCACCGTCTGAGCTCGGTTGTTTGAGACGTGTTTGAATACGACGGAGCGGACGCAACCCTCTGGAACGGAGTCGATTTAACTGCCTCCTAGCGAAACGGTGGGGGTGATCAATCTGTTGTGGCCAGTGAGCCTGTAGACCTTGGTTTGGAAATGATTATCTCCCCTTGACTCCACCAAGATCAAAGATACTGGTTATCAGTCATTCGGGTTGCTGGGCGTTCGCCCAAAACGCGGGGCGGAGGGGGGATGGCCAGTTCTCACGAATATTAAAGTAAAGTCCCAGGCATTCCTGGAACACTTGGGCTGGGGCTTTTGAGCAACTCAAAGTCTTTACAACTTTTTTTTTTGTAAAGTCTATTTGACACCAAACCCGAATCGGCCGCGAAATGGACGGCCTGCGGGTTTGCAAACCTCACCCAGGCCTGGCTCAAATTGGAGGGTGCCGGGGTGAACCCTGGCGTGCCAAGTGGGGTCTTTACGAGGGTTGTCCAGTTCCGCTGTGATTTCACAAGAAACCTCGACTCGGAGCGGGACAGAAACCTGTTTAACCACCCAAAGACCTTCCCAGATATCGGCTAGGCCCCCCCACCCTGGCAGGGAGGGAATCGGACTGAGAAGGGCTGTTGTGCATGATGATTTACTGTTTGATCCTATCAGAAGGAAAATGCCTCGCAAGGAAGAATTAGCCCCAAGCAGCTGAGTTGCACAAGACCCCCCCACACAACAAAGGGGAACGTGTGGGAAGAGGCCGTGTAACTTCTCTATGGATCCATTTATGAAGAGTGGTAGGGATCAATCATTTTGCCCGCTGCAGCCTGTGATGTCTGTTTAAAGCAAAGAGTTGAAGTGGTAAGAAAACCTGAGTTTTCTTGGGGAGTGGGGAGGAGGAGGGGAGACTGTCTCCTTAGGAACTATCTTGACCAGCGTGGCTGCCGCTGGACTCAAGATGAGTTATGTTGCTTTAACTCTGAAAAGATATATTCTACTAGAAGACTTACCCAGCATTACCCAAGGATGGAGCTGGCCAGGGGCAGCAGGGGCCATGCAGCCTGCCCATGGCTTCTCCCCAGGGGCAGCGGGAACCACGAGGCAGCCGGCAATTGCTTCCTAGGGCACGCCAGGGTGGCAGGGGCCATGCTGTTAACCAGCAGCTGCGTGCTGCCCCTGTGGTTATCCATGGGTATAACTATCCCTTCTATCACACCCCTCCCTTTCCGTTGGATGGAAAACAATCCCATTCCCGGCCCATCCCATTGTCCTGGCCCAACCCAACCCTGACCGTGCTTTAAGTGAGGAGAAAAGAAAGCTGCCTGCCACATTTGGTGGTCCTAAGTTCTTACCATTTAGGAGGGGTTCTTGAACAAACGGACTCACAGAATGTAAGAACATAAGAACGGCCGTACTGGGTCAGACCAAAGGTCCATCTAGCCCAGGAGCCTGTCTGCCAACAGTGGCCAGCACCAGGTGCCCCGGAGGGGGTGGACCGAAGACAATGATCAAGCGATTTGTCTCATGCCATCCCTCTCCAGCCTCTGACAAACAGAGGCCAGGGACACCATTTCTATCCCCTGGCTAGTAGCCTTTTATGGACCTAACCTCCATGAAATTATCTAGCTTCTCTTTAAACTCTGTTATAGTCCTAGCCTTCACAGCCTCCTCTGGCGAGGAGTTCCACAGGTTGACTACACGCTGTGTGAAGAACTTTCTGTTGTTAGTTTTAAATCTGCTACCCATTAATTTTATTTGGTGTCCTCTAGTTCTTCTATTATGGGAACTAATAAATAACTTTTCTTTATTCGCCCTCTCCACACCACTCACGATTTTATACACCTCTATCATATCCCCTCTCAGGCTCCTCTTTTCTAAACTGAAAAGTCCCAGTCGCTTTAGCCTCTCTTCACAGAGGGACGGCCACACGGACAGAGACAGACAAACTCTCTAAAATACATAGCAGATAACGCCACTCATCTGCCATCTGTTGATGTGTAGAGGCTGCAAAAGCTGCATGTCATCAGTGCAAGGAAAATCCCATGGGAACTATAGCTGTGCCATTTTAAAAACAGCAGAAAACCACAAAACATGGTATTATAGGGTGCATCAGGGTTGGAGGTATCTAGGGAAGAATACTCACGAAAACTTTGCTTGTTCTTTAACTCAAAGACCCAGGTACACTTGTGGGAAGTCCAATTAACCTCTCTTTTACCCTGTGGCGGAAGGTACATTTCTGATTTTGGCTTTTAAAAGGGTGGGCTCTTTCATAAACAGGGGACTTTAAAAAGTTGGTGTGATTGTTTAAATGGTTGTTTGTGTTTTAGGGTATATACAGGAGATAGGGGGGTCTCTTGAAAAGTAGTTTGCAGCAAACTCTTGGTTTGGAGTGTTTTTAAATACCGTGTTTTTTTACTGTGTGCAAAGGGTGTGAGTTTTTAAATGGTTACAAAAGGTGATGTTGATGTTCAAATTGTTTGTGAGTTAGGGGGGATGTGCACACCTTGTTGCCAATTGTTGGCTTTGAGTGTGTTTTTTAAATATTGGGGATTTTACGTTGCAAACCGTGCTTTGGGGTGTGTGGTTTAAAAAAGGAGCTTTCAATTGTCGGGTGTCAGTTAGGGCCTTGCAGGAGGAAGGTGTGGGGATGAGCTGAACAGTATTGTGTTGCAAACTGTTGGTATGGCGTGTTTAACTAGCTGGGTTTGACATTCTCTGCAAACACGGCTTGCCAGCTCTCCAAGGCTGCTTTGCACCGTCTCCAGGAGTCTGTGGGTTTTAAAAGTATTTAGTTGCAAACGGTTGGTTGCGTTTGGAGTGTTTAGAACCCTGTGCAAAAGGGGGGTGTGTGTGTGTGTGGGGGGGGGTTGTGGGTCTGGTTTAAACTGGCTCACGTTGTTTGGAGTTTGGGGACACACTTAGAGGAGAGGGGCGGCTTTCTGGACCAGCACTTTGCTGCAAAGTGGCTTGGAGGGGCAGACTTACCCGGGTTTTCCCTCTGGGCCAAAGGTGCTTTTCAAACAGGTGGACCACGTCGGTTTCGAGGGGTCAAGTCCCGATTTCGGGGCACGTGCAGGAGGCAGGCCTGGGGCTTGTGAGCAGGATTTGCTTGGCCGAGGGGGTTAAACCACTGCCCCCTGGAGGCGGCGAGGGGCTCCGCTTGGCTCCCTCTCGTGGCCTCGGGTGAGCTGGTGCTCGGGGCCGTTGGCAGAGGAACTGCGGGGGCTGGGCAAGTGAAGGCTGCTCCCCCCCCAGAGCCGGGGGGTTCTGGAGCCGGGGTCAAGCCACCCACTTGCGTGAGGCTGGCGTTGGCACCGGTGATGCTCAGGATCGGCCGCCGGGCTGGCCTGGGCCAGGAGGCTCCTTCCAGGCCGGGGTCCCGGGGTGAAGCGTTGCCAGACCCCGGTGTCCACTATCACCCCCCCCGGCACCCACGTTTGCTGCACTGACACTAGGGCCCTGCTGCTGGAGGGGAGCAGCCGGGGGTGGGGTGGGGGGGAGGCACATGCAAACGCTCCAGAGGACACAACCCGGGCAATCTTCCCTTCCTCCCCAGGGGCGGGACGCAGGCCAAACCGCGGTTGCACAAGTGGGTGATGTAACGGCGACTCCCATGTCCGGATCCCTGTGGCCCGGGTATTTAACCGCCCCGGCCCGGCTGCCGGCAGCACAGGAGAAGGGCAGGGGAGCGAAGCGGCTCCCGGCCGGCCATGGAGCTCTTGGGGGCCACCACCCTGGCGCTGGTCATCGGCCTCTCCTGCCTCCTGCTCCTCTCCAGCTGGAGGCAGAGGCGGGGAGCCGGGAAGATGCCCCCGGGACCCCCCCCGCTGCCCCTGCTGGGGAACCTGCTGCAGGTGGATCTCACCAACATGCGCAAGTCCCTGCTGGAGGTAGGTGGCTTTTCCTGGGACGCCCCAGGCTGCGCCCGCCACCCCCTGGGAGTCCCCCACTGGGGGAGCTGGGAGGCCCAGGGGGTAGAGGTGTGGGGCGCAGAGGTGGGGTAAGGAGGCATGAGGAGGGGCAGGAGGTGAGGGGGCAGGACATGGCTTGCTGTGAGGGGTCCGGGGTGTGGGGCGAGGATCATGGGGGGGCAGCGTGGGACGGGGAAGGTGCTGAGTTGGGAGGGGGCGTACGTGGGTTGGTGTCGGGGGGATCAGGGTTGCTCTGGGGAAGTGCTCTGCATTCCCGGCCCCGCGTCTCAGGGCGTCCCCATCCCGGCGGCAGATCAGCGAGCGCTACGGGCCGGTCTACACCCTGCACCTGGGCGCCCGGCGGGTGGTGGTGCTGTGCGGCTACCAGGCCGTGAAGGAGGCCCTGCTGGACCAAGCCGAGGACTTCGGCGGGCGTGGGAAACAGGCCACCTTTGACTGGATCTTCCAGGGCTACGGTCGGTCGCCACTGTGGGAGGGAAGGGAGCCGGGGGGCGCGAGGGGGCAGCTCCCAGACAGGGCTACGGCTGGCGCCCACCCGGGCTGCTCCGGCCGTACTCAGCCATCCCGAAAATCTCCGCGCCGCCCCCGATCGCAGCAGCTTCCTGCCCGTTGGGCCCCCCGAGACCGATTCTCCGCTCAGCGCCCCTGGGCTGCGGCTGGGGCCCGTCGCCGCTCGGCTGCCAAGCCACACGGCGGGTCCAAAGTCAAGTTTGGGAGGATGCATGAGGAGGGGAGGGGGGGAGAAAAGTCAGTGCCATTCCCTGCCCCCGTCTGCGTTTCATTCAGCGGCTTTTGGGCATTTTTTCAGGGTGAAGCCGGAACACGGGGAGACCCCGCGAGTCCTTGAGCGTGCCGGGGGCCGCGGGCGGGGGGAGGAAAGGAAATTCGGCACCCTCGCCCGCTGCATTTCTCCAGGCAAAACCCGTCTCTGTTTTATTGATTTGTTCGGCAGCTCGGGGCCCCAGCTGCCCCCCCGGAGAAATAAAATCCCACGTCCGGGCAGATTCCCCCTTCCCGGCCCCCACGGGAAAGGTTCTCGTTGTAACCAGCCACTGGGGGCGCTAACACCCCGGGGGCCCTGCCTCACGGCCTGGCTCCACCCTCCCCTCGCCCCCCAGGAGTGGCCTTCAGCAACGGGGAGCGTGCCAAGCAGCTGCGTCGCTTCTCCATCACCACGCTGAGGAACTTTGGGGTGGGGAAGCGCGGCATCGAGGAGCGGATCCTGGAGGAGGTGCACTTCCTGCTGGAGGCCCTGCGGGGCACGAAAGGTGGGTCGGGGGCATGGAATGGTGCCCCCCTCCCGCCCCGTCCTGGAGCCAGCCTCACAGTGCCCATTGTGCGGATGGGGAAACTGAGTCACAGAGCGGGGGCAGGGCCCGCGAGGGGCGGGGGTCAAGCCTAGGAATCGAGGTGTAGGCTCTGCCAAAGATAGCCCTGCCCTGCCTCCTGGGGGTGCTCGCGGGGGGGGGTGGGTGCTGCAAGGATGGGGTCAGGCGGCTGCAGAGCCAGGCACAGAGCGGGCGGCCAGGCCCATTGCAATGCAGCTCCGGGTGAGCAGCGACTTGGGGGGCTGAGATCCAGGGAGGGGAGACCATCCACAGGGAAGCCCCCTGCTAACATATGCCCCACCCAACAGTGGGCGTCTCCCTCCTCCAGGTCTGCCCTTTGGTTGGTCAGGGGCACGTCCCATCCGGCCCGGGGCCCACCTGAGTCAGAGTCCAGGCTCCAGGCAAATCGCCCACAGCCCCCCCAACCTGGGCAAAGTGCCCTCCCTCCATTCCCTTGACACCTGTTCCAGGTGCTTCCCTTTTGCAAAGACGCTCAGGACGCCCGTTGCGCAGAGGGGAAACCGAGTCACAGAGCGGGGAGGGGGCAGGGTGGCCGCGCAGGCCGGCACGTGGGGTGCTGACCACGGACACAGACGGCGTGGGCTGAAAATCCCGCGCTGCCAAAACCGGCGGGTCCGGGCGGGACTCTGGGCTCGTCGCCACGACACCGGGGGCAGGCCGTGGCGACGTGGCTGGCGGCACATTTGCCTGCAGAACGGCAGGGCTCCGTGTCCCCGTGTACTGGCTGTGGCAAAGCTGTGCTCGCTGGGGGGGGGGGAAGGGGGTTGACGCACCAACGAGGGCGACAGCATAGCTGCTCAGTTGCCAGTGTAGACAAAGACGTGGCCAATGTGGAAAGGGGGTGGGAGGCGACACGTGAAACCGGCCTGCGAGGACAGAGATCAGCCTGAGAAACAGCCGGCTCAGCAGTCACAGCTGCCAAGCAAACAGCCGCTGGGCCCGGCAGGGGCTAGGCAGGAACACCCAGGGGGGTTGAATAATGGGGGAATTCGTGGTTCAGACTTGCCCACAGGGCTGGTCTCTGGGAGCCCGCGTGCTCTGGGTGAGGGGGAAGAAGGCGAGGGGCAGAGCTGGGAACAGTGTGGGCCGCTCGCGAGGGCCGGGTCAATTCTCCTCCACCACCCCTTGCGGAGGAGCCTCCAGCCAGGGGTCAGGGGACCGTCGGCAGCGTTCCCTGTGAGCTGGGCGCTTGGGTGGCTGCTCCGGCGAGATTCAGTTGCCTCTCCGCTACATTGTTGGCTTTACTGGTAGTGCACATTCCCAGTGCACACCACAAAATTATTCCACACGTGGATGGTGTGACGACGCGTTGGGGTCCCCTGACTCCTGCACCCCCGTAATGGCACGAACAGACTCCACCAGCCCGTAGAATGGAGGGAGTTTATTGCTTCTCCAGGATACAGCACAGCACAGCACAGCACAGATGTCATCTGGTTACAGGGCAGGTCTAGGATGCCTCAGCCCCCCTTGAGATGGGGGAGACTGGGCCCCTAAATCCCAGCCCCTGGCTTAGGCTGGTTCCTCCATGATCCCAGACAGAAACTAAACTAACTCTTCCAGCCCTGCCCCCCAGCCCGGGCAGCAATCCACCTTCCTTTGTTTCTCTCCCTGGGGGGTAGCTGGTCAGACAGGTTGAGAGACCCTCTTTGCATAATGACTCATCCTTCTGGGCTGTGGTACCGATGGCAGCCATTGGGGATTACCACAGAGCCAGCATAGGAACTAGCCAGATACCCCCACTACGTCACAGTTCTCCCCCCTCCGAGAGCGAACTGAGCAGGGTCACTCCACTCGTGACCTAGGGAAGTTCGGGTCCTCTGCGTGGGAACCCGCCCTGGGGACATGGGTGCTCCCCTTGACTCGGGCCGGCCGTGGCAAGGCCCCACATGAACTGGCTTCCCTCTGTCCACTCGCCGCATCGCTCCAGGGCGACTGGCACAGGCCTGTCCTCTGTGGTCGCACCCACCCTTCCGCTGGCCTTGATCTCTGGCCAGGGTCTCTCGGGCCGGGGCCATGAGCCCAGCGAGCCTTCTCTGGACAGCCAGGGCGGCTTCCACCCCCGACGCTCCATCCAGGGGGTCTCCCCCTCCCATAACTCTCTCCGCAAGCCCAGCGGCTCCTCTATACAGGGTAGGGGCCCCTGAGCAGCTTTCCTCCCGTCTTGGGCCTTCCCGCCCCTCTGGCAGGAGTCGCAGGACCGGCCGTACCGCTGCACGGCCGCAAATATTCCCGGCCAGTAGCAGTGTTGGAGCAGCCTCAGCCGGGTGCTCCGGATCCCCCGGTGGCCCGCAAAGGGGACATTATGGGCCAAAACAGCAGCTTGAGGTGATACTTTGGGGACGACCAGCTGCCGCTGGACCCCCATGCCCTCACCTTCCTGGGGGAAGCCATTCCTGGAACAGGAATCCCGCTCCCACAGGAATCTCTCCTGGCCTCCTCTCCCCAGGGGCTGAGCTGCCCGGAGGCCAGCCTCGTCCCTCAGCCTCTGCAAGGAGGGGTCTGCCTGCACCTCAGCCTGGAATTCAGCCGCTGGGGCAGGGATCGGGACCTGTTCCCCACCTTTGCCTAGGTCCGGGGTCCCCGCTTGGCTGGACCCCGTGTCCACGGTGATGGGACCCTGGGGACCCTGCCAGGAGTCCTTCCCTGGATCCAGGTTGCCAGCCCTCGCTGGCTCTGGGCGGTGACTAGAGCCCGCTGGGATTCATGGGGCCACTCCTCCAGGTCATTCCCCATCAGCACCTCAGTGGGCAAGTGCGGGTGCACCCCCACTTCCTTGAGACCTTCCTTGGCCCCCCATTTCAGATGCACCCTGGCTACAGGCACCTTAAACGGGGACCCGTCTATGCCCTTCAGGGTCAGCTGCGTGTGGGGTAGTATCCGGTCTGGGGCCACTATGTCAGATCGGGCCAGCGTCACCTCCGCCCCCGTGTCCCAGAAACCCGTCACCTTCCTACCATCCACCTCCAGGGGTATGAGGCACTCGCTCGCAGGGGCCATCCTGCCCCACCCGGTACACGGAGAAATCCGCCTCCGAGGGTCAGACCTCCCAGGGGGTGCACTGAGCATCCTTCCCCACTCTGAGCTGAGGTTTGCCTGCCAGCCCCTGCCTCTGGGGCAGCCTGCCCTTCCTCCAGCCCCAGCCAGTTAACCTGGAAAGTCCCAGGTCATGGGACCTGGTGCACTGAGCCCTCTTGTGGCCTTTTTGCCCACAGCGATGGCAAGTTAGGCTTTGGGCTGTCTCTGTCCAGGCCCTGGCTGGTTCTCTGGGGCACAGACGACCTGTTCCTTGGGCTCGCCTCGTAGTTGACTCCTCCGTCGCTCAGCCGAGATCCGGTCTCTGTGCGATTCCCTTTCTCTCCGGGACTCCTGCTTCACACCCGGACCGGCTCTCCGTGAACTCATCTGCCAGTCTCCCGGCCTCCTGGGGTCTCTGGTCTTCGGTCCTTGAGCCACAGCCTCAATCTGGGTGGGCATGCTTCATAGAACTGCTCCATCATGAACAGCTTGAGCAGCCCTCTGCAGTCTGGGCTCCGACTCCAGACACCCACTTGCGGCAGTATTGCGCCAGGCGGAAGGCCAGGTCCACATAGGTCTCCGTGGCTCCTTCTGCACCTCCCGGAACTTCTTCCTGTACATCTCGGGGTCAGCCCGAACTTGTGCAGCAGGGCCTCCTTGACTCGGTTGTAATCCCTGGCTGTAGGTCCTCCAGCTGATTGAGCACCCGGCAGCCTCCTGGTTCAGTGCGGGGATGAGCTCCTGCAGCCAGTCAGCTGGGGGGACCCGTTGCAGTCCACAGGCCCTCTCAAAGGAGCTGAGGAACCCGTCTATGTCGCCCATGTCCTTCAATTGGGCCACCACGAGCTTCTCCAAGGGTCTGGCCGCCCTGGGCCCTTGGGGCCCGCCCGCACTTGGCGCAGCCGGGGCCCGCCACTTCTCCGCTCTGCCATGGCCAGCTCATGCTGCCGCTGCTCTCTACGGTCCTGGACTTCCAATTCCTTCATCTGCAGCTGGATTTCTAGCCGCCGCAGCTCCGCGGGGTTGGACCTCCTCGGCGGACTACGGCTTGCAGTGCTCCCCTGGGAGGCAGTCCGGTCTCTTCGGCGGCCTCCAGCGCTCCGCCCCCCCTCCGAGCCTGACACGCTCCCAGTGGAGGTCTGGCTGCTCCCAGCCCTGTGGCTGGTCATTCTCTTCCAGCCGGGCAATCAGCTGGGCCTTGGTTGCGCTCCGCACAGGCAAGCCCCTCTCTGCACAGCTTCACCAGCTCTGCCTTCAGGAGTTGGGTATAGGCCATCTCCCGCTGGTCCCTCGGTGCAGACTCACCAGTCTAGTGCTGCTGCGCCCACGATTCTCAGGAACCGCTTCGCTCTGTTTCCAGCACGCCTGGTTCCACGGCTCTTGCTTCTACTGCGCCTTGTCGCTTGCCGCTGGATGCTCCATCCACGGGGTGCAGTGCATCCCACTCCTGACACCAGTGTGACGACGCGTTGGGGTCCCCTGACTCCTGCACCCCCGTAATGGCACAGACAGACTCCACCAGCCAGTAGAGTAGAGGGAGTTTATTGCTTCTCCAGGATACAGCACAGCACAGCACAGCACAGATGTCATCTGGTTACAGGGCAGGTCTAGGATGCCTCAGCCCCCCTTGAGATGGGGGAGACTGGGCCCCTAAATCCCAGCCCCTGGCTTAGGCTGGTTCCTCCATGATCCCAGACAGAAACTAAACTCACTCTCCTCCAGCCCTGCCCCCCAGCCCGGGCAGCATTCCCCCTTCCTTTGTTTCTCTCCCTTGGGGGTAGCTGGTCAGACAGGTTGAGAGACCCTCTTTGCATAATGACTCATCCTTCTGGGCTGTGGTACCGATGGCAGCCATTGGGGATTACCACAGAGCCAGCATAGAAACCAGCCAGATACCCCCACTACGTCACAGATGGAAAAAATTAGAAGGGACGTTGACCCTTGCTCTTCCCTCCCCGACACTCCCTGTGTTTTCTGGTGGCCCTCCCCTGGTACAAAAAGAAAGGGGTAGGTCCGGTGTGAAATCACGATCCTGAGACTGACCGTCCCCCAGGCCAATGGGGAGAGGCCACTACTCAAGGTCAACCTGATTGGCAGGGCCGGGTGGCCAATGAGGGAGTCATGAGCTGGGGGAGGGGACATGATCCATGTGACCTGGCGCTGTCTGAGCCAGCGGAGGGCAGAGCTAAGGGGAAAGTAGCAGCCGGAGCTGGGTTGGAGGCAGAGCTGGGGATCGGGAGCAGGGGGGGCTCAGAACATCCGCACTGAGGAGGAGCCAGGGCCGAGCTGGGAGGGGACTCAAGGGACCCACCAGAGCAGGGGTCCAACCTGCTGTCACCCCAGCCGAGTCGGGGCCTGGGACGAGTGAGGAACAGGTCGTGAACCTCTCCTGGAGTGGGTGGGCTGCAGCATCCCTGCCCCACAGGGCAGCGTGAGCCTGGGGGTGCAGCCCCCCGACAAGCCCAGCCCAGCTCCGTGAGGGATAGAAGGGGGGACAGGAGTTCTCCGGGGCCGACCGGGTGCAGGGCTGAGAGTGAGGACTCAGACCCTTCGCTTAGTCCGTTCCCCCAGGGCAGCGTGCCCAGAAAGGGCCCCCGTGCGTGTGAACGTGGCACGTGGCTGAGGGATCCGTGGAGGCGAGACGCTCCGTGGCATGGCCCCCCACGCCAGCAGGCGCCCACCCCATGTGTGTGCCCCCCCCCAGGTCTGCCCTTTGACCCCACCTACTTCCTGAGCCGCTCCGTGTCCAACGTCATCAGCTCGGTGGTGTTCGGGGACCGGTTCGACTACGAGGACAAGGAGTTCCTCTCCCTGCTCTACATGATCACCGAGAGCTTCCGCTTCACCGCCACCGCCTGGGGGCAGGTACACCGGGGTCCCCGCTGGGGGGAGTGGCCCAGCCCCTCCGCCGCTGCTCCCAGGCCTGCCTGTGGGGTCGGGAGGGGTACAAAGCTGGGGAGGCCGGAGTGGAGCTGAGGCTGGGGTCTGCGGTGCTCGGTGCGACCCAAGGGAACGTGGGTGGGCAGTATGAACCGGGAGAGATGAACAGACTGAAGAGGGGGGGCAGGGGAGGGACCACCCCGGCTCTCTACCCCACCCCTGTTCAGTGGCTCCGTGGCTCTCCCTGTCCCCAGCTGTACGAGATGTTCTCGGGCACCATGTGCTACCTGCCTGGCCCCCAGCGCGAGGCCTTCAAGCAGCTGGCCGGGCTGGAGCAGTTCATCAAGAGGAAGGTGAAGGCGAACCAGGAGAGCCTGGACCCCAGCGCCCCACGAGATTTCATCGACTGCTTCCTGGCCAGAATGCAGCAGGTGCGGGGTGGGGAGAGGGAAGGCGTGGAAGCTGGAAGAGCAAATGGCCTGGTTCTAACCAGGGGTTCATACTGTACCTGGGTCAGGCCGGGGTTCAGGCATGGGGGGCAGGGAAATGGAGCCCCTTGGAGAGCACAGAGCCGAGGCGCAGGTGCTGGGCTGGAACGCCGTTGAGCTGGGCTCTGCCACCGCCCGCCCGTGTGCCCTTAGTCACATCACAGCATCGCGCTGTGCCTCAGTGTCCCCCCTGCCCACGGGGACGGAGAGCTGTAAGGGGGGGAGGGAGGATTGTCGTTTGCTCCATTTTTGTGCGGGAGCAGCTGTCATCTGCCCAGTCGAATCGGGAAGGTCCTCACACGTCCCTTTGCCCCTCTTTGGTCTTTTCCAGGAGCAGGGAAACCCGGCCTCGGAGTTCTCCCTCAAGAACATCACGCTGACCACGCTCTCGGTCTTCTTCGCCGGCACGGAGACGGTCAGCACCACGCTGCGCTACGGCTTCCTCATCCTGCTCAAGCACCCCGAGATCGAAGGTAGCTGCCCCGGCGCAAAGGCCGCCCAAAGGACCCGGTGGGGCTCCCGCGGGAGGCGGAGGAAGCCGAGGGGCCGGGGCGGGCGGGTTGGCCCTCCCCCATTGTGATTCGAGGGCTGGATTCAGCCTCAGCTGCCCGGGGGCCAAGCCAGAGTCGGGGGCGGGGGGTTGGGGGCAGCTCCCGCCCCGGGGCCGAGCCGGATTCCCGCCGGGCCCCCTTGGAGCTGTGCCGCCCTCTCCGCAGAAAAGATCCGCGAGGAGATCGACCGGGTGATCGGGCGCAACCGCGCCCCCAGCATGGAGGACCGGAGCCGCATGCCCTACACCGACGCCGTCATCCACGAGATCCAGAGGTTCTGCGACGTCATCCCCATGGGGCTGGCCCGCCGGGTGACCCGGGACACCCCCTTCCGGGGGTACACCATTCCCAAGGTAGCGCCGGCCCTAGGGGGTGGGCTGGGCAGGATGCTGCCTCTGGGAAGTTGCGTGATCTAGCGAGCAGGGCACCACACTGTGGCTGGCTCTGCTACTAGCTCATCATGGGGCCTAGGGCCTCGCCCCTGCCTCAGTTTCCCCATGTGTTACACTCAGCTGTGGGGCTCGTGATCCCTCCCTTTCCCGTTTCCACTGCAGGCTCTTTGGGGCAGGGAATTCACTCGCAGTGGGCAGCACCCATGTCCGTCAGGGTCTGCACAGCTCCGGGCAGCACGGGGGCCTGACCTCAGCTCTGGGGCTCCTCTGGTCCCCCAGTACCTGTTACCTGATGTGGGCTGCCTTGGCACGGTACGCATGGAAAGCCAGGAAGCGCCTGCTGTGTGTGGTGTACGGCCCAGCGCAGTGGTGGCAGCGGGGGGTAGTGGTTAGAGCCGGGTCTCCTGGGTGTGGTTCCCAGCTCCGGGAGGAGCAGAGTGCAGTTGCCGGAGCTGCGGGCGTCGGGAGACAGGTGACGAGATGGGGTCTCTCAGCCAGGCGCCCCGCAACGTAACATTCGCTTTGGGACAGATCCCGCCTGTGCCGGGCAGTGCCCGCGGGCGATCACGGCGGCTCTCCCTTCTCTCCTTCCAGGGCACCGAGGTGTACCCGGTGCTGGGCTCCGTGCTGTACGACCCCTCGCAGTTCAGCGCCCCCGAGACCTTCGACCCCGGCCACTTCCTGGATGGCAACGGCCACTTCAAGAAGAGCGACGCCTTCGTGCCCTTCTCGATCGGTACGGACCCTCCCCTGAGCGCGGTGCCAACCCACCACCACAGTGAGACCCCCCCACCAGCCCGGCCACGGCTCATCCTGCAGGGCTGAGGTGTCAGATCCCGGCCGGTGTGAATCCGTGTCACTGCACTGGGGCCAGATCCTGGCCGGTGTGAATCCTTGTCACTGCACTGGGGCCAGATCCCGGCCGGTGTGAATCCGTGTCACTGCACTGGGGCCAGATCCCGGCCGGTGTGAATCCGTGTCACTGCACTGGGGCCAGATCCCGGCCGGTGTGAATCCGAGTCACTGCACTGGCGCCAGATCCCGGCCGGTGTGAATCCGTGTCACTGCACTGGGGCCAGATCCCGGCCGGTCTGAATCCGTGTCACTGCACTGGGGCCAGATCCCGGCCGGTGTGAATCCGTGTCACACACTGGGGCCAGATCCCGGCCAGTGTGAATCCGTGTCACTGCACTGGGACCAGATCCCGGCCGGTGTGAATCCGTGTCACTGCACTGGGGCCAGATCCTGGCCAGTGTGAATCCGTGTCACACACTGGGGCCAGATCCCGGCCAGTGTGAATCTGTATCACTGCACTGGGGCCAGATCCCGGCCGGTGTGAATCCGTGTCACTGCACTGGGGCCAGATCCCGGCCGGTGTGAATCTGTGTCACTGCACTGGGGCCAGATCCTGGCCGGTGTGAATCCGTGTCACACACTGGGGCCAGATCCCGGCCAGTGTGAATCCGTGTCACTGCACTGGGGCCAGATCTCGGCCGGTCTGAATCCATGTCACTGCATTGGGGCCAGATCTCGGCCGGTCTGAATCTGTGTCACTGCACTGGGGCCAGATCCCAGCCAATGTGAATCCGTGTCACTGCACTAGGGCCAGATCTCAGCCGGTGTGAATCCGTCACTGCATTGGGGCCAGATCCCGGCCAGTGTGAATCCGTGTCACTGCATTGGGGCCAGATCCCGGCCGGTGTGAATCCGTGTCATGCACTGGGGCCAGATCCCCGTCCGTCCGACTGGGGCAGAGTGGGGCCGTGGGCTCAGAGCCCTCCCGGCTCCCACTGCCCGGCGGCGCCCTGACGCCCGGCGCGTGGGTCTCTCCTAGGGAAAAGGTACTGCTTCGGGGAGATGCTGGCCCGCATGGAGCTCTTCCTCTTCCTCACCAGCATCCTGCAGCACTTCCGCCTCCGCTCGCCTGTGGCGCCCCAGGACATCGACATCTCCCCGAAGCTGGTGGGGTTCGCCACCCTGCCCCGCAGCTACCAGCTCTGCCTCGTGCCACGCTAGCGCCCCCGGGTGCTCCGGCCGGCCCTGGGGAGGGTGGGAGGGGGGATCTGGGGAGGGGGGAAGGGAAGACCTGGCTATTTATCACGGTGAGAACTGGGCCTGTCACCAGAAGGAGACAAGGGGGCCAGTCTCCTGGGGGAACCGGCCGCGGCTTTCCAGGGGCTCCGGGGAAGCAGGGCTCCCCGATGGGACCCGCTCTCCAGCTGCAGTGCCAATCCAGGGGGACCTACACTATGTCGAGTTACAGGCACCGCAGTAATTCCGTCCACACGAGCTGCCTGGGGGCGGCCGGGTGCGTCTTCTCCAGGAGCCCGTCCACGCACCCTAGAGTGCTGGCCCCTCCCTGCCACTGGCCCAGTTGCCCCCCCGGGTGCCAAGGGGCTGCTCCCATACCCCGCTGGGGGAAGGCACCTGGGGCTCGAAGGCCTCCCCCTGCCCACTCCCCACCAGGAGCCGGGCCACCTTGTCCATTTCAGGGCTCCCTGCTGCGAGCAGGCTCCGAACCTGCCCAGGGCTTCGACTAGCAGCTGGAGGCCGGGTCCGGGATCCTGGGTCTCTGGGGGTGGTGGGGGGCAGGGACGTTTTGTCAGTTTCACTGCTCCGGCCCTGACATTGACGAGACAGCCCATGGAGGGGAGGCTGTGGCTACAGACAGGGCAGCGTCCTGGCTACGCCGGACGCCAGAGCCCTCTCGGCAACTGGGGCTCTCGGGGCAGTGGGGCGCGACGGCGGCGGGACGAAGGAACAGCATGTGCCCTGCCATAACGAGAGCCACCTAAGCTGCCCTAGGTCAGCCTGATTGTGTAGAACAACCCAGAATGCGCACACACCCACCCCGCAGTTACAATTCCACGCTAAGCATCTTGCATGTTGTGTGATACACACCCCTGCAGTTACAATTCCACGCTAAGCATCTTGCATGTTGTGTGATACACACCCCTGCAGTTACAATTCCACGCTAAGCATCTTGCATGTTGTGTGATACACACACACACTCCTGCAGTTACAATTCCATGCTAAGCATCTTGCATGTTGTGTGATACTCACACACACCCCTGCAGTTACAATTCCACACTAAGCATCTTGCATGTTGTGTGATACACACACACCCCCCTGCAGTTACAATTCCATGCTAAGCATCTTGCATGTTGTGTGATACACACACACACACACACACACACACACCCCTGCAGTTACAATTCCACGCTAAGCGTCTTGCATGTTGTGTGATTCACATACACACACCCCTGCAATTACCAATTCATACCAAGCATCATGCATATTGTCTGAAACACACACACACACACGACTCACACACATATTGCAATTACTAATCCATACCAACCATCTTGCATAGTGTGAAACACACACACACACACACACACACACACACACACACTGCAATTACAAACCCATGCCAAGCCTCTCGCACATTGTGTGCAATCGATTTTGTCACGATTTTGGGAGGACGCTATTTACAAACCGGTGGCATTTCATGGCCCACAGCTCAGTTTCCAGCTGAATTTCGAAATCCACGGTGTGTCTCCTAAGACGAGTTCTGCCGTTTGGGCTCGTTGGGGGAAGGGAGGAAGTGCCTGCTGAAGACCCATCACTGGAACGGTGAATTTGGGGGTGAATATTTGTGCCAGGCCCCAAACAACATCGCATTCCAGCAGAAGCCTTTCCCCAGAGCTGTACCCTCCAATCGGCATCTGGCTTCCAACCGGGGGCTGCCCATGACATGGGGGCACCAGGACTCGTGCTTGTTTCGTGCACCAGGAGGGATCCGAGCAAGCGGCTGCGACACGGGCGAGCGCGTTCGTCACTCGGCCTGGCAGGGCAACTGCCGCTGGTCACCTTGTCAAATAAAAGCCTCCCGTGCTGTCTGCGTGTTCACCTTTGTTCCGGGGTCTCTGCCGCCGTGCTTGTTGGTGGAATACGCATATAGGGGAAACCCCTGCCCTTCACCGTGCCCAGTGTGAATCTAAAGTCCCCCCATTGACTGGGGTGAACTCAGAACATTTATGCTGATTCACCGGAGGGGCGGGTTGGTTTTTTTTCAGTTTCTCACCAGAGCAAAACCATGACCAATAAATTGGCCCAGAGCCAGACCACACTGAACTGAAACTGCTGGCTCTGCTCAGTGTCTTGTGATCTCTGCTGCCCTGCAGGCCTGCTACTGACTGTTAGAGCTTCGCATTTGGCAATAAACCTGCTCGATTGATTTCAAACCTTGCCTGCATCTGTCATGTCCGGGGGCTTTCAGAGATCTCGTGTTGACCCAAGTGCACGGGGTCTAACACTCTAGATAAAGGGAGTACCGATTGTTACGCACACAGCCGAAAGTTTATCATCACCAACGGAGGAGAGGTCCTGTCAGGAGCGTGCCAGGACGACCCGGGCCAGACAAGGCTGACCGTGAGGGCGTTTACACTGCCAGACAGCTCTTGGTGGGGGAAAAACATCCAGTTCTGGGAACAACAAACTTCCAGCCCCGCGAGAGACTTTTGTCTGTTCCCCTCCCTTTATTGCCGACCAAGAGCCAGTGCGGACTCTGCTGTTTGGTTTGTCAGGAGAACTGGCTTCCGCCAGGGTTCCACCGTGCCTGCCCTGCTGGCTCTGCCCAGTGTCTTGTGATCTCTGCTGCCCTGCAGGCCTGCCCCGCCCGCCCCCAACCCCTTCCTTCCCTGTCAAAGCTCTGGGAAGTGTCTGGCAGCTTAGGGAGCTGCTCCCTGTGGGGAACAAAGAGCAAACCATTGGGATGCTCCTGTTCTGCCCGGCTAGGAACCCAGCGGCAGACAGGCTGCTGCTGTAAGGGGAGAGCTGGACAGGCTGCTGTGCTGCTTTGGCATCCCTCAGCCCGGGGAGCTCCCAGCACTACTCACGTTGCTCCCAGCAGCTGAGAAGGGGGGGGAGAACTCGGGGAGACTCCCAAATAGTGCTGGGATCAGCTCTGCCTTCCACCACACGGCCCTGGGGGATGCTCACCCACAATGCTTTGCTGTATCTGTCCACAGGGGAACTAGCCAGGTGGCCAGGAAACGTCGGCAGCGGGAGGCAGAAAAAGGTTGGCCGACGTTCGCATGGTGACGGCACTTTGGTCGCCCGCCCTTCCCAGTGTGGACAGAGTCTTCACGCTCTGCCTCACGGGCGTGCCCTTTGATTCTGGTATCGAACGCCACCCACGCCCGCCGTGCCTCCCGCAACGCCGAGCGAGAGGAATCCCCCGGCGCACCCACGGCAGCTGCCGAGCAGAGCCCCCGGGATCCCCTGCGGGTACACCCGCCGGGTGAACACAACGGTGTGCGTTAAAAGGGCATGGCTGCCCCGCACGCCTGCCTCTCGCACGGCTTCTGCGCTCACCCGCGCCCGGCCGCTCCGCATGGCTGTCGCTCCCCGTGCCGACTACGAGGGACTCCGATTGCCCTGTATAGAGACACCGGGGGGACGCCGGGGAAGGGGGTGAGCTGGTGCGAGGAGCCGTTGGCAGAGGAACCGCGGAGGCTGGACGTGTGAAGGCTTCTCCCCCGCAGAGCTGGGAGGTTCTGGAGCCGGGCACAAATCATCCACTCGCGAGAGGTTGGCGTTGGAGCTGCTGATGCCCAGGATAGGCCGTCAGGGTCTGGGCCAGGAGACTCCTTCCAGTCATGGTGTGAAGCGTTCCCAGACTCCGGTGTCCAATATCACCGCTCCCCCAGGCCCGGCCCCCACGTTTTGTCAGCTGACGCTACGGCCCTGCTGCCAGGGGGAAGTGCTGGGCTGGGAAGGGGACAAAGGCGCCCGTCTGAAGTTGCAGGGGCGGGATGCAGGCCAAGCTGTGGTTGCACAAGCAGGTGATGTAACAGTGACTCCCACGCCAGGGTCCCTGCAGGCCAGGTATTTAACCGCCCCGGTGGCCGGCAGCACAGGAGAAGGGCAGGAGAGCGAAGCGGCTCCCAGCCGGCCATGGAGCTCCTGGGGGCCGTCACCCTAGTGCTGGTCATCGGCCTCTCCTGCCTCTTGCTCCTCTCCAGCTGGAGGCAGAGGCGGGGAGCCGGGAAGATGCCCCCGGGCCCCCTCCCGCTGCCCCTGCTGGGGAACCTGCTGCAGGTGGATCTCACCAACATGCGCAAGTCCCTGCTGGAGGTAGGTGGCTTTTCCTGGGCTCTTTTTGTAGCTTTGGGAGGAGCTCGCCCCAGGGCAGCGCTGGGGCCGGCGGGGCGGTTTGGGGTGCCGTGCTGGCGGTGAGGGGGCACCAGGGGAGGGCTACAGAGGGCCAAGGTTGGGAGTGTTGGAGAAGAGGGGCAAAGGTTGGTGTGCCCGGGAGGTGGAGCAGTGGGACATGTGTACAGAAGAACAGGCTGTTCTAGGGGTGGGGAGGCTCATAGGAGAGAGGTATCTGGGGGCCGGGATGGGGATGTGGGAAAGGGGTGCTCGGCTGGGCTCTCTCTCTCGAAGCGGAGTGCTTGGGTGGTCCAGGAGAGAGTCAAACGCCGCTCAGCTGATCGGCAGATCCCCTGCTGCCAGCCGCATGTGTTTCTCCTGGTGGTGCACATCCACTCATGCCTTGGTGCACACGACAAAATTTATTCCGCACATGGGGTGTGGAGAAATTTAGGGGGAACACTGGTGCTCTGTGGGGGGCTCAGTGGGGCAGGGCACCTCTGCATTCCCGGCGCGCCGTCCCCACATCTCACGGGGTCCCCGTCCCTGTGGCAGATCAGCGAGCGCTACGGGCCGGTCTACACCCTGCACCTGGGCCCCCGGCGAGTGGTGGTGCTGTGCGGCTACCGGGCCGTGAAGGAGGCCCTGCTGGACCAGGCTGAGGACTTCAGCGGGCGCGGGGAACAGGCCACCTTCGACTGGATCGCCCAGGGCTACGGTCGGTCGCCGCCGCGGGAGGGGAGGGAGCCAGGGGGCACGAGGGGGCAGCTCCCCACAGTCCATTGGGCGTTTTACAGGGAAGCCTCGGGCAGATGGAGCCGCAGCAGCCAGGGTCTGGTTCAGCATTTAGGGACTTTTCCTCCGTCCCTCCAACACAGAACCGGCTCCAGCCCCTCCCTGGAACCTGGGAAATTCATCCCCCACCCCGCTCGCAGGCACAAGGGGAGGGAGGGAAGCAACGGGGCGTGAATGTAGGAACCCTCCCCCCCCCAGGGTTCAGAAACAAAACCCAGGCACAAGGGGCTTGCCCCAAGGGGGTTGGGCACCGTCCTTACCTCTCGGGTTCTTACCTCCAGCAATCGGGGCGTCCCCGTCGCAGGCCCCACCCTTCTCGGTACCCCCCCTTGCAGCCGCTGCCCTGGCTTGGGGCAGATCCAGAGTCCAGAGGGGCATTGGCGGAGTTTACCTCCCAGCCTAGGTGGGGGAGGTAGGAGGCATGTTACTCACTCCGCTGCTCAGTAGCCACCCACCTGCTCGCGGCACCTCCCTGGCGCCGCCCTGCTGGCTCCCCGTGGCACCTCCCTGGCGCCGCCCTGCTGGCTCCCCGTGGCACCTCCCTGGCGCCGCCCTGCTGGCTCCCCGTGGCACCTCCCTCTCCCCGGCGCCGCCCTGCTGGCCATTTGTCTCGCCTCTCCACCGCCCCCTGCTGGCCATTTGTCTCACCTTTCCCATGGCACCTCTGCGCGGCTGCTGGCTGCTCCTGGCATCTCTCCACCGCCACCCTCAGCTCCCAGAGCTTAGCAAGCCGGGCAGAAGAAACACCAAGCCCAACACCATTGACAAAAGGCTCTTGGGCAAGGCCTCTTTAGCTCTGCTCTTTGACCGGGGGGGAGGGGGGGCAGAACCAGGCCCAAGCAGTCCCAGCAGGGGAGCCTACGCAGGGCTGGCCCACAACATTTTGGCACCTGAGGCGGGAAGCTAAAATGATGCCCCCATGTCCCCTCGCTGCCCAGCAGCAGACACAATTTTCTACCCTCTGGGTCCTAGTGGCGCCCCCCCAGTCTGGCACCTGAGGCGGCTGCCTCAGTTTGCCTCATGGTGAGGCCAGCCCTGAGCCTACGCAGCCTTCCCACCAGAATCACCGTCCCTCCCCCGCTCTCTGAAAGTCGAGCCCCTGCTTAGCAAGATTCTTTCTGCTGCCCCCGAGCCCTGCCCCCGGGCTCAACTCGCCCAGGCCTGCTTTTCTGTGTCCCCGCATTGCAAACCGCGGCCACCACCCTTCACTCTGCCTGTGTTTCCCACACCCGGAGCCAGGGTTGGGGCCCAAATTCAGTGGACTGCAGGGAGCAAAACCCTGCTCCGTCTGCAGGATCTCTGGCACGCCCAGGCAAAGCCGGAGCAAACTGCATTTGCATGGACACAGCCAGGGCCTCCCCCCCCTGCAGCAGGCTGTGAGGGGCACACGTCCCTCCAGACCCCGCGTCCAGGCGCTTGCTTTTCCCGCCCCCAAAAGAAAAAGCCTCCATGGAGTTTCAAAACCTGGAGGGGGGCGGGAAGAAGGGGAGGAAATGCTCCAATTCTGAGACCTTGACAAAAAGGGGGCAAAAAAGTAACAAGAGATCCTGGGACGTTTCTGCCCAGTTCCTCTCCCGGGCCCTGGGGGGGTTTTAGGGTGCAGAAAGAGGTTTGTACAGCGCCTGGCGCTGGGGGGCGTGGCCGCTTGTAAATAACAGCCCAGCTCTGGGAAAAGCTGTGCTCTGGCCCCCTGCCTGCGCTGCGTCTCCTCCACCCTCCCCCCCCCGTGGCTCCCGCGTCACCGTCTGGTTCCTTGTGCCCCAGGAGTGGCCTTCAGCAACGGGGAGCGCGCCAAGCAGCTGCGCCGCTTCTCCATCACCACGCTGAGGAACTTCGGGGTGGGGAAGCGCGGCATCGAGGAACGGATCCTGGAGGAGGCGCACTTCCTGCTGGAGGCCCTGCGGGGCACCAGAGGTGGGTCAGGGTGGGGCCCCACCCGGCTTGGGCCCACCTGAGGTTGGGAGAATTCTCCCCTGGCGCAGATGGGGAAACTGAGGCACAGAACAGGGCCGTCCCCCTGGCAGACCGGTGTCCAGGGTACAAGCCAGACATTCAGGGGACCGCAGGGCAGTGCCCGGCTCGGTGACAGACTCCCTGCCCTGCTAGAAGGGGGAGCGGGAATGGGGGAAGGCAGTGGGGACCAGCTCGTGACTAGCCTGGTGGCGACAGGAGACCTTGTGGCCCCCGGGCCCGGGCAGAGCTCAGAGCCCACCCCATCCTTGTGCCCCCCCCAGGTCTGCCCTTTGACCCCACCTACTTCCTGAGCCGCTCCGTGTCCAACGTCATCAGCTCGGTGGTGTTCGGGGACCGGTTCGACTACGAGGACAAGGAGTTCCTCTCCCTGCTCTACATGATCACCGAGAGCTTCCGCTTCACCGCCACCGCCTGGGGGCAGGTACGCCGGGGTCCGGAGCGGCCCAGGCCCCCCGCCGCGGCTCCCAGACCTGCCTGCAGGGTCGGGGTGCTGGCTCCCCAGGGCTGGGGGAGGGCAAAGCCGGGGAGGCCAGCGTGGAACTTAGGCTGGGATCTGCGGTGCTGGGTGTGAAATAGACAAATGGGAAGGTGTGATGGGGGGCACAGTGTGACTGGGGAGAGCTAGATAGAGAAGTGTGTACACAGACAGACAGACAGATACAGGGTTTGTGGGGACAGAGAGAAGGGCTGTAAGGGGGGATAGATAGATAGATAGAGGGTGGGTGGGGATAGATAGATAGGTAGGGGTGGGGATAGATAGATACAGGGGTGTGTGGGGATACATAGATAGAGGGGTGGGTGGGGATAGATAGAGGGTGTGTGGGGATAAATAGATAGATAGATAGATAGAGGGTGTGGGGATAAATAGATAGATAGATAGAGCGGGTGTGGGGATAGATAGAGGGTGTGTGTGGGGATAGATAGATAGAGGGGTGGATGGGGATAGATAGATAGATAGATAGATGGGGGTGGGGAGGATAGATAGATAGAGGGTGTGTGGGGATAGATAGATAGATGGGGATGGGGGATAGTTAGATAGAGGGTGTGTGGGGATAGTTAGATAGAGGGGGTGTAGATAGATGAAGGGATGTAAGGAGGGATGAATAGATCAATAGACTGGATGAAGAGGGACCCCCCTATCCAGCTCTCCACCCCACCCTGCCCCCGTTCAACGGCCCCGTGGCTCTCCCTGCCCCCAGCTCTACGAGATGTTCTCGGGCACCATGCGCTACCTGCCCGGCCCCCAGCGCGAGGCCTTCAAGCAGCTGGCTGGGCTGGAGAAGTTCATCGAGAGGAAGGTGAAGGCGAACCAGGAGAGCCTGGACCCCAGTGTCCCACGAGATTTCATCGACTGCTTCCTGGTCAAAATGCAGCAGGTGCTGGAGGTCGGGGGGGGCGGTGCTGGGGCGGAAGCCAGAAGAGCAAACGGCCTGGTTCTAACCAGGGGTCCACACTGTACCTGGGTCAGACCAGTGCTAGGGCGCAGGTGCTGGAACTCAGCAGAGCTGGGCTCTGCCACCGATTACCCGTGTAGCCTTAGTCCCATCACTGCATTGCACTGTGCCTCGGTGTCCCCCCCGCCCCTGGGGACAGAGAGCCATAAGCTCCTGGGAGCGGGGATTGTGGGATCCCAGTGGGGGCCTGATTTCGGGGTGGGGGGGCCTCCGGGCAGCTCCCCAGCCCTGCAGCGCGATGGATACACAGAAGGATTCTGAGCAGCCTCATGAGCCCGAGGGGCACTGGAGTCCGGGGTCTCCTAGTTTGCTGTCACCTTCCTCTCCAAGAGCATCTCTGGGGCGTCGTCTGTTTTTCCAGGAGCAGGGAAACCCGGCCTCGGAGTTTTTCCTGAAGAACATCGTGATGACCACGCTCAACGTCTTTTTGCCGGCACGGAGACAGTCAGCACCACGCTGCGCTACGGCTTCCTCATCCTGCTCAAGCACCCCGAGATCGAAGGTAACCGCCCCGGCGCAAAGGCCGCCCAAAGGACCCGGTGGGGGGGCTCCCGCGGGAGGCGGAGGAAGCCGAGGGGCCGGGGCGGGCGGGTTGGCCCTCCCCATTGCGATTCGAGGGCTGGATTCAGCCTCAGCTGCCCGGGGGCCAAGCCAGAGTCGGGAGAGGGCGTGGGGGGCAGCTCCTGCCCCGGGGCTGAGCCGGATTCCCGCCGGGCCCCCTTGGAGCTGTGCCGCCGTCTCCGCAGAAAAGATCCACGAGGAGATCGACCGGGTGATCGGGCGCAACCGCGCCCCCAGCATGGAGGACCGGAGCCGCATGCCCTACACCGACGCCGTCATCCACGAGTTCCAGAGGTTCTGCGACGTCATCCCCATGGGGCTGGCCCGCCGGGTGACCCGGGACACCCCCTTCCGGGGGTACACCATTCCCAAGGTAGGCGCCTGGCCCCCCGGCCAAGCTCAGGGCCCAGATGGTGACTTTGGAGACTTGTTTTCTGTTCCCAGGGCCAGTCGTTTTCCTTCCCACCCTGCGGCTGGGTCCAGTTCCTGGCTCTGCCACTGACTGTCTGGGCAACCTTGGGCATCTCCCCGTGCCTCAGTTTCCCTCTCAGATGGACACGCACACAGTCAATGGGCCTTTGAGCCTTTGATGGCTGGTGCCACCTTCCCACAAAGGCTGTTGGGGAGCACAGAGCAGAGGCTCTCCGCTGTAGCACTAAGTGGCACGGACCGTTCGCTGGGGCCCGGCCCAGTGCCCCTGGGCCACGGTTATTTACACCTTTTATTCCCGGGGGGCTCGGAGCCCCGGCACAGACCTGGTCTGGGGCTGCACATCCACACCCCACTAAATACTGGACAGCAGCTGGAAGCAGGGGCAGTGGGGTGCAATGGTTAGAACGCAGAGCTGGGACTCCTGGGTGCTGTTTCCTGCTCCGGGAGGGGCAGAGCGCAGTCACTGGAGCCGTGGGCGCCGGAGACACAGGATACAAAGCTGGATTCTGGCCTCTCCTGGCCCCTTGGATTTTGATATTTGGGGTGGAACGGGGCCTGCACCGGGCAGTGCCAGCGGGCGATCATGGCAGCTCTCCCTTCTCTCCCGCCAGGGCACCGAGGTGTACCCGGTGCTGGGCTCCGTGCTGTACGACCCCTCGCAGTTCAGTGCCCCCGAGACCTTCGACCCCGGCCACTTCCTGGACGGCAATGGCCACTTCAAGAGGAGCGACGCCTTCGTGCCCTTCTCGATCGGTACGGACCCTCCCCCGAGCGTGGCGCTGCCCCCCCCCCGCAGTGAGACCCCTCCACCGGCCCGGCCACAGCTCACTATGCGCGGCTGTGGTGTCAGATCCCCGGCCAGTGTGAATCCGTGTCACTGCACTGGGGCCAGATCCCGGCCGGTGTGAATCCGTGTCACTCCACTGGGGCCAGATCCCGGCTGGTGTTGATCCGCGTCATTGCACTCGGGCCAGATCCCAGCCGGTGTTGATCCGTGTCACTGCCCTGGGGCCAGATCCCGGCCGGTGTGAACCCGTGTCACTGCACTGGGGCCAGATCCCGGCCGGTGTGAATCCGTGTCACTGCTTGCACTAGGGCCAGATTCCGGCCGGTGTTGATCCGTGTCACTGCCCTGGGGCCAGATCCCGGCCAGTGTGAATCGGTGTCACTGCACTGGGGCCAGATCCCGGCCGGTGTGAATCGGTGTCACTGCACTGGGGCCAGATCCCGGCCGGTGTGAATCCGTGTCACTGCACTGGGGCCAGATCCCCATCCATCTGACTGGGGCAGAGTGGGGCTGTGGGCTCAGAGCCCTCCTGGCTCCCCCTTCCCGGCGGCGCCCTGACGCCCGGCGCGCGGGTCTCTCCTAGGGAAAAGGTACTGCTTCGGGGAGATGCTGGCCCGCATGGAGCTCTTCCTCTTCCTCACCAGCATCCTGCAGCACTTCCGCCTCCGCTCGCCCGTGGCGCCCCAGGACATCGACATCTCCCCGAAGCTGGTGGGGTTCGCCACCCTGCCCCGCAGCTACCAGCTCTGCCTCGTGCCGCGCTAGCGCCCCCGGCTGCTCCGGGTGGCCGGGGGGTGGGGGGACCCAGGAAAAGAACCTGCCCTGTCCCGCGTGGAGAACTGGGCCGCCCAGAGACGGGCCCGCGGCTCGGGGCATCTGACCGTGGTACCAGGGCTGGGTGCTCACTTGGATTTCCTCCCCAACGCCTCTATGTCACCCCCCTTCCTCCAGCCCTTGGGCCTGCTGATCCAGGCCTCCTAGAATCCTAGAATCCCCGGGTGGGCAGAGACCACAGGAGGCACCGAGTCCAGCCCCCTGCCCAAAGCAGGACCAGCCCCGACTCAATCAGCCCAGCCAGGGCTGTGCCAAGCGGGGGCTTATACCCGCTGTCCTGATGGGGACTAAGTGAGCTGTTCCCACTCTAGAGAGAGCTCCGTGCGCAGCGGCCGTCAAAAAAGTAAACGGCAGGTTGGGAATCATTAAAAAAGGATGGCGGCTAAGACAGAGAAGAGCGTATTGCCTCTGTGTGAACCCACGGGTCGCCCACAGCTCGCACACGGCGCACAGACGTGGTCGCCTCCTCTTCAGAAAGATCCCTTGGCCTTGGGAAAGGTTCAGAAAAGGGCAACAAAAATTTGGAACGGCTGCCATAGCCGGAGCGATTACAAGACTGGGACTACCTAGACTTGTGGTATTCCTCGTGGGATACCTTGGCTTTAGTAAGGCATTTGGCACGGTCTCCCATGACCTTCTTCTCAATAAACTAGGGAAATACAACCTAGAGGGGGCTACTAGAAGGTGGGTGCGTAAGTGGCTGGATAACCGCTCTCAGAGAGTCGTTATTGACAGTTCACCATCATGCTGAAAGGGCAGAACAAGTGGGGGTCTGCAGGGTCTGTTTTGGGACCGGTTCTGTTCAATAGTTTCATCAGTACATGATGGCAGAGAGAGCACGATTATTAAGTTTGTGGCTGATCCCAAGCTGGGAGGGGTTGCAAGTACTTTGGAGCAGCGTTTCTCAACGAGTGGTCTGAATCCCCTTGGGGTACTCGAGCGAAATCTGGGGGGTACGTCAACACAACTGAAATTTGGCAAAAACTGAATGTTTGTGTTAAGTTTTACAGCGCTTTATTATTTTTGTACTTTTTACACCCAAAAATTTCATCGCCCACCCGGCTACGATTAAGTGGTTTAAACAAATGTGTTGCCATGGTAGAAAAAAATTGTGTGTGTCTGAAAACTGTAGGTACTGGGGGTACTTAGAATTTTTTTTGAAAAAGGGGTACTTTATATAAAAAAAAGGTTGAGAAACACTGCTTTGGAGGATAGGATCAAAAATCAAACTGATCTGGACAAGCTGGAGAAATGGCCTGAGATAAAGAGGATGAAGTTGAATAAGGACACATGCAAAGTGCTCCACTTGGGAAGGAACAATCCGGTTCACACACACGGGGAAGCGACTGTCTAGGAAGGAGTCCTGCAGAAAGGGATCTAGGGATCAGAGTGGACCACAAGCTAAACATTAGTCAACAGGGTGATGCTGTTGCAAAAAAAGCAAACACGATTTTGGGCTGCATGAACAGGTGTGCTGTGAGCAAGACACGAGGAGTCATTCTTCCGCCCTGCTCTGCACTGATTAGGCCTCGACTGAAGTATTGTGTCCAGTTCTGGGCACCACGTTTCAGGAAAGATGTGGAGAAATTGGAGAGGGTCCAGAGAAGAGCAACAAAAATGATTCAAGGTCTTGTTTAGTTTAGAAAAGAGAAGGCCAAGAGGGGACATGACAGCAGCTTTCAGGTACCCAAAAGGTTGTTCCAAGGAGGAGGGAGAAAAATTGTTCTCCTTGGCCTTTGATGACAGGACAAGCAGCAATGGGCTTAAACTGCAGCGAGGGAGGTTTAGGTGGGACATGAGGAAAAACTTCCTGCCTGTCAGGGCGTTTAAACACTGGAATAAATTGCCGAGGGGGGTTGTGGAATCTCCATCCCTGGAGATATTTCAGAGCAGGTTGGACAGACGCCTGCCAGGGATGATCTGGCTAGTGCTTGGTCCTGCCGTGAGGGCAGGGGACTGGACTCAAGGTCCCTTCCAGTTCTAGGGGTCTATGGCCTTTCAGCTTAAAAAAGAGGAGACCAAGGGGGGATAGGAGAGAGGTCTATACAATCATGACTGGTGTGGAGAAGGTGAATAAGGAAACGTTATTGACTTGTTCCCATAACACAAGAACTAGGGATTACCCCATGAAATGAATAGGCAGCAAGTTTAAAACCAACAAAAGGAAGTATTTCTTCATGCAGCACACCGTCAACCTGTGGAACTCCTTGCTGGAGGATGTTGTGAAGAGCAGGACTTTAACAGGGTTTAAAAAAAACCACACAAAAACCCAAACCCTAGATACATTCCTGTAGGACAGATCCAACAATGGCTATTAGCTAGGATGGGGAGGGATTGTGTCTTCCAGAGGCTGGGAATGGGCGACAGGAGGGATCACGTGATGATTCCCGGTTCTGTTCCCTCCTTCTGGGGCACCTGGCATTGGCCGCTGTGGGCAGCCAGGACACCGGGCTGGGTGGGCCTTTGGGCTGACCCTCTCTGGCCTCTCTTACGCCAATCTGCAACTGCCTCTTGGCAGAACTTTCCCATGCCCCTTGCAAGAAGCCACCGCAAGGGGTCCCGGCACAGTCCCTCGGGCTCTTGGGAAGCAGGGGCCTGGCTCGGTCCCCGGCGCTCAGCAGTTCTAGCTTCCACGGCCGGCGCGGGAGGCCATGGTGTGTTCTGGTACCAGGGCGTGGATCCGGGATGTAGGAGCTGCGGCAGCTCCGGGAACCTTCCACCTGCGGAAATCGCCCCTCTGGCCAGGCTGAGGGCCAAGAGAAGACAAGCGGGGGCTTGATCCTAGTCCTGGAGTTTATCTACAGATTTGACACCGCCTCCCACAAAGGCGTTCACTGCTCGGCGTGTTTCTCCGGCCGCGCACGTCTGCCTTTCCCGGTCAAAAGCCGCGTAGGGGACACCTCCGGGCCGCTTAACACGGGGCCTGCAATTGACAGGGACTTCCGCTGCGGCAGATCTCTCGGGTGCTGTTGTTCCCCCTCCGGCCCGCCTGAGGAAGTGGGTTGTGCCCTCGAAAGCTCATGACTTGGGTGAGGCCCTGAGGAGCCCCAGTTTGTTTTTAATTGTCCAGACTGTTAGTCCCGCCCCAGACAACGCAACCCCCCGCCAGACACAACCCACGTGCGGCCAGCCGGGACAGGGAAAGGCCAGGGACGCGACGACTGTAAAGGCAAAGCCACGGGCAGAGCTCTCGCCAGGGGCGGCTCCAAAGGCGACCGGCTGGCGTTTCCGGAGGCTGTCTCGGGCGCCCTGGAGGCGCTGGGCACCCCGCGGAGAGCAGGCGTGGGCCCAGCCCCCTTTCAGGCCGGGCTGAGGCAAGGCAGGCGGAAAGCGAAGAGGCGCATTTCTGCTTCTCAGCTCACGGCTGCGGCTACCTGCGGAGAAAGGGCCTCTTAGACCCCGGCCCACCCACCGGGGGAACCCTGAGCCCTTTAAATCGCTGGCCAAGGTGACACAGCAGGTCGCTGGCCGAGCTGAGGAGAGGACCCAGGAGGCCTGTTCCGTAGCTCTCTCCTGTAAATAGTGGGCCTAGAGCCAGGAATCCTGCCTCCTGTTCTAACCACTAGGCAATGCTCCCTCTCACAGTGAGAACCCAGGAGTCCTGGATCCCAGCCCCTCCACTCTCATCCCTCTATACTCCAGGTGTTCTGGCTCCCCTGCTCTACCCCCTAAACCCTACTCCCCTTCCCATGCCAGGGAGAGAACCCGAGTCCTGGCACCCAGCCCCCCAGCTCTAACCACTAACCTCTGCTCCCCTCCCAGAGCCAGGATAGGACCCAGGAGTTCTGGCTACCTGCACCTTGCTCTCACCACTCAACCCTACTCCCCTTTCCATACCAGGGAGAGACCCAAGGAATCCTGGCTCCCAACCCCCCGGCCCGCTCTAACCACTAGACTCTATTCCCTGTCCCATGCTGGGGAGAGAACCCATGAGTCCTGGTCCCCCACTCTAATGACTAGACCCTACTCCCCATTCCAGACCGGAGAGAGAACCCAGGAGTCCAGACCCCAAGCGCTCTAACCACTAGACTCTATTCCCCTTCCCATGCAGGGGAGAGAACCCAGGAGTTCTGGCTCCCAGCCCCCGGCCCGCTCTAACCACTAGACCCTACACCCCTTCCCATGCTGGGGCGAGAACCCAGGAGTCCTGGCACCAGGCCAGGCCAGGCGTGAAATTCGGTTTGCCGGGAGTGGCGGGGGGAAGGGAGAAAGGCCTTCCGAAGCGCGCCGGCCCGACCCACCCCAGCAGGCCGAGGGGCAGGCCGGCGGGCGCTTAGCGCGGGTGGAGGCAGAGCTGGTAGGGCTGCGGCATCTTCCCGAAGTTGTTGACGTCGGGGACCAGGCTGAGCTGCTGGGGGTCGGCGGGCGAGCGGAGGGCGAAGCGCTGCAGGACGCCGGTGAAGAAGAGGAAGAGCTCCATGCGGGCCAGGCTCTCGCCCAGACACACCCGCTTGCCTGCGCCATAACACACTGGCATGAGCCCCGGGCGCCCGGCCGAGTCCGACTGGGGCGCTACCCGGATCCCCCAACCCCGGCAGGAGCTGTGCATCTCTAGGGCTGGTAACCCACCTGCTGCACTCTGCCCCCTTCCCCATGGCATTACAGCTGGGAGCTGCCCTCCCAGGCGAGGACAGACCCCCCGCAGGGCAGGGCTAACTTGGGGGCTCAGCCCCGGGGGGGGGGCCCTGCATCTGCCGCTGGCACAGCTCAGCCTGCTCCACGGGCTGCCAGCCAGCGAGCCCGTCTCCCGAAGACAATCCCGGAGCTCGTTAAGGCCAACGGGCTGCGCTGGGCACTAGCAGCAGCCACCCCCACCTCCCCGCTCTGGAGGCAGGGCAGCTGTAAACCATGGTGGGGCGGGCCAAAGGGTCAGCGCTAACCCCTCAGTCCTCCAGCCCTCGCCCCCTTCTACTAGTGCAACCTCGCCTCAGTTTCCCCGGGTGGATTCCCTGTGGGGCTCCCCTGCCCTCTTGCAAACGCAGGCGCTCGGAGATGCGCTGGAGGCTGCGGGTGTTGGAGGAGAGAGGCGGCTTTTTGGGCACAGAGCCCCCGGGAAGAGCAGGCGGGGGAATTTCTGGAGTCGGGAAACTGCTGCCTGCTTGTTTCCCCGCGTTCAGGGAACCAGGACGTTGTGGGTGAGGACAGATCCGCCTTCGATTTCCCCTCCTCGTGGAAGCCAGCCAGGGGTTGGCTAAACTGCTTGGACCTAATGGGCAGCCACAGACAATCCCGGAGTGCGTGGGGGGGGAGGGCCAGCAGGCTGGGAAGGAGGGGGGGGGTCTATATAAATAGATCAGGGGGTTAAAGCCCCAGGAGAGAGACCAGGGACTGACAGGGGCGCCCAAGAGCTAAGAGGGATGAACAGGCCAGGACCCAGGCTTGCAACGCGGAAGGCCTTTCTGGCCCGCAGGGGCGGGCGCCGTTCCCGGGGGCTCTGGGGACCTGCCCGACGGCGAGACACCGCCTGTAGAAAGGGGGACAGTTTCCCAAGGCGGAGCTGGAACTGTCACATGAAGAACCAGAGCACAACAGCCCCCGCTCCTGATCCCCTTCCCGTGGCCTCCGGCCTTCCCAAGCACGGAGGGGAGGGGCTCAGCCGGGGACAGAGCCCCACGCTCCTCGGGGACCGGCGGTCTAGAGCCACACACCTGCGGAAAAGGGCATGAAGGCGTTGTGCTTCTTGAAACAGCCGTTCTCGTCCAGAAACCGCTCGGGGGCGAACGTGTCGGGGGCCTGATGTTGTTCCGGGTCGAAATGCACCGTGCTCAGCAGCGGGTAGACGTAGGTCCCCTGGGGGAGCAGAATTAGTCCCTGGCACTCTGCCTGCTCCCCTGGGCTGAGTCCACCACATGGCCATGGGCGGGACAGGCAAGCACAAGCCCCGCCCCTTCTGCCTGAAGCCACGCCCCTTCCCCAAGACCCCGCCCCTTCAGCCGCCTCCTCCCAACCAAGCCCCACCCAGCCCCAGCCTTCAAGCCCCATCCTGCCTGACCGCTGGGAGGGCCGGGCCGGTCGCGCCTGTGGGTCCAGCCCTCCCAGGCGGCCCAAGAGGGCAGGCAGTTTTGGGAAGGCAAAGCCTTCCCTTGCCTCCGTTACCGGGTGCCCCTGCACACGGCTTTTGTCCAGCGCAGAGCCACATCCGGGCTTCTGCGCAGCCCAGGCAGGTGGCCGGTTCCGGATGTCAGCTCCCCCCCATGTGAATCCGTGAGCGCAGTGGAAGCCGGGCCGGATTCAGAGAGGCCAAACCAGAGTCACGCCGGATGGCGGTGGGGGCAGGGCTGGATTCAGCGGGCGCCTCCCCTCCCGTAGCTCCTGGGCACCACACGCCCGCCCCCTTCCCGCAGCTCCTGGGCCCACACACCCGCCCGCCCAGCCTCACCTTGGGGAGGAGGTACCCCCGGAACCAGGTGTCTCTGATCACGGTGTGCGGGAGGCTCATGGGCAGGATGTCACAGAAGCGCTGGATCTCGTGCAGCGTGGCGTCCGTGTACGGCATCCTGCCCCTGTCCTCCGTGGTGGGCCTCCGGTCCTGCCCCACCACCGCGTCAATTTCCTGGTGGATTTTCTCTGGGGGGCGGACCGGAGGGGGATGGGATTAGCCGCTGCCCAGTGTCCCAGCTGGGGCTGGGCGGGACGGGCTGGGCGGGATGTCATGCCTCCTGCCCGATGGAGGGCTGCGTCTCTGCCTTACCTTGCACCTGGGGGTATTTGAGCAGGATGAGGAAGCCGTAGCGCAGGGTGGTGCTGACGGTCTCCGTCCCGGCAAAGAATAAATTGAAGGTGGCCATGACCAGGTTCTCCAGGAAAAACTCGGTGGAGGGATTCTGCTTCTCCTGGAGGAAGGTATCAGCCATCACCGCCCTGATCTACGCCTAGTCCAGCCCTTCTCCGCCAGAGATCTGTCCCTCAACGGCTTGGTGCCGTCTTTATCCGGGTGGGGAAAAGGATGCACAGAGGGGGACGACCCAAGGAGTGGCAGACTGTCCCCCACCCCGGTGCTCTAACCACTCAGCCATGCTGCCTCCTTAAGGGCGCTGTTAGGGTCCATCCTTAAGGGTGGACCTTTCCTAGTGGCCACCGTGACAGGTCCAACCTGCCGATTTAACAGCCCACGTGTCCCGTCTCAAGGGCATTCCGTGGATAAGATAACAACCTACTGCTGCCACCAGCAAAGAGGATAACTCCTTAAGCTCACAGCGCTGAGAGCTGAGCCGGAGGTTTGACGTCAAAATACTGCTGCCGGAAAACAAGGGCGGTTTGGGTTTTTCCTCCTTCAAATAAAAAACTGCCAAGGGAAGCGGGCGTTTGCCACGCAAGATTCGCAGTGTTGGAAACGGAATTGATTTCCGCCTTGAAAAGTTCAGTGAGAAGTTTTCCGCCAACTTTGCCAACTCCTAAAGCGGCTTCTCAAACAAGGCACGACAGTTTGGAGGAAATGTTCAGCCCAAAGCGCAGATTGGGGGTCGCCCTGAAGCATGTAGCGAGTTGACTTTGCCAAATTAGGTCTGTCAATAAAAACCCCCGAAAAACCAACATTGGGTCGGGACTTTGTCATAACAAAGGGGTTTGGGGTTTTTTTCCCCCCTGTTAGCACCGACTTGTCATTTGTTTTTTAAAGGTTAAAAGTCTCAAGGGGAATCCATTTGCGTGACCCAAAGGGAAAGTCTCGATTTTTTTGAGTTTGCCAAAAAAACCCCAAAACAACAACAACAACAAAAAACCCTCGCTTGAGATCAGCCTGAAATGAATTTTTTTCTTGTTTTCTTTTAAATTTTTGGTGTGGTCACTAACTGGCCAGCCACGCCAGCCGATCCAGCTCAGCTCTGCACTGGGTAAAGGTGGGTTGGCGAAGTGCAGAGCTATGGGCAGCTGGTAATGGAGGCAAGGGAAGGCATAGCCTTTCCAAAACTGCCTACACGCCCAACTGCCTAAGGCTGGGCCGTGGCATGGCAGCCTGGCTCCTCCAGCCGCCGAGGAAGGCTGGGACCCTGGCGTGGCAGCCCCAACTCTCCATATGGCCAGGAAAGCTCAGGTTGGAAGTGGGCGGGGCTTGGATGCAGGGGCGGGGCCTTGGGCTGGGGGTGAGGCACCCTCCCTTCCCCCCCAGCATTAGTTACCTGCTCCATTTTCACCAGGAAGCAGTCGATGAAGTTCTGGGGCATGCTGAGATCCGCCACAGCCTGACGCATTTTGATTCTCTCGGCGATAAAGCGGATGATCTCCCGAGAGTATTTGCTTCCCGCGTGGTGGGGCCCGGGGAGCTTCTCCAGCAGGCCGGGGAAGGAATTGTACAGCTGTAAGGAAAACCGGCAGTTACCCGGCTCACCTGGGACTGCGCCCCACTGTGGATAACAACCTACTACTTCTGCTGCTTCCCGGTGCCAGCCGGGTCACTCTGGGGAGGGATCTGGGGGGCTTATGTTTGTGGGCTCGGAGTCTGCTGCTGTCCCATTGTGGAGGCTGCTTCATGCAGTGTTGGATGGTCGTACACCCCCCCAGTCTCAGCCAAACAGCTTCATGGGTGACGGGGGCCTGATTTTGTTTAGTAACAATAATTGGTTCATCATTAAGTTCAGCAGCACCCTCCGCCTCACCTGCCTTCAGACATTTGATCTGAAATAGACAGGTCTCAGCTGTCGGCAAAATCCAGCTAGCTCTGGGGTGGAGCTGGGCAGCTGTTTACACCAGGGATGCAGCTGAAGTTAGGGAAAATGGGAAATATTTGCCCAGCATTAAAAATGCAGCTACCTCTGGGGTGGGACGTGACAGCTGTGTATAACAGGGTCCCCCAAACAGCGTTGGGATGCAGCTGAAGTTAGGGAAAATGGGAAATATTTGCCCAATATTAAAAATGCAGCTACATCTGGGGTGGAACATGGCAACCGTGCAGCAGCAAGGTTAGGGCAGGAAGCAAGGCTGGGGAATTTGGAGGGGGGAGGCAGAGAGAGATTGTAATTAGCCAGGGAAATTGGCGTGGAGGGAGACTGGGGTCCCTCCCATACCTGGGCCGGAATTAACCCTGCAAAGCGGAACCGGTTGTATATGAGCTTGTTCAGGGTGACAAATTTCTCGTCGGTGTATTCGAAGCGGCTCCCGAAGACAATGGAGCAGATGACGTTGGAGACGGCCCGGCTCAGGTTAAAGGTGGGGTCGAAGGGCGCCCCTAGTGGAGAGGAGGGACAGAGCCATGGGACCGGGCTGGTGCTTTCAGCACCTTGCAGGGCACCAGAGACACACAAACTTGCTCGGACCTTTGGTTTTCTGGAGCTCCTCCAGCAGGCACTGGGCCTCCTCCTGGATGCGCTCCTCGACGCTCCGCTTGCCCATGCCGAAGTCCCGCAGGGTGCTGAGAGAGAATCGACGCAGCTGCCGCCACCGCTCCCCGTTGGCGAAGGCCACCCCTGGCCAGCGGACAGTGGAGAAGCAGAGGTGGGTAGACAGTGAGGCTGTCTGCACGCACACACTGGCACCCGCACACTTGCACACCTGCACCCTTGCATTTGCACACACACACGCACGTGCACACACACTTGCACACACACAAGCACGCACACACACACACATCCCCTACACACATGCACACACTCGTGCACGTGTGCGCGCACACACACACACACACACACACACACACACATTTGCGCACCTGCACCCACAGATGTGCACACACACACTCTCACACACATGCACACACACTTGCACTCATGGAGGTCCATACACACTTGCACTCCCCACACGTGCACACTCACGTGCACACACACATGCACACTCACTCATGCACGTGCACACACTTGCACACCCCCACACACTCATACTTGCATCCCCCCACACATGCACGCATACCTACATTACTTTGCTTTTGTCAGAAATGCTGAGGTTCTGGCAGAAAACTGAAATCCCAGGGGTTCTGCAGCCTTCTGGCAACCTGCTGCCTCATGGGAGATGTAGTGCTGCAAGGGCGCCTTGCCCATGAGTGCATGAGATGCCCATACTACATTTCCCAGGATGCACCTTGGTCATGGTGACGGGGGAGGCAGCACCTTAGGGGCAGGCATAGCCAGAGTGCCTCATGGGAGATGTAGTCCTGCGAGGCAACCCTTCTCTGACCTGGCCCCAGACTAGGCTAGTAGATTTTGTGCGCTCCAGCCTTGCAGGGCGATGCGGGGGGGGGGAGGGGGGCAGGGGAAGCACCAGCGTGGGTTCTCCAATGCTGGGGGGGGGGAGAGCCCCAAGCCTCCAGGCAAGCTGGGGGCCACATCTGGCCCCTGGGCCTTAGGTTCCCGCCCCGCTTTAAAGGCTAAGGAATGTCTTAGGGTATTGGAGCAGAAGCTTTTGTGAGAACACCCTCCCACCCCCGAGATGAAAGGGAAAGGGAAAGGGAAAAGGAAAGGGAAAAGGGAAAGGAAAAGGGAAAAGGGAAAAGGAAAGGGAAAAGGAAAGGGAAAAGGGAAAGGAAAAGGAAAGGAAAAGGAAAAGGGAAAGCGAAGAAAGGCTACGGAGCTGGGGACTTTCATTAAATCGGTGCTGATGACCCCAGGGAGGCCGTGGCTCTCCAGCAGTGGGGAGCAGGTGCGGGTACCCCGACGGGGAGCGACCTCCTGCAATGCCAGAGCCGCCCCGCGTGTCCGCTTTGCCCTGGGTGCAGGGTGCCAGAGGGGCGCAGGAATTCGGGCCCTCACTCCCCATTGGCCCACAGCCAGGACTCGCTCTCGAGACCTTCGCCCAAGGCCCGGCCGGCCTGGGGGCTTCCCTGCCAGGGGTGATGGGAAGATCCACCCCTGACCGGGAGCCGTCCCTGCAGACAGGTCCGTGGTGCAGCCCCTCGAGATGGGCCGTGGGTCTCCCTTACTGGGGCTGTTCTGACGGCTCAGACAGGGCTGATGCCCCAGGACAGGCTGGGGGCAGCCCCGTCCCTGCCGCCTTCCCCCCGTGCATGGACGCTGCCGGAGCAGCCGGGCGGGGCCCGGGCAGGAGCATGCTCACCATGCCCGTTGAAATCCTTGGAGAACGCCGGGATCTCCCCGCGCCCGCTGAAGTCCTCGGCCTGGTCCAGCAGGGCCTCCTTCACCACCCGGTAGCCGCACAGCACCACCACCCGCCGGGTGCCCAGGTGCACCGTGAACACCGGCCCGTAGCGCTCCCGCATCTGTGCACGGGGCACGGAGGCAAGGGATGGAGGTTCGGAGCATCCAGAACCACTGGGGCCCGGCCACCAAGTCTCCTGCCACGCACCCCTCCAGCATCCCTCGCTCCCGCCTTGCGCCCCTCCCTCCTGACACGCTCCCCTCTAGGATCCCTCCATCATCTCTCCCTCCTGCCACGTGCCCCTCCGGCATCCCTCCCTCCCGCCTCGCGCCCCTCCCTCCTGACACGCTCCCCTCTAGCATCCCTCCATCATCCCTCCCTCCTGCCACGCGCCCCTCCGGCATCCCTCCCTCCCGCCTCGCGCCTCCCTCCTGACACGCTCCTCTAGCATCCTCCATCATCCTCCTCCCACGTGCCCCTCCGGCATCCCTCCCTCCCGCCTCGCGCCTCCCTCCTGACACGCTCCCCTCTAGCATCCCTCCATCATCCCTCCCTCCCGCCACGCACCCCTCCAGCATCCCTCCCTCCCGCCTCGTGCCCCTCCCTCCTGACACGCTCCCCTCTAGCATCCCTCCATCATCCCTCCCTCCCTCCTCGTGCCCCTCCGGCATCCCTCCCTCCCCTCGCCCCTCCGGCAACCTCCTCCTCCCGCCACGCGCCTCCGGCATCCTCCCTCCCTCCCGCCACGCGCCTCCGGCATCCCTCCTCCCGCCACCCCTCCTCCTCCCTCCCGCCACGCGCCCCTCTAACCATCCCCCTGCAGCCCGGGACCCAAGGGATCCGGCCCCAGTGACACTCCGGCCGGCCAGGGTCCGAGCCGGGCACTTCGGGGAGCAGGGCCGGGCCCCCTCACCTGCTGGAAGGAGACCAGGAAGTTCTTTCTGTCCAGCTGCAGGAAGTTCCCCAGGAGGGGCAGCGGGGTGGGGCCCGGGGGCAGCAGCCCGGGCTGGGTGCGGCGCTGCCAGGCCGAGGCCAGGAGCATGCCACCGATGCAGAGCAGGAGCAGGGAGGCCAGGGCCAGCTCCATGGGGAGGATCCGGCAAGCAGTGGGCGCGGCGGGGCGCCGGGCGGCCGAGTTATAAGGGGTGGCAGTGCGTGCCTTCCCGATGCGCCTGGGTGGCTCGTTAACTGGCGTTAGGCATTAATTGCTGGCGTTACTATAAAATGTCCCCCCCCCCCGGCTAATCCGCCCCCGCCAGGGCCCTTTGCCAGGGGAAAGTTGAACGTCTCCCCCCCTCCGGGCACGTCTGACACAGCAAAACCTGCCCCCCAGCCGGGCTGCCGGCCCCAGAGCTGCCCCTGGGGGGGCGCGGCAGGACCAGCCCAGCCCCCTGCGGTGGGGGCAGACACCGGCCCTCCAAGCCCTGCGTGGGCACCCGGGGGCCTGGGGCTTGGCTCTCCCTGCTCGAGGGCTGGGGCGGGAGGCGGGGGTTCAATCCCTGGGCCCCGCGGGGAAGCGCCAGCGACCCTAGGGCTGCTCTAGTTCACCCTCTGCCCCCTGCGGGCCCAAGCAGCCCTAGTGCAGAGCACACTGGCCATGCCCCGCCCCCTGTGGGCCCTGGGGGGCAGGGAACAGCCATAGGGCAATGGGTTCCAACCCCGCCCCCTGTGGGCCCAGGGGGGCAGGGAACAGCCACAGGGCAATGGGTTCCAACCCCGCCCCCTGTGGGCCCTGGGGGGCAGGGAACAGCCATAGGGCAATGGGTTCCAACCCCGCCCCGGCCCCTATGGGCCCTGGGGGGCAGGGACTGGCCACCGCGCTGTGTGTTCCAGCCACACCCCGATGCGCCACCTATGGGCCCTAGGGGGCAGGGACTGGCCACCGTGCCGTGTGCTCCAGCCATGCCCAAATCCGCCCCCTATGGGCCCTGGGGGCAGGGAACAGCCATAGGGCAATGGGTTCCAACCCCGCCCCGCCCCCTATGGGTCCAGGGGGGCAGGGAACAGCCACAGGGCAATGGGTTCCAACCCCGATTCTCCCCCCTATGGCCCTGGAGGGCAGGGACTGGCCACCACGCCGTGTGCTCCAGCCATGCCCCGATCTGCCCCCTATGGGCCCTGGGGGGGCAGGGATTGGCCACCGCGCCGTGTGCTCCAGCCACGCCCCGATCCGCCCTATGGGTCCTGGGGGGCAGGGAACAGCCACAGGGCAATGGGTTCCAACCCCGCCCCGCCCTCTGTGGGCCCTGGGGGGCAGGGACTGGCCACCGCGCCGTGTGCTCCAGCCATGCCCCGATCTGCCCCTTATGAACCCTGGGGGGGCAGGGACTGGCCACCGCGCTGTGTGCTCCAGCCACGCCCCGATCCGCCCCCTATGAGCCCTGGGGGGGCAGGGACTGGCCACCACGCCGTGTGCTCCAGCCATGCCCCCGATCTGCCCCCTATGAGCCCTGGGGGGCAGGGACTGGCCACCACGCCGTGTGCTCCAGCCACGCCCCGATCCGCCCTGTGGGCCCTGGGGGGCAGGGACTGGCCACCGCGCCATGTGCTCCAGCCACGCCCCGATCCGCCCTATGGGCCCTGGGGGGGCAGGGACTGGCCACCGCGCCGTGTGCTCCAGCCACGCCCCGATCCGCCCTATGGGCCCTGGCGGGGGCAGGGACTGGCCACCGCGCCATGTGCTCCAGCCACGCCCCGATCCGCCCTATGGGCCCTGGGGGGGCAGGGACTGGCCACCGCGCCGTGTGCTCCAGCCACGCCCCGATCCGCCCTATGGGCCCTGGCGGGGGCAGGGACTGGCCACCGCGCCGTGTGCTCCAGCCATGCCCCGATCTGCCTCCTATGAGCCCTGGGGGGCAGGGACTGGCCACCACGCCGTGTGCTCCAGCCACGCCCCGATCCGCCCCCTATGGGCTCTGGGGGGGCAGGGACTGGCCACCGCGCCGTGTGCTCCAGCCACGCCCCGATCCACTCCCTATGAGCCCTGGGGGGGCAGGGACTGGCCACCGCGCCGTGTGCTCCAGCCACGCCCCGATCCGCCCTATGGGCCCTGGGGGGGCAGGGACTGGCCACCGCGCCGTGCGCTCCAGCCACGCCCCGATCCGCCCTATGGGCCCTGGGGGGGCAGGGACTGGCCACCGCGCCGTGTGCTCCAGCCACGCCCCAATCCACCCCCTATGAGCCCTGGGGGGGCAGGGACTGGCCACCGCGCCGTGTGCTCCAGCCACGCCCCGATCCGCCCCCCTCTGCCGCTGACTCACCAAACCCCGCTCCCTCCGGCCCAGAGGGCTGGCAGCCAGCTGGCCAGTCAGGGCAGATGGCCCCGGCGATTAACGTTGCCCTGGGCAGGGCGAGCGAGGAGCAAAGGCCGGTCGGTGTGCTCAGCCTGAGGCCAGGGGGCCGGGGGCAGGTGAAAAGGGGCCTCGTCCAGGCGGTCTCGGCACCTTCGCTCCCAGGGGCTTTTCCCGGCTGGGCTCAGCACATCCCGGCTGGCAAACGGGTTTTCCCCTCACCTGGCTGAAGAAAGTCGACCCAATAGCATGTGACTGGAGCGGGGTGGAGGAGGGAGCTTTGGGGGGGCGGGAGGAGGCTCTGGCTTTGGGGGGCAGGGCTGGGCAGGAGGGGCTTAACCTTGAGCGGCTCCCGGGCAGCGGGGGGCCTCTCCTGGCCCCGCAGACCTGGCTGCGCCCCAGAAGCAGCCGGTTCCCAGCCAGGGGGAAGGCGGAGCTAGTGCCCGGGGCAGTGTGGGGAGGCCTGGGCGCTCCCCCCACACCTAGGAGCCGGGCCTCTTGCGGCTGCTTCTGGGGTGCAGTGCAGTTCAGGCAGGGAGCTGCCTTAGCCCCCCCGCTGCTCACCTGATCCCCCTGCAGCCACGAGCCCCTGCCCCCGACATCCCAGTGCCCCATCCTTCACAAACCGCTGTCCTGCTGCACTCACGCTATGGGCTTCCAACCCCCCGGCACGCTGGCCCTTTCCGCTAGGCAAGCCCCACACCCCACGCCGACCCAGGGGCGCTGCTGCCTTACGCCTAGGTGGTGGTGAAGGCAACAGCTTTCTGAGTCACGGTGGAGTCTCTTGGGTATTCAGACGCATGTTTTACCATTTCGACATTCATCCGGCTTTTCGGCCCTTTCCCCGCACTGGGTCCGGTCGAGGGGTCCAAGCAGGGCGGGCGGGGAAGGTGGGGTCCCACAACCAGCAACGACCGCCGCGGCTGAGAGGCAAAATTGCCCGGCGTCGGACCTGGGGCCCTGCCCGCCCCCAGCCGCGGGCGCGTCGGAGGCAGATCTGGGCATTGTCTCCCGGCAGGGCTCCGAGTGCGCGGCGTCAGCGGTACGCGCCTAACCCAGCCAGGCCAGACGCACTGGCTCGCCCTCGCTGGAAGGCGCCTCCGTGGACGTGCTTTTTGGGGGGCCGGCCAGGGAGGCTGTGACGGCGTGGGGGCTGTCTGCTCTGTAACCCTGTGTCCCCACCTGGCTGCGTTGTGAGGTGAGATTCCCACTGACTCACCCACATGTGGATTGGCCCAGACACCTAGGCCCAGCCTGAGCAGATGACAAGCCTACAAGGCTCTTCCCAGAGGGAGAGACAAGGGGGGCAGAGACCTGGCTGGGGGGCAGGGCCTGGGAGCTGGGCTGGGCAAACATGAAGAGAACAGACTAAGCCGAGTGTGGGGGGTTCAGGGGCCTGGGTACCCCTACCCCAAGGGGTCTGAGGCTGCCTGCCCCTTACTCCGATGTGCACCTCGAACCTGGGCCGTGCGGTATCTCCGAGAAGCAATAAACCCGCCCTATTCTACTGGCGGGCGGAGTCCCATCTGGCTGCGGATGGGGGTGCAGGGTCGGGGGTCTCTGTTTAATGGCGACGCTGTTTAATGACACGTGCCAGGCAGAAACAAAAAGAAGGCCCCTCCGGCCGGGCCAGCGGAGTTTGCTATGGAGGGCCCCCAGACCCCTGTAAAAATCAAAAGCCCCGCGCCAGCCGCAGAACGCGGACGCCCTAATGAATTTGTTCGTCGGGAAGGGGCCCCCGGGCTCCTGGTGGTTGTTGCCGAAACAGACGTGCGCGACCCCTCTGGGGCCTGTAGAAATCCTGGGCCACGTCCTCGCGCTTTTCCTCCCGAGAGACCCAGGGAAGGCACATGAGACGAGTCAGCAGCTGGCGGAACGAGGGTTTATTTCCCGCCCCGTGTTGCTTGCAGGGGTCCTCGTGGGGGCTCACAGCACCTCTGGGCAGCCCCCAGCCAGCCAGCGGGAGCAGGTGGGCAGGAGGGGCCGAGCCTCTGGAGGAAGGGGCGTGGCCGTGGGGCCAAAGGGGCAGGGCTAGCCTCCCGGCTTTGCAAGGGGGCTGTGGAGGCAGGTGCCCCCTAGCGCGGGAGCAGCCTGAGCTGGTAGGGGCGAGGGATGTTGCCCAGCCCGCTCTGCAGGGGGCTGGTGTCCAGGGCGGCTGGGTCGCCCAGCGGCTCCAGGGCGAAGCGCTGCAGGATGGTGGTGAGGAAGAGGAAGACCTCCATGCGGGCCAGGCCCTCGCCCAGGCACATCCGCCTGCCTGCGGACGAGACAGGCCAGCCAGCAGGGTTAGCGGGGGGCAGGGGCCCGGAAAGCCCAGGAGCAAGCACTGAGTGACTCGGTGTCCCTGCCCCAGCGCCGAGGGAGACCAGGTCACTGCCAGAGCAGGAGACAGGACTGCTGGGTACCAGCCCCTCTGCTCTAACCACTAGAGCCCACTCCCCTCCCGACCTGGGGAGAGAACCCAGGAGTCCTGGTTACCAGCCTCCCACCCTGCTCCAACCACTAGCCCCCACTCCCCTCCCGACCTGGGGAGAGAACCCAGGAGTCCTGGTTACCTGCCCCCACTCTAACCACTAGCCCCCACTCCCCTCCCGACCTGGGGAGAGAACCCAGGAGTCCTGGTTACCAGCCTCCCACCCTGCTCCAACCACTAGCCCCCACTCCCCTCCTGACCTGGGGAGAGAACCCAGGAGTCCTGGTTACCAGCCTCCCACCCCGCTCTAACTACTAGCCCCCACTCCCCTCCCGACCTGGGGAGAGAACCCAGGAGTCCTGGTTACCAGCCTCCCACCCTGCTCCAACCACTAGTGCCCACTCCCCTGCCAGAGCTGGGGAAAGAACTCAGGAGTCCTGGCTCCTAGCCTCCCCCCCCCGTTCTAACCACTAGACCCCGCTCCCTTCCACAGCTGGGGAGAGGACTCAGGAGTCCCCGCTCCAGCCCCGCCCCATACTAAATGCTCAACCCCACCCACTCCTGGACATGGCCACATCGCTCACCGGTCGAGAAGGGCATGAAGGCCTCGCTCTTTTTGAAGTGCCCCTTCTCATCCAGGAAATGCCTGGGGTCAAAGTCGTCCGGGTGCTCGAACTGACTCGCGTCCCGGAGGACGGAGGTCAGCAAGGGGAGGATGGTGGTGCCCTGGAGAGGGAGAAAAGCCCCCGGGAGATGAGGGGCCGTGGGCCGGGCTAACTTTGCTGGGGTTGGGGGGAGGGGAGAGGCCACCAGCCACGCACAGGGGCATCTTCCACCCATTCCCTTCCTGTGGCCTGGCCCGTGTTGCTTAGCACTTCCAGGGAAGGAGGAGGATGGGACCAGCTGGGGACAGCCAGAGCATCAGGTGGGCCGCCCGCCGTGAGAGTTGAACCTGCGACCTCTGGATGTCCAGCCAGGAAGCCTCGACGGCGGTCGCTAAAAAGGTGCAGCTCCCCCGGCCACCACCAGAGGGAGACAGCTGCATTAAGGGCGGGGTGCCCATTTTCCATCCAAATGATGGGAAAAGGAGGGTTTTGACGAAGGACAATTTCCACCACAAATGCCTGTTTCCTGCCGAAAATGGAGATTTTGGGTAGAACTCCCCCCCCCCCAATATATTTTGAATCAGAAATGTTGCCACAGTGCATGCTGGGAGTTGTAGTTTGGTTATTTTGTGTCTCCATCTCCCTCTAGGGGCCAGGCTGTCCATTCTGCCTCCCATGATGCACCATGGTTAGGGAAACCCAGGATGTACCACCTTTCCTTGTCCAAAGGGGGAGCATGCTGAGGTGCAACATGGGAGATGTAGTCTGGCCAACAAGCCGGGCTAATAAAGGAGAATAGGGGCAGGTGGAACCTGAACTACATCTCCCATGGTGCACCATGGCCAAGGACTCCCATGAGGCAGTGCCTCCCCTTCTCCACGACAGGGCATCATAGTGCATCCTGGGATATGTAGTCTGACCAGGAAGCCTAGCTTGTAGAGGGGAATGGGGCATGTAGCACTCAAACTACATCCCCCATGAAGCTTTGCAGGGGCATTTTGGAACTGAAATATTTCCCGTTTGGGCCCCAAATTTTTTCAGTGTTCCAAGGTTTGCCCCAACACTGAAATGTTTCCCCGTGTTCATCACCATTTTCCACGCTCACCGAAAACCAGGCCCCACCGTTTGGTTAGCTCTGCTCTACCGCTCGCCCCATCCCACCCACCGTGCCCCCTCCCCTGTGAGACCTCCCCTGCCCCGGTGCCGGGAGCCTGACCTGGGGGATCGTGTACCCTCTGAACTGGACGTCCTGGGTGGTGGCGTGCGGGAGGTTCATGGGGAGGATGTCCGCGAATCTCTGCACCTCGTGGATCGTGGCGTCGGTGTAGGGCATGCGGCTCCGGTCCTCAATCGCCGGCGGGCGGGCCCGCCCGATCACCTGGTCAATCTCCTCGTGAACTTTCTCTGCACCGGGAGGAACAAGACGGAGGCCAAAGGTGGGGCCGGTGGGACCAACCCAGCTTCTCCTCTCGCGCCAACAAAACTCCCACTCCGTTGAAGGCAACAGCCTACTAGTGCCGCCAGCAAAAGGAGCGACTCCCCGTTCCTCACAGATCGCCGGGGTGCTCCCTGGGGCTGCCGCGTTTGCCTCTAAGCCCGGCAGCTCTTCCTGCATCTCCTGCTCTTCTCCTTGGGCTGGGTTTTCCGCTCTCCACCAGGCCAGGTCCTGCTCTGCCGGGATCTTCCCCAGGGGTACCCGGTCTCCTCTCACTGCCAGCCCTCGCCAATTTTGGGCTGCCTGGGGCACCAGCCTTTGGTCTCCAGTCCTCGGGATGCGCAGCCTGTCGTTCTTTGCCTCGTAAAGGGCCACAGCACGTGACAGGGATGACCTAACCACTAGACCCCGCTGCCCTGAAAGGCTGGTGTCATTGCAGCACCGCATCACACCCGCTGGGAGCCTCGCCCTGTGTCCCTACACTACCTGAGCCCTCCCCAAACACCCGGGGGTTTCCCCTTCCCAGCAGGGTCCCAGAGGGAAACTGAGGCACTGAGCCAAGCCAAGTCTTGTCCTCCTCCCTGCTTCCGGCTCAGGGCAGCTTGTCCGCCCCGCCTCGCTGTACCTTGTATCTCGGGGTGCTTCAGGAGAAGCAGGAGCCCGTAGCGCAGGGTGGTGCTGACCGTCTCTGTCCCGGCAAAGAACAGCTCCAGCGTCGTCATGACCAAGTTCTCGGCCTGGAAGGCGGAGTGGGGATCCTGCCTCTCCTGCCGGAGGAGCGCAGGGCTCAGCAGGGCTGGGAGGGGAATCGGGGGCCCTGTGACTGCACCCCCCCCCGGGCTCGAGCGATGGGATCTCGCTGGGGCAGCGGGCAGCCAGCGCCCAAAGGGCACCGGCCTGGGAGCCAGCCTCGCCCGCTGCTGGGCAGGCAGATTGACAAGAGGGGCCCGGTGCCTGGCTGCACCAGGCGGAGCACCATGGAGGAGCACTCGCCGCAAAGCACAGCACGGCCGAGATCAGGGCCCGTCGGGTCAGGCGCCGCCAGACCCCGGCTGAGATCAGGGCCCGTTGGGCCGAGCCACAAAGAGCCGCTGATCTGAACAGACAAGGGGGGGTAGAAGGATAAAGGAATTTCCCCCGCTCACCAGGGGGCTGGGAGAGGAGGGCTCTGACCCCCGATCTACCCCGGCCCTGCCTGGCGGCTCCGGCTGCCGGCTCACCTCCGCCATGCGGAGCAGGAAGCAGTCGATGTAGCTGTCGGGGGCGCTGGGGTCCAGCTGGGCCTGGTGGTGCGTCACTTGCTGGGAGACGAAGCGCCGCAGGATGTCCGCGTTGCGGAAGATGGCGTTGTGCCGCCCGGGCAGCATGGCCAGCAGGGCCGGGAACATGTTGTAGAGCTGCAAGGGAGCAGGAGGGCAGGGGACACCGGGGGGTCCGAGACTGCCCCGCCTGCGGCCCGGCTGGGCATCCTGACAGAGCCGCCACGCCAGCAGGCCCAGAGCCCGGGTCATCTGTGTCCCTCTGTCCATCCCTCCTGGCCTCCCCAGACACCCTCTGTCCGTCCATCCATCCCTGTGTCTGTAACCACACCTGTCTGTCCGTCTGTCCATCCCTCCCGCCCTCCCCAGACACCCTCTGTCCGTCCATCCATCCCTCTGTCCCTAACCACACCTGTCTGTTCATCTGTCCGTCAGTCCCACCCTCCCCAGTCACCCTCTGTCCACCCGTCCATCCCTGTGTCCGTAACCACACCTGTCTGTCCCTCTGTCCGTCCCTCCCGCCCTCCCCAGACACCCTCTCTCCGTCCATCCCTGTGTCTGTAACCACACCTGTCTGTTCATCTGTCCGTCCTCCCGCCTCCCCAGACACCCTCTATCTGTCCATCCATCCCTGTGTCTGTAACCACACCTGTCTGTTCATCTGTCCGTCAGTCCCACCCTCCCCAGTCACCCTCTGCCCGTCCATCCATCCCTGTGTCCGTAACCACACCTGTCTGTCCATCTGTCCATCAGTCCCTCCCTCCTCAGTCACCCTCTGTCCACCCGTCCATCCCTCTGTCCGTAACCACACCTGTCTGTCCATCTGTCTGTCCCTCCTGTCCTCCCCAGACACCCTCTGTCCATCTGTCCATCCCTCTGTCTGTAACCACACCTGTCTGTCCGTCTGTCCATCCCTCCCGCCCTCCCCAGACACCCTCTGTCTGTCCGTCCATCCCTGTGTCCGTAACCACACCTGTCTGTCCATCTGTCCGTCCCTCCTGCCCTCCCCAGACACCCTCTGTCCATCTGTCCATCCCTCTGTCCGTAACCACACCTGTCTGTCCATCTGTCTGTCCCTCCTGCCCACCCCAGACCCCCTCTATCTATCCAGCCAGCCATTGCCACCCACCACCATCTAGCCATCCCTAAACACACCCTCCTATCTACCCACCTCTCCATCCATCCCAGACACACCGCCTATTATCCATCCCTCCCCGGATCTCCGAACACACCCCTGCATCGTGCCATCCATCCGCCCACTCCCGCGCCCGCGCCCGCTCACTGTCCGTCCATCCATGCCTCGACCTCCCTACCTGGCCCCATTTGGAGCTGACCAGCTGGAAGTTCTCGTTGAAATGGCTCAGCAGGCCGAGCTGAACCAGCCACGACGGACAGCGAGCCAGTCATCCCCGCCCGGCGGCCGTGACCGTCAGGAGGGACTTCAACAGCCAACGGCCCCGCAGCACCGGAGAGGCTAACAACGCACGTGGCGGGGAGCAGCAGCTTTCGGGGGCACTGTCCCGCTTCTTCAGATGAGTGCAGTGAAGGGGCCCAGGGGAGAAATAAACCAGGAGGGTTTACGGACAGTCTGTGGGTGATGAACTTGCAGAGATTTAGAACACTTAAGAACATAAGAACGGCCGTGCAGGTCAGACCAAGGTCCATCTGGCCCAATGGCCTGTCTGCCGACAGTATGGCCAGCACCAGGTGCCCCAGAGGAGTGGACTGAAGACAATGATCCAAGCGATTTGTCTCCTGCCATCCCTCTCCAGCCTCTGACAAACAGAGGCCAAGGACTACTTATTTTATCCCTGGCTAATAGCCTTTTATGGACCTAACCTCCATGAAATTATCTAGCTATCTTTAAACTCTGTTATAGTCCTAGCCTTCACAGCCTCCTCTGGCAAGGAGTTCCACATGCTGACTACACGTTGACTACACCTTATGTTCTGTAAGAATAATCCATGTACATCCTCTTCTACACTGTGACATGGTTTGAGTGTGTGTGCGAGTGTGCGAGGGTGTGCACGTGAGTGTGCGCGCTAGGGTGTGTGTGTGAGTGCAAGTGTGTGTGAGAGAGGGAGTGTGTGCAAGTGAGTGTGTGCAAGCGAGTGCGTGCGTGCAAGCAAGTGCGTGCATGTGAGTCAGTGCATGTGTGAGTGCGAGGTTGAGTGTGTGTGTGCGTGAGTGTGAGGTTGAGTGCATGTGTGCAAGGTTGAGTGTGTGCGTGCGTGCGAGGTTGAGCGTGTGTGCGAGGTTGAGTGCGTGCGTGCGAGGTTGAGTGCATGTGTGTGAGGTTGAGTGTGTGTGTGCGCATGTGAGGTTGAGTGTATGCGTGCGAGGTTGAGTGCGTGTGTGAGTGCGAGGTTGAGTGCGTGCGTGCGAGGTTGAGTGTGTGTGTGTGTCCATGCGAGGTTGAGTGAGTGCAGTCATACACCAAAACAGTGTGCCTGTTGCACGGGTGAAATCTGAGCAGACTGCACTAGAGGAAATGAAACCCTGAATTTGCACGACTGGGGGTCACTCACTTGACTCCTGCACCCCCGAACTCTGAGCAGGACCGTGCCAAAGGCAGATGGGAAAACCTGCAGCGGTTTCTTCTTCGAGTGCCTGGGTTACAAGCAGGATGGCTTCTGCCCCCGAGCTTAATTGTTGTTATGAGTATTACAGGAGCACCTAGGAGCTGCATCACAGACTGGGGCCCCGCCCAGACCGCGGCCGAGATCAGGGCCCCGTTGGGCCGGCGCTGCCCAGACCCCGGCCCAGATCAGGGCCCCGTGAGTCCGGGCACTCAAGGACACAGTGAATTGTAGCACCTGCCCCAAAGGCTCCTAGTCTGAAGAGACCAAGGGAGGGCTCTCTCCCCCCTCTCTGCAATGCGGATAAAGGCAGGGAAGCTGCAGAGCCCAGGGAGGCGACGTTGTGACTCCCAGCCCGGAGGGGCAAACCCAGCCCCTCCGCCCACCCTCGGGCTTGCTCAAAGCAGCTTCCTTGAACCCTGGTGGCTGGAACGGCCGCTCTGTGGCTCCGTCGCGCCTCGGGGCGGTAGCAGGGAGTTCCACCGGCTCGCAGGGGAACAGCGGGTACCCAGGCCGAGGCGCTCGCCAGGGGGTCCAGGGGCCGCTGGCGAGATGGGAAGTACCTACCCGTGGTTTTCTGGAGCTCCTCCAGCAGGCACTGGGCCTCCTCCCGGATGCGCTCCTCGACGCTCCGCTTGCCCATGCCAAAGTCCCGCAGGGTGCTGAGGGAGAACCGGCGCAGCTGCCGCCACCGCTCCCCGTTGGCGAAGATAAGTCCTGGCGGGAGGGGCAGAGAAGATGCTGAGAACTGGGGGACGGGGGGGACGGCTGGCCAGCTCAGGAAGGGGTCGCCACGGGACTGGCTCCGGCACAGCCGTGGCAGGACACCCGGGGATGCTGCAGGGCGGGACTGAGGGGCACCTGTGAGTCAGTGACCGTGGCGGCTGGGGCTCTTTAAAGCGCCGCCGGAGCATCGTGCGGCGAGTTCTGGGTGGGGCTACGGGGCGGCGCTGCGACCGGGTGGCATTGAGGGTTGGCTGCTCCCCTGCCCCGCCCTGCCCCTTCCACCTGAGGCCCCGTTTTCCTTCTGTGAGCGTGGAGATGCTCCCCCCAGCCCAGGGCCCCGGTGAGGCTGTCCACTCTCCCCTGCACTGCCCTGCCCGGCAGAGCCTCACAGGCTGAAAGCTAAAGCTTCACCTTGCCCCAGGGAGAGGCCAGGAACATCGTCCCATCGTTACCGCTTGGGAAACTGAGGCACAGCGGGACCTGTCCAAGAGCACACAGAGCCCACGTGCTGTGAGTCTCAGCCCCTCCCCCGCTCTAGCCACTAGATCCTCTGCTCTCCTCTCCCAAAGCCAGGAGGGAGCCCAGGAGTCTGGCCCCCAGCCCCGCCACGCTAACCACTAGCCCCCACTCCCCTCCCCGGGCCGAGGACAGAACCCAGGAGTCCCGGCCCCCAGCCCCACCACGCTAACCACTAGCCCCCACTCCCCTTCCCGGGCCGAGGACAGAACCCAGGAGTCCCGGCCCCCAGCCCCGCCACGCTAACCACTAGCCCCCACTCCCCTCCCCGGGCCGAGGACAGAACCCAGGAGTCCCGGCCCCCAGCCCCGCCACGCTAACCACTAGCCCCCACTCCCCTTCCCGGGCCGAGGACAGAACCCAGGAGTCCCGGCCCCCAGCCCCGCCACGCTAACCACTAGCCCCCACTCCCTTCTCCGGGCCGAGGACAGAACCCAGGAGTCCTGGCTCCCAGCTTTGACGACAGGACCCTCTGGCCCACATCACCCAGCCCGGCTCCTTCTCCAGGGTGTGTGTTCCTCACCAAACCCATTGGTGATCCTGGCCGCCGTGGCGAGGCTCCCCCTCCCGCCGAACTCCTTCCCGCGGTCCACCAGGGCCTCCTTCACGGTTGCGTAGCCGCACAGCACCACCACCCGCCGCGGGCCCAGCTGCAGGGTGAACACGGAGCCGTAGCGCTCCCGGAGCTGAAAGCGACACAGAGGGAGCGTGTGGGAGTGGGGGTGTGGGGTGCACTTCCCGTGGTGCGTGCCCCGAGCCCTGTTGCTATGCGGTATTCCAGGTGGCTAACCCCACAAGAGAATTGGCCAGGAGCCTCGCCGCTTCCCGCCCGGGAGGGTCGCAAGGTGCTCGGCCGACCTCAAGGAAGAGGGTGGCACAGGCCCTGCCTGACAGCTGGGGAAACTGAGGAAGAGAGGGGCACAGAGACAAGGAATGATCACTATGTCCTGCCACCTTGCCAGAGCTGGGAACAGAACCCAGGGGTTCTGACTCTCAGCTCTAACCACTACACTCCCCTCCCCTCCCAGCACTGGGAGAGAACCCAGCAGTCCTAGCTCCCTGTCTCCCTTGCTCTAACCACCAGACCCCACTCCCTCCCAAGCGCTGCTCAGCCCGGAGTCATGCCCAGGAAATAGCTCCTCACCTTGACGACTGATTTGGCCAGTGCTTTGGGGTCCAGCTGCAGGATGTTCCCGATGAAGGGAAGCGGCGTGGGACCCGGCGGGAGCTTCCCCCTCGCCTGATGCCGTGTCCACGCTGCCACGAGCAGGAGGCAGGAGGCACAGACCCCCAGGAGGAGAGAGAGGGCTCCCGAGAGCTCCATGCTGCCGCGGGGGTCGGCTGCTCCAGCCGGCCCAAGTGCCCGGTAGCAGGACAGGTAATAATTAACCAGGGTGCAGCTCACCCGTCGCAGGCTAGATCCCTCTGCCGTGCCTGCCCCGGCTGGAGCAGGCGTCGCCTGCCCGTGGTGGGCCTACGGCCCGGCCCTGCTGGCGATCCCCTAGGGAGGTGTCCTTCCAGAGTCGGAGCGGTGTCAATGGCGTGGCCTGTATTCCGGGAGTGCCCGGAGGACCCGGCTCCGCCTGGGGTCTCATTGCGCTGTAGATCGTGGCCCTTAGCCAGCCCAGGGCCTCGCTGATTTCCAGGTGACTTCCCAGGGGTTTCCTCATTGACTTCCTGTTGACATCCCATTGGCTCGCTGTTAATTCCTCGTTGGCTCCTGTGGAGATCCCATTGGCCACACGGACTTCCTGTTGGCTCGCTATGGAGTTCCCATTTAGCCACATTGATTTCCTGTTGACTCCCCATTGATTTCCCATTCACTTCCTGTTGGCTCCTGATTGACTTCCTATTGGCTCTACTGACTTCCTGTTGGCTCCCCATTGACTTCCCATTGGTTCCATTGACTTTCTGTTGGCTCCCTATTGTGTTCCCATTTAGCCACATTGATTTCCTGTTGATAGCCCGTGGATTTCCCATTCACTTCCCGTTGGCTCCCCATTGACTTCCTGTTGATATCTCAGGGATGTTCCATTCGCTTTCTATCGACTTCCCATTGGCTTGCTGGGAATTGCTCATTGACGCCTGTTGAGAGCCCACTGATTTCTCATTCTCTTCCTGTCGACTCCCCGTTAACTTCCTGTTGGCTCCCCACTGATTTCCTGTTGGCTCCCCATTGATTTCCCATTGACTTCCTATTGGCTCCCCATTGATTTCCTGTTGGCTCCCCATTGACTTCACTAGGTTCTGCCTTGATAACATAATGGCTGAGCAAAAAACAGACTCCAACTTGCAAGATTTGGCCCATATTCAGTTTTCTCCCAAGCCATGGGGGCAGGGTCCATAACTCAAACTCCACTCTGAGTCCCCCCCGCCGGCCCCGCCGGCCTCCATGGAGTGTGGCACATTTGGGACTGCCATGTAATTGATGAACCTCAGCCCTTGCCCTGTTGGCACAGAACGCTTGCACTGAGTTAACTTGATACAGGTGGGGGAGAAAGACGGGTTCAAGGGAGAGACCGTTGAGAGCTCTTAAGGGGCACTGCCGGAGCTAACAGCCGGTGTGATTTCCCCTGGGTCTGCTGCTGAGCCCACAGGGGGCTTTGAGGACGCCCCTCGAGCAGAGAGGAGGAGCGAGCCTCCCCCAAGAGGAGGCCCCATGCCGTGTCTTGGAAGAAGCTGGGCCTGCCTCAGTTGCCAGCTGGGGGCGGGAGGGTAGGGTAGACAGACGCAGGTGTCCGGTGGTGGGTCTCAAACCCTTTGGCCCTGAACTCGAGCCCCCTGGTAACCGGGCGGGCTGCAGAGGGACACTCCTCAGAGCACCCAGGCAGGGCGAATTGCTTGGAAGCCGGGCTGTAGGCAGCCCCAAAATGGACTTCCTCCCCTGTCAGGCCCCAGGCCCGGCACACCGTCTGCCTGCCACACTGGCCAGCCAAGAGCGACCCCCTCAGGCCCTCCAGCGTCTCCTCTTACGCAGGGGAGAGGGGATCAAACCCAATCTCACCAACTCCCACCGGTTCTTCTGATCCCAAAGGACCAGCCCCGTTCCCCAGCGCCTCGTAGAATCGTACCCAAAAGAGCCCGCTGGGCCAATCCTTTAGCCCCGGGCTACTCCACTTTGGAAGTCCCGGGGGCCACAACGATACTCCCAGCACATGCCGAGGGCCGCAGCTTAAATGCAAATATAGATGCAAATATATGCAAATCGCTTCTTTCACACAGACGGGCATGAATACAAAGATGAAGGCAAGACTACGCAACATGCAGGCCCCATTTAAGTTAGTTCTGCTGCTATTAATAAAATGCCATAGTGACCCGATCCCCCGCCATAGGACAGCACTTCTAATGAGCAATGACAATCCAGGGATTGAACCACTAAAACATGTCTCAGCAGAAGACCATTCTATTAACTTGCTTCTTGTCCTGTCCTCAGAGGCCAAGGGGAATAATTTTTCTCCCTCCCCCTTGGAAGACCCTTTTAGGTACTTGAAAACCGCTGTCAAGTCCCCTCTCACTCTTCTCTTTTCCAAACTACACAAACCCAGTTCTTTCAGCCTTCCCTCATGGCTCATGTTCTCTAGACCATGAGTCATTTTACTGCTCTTCTCTGGACCCTTTCCAATTTCTCCACAACTTTCCTGAAATGCGGTGCCCAGAACTGGACACAATCCTCCAACTGAGGCCTAATCAGCGCAGAGTAGAGTGGAAGAATAACTCCTCGTGTCCTGCTCACCACGCTCCTGTTCATGCAGCCCAGAGGGATTATAATCGGAACCAGCAACCCACGTGCAAAGATACCTCTCTGGACCCACGCTGCACCAGATTTGTTGCAAGCATAGAACTGGTGGCGACAAGGATGCGCACGGTCGTGTTTTAATCCGATCACGTCACCCCCTCTGCTAACGCAACCCCCACTTTGGGTATCAGCAGAGTGCAAAACTCGCAGGCCAGAAAAGTTACAAAAACCCACTTGGTTTTAGGGCGACGTGGGTACAATTTTTGGTATATAAATAAAAAGAAAACAACGAAGTTGGGGGCAAGCAAAGTCTTTTGTACCACCTGAAACATCCCTGCGTTTGGTTTCTGAGCTGGCCTGTGAACACTGATTTTTAAATAAAATGCATGTCCTTTAGATGCCACTCGCAGGCAAGGGAAAGTTTAATCATTAGCCAAGGGGAGCTAGATTTAGCAAAGGACTTGCGTCTGGCGTTAGAATTACCACCCCCCTACGCACACAAAAAATGATTTATCGATGATGTCCTGATGCCAGGCAAATAAACCCATCAGCTGCACTGAGGTCTTGGCGACTTGGGGATAATATATGGGGTCAGCGCCGAGTGGATCTGCCTTGGGTTGTCATATCTGCCACCGCCTTGCATCTCTATGGTCCCACTTCCCTGCCTGGAAAGATCTGATTTCTTTTTACCAGCTCCTGCCTTGCCCTGTGGTTTATTGTTGTAAAACGACGACAGTAGCCCCTACAGCACGCCAGCCAAGGCGAAGGGCCCGTTTAGCTCCAGCCAGCCCCCACCCTGAAGAGATCTCGTTCTGAACAGACTAACGGGGGTTTTCCAGTTTACAGATGGGGAAACTGAGGCACGCAAGGAGCACGTGACACACCAGCTACTCCAGTGACGGGGAACTCGGAGACGTGGCAAGAATCCCGTCACTGGAGTTGGAAGAAGAGCTTGGACAATCCCCTGTCCGGGACGGCCCGGGGATACCGAGTCATAGAATCCGAGAATCCCAGGGCGGCCAGAGACCGCAGGAGGCATCGAGTCCAGCCCCCTGCCCAAAGCAGGACCAGCCCCGACTCAATCAGCCCAGCCAGGGCTTGGTCAAGCCGGGACGTAAACACCTCTAGGGATGGAGATTCCCCCCCCTCCCTAGGGAACCCAGCCCAGCGCTTCCCCACCTTCCTAGGGAAATCGTTTGTCCTAATATCCAACCTAGACCTCCCCCCCTGCAACGTGAGCCCGTTGCTCCTCGTTCTGCCGCCTGCCCCCCCCCCCCGAGAACAGCCTCTCGCCAGCCTCTTTGGAGCCCCCCTGCAGGGAGTTGCAGGCTGCTCTCAAATCCCCCCTCGCTCTTCTCTCCTGCAGACTCAACAAGCCGAAATCCCTCAGCCTCTCCTCATAAGTCTCCAGTCCCCAAATCATTTTGGTCGCCCTCCGCTGGACGCTCCCCAACGCGCCCCCGTCCTTTCCGTAGTGGGGGGCCCAGAACAGGACACCCCATCCCACGTGTGGCCTCCGCAGGGCCGAGTCCCACCTAGGCCTTCCTGCCCTAGAGCCATATGAATCTCAGGGAGGCAATACCCCCCCCGGGTGTCTCTTCCCACTAGCCCGCACTGTCCCTGGCGCTGCTCCCGTCATGACTAGCTGCCCGGGTGGTGGAATTCCGTGCTCAGGGTACTGCCCCGGCCCCCAGCAGAGGCTCCCGGGCGAGGCTGTGGGTTCAAGCCCCCATGGGGAGCGGTTTCAGGCAGGCACCCTGGATGGCGCAAGAGGTAAAGCTCCAAATTTCGCCACCCGGCGCAGTTTGACGCTGTTTACCCAGAGCAGTGATGCAAAGACGGGCGTTATCAGCCAGGCCCCGGCCGGGGGGGGGCGGCTATATAGACAGGGCCGTGTCACCTCTCCCAGCCCCGCACGCGAAGGGAGGCTGAGGAGAGAGGCCGGCTCCGGGATGGATTTCAGCACGACCCTCAGCCTCCTCCTGGCCCTGTGCCTCACGGCCTGGCTCCTCCTCGCCACGCTGAGGAAGAAAACCCGGGGCCACCTGCCCCCCGGGCCCACCCCCCTCCCGTTCCTGGGGAACATGCTGCAGGTGGAGGTCAAAGAGCTGATCAAGTCCCTGCGGAAGGTGAGTCCGGGGGGGGGGGAGGACAGGAGCGTTTCCCGTCTGGCCTCAGAGAGCCGTGGGCAGGGGAGGCGGGACGCAGCCTAGGCCCGGAGCCTCCCAGCCCTTGTGGAGTTCGGAGACACCGAACACGCCGATCCCCGCGGACATGGGGCTCCGAACCGGGACTGTGTTGGCCACCCAGCTGGAACTGTTAGTGCCCCGGGGGAACCCGGACTCTGAGACGCTCCCCCAGTCTAACCACTAGTCCCCACTCCCCTCGCAGAGCTGAGAGAGAAATAAGGACTCCTAATCCCCTGCTCTAACCCACCAGACCCCACCTCTTTCTCAGGCCTGGTGAGAGAACCCAGGAGTCCCAGCTCCCAGCTCTAACCACTAGCCCCCACTCCCCTCCCTGAGCTCAGGAGAGAACCCAGGAGTCCTGGCTTCCAGCCCCCCGCTCTAACCACAAGCCCTCACTCCCCTCCCTGAGCTCAGGAGAGAACCCAGGAGTCCTGGCATCCAGCCCCCTGCTCTAACCACTAGCCTCTCAGCAAGTTCACCGAAGGAGTGGGAGGGGAAGAGACATGGCTAAGGCCAGACAGCAGTTCTGTGGCAGAGCCCAGGCAGCCTCCCTCCCTGCCCCGCCCCCTGACCGCTGAGCCTTGCTTGGGGGCTCACAGCCGCCTCCCTGCCTCCCCTGCAGCTCAGCGAGACCTACGGGCCCATCTACACCTTCCACCTGGGCTCCCGGCCCTGCGTGGTGCTCGCTGGCTACCAGGTGCTGAAGGAAGCCCTGATCGAGAAGGCCGAGGAGTTCAGTGGCCGGGGGGATTTCCCCGCCGTGCAGATGTGGAGTAACGGGAACGGTGAGGAAAGCGGGCGGGCGGCTCAGGCGCCTTCCACCCCGGCGGCAGGAGCTGGAACCTGGCCACAGCCCCCTGCTCTAACCACTAGCCCCCACTCCCCTCCCTGATCTCAGAAGAGAACCCAGGAGTCCTGGCTCCCAGCCCCCTGCTCTAACCACTAGCCTCTCAGCAAGTTCACCGAAGGAGTGGGAGGGGAAGAGACATGGCTAAGGCCACACAGAAGTTCTGTGGCAGAGCCCAGGCAGCCTCCCTTCCTGCCCCGCCCCCTGACCGCTGAGCCTTGCTAGTGGGCGAGTCCCATCAATTTCCCTTCCTAGAAGAGACCACCCTCTTTAGCGGTTAGGGCGGGGTGGGCTGGGAGTCCAGTGTGGGGCACTTAAGAGTAGCCAGATAGCTCAGACCAAAGGTCCATCCAGCCCAGTGTCCTGTCGGCCAACAGCGGCCAATGCCAGGAGCCCCAGAGGGAGTGAACAGAACAGGGAATCATCCAGCAATCCCTCCCGTCACCCTTTTCCAGCCTCTGACAAACAGGCTAGGGACACATCCCTGCCCACCCTGGCTAACAGATATTGATGGACCGAACCGCCATGAATCTATCTAGTTCTTTTTCGAACCTTGTTAAAGTCCAGTTCTTCACCACATCCTCCGGCAAGGAGTTCCACAGGTTGACAGTGCGCTGCGTGAAGAAAAACTTGGGTTTGTTTGTTTTAAACCTGCCGCCTCTTCGTTTCATTGCGTGGCCCCTCATTCTTCTGTTATGGGAGCAAGTCAATAACGTTTCCTTATCCCCTCTCTCCACACCGGTCATGATTCTCACCCGCCTAGGCATCGTCTACGGCACCGGGGAGCGGTGGCGGCAGCTGCGCCGCTTCGCCATCACCACCTTCAAGAACTTCGGCATGGGGAAGAGGAGCATGGAGGAGCGGATCAAGGAGGAGGCCCAGGTGCTGGTGTCCGAGTTCCGGAAAACCGAAGGTTCGGTTCTGTTCACGGAGGAGCTTGGGGGGGGGGCAGTGACCCAGAAACTCAGGATCCAGATGTGGCATCCTCATCCGAACACAGGGGTTCTGCTCCCCCCTAGTCTGCCCCGGTTAGGGGTTTTTTGGGGGGGGAATGGAAGTCCGAATGCCTGGGTTCTCTTCTGGCACAGGGAAGGGCTCCTCTTTGGGAGCATAAGGGTCTTGTGGAAAACGGGGGTTTTGGCGCAAAAAGAACACGTCCGCACGGCTTGTTTTTGTGCAAAAGCCCCCAGCGCAAAAACAGATGGGCAGAAAATATGCAAATGAGATTGTAACTCATGCAAATGAGTCCCTCATTAGCATATTTTTTGCGGCAAAAAATCGTAGCGTCAGACGTAGCCTAAGTGACAGACGCCTGGGTTCTATTCTGAGAGGGGCCTGGTGCCTAGTGGTTAGAGCAAGGGGGAAGGGCCCAGGACTCCTGGGTTCTGCGGCTGGGTACCGCTGACTCCATGAGTCTTCTCCCCGGCCGCCCGGGCAAAGTGCGGCTCAAAGAACTCCCGGGCTGTGGAAGGCTGAGCCCCCCTCGGCGTGGGGTTAAGAGCAGCCCCCCCGCTCTGCCCCCCAGGCAAACCCTTCGACCCCACCTTCTTCCTGAGCTGCGCCGGCTCCAACATCATCTGCACCCTGGTCTTCGGGGAGCGCTTCGAATACACCGACCACAAGTTCCTCACCTTGCTCAACCTGATCAACAGCAACTGGAAGCTCATGAGTTCTACCTGGGGGCAGGTGAGAGGGGGGCCGGGACGGGGAGCCGCCCCGGCCTGCAGCCCGCGTCCGGCGGGCGAGCCAAGCCGTGGAGGGGGCAAAGCTCTTGCCGGCCTCTTCTGGGACGCAGGGCAGGCCTGCCTCAGTGCCAGAGCCCCCCACGATACGCATGAGCCCCGACCCCCAGCCCAAAGCCCTATCTCTACCCCAAAACTCGTACCCCAATTCCACCCCAAAGCCCGCACCCCAGCCCAGAGCTTGTGCCCCCTGCCCCCCAACCGCCAGCCCTGAGCCCCTCTCCAAACCTGGAGCCCCCTCCTGCATCCCCACCCCACCCCTCATCCTGGCCTCACCCCGGAGCCTGCTGCCCCAGCCAGCATCCTCACACCCCTGCGCCCCGACCCTCTGCCCCAGGCCTGAGCCCTCTGCACTCAGAACCCCTTGGCCCCACCCCTGCCACATGAATTTTATGTGCACCGATATGAAGGTGATGTCGCATGTCCCCTCCATGTCACACATCACCCTTGTGTTGCACGTCATCCCCGTGCTGCACATCACCTCTGCATTGCACGCCCGTGTCGCACGTCTCCTCCGTGTCGCACGTCATCCCCGTGTCACCCATTGCCCCCATGTCGCATGTCATCCCTGTGTTGCACGTCGCCTCCGCGTTGCACATTGCCCCTGTGTCGCACGTCTCCTCCCTGTTGCACGTCGTCCCGGTGTCACACATCACCCTCCATGTCGCATGTCACTCCTGTGTGGCACGTCACCTCCACACATAACAAAATTCATTCTGCTCAGGGTGGGGAAAAATGAGGGAGAGAGCCTTGCCCCCGACTGTACGAACTTACAGACAGTCACCTCTTGGAGAAGATAACAGACAGTGTTTCCTCCTGCCGGAAGGCAGGTCTTCCAGACCTCGCGTGGTCTGGCTCTGAACCCCCCCGATCTTCCGATGTCCCGCTTGAAGGGCGGACCCAGACTGGACCCAGGAGTCCTGCAAGGGCCTTGTGAATGCCCCCCACTTTAGTCGCCCAACTCAAGGTTCCTTACCCAGCTGGGGACGCCACCCCACGCTGCCCAGGAGCCCTTGGCCAAGCTTTGGCGAGAACAGCCAGGGTCACGTGTCCCCCGAGCTGAGGGCTGGTCTCAGACCTACACGCCGCCCCCGTCTAGAGGGGACCCCGCCCAGTGGGTGCGTATGGGAGAACACGGCCGCTAACGTCCCCCGCTTTCTCCCCTTCCCTTCTTTCCAGTTGCTCTTCGTGTTCCCCAAGATCATGCGCCACGTCCCTGGGCCCCACCGGCAGATCTACCAGAACTACCTGAAGCTGGCGGCTTTTGTCGGCGAGCAGCTAAAGACGCACCAAGAGACCTTGGACCCCAACAACCTGCGGGATTTCATCGACTGCTTCCTCGTCAAAATCCAGCAGGTGCCCCGGCTCTCCCCTGCCCGCAGGAGCCCCCCTCCCCCCCCGAGTTGGCCACAACACGAACAATCGTTTCGCGGCACGACCGACGCTGGCCATGGAAAACTAGCCACTGCTAACGACACCCCAAGAATCCAGCCTCAGAGCCCAGAATTCCACCCCTTGAGCTCCAGGGCGGGCCCATTCTTTGGCAGCAGTAGTAAGCTATTATCCTCTGGCAGGATCAGCCAAAAGAGGGTGCCGGGGTGCATTTCACAGGCGTGGCACTAAGTCTGGATTTGAAGTAGAGGCAGGTGCATTTGACAGCAGGGGACTTATGTTCCTTCCAGTCTGACGTTTCTAATTTAGGGGAGTGGCAGTGGGCGATGAGTTATGAAGCTCACGTTATTTTTTGGATGGGTGGGGTCAGAGCCATCTTTACCCATACGCACAACACCCAGTGGCGTAGGGCCCCCGAAAATTTGGGGCACCGCCGGGTCTTAATGCCCGCCCTGTTCTCTGGCTCTACTTCCCCCAAAGAGGGTCTCGTTCGCTTACATGTGAAAAAGCTTGCCAGACCTTCGTGTAAAATTTGCTGTAAAACTATTTCATTCGGGTGTCGCTGAAGATGATCAAATCGCAGCTCTAAAACATGGTCCCCCCTCCTGGCTGCCGTCGGGCACAGGGGCACCAGTGTAATAGGACTGCGGACGGCCCCATAAATCCTGAGGACAGCCCTAGGTGGGGGGATTAAAACTCTTTGAGGCTTGGGGGCCATTTTTCCTTGAAACGGAAAGAATAGGGAGGTTTTAAAGGAATTTAGGAGGCAGGGGGCGGGGGGAGAGGAATGCAATCACCGACGTTGGAATCTGATAAAGGACCCTGGTCATAAAGTACTTGCCAGCAAATACCAGTTGATCTTTAACGAGGAGCACAAGCCATCAACAGCTGAGCTCAGCAACTCCTGGGTATGTTGATTCAGAGCCTGAGCCCAGCCAAAAAAACCCCCAATTCTGAAAAATAAAAAAAAAAGAATAATACAATTTCTTGCTGAAACAAAGAGGTTTTGTTTTGGGACAAACGGATTGTCTCTTTTGCTCAACCCAGTGCTGCGACCATTTTTTCCTGTCGTTTCAGGACATTTTCATGTGGTTTTGCCCTTTTTTTAAAAAAAAATGAAACCTCATTTTGAAAAGGACAATCGCAACGAGCCATTCTGAAATGAATCGATTCAACGTTTTCTAAAAAAAAAAAAAAAAATCATATTGGTTTTGGCTGGTTCTAGTTACTGGATTCGACTTGATTTGCAAATAGTTCGGGTGTCCCCAAAAATGTGCCTGGCGGTGGGGGAGGGGGAATTGTCCAGTTCTAGTCAAGAGCCCCTCAATTTTACAACTGCTCCAATGAATAACACCCCAAGCGGGCCAGCTGTGATGTGGAAAGGGGGAACTTCCAGGCAAATAGTGTGTCCCGGGGGAAGACAGAGCGCTGTTTCTCCAGGAACTAATTGCTCCTCAAAGATCCCCATCTGGGTACCAAATCCAACCCCTCTTAGCATCTCTCAGAGTGGGGAGCAAACCCAGAATTCCCCGTTCGCTGGCACGCTGAAAGAAACCCAGGGGGAAAGAATGGAAATTTCTCCCCAAATCAAAAAGTGGAGAAAATTTTCCTTTCATTTTGGTGCCGATCATCCTCAAACATTGTAATTCCCCCCCGCCCATACGTTGTTTCAAACCAAAATGATGAAAACATTGTGCTTTCGCCACACACACCCCAAAATTTCACCCAGTCTGGCAAAATCACTGCAAAGTCGCCCAATGTTTTGGTGTTTTGCAGAATACAAGTTGTAGCTGAGAAATGTCATGCAGCTGTAGGAAATTTCCCACAACAGTCTGTCGGTAGGGTGGGGACATGCATGCATGCACACACACAAATACACACACACACTCATGAACACACTCATGCACACATGAACACACACACACACACACACACACACACTCACTCACTCACTCGCAACCTTCTCGCCTCCTTCCTTCGCAGGAAAAGAACAACCCCGCCACCCACTTTAACGAGGAGACCATGTCTAAAACCACCGTGAACCTCTTCTTCGCTGGGACGGAGACCGTCAGCTCTACCTTGCGCTACGGACTTCTCATCCTACTCCGGCATCCCGAGATAGAAGGTAACCCCGGGGCGGGGGGAGGAAGAATTCCCAAGTGCCGGGGTCGGCCCAGCTTAGGTTGGCTTTGAGGGGACGGGGATCGGCGGGGGACTCACGGTCGTGGCTCACCCACAGAGAGCTGCGGGCCAGATTTCAAGGGGGCCAGATCCAAGCTGGCCCCAAAGGGCCCCGGGCCCCCAGCTGGTGTCTGCCGAGGGCAGTGAAGCGATGCGGCTCTGCACCAGTTGGGCCCCCGGGGCTTTGCGGCGGGTGTGGAACCTGCCTGCCCCTGCCCCCTCCCCTGCAGAGAAGCTGCACGAGGAGATCGACCGGGTGATCGGCCCCCACCGCAGCCCCTGCATGGAGGACCGGAGCCGGATGCCCTACACCGACGCCGTCGTCCATGAGATCCAGCGCTTCGCGGACATCGTGCCCATGGGCGTGCCCCACACCATCACCCGGGACATCCAGTTCCGCGGCTACACCCTGCCCAAGGTACCGGCCCCGGGCTGCTCCGACTTACGTGGGCAAGGAAGGCAGAAATCACTGTCGGGGTGGGGGGGGGCGTCCCGGCTCCACCCCTTTCCCCAGCCACACCCCTTTTCACCAGCCACGCCCCTTCTCCAACCACACCCCTTCCATTAGCCACGCCCCTTCCATTAGCCACACCCCTTCTCCAACCACGCCCCTTCTCCAACCATACCCTTCCATTAGCCACGCCCCTTCTCCAACCACACCTCCTTTATTGGACACGCCCTTCTCCAACCACACCCCTTCCATTAGCCACGCCCCTTCCATTAGCCACACCCCTTCTCCAACCACGCCCCTTCCATTAGCCACGCGTCTTCTCCAACCATACCCTTCCATTAGCCACGCCCCTTCTCCAACCACACCTCCTTTATTGGACACGCCCTTCTCCAACCACACCCCTTCCATTAGCCACGCCCCTTTCCCTGGCCACCCCTCACACTTGCTTTCCAAGCCACAACCTCTTTCTCCCCACCATGCCTCCTGACTGGCCACTCCTCCTTTCCCCACGGCCACACCCTCTTTCCCCTCAAACCACGCCCCTTTCCCCACCATGCCCCCTTTCACGGCTCACCTGCAGTCGGTCTGGAGGCAGGGATCCCGGCCCGAGGACGTTCCCGGCGCTGGGGTGAACCGAGCTGGGCCCCCAGCCAGACCGCCGGGCGCGTGGTGGCTCGGAGCCCCCGCCTCCTGTGAGGGGCGGCCAGAGAGCCAGTGGGAAACGTCAGGACATGGGCTTGGCGGGGCTGGTCCCCTGGCCCCCGCCTACACGCTCCTCCCCACAGGGCATGAACATCATCCCGCTGCTGTGCACGGCGCAGGCCGACCCCAGCCAGTTCAAGCACCCCGGCCGCTTCGACCCCACCCACTTCCTGGACCAGGACGGGCGCTTCCGCAGAAACGATGCCTTCATGGCCTTCTCAGCAGGTAGCGCCGCTGGGGGAGGGCCGGGCCGGGAAGGGCAGTGGGGGTCTGTTGGTTAGAGGGGGCATGGGAGCCAGGACTCCTCGGTCTGGGGAGGGGAGCAGGGTCTAGTGGTTAGAGCAAGGGGGCTGGGAACCAGGACTCCTGGGTTCTCTCCCCTGTTCTCCTGTGGGAACTGTCCCCCTTTTCCATAGAGCTGAGACCAACCCCTGGGCACCCTTTCCCCAGGCTAGCCACTCCACCCCTGTGGCTGGGCTGAGCGGCGGGAGATGGAGGGAGGCCGGGCAGGCCCCTGCGAGGTGGGGCGAGCCCGGGGCTGGCCTGGCCCCCCTGCGGCTGGTGGGGCGCAGGCTCTGTGCCCACGTGCACTGGCTTCTCCCCCTTGCAGGGAAGCGGGTCTGCCTGGGCGAGAGCCTGGCCATCATGGAGCTGTTCATCTTCCTCACCTCCATCCTCCAGCACTTCACCCTCCGGGCCTTGGTGGCTCCCGCCGAGATCGACATCTCGCCCGAGTCCAGCGGGCTGGGCAGCATCCCGCGGCCCTACCAGTTCTGCCTCCTGGCCCGCTGAGCAGCTCCCCAATAAAGTGACTTGCCTTTGGCCTGCTCGGGCCCGGCTCCCTGTCTCCCCACGACGCCCAACGGCTTCCAGGCTCAGCAGGGGGTAACCCCCGGGCCAGCCCCCCCGGGTTCCTTGGGGGGGGGGCACATGGTCTCAGCGCCGCCAAGATGGAGCCTTTGCGCCCCAGCCCCCCGCTTCCCGCCGGGAGCCCTGCCCGGCAAGTCCAGCGGCGCTCGACTCCCGGCCTCAGATCGGTCCGCGTGGCCAGCGCAGGCTCAGCTCCCCAGGCAGCCGCGGGTCTGCTAGTCACCGGGGAGGTCACACAGCGCCTGGTGGCCCTTTGGCAGGGGCCTGAGCGCCAGTATCCCCCCAACTTCCCCTGCAGCACCCCGGGGCTGACCAGGCCACAAACAGCTGGGGGTGGAGTCTCCTCCTTTGCCTTCCTGCGGGGAAAGGTGAGGAAACGGATTGAAAGTTGCTGTTGTGCTCCCCGTGTCTCCTAGAGCAACCCCGGGGCTGATCTAGTGAATGCTGGACTTTTGCGTGCCCCCTGGGCTGAAAATTTGACGTCCGTGTGTGTGTGTGTGTGTGTGTGTGTGTGTGTGTGTGTGTGTGAGAGAGAGAGAGAGAGTGTGTGTGTGAGTGAGAGTGTGTGTGTGTGTGTGTGAGAGAGAGAGAGTGAGAGTGTGTGTGTGTGTGTGTGTGAGAGAGAGAGAGAGTGAGAGTGTGTGTGTGTGTGTGTGTGAGAGAGAGAGAGAGTGAGAGTGTGTGTGTGTGTGTGTGTGTGTGAGAGAGAGAGTGAGAGTGAGTGTGTGTGTGTGTGTGTGTGTGAGAGAGAGAGAAACCTGTCATCACAATTTTCCCCCCAGAACAGTGGGGCTCCAAACTAGACACAAGTTGAGTCCGGAGTGGGAGTTGTAGTTCACTTGGCTCGGGGTGCCACTTTCCTCAATAGGCCAGGCTCCTTGGGAGAACTACATCTCCCAGGATGCACCCTGGTCTCCCCCCCCCCCATGTGGAGAAGGAAGGTTTCAGCCTGTCCAGGTTCTAAGGTAGGTTCTGCCTCCTTGGGGGAGCAGAGAACAGCGATAAAACTGTGGCTTGCCCCCATTTGGCCCCCATCCTGCCCCCTACATCAGGGGACGGAGAAAGCCAGTCCCCCACAAGACGGGATTCCCACGGGGCCATTTCTGACCATCCTGGGAGACTGACCTCAAGGGCTTTGGGCTGGGAGGGACTTTGCCAACAACCTGGCTTTTCCCGGATTTGGTCCGAACAGTTGATGAAGCAGGATTGGGTTTGAGAGATTCCTTGGCTCAAAGAAGGGCGCCGGAGGAGGGGGCGGTATTTAGAGCACGGCAAATGTTTCAACATGTTTTCTACAAGAACCATCCTGCGGTTCCTTTTGTCCCTTCCAAACCGAAGCGGATTAGCCCCGCAACACGAGCGCGTCAAAGGGCGAGGGAACAGTTCAGCCGGTTTGATGGGCCCAGAGCAAAACACAAAAGTTATTCGTTTGTTTCGGGGTTGGTTTCTTTTCAGTTTGCAAAGATTCCTTGAGCTGCTGACTCCCCCCCCCCCCCATTTGAGAGAGAGGGGGGAAAAATGAAAACTCAGAAAAATAGTCACTGAGGGGAAAATTGTGCCCTGCCCAGTTCTTGCTTCACTGGGAACTAATCACTTCTAGCTTCAGTCCTACCCGATATTAACCAGGTCAAAAAGTTGGACAGATTTTTTAGTACAGGAGATGGACTCTCCTGTCAATAGGAACATCCCCCCTTAACCTTCCCTTATAAAGAATACTATGTTATTCTACACACATAGGTTCTAGTTCTGGCTCAGCTGCCTGGGACAAGCCATTCCACCGTTCTGTGACTCAGTTTCCCCATGTGGACAATGGCATTCCTGAGCCCAGCCTCCTTAGTAAAACACATTGAGAGCAGTGAATGAAAAGAGCTAGGCTGTTACAATTATTCCAGCAATGGTCTAAAAGAGCCCAGAGGCCATTATATCACCTGGTTCCCCTCAACAGAATCCTGTGGCCATGAGTTCCACAGGTTAACTGCACAAGGCGTATAAAAAAAGATGCCGTTTGTTTGCTGCTGTGATCCACTTATTAACCACCTATGGCTTTGCATCCCAGAGCACGTCTTCATTAATCCGCCGGGTGAATTATACAGGGAATGAGTCCACTTTTTTTAAAATACGGGACCACTTCACTAGCCTCGCAAGGAGGTGCACGATTCGGCCTATGCCACGCCGCAGCCAGGCTGTTACATTTGCCCCCATGGTGACCTGCCCTTAGCGCTATGAGCTTGCAATTCTGCTGTGCACGCAAAGGAGAGAATAAACCAGCCAGCATTATACAACCAGCTTTGTTTAACCAGGAACAAACCCTGCGGCTTGCATAACGCTCACCCACGGCCCAAGCTCACCGGGCAGCAGGACAAAAGGCGCAAAAGACTCACGGGGTGTTGGGTGCCAGCCAAGACGTTGAGCAATCGTTGGAAAAGGCCACATACGCTGGCGTGTGGCGGTCACCCCACGGTCTAAGTGACGCGCAGGTGGGATGTTACAAGGGCACTTATATAATTGTCTCTTGACAATAGCGGAGCTAAATATTTACCTCCTACACGCGAGCCGTATGGCTTTGGCGTGGAGGGCAGCGTTGCCTAGTGCAAAAAGCCTTAGCGTGGAATTGAAGAGACTGACGTTTTTAACCCCCAGTTCTTCCACTGGCCTCCTGGGTGACTCCCGTCCCCGTTGCCTCAGTTTCCCCTTCTACGACCCCTTATCACAGTGAGCTCGACCGGTCGAAGGCGCTATATAAAAGCGAGGCCTGTTGATTAGTGTTGAAGATGTATATTGCGCTAACGCTAACGCGCCAACCATGCTGGCCCTTCTGCGCTAGGCCCTGCACACACGTAAACACAGTGCGAGGCCGAAGCCAGCTTTAAAAACTGCCACCGAAGAAAAGCAGATGAGCCGAGGTCAGGCTGACTTTGATCCTGGCACTAACACCCCACCTGTCCCACTTTTCCCAGTCAGGCTCAGCTCGGAGGACTTGGCCCTGCCAGGCTGGCGTTCAGAGACTCGCGAGGCTCGGGTCTCGAATCCCTGCTGGGTTCGCGCTTTGGCCCCTGGCTTTGTGGTTCACATGCGTTGTCTCCGGCAAAACTTGTTTAACCCAACAAGCCAAAACGAAAGCTGATCGTGCCTAATCCCGTGACTCAGGCAGCTGGAGATTTCAGACAAACACCAAAGGCCCCTCGCCGGGCCAGGAAAACTCTGAGAACTGCCGGCACGGAGCAGGTGTGCACCAGAGTCGGGGTGTTGTGCTAGTGATCTGGGGCCCTGCAGGAGGGGGCTGGCTCCAGGTCCCTTTCCCTCCAGAGTCTTTGGGGGGGGCCCGTCTCGATTTACAATTTGCCAGGGGTGCAGAAGCCACCGTGCCCCGGGGGAGTTTGGTGTCTGATTTGGGGCCTTATTCCACATGGGAAAGTGTCTGGCTTTCACAGCCGCCGGAAATGCATCGACGCCCTGCGGCCAAGCCGCCAGTCAAGCCTTCGAGTGGACTAAACCAGGGGTCTGGAACCCACGGTGCGAGCAGTCCCACAATTGGGCCCCCCGTGTGGCAAAATTGGGGCCCTGCGGGAGGGGGCGTGTCCAAGCCCTTCTCTAAGCTCCGCCCCCACCCTGCCCCAGCTCTGCCCGTGCCCCCTTCCCAGGGGGATGTGTCTCAAGGATTAGGGGGGGCCTAGCATGGGGCGGGAGCAGAGGTTGCTGTCTTCCTTTACTTCCTGGTAGCTCCCGTCGCCATGGGGAGGGCAGGGGGGCCCGACCTCTGCTGCCAGCCCCACCCCACAGGCTAACCTCAGTACGGGGGACTGTCCCATTCACAGGGCGGCTATGGATTAGGGCTGAAGATGGATATTGCGCTAATGCGCCAACCACGCTGGCCCTTCCGCGCTAGGCCCTGCACACACGTAAACAGAGGGCGAGGCCGAAGGCAGCTTTAAAACCTGGCACCGAAGAAAAGCAGGGGCACTGAGGTCAGGCTGACTTCGATCCTGGCACCCCACCTCTCCCACTTTTCCCAGTCATGCTCAGCTCGAAGGAGTTGGCCCCGAAGAAAAACAAACCAACTGCCAGGCTGGCGTTCATAGATTCGCGAGGCGTTGGTCTCGCACCCGCGCCACCGTGGGCAGCCGGTAATGCAGGCAAGAGAAGGCGTTGCCTTCCCAAAATTGCCTACATGCCCCGGCCACCAGGGGGGGCTGGCGCTGCTGCCCAGCAGCCTTGGCCCTGCAGGTGGCCAGGAAGGTTCAGGCTCAGGGTGGGCGGGGCTTGGCTCCAGGGGCGGGGCCTCAGGCAGAAGGGGCGTGGCCAGGGTTTGCCTTCCCCCGCCACCCATGACGGCCACCCTGAACTGTCCTATGGTTGGGACAGCTCCGCACACACCTCCCTCCGGGGCTCCGGACTGTGTGGAGTGAGCAGCCGGAGGTCGCTTGGGCCCGGTGTTTCAAACCCCCTTGGGGTGACAGGTGGGGCTGGGGGGATGCATGGAGGAGGGGAGAACCCTGCCCCCCCAGAGCACTGCCGGAGGGGGGGTGGAGTGGCTTGAGTCCTTCCGAGACCCGTGGGAGCTGGAACCAAGTTCCCCCCTCCCCATGAGGTTGCGGCTTCCCAAGCAGCCTGGAAAACTCCCCGGAGTGGCCCAAACCAGCAGGAGTCCGGGGGCAGCGGGGAGACGAGCAGATCGATTGGGGCGCCGGCTTGCGTGGGCCGAGCGGGCGGCCCGGCGGGGGCTCGCTCAGCGAGGGACGGTGCAGAACTCGTAGGGCTGCGGCAGGTTCCCCAGGCCGCTCGCCAGGGGCGAGATGTCGGTGTCCTCCGGGCTGGGGTGTGAGCACGAAGCGCTGCAGGACGGCGGCCAGGAAGAGGAAGATCTCCATGCGGGCCAGCGCCTCGCCCAGGCAGACCTGCTTCCCTGTGGGAAAGCAACATGGTCACGGCCGGGCCATGCCTGGGGGCAGATGCCTTTCGTGTCCCCTGTATTCCGGGGGCTGGCCCCCAACGTCAGTTCCCGCAGCCTCGGGGCTGCTCTGACTCTCCGAAACGACCTCACGCAAGCGATATCGGCATTGGAAAACAGCCAGAAAAGGGCAACAGCCGTAATGAGGGGTTTGGAACGCCTGCCCGACGGGGAGAGATGAATACGATGGGGCCTTTTCAGCTTGGAAAAGAGAGGAGACGAAGGGGGGATAGGAGAGAGGTCTATAAAATCCCGACCGGTGCAGAGATAGTGAACGAGGAAAAGGTATTGACTTGTTCCCATCACACAAGCACCCAGGGGTCACGCAAGGAAACAAATAGGCAGTAGGTTTAAAACAAACAAAAGAAAGTATTTCGTCACACAACACACTGTCAACCTGTGGAACTCCCTGCCGGAGGATGTTGTGAAGACTAAGGCTATAACAAGGTTCAACACAGAGCTAGATTGATTCATGGAGGTTCGGTCCATCAATGGCTGTTAGGCAGGCTGGGCAGGGATGGGTCCCTGGCCTGTTTGTCAGAGGCTGGGAACGGGCGACAGGGGAGGGATCACTTGATGGTTCCCGGTTCTGTTCCCTCCCGCTGGGGCACCTGGCATTGGCCGCTGTCGGCCGACAGGACACTGGGCTGCATGGGCCTTGCTTCCCTCCCGTGATGGGCCCTGGGGGGCAGGGCATAGCCTCAGCACACCCCCCAACCCGCCCACAACCCGGTAGGCTGGGAGCCCGTAGCCCAGCTCCACCCCACGGGGGAGACCTCTGGAGTCTCGGGGGGTTGTTTCTCCTCCACGGTGGCCCAGTGGACGGATGCCAGCAGCGGGAGGATGTTGGAGCCCTGGGGGGACGGGGTGGGAGGGAGGGAGAAATGCCCGGCTCCAGCATGTGCCTCCAGAGGCGCTGTCCACCCCTCCAGGCGTCCCTCGGTCCGGCCATCCTTCACCCACCGCCCGCCTACCCAGCCATCTCCATTATCTGTCTGTCTCCGAATCCATCCGCCCGTCTGTCTACCCACCCGTCCCACGTACTGTGACAGGCAAGCCACCTCGGCCCAGACATGGCCTGGGCGGCTGCAGACGCTCCAGATTCTGGGTCCTAGCCGGGATCCGACTAGCTGCCCATTCCAATCCCTTCCAAATCGCTGGCTTTCCACCTTGCTTCTCCCCCCGCCCCAGTCTGTGCACCTGTCTGACTGTCTGTCCGCCCGCTCGTCCTTCCATCTGCCCCTGGGGCAGCCATCCATCTGTCCTCCCCCTCGGTCTGTCTATCCGTTCACCCAGTGAGCCATCATCTAGCCCTCAGGTGATTTTCCGTCCATTCATCCGTCTGTCCTCCCCCCTCGGTCTGTCTCAGCCCTCAGCTTCTCCACCCCTCCTCTTTCTATCCCTCCAGCCGTGCTCTCCACCTGCCCTCTGGCCAGCCACCCAGAAAACCCACCTCTCCGCCCCACAGCTCCAGCCCCCTGCCCCTCTCCGCCTGCCCCAGGAAGCGGCCCAGAGAGGAGGTTCCAGCTGGAGGGCGGAGGGGAAGCAGAAAGCCCCTGAAACGGGTGTCCGGGGTCACCGCACGGGGAACCCGCAGCGAGCTCACACTGCTGAACCGCTGGATCTCGTGCACCACGGCATCCGTGTAGGGCATGCGCGGCCGGTCTTCGACCGAGGGGCTGCGGTGCCGCCCGACCACCCGGTCGATCTCGGTGTGGACCTGGGCTGCGGGAGAGCAAACAGGGTAGCAGGGGCTGGGCAGGGCAGCACGAAGCCGCCCTGGGGGCAGGTCCGCCCGGGAGAGGTCTGCAGCTGCCCCTCTACCAGAGAGGCAGCGGCCTGGCTCGGTCACAGCTCCCCGCTGGGTCCAGCCGGAATCTCTCCCCGACCGCTGAGCGCCGCCACCCTGGGGCCAGTCCGAGGCGCCCCAGATCGTAGGAGAATCAAGGCCGGGCCTGACTTCGGGGCCTGGCTCTGCCACCGACTCTCTGCGCGGCCTTTGGAAACTCCTTCGACAGGGCTACCAACCCCGCAGCCTTTCCTGGTCCAAGCGTGAGGCAAAGCCGTGGTGTCCGCGCCGTGCCCAGCCCCACAGCCCTGTCCCCGAGGCTCACCCTGTATCTCCGGGTAGCAGAGGAGAAGGAAGCCGTACCGCAGGGTGATGGCGGTGGTCTCCGTGCCCCGAAGAACAGGTCCTGTGCGGTCATCAGCAGGGTCTCCATGTGGAAGTAGCTCCCAGGGTCCTGGTTTTCCTGCGGGGCAGGGGGAGGGGGAGTCGGACGTAGCTCCTGCAGCATGCCCGTCACTCCCACCGGGAGGGGGCCCAGCCGCTCGCTGGCTGCTCCACAGACATCTGGGCCTCCAGCTGTGGCCGGGCCCTGGACTCACGGGGCTGGGGACAGCCTCTTGCAAGAGCCCAGGGCTCTGCCCCAGCTCTGCGAGGGGTGTGGGGTCTAGTGGTTAGAGGGGGGGCGCTGGGTGCCAGGACATCTGGGTTTTATCCCAGCTCTGGAAGGGACATGGGGTCTAGTGGTTAGAGCGGGGGGCTGGGGATTCTCTCCCCAGCTCTGGGAGGAGTGTGGGGTCTAGCGGTTAGAGCAGGGTGGGGGGAGGAGGAGGAGGGCTGGGTGCCAGGACACCTGGGTTCTATCCCCAGCTCTGGGAGGGTCTGGTGGTGGAAGGGGGCAGAGTCAGGACTCCTGGGTTCTATTCCTGACCCAGTGAGTGGCTCCAGGCAAGTCACTTCTTCCCTGTCGCTCCCATGCCTCAGTTTCCCCAGCCCTGCCTCCTGGGCTGAAGCCCCATGGGAACGAAGCGGTGCATGTTATCACAAACATGCCCCCAAACGTGACTCGCTGTGGGTAGGGTGGTGAGAACGCGATTCCCCGGCGCTCGGGTTACAGTCTGGCTCCCAACCCGGCCCCCCCAGCGGCGAAGGAGATTAGCAACAAAGGCTGAAACCAGTAGGGCCAGTGATGGAGCCAGGGCGGGTCTCCTGAACACCACCTGGTGCCAGGGGCGTGGGAGCGGGCTGCAGGACGTGCTGCGCCGTGTGGCGGGGCCAGGAGCCCTTCCAGGCTCGCGCTAAGCCAGCCAAACCCATCGATCGCCGGCCCAGGGTGGCCGCCAGGTTGGGGGAGAGTTTCCTGGCTCGTTCGCAACCTCTCGAAAGGAGGTGGTGGGACAGGCTAAGGGGCTGCCGCACAACACAGAGGCCAGGGACTGGTTCTTCTCCCGGGCCACCGAAGAAGGAAGGACAAGAAGCAAAAGGCAGAGTTGGGGCTGGTCTGGGCAGGGCTGGGATTTCCAGCTCCTGCCTCGGAGGAGGAGGGGAGCACGATGCCTACCCTGCCACATGTTTCTCTGCTTCGGGGGATGTGAATTGCTGCCCCTTGGGACCAGAGGCGCTTGTGGCAACGCTGCATCCGTGTGTGCAGGCCAGCCCTCTGTGCGCCAGGCACTGCGCATGTGCGTTGCTATTAGGCGTATTACGGTAGCGCCACCCCAGCCATGGGCCAGGCCTCACTGTGTCAGGCGCTGTTTGTTTCTATTGCTATTAGGTGTATTACGATAGCACCGTGCCAGGTGCTGTACATTGTTATTGCTATTAGGTGTATTATGGTAGCGCCGCCCCAGCCATGGGCCAGGCCTCACTGTGCCAGGCGCTGTGTGTTTCTATTGCTATTAGGTGTATTACGGTAACACTGTGCCAGGTGCTGTACATTTTTATTGCTATTAGGAGTATTACGGTAGCACCGCCCCAGCCATGGGCCAGGCCTCACTGTGCCAGGCGCTGTGTGTTTCTATCACTATTAGGTGTTTTACAGTAATTATTTACACCTCTTGTGGCACCCAGAGTCCGCTCCCACAACCAAAATCAGGCCCCGCCCCCCAGTGCCTGGCAATGCCAAACCAAGGGGCAGGCTCTGCCCCAAAGAGCTGACATTCTGTCAGGCAAAAGGAGAACCACTGGCCCCATTGCACAGGTGGGGAAACTGAGGCACCGGGCCACCACCCAGCAGGCCAGTAGCCAAGCCAGGAGCAGAGTCCGGGTCGCCTGGGCCCCCGTCCAGGGTTCCAGCCACTAGGACACACTGCCTCTCTGCTGGAGGAGTTTTAAGGGGATCGGCCGTCCTCCCCCCCCACCTGCAAACCTCTCACCTGCTCCATCCTGAGCAGGAAGCAGTCGATGACGTCGCGGGGGCAGTTGGGTCGAGGGATTCCTGGTGCCGCTTCACCTGCTCCAGCACGAAGAGCCGCAGCTGCTCAAGATCTCAAACATCCTCCTGTGCACCCCGGCAGGTAGGACATGAGACTGGGGAAGGCATTGAACATCTGGGGGGTTGGGGCTGGATCATTATAGGGGCAGGGGATACAAAAGGTCCCAGAAACCCCCCCACTTCGGCTTCAGCCCGGCTCCTCCCCTCCACAGGGGCTCTGCCAGGAAGGGACGCTCTGGACACAGGACGGGACGGCCCAGCCCAGCCCTGAGCCCTCACTCTCTGCTGCCAGCCCACACGGAGAACTGGGCAGTCGGGGTGTGTGTGGCTGTGTGCATTCCTTCCCCCCAATTTCCTTTCTTCCTTCCTTCCCCCTCATTTCCTTCCTTCCTTCCTTCCTTTCTTCCCCCCCCCCAATTTCCTTCCTTTCTTCCTTCCCCCAATTTCCTTCCTTCCTTTCTTCCTTCCTTCCCCCAATTTCCTTCCTTCCTTCCTTCCTCCCCAATTTCCTTCCCCAATTTCCTTCCTTTCTTCCTTCCCCCAATTTCCTTCCTTCCTTCCTTCCCTCCCAATTTCCTTCTTTCTTCTTCCTTCCCCAATTTCCTTCCTTTCTTCCTTCCCCAGTTTCCTTCCTTCCTTTCTTCCTTCCTTCCCCCCGCAATTTCCTTCCTTTCTTCCTTCCCCCAATTTCCTTCCTTCCTTCCCCCAATTTCCTTCCTTCCTTTCTTCCTTCCTTCCCCAATTTCCTTCCTTTCTTCCTTCCCCAGTTTCCTTCCTTCCTTTCTTCCTTCCCCAATTTCCTTCCTTTCTTCCTTCCCCAATTTCCTTCCTTCCTTTCTTCCTTCCTTCCCCCCCAATTTCCTTCCTTCCTTTCTTCCTTCCTTCCCCCCCATTTCCTTCCTTTCTTCCTTCCCCAGTTTCCTTCCTTCCTTTCTTCCTTCCTTCCCCCAATTTCCTTCCTTTCTTCCTTCCCCAGTTTCCTTCCTTCCTTTCTTCCTTCCTTCCCCCAATTTCCTTCCTTTCTTCCTTCCCCAATTTCCTTCCTTCCTTTCATCCTTCCCCCAATTTCTTCCTTTCTTCCTTCCCCCAATTTCCTTCCTTCCCCCAATTTCCTTCCTTTCTTCCTATTTTAGATTCCACAGTATTGGCTACCACAGAGTCCATGGGCGATTGAGGAGGTGGCCTGGCCCTAACCAAGGGAATGCAGCCCAATTGCTCTCCGGGCCCCACCCGCAAATGCAGGGAGAACCTCCCCTGGCAGAGACAAGCCTCCCTCCCCCCGCAACACCCACCTGCTCCCAGGGGAGCGGATCAGCTGGAAGAGCTGGACGATGCGGCCGACCACGCCGAGCAGCCTCCGGTCCTCATAGTGCTCCCTGAAGACGAGGGCGCAGATGACGTTGGAGGTGGCCCGGCTGATGAGGACGGTGGGGTCGAAGGGCATGGCTAGCAAGGGGAGGAAACCAGCTGTGAGCAGTGGGTGTGTGGGGGGGAGCCGCCACCAGGAACGGCTGCAAGTTGGGCCCCTGCTGGGTTGGGAAACTGAGGGGTGGGGCTCAGCAGTGTGGGGCGGGGCTCTCTTTGGTGTCAGGGCAGGGCTAGGGGGCACTGTGCAGCAGGGGGCGCTCTCTTCTCGCAGTGCTGAGCTCACCGTCCCGGCTGGCAGGGGGCGCTGTGTTGAGGGGAGCAAGGGGCCCAGCAGGGTGGCACTAGGGGGTGCTGTGGGGCAGGGAGCTGGGCAGGGTCCAGCAGGGGGCGCTCTCCCCTGGCAGGCAGGGCTGGCCCCAGGGTGGCACTAGGGGGCGCTGTGGGGCAGGGAGCTGGGCAGGGTCCGGCAGGGGGCGCTCTCCCCTGGCAGGCAGGGCTGGCCCCAGGGTGGCACTAGGGGGCGCTGTGGGGCAGGGAGCTGGGCAGGGTCCGGCAGGGGCGCTCTGGCAGGCAGGGCTGGCCCCAGGGTGGCACTAGGGGGCGCTGTGGGGCAGGGAGCTGGGCAGATCCCGCAGGGGGCGCTCTCCTGGCAGGCAGGGCTGGCCCCAGGGTGGCACTAGGGGCGCAGTGGGGTGGCGGCCCTGCCTTTTCCCCCGGCCACCTACCTTGGGTCTGGGCGAGCTCCTGCACCGGGCACTGCGCCTCCTCCTGGATCCGCTCCTCCAGGCTGCACTTCCCGCGCCAAAGCTGCGCAGCGCATGCCCGGTGAACCTCCGCAGCACCCGCCACTTCTCCCCGTTGGCCATGGAGACACCTGGGGGGGAGGGGGCAGAGGGGTGAAGGATGCCTGGCTCCCTCCACTGGCACCAGCCCCCTGCTTGGGACACACGACACCAGAGCCCTGCTCATTGACAGCCGAGGGACCTGCCCCCACGGCCCAGGACTCTCACCACTACCCCCCCACTGTCCCTTACACTGGTGTGTGTCTCGCACACTCTGTACACACACGTGCACTCCAGGACTGAGGGACACTAGCAACCCAGGTCACTTGGAGACAGCTTGTGACACTGACTCTAGTGCTTGGGGGCGGGGGGGCAGAACCCTTCTCCACCTTGTATAGGTGGGGAAACTGAGGCACAACACGATGCCAGGACCTGCCCATGGTTGCCCAAGGGGGTCGGTGGCCGAGCTGGGACTTGAACTCAGATTCCCTCCAGAGCCTGTGACAGTCTAAACAGGCAAAGGGGTGGGAGGGGAAACTGAGGCAGACAGCAGGGACCTGACTGGCTGGGGGTGGGGGGTTCATGCTACAGATTATTGGAGAAGCCAGGTGTCCTGGCTCCCGATCTAGGGCCCCAGCTATAAAGCTCAGTGGCTCCTTTGTGGGTCCTGCCCCATGTCCCCACATCCACAGCACTAGCAGATTCCTTACCGTTTCCTTGGGTGAAGTGAGAGATCACGGCTAGATCCCTGCGCCCACTGAACTCCTCCGCTTGGTCCACCAGTGCCTCCTTCACAGCGCGGTAGCTGCACAGCACCACGGAGGCCCGGGGGCCCAGGTGGATGGTGTAGACGGGCCCGTAGCGCTCGCTCAGCTGCAAACACGGAGTGACCGGGGCTCAGGCGATGGGGTGGGGCCACCCACAGAGCTGCGCAATCACCCCCCCCAGCTCCCGCCACTCCCCCTGAGAAACCGGGGAGCGAACCCAGGAGTCCGGGGCAGCGTGCGAGCTCTTGGCTGTTAACATTCCAGCTAGCCTGGGGATTGGTAAGGGAGCCGCGGTGTCTTGGGAAACCTTTCGGACAGGATCTGCCCAGCATCCGAGTCCAGCCGTTTGCAAACTTTTTCTCTCATGTGCTGATGAAAATCGTTGATGTCGCGACCCGACATCATGTGGCTGGAGTGGGGGCTCCGGGGCGGGGCTGTGGGTGGGAGCTTTGGGGCTGGAGCAGGAGGGGCTGACCTTGGGCGGCTCCCGGTCAGCTGGCTGCCTCTCCTGGCACCGCAGACCAGGCTGCCCCCAGAAGCAGCCGGCGGCAGGTTCCCAGCCAGTGGGAGTGTGGAGCTAGTGCCCGGGGCAGGGGCAGTGCACAGAGCCCTGTGCGCTCCCCCCGGCCCCACACACCTAGGAGCCGGGCCTGTTGCAGCTGCTTCTGGGGTGCAACACAGTCTGTAGCGCCAGGCCAGGCAGGGAGCTGCCTTAGCCCCCCCACTGCTCCCCGATCCCCCTGCAGCCACAAGCGCCCGACATCCCAGCGCTGGGGGACGCCCCCTTGTTTGCAAACCCCTGGCCTAGAAGACAGAGGGGGCCGGGCAGAGCTTCCAGGCTCCCTGCTCCAGGTGCGGGACTCCAGCCCCCAACCTGCCCCTCGAAAGCGGGGCAGCCTGGCCCCGAGACACTGCAAACCCCGGGGGTCCCTGGGCGGTCACCAGGCTGAGGAGCTGCAGACCCATGTGCTGTGGAGTGAAACTGACATGGCTGTGGTCAGTTTCACTGCTGCTAGTGGGGGCAGCCTGAAACTGACACGAATTGTCCATTTCATGAGCTGTGGGGCCCAGCTTTAGGTTTCATAGCCTCAGAGATGCCAGGGCAAGAGAAGGCCATTACGCCCCCTCCTTCCCCTGGCCTGACACTGGGCCCAAAGGAAATCCTCGCACGGAGCTTGCAGAACAGCGGCCCATCGTGATTTGAAATGGGCAGCGAAACAACGAAACCAAACCAAACCGTGTTCCCCAAACGAGCTCCTTTGGGAATTTCCCTTTCAGGGGGAAAAAAATCCCAATCAAAATTTGGAAGAAAGCCAAAATACCAAACCCTCCCATGAACCAGAAATCCCAAGTTTCTTTCACTTCTCGTTAGCATGGCGGGCGGGGGTGGAGAGGGCAAACCGGGCATCAGGTTGGAGCAGAGGGGTCTGAGCTCCAAGACTCCTGGGTTCTCTCCTGGGGGTGGGAGGGAGGGAAGGGAGTGGGGTCTAGTGGTTAGAACGGGGCGGGGCACCAGGGCTCCTGGGTTCTATCCCAGCTCTGCGTGGGAAGTGAGGGCTAGTGGTTAGAGCAGGGGAGCTGAGACTTCGGGGTTCGAATTCCCATCCCTTGGAGGGGAGTGGGAGCTAGTGGTTAGAACTGGAGACACTGGGAGCCAGGACTCCTGGGCTCCATCCCTGGCTCTGAGAAGGGCGTGGGGTCTAGTGGTTACAGCAGGGGGGACCTGAGGGGAAGCTGCAGCACTCAATACCAGGGAGCCCTGCCGCATAGTGGGGGGCCCCAGGTGCGCCCGACAGACCCTCAGGGAGCCGGGGGCGCCCCAGCATTAGCAAGCCTGCCCTGGGGGCCTGGCTCGCATGAGCCTCCCCGCCCGGCAGCCAGAAATGGCCCAACCCGCCCCCTACCACCTGCAGGGTCTTGGCCACATCCCTCGCGCCCAGCTGCAGCAGCGTCCCCAGCAGGGGCTGGGGGGCAAACGCCCCCCGCGCCTCTGGCCCTGCCCGGCGAGGAAGAGGAGCAGGCCGAGGCCGAGAAGCAGCAGAGGTAGGGGGGCCGCGGTGATCTCCATGGCGACGCCTGGCTGGCGGGGCCCCCAGCCGCGCGGGGACAGATGCTCCTGCAAGAGGCGCTGGCGAGTCACGGGAAAGGGGCGGGCTTTGGGGATGACTGACAGGCAGGCTCCGCGGGCGGGTGGGCTGGGAATTTGGCAGCCCAGCGTCTTGCGGGCGGTGCCGGCTGGGAAGTTCTTTGGCACGTCCCCCCGCACGCTCAGAGCCAGGGGTAGAATCAGAGGTCCGGGCTGCGAGGCCAGCCCAGCCCCCTGCATCCAGGGCAGGGCTCCGGTTATCTGGAGGGGGGCGAATGAACAGCCCACGGGATCCTTCTGCCCAGCCCCCAAGCTCCTGCCTGGGGCGCCCCTCCCCTCCTGGCCCGCCTCGGCCCCCCACACGCCCAACGCTGACATTCCTGGGGGCGCGGCTGCAGCACCCCCTGCCCTGGGGGTCCAGGGGTGCAGTCAGTGGGCAGGGACCAGGGCGGGGGCTGTTGGATGGTGGGCAGGAATTCTGGAGAGGGTTGGGGGGAGCAGGGGAGGTTGGATGGGGGGCAGGGGTTCTGGGGAGGTTGGATGGGGGGTGAGGGTCCTGGGAGGACAGAGCAGGAGTGGGGAGTAGGGTGGGGATTGGATAGGGAGCCAGAGGTCTTGGGGGGCAGCCAGGGGCAGGGGGCAGAAGCCCCGAAAGGAAGGGGGATCTTGGTGGGGAGCGGATAGGAGGCAGGGGCCAGGCTGCCTGCCGGGTGGGGGAGAGAGGGCCCCTTCCCCAGAGCTAGCCGCAGCCTAGGGAGAGGGAGTCATTTGGCCCCAGATCTGGGGCAACCCGCCTGTACCCCCCAAACTCCTCATGCCTGGTCCCATCCTGGAGCCCGCACCCCCAGCCAGAGCCCTCCCCCACATCCCACCCCTCTGCCCCAGCCCTGAGCCCCTCCCACCCCCTGAACACTCTGCCCCACCCATTGGCTCCCACGTTCAATATTTTTTCCAGATTGGGCCCCAAAATCTAGACCAGTGTGGAGCCCTGGGTTACACAGAGCTCCAGCCCCAGCCTGCAGGGCCCCTCTCTGATCCCCTCCCTGCCCCACAGCGTCCGCCCCACCCCAGCCTCAGCAGCCTCCCGGCTCCCTGTCCCTCCCCCCTGCTGGGAACGGAGTCGCTCACCACTAGGCCGGGCCAGGCCTGGGGTCCCAGCTTTCTGGCTGGCCTGGCCCTGAGAGCTGCCCTGGTCCCCGGGCCACTTGCTGGCTGGGGGCTCGGCCCTCCGGCCGGGGGACCAACCTACAGGCTGCTCCTCCCTGGGGCGCTCTCCCCCCAGCCTGACCGACCCAAATGTCTGTCATGGGAACAAAGCCTGGCTCCACCCCCTACCCAGATCCACCCTCCGTCCACTCTGCCCCTGTCCTGCTTTGCCCCCCTTCACTCCCCAACTGGCTCTGCCCCCCCAGCTGTTCACTCCCCAATTGGCTCTGTCTCCAGCTTCGCTCTGCCCCTGCCCATTCATCCCCCAACTGGCTCTGTCCCCAGCCTTGGCTCCGCCCCTGCTTGTTCACGCCTCCCCTGGCTCCGCCCCCACCCAGCTCCGCCCCCTACCCAGCTCCGCCCTTGCCTGGCTCCACCCCCAGCCTGGCGGCAGGTGACACGGGAGTTCTGCGGTCTAGGAGTGGCCTCCCCCAGCTCCCGCAGGTGCCCAGTTTGGGGTCCACAGACCTGCCTGTCTGGGAGCTGGGCAGGACCAGGGGCCTCCCCAGCTGGTGCTGAACACGTCTCTGCCAGCCGGGCCGGCTTCATGCCCCGCCAAGCCTGCCCAGAGCCTGGCGCTGGCTGCCCGCCACGCCCCCGGCAGTCGCTGTTGGGCGGGAGCCGTTCCTCGCCCCCAGCCGGTTTTCGTGGCACGGCCTCTCGTACCACCAGGGGCCACTTACGCTGTGGCCAGACCGTCCTTCCACAGGCCGCGTCGGGGCGGGAGAGGAGCAGCGAGGCGCTCTCAGGAGTTCCGCCCACGCGGGCCGACGTGGAGACGCACGGGTCGTTCTCCCGCCTGCCGCCGCCGATCTCGCTCGCAGGCTGCGGGCATCTGGGCCCCTGCTGGGAAAGAAGCGAGACAGCAACGGCCACCCCGTACTCTGACCTCTGCAGGGAAGCGGCGTGCAAGGGGATGCGGCTCCCACCTGAAGTGGGGAACTTAAACCCTCCCGCACGGAGAGACAGCGAGAGAGAGACAGAGAGAGACAGAGAGAGAGAGACACACACACACACACACAAAGTGAGAGACACACACACACACACAGAGACAGAGAGACAGAGACACAGAGAGAGAGAGAGAGAGAGAGAGACAGAGACAGAGACAGAGACAGAGACAGACAGACACAGAGAGAAACAGAGAGACAGACACACAGAGAGAGAGAGAGAGACAAAGAGAGAGACAGACACACACACACACACACACACACACACACACACACAGAGAAACAGAGAGACAGAGACACACACAGAGAGAGAGAGAGAGAGAGAGAGAGAGACAAAGAGAGAGAGATATATTAAGTCGACAGCACTTTTTCGATAAGCATCAGACACTTCGGACAGAATTACTGATTAAGATCCTCATGTATTTCAGATTAGGGCTGTTGCTGGTTTGCCGGAGAAAGCGCCAGCCTAGGACGCTGATTCATGATAAATAAACCCCTTTCCGCAAGATCTCCATTCCTGAAAGTAGGAATAAGAGATCTTGGCGGAAAAGGGTTTATTTTCCGCAAGATCGCGTCTAGACTGGCGCTTTTCTCCGCAAAACCCCGAGCCGAAAAAGCGCAGCCATGTAATGCAAATACCGCTGGGATATTTAAATCTCATGGAGTTGTATTAAGTGTCTCATTAGCATCCTTTTCCGGAAAGGGGTGCCAATGTAGACACAGCCATAGAGAGACACACAGAGAGAGAGAGAGAGAGAGACAGAGACAGACAGACAGACACAGAGAGAAACAGAGAGAGAGACACATAGAGAGAGAGAGAGAGAGACAAAGAGAGAGAGACACACACACACACAGAGACACACACAGAGAGAGAGAGAGAGACAGACAGACAGACAGACAGAGAGACAGAGACACAGAGAGAGACACACACACACACACACACACAGACAGAGAGACAGAGACACAGAGAGAGAGAGGCAGAGAGAGACAAAGAGAGAGAGACACACACAGACAGAGACAGAGACACAGAGAGAGAGAGAGAGGCAGAGAGAGACAGCCTCATATAGCACAGGCTCTCTAATTGACAAAGTTTGCCCCCCGCCCTTCTTTTTCTGCTTTAAATTTGGGGTTCCTGTCCCTTTTGCTCCACTCACCTGAGGAAGTGGGTTTTGCCCACAAAAGCTCACCTTAGTCTCCAAGGTGCTCCAGGGCGACTCTTTATTTTTTTTTAAAGTTTTTTTTTTTTTCAAATAAACTCTGTCGACAGGACATTTTAAAGAGTCCTGCAACTGTGGCAATTCGCACGTGTATGTGAAAAAAATTTCATTTTTGAGCACTTTTATTTAGGACCCCAGAGAGGAATAAAGGATCTTATTTTAACGTTGGGCAAGAACCCAGCTTTTAAGCCGTCCACTGTATATTTTTGCCTGGCCCATGCTTTCAGATCCAAGCAGAAAAATATGGCTGGTTGGGGAAAGGGAAAACGTTAGACCAAGTATTGCCTTTTCTTCTTAAATCACGACACACTTCTCTTTAGGGTTCCAACTGTTTCCTTTTGGAAATGAACCTGTTACTTTTCAAGTCATTTCCCTCCTTCCTTCTTGTTGGTTTCCCCCCCTTCATATCATTTCTTTCCATTTGGACCACAAGAAAGAGACTAGTCAGTTTTATTTAGATAGGATTTTTTTTTTTAAGTAATTTTGCTTTCAAATTCACATGCTAGAACAGTGCGGAGGAATACTGTTATTTACGCACAATCATTTTTAAAAAAACTCCTGGATTGCTCTTAGGTTTTGTAGAAGATCATTACCAAATCCTAAATTTGGGACCCATTTTGACCTGACAGTACCCCTTTAAACAAAGAAAAAAAATTAATTCTTAATTATGATCTGTTAAAATGAATGGCACATAAACATTGACATGCCCCGTCTGTGGGCCAAGGCGTTATGTGTCATGCCGTACTACAGAAAGAAGAAATGGGTTAGAAATGTTATCTGAAGATGTCCCTTGGAAGAGGTGAGTTTAATTTCTGGGTCCTCACTCTAAAAAACAGATCAGAAAGAGCGCGATTAACTCAGACTTGGCACAATTTGAGAGTGGGAGATTAAGACACAGTTTGCGTTGTGGCAAAATTGCGCACAACACACCATTTCTAAGTTCAGTGGTTTTCTGAAGACTTAAATTCGGAAGGACAAAACTGGAGATTCCTCGCTGTCTATATTGAGCTAAATCTAACTGAAAAGCAAGAGAAGGGTGTGGAAGGCACAGTCTTGGATATCACCAGCCTTTACAAAGCAAACAGCATGTGCCAACAATTCCGTACTGATGCAGAATTGTGAGACAGTGTTAAAATCCTTCAATTTCCGTTGTCGTATCTGGAGTAGTATTTTGTCCACAGAAGAACCTTTTGCGTGTGGTTTTGCGGATGGCATGTACACAACGCAACACAGACTGAGGAACATCTCGGGGTGAACAAGCGGAGAACTTTTTATAACATTTCACTGCTCATTAACAGCTCGGTAGCAAAGACAAAGCTAGTCGGGCAATACTTATGCTTCCGATTCAAAACCAGAGGTGTAGGCTATAAAGGAAACAGTAAAAAAAAAATTTTGCAAATCACACACTTTATATTTAATATATTGGAACAAAAATAGTTAAGAATGCAGGAACCGTTTTACAGATTAAAAAAATATTTTAAACCATCTGATCTTAAAAATAGACAAGAGTCGTGAAAGCTTAAAATACAACCCCGCGCGTTAAAAGGTTTCCAGCGATGTCGCCTGGGCTCATGTGGTGCGTGTCCGGCTTGGCCACATTGCTAGTGAGAGAATACTTCAGTCGTTAAAAAGGGGGGGTCGGTAAGAGTCGCTCGTTCACAATCCAAATCCACCACCATTTTGCCTTTGAGGGCTGTTCCTGGGCATTCCGGATGCAAACTTTCCCGTCCCTCAGCGAGTCGGGAAGCCGACCGGGCCAGGGACCCGCTCTGACAGCCGTTGGTCTGCGAGCAGACGTTGCTCACCTTCGTGGGTTTATTTTTCTGGGGATTGTTGTAGACTTTGTACTTCAGGAGAAGAATGAAGATGAAAACGAGGACCGAAGCCACGATGATCCCGCCGATGATGATGATCATGGTCCCGCCGAGGAACTGGGCCCGCAGAGAGCGGCAATGCTTGTATTCTTCCTGCGTGGTGAACTGCACGCACCCGATCGCCCGGGTGGCCGTGAGAGAAGTCAACCCGTCGTCGTACACAGCGAGGACACAGAGGTCGTACTCCCGGCCTGCCACCAGATCGGTCAGGAAGAAGGATTTGCTGACGGCCGGGATCATCCTGAAAGGCAAAATAGATCACATAAACACCCTGAAAGGCAGCGTGCCGTGAAAAAGTGCTTTGCCGGGTCAAAAGATTCTGGTCCACAGAGGAACGTAACTCCTGCCCTCTTTGGCATGGACCATACGTCCGTGCTCTCCCATTATTGGAGTTATCGTGGACAGTTCTCTGAAAACTTCCACACAGTGTGCAGCGGCGGTCAAAAAGGCAAATAGGATGCTAGGAATTAGTAAGAAAGGGATAGAAAATAAGACACAGAATATCTTACTGCCCTGTATAAAACTATGGAACGCCCACATCTTGAATATTGCGTACAGATGTGGTCTCCTCACCTCAAAAAAGATATTTTGGCCTTGGAAAGGGTTCAGAAAAGGGCAACTAAAATGATGAGGGTTTTGGAACGGGTCCCATATGAAGAGAGGTTAAAGCGACTGGGACTTTTCAGTTTAGAAAAGAGGAGACTGAGGGGGGATATGATAGAAGTCTATAAAATCGTGAGTGGTGTGGAGAGGGCGGATAAAGAAAAATTATTTATTAGTTCCCATAATAGAAGAACTAGAGGACACCAAATGAAATTAATGGGTAGCAGGTTTAAAACTAATAAGCAAAAGTTCTTCTTCACACAGCGTGTAGTCAACCTGTGGAACTCCTTGCCAGAGGAGGCTGTGAAGGCTAGGACTATAATAGAGTTTAAAGAGAAGCTAGATAATTTCATGGAGGTTAGGTCCATAAAAGGCTATTAGCCAGGGGATAGAAATGGTGTCCCTGGCCTCTGTTTGACAGAGGCTGGAGGGGGATGGCAGGAGACAAAGCGCTTGATCATTGTCTTCGGTCCACCCTCTCTGGGGCACCTGGTGCTGGCCACTGTCGGCAGACAGGCTACTGGGCTAGATGGACCTTTGATCTGACCCAGTACGGCCGTTCTTATGTTCTTATTATTGGAGAAACACTACGAGGAATTGGCACTTGCGGAGTTCTGGTGCATAGCGACTAACCCACAGCGATCGGATGTTAATATAAAGATTACTTGACAGTGAACTTTAAATATAATTTCTCTTTTTTAAAAAAAAGAACATAACAACGGCCAGACTGGGTCAGACCCAAAGGACCATCCAGCCCAGAGTCCTGTCTGCCGACAGGGGCCAATGCCAGGTGCCCCAGAAGGAACGAACAGAACCGGGAAACATCAAGCGACCCCTCCCCTATCGCCCGTTCCCAGCTTCTGACAATCAGAGGCTAGGGACCCCCTTCCTGCCCATCCTGATAGCCACTGAATCAAATAGAATGAACCTGGAATAGGGTTGCTCCTCAAGAAATCTTACAGAGAAGAGGTAAGATGGAGAAATTTGGAGTAGTGCTCTGCTTTAGCACAGCTACATCAATGCGTAAGGTTGAGAACTAGAAGGCAACGCTATTGGAAACGCCACTGACGATCGCCCTTTTCTGTTAAAACCTAGCGAATGACAAGAGTTTACAGGGATGAAGACTAAAACACACTTGATGGAGTTCCCAGTTATAACACTGACTTTGATTTTCCATACCCTCTGCTCCCTGTCTCCCACCCGCTCCTTTTTTTCCCTTCCCCTCCCCTCTCCTATTTATTTTGGGTATGCACATCCTAAACTCAAAACTCCGGTCATCTGAAGAAGTGGGCTGTGCCCATGATAACATCTACATGTTTTGTTAGTCTATAAAGTGCTACCAGACCATTTGTTGTTTGAAAAATTAACGTCATACAAATAACACTGCCGTTTGGAAAAATGCAATCTGTAACTCCGAATTACAACGCAAAGGGTACATCCATGCTGGGGTGCTATTTTGGGATACTTCCAGGATCCGGAAATAGCTATTCCACGTCTTGACAGTGCGCCCATTATTTCACAATCGCTTTCGAAATAACGGGCGCGCTATTCTGATGTCCCTGCAAACCTCGTCCCATGAGGATAAAGGGACATTTCGGAATAGCGGTGTATGTTGACGTTTGGCGCCGTGTAGACAGCGCCAAATTACGAAATATACTATTTTGAAAGACACTCGACATAAGCTACGTACGTTGCGTAGCTCAAATTGCATAGCTTATTCCGAGCGAAGGGTGCCGTGTAGACAGCGCCAAATTACGAAATATACTATTTTGAAAGACACTCGACATAAGCTACGTGCGTTGCGTAGCTCAAATTGCATAGCTTATTCCGAGCGAAGGGTGCCGTGTAGACACGGCTGCAGAGTTTACATCGCCCTGAATTCGAGGCACGAATGTTCTCCTTCAGGTAGAGAACAGGTTGATTTTAAAAGGGCCAGCGTAGTGTAGACTCACTCATTCCCAATTCGATCTCACACCAAATGTAATCCCTCGACCTAAACTCCTAGTGTAGATCAGCCCTGATTCTGAAATCAACCGGAACAAGCCAGTTCAGAACACCGAGGCTGCCCCAAGGTAGAATACGGCTGACAAGAATTCATTGAGTTAAACCAAAATCCAGATTTTAAAACCAGGCAACCCTCCATCGCTGCAGACTGCATTACACACAAAGAGGGAAAGAGCACGCATATCGCAGCTCAATCACACTGCTTTTCATTCAGCGGCCGTAAAACAAGTGTCACGTTTGCTATATTGAGCTGACAACATGTCACTTCTGCCTCGGGGATGACTGTTCATCTCTTTCATCTCGGGCATTTTACCCCTTTCTTAATAATAAACGAGAATTATTACTTTTAATTCGTATGTTGCTCGATTAAAAAACAAAAGGAAGCTTACACCACTGGCTTTTTCACACTCTCTTATCGTGTTTCAATTATCAATATCGACACATCACTATTAAATATTTATTGATCTATTAATTTATAGCATGCATGTGTGGCTAATTAAAGTTAGATGATCACTGGATGTGAAAACATCAAATTCTTCCTAAGAATTTATTCTATGAAATCCAATTTCTCTAAATTGATTAAACACATGTCAGATTGTACTGAATGGTTATTCATTTGCTTCCTGCACCACAATATCAACACTGAGGTTATTGTCTTCACTTGGGGGAAGAACCCGCTGCTACAATTGATCTTCTGGAGCTTGATTTAGTGGGTCTAGTAAAGACCTGCCTAATTGAACTCAGAGGGCCCCTCATCAGCAGCTGGTGCTCCTCCGAAGAGTAAGGGAAGCCGATGTGAGCATTTGCTCCTGTTGACCTCCCGCTGTGGGGACAGCGAGGAAACTCAAATGAAGGTACGTAGATTCCAGCGACATAATTAACGTCGCTGGAGTTGCGTATCTTAATTCGACCTTCCCCTTTCATGTCGACCTGGTTGAGTCGGGATGGGTCCTACTTTGGGCAGGGGGGCTGGACTCGATGCCTCCTGAGGGCTCTTCCCGCCCCAGAATTCTCTGAGCACCCTCCTTGTTTTGACAGAGCCCCCTTACGATGGAATAATCACCTTCCCCCACCCCACCCCACCCACACGTACATCCCCACAAAAGGGAAGCTCGTATCAAGGCCACAGACCCATCTGAGTCTCCTTCTCTGCTCCGTCCCGTTCAGCCCCTCCTCTCTTTCCTTTTCGCCTCCGTTCCCCTGCACTGAACGTTTTGCCCGCTAGCGTGGGGACGGTGGTTCTGGCTTTCCCCCTCTTTCACTCGCTGCCCAAGACTCACAGAGGGTGCTCGGGTGAAGGGCTCTGTCGTGTGCCAACGCCCCCCCCCCTTAATTCCTGAAACAAGCTGGTGTCCTGGGCGCCGGCCCTTTGTTATGCGTGAATCATGCCCCCCCACCCCCCGTACAACACGGCCCACGAAATCTGCTGCTCTCACCAAGTCCACGCATTTGTCTCGGTCCATTTCTCTCCTGCTGGGGATGGGCCCCACGGTCACTTGGCTCCACCAGCTGCCCTGAACCACTTACTACTCGTCAGCTGAGGCGAATTACAGCCAGGTCCTTGGTTGTACTGTCCAGGTCACTAGAATCGCAGCCGCTCGCTAGACAAACACCTCCCACCTCCCCACTCCCAGGCGCAAAAGGGCCAGACTCATCCCCCATCCCCCCCCGGCTCCCTATTTCTGGGGAAATAATACTTGCAACAAACTAAGCGCACACACAGATTTCTCCTTGCGTCTCGACACAGCCCAGCACCTCCCGCCCAACCTCGGCCACCACCCAGGTTGGTCGGCAACCCCGCTTTCATCCAGGCCCTGCCCCCCAACAGGGTCATCGCCAAGATATCAGCCCCAAGTCTGACAACTGGCTTCAATGGCAGCCAGGGAGGTTGAGGTTGGACATTAGGAAAAACTTCCTACCTGTCAGAGTGGTTAAACACTGGAGTAAGTTGCCTGGGGAGGTTGTAGAATCTCCATCCCTGGAGATACTGAAGAGCAGGTTGGATGGACAAGGATCAGGGATGATCTAGACCAGCCATGGCCAACCTGCAGCTCATGAGCCGCATGCGGCTCTTCCCCTTCCCCATCAGTGCGGGAGCCTGCAGAGGCCAAAAAGCATAGAAACGTGCTTCTCGCGTTTCTTAAAATGACAGGTTTTTTTTTTTTTTTTTTTTTTTGCTTTACAAAAAAAAAGGGGGGGGGGCAGGGATGGGACTCAATGACCTCTCAAGGCCCCTTCCCATTCTAGGGTTCTATGAGTTAGCCACGTTATACTCCAACGAGACACAGTTAATATATAAATAGGGCCCCACCTCCCTCAGGGCTCTCCCTGGCTTTCAGGCAGGTGACCCGAGAGCACACAGCTGCTGTGGAAATGAGGTACTGATGGAGAAGAACGAAAGCTGGTATTTAAATAAGATCCTGCCTCCTCTCGCGCAGAAGCCAGCAGAGTGCTCCCTCAGCTACCTGCTTTGCTGGGCGTCCGGCTAACGAGACGTACAAACCCTCCTTCTCCAACCACTGGTGTTGGTGCCACGTGCTGTATTACGAGCACGAACCTAGGCAACACACCCGCCATTTTCTATGCAACAGCAACAACAACGCGGGGAGGGGAATGGCTGTGCGCGCTAGTCGTTTCGAAAGGACATCTGGTGTTGAATTGTTTCTCCAGGGCAGGGCTACTCCACACGCGGCCCGTTGGTGGGCAGCCCGCGGGGCGGTTGGGATTTACATGGGGCTCAAAAGTCGGCCCACTGGTGGGATACGCTGAACGTGGCCTCCACTGGGAACACGCTCCACAACGGGGAGGCGTCTCCCAGGCGGGGTGAGCCTTGAAAGACGCAAGCGGCCGGGTTGGCTGGAGCAGACGGGTGCAGGGTGTCGGCATTTTTACCCCCCAAGGAGGAGGTGCTGGGAGCACCAGTGCATTGTGGGAAGTGCTGGCTGCTTAGCCTTGTGGGCAGAGCCGGAGCGGGGTTGACTGGCTCCCACTGGCCATGTTTGGGTCCGGTGCCGTGGCCGGGCAGCCCTGTCTCCATTCCACCCAGCGCGATGGACTCCTGCGTGGGGATATCAGCCCTGCTGGGAATCCAGGACGGGGCTCCCGGGCACCTGCCCTTTATAGCCTCTTGTGTCCGGCCTGGCTCAGCTCCCTACCCGCCGCAGACTGGAGCGCTCCAGCTTGGAAACGTTTTCTGAGTAAAATCACTCCAGGAAACGCACCAGCTGAAGCTTCAAGCTGAACACCCAAAACACTGGTGTCCCATTTTCTTTTGAAATGGGCTCATTAAAAGTGCTGACATGGGGTGGAAACCGGGTCACTATTGCATTTTAGGAATATCAGCAGAACTGACTTACATGGGGGCCTGCGTGTTGTGTGGTCTTGCCTTCATCTTTGTATTCACGCCTGTCAATGTGAAAGAAGCGATTTGCATATATTTGCATATCTGTGCAACCACACTTACGCTGCGGCCCTCGGCCTGTGCTGGGAGTATCACTGTGGCCCCCGGGGCCTCCGGAGTTGAGTTGCATCTGCACTCGTTGGCTTCTAACATGAGCCAAATGTACTTCGCAGTTTGCAGGAAAAAGAAACATACCCTCCTCTCCTCTCCTCCCCACTTCTATGTCCCACTGTGACGCTATACCAGCTGGAAAGTGGGTGAGAAATATTAGAGCAGGGGGGCATCGGTGGAAGGAACGGACCAAAGCGCAGGATGGCTCAGAACCAGGTCCCGAGCGCGCAAGAATTTTTAATTCAAATACAATTGATTCCTTGTAAAGCCCCCACAGGTTTTACCTTTAAAATTGGCTTTGCTCTTAGCCTCAGAGCGACACCCTTGTGTCTTACCGAAGGAGCATTCCATAAAGCACCGCTGTCTACGAAAATACAAGTACTGTACACGGCACAGACAAAAGCAACAGTCGCTTGCAAGATCGCACAGCAAATCTATAAGGAAAAAAAATCCATCTTCCTCCTCATAAAGGCACACCACTGAGAGTCAGGGAGTGAAAAGCCTGATTGATTCGCCCCCCCCTCGATGAAGCCATAGGAAAGCAGCTGGAATGTGCACTAAGTACTGTACTCTGGAGCCTGGAGACATTTGTCATGCTGCTCAAATAGGCCTTTTAAGTGTAAAAAGTGGAGAACGAGAACATTTCCTATAATAAATAGGCATTTCCAAATGTGAAACCCCCAGAGACTTTGGCTATCACTTGATTGCATGCACACTTATGCAAATGTAATTTGAAGCCTGACAGAGGACTTGCCTCCTGGACCCTGAATGCTTGCTATGTACACAGCCCATAGGGTCAACCTCACAAAAGGGCTTAAGGGATTTAGGAACATTGGAATTTTTTCCCCTCCTAAACACACACAGCATCTGTAAACACCGGTGTGTACCCATGACAGCCTGCATCGCGGTAGAATAAGTGAAATAATCCTGAGTTGCTTCTGCATAGACTCCTAGAACTCCATAGGACCTCGAGAGGTCATCAAGTCCCATCCCCTGTCCTCACGGCAGGACCAAGCACCATCTAGATTATCCCCGGCAGGTGTCCGTCCAACCTGCTCCGAAATATCTCCAGGGATGGAGATTCCACAACCTCCCCAGGCAATTTATTCCAGTGTTTCACCCCCCTGACAGGTAGGAAGTTTTTCCTCATGTCCAACCTAAACCTCCCTGGCTGCAGTTTAAGCCCATTGCTTCTTGTCCTGTCCTCAGAGGCCAAGGGGAACAAATTTTCTCCTTCCTCCCTGTGACACCCTTGTAGATACCTGAAAACCGCTACCATGTCCCCTCCCTAGTCTTCTCTTTCCCAAACTAAACAAGCCCAATTCTTTCAGTCTTCCCTCAGCGCTCATGTTCTCTAGACCTTGAATCATTTGTGTTGCTCTTCTCTGGACCTTCTCCAATTTCTCCACATCTTTCCTGAAACGTGGGGCCCAGAACTGGACACAATACTCCACCTGAGGCCTAATCAGCGCAGAGCAGAGTGGAAGAACGACTCCTCCTGTCTTGCTCAGAACACACCTGTTAATATATCCCAGAAAGATGTTTGCTTTTGTTGCAACAGTGTCCCACTGTTGACTCATATTTGGCTTGTGGTCCACTCTGACCCCTAGATCTCTTTCAGCACGACTCCTTCCTAGACAATTCTGCTTAATGAATGAAAAGAGTAGTCACGTCCCCACCATTCTGTTCCACAGGTTTCGTCGAAAACGGTCTCCTCTTGCAGCATGCCATTAGCAAGCGGCCTTGGTTGCCCGGTGAAGCACAGCAGAACAGCTGTAAATTCTCAACACAACCCATCAAGCGGGCATGACACATGAGACACGAATAATAAATGCAGCGAAACATTTTTCAGCAACTCTCTCCCGTAAAACAAACTCCTCCTTGACATACGGGTAGCTCTGTGTTTAACGGATGTCCAGTGCACATCCGGATTGCTCCTGTTAGAAGCACGTGACCATTTTAAATACAAATGGGAGTGAAAAAACGGAAAACTTTGGCAAGTGATCAAGGGCTGCACTTTTCTATGGAGTGGGAATGGGGTCTGGGATGGAGGCTGGGTACAGAAGGGAGATTGAGGTAGGGGCTTGGGGTGCAGGGCAGGGTCTGGGATGGAGGCTGGGTGCAGAAGGGAGATTGAGGTAGGGGCTTGGGGTGCAGGGCGGGGTCTGGGATGGAGGCTGGGTACAGAAGGGAGATTGAGGTAGGGGTTTGGGGTGCAGGGCGGGGTCTGGGATGGAGGCTGGGTGCAGAAGGGACATTGAGGTAGGGGTTTGGGGTGCAGGGCGGGGTCTGGGATGGAGGTTGGGTGCAGAAGGGAGATTGGGGTGCAGGGCTGAGTCTGAGAAGGAGTTTGGGTGACGGAGGAGATTGTGACCTGGGGCAGAGGGTTGGGGTGCAGGGTCCAGAAGGGGGCATGGGTGCAGGAGAGGATTGTGGCCCGGGCGAGGGGCGTAGGAGGGGGGCAGGGTCCGGGAGATAGTTGTGACTGGAAGAAGAGCAACGGGGTGTGTGTGTGTGTGTGTGTGTGTGTGTGTGCACGCTGAGGGTCTGGGTGGTGACCTGGGGGGCAGGGAGTTGGGGGGAGGGAGGGGCTGGGCAGGCTACTAATGGCTCACAATTAGCATATTTCGATTACAAAACACGTGTATACTCCATATTTCCAACTTCAAACCCGGGAAGGGGCCAGGCACGCAAACAGAATAGACGCCTTCAGCAGATGATCACTTTGTAAATGCCATGTTACAGGATGTTTTTGGTGCAAAGCATCTTCCAGTTATGCATATTCATAAGCATATTTCCATAAAGAATATGGAGTGCCACATCACAGACCCTTCTGCTACATTCCAGCGGCCGGTACTTGTGTAGGGCTGAGCTGTAATAAGCGCTTGGATGAAAAACAGGGTGTTAGAATCAGATAATCCTAGAATCCGCGGGCGGGCAGAGACCTCGGGAGGCATCGGGTCCAGCCCCCTGCCCAAAGCAGGACCGACCCCAACTCAATCAGCCCAGCCAGGGCTTGGTCAAGCCGGGACTTAAACACCTCTAGGGATGGAGATTCCACCCGCTCCCTCGGGAACCCATCCCAGCGCTTCCCCGCCCGCCTAGGGAAATAATTTTTCCTATCATCCAGCCTAGACCTCCCCCATTGCAATGTGAGACTGTTGCTCCTTGTTCTGCCATCTGCCCCCCTGAGAACAGCCTCTCTCCAGCCTCTTTGGACCCCCCCTGCAGGGAGTTGCAGGCTGCTCTCAAATCCCCCCTCGCTCTTTGCTTCTGCAGACTGAACAAGCCCCAATCCCTCAGCCTCTCCGCGTAGGTCACGTGCTCCAGCCCCCAAATCGTTTTGGTCACCTCCGCTGGACTCTCCCCAATGTGCCCACGTCCGTTCTGTAACGGGGGGCCCAGAATTGGACACCATACTCCAGATGTGGCCTCCCCAGCACCGAGTAAAGGGGAATAGGCCCCCTTGTCCGGAGAAGTCCTTGTCACGCTCCACAGACCCCCCCCCCCAAGTTTTCCGTGATTCCGTTCCCACAGAAATTCATCACACCGCTCTCCTTTTCTCCTCCAGAGCACGGAGGCGAATGAATATCTTTACACATGTCAACACGCACCTGCGGCCACCCAGCGCGGGGAGGCATGAAACGGAGGGGAAGGAGCAGGAAGGAAGAAACAGATGGAGACGGGGAAAAACTCCTTGGAATGATTCAGGATAAAGGGCAGTTGTCATGACGATGGCCAGTCTCGGCCGACCCTGGCTGTTAGACACTGCTCACCTTCACAAAGTAGGAACAACGCGCCCGTAGCCTCTGTCTGTCGGGCTGGGAATGGGCCACGGGGGCGGAATCGTGGGATGGTTCCCGGTTCTGTTCCCTCCCTCTGGGGCAGCCGGCGTTGGCTGCTGTCGGCCGACAGGACACTGGGCTAGATGGGCCTTTGGTCTGACCCCATCCGGCCGTTCTTTTCTTCTCCACACTTTTGATACATCCTGGAGTTCCTGACGGTGGTTGCAGAACGGCCCAGCAGAAGCGGGCTTGTGTTTTCAGTAGTAGTTCTGCAAGAAGGTCCAAGAACCCTCGCTCTCTGAACAGAGCCCAGTCTAGGTCGTTAGACTCATAGAACGGGAAGGGACCTTGATAGGTCGTCAGCTCCAGTCTCCTGCCCTCACGGCAGGACCAAGCACCATCTAGATCAGGGGTTCCCAACCTGGGGTACGCATACCCCCAGTGGGTATGAGAAGCTTGTCAAGGGGCACGGGGAATATTTGGTAAATAACTAAATTATCCTAATTGAAATATTCCAAAAGTAGTCGTGTGAGTGAAAAAAGTTGTGGATTCTAGAGTCTAGAATTTATTTCCTTTCATATTGAATAGGGGGTACGGGAAGGTTTACTAAAAGCCAAGGGGGCGCGGGGACCGAGAAAGGTTGGGAACCCCTGGTCTAGATCATCCCTGATGGATGTCCATCCAACCTGCTCTTAAATATCCCCGGGGATGGAGATTCCACAACCCCCCCAGGCAATTTATCCCAGTGTTTAACCATCCTGACAGGCAGGAAGTTTTTCCTCATGTCCCACCTAAACCTCCCTTGCTGCAATTCAAGCCCATTGCTGCTTGTCCCGTCCTCTTCGCATCCTCACACACTCCCTAATTTATCCCACCACCCTCCTGTGGCGCAGACCGCTAGTATTATCTCAGTTCCATCGATCGGGCCCATGCTGTGCTTAAGTGACGGACCACACAAACGCAGCGCGGATTAGCCTGGCTTTTGGAGATTGCTAGTTCTCATTATCCAGTTCTGCCCACTAATCCACACGGCTGCACCGCAACATTGATGGAACCGCACAATCACAATGGCCATTGGCCAGACAACCACACCTTCAGAATTCAACCCGTCAATTCAGTTGAACGCTCCCATTAAGAATTGCTAGTTGCTGGTTACTCGCTGCGGGAGATGAGCCGCAGACGCATTTCAATGTGAAAGAAGTGTGTGATAGATTAATATATTTTAGTACTTGGAATCACTGCACTGCGATTTGAAACATAATTTCAGTTACAGCTTTGTTACCAGACTGTGCCTCTCAGTTAACAGAGAGCTGGGCTGTGAAAAGCAAAAAGAACATGTCAACACATTTTTGTTTTTTAAATTTCTTCCCCCAGAGCTCTTGTCTAGGAACAAGACCATCTAGGAGCGTCATCCGATTTCAAAGTTTACAGACTGTCTCGTGAAAGAGATTGTGTGAATCACGTATAGATGTATGAAGATTTAGAATGTTCCCCAGGCATAATTTGAATATGCAAATATGTCATCGTTCCTAACTAGATGTGAGATGAAGAAGGGTGTAAAATGACTCTTGGATCCCAAAGGAAACGTTTGGCAAAGAATTTGGTTTCACATATACAAGACCTGCTTAGAACCATCCCTTCACCCCCTTTAGCTGAAGTTAAGAGCAGACATAATTTCACCCAGGAATTTCACCAGCCAATTACAGAGAGTGAGTGAAATTGACCTTCATCTGCAAATTTGAACCCTTTCCCCGGGCTTGGACAAAGGCATTAACTGGATGTCGCATTATAAAGCCAGCCTCCCCTGCCTTTAACATCTGCATTGTTACATCAAAAGCTAAGAATGGGACACTTCCAGCCCACTTCATCAGCCTCATTAGCATGGGTCCTACAACTGACAGGTACTTCCCCCCCCATTATAAAATACTTGGTTTCTGTTGTTTGCGTTCCAGCTCATCATCTGTGGAAGTGGGTTTTGTCCACAGAAGCTCATGATACTAAATATTTTTGTTAGTCTCTAAGGGTGTGTCTACACAGCAAAGTTATTTCGGGAACCAGCGGTATCCCAAAACTACCACCCCACATCTTTTGAACGTGTCTGCTATTTCGAAATATAGTGGACGCGCTATTTCGCCATCCCTGTAAACCTCATTCTACGAGGAGTAAGGGATGGCTCGAATAGCGCTTTCTTTTGAAATCTGGCGCTGTGTAGACAGCACCAAATGACGAAATAAGCTATTTCGAAATAGACTCGAAGTAAGATACACAATTTGCATATCTTATTTCGAGTTTCAGGTGCCGTGTAGACACACCCTAAGGTGCCACTGGTCTCCTCGTTGTCCATAAAATAGATCCCTAACGCAAACAGGAAGTGAATACTTAATTACAGGTGACTTAGGCTTATCCAAGCAGCAATTGTAACCTGCACTTTGTCAATTCTAATGGCCTTTCCCTAATTATTATAACATACGATACAAACAATAGCCCAAACAACCCTTCCCAGCAGCACCTTCGTCTAAGATTCCTATGCTTTTCTTAGGCCAAAATCTGCCCGGTGCCCTACTGAAAGGAACCATGTTTTTATACTGATTATATGTAATTGACTTCATAGTCTGAGGGTCAGATTTTACGCTGCTATTTTTCTCATGCAACGAAACACTAAAACGCCACAGCATGGAGTACGCCGTTCTCCGTTTTTCAAACCCCCGACTTGCCTAGAACACAGCGGTAGGCTTCCCCTGAGAATAAACAATACCAGCTGGCAGATAGTCACATGCTGCGGTCCCTCTCGGGCCAGCCGCATTCCTCTCGGGCTGATCTACTCAGAGGTGAGTAAAGACGTTCGTGAGGTCGAACCTGAGCTGGAGTTTACACCTTTCTCCCCGTGCGCAGCGAAAAATGATGCAGGGGAAAAAAATCGTGTTCTACATCAGGACATGACAATAGAAGAATGTTTATTCTTTTCACAGGGCTAGGAAATGTTTGATGAAGCGCGTCCATGCTGAGTCAGACCAAAGGTCCATCTAGCCTCGGATCCTGTCTGCCGAAAGTGGCCAATGCCAGAAGGAATAAACAGAACAGGGAATCATCAAGTGATCCCTCCTCTGTCACCCATTCCCAGCCTCTGACAAACAGTCTAGGGACACCATCCCTATGCATCCTAGCTAATAAGTATTGATGGGCCTAACCTCCATGAATGTATCTAGTTCTTTTTTGAATGCTGTTAAAGTCCTGGCCTTCACAACATCCTCTGGCAAGGAGTTCCACAAGTTGACAGTGCACTGCGTGAAGGAAAACGTCCTTTTGTTTGTTTTAAACCTGCTACCAGCTTATTGGTTAATCGTTTAAATGACCATATGCTAACATCCCTCATAAGGACAGCCCTGTTTCTGGATCCTACGGTATGGAACCCTAATTGATACACACAAATGCTAGCGCCTGATTCAACTGTAGGCTTCCCACTGTTTATTTGCCAAAACAACCAAAATCAGAATGACTGACCACGTTTAATCTGCATGATGCCCATCGAAATTTATGGACGTCAAGTTAACCCAAACAAGTTTTACCAAATGACCCCCTCCACCCACCCCAGATGGGTGTTTTTGAACCTCTAAATGCCAAATCCATGCAAAATACATTATGTTTCCATTTCAGCGAGACATGCAATTTACACTGTTGAATTAGCCCAGTGCATCCCTAAAATAGTAGTATAAATTAAATAAGCAACAATAGAAACCATTTAAGGGCATATGAGACAAAGAATTAGAAATATATATATACACCCCTTCTTGAGTACAATTCTATATCATGCCCATACATAAAGCAATTTCCCACAATTAGTATTCTTTATATTTTCGCTTTCCCTGGATGCACCATAGACAGGTTTAGTTGGCATGCTGACGTCAGTAGTACTTCCCGGATCTTTTGCTTAAAAATACAGAGGTGCTCCCCGGGCCAACAGTCACAGCTCCTGTGATTCAAACTCACGGCCCTAACTGGGTGAGCGGAAGTGTTTCTCAGCCTCCGGAGTCATTTTGATGCAAGTCGCTCTCCTAAAGCTCACGACATGAGTCCAAGGCCATGCCCCGGAGTTTGGAAGAGGTGGGTTCTAAATTCCTTACTCTAAGAATGACCGACTACACAATGGCTTTTGGATTGTAAAGCTCAATTCCTGTAGAAGGTTATTCGTCATTTTTATTATAATTTTATTCCCCAATAAATGAAAACCAAGCTATGAAAAGCATTCCCCCATTGCTCCCTTGATGACACAGTTAATACCTGCAACATACCTGATACAGGTTGAACCTCTCTAGTCCGGCGCCTTTAGGACCTGACAGGTGCCGAACCAGAGAATTTTCTGGACCACGGGAGGTCAATATTGTTTAGCAGCATGACCGACACTGCTACTGCTTGCTGGGCTGTTAGAGGATATAGAGGGGTAAATTAGAACTAAAGAACAGCACAGAGCCAGGACTGGTGGCTGTAAACAAACTTTATGGGACTGCGGAGAATTTGGCTACACTCATAAGTGGACATCTGGCTAACTCAAATCATGCCGGATCATGGGTGTTGCCAGACTAGAGAGTTCGGGATGAGAGAGGTTCAACCTGTATATTATATCAAGGCATGTTGACTATACAACCATTTCCTGTTATTCTCATTGGTTAGTTGACAGCAACGGGTGAACTACTCTGCGAGCAGAGTTACCTGTAAACGAGTATGTCATCCGAAGAGCTGTTATACTGAATCTGGTACATTCGTATCCCCGGGATGTGATGCTGGGAAGGCCACTGGATGAGAGCAGAAGATGAGGTGAGCTCAGCAACCACGACCTTCTTTCCCTGGTGAGCCTTCGTTTCATTAGGGAAACTCGACTTAGCAGATATAAGACTGTCGGACGGGCCCGACTCGGCGTCTTTCTCGCAGTTGGTACTGTTCGCAAGCTGGGGGTAAGGGTTAACAACAAGTTCGACGAGCGCTGTCGATTCTCCTGCTGCATTCGATGCTATACAGGTAAACGTGCCTTTATCTGTCAAAGACGTAGCCAGAATATCCAAAGTTCCATTCTCGTAGGAAATTGTCCTGGACGTATTGGAGACCAGTTTCCCCTCGGGTGAGATCCAGCGAACGTAGGGATCCGGGTCACCCACCGCTTTGCATTTTAAAGAGACGTTCTGGCCCTCCATAACCACCAGCTTCGGCGTCCGATGCGTTATCATGGGAGGCTCGCAGACAAACTCATCCTCTTTAATGGACCAGAAGTACTTGCCCATCAAGTCTGGTGGCGAGGCACACGTTTCTAGATCGTCTTCCCTGGTAAGGCGTCTCAGCCACACTAATTCACAGTTGCAGTGCAGCGGGTTCCCTCCAAAGCTCAGCACCAGAGAAGACAATGGAGACCCTTTCGATTTAGCATACACGGGGATTCTGGAGAACAAGGGGTCGGGGGGGAATTTTTTCAATTTGTTGGAGGTCATGTCCAACCGAGCAAGTTTGTGAAGGTTCGAGAAGATTCCTTCTGGAACAAACTCAATGAGGTTGTGATCCAAACTGATCGTATTGACGTTAGAAAGCCTCCCAATTGTATCCCAAGGAATATTAACAAGATTATTATAGGATAGATCCAGGTCCTCGAGTGTTTCGAGAAAGTCATCCAAAGATCCAGGAGAAATATAGTTTATTTGATTGTTACTGAGTATTAAGTGGCGGAGATTAATTAACCCTTTGAAATGATCCTCATCGATACAAGTCAGCCGGTTACTGTCCAAATGTAACGCATGAAGGCCTTTAAGATCAAAAAATGCGTATGGCATGATTTGACTTATTGTATTTCTCGAGAGCGTCAAGTGAATAAGGTTCGTCATGTTTGCAAAATCTTTTCTTCGAAGGGTGGTGATGAAGTTATCCATTAATCTGAGCTCTGCTGTTCTCCTGTCAATACTGGGGGGCACGAAGAGAAGCCCCGTCTTGGTACAGAGGATGGTGAAGGATGGAGAGAGGTTTTGACACATACACCGTTTGGGACACATCATCGCTTTCACGGCAGTGCTAATAACCAGTAGAGAGACAACCAGCCTCTCCATGGTAAGTCAGAAAGCAAACCTAAAGGAGAAAACAAGAAATCCAGATGAAGCCATGTTGAGGACACACATTTTGAAGGACCGTTTACATCTAAACATCAATTACATATTTGGAAGAGTTTGTTTGTGCAAAATCAAGTCATACTTCCCGATTACCTCCAGATACCACATTTTGCATACACAATCCTGCCCCTTAAATTAGCGGAACGCACTACTTTTTACACTGGAATATGCTGGGCGAAAGGCTTAAATAATTATTTTTTGTTTTCATCGGGGAAAAAAAAGCCATGACTATTATGATTGGAGTTCATAAAAAATATTGGCTAACAAACTTCACATCGAGTCGCTGACTGCGCTGTCCTTTTAGTACAAAGAAAATATTGACGGTTACCAATCACAAAATAATTCAAATTAGTTACGGAAAGAGGAATGGAAAAAGCGTTACGAGCTTCTGATTCAAATTAACTAGGTATGGTAATGAGTCAATAAAACGAATCCTATTTGAAGTTGAAATCCTACAAATTTAAAACCTGTTCTTTTACTTCCCTTTTGCAAGCACTTTAATAAAAAAATTCCATGACACGTATTTCATTTCGTGAACTTTCCTAGAAGTGTAATCTACACAAAATGATTTTGTCCGTCAACAATGAGCCTCCCCTGCTAGTTTGTTAGAATTACGGCTCCTGAACAAATCTGATATTCAACTCTAGGCATTACTGAAATAACTTAATTGATCATGTTAGGCTGAGAATCTGTCGAGGGCGGCTATTAAAATTCTGTGCTCACTTGATCTGCTCCTCTTGTCATAAGAGCTCGCAGGCCGGACTGTAAAGCAAAAGTACATTGCTCTCTAAGGCTATGTCTACACTGCAGCATTATTTCAAAATAACTCACGTTATTTCGAAATAACAAAGTGCGCGTCTACACAGCAAGTCATTATTTGGAAATAATTTCAAGATGGCCGACTTCTTCCTCCGACTTCTGCAACCCTCATTTCATGAGGAGTAAGGGGAAGTTGGATGAAGAGCATTCTTCCTTTGACTTCCTGCTGTGTAGACAGCGCCAAAAGCTGAGTGAAGCTACTTCGACTTCAGCTACGCAACTGACGTAGCTGAAGTCGCATATCTTAATTCGACTTTTGGTCCTGCAGTGTAGACATATCCGGAGGTCAACCAAGGTGATTAAGACCACAGAAGAAGTCTGTGATTGGTGGGGACCGAAGCACTGATCTCGAGAGTCCATTCCTTCTCCTTCCAGGAGCTAGCTTGTCATGACAAGATTAATGACGGCTTTGGAAGTGACTTGTCCGGCCTTACAAATTGGAAGGAAGTGGTCGCAAGGGAGGTGAAGAGTAGGGGAAAAAATAGAATAAAGTGCTGGGTTTACTTTATGAGGATCTGTTTGTTTACAAGCACCTGATGCAGCCAGACGTAAAGATCTCTCTCTCACACACACACACACGCGCGCACAACAACATAAGACAATAAGGCCCTGATTCTGACGGCAGCCTTTGAAAGTCCCCCAATACTGGACTGTATAACACCACTCGCCCCCCACCGTCATAAGTAAAAACAGATCCCAGCAGGCAGGATCAACACAAGACTCTATTTCTGCTCTAAATGCCTAAGAAACGTATAGTGTTTGCTTGGAAGGTTAAGAACATCAGAACGGCCAGACTGGGTCAGACCAAAGGTCCATCTACCCAATATCCTGTCTGCCGACAGTGGCCAATGCCAGGAGCTTCAGAGACAATGAACAACAATGGCAATTAATGAGTGATCCGTCCCCTGTAGCCAGTCCCAAGTATTGCCAGTCAGACATTTCAGGAGGCCCTTACCCAGTTAGGTCCATCAATGGCTATTAACCTATCCACCATGAAATTCTCTAATTCTTTTTGGAGCCCATTATCCCGTGGGTCTTCACAACACCCCTGGCACCGGCGACTGTGTTGTGTGGAGAAAGGCTTCCTTATGTTTGTTTGAAACCGTCTTGCTTTTTAAATTCAGGAGGTGACCGCGGGGTCTTGTGCTAGGTGAAGAGGTAAATAACACGTCACTTTCGCCATACACTATTCACGATTGTACAGCCCTGTAGCGTAGAACCATGGAACACTAGAACTGGCAGGGACCGCGAGAGTCATCGAGTCCTGGCCCCTGCCCTCACGGCAGGACCAAGCACCGTCTAGACCATCCCTGGAGATATTGAAGAGCAGGTTGGACACACCTTCCAGGGATGGAGATTCCACAATCCCCCTAGGCAATTTATTCCAGTGTTTCACCACCCTGACAGGCAGGAAGTTTTCCCTAAAACCTAAACCTCCCTTGCTGCAATTTAAGCCCATTGCTTCTTGTCCCATCCTCAGAGGCCAAGGAGAACAATTTTTCTCCCTCCTCCTTGTAGCATCCTTTTAGATACTTGAAAACACTTGAAAACCGCTGTCATGTCCCCTCTCGGTCTTCTCCTTTCCAAACTAACCAAACCGAATTCCTTCACTCTTCCCTCATAGCTCATGTTCTCTAGATCATTTGGGAACTGTACTTTGGGACTAGGCCTGTGAGGCTGTATTTACTCTAATGGAGGGAACTGTACTTTGGGCCTGGGCCTGCAGGGCTGTATTTACTCTAAGGCTATGTCTACACTGGCGCGATCTTGCGCCAGAGATATGCAAATGAGGCTAAGCGTGGAATATCGCCGAGCCTCATTTGCATATCTAATGAGCCGCCATTTTTGCAGAAGAGGCTCTTGCGCTAGAAGGAGCTGTCTACACTGCCCCTTCTTGCGCAAGAAAAACCCTCTTGCGCAATGCTGTTATTCCTGAAAATAATCAGCGTAGCGGCATTGCGCAAGAGGGTTTTCTTGCGCAAGAAGGGGCAGTATAGACAGCTCCTTCTAGCGCAAGAGCCTCTTCCGCAAAAATGGCGGCTCATTAGATATGCAAATGAGGCTCAGCGATATTCCACGCTTAGCCTCATTTGCATACTTCTGGCGCAACAACCTGCCAGTGTAGACATAGCCTAATTGAGGGAACTGTACTTTGGGACTGGGCCTGCAGGGTCGTACATACTCTGATAGAAGGGACTGTGTTTGGAACGAGGCCAGAAGGCCACAAATACCCTGGTAGAGGGACATTTGAGGGGAACTGGGTCTACGGGCTGAATTTGCTCTACGGAAAGCGAGCATGGACCCCGACTTTGGGGCTTCTGGACCGCCGAGGGGTCCTATCCCTCAACAGTCTGGGATGCGGTGAAGGCCTTTCTGAAAGTCCAAGTGCACTCTATCACCTTTATTTCCCTTCTCCACCATCTTTCTACTTTCAAAGAACTCTGACACTTCGGGGAGATGCGATTCCCTTTTAGAAAAGACGTGTCAGCATTCCCCCTCCCTCCCTGATGGGTTTATCAAGGTGCCTGTTCTTCACGAGAGTTTCAATCAATTTGCGGAAGTTGGGCTTACTGGCCTGTCATTGTCAGGACTGCCCGTGGACCCATTTTATACAAATCGGTGTGATATTCCCTACTCTCCCGTCCTCTGGTGCCGGATCGTTGTGTGTCAGTTTGGGCCAAAACCTCCTCTCCTGACCCCTCAGGTTGGGAAAGTTCTCTGGAACCGTCACCTAAACAGAACGGGTCGGGGGGGGAGGGGGGGACTCTCCATCTCTGCAGCAGTGAAGACTGATGCAAAGAATTCATTTTGCTCCTCTGCTAGGGAGCACCCGCTGACGGGCTGGCGGGCTTTTCCTTGGGGGCGCTCAGCATGGTGGGGGGGGGAGGGGTCAATTTTTTTTTCTTGTGACCCAGTTGAAGAAAATTGTTGCTGCGGCAACCCGACCTCATGTGACTTGAGAGTGGGCTGCGGGTGGGGCTGAGAGCTTTGGGGGGCACTGGTGTTGGGGGGGGGCAGGGCTGGGGCAGGAGGGGCTTACCCTGAGCGGCTCCTGATCAGCAATGAAGTGGGGGGGCTAAGGCAGCTTCCTGCCTCTCCTATCCCCGCAGATGGTGCTGCGCCCCAGAAGCAGCTGGTTCCCAACCAATGGGCGTGCGGAGCTAGTGATCAGGGAAGGGGCAGTGCATGGAGCCCTGTGCACTCTCCCCCCACCTAGCAGCCGGGCCTGTTTCTGGGGTGCAGCGCAGTCCGGGGTGCCAAGACAGGCACCGGCCTTAGCACCCCCGAGCGACATTCTACCACCCAAAGCTGGGTCGCAACCCCTCGTTTGAAAACCACTGAGGCTCGATCAGCCAGTGGGCACATGGGTTGTCTGGCAGGCTGCCTGCTTCCGATGCACTTACAAATCCTCTTGCTGATAGTTTGTCTGTCTCTTGCAAATCGCTCTTCAAATTCCCTTTTTGGCCCGCTTAATTATACATTTGCCCTTGACTTGCTAGAGTTCAGGTGCTGATTTTCCCCAGTAGGGCTTCACTTCCAATTCTTACGGGATGCCTTTCTGCCTAGAACAGGGGTGAGCCAATACCGGCCCACGGGCTCGATCCAATCAGCCAGGGGTAGCTCCCAGCAAGGCCCCACTGCTGTTTACCTGCACGGCCACAGGTACCGGTGATCACAGCTCCTATTGGCTGCGGATTGCCGTTCCTGGCCAATGGGAGCTGCAGGAAGTGATGTCCCGGTCCGTGCTACTTCCCGCTGCTCCCGTTGGCTGGGAATGGTGATCCGGGGCCAACATGTCCACTGCTTGCTGGGCTCTGAGAAGACACGTAGGGGTAAATTAGAGCCAAATCACAGCACAGAACACTGGGAGCCAGGACTGGTGGCTGTAAACAAACTTTACGGTACTGCGGGAAACTTGGCCACCCCCATGAAAAGTGAAACATCCGGCTCACTCAAATCATTCCGGACCGCCAGAGAGTTCTGGACTAGAGAGGTTCAATCTGTATGTCGGAAAAGTACAGAATTCCAGAAAACCTCTTTCCAGAAAAAAAGGCGCAATGTAATATCACCAGGGCTCGACAAATAATACAATCTACTCACCCGCGGCAAGTAGATTGCAACCTGGAAGAGCCGGGTTCGGGCGATCTGCGCATGCGCAGACGATTTGCGCACGCGCAGATCGCCAGACAGCATGGCTGGCGAGCCCTGAATATCACTATATCTAAACCCACTGTCACTGGTTTAAAAATCAATTTTTCTGTTTCCATTGCTGCGGCACTTCCCCTCTCCTACTCTGCAAATGACTGTGATTTCAGAAAAATTATCACCACCAGGGGCAGAATTAAATCCCTTTACAGATATCCCTCGAGATACATGGCATTTGAGATCCCGCACATCCGTCTGAGTATCCATTAGGTTCCAGTTAGGTCAGGATCACAGACACAAAAATCCCTAAAGAGGAACACAGAGTCATTACGTTATTTGGTAGGAAAGTTTGGGGATGCCTGACGTCTTCAAATTCGCCAAAGCCGTAGTGCACACTAAAATGCAGCTCCCTGCATTTGAGGAGTGTGTCTATTCTCCAGTGTTTTGCCCTGTTTTGTTTTAAGTTTCACGCACAACAGTGTTTCTACTCCTTGCTTTGGGAGAATTTGCTACACCCTGACAAAAAATAAAAGACGTTTTTCCTGACATTCAGTCTCCAAATTCCTTTGTCAGTTTCACCTCCCTCCCCGCCCCCTCCAGTTCTCTCATTAAGTTTTCCCCTCCTGGTGGTTACATGCTAATCCCTTCATCTGTTTCAACCCCGTCAGCTTCTGTGGAGTGAACTTGTGCCTAATCACAGTAGCTCTTCAAAATCTATCGCCATTAACTCCATCCTTCTGGGTCTAGCACCACAATTACAAAGAGAGATTGTTGCACACTCCCAGTGTGACAGAAATAGCAACACTCGTTAGCATTTCTAGCAACTCTATTTCTGTCAAACCCAATGAAAGCTGAGTGCCTTACGACTGGCAGAAAAATGGCTTGCTTCTCCCACGACGGACATCCGGCCACTTTCAAGACGAAGTGGAGCAGCTGTGAAACTACCCACCAGAATGCTACACAACACGTTAAGCTTTGAAACCCAGTGGAACTTAACGGAAGGCAAATGGCAGCACAGGACCTGAAATTGGACTAATTCCCTGCATTAAGTGTCCTAGGTCGTTAAAAAAGACACAGCCTCTTAATGGGTTACGTCTAGGGCCCTACCAAATTTACAGCCATGAAAAACACATCACAGCTTGTGAAATCCAGGGTTCCAAAGTGAAATCGGGTCTTGTGTGCTTTGGTCCCGCGACTACAGGTTGAACCTCTTTAATCTGGCACTCTCTGGTCCGGCAACATCCATGGTCTGGCATGATTTGAGTGAGCTGGGAGTCCACTTTTCATGAGTTTGGCCAAGTTTTCCGCCAGTCCCATAAATTTTGTTTATAGCCACGAGTTCTGGTGCTCGGTGTTTTGTGCTATTATTTAGCTCTAAGTTACCCCACAATGTCTTCCTAGAGCCCAGCAAGCAGCGGAAGTGTTGGTAACTCTGCTAGACAATATTGACCTCCTGTGGTTTGGCAAATTCTCTGGTTCAGCACCAGTCAGGTTCCCAGGGCGCCGGACTAGAGAGGTTCAACCCAGGGGAAGACCAGCATTTCTCGAATTGGGGATCCTGTCCCAAAAGGGAGCTGCAGGGGGGTCACGGGGTTATTTTAGGGCAGTCATGGCATTGCCACCCTTACTTCTGCAGCCAGAGGGCGGTGGCCACTGGCCAGGCGCGCGCAGCTCTGCAGGCAGCACACCCCCAGCAGCAGCGCAGAAGCAAAAGTGGCAACACCATCCCTTGCCAGCCTTACTTTTGCCCTGCTGCTGGCAGTGGCTTTGCCTTCAGAGCTGGGCACCCAGCCAGCAGCCGCTGCTCTCCAGCTGCTCAGCTTTGAAGGCCGAGCTGTCACGAGCCGCAGTGCAGAAGTAAGGGCAGCAATACCCGCAACCTCCCCCCCCAACACAATAACCATGCCACCCCCCCCTCCAACTTCTTTTTGGGTCAGGAAGCACTGTGAAATTACAGTTTCAAACACCATGAAATTGATGATTTTTAACATCCCATGACTGTGAAATTGACCAAAACCGACTGTCAATTTGGTAGGTCCCAAATGAGGTCCGTTTGAGGTCAGAATTTGATGAAAGGTGGCATCTTTGATATCACCGCACCCCCAAACACTACAGAATCACCGGTTCTCTCCTGAGTCAGAGGCAAGGGCACAATCCGCTGACTCAAATCTCTTAAATCATGAGATGAGTCGTTTGTTTTCCCCTCCAAATATAAAACTGATATTTATGAATCACTTCTGTTTTCTGCCTTACTGTTGATAATTCTACCATTTCCATGTAGTAAAGGACCAGAACCATTGCTAAGATTCTGTTTCTACCCAGTATACTTAAAAATCCCCCCACACCCTTTTTTGGTTATGTCGTCAGTTGGCTATAGATGTTGCTCTACGTCCTTTTCCTTCCTTTATCAAGTTTCTACAGTTCCTAGCTTCTGATTCATATTCGTTACTATCAGCTTCTCCTTTCTTCCATTTGTTTTTATATATAATACATGTGTTTCTTTATTAGTCAGGCGTAATAATAGCCTTATTGCACTCTACTGTCACAGAACAAATCTGCACCACAAAACACTTTCAGTGGGCCAAATATTAGGATGACTAGCATTCTATAAGGGTGCATCTACACTGCACCCTTACCTTGAAAAAAACTACGCAATTTGCGCTATGCAATTTGCGCTATGCAAATTGCGTAGCTTTTTTCAAGGTAATTTTGAAATAGTGTATTTTGAAATTTGGCGCTGTCTACCCAGTGCCAAATTTTGAAATAAAGTAGTATTCCAAAATGTCTCTTGACCCTCGTGGAATGAGGTTTTCAGGGACGTCAGAATAGCGAGCCCATTATATTTCCGAAATATAACGCTCAAAAGACATGGAATAGCTATTTTGGGATACTTCCGGTATCTCAAAATAGCGCCATAGTGTAGACGTAACCTAAATAACATTTACACAGATAGACGGGCTCATATAAGGAGTTTGATCTTCTATAATTTAATTATAATAAATATAATAAAATAATATAATTATTAACCAACCCGGACACAGAACGGCATGGTAAAGTTGTTAACTCTGTTCAGTGAGTGTTTATGTTGCATAGACATAAAAATGAAATCGTAAATGGTCTTCAATGTAGCTTATCACCAAACTTTCTACAGCATTAGCATTATTTCAGGTCTGGTAGGAGCAAAATGACAGAGAACTGGAAGAATAGGTTGAACCATTTGTTTACACATAAGCAATTATTTACTTGCCAGAGTAAATCTTTAATTGTGGCTGAGTATTTAAACCATTATAATCTCTAGCGAATCAACTCTCGATGGGATATTTTATGAGCCGTTAATCCCAAGTGCGCAATTAAAATTTCCTCGCTGGCTTTTTCTCACCTTGAGACTGAATTACAAAAATAATAAGGTTTAGAGTTCTGTCCTGCGGTGCAGAATTCAAACAGCTGACTCAGAGCAAGGTTTCTCAGGTTGTACTTTGCTAGCAATAAAATCAGCTTTTCTTTTAATTGCAACCAAGACAAAGTTACAGTAAAATGTGACTAATAATGTAAATTACATATTTCTAATATTTACCTTATTATGCTCAGAGGCAACCTGTATCTAATTTTTCTAACAACTTTCTCCTTAGTAATGTCTTTTTCCTAATGACTTGTTCCATCATCAGCTTTTAAAATATTTAACATAGTGCATTACTAGTTTCATCTTTCAAATATTTGCTTTTTTTATTATCACTCCATCTTATGCTCTGCTAATGGCTCCGTCTTTTCACTCCCATTTGGCATAAATGATTAACTGATGGGCAATTATCTAAAAACAGGCTGCAATGCAACGTTACAATTCCCCGGATTTGTCATTAGAAAATATTAATGCGTTTTAATGGATTAACCACCATCTGGGCTACAAGAAACCAGTGTGTAACCATCCCACTTATGCGAGTATTCTTTTAAAAAATATAATTAAGTGTTGTTAATGTGAAACTATGGCACTAAAATTAGCCATTTTAGTGCTACCCGCGATAGCAGTGCAATTACTCTTGGAAAACAAGAGGCATTTGGGGAAAGGCGGTAATAAGGAGAAGCCAGATCTACTATTGTCTCAAATTCGTTTAAAAAAGACCTTTGATCCTACTGTACTGAAAACTTACCAAATTATATTAACAGCCAAATGGATGAACCTGCCACATGCACAAGGTCATACTTAGGCAGCCCAGACCCTCATGACTCACTACCCATGGAGAATTAACCCTTTCTCATTTACTCAGAGATTTTTACATGGGCAAATCTAGTACCCAGGTATAAAAAGGGAAATAAGGATGACGCAGAAACTCTAGACCAGTCAATTTAACTTCTTTGCTGGAGAAGATAATGGAGCAAGTAACTAAGGAATCCATCTGCAAACATCTGGAAGATAATAAGGGGATAGGTAACAGCCAGCATGGATTTGTAAAGAACAAATCATGTCAAACCGATCTGATCACTTTCTTTGATAGGATATCAAGCCTTGTGGATAAGGAGGAAGTGGTAGATGTGGTATATATAGACTTTAGAAAAGCATTTGATACGGTCTTATCAATAAACTAGGGAAATACAACCTAGAGGGGGCTACTATAAGGTGGGTGCATAATTGGCTGGATAACTGCTCTTAGACAGTCGTTATTAATGCTTCGCAGCCATGCTGCAAGGGCATAACAAGTGGGGTTTCGCAGGGTCTGTTTTGGGACTGGTTCTGTTCAATATCTTCATCAAAGATTTAAATATTGGCATAGAGAGTACGGTGATGAAGTTTGCGGCTGATCCCAAGCTGGGAGGGGTTGCAAGTGTGTTGGAGGATAGGGTCATAATTCAAAATGATCGGAGGTAAAGAGGATGAAGTTTAATAAAGACAACTGCAAAGTGCTCCACTTAGGGAGGAACAATCCGTTTCACACACAGGGTATGTCTACACTGCAAAGTTATTCGAAATAACAGCCGTTATTTCGAATTAACTTCAATAGCATCTATACACGCAAACCGCTATTTCAAATTTAATTCGAAATAGTGGAGCGCTTAATTCGAATTTGGTAACCCTCATTCTACGAGGAGTAACGCCAAATTCGAAATCGCTATTTTGAATTAAGTGCTGTGTAGACACGTAATTTGAAATAGGGGGCCTCCAGCCCTTCCCAGGGAGCCCTGGTGGCCACTCTGGGCACAACCAGGAAAACTTACTCTCCTCTCCCCCAGCCCTGGAGCCATTAAAGGGGTAGACTCTGGACACAGTGCCTGTGCCAGCTCCAAGCCTGCCAGCCCAGAGCCAGCAGTGGCCACTGGGGCCCCTGACCCAGTGGCCCCAAAACATGAGCCAGCAAGCCACTGGCAGCCAGCCCTCCACCGCTCCCCAGGAGCAGTCTGCCAGCGGCTGGAGAAGGTGGGAGCCTTCCTGGTCCAGGGTGGAGATCATGGACCTTATTCAGGTTTGGGGGAGGGGGGGAGATGCCCCCAACGTCCACGATCTCTGCACTAGACGGAGGAACGCGGCCGTCTATGGCAGGATAGCTGCCAGCCTGGCCACCAAAGGCCACATGCGAACCCAGGAGCAGGTTTGCATGACAATCAAGTTGGTCGGAGACCCCAACCTTGGGCCCTGAGCTTCCCCTCCCCTTCTTCCCCTTGCTTCCCCTTCCAGCTCCCTCCTCCCAGGTTTCCCCCTCCCTCTCCCACCCTCTCTCTTCCCTCTCCCACCTCCTTTTCCCAGTCTCCCCAGAGGTTCATTCCCCCAGTTTTGTTCAATAAAGCCAGTTTCTATTTTTGAACATACGTGTTTTTGTTGACATCAGGAAGGGGGCTAGGGAGGTAAGTGGAAGGACATGAGGGAGGAATGGGGCACGAGCCCCCGGTGGGGAGGACCGGGGAGGCTCTGAGGGCTCCTTGGGGTGGACGCTCTCTCGCAGGGCCTCCTGGATCCTGACAGCCCCCCGATGGACCCCCGGATGGCAGCCTGCAGCAAGTGCAGCTGGGCTGATGGCAATGACCCCATGAGATGCACCGGCGTGCCCAGGGGCAGCTCTGGCTCCATGTGGCCGAGTGCTGTGGTGTCCCGAGTGCGGGCACTCAGGGCACTCCAAGACATGACTGCTTTGCTGTCCCTCATCGAGGCAGACAAGCAAGTGGGGAACCCTGAAAACTGTCTGTCCGGGGTGGGGGTAGGGTCCCTTTAAGCACGGAGCTCAGTTAGCCTCAGGCAGCAGCCCCACACACTAAGTCCCAACCTGATGCCCTGCCGGCACTGGTTCCGGCCAGCCTTAACTTCGGTTCAGGGTCCACTCAGTGTGGACGTGCTATTCTGAAATAGCAAAACGCTATTTCAAAATAGTATGTGTGTGTAGATGCGCTATTTTGCATTAGCTTAATTTGAATTAACTATTTCGAATTAAGTTAATTCGAAATAGCGCTGTAGTGTAGACATACCCACACAGAATGGGAAGCGACTGTCTAGGAAGGAGTCCTGCAGGAAGGGATCTAGGGGTCAGAGCGGACCACACGCTAAATATGAGTCAACAGCTTGACACTGTTGCAAAAAAACCCAAACCTGATTCTGGGCTGCACGAACAGCAGCGTTGTGAGCAAGACACGAGAAGTCATTCTTCCGCTCTGCTCTGTGCTGATTTAGCAAAGACTCCTTGAACTGGGTGGGGGAAGCAAGTCCAGATGCTGCTGCGTTTGCTGAGTTTCCTAGAATGTGAAAGGCAGGGTTGGCCTTACAGCTATTGAAACTCTCCGGCCGTGAGAGAGGAAGGGGCCAGAGGGCATCTATGGCCAACAGAGCTCATTACAAAGAGTATATTACCCTATCCCTGTCGATGAGGGCTACCCAACTTTGGAAGCCCTGGGGGCCACAATGATACAGCACATGCCAAGGGCTGCAACTTAAGAGTGGTTGCATATACGTGCAAATATATGCAAATAGCTTCTTGCACACTGACAGGCATGAATACAAAGATTAAGGCAAGCCTACACAACATGCAGGCCCCATTAAAGTCAGTTCTGCCAATATTAATAAAAAGCAATAGCTACCCGATTTCCACCCATAGGACAGCACTTCTAATGAGCACTGACTGTCCAGGAATTGAACTACCAAAACGCATCGCAACAGAAGACCATTATATTGATTTGCTGTTGTGGCGCGTGTTCCCAGTGGAGGCCATGTTCAAAGGATCCCCCCCCGCGGGCCGTGTGCTGAGCCCCGTGTAAACCCAAACCGCACCGTGGGCTGCAAGCAAACAGGCCACGGGCTGTGTGTTGAGTAGCCCTGCTGTAGATGGCTTTGGTTGCTCCTAGTGCTCTCAAAAGCCCTGCACCATCGGGAGCATCGCTGTAGGATGCAGCCAAGACCCAAACAGCTCTGGATGAGCGAGTCCTACAAATATTTCTCAACCCTTTGAACTGTACTTTGAGCACTTGGGATATTTTTGCTGGCTCACTTGCAAACACGTTCCACTACAAAGCCCTATTTTAGCTTCTGCTATCAAATGGGCTTCGGAAAATTGATTCGGCTGGAAAATTGCCCTATTTTGTAAAGGCTAAGGAGACTGTTTCTGCAGCGTGAGAAGAAAATCCCGACAATCGGAAAGGGGCCAGGCAGGAAAAATTACCCTGATCTGAAATGTCAACTTTTGTCTAAATGTTTCTTTTTCTGCTTCTCTCTTAAAAACTAGCTACAGCCCTACCAAGCGTTCTGCGTAGTTAAATTTTCTAGAAACTATACGAAGAAAAAGAAGGTGTGATTGAGCACGTATTTATACTTCTTTGTCTTGATGCATTTTGGAAACCGGTCCGGTTCCACTGCGGGTTATCAAACCATTGTTGTGCTCCTTATAATTGACGGAAGGTTGGCTTTTTAGTTGGGTGTTTTTTTTTTTTTTTCAGTTCAATAGAGCAGAACTGAACATTGAGGTCAATTGGCCACTATTCATGAATCCTCTCTGATCCTAGTTAATTACAGTTATTCAAAGTCATTCATTTATTGTCATATACTGAACTCTCAGATTTTTCCATTAAAAAATATTAACCCACTTTTCCTGGGTTACATTGTTATGTCTGTTTTTTGTCTCTAATTAAGCTAATTATTTCCCTCTATTCGGCACGGGTGAGGCCACATGTGGAGTGTTGCATCCAATTCCGGGCCTCCTGTTACGGAAAGGATGTGGACAAATTGGAGAGAGTCCAGCGGAGGGCAACGAAAATGAGCGGGGGCTGGAGCACATGACCTATGAGGAGAGGCTGAGGGATTGGGGCTTGTTTAGTCTGCAGAAGAGGAGAGCGAGGGGGGATTTGAGAGCAGCCTTCAACTTCCTGAAGGGGGGGTTCCAAAGAGGCTGGAGAGAGGCTGTTCTCAGTGGGGGTAGAACAAGGAGCAAAGGTCTCACGTTACAGTGGGGGAGGTAGAGGTTGAAGATTAGGACAAACGATTTCCCTGGGGGGTGGGAAAGTGCTGGGATGGGTTCCGTAGGGAGGGGGTGGAATCTCCCCAGCCCTTGGATCATTTTTTGTTGCCCTCTGCTGGACTCCCCCCAATGTGTCCACATCCTTTCTGTAATGGGGGGCCCAGAATCGGAAGCAGCTGTGGCCTCCCCAGTGCCAAATAAGGGGGAATAACCCCTTCCCTAGACCTGCTGGCCATGCTAATGCACCCCAATATGCCATTAGCCTTCTTGGCTACAAGGGCCCCCTGTTGACTCATCTCCGGCTTCTCATCCACTGCAATCCCCAAGCCCTTTTCTGCAGAACGGCTGCTCAGCCAGTCGGTCCCCGGCCTGTACCAATGGTTGGGATTCTTCCATCCCAAGGGCAGGACTTCGGTTTGGAATTCTCCCTGGGAGGGGGGGAGAGAAGCCATTGCCTTATGGAAGTGGATCAAGCAGTGCAAGAGGATGAATCTCCGGTAGGACGTGGCCCTGCTAGCTGCCCCGCTGAGCAGTCCGGCCCGGAGCCGGCAAAGATGAGTAACTGTTGAAATCGATGCGGTGCCTCGCAGGAGCGAGCGACTGCCCGTCTGTATACGAAGCCAGGGATCTTCTTCTGCAGGGATGAGTTACGGCATGAGGCTGTGTCATGGGAGGAGGAGACTGGGAAGCGGAGCGGCCACCATAAACCACGCTGCTGCCAAGAGAAGGCCAGGGCTCAAATCTCAGTGTAGAGCCATTTCTCACGGTACCCGCTACCAAAGACAAGTGCCAACCCACTGTGAAAAAAGAGGAAGAGGAAGGGAAAGGATCCTAGTGAAAAATAATCAGCATATTAGATCAATGAGCCCAAGAGGCGTCTACCCAACGTTCTTGTGCATTCTTCTTGGGGGTGTCGTCCTAGGTCCAATACACAGCACAGTCACCCATCAGCTCTAAAAAACATGCTACAAAAACCCACTCGGAGTTTAACCCCTGCGAGTTGAAATCACGGGAATCCAAAAATCCAGCTAGCCTGCAACTGAACTCCAGTGAAGACCCACAAAACCACCAACTCTACAAGGTTTGCACCAATAAAATCCCCAAGGATTATGTCCCCAATCATAGAATCCTAGAGTTGGCCTCGAGAGGCATCAAGTCCCATTCCCTGCTCTCACAGCAGGACCAAGCATCGTCTGACCATCCCTGAGAGGCGTCTGTCCAACCTGCTCTTCAGTATCTCCAGTGATGGAGAGTCCACAACCTCCCTAGGCAACTTATTCCAGTGTTTCACCACCATGACAGGCAGGAAGTTTTTCCTAATGTCCAACCTAAACCTCCCTTGTTGTAGTTTAAGCCCATTGCTTCTTGTCCTGTCCTCAGAGGCCAAGGAGAACAATTTGTCTTCCTCTTCTTTGTAACACCTTTTAGATACTTGAAAACTGCTATCATGTCCCCTGTCAGTCTTCTCTTTTCCAAACTAAACAAGCCCAATTCTTTCAGCCTTCCTTCATAGGTCATGTTCTCTAGACCTTGAATCATTCTTGTTGCTCTTCTCTGGACCCTCTCCAATTTCTCCCCAGCTTTCCTGAACTGTGGTACCCAGAACTGGACACAATCCTCCAGTTGAGGCCTAACCAGTGCAGAGCAGAGGGGAAGAATGACTTTTCGACAACACTCCTATTCATGCAGCTCAAAATCAGGTTTGCTTTTTTTGTAACAGTGTCATGCTGTTGACTCTCATTTAGCTTGTGGCCCACTCTGACCCCTAGATCCCTTCCTGCCATACTCCTTCCTAGACAGTCGCTTCCCATTCTGTGTGTGTGAACCGGATTGTTCCTTCCTAAGTGGAGCACTTTGCATGTGTCCTTATTAAACTTCATCCTCTTTATCTCAGCCCATTTCTCCAGCTTGTCCAGATGAGGTTGAGTTATGACCCTGCCCTCCAAAGCACTTGCAACCCCTCCCAGCTCGGGATCAGCTGCAAACTTTATAAGTGTGCTCTCTGCGCCAATATCGAAATCGCTGATGAAGATATTGAATCGAACCAGTTCCCAAACAGATCCCCGCGGAACCCCACTCGTTCTGCTCTTCTAGCATGACTGCGAGCCATTGATAACAACTCTCAGAGCGGTTATCCAGCCAGTTATGCACCCACCTTATAGTAGCCCCCTCTAGGTTGTATTTCCCTAGTTTATTGATAAGATGGTCATGCGAGACCGTATCAAATGTTTTACTAAAGTCTAGGTGTGACGTAGTGAGGGGGCTGTCTGCTCTGTAACCTGGGGTTCACCTGCGCTGGATGTGTGATTCCCACTGACTCACCCACATGTGGATTGGCCCAGACACCTAGTCCCAGCATGAGCAGATAACAAAGCTCTTCCCAGGGGGAGAGACAAAGAAAGGGAGGCGGAGACGAACACCTGGCTGGGGGGCAGGATCTGGGAGCGAGGCAGTTCCTGGCTGGGAAACATGAAGGGAACAGACTAAGCTGGGTGCTGAGGGGGCGATGGACTCCCTAACCCAAGGGATCTGAGGCATCCTGGCCCTGACTCCTGTAACCACATCACGTCTATGCTGTGCTGTATCCTGGAGAAGCAATAAACCCCTCTCTATTCTACTGGCTGGCGGAGTCTGTTCTTGCTGCTATGGGGGTAAAGGATTGGGGGTCCCCGACACGCTGCCACACTAGGTATAACACACCTACCACTTCCCCCTTATCCACAAGGCTTGTTATCCTATCACAGAAAGTGATCAGGTTGGTTTGACATGATTCGTTCTTTACAAATCCATGCTGGCTGTTCCCTGTTCCCTTATCTTCCAGATCAGTGGTTCCCAAACTTTTCAGCATCACGCCCCCCTTCTTGATTTTTGAAAAAACCCTCACACCCCCCCCGCCAAAAAAAAAAAGCAGCAAAACTTGTTGAGAAAAAAAAAAAAAAAAAAGGAACTGAGCGGGGCAGAAAAACTTGATGGGGGAGGGGCTGGGTCACCTCACACCCCCCCTGGAATTTCTTCATGCCCCCCCAGAGGGGCACACCCCCCAGTTTGGGAACCCATGTTCTAGATGTTTGCAGAAGAATTCCTTAACCATTTGCTCCACTATCTTTCCTGGCACAGAATAATATGAAGTAATAAGTAATATTACTATTATAACAACTTTTCAGAGATCAGTTTAAGTGTACAGCCTGCATATAGTCCAGTATTTGTAGCCACATACATAACGTACAGCGAAACACATAGCTGGAGTCGGCTTACCTTAAGCCGAACTTGGGGCTGTCTTCACAGTGGGATCTAATGTTCCCGTTGGCTTCCCTTAGTCCTCACACTACCTTCAGCATTCGATTTAGTGGGTCTTAACTAGACCAGCTAAATCAAATGCCGGAAGACTGATGTCCGGCACTGCACGTGGAAATGTGGCCTAAGGAAGCAAAGCACTGCTGCTATCTTCATTTTCATCATTTCTCTGAGAGACCGAAATGTCTTTTTTCCCCCATTTTTAAACACACACAGATGGTGGTTTACGTTGATATTTTGCGGACTGTGCTATTTTATCACTGTGTTACCCTTTCACACAATTCAACTCGAGTCAGCAGAAGTAGTGGTATATACACACACATTAAACTGGATTCCAGATGTGCACAATAATCTATCATTCACTCCTGCCCCTCCTTGACTTGAGTCCAAAATCCTGCATCTCCCCCACTGTATTCTTACTGAACAGAAAGGAGTGGGAAGCTTTTTAAATTCTCCGGGTCTTTTTCCTTGCACAGTGTGTCCTAACCACACAGAAACATGGTCCAAATCTGTCATCCATCAACATGATGCTTCTCTGCAGACAAAATGAAATGCACTGAGAAGAAAAGGAGTTTTTTTGCGGAGGCCACTAGTGGAGATGAACCGGCTTCTCTCCTGCACGTTTTCCTATCCCCAATGTAGCTTTTCTGGTGGTTAGAGCCCTGCAAATCTGCAGATCGCTTTATACCCACAGGTATCCGCATCCGTGGCGGTGGCTGCGGATATGCATTGCACGTTTTTGCAGCTGCAGAGACAAATTTTGTATCCACCACCCTGCACACGTGCAGATCTCTGCTTTCTATCCGTGGGTATCTGCATCCACAGATACAGATAGGGATCTCCGCTGGTCATACTTGTGGATACGGATGCAAATTTTGCATCTGCGCAGGGCTCTCCCGATGGCCACATTGCTGTAGCAATCTGTTAATTGTAAACGACAGGGGCTTACCATCTGCCTCAGCTGAAAGGTTGAAACCTTCGACAGAGGACGTTCTTTCAAACAAGGTTTTATACGTAGGCTGCTTTCGCTGGGAATTAAAGAGGAAATTGAATGTTTGCTTCCTTCTAACGGATCAAATCCAGGCCCTCTCCCACGCACTTATTTTACAATAACTCATCTCAGTCGTTACCAGTGAAAAGCTGTTTATAATGTTTTCAGGTCTGTGACGTTTATCCCGAAGTTTGCTCGTTTCCTTGCCCAGTTTTAATACAGTAAGAAGACATCTCTAAATGGAATGGGAGGAGTTAGTTCCGGTTATAATAGAGACCTAAATCTGCTTGGGTGTGAGGACTGGACTTTTAAGGTATGTCTAGACTACAGGGTTTTGTCGACAAAAGTGGACTTTTGTCGACAAAACTATACCTGCGTCTACACTGCTGCTGAGTTCTGTCGACATAACATCGACAGAACTCAACAGTTTTGTCGACGGCTGTAAACCTCATTCTACAAGGAATAACGCCTTTTGTCGACAGAGTTCTGTCGACAGAAGGCATTATTGCATCTGCACTATCCTTTGCGTCTATGCTGTCATGTTGACAAAGCGGCTTGCTTTGTCGACAGAACTGGATGTAGTCTAGATGCTCTCTGTTGACAGAAGCTTTGTTGACAGTATCTGTTGACAAAACTTCTGTCGACAAAAGCCTGTAGTCTAGATGTACCCTTAGGGTGAAATCGTGACTCCAATGGCATCCATGTGGCCAGGATTTCATACAAAAAGGTCAACGTTTGCTGGGTATGAGACCCAGTACTGGTTCAGTGTGTGTGTGCGCACCTGCAATTCACCCGTGTGTAGAGTGCGATTGCGTCTCTATTTGTATTCTAGCGGTGGCTAAAGATTCCAGTGTACACAGCATCAAGGAATGTCAGGAGACTACTTTTGAAAAGTAGCAATCAGTTTCGGGCAGAAATAGCGGAGCCAGCAGCTAGCGGCTTTCAAATTCTGCGTCGGCGTTTTGATTTTTGGGGGATTCTCTAGTTAAGCCTCAATATGACAGAGATTTGCTGAGTGGGGTGGTGAATGATGACATCCGTGCGCGTTCATCCCAAGCAGAGTGCATGGGAAAAGTCAATCCTTCCCTTCGTGGCACTGTTTATTCACAAACTAATTAACACCAATTGTAGAATCATTATTTTCTCCAATTATCTCCCTCTTTGGAATATGCAAATTATACAAATGAGCAGTGGTTCGTTGCCATTTTCTCATGTAACCGCTAGATGGCAGGAGTGCTCTCTGTATTTTCGTGAGCCAGGGTTACTCACAGCGCTTCGGTGCACACGCAGGTGGCGCAAACACTGCTGATGACTTTACAGCAGGACTCTGTAATGTCATGGCATCGTGACCCCTTCTGACCACAGAAATGATTGCACGGCCCCTGAAGGGGGGCTGAGCCTGAACCCCACCATTCCAGGCAGAGGACAGGGTTCCCTCTAATTTTTCCACCCACGTGCGGAATAAATTTTGTTCTGTGCACCGAGGCAAGTGCAGATGTGCACCCTCAGTAGAATGACATGCTACCGGCTCTGGACGGCTGTGGGCGCTCCACTACACAGCTGGGCAGCACCTAAATCTCTTCTCGGTGGCCGTCCAAGTGCTCAGCTTACAGGGAACACTGGTGGGAGGAGGGAAAAATTAAGCCACCGTGGCGGACACCAAAGCTCGAGAGCTTCAGCCTTGGGCAGTGAGACGTGGGCTTTGGCGTCAGCAAGTCCCAGCAAGTCTAACGTCGGCCCTGCGAGCCCAGTTTGAACCCGCTGCCCTCCAGCGACAGACACCGAAAGGCAAACGCGCAACGTGTTGCTAAAATTCTGGTGCATAGATGTTAGCGTTCCCTTAGGAACGACAATGTCCTTAAAGCAAAACACCCCACAGATACTCCCCCCCCCAGGAACCTGTCCCTGCAACAAACCCTGGTGCCAACTCTGTCCACACATCTACACAAGCGACACCATCGCAGCACCCCAGCACATCAGGGACTCCAACCACGGAGCAGCCTCGAATGTGATCTACGCCGGCAGTGCCCCTCTGCCGTGGATATTCACCCAACCAGACAGTCTCTGCGACAAAGGATTAATGACCACAAACCAGACATCAGAAACGGGAACACACACGAACCCGGAGGGGAACGTTTTCACCTGGGCACTCAATCATGGACTGAAAAGTCGCCGTTCTTCCACAAAGGAATTTCACCAGCCAGTTACAGCGCAAGAGCGTGGAACTGACCTTCATCGGCAGATCTGACACCATTACCCTGGGCTTGAACAAAGACATTAAGTGGATGTTGCCTTATAAAGCCAGTCTCCCCCTGCCTTTCACATCTGCATTGTCACAGCAAAAGCTAAGAATGGGATACTTCTGGCCCACTTCATTAGCACCAGTCTACAACTGACGGGCATTTTTTATTTTTCCCGTTATAAATAAATTGGTGTCTGTTATTTCTCCTCCAGTTCATCATCTGATGAAGTGGGCTTTACCCACGAAAGCTCATGATACTATATATTTGTGTTAGCGTCTACGGAGCCCCAGGACTAGTTTTTTTTTTTTTAAAAGCACTAGAGCAGGGGTAGCCAACCCGCGGCTCAAAGGAAAAATTGCGACTCTCACACCCGCGGCTGTTCTGTGTTCCCCTGCTCTGACCTTCTTTCCTTGTCTGGTCAGGGCACTGCTGCAGCTGACAGAAGCCTGCTTGGGCCACATGCTGCTCTTAAAGGGGCAGCTTTTTTTTTTCTTCTTTTTTTGTTCAACAACTCCTTTCCCTCGGCTCTTTGCGCTGGATCCACCACTATTTTGGCTCTTTGTCTATAACGGGCTGGCCACCCCTGCAATAGAGTATCTTTCTCTGAATATATCGTACAAACACTCCAGCGACATACTTCCACTCCTTTGCCCCCAAATGACCCCTCCTCGCAAGTATTTCCATGGTGTTCAAGAAGGCGTTTCCAAAGTTGTCACCTGTGGTGAGGTGCACGAGGAGGGGACCGCACCTGCACGGCTGAAAACCATCTCGGGAAAGGCAGGGGACAGAGTGTACGGCAGAGAAGGCCTATGGTATAACGGGAAAGAACGGACGGGTCTGTCCTGACGGGACTGTTCGCCCAGAAAAGGAACAGGAAGGAAGCTGGAAAATGTCCCGTTGTCGCTTTTCCACCAGGAAAACTGAGATGCTAACGATGCAACAGAATAATTACGAGAGCCAGGATGATATTCCAAAAGGATCACCGAGAGACGGGGCCGCACCGAACTGTGCTCTCTCCCTAAACCACATTCAAAAGCCCGACTGTCCGACCTACTGAATTTCCCAAAGAGCCTCTCGGGGATTCAACCCTCAATACATTCTACTGATACAGAAAGGGGTTTGGGAGACAAGCGCTGCATTTCCCAACTTGGGCTCCTATCACCACTCCTTGGAGTGGATCACTGTGAACAATGAGCTATAAACCTCGGCAGAGAAGGGTGTGTGTGTGTGTGTGTGATCAAATGGAGACCCAGAAAGCGAGGTATTATTATGATTGTCCTTGGGAAAGCTGCAGTCCATTCATTTAATAATGGGCAGATCTGGAAATCTTGGAGGCAAGATGACAAAGCCCTGGCTGGGTTGATTGAGCTGGGATTGGTCCTGCCTTGGGCAGGGGGCTGGACTTGATGACCTTCTGAGGTCTCTTCCAGCTCTAGGATTCGATGATAACCCAGGGGCTTGCTGCCAGAAAACACAGGTGGGTTATATTGCTGGGAAGATGTAACAAGCATGATGGAAGGTCTAGAGAACATGAGCTGTGAGGGAAGACTGAAAGAATTGGGCTTGGTTAGTTTGGAAGGAGAAGACCGAGAGGGGACGTGCGAGCGGTTTTCAAGGACCTAAAAGGGTGTCACAAGGAGGAGGGAGAAAAAATGTTCCCCGTTGGCCTCTGAGGCTAGGACAAGAAGCAATGGGCTGAAACTGCAGCAAGGGAGGTTTAGCTTGGACATTAGGAAAAATTTCCTGCCAGGGCGGTGAAACACTGGAATAAATTGCCTGGGGAGGATGTGGAATCTGCATCACTGGGGATATCGAAGAGCAGGTTGGACGGACACCTGCCAGGGATGGTCTAGATGGTGCTTGGTCCTGCTGGGAAGGCAGGGGACGGGACTCGACGCCCTCTAGAGGTCCCTTCCCGTTCTCGGGTTCCGTGATTCTATATTCCCACCCGGTGACATTCCTTCTTGTGGAAAGGGTCAGCGCGGAGGTGTGACACCATTCACGCCTCCTTCGAGCCTCCTCCCCGGGTTTACAGGGGGCCGAGCCCATGCGGGCCCACAGCACAGGGGTGAATGTGCACAGGGTGTGGATATTTTCACCAGAACAGAGGGAGATTTTGGCTCCGTTGTGCAAAGCCCTGTACTCGCTGGATCCGGCACCCACTGCTCGCCGATCTCCTTTGCTCCCATTCACTGGGCACTCGGAGGACCCGCTTTCATTTTACAGACTACAGAGGAGAGGTCCCTCTGCACCCCTGTTCTCCGGAGGCCTGCTGGCCGGCGGAAGGCAGCTGCGTGCAAGGGAAAATGAAAGTCAGGCGCTTGGATTCTCTGGGGCAAAAGCTACAGAAAGATTCAGTCACCTTGACAGTGCTCTGCATGCAATCCCGGAGATGATTCAATGCCTCAGCAGTGAGTCCTATGGGTTTATGAGACCCGGGCACCAGGAATATTCTTGGCCTGGGGGATGCTCCACCAAAGCGTGGGGCCAAGGCCCACCTGCTCCCCTGTGCCCTCCCCCCACTGTGCCCCCCTATCTGCCTGCCAGCCTGCATGTTCCTCTCTGCACATCCCTCAGCCCCGCCTGCCCCCCATGTGATTTAAAATGGCATTGGGTCTCCTGTGTAGCCAAAATGTAGCTTTATGCAATGTCGTGCCTCAGTGTACCTCCCAGCTAGCCTCTCCGGCTTGCAGCAAGGAACGGCCCAGGGCTGCTGGAAAATGCATTACGCAGGCTGTTTGTGTTTGCTATGAGTGTTAAAGCGGGATTAGACCCAAGGGTCTATTTGTCACAGCGGTCGCCCTTTTACGGGGGACCGACTGGCAAAGCGGCTGTTCTGGGGATTCCAGTGGAGGAGAAGCTGGAAAGGAGCCAACAGGTGGCCCCTGGAGCCAAGCAGGCTAATGGCATACTGGGGTGTGTTAGGAGGAGCATGGCCAGCAGATCTTACGAAGCATTAATGGCTCTCACTACAAAATCTAGACTTATAAACTGACTCACGCCTCATAGTTCTCACTTCACACACAAGGAGGATAGGCACACAAAAATAGAATGCACACATGCAGCAGATGGTAACTATAAAATGATGCTACAGGATGCATTTTGCCTACAGCTTCTTTCAGCTAATCATAGTTGCAGCCATAAGCCAATTTTCATAAAGCAAGGGGGTCCCCGTGACTGCGTTAACTAAGAAAAAACGTTGGTCCTCTGAGTGTCACTTACAATTTTTTTTAAAAAATGGCCTGAAAATTCAAAATACCCACATAATGAGACAGAGAGATGGGGCTTAGTTGGACATTTGATCTAGGAGCAAAGCAGCTTCCAGTCCTAGAGGTAAGTCTACTTCTAAGTAAGCACAGTGATGCATGTCTTAGGCTGATTCTCTCTCTTATGCACACAGACACAGCACTCAAACCTCGTCCAATTAGCAATTCGGAAGATTTTTTTTAAACTAGATGACGGATCATAACGTGTAGCAATGCAAAACTCATTCACAACCTGCACTTTTCATTAAGCTGCCGCAGTGTCTCGTCGATTACCTAATCGACTTGTTTGATTTCATCAGGGTTGTAGTGGTGGTTTTGTACAACCTACACAACTTGGGGCATTGAGCACCTTAGACAATCAGCCCTGAGTGTCACACTGTGTACGCCCAGACACAAAGCGCCTTATTAAACTGACATGCCTGATGTGCGCATAATCAAATGAGCGAACAAGGAAGATGTCAAGGAGGGATGTGAACGAAGGCCCTCGGGCGTCCACGGTAAATGTTCTGTTTAACAAGTGAAAGGCGACGTTCCACCAGCTCCAGACAGCACGAGACACCTTTGCACCTGCCACTTTTTGCAACAAACAATCACACACATCACAAACCCTCTTCTGCCTTCTGCTGAAATCTTTTCCCAGTGCTCACCGTAATGGAGAACAAAGACCTGGATTTCCCCGGAGGCTATTTCATGTACGCTGGGTTTCAACACACAACAACAACAACAACAAAAACAAAAGAATTATTTGTCAAGATTATTACAAGCATGAATGTATTACGGTATCTGGAGCCTAACAGAGAGAGGGCAAACTTGAGTGAATCAGAGAGTCCTAGGGCTGGAAGAGAACGCAAGAGGCACCGAGTCCAGCCCCCGGCCCAAGGCAGGACCAACCCCGACTCAATCAGCCCAGCCAGGGCTTGGTCAAGCTGGGACTTAAACACCTCTAGGGATGGAGATTCCACCCCCTCCCTAGGTAACCCATCCCAGTGCTTCCCCACCCTCCTAGGGAAATTGTTTGTCCTACTGTCCAACCTAGACCTCCCCCACTGCAACCTGAGACCCTTGCTCCTCGTTCTGCCCCCAGTGAGAACAGCCTCTCTCCAGCCTCTTTGGAACCCCCCTGCAGGGAGCTGAAGGCTGCTCTCAAATCCCCCCTCGCTCTTCTCTTCTGCAGACTGAACAAGCCCCAATCCCGCAGCCTCTCCACGTAGGTCACGTGCTCCAGCCCCCGAATCATTTTGGTCGCCCTCCGCTGGACCCTCTTCAATGCGCCCACGTCCTTTCTGTAGCAGAGGCCCCAGAATTGGACGCTACGCTCCAGGGGTGGCCTCACCTCAAAATAACCCCACGCAGCCCCTACACAGCTACTGCCAAACCTGGGCTTTCCAGGCAACGTGCGTCTCCTACTGCACCAACAACCACAGCTTAGTCCTCGGCCTCCGTTTGTCCAGGGCATAGGGTTGCCAGGTGTCCGGCATTTAACTGGACAGTCCAGTTTTTGGGCCCTCTGTCTGGTAAAAAAATTCAGAAAATACCAGACACGTGCAATGTTTGGTATTTTCTGGTTTTCCGGCTGGGCGCCCGACGGAAGCCTGGCGTGGCGGGGGAAGTGGCTGGGAGGCGGGGCACGATCGGCGCTGGGAGCCTCTGGTTGCGTCTGACGTAGGAGTAACGCCTTGGGGAGGAGGAGAAGCCCTGTCCATGCTCCTGAGCGCTGCTCAAGCGCGTTGTGGAGCCGTAGCCGGACTCGCTCGTGCTTTGCCGGGACCGTGCGCGGGACAGGCAGTGCCCCGGGATCTGCATGTGCCCGGGTCTGTCCCGCTCCCCCTGACCCCTCCCGACCAGCCCCGTTCCCCACCAGCCCTGCTTCGGCCGCCTCCCCATCTTCCCGGCCAGCCCCACTGCCCCGACCCCGGCCAGCTCTGCTTCCTCCTCCCAGCCAGCCCGTCCCCTCCCAGCTCGTCTCTTTCCCCCCCACAATCAAGCGTGTCCAGTATTTTTTCTGAAGCTACCTGGTAACCCTACCAGGGCATTGCGGGGCGGAACTCTGATCCTGCCTCCCCCATCAGCCCTTCGGGATGCTGAGACCCTGCAGGACAGTGTGGAGGAAGAAGTCCTGCACTCTCCAAAACACAGCAGGTGCCACTCGAGTTGTGCCTTAGTGGGCTGCCCTTTGCCTTCTGGGGTAAAAAGGATAAAGTTTAATAAGGACAAGTGCTCCACTTAGGAAGGAACAATCCAGTTCACACACAGAATGGGCAGCGACTGTCTAGGAAGGAGTCCGGCAGAAAGGGATCTAGGGGTCAGAGTGGACCACACGCTAAATAGGAGTCAACAGTGTGATACCGTTGCAAAAAAACCCCAACATGATTCTGGGCTGCATGGACAGGAGTGTGTGAGCAAGACACGAGAAGTCATTCTTCTGCTCGACTCTGTGCTGATTAGGCCTCAATTGGAGTCTTGTGTCCAGTTCTGGGCTCCACATTTCAGGAAAGATGTAGAGAAATTGGAGAAGGTCCAGAGAAGAGCAACAAGAATGATGAAAAGTCTAGAGAACATGAGCTTGGAGGGAAAGCAGAAAGAACTGGATTTGTTTAGTATGGAGAAAAGAAGACTGAGAGGGGACATGATAACAGCTTTCGAGTACCTAAAAGGGTGTTACAAGGAGGAGGGAGAAAAACTGTTCTTCTTGACTTCTGAGGACAGGACAAGAAGCAATGGGCTTAAACTGCAGTGAGGGAGGTTCAGGTTGGACTTTAGGAAAACCTTCCTGCCTGCCAGGGTGGTTAAACACTGGAATAAGTTGCCTGGGGAGGTTGTGGAATCTCCATCCCTGGAGATATTGAAGAGCAGGTTGGACAGACACCTGTCAGGGATGGTCTAGATGGTGCTTGGTCCTGCCGTGAGGGCAGGGGGCTGGACTTGATGACCTTTTGAGGTCACTTCCAGTTCTAGGATTCTATGATACACCAGATCACATCCCCCTCATTCACCCAAACTCCCTTTCAGACCCCCACCCCTTCTCCTGTACCCCAGTCCCCTATCCCCAAGCTCCCTTCTGCACCCAACTTCCGTCCCAGACCCCGCACCTGCTCCCTAGAAAAGTGCAGCCCTTGACATGTCCCCAGAAGAGCCCAAAATGCAAGGTGGATTCCAGCTTGCTCACCTCCCTTTGTAGGACCAAGCACAATCCAGTTTTACAGGAAAAACAAGACTATTCGCAGGATCAGTGCCTTGAGCACCGGGTCATTAAGTTCCTTAAGTATCACTAATGGCTTTCATTAGAAGCCTCACATTAACAACCAGGTTTTCCACTTCATATTTCTAACTTCGCATACAAGAAACAAAACAAGCACACAGATTGAATATTCCCAGTCAGGGGATCACAAGCTCTTGAATGATAGGTCACATGCCCTATTCGGCAGACAGCATATTCGAGTGATGCCTATTCATATTTGGAAACATATTTCCATAAAAATATGGGGGTGCCGGGTCAGTCTCCCCATCCCCAAACAGAAATGCGATTAAGCATTCAATGGCGAAAGCAGAGATTTTCTCAAATAACTCATGCTGTTAGGCACGCAGCAGTATCTAGGAAAGTATGAGACACAGAAGATGCAGTGAAACATTGCCCATACATTAATATTTGTAAAGGAGTACCACAGAGGTGAGACAAATTGCATCTGAACATTCACCATCTGACAGTAAGGAGCCGGCTAGACAGACATAAATCTGGTAGAATAATATTCCTCTTAGCATCCCAGCCCTAAATTTAAGAAAAGTGAACTTTAACGAGCATGTACTTTTTGGACATTGACTCTATAATTTGCTGAAATGAAAAAAAACCACACCCAAACCCAAACCCCAAACACATCACCATGAAGGTAATAGCGCTGTTAAAAACATCTTTGCCACACAGCTCCCCAGAGCAGGAGCTGACTCTGTTTTTCAAATTTATTTCTAGTGTGAGAAACACTTTCTGGAAATTGCATGGGCTTAAGAAGGCGGTAAGTAGAAATGTAGATTTTAAAAAACAACAACATTCCATCAGATAAAACAAAGCTCTAAAGCTGCCTGGCAGGTGTTGTTTTGAAACAACCGATCGACTTTAATCCCGAGTCTACATGTAATTGTAACATGATTTGTTTGGTTTTCCACTCAAAAAAAGTTCAAGGAAAAAAAAAGATGTATACATTATTTTCTTAGTTGTTACTGTGACCAGTACCAGAAGCAATATCACTAGCTATTGTATTTGGGGTATCTCTTAAAGCTCCTCTTCTAGGAGCTTTGAAATTACACGAGATTTCAGCTTTTGTACATTTTTTAAAAGACAGTTTCTAATTCTTAGCATCATCCACAAGCTTTATAAGCGAACTCTCTATGCCATTATCTAAGTCATTGATGAAGATACTGAATAAAACCAGTCCTAAAACTGATCCCTGCAGAACTCCACTTGTTATGCCCTTCTAGCATGACTGCGAACCATTAATAACTACTCTCTGAGCGTGGTTATCCAACCATTTATCCACCCACTTTATAGTAGCCCCACCTAGGTTGTATTTCCCTAGTTTGTTAATAAAAAGGTCATGTGAAACTATCAAATGCCTTACTCAAATCTAGATACACCACACCTACCACTTTTCCCTTAACCACAAAGCTTGTTATCTTGACAAAGAAAGCTATAATAAGTCAGAAAATATCATGTTGCCGCTATATAAATTCATGGTATGCCCACATCTCTCCATCTTAAAAAACAGATATTGGATTTGAGAAAGGTACACAGAGAAAGGCAACAGAAATGATTAGGGGTAAGGAAAAGCTTTTATATAAGGAGAGATTAAATAGACCAGGACTTCTCAGCTTGGAAAAGAGATGACTAAAGGTGTGGGGGGAAGGGGATACGTGAGAAGTCTATAAAATCATAAATGGTGTGGACAAATTGGATAAGGAAACGTTATTTACTTCTTCCCGTACACAAGGCATTCACGCAATGAAATTTATAGGCAGCACATTGAATACAAACAAATGAAATCTTTTATCTTGTCCTTTTTTTAACGCTATTAAAGTCCTGCACTTCGCAACATCTTCTGGCAAGGAGTTCCACAGGTTGTCTGTGCATTGTGTGAAGAAATACTTCCTTTTAAACCTGCTACCTGTTAGTTTCATTTGGTGGCCCCTGGTTCTCATGTTATGCGAACAACTAAATAACTTGTCCTTATTCACTTTCTCCACACTGATCATGATTTTATAGACCTCTATCCTATCCCCCATTAGTCTCCTCTTTTCTAAGCTTTTCTCAGCAAAGAGGGGAAATATTTGGCCTCGTGTTCCCTTATCAACTAATTCAGCAATATTTGAGATAGCTCGCAGGCTTTTTTTCTCTTGTTATAGCAGGAATTACAAGTAGCTACTTTACCTTTCACTCTTGAAGTGGGGAATATTTGCTGTCGCACTGAAATCTTGGACACTAGCGTCTACGAAGCTCACACAGACGGCTGTTTATTCTTTACCTGGATGGGTTTTGTTAGCTAGCACTGTGAATTCTTTCATCTTCATGAACTCAAAAGGATTCCCAAGACATAAGAGAAGAATGCTTCTGGCCCGGGAGTTCTTAATCTCAGCAGGGATTGAAGGACAGAGCTAATCCCAACAGCAAGTTTAGCGGGTGTTCTTAGCAGACAGACAATGCAAAATTGATCCAATGCCTTTAAAAATAAATACGTGATTTAGTAACCTGGCAAATGAGAGGAAAGTGAGTAGGGTTAGAATTGGAGGTGTCCAAGTCCTGCCCTCGAACGAGACTTCTGAGGGTGTGCTGCACGTCTTCAAAGACTTCAAAGAGATCATCAAAGCGGAACGCATCAAATATGTAGGTTTTTACTACCCCGTTTCGAAAGCTACAATGTCAGCAGGACTCCAGTCCGAGGCTGGCTGCTTTGGATTCTGCATGCGGAAGAGATGGAGGTGTCCGAAGTCAGCAGGAGAAGATATTCAGTGTGACGTTTGATGGTTCCACTGAAAATCTGATATTCACAAAACTACAATACATGGCTTCTCGGAGGTCTGCTGACAAGATGAGGCTGCATTGCCATATGAAGGGAGATGAAAAAGACTGGGACTTTTCATCTTAGCAAAGAGGAGGCTAAGGAGGGGAGGTCTATAAAATCATGACCCATGTGGAGAAAGTGAAGAAGAAAAAGTTATTTATTTGTTCCCATAGCATAAGAACAAGGGGTCAACCAACCTGTTACGAATAGGCAGCAGGTTTAAAACAAACAGAACAAAGTTCTTCTTCATGCAGTGCACCGTCAACTTGCGGAACTCCTTGCCAGAGGATGTTGTGAAGACCAGGACTTTAACAGGGTTCAAAAAAGAGCTAGATAGATTCATGGAGGTTAGGTTCAACAATGGCTATTAGCCAGGTTGGGTCGGGATGGTGTCCTTAGCCTCTGTTCGTCAGAGGCTGGAAAAGGGTGAGAGGGGAGGGATCCCTTGATGATTCCCTGTTCTGTTCACTCCCTCTGGGGCATCTGGCATTGGCCCCTGTGGGCAGACTGGACACTGGGCTGGATGGACGATTGGTCTGACCCAGCCCGGCCATTCTGATGAATTCAAAAATTCAAAATGATCTGGACAAGCTGGAGAAATGGTCTGAGGTAAAGAGGATGAAGTTCAATAAGGACACATGCAAAGTGCCCCACTTGGGAAGGAACAATCCGTTTCCCACATACAGGATGGGAAGCGGCTGCCTAGGAAGGAGTCCTGAAGAAAGGGATTTAGGGTCATAGTGGACCAGAAGTTAAACATGAGTCAACAGTGCCACATGGTTGCAAAAAAAGCAAACCTGATTCTGGGCTGCATGAACAGGAGTGTTGTGAGCAGGACACGAGGAGTCATTCTTCTGCTCTACTCGGCACTGATTAGGCCTCGGTTGGAGGACTGTGTCCAGTTCTGGGCACCACATTTCAGGAAAGATGTGGAGAAACTGGAGAAGGTCCAGAGAAGAGCAACAAAAATGATGGAAGGTCTAGAGAACAGGAGCTAGGAGGGCAGACTGAAAGAATTGGGTTTGTTTAGTTCGGAAAAGAGAAGATCGAGAGGGGAACACGATCGCGGTTTTCAAGTACCTAAAAGGGTGTTCCAACGGGGAGGGAGAAAAATTGTTCTCCTTGGCCTCCGAGGACAGGACAAGAAGCAATGGGCTTAAACTGCAGCAAGGGAGGTTTAGGTTGGACATTAGGAAACACTTCCTGCCTGTCAGGTGGTTAAACACTGGAATAAGTTGCCGAGGGAGGTTGTGGAATCTCCATCCCTGGAGATACTGAAGAGGAGGTTGGACAGACACCTGTCAGGGATGATTGAGATGGTGCTGGGTCCAGTGGGAGGGCAGGGGACGGGACTCGATGACCTCTCGAGGTCCCTTCCCGTTGTAGTGTGCTGTGGTTCTATGTTCTTATGTAGGAAGCAGTGATAGTCCCATGTGTGGGAAGATCATGAGTGTGGAAGGCCTGTCCTGGCTCCGAAAGAGACGTGCTGACCTAGCAGCCTTTGACTTCCAATTTTGTGTTCTCCGTGGCATGCTGCAGCTTCTGGAGCACACAATGCCAGAGGTTTCTATTTCAGACGGTCCCGTGTCATTTCTAATACGCAGTCTCATTCAACAGTGAGCGTTTCTAACTCTGCCCACACAATACACAATGGCATCTTTCCCCCTTTTTAAAAAAAATAACATATACTTTTTGGTAGACAAAAGCCAGGAAATTATGGATTTCTTGCTACCAGGGGGGCATTAAAGTTAATACCATATACACTGAGAAAAATACTACATACGCATAAAATGGATGAATTATGGTTGCTGCTGGAACCCGGCCTCTGTGTTGCCTCACTTACGTGCTTTTAAAATCTCAACCGTGCAGTTTCCGTTATGTAGACGTTTGCATTTAATCTGTGCAAACTAAGGAAATGACACCCACTGATTTACTCTCTAAGGGCACGTCTGCACTCGGAAACTATTTCAAAAGAACTAAAATTGATTTAATAACTTCCCCAAATAACAAAATTGAAATAGTTTGGCCACACTATGGGGAAGCTGCAAAATGACTCTGTTAATGTGGACGGGGGAGTAATTACTTCAAATTATTCTGGGGAGCCATTATTTCAAAATATCAGCACTGGAGCATCCTCACGACCGCTATTTCGAAAGAAGCGTTATTCCCCGAGGAAAGCAGGAGGGCAGATTTCGAAATAACCAGCCTGCTGTTTTGAAATAATGGGCTTGGTAGCGTAGACGCCCCCCTTATAAATTTGACCTAGGGGGAGTTATTTCGAAATTACTCCCTAGCATAGACCAGGGCTAAGCTTCGAGTCGTAAATGGGTTCCAGCGTTGGGGGAATTAGCAAAGCCAGAAATAAAAATCAGAACATTAAAAGAGATCTTGCACAGGAAGCGCGCTAGTATCCAAACAATCAGTCAGGATGTGTCTAGACTACAGGGTTTTGTCGACAAAAGTGGACTTTTGTCGATGAAACTATACCTGCGTCTACACTACCGCCAAGTTCTGTCGACATAATGTCGACAGAACTCTGCAGTTTTGTCGATGGCGGTAAACCTCATTCTATGAGGAATAACGCCTTTTGTCGACAGAGTTCTGTCGACAGAAGGCGTTATTGCATCTACACTGTCCTTTGCGTCTACACTCTCATGTTGACAAAGCGGCTTGCTTTGTCGACAGAACTGGCTGTAGTCTAGACGCTTTTTGTCGACAGAAGCTTTGTCGACAGTATCTGTTGACAGAGCCTCTGTCGACAAAAGCCTGTAGGCTAGACGTACCCTCAGAAACCAAGTTAGCCAGGCGTGTTAGCAAAGTTCATTTTCTAGCCAGCAGCCAATCACAATTCTACGAGTAGAAAATTAATGAGAGAACGGTGAAAAGATGCTACATTCGGAGGCACTGTGACAGACAGGAGAAGCTGATTAAGTCACAGGGTGAAGCTAGGCGGGAAATTAGATGAAATGTTACCCATCTAGCATTTTTCCAAGTAAATCTCTACAAGCATTTATTTTTTGTTTCCTTATAAACGATCACAATAGGGGGGAAACGGCCAGACATAATAGCCTCATCATATCAAACCTGATGCAAGACGGCACCTTTAAAATGCTTCTTTCGCCCTCTTGAATTGAACACACAGGGAAATGCCTTACTGGATGAAGGCTGATCTTGTAGAAGATCATCTAGGCTGCCTTCTCTCACAATTCATTTCCCTAAATCAAGAGGCAGCTTCCTAGATGAACAGGAGAATGTGCTCTCTGCTATTTTCTATCATTAAAAGGACTGAGGAAATTATTTACCAGTTATGAAGTCTGCAGAATCTGGTGCAATCCTGGAGTTATGGATTGCATACCAACTCAGCTCTGTTTCATTTCTTGTTTATCACCATCCCCAGTGAGATACACAACATGGAGGGGAATAAGGTCTCACCTGTCTTGCAAACCCTTCCAAGCAGCACAGAAGGTCCCGAATGCACAACTGTGGCCAGCAGGAAACGTAAACGCTACATTTTTTAATTAAAAAAAAAAGCCTAGATATTTAGAAGGCAATTCCCCAACTAATTCTAGCAATTGTTACAGGTGATTACAGGCTTCACTTTTTAACATGATCCTTGAATATTGAGAATTAAATGGAGGTGACAAGTTGAACCTCTCCAGTCCGGCACCCTCAGGACCTGGCACATGCTGAACCAGAGAAGTCGCTGGCCCACGGGAGGTCAATAGGGTGTAGCAGTATTACCAACACTTCCATTGCTTGCTGGGCTCTTAGAAAACACGTCGGGGCAAATTAGAGTTAAATCACAATATAGAACACTGAGAACCGGGCCCGCTGGCCGTGAAAAAACTTTGTGGGACTGCAGGAAAGTTGGCCACACCCATGAATAGCAGATATCCGGCTCACTCAAGTCATTCCGGACCATGGATGTTGCAGGACCAGGGAGTGCCGGATTAAAGAGGTCGAACCTGTATTTGTTTAAATCACCTTCAATCTCTTTTGGCAGCTCCAGAAAAAAGATGAACGTGACAGACAGAGAGAGATCTCATCTGTGCAGTGGGATACTGAGCCATTGGGACTAGAATCCTTTGTAGCACACACACAGCAGAGACTACACACTGGCAGGTTGCACTGAAATACAGCCGGGCTTGCATTGTAGGTTTCATCTGCCTCTATCATCTTCCCACTGCACTTTGTCTCGGGCCTGCTGCCAGCTCTCAAATTCCACTATTCGATGCTTCGCTACCTCTGAGTTTCCTGGTAGAAAAAGCCTGAACAAATGAAAACCTGCTTCCCTTTGGTGTGCACTATGAAAAACTCCTAGATCCATTGGCCAGGAGATAGCTCAGCCTTTCGACCCCAAGTTTCTTCCGCATTCCCATTGGCTGGGAACCTGCGTCTGGGGCGTAGCCTGGTCTGTGGTACAGGAAGCTGCCTTAGCCCCAACGGGAGTTGCTCCAGGTCATAGAATCATAGAGCTGGAAGAGACCTCAGGAGGTCATCAAGTCCAGCCCCCTGCCCAAGGCAGGACCAATCCCAACTAAATCAACCCGGCCAGGGCTTTGTCAAGCCGAGACTTAAACACCTCTAGGGATGGAGACTCCACTACTTCCCTAGGGAACCCATCCCAGAGCTCACCACCCTCCTAGGGAAATAGTTTTTCCTAATATCCAACCTGGACCTTTCCCACCACAACTTGAGCCCATTGCTCCTTGTTCTGCCATGTGTCACTACTGAGAACAGCCTCTCTCCAGCCTCTCTGGAACCTCCCTTCAGGAAGTTGCAGGCTGCTCTCAAATCCCCCCTCACTCTTCGCTTCTGCAGACTAAACAGACCCAACTCCCTCAGCCTCTCCTCATAAGTCATATGCTCCAGCCCCCTAATCATTTTGGTTGCCCTCTGCTGGACCCTCTCCAATGCGTCCACATCCCATCTGTAGTGGGGGCTCCAGAACTGGACACAATACTCCAGATGTGGCCTCACCAGAGCCGAACAAAGGATGTGAGGCACAAGGGGCCAGGCCAAGCTTTTTGGACTTCCTATGTAGCCTACATCTCAGCAGTGATCTTTTAAAGGCTGGGGCACAGGCGTGTGCGTGGCCTGACCCTCACATCTGCAGCCCCCCAAAACCCATATCTGCCTTTCAGAGGGAGTGGGAAATTCAAATGCTTTTGGCTTGTCCCTAGCAGCCGCTGTTCAGGTTTTCGATCCTTGAGCCCCTTTGGCAGAGAAGTAGTAAAGAACAGCTCTCCTAGCCAACACTCCTCTGTCTCGTGGCTGATGTGCCACATTAATTACTGCGACGCACACAAGAGCTGCTGAATTCTTCCAGATGCACTTTCACTACAGGCGGAACCTCTCTAGTCTGGCATCCTCGGGACCTGACCAGTGCCAGACCACGGGAGGTCAATATTGTCTAGCAGCGCTACCAACACTTCCACTGCTTGCTGGGCTCTGAGAAGACATGGAGGGGTAAATTAGAGCCAAACAACTGCACAGAACACTGAGAGCCAGGTCTGGGGGCTGCAAACCAACTTTACGGGACTGTGGGAAACTTGGCCACATCCATGATAAGTGGACATCCGGCTAACTGAAATCATGCCGGACCACGGATGTTGCTGGACCAGAGAGTGCCGGATTAGGGAGGTTCAATCCGTACTAACATAATTATTTCTGCAGTGGCTAGTTTGATCTCTTACCGACAGGCTCCTTGAAAAGATCTGAGGATACATAGGCAGGCATATGGTTACATATCATGCTAGACTACAGTTTTGATTGGGACACTATGTTATTTACAGATGCCACGAATTAACGAGCACATAAAATAAGGAAAACTCCCATCGCTGACTCGGAAGCTAGGGTTCATGGTGAAACACATTTCATAATCACAAAGCCACACTCCTGATACCAGAGAGAGGCTAGAGAGAAAACGACATTGTTTTTCAGCTGCAGCTTCCTGTACGTAGAAGACGGCTGAGTCTTGGGAAAGGAATGACATAATATTGTGTCTTAGTGTGCACCAGAGCAGTATTACTGGTACATAGGTGGCCCGAGATGTTTCTGTTTGGTGACTGGGCTTGACGGTATTGTTTACAATCCTCTTTGGAGTCTGAAATCTTCCTTTCACAGCTAGGTCTCTAGGATGACTGGCACTAAACGTGTGTGTGTGTGTGTGTGTGTGTGTGTGTATGCGTGTGTGTGGCCACCCTGCAGCTCTACCTCCACCCACCACCCACACGTGCTACTGTGATCAGCACCCCTACAACCTCTAAATACCTCAATATGTTGCTCCACTTTTGAAGGTCTCCCTTGAATCCACTTGCAAAGTGAATATCGATGGGCAGAGAGAAATAGTGAATTCTCGATTAACGATCACCAGAAAAGAAAGGAGAAAGAAAACAAGAAAGGGAGGCATTGGTGAATCTCCTTCTGCGGTGAGAAGGAGATTCACCAATGCCTCCGTTTCTTGTTTTCTTTCTCTTTTCTTTTCTGGCAAACGTTAACAGAGAATTCACTATTTCAGTCTTAGTGCTCTGTGCTGTAACTTGTAAATTCTTCTCCCGACCCAAGAGTCAAGATAAGTAATCACAGGACCTTCCGAGACCTTGAAGATAAAAGGACACTGACCCCTTTCCATCAACATCCCTCATTAGAAGCAACAAGGCCTAATGTGATAACCTTTTCTGACTTACCTGTTCTTAAAGCAAGCGCATGCCTGTAATTAGCATGGAGAGTGGAGTGAAAAGTGCTATTTATAAACTCCAAAACTCCAGCCGTGAAGGCTGAGAAGTCAAAGGATACATGTTCTCCCTTCTGCTCATCCAATATCACGACAGAAATATGAGGGGAGAGAAAGAATTGGATCCTCGTTCTAATATTTCCAAACGCAACCCGTGTTACGATAGAATTAATGGGGGAACAGTAAGATAGAAAACCATCCACAAGGATACACCTGTCTCACAGGAGATTAACTGCCTGGAAGGGGAAAGGAGTCTACTGTGAACAATGAGATAAAATTAAGAAAACAACATTTAGGCAGCGCATCAAAGGAAATGTTCTACTGATAAGATCAGTTGTGCTTGGAGTGATTTAAAACTGGGCGAAGGAAAGTTCTCGCAGTGGACTGCAGAAAGTAAAACTGGGTGTCAGGGAAGGACAAACGGCTCTTGATTTTCTCCGGCTTGAATTTCGATGGCAGTGTGACCGGGCGGACTAGGCCCGAAGCTCCATGCTGGAGGCTGGCGGCCTTGTGGCACCCTGCCCCAGGGAAAAGAGCAGAAGAGAGGTCCTCCAGGCAAGCTAGAGTGGCTGCTTCTGCTGCAGCCAATCAGGGCCCAGCAAGCTGGTATAAACAAGCTGCTGGGCCAGGGCCCCGCAGTTCCTTGCTGGAGCTCAAGCCAGCCAGACCAAGGGACTGACTGAAAAGACCGCAGCACCTCGGACAGCTCCGTGCGTGAGCCAGATTTCAGATCTGGCTGTGGTGGACTATGGCAAACTGCAAAACCCTGGACAGGGAGCTGTGAGACCTTGACCATAAAGCCCTGAGAGAGAGGGCTGGACTGAGCAGCTTCTTGGGGAGGTGGCCCAGAGAGCTAGGTCGCAGTAGACAACAGGGAGACTTATCTTGCTGGTAAAGCTCTATGATCATCCATCTCATGCAACCTACTCAAGAGGTGTTTTCCCACTAATATTCCATAATAGAAAACCCTAGAAACCCATAGATTCAAGGATGAAAGTCCAAGGCTGGTCATGCACGTCCGGGCAGCTCAAATCCCCTTCTAACGGCTCCTGGATAGGAGAGCGTGCCAGTAAGTCTACCACTTAGTACTAGAGCTTGAAAACGAGAGCCAGAAAATCAGGTATCTCGCCGGGCGACTGCCAGACAGAACTTTTCTTTCATCAGTACAAACCAAGTACGAACAGCAGTGACTACAACGGTATCACGATGCAGATGCATTCTCCCAAGAGCCGGGTCAGCGAGAACAAGGGCCATCGACACGCAAAATTGCCGAAAGCAAGGGACGGGCCCAACCCGGTTTTCTGCCTCCCACTGTCAACATCTCATGGCCACATTTCTCCGTCAAGCCAAGCTGGTCACCTACCACAATTGCTATTGTTTCTGCACACTGGGACGATTTCTTCCTGTGCCTGCAATAAGGCTTCTTTAAAATACACCCATAAGTTGCCAAGGGAGGCTGTGGAATCTCCATCTCTGGAGATATTTAAGAGCAGGTTAGATAGTCATCTATCAGGGATGGTCTAGATGGTCCTGGGTCCTGCTGTGAGGGCAGGGGACTGGATTCGATGACCTCTCAAGGTCCCTTCCAGTTCTAGTGTTCTATGATTCTCGAGTTTCTCTCCATCGGGGTGGCAGGTGGAGGACCCCACCCAGCTTAGATGCTCATAACCCAACGGAGGGGGGTGTTAAGATGGTGTGTGCTGATATTTTAAGAAGTCCCTGGAAGCGAGTGATATATGTTGCTTTCAGGAGAAGGAGGAGCCAAGAGAATTAGATGCTTCACTCTTTACACCACTGTCTTCTTAACATATCAGCACACACCATCTCCACGCCCTCCGTTGGGTTATAAGCTCACTCAAGCTCAACAGAAAGGGGTCTTTTCAAACCCTGAATGGCAGTTCTCCACGGGAAACTCAGCGTTCTCCGCAGGAAACATCATGCGTGACTCAGCATGCGTGTTTCTGCGCTGTGCTAGGGGACATAATGCTGCTGACAGTGTCTTCTTTTGAGAAGCAATTCTGATATATAGCCGGGCTCTCTCCCGCTAACATTTCTGTAGCAACGACACGTGGGATTCGTATAACATTACATGCAAATAATGAAGCGTCCACCTACTGCTTTAAGGGATTTTCTGTAGCACTTATTACCAGCTCTAATGTTCCCGTGTGCATTTTGTTCCCGTTTTTTTAACCACCCCCAAAATGTTTTACAATTGATGACAGTTAATGACAGTGACAATGAGGCTGGCAGACAATAATTTAATTACAAAGCCTGAACCACCCTAGTGCCTACTATTCAAAGTCTAACAAGCATAAAATGGCAGGCGCCCTACGTAGAAAAGCAGGTATGCCATTACCCTGACAAAGAAATGATAGTATTTGTAGACAGTGCATTAACAAAGGAGCAATATCCAAATGGAGAGTTAACTTTGGTTCAGAGTGAGAAAAAGGGAGGATTACGTGGGGAAATAGATTTCTTTTCCTCTGAGAACACTGTTTTCTTTGCAGAGATTCTTTCTTCTCTTTCAGATACTTTCTAAGCTCATAGATCAGGATTGTGGTGAGTGGTCTTTGAACCAAGGACTTCGGGGTATCGGCTATGAATCTAATTGCTACTGTTCCTTTCTGGCTTTCCCCAAGGCACTAAAAACAAAGTAAGATCACAAATTTGCTTTTGTCCTTATGCCCTGCAGTTCAGTTTTATGTGATACACAATGAAACTAGGTTTCAATCCTGGGAAACACGAGGATGCCCTGAATTTAGTTCATAAGGTGAAAGAGGCTGTTCGAAACCACATGGCTGACAGTGCCTTTTGGTCTTAAAAGTAGTGTCTCTTTAATATTTGTGTTACAAGGAAGAGGGAGAAAAATTGTTCATCTTGACCTCTGAGGATAGGCCAAGAAGCAATGGGCTTAAATTGCAGTGAGGGAGGTTTAGGTTGGACATTAGGAAAAACTCTCTAACTGTCAGGGTGGCTAAGCACTGGAATAAATTGCCTAGGGAGGTTGTGAATTCTCCATCCCTGGAGATATTTAAGAGCAGGCTGGACAGACATCTATCAGGGATGATCTAGATGGTGTTTGGCCCTGCCGTGAGGGCCAGGGACTGGACTTGATGATCTCTCGAGGTCCCTTCCACTTCTAGGGTTCAATGATTCTATGATTATTAAGGGACTATTCAAGTTGATTGGCCTATCTAATCAAGAACTACATGACGGGCCTTGGATGGGGCCAATCCACATCTGATGAGTTTGCCGGTGACTCTTTAGACAAGCACAGGAGCACTGACGAGTATCGGTAAAGAACGGCGCCCTACATGGATTGGTGACTTGCTCTCGTGACAGTACTTTCCCAGAGCGAGAATGATGGAATTCTCCCCACACGGCTGGTGGAGCACAAAGAAGTGCTCCTGGTGACCGGTTTGGTGTACGTTACGGCGAAGGACCGCCCGTCTTGGGCTGTATGTAGGCCTGCGTTTAAGCAGTTTATCCATAATTGATTTTCTCAGAAGCCTTCCCCAGTAGTCCCTTGTAACAATCCTATCTTGGGACCACACCCATGTATTTAACGTTATCACCTACAGCTCTGGTGTCCAACCAATTGTGAAGCCAACTAGCCACACTCAACCGGCCAAATAGCCACGTGTAGCTAGTGTGCTGGGCACCAACACAGACCATCATAGGCCCTGCAAATACATTTGTCATCAGCTGCATATTTCTGCTTAGAAACTGTAGGGTAATAAGAAATCGTATTCCACGCCGTTAACCAAGCCAACTAGCGTGACTGATAAGGACCCCAGAACGATGATGATGGGTCAGCTGCAATGTAACCAGGAGCACAGTCATCGTAGATCTGTGAGATTTTCTGCATCCCCATCCCCCTTTGTTAATTACATCCGACCGAGTCACTCTGTGCGCTCTACCATCAGTTAAAGACAGCAATTAAGGGCCAACGTCTACTACAGGGAACTAGAACATAGATGTGAAACATGGCCTTTTGAGCTTCGGGAAAATTAATTCACAGCCAAGAAAAGGGGTCTCGAAATTGTCTCACCTTCAAGATCAGACTCCTCACCTTCGTTCCTTTTCAATGCAGTTCACCAGCTCAGAAAACACTGCGCGAATGAATTATGAGCACGGGCAATCCAACAGTAAATGCCAAGACTTGCATACACTTTAAAAACCAACAAAACTCTCCTTCCTTCCTTCTCAAGACACCAAAAACCAGAGAGCAAAGAAGCCACTTAAGACCCGTTGCCTCACAGAAAGGAGAAAGAAGAACAAGCTAACAAAAGACCAATGAAGTAAATACATTGAAGGGTTCAAGAGGCTACAGGATTTACAGTTTCAAATACAAGGAGAGACAAGAAACACGGGGAGTAAATACACTGAAGTGAGCACGAGTTAAGCTCGGCTACACACGATGGGCCAGTGGTTGTTTTCACGTCCTCGGGATATCTTGTTTCCTTGTCATTCATCCTTTTCATGTGGCTGTACAACTCACTCAGGCCACGTTCTAGGCTGCAGGAGGGAGGGTGCAGGAGTGGGCCGGGGGTGAGGAAGGGTCCTCATCTCTCTGCCTTCTTTCGTCGACTCCACACCCTTTATAACCCTGTTGCAACAGGAGACATTTCTCTTCTGACTCTAGCCTGCCTGGACGTTTAAGGAAAATCAACCAACCAGTCATAAGCACCAGCCATGTCGTGCGGAGAATACATCCCCCCCCTTTTCTGGGGGGAACTCTAGGATGGAACTTGCAGCCTGGTGAGCCAAGCACACCGGGGCAGATGAGTAGCTTCCCCCAACCCCAGGAAGAGAGAAAAAAAATCAGTGTGTTTCACCGCAAGCTGCCCACCACTGATAAGCCAGGACAGCATCAACGCACCAGAACCCCCATCCTGCTACACCTACACACACACACACGCCACAGCCAAAAGCATGTCTGCCCCCTTTTTTCCCATTAGTCGAAGAGGCAAAAAGTAGAGCAATCAAAATAAAATCAATTCTCGTTAAAAGACATCCCGCCCCCCAAGAACCCGAGGGCAGATTTGCCTTGTGAGGAATGTCAGAAATTCGTCTCGTCCCATGGCTCACCTTAAAGGACCTGCCTCTGCTAAGTCGGTATTGAATGAAAACAGGGAAAGAAAGTTATATGTTCTTTTGAGGCACGGGTGGGCCGATACCTGACAGGCCCCCACGCTGCTGTATTTACCTGCACCTCCGCAGGTAGGGGGATCACAGATCCCATTGCGGATCGCCGGTCCCAGCCAATGGGAGCTACGATCGCCCATCCCTGCACAAGGCTGTGGCCTTGCCTCCTGGGAGGGACTTGCATCGGATGCGTTATTATCAAGGATCATTTTCACGTGGGGTCTGGCAGCGTGTCCAGCAGAAATTCAGGGGCTTATCACTCAGCTGCAGGAACACGAAAATCTGATTTCTGGTGTGTTTCTGGTTGAAGGGCGTGGAATAAAGTAGATAATCTAACTCACTCAAACTAGTCACTGATACAGTAATGACTTTTATTCAGTGTCCTTCCTACGAGCGACAGGTTGAACTGCTCTCGTCTGGCACCCTGGGATCTGACCTCGGATATTTCTGGACCAGAGAGTTCTGGACTAGAGAGGTGCAACCTGTGTCACTCACCATGATAGATGAGAGGGAGGAGTCCCCTACAGAACTGGAAAGCTGGGTGCGATATTTAAGCGTGGGAAAAATGAGTTGTTTAAGCACTGTAATGTTTGAGGGGGGATTTTCTGGGGAAGAATGCCACGTAGGAAAAGTCGTCGTTTTTTGTCAGAGGGATTTGGACCTGGAACATGTGGTTCAATATTATATAGCCGTGGTCAGGGGTGGCCCGAGGCGGGCTTCTGGCAGCTGGCGCCCTAGGCGGAATGCGCGATCGGCGCCCCCGCTTCCACAGCCCTCAATGGCGTGACATTATCATTGGGCGCCCCGTTGAACGCGGCGCCCTAGGCAACGGCCAAGTTGGCCTATACACACGGGCCACCCCTGGCCGTGGTGTCCAACATGCTAGCCGCTGGCTACATCATGGAATCACAGAACCCTAGAACTGGAAGAGACCTCGAGAGGTCATTGAGTCCAGTCCCCTACCCCAGCCCCCACACACGTGACTATTTGGCCGGGTGAGTGTGGCTAATTCACTATAGCACACTAGCACTGTTTAGCTATAGCACTGTTTCACAGCTGGTTGGCCACCACCGTGAGATAGCCAATGTAGTCACCATCTCAAGACTATCTTCTAGTTTGAGCAAGCTCTGCTCAGTCACTTTCTCCTGACACAACCATCCTTGACTTTGCCGCTAGCCACCTAAGTGTTTTACTGGCTATTGAAAGTGATGTTATTTAAACCAGTGCGAATAATTTAGCCTTTATATCACGGCAGCACCCCGATCTCCCAGCCGGGATGGGACACCCAACTAGATCTGTCCTCCAAGAGGTCACACTGTGACTGGACCAGACAGACAACGTGAAAGGTGGAGCCTCTCATGGAGAAGGTGGATCTCTGCGGTATGATAGAAGGTGTATCTCTGTGACATAGAGAACCAGCAGAATGGAGGGGAGGGGAAACGGAAGCCGATACGTGCAGGGAGCCGGCTCCCTCAGAGGCAGCAGTGTGGGGGAGGGAGAAGCGGTACACACGGGAAGCAGTTTTCAAGGCGGCTCCTTGCACAAACCGGTTCCACGGAACCATCTACCGCCCCCCTCCCACACCATTGCGTGGCTGCCTCTGTATCAGAGGCAGCAGGAGGGGGTCAGGCAGGAGCCGGCACACATAGGGAGCCGGTTTTTAAGCCAGCTCCCGCCTTGCCCGCTTGAAAAAATTCAGCGGCTATATCTTTACAAAAATAAACATTTGCTGACATCCCCAGTGCAGACGCTGGTGATGGGGGATATGTGCTCACCAGCCTCGCCCAGTCGGAACTACTCCCGGAATGCCCCTCACCTCTGTGGAGGGGCGTCCTTTTTTCGTGAGGGGGGAGGAGAGGGGAACACAAGGCCGCAATGTCCACTTAATGGCACCCCCAGTTTTGCAACGATTGTGTGGGGTGCTCTGTTACCACAACACTGTGTCAGTGTGATTGCATCTGACTGACTCTTCTCTCAGCTCTCCTGACCTTCAGCTCCCGCATGTGAGGGGGAAGCGGGTCTGTTCTTCCTAGGAGAATGCACAAAAATAGAAACCCATCTGGTTTGAAAAGGGTATCAAGAAATCGGTAAGAGCAAACGTAAGCTGCACCTAGCATCAAGTCCCAGATCAATGAGGCAGTAAAAGCAAGGATCAGGCAAAAAGCTGGTCCCTGACAAGGAAAAAAAACATATTTTCCCTGTGGCTGACTCAAAGGCCTGAAATGTCATTTTCAAAGCTCCGGTTTTCTGGGCCTCTCGGATAAATTCTTCTCCGTTCCCAATAACCTGCCAGCTGGCTTCTTTCCCCTAGATGCCAAGCAATTTGGCCAGGTTGGCCCGGAAGCACAGGGTAAGCACATAGCATCTCAGCTTGTTTACCATGAGCCAAAGCTTACAGCTTTTTATTTGGTCCTTCTAATGACTTGAGAGCTGGATATTGATTTTTGCCTCAAAAAATAATGCAGGTGACAATGACCTCAGTGAGCCTTTGAAGGGCCTTTTGTTCATAAAATCAGAGAATCCGCGGGTGGGCAGAGACCTCAGGAGGCATTGAGTCCAACCCCCTGCCCAAAGCAGGACCAGCCCCGACTCAATCAGCCCAGCCAGGGCTTGGTCAAGCCGAGACGTAAACACCTCTAGGAATGGAGATTCCACCCCCTCCCTAGGGAAATAGCTTTTCCTAAGATCCAACCTAGACCTCCCCCACTGCAACTTGAGCCCATTGCTCCTTGTTCTGCCATCTGCCCCCGCTGAGAACAGCCTCTCTCCAGCCTCTTTGGAACCCCCCTGCAGGGAGTTGAAGGCTGCTCTCAAATCCCCCCTCACTCTTCTCTTCTGCAGACTGAACAAGCCCCAATCCCTCAACCTCCCCATAAGTCTCCAGTCCCTGAATCATTTTGGTTGTCCTCCGCTGGACTGGGGGCCCCAGAATTGGACACCATACTGCAGATGTGGCCTTGCCAATGCCAATAAAGGGAATAGGCCCGGAGAAGCCAAGGGGAGCGCGAGCTGTAACGATCCACAGACCCGCCCCTCCCCAGTTTCCGTGATTCTGTTCCGACAGAAATTCATCACGCTTCTCTCCTTTTCTCCTCCAGAGCACGGGTGCGAATTAATATATTTACACATGTCAACATGCACCTGCGGCCACCCAGCGTGGGGAGGCACGAAACGGAGGGGAAGGAGCAGGAAGGAAGAAACAGACGGAGACGGGGAAAAACTCCTTTGAATGATTCAATATAAAAGGCAGACAGCCTCTCTCCATTCTCTTTGGAACCCCCTCCAGGAAATTGAAGGCTGCTCTCAAATCTCCGCTCATTCTTCTCTTCTGCAGACTGAACAAGCCCAAATCCCTCAGCCTCTCCTCGTAGGTCATGTGCTCCAGCCCCCTCATCATTTTGGTTGCCCTCCACTGGACCCTCTCCAATGCGCCCACATCCTTTCTGTAACTGGGGGCCCAGAATTGGATGTAATACTCCAGATATGGCCTCACCAGTGCTAAACAGAATAATCACTTCTCTAGATCTGCTGGCCATGCTCCTACTAATGCAGCCCAATATGCCATTCGTCTTCTTGGCTACAAGGGCGCCCTGTTGACTCATCTCCAGCTTCTCATCCACTGCAATCCCCATGCTGTTTTCTGCCGAACAGCTGCTTAGCCAGTCGGTCCCAGCCTGTACCAATGCTTGGGATTCTTCCATCCCAAGGGCAGGACTCTGCACTTGTCCTTGTTGAACCTCATCAGATTCCTTTTGGCCCAATCCTCCCCTTTGTCTAGGTCACTCTGGACCCTACCCTCCAGCGTCTCTCCCATAGTTAAATGGTGTGAGTGGGTTCCATCAGGATATTGTGCCTTATAAGGCAGTTCTATGAATGTCTGTGGTATCAATGTAATGCCAAAGCCACCGTAATGCTCCCGCAGGCCTTACACCAACCAATTCACACCAAAGGCAACCGTGTGAAAATCTTTTGTTTCTTTCATTGGTAATTTGCCTCAATAACCGGGAGGGCAACCGAGAGGCATGTCTGGGCTACGGGAATAAAACAATTTCTCGCCACACCTGGAAAGGCGGCAAGCATGTGCAGAGCAGCCATCGGATCGTAGTAGTGACGGCAGAATGTTTGCTGTGCGATGGCATATTAGCCCGACGATGCATTGCGACGATTAACCCACATTTGCAACACCAACGGGAGCTACATTTTTACAAGACAGTAATCATTGTACCAGACGGCGCTGTTGTGCATGAATGCTTCATTCCAACTACTTCTGCATTTGTCATCAGACTGTGCGGGTTGAAAGGCGGATCTACAGACCTACTGTCTAACACACAAAGTACACTACACATTTTTTGACCAAAAGTAGCCTATATTTTCAAAAGAAATTAAGTGATGTAGGAAGTTGTTTTGAGATATCTATGTCCACATTTCCGCTTGCCATGCCAGAGATCAATCTTCTGGCGTTCGATTTAATGGGTCTAGTAAAGACCTGCTAAATTGAATGCTGAGGGCATTCTTGGTCAGTGCTGGTACACCTCGCATATGTGAGGAGTAAGGGAAGCCAATGGGAGCATTGGCTCCTGTTGACCTCCACTGAGAAGATACCTTAAGCCGAGCTTGGTGCTATGATGGTGACCAAAATGATTAGGGGGCTGGAGCACATGACTGACAAGGAGCGGCTGAGGGATTGGGGCTTGTTTAGTCTGCAGAAGAGAAGAGTGAGGAGAGGATCTGAGAGCAGCCTTCAACTCCCTGAAAGGGGGTTCCAAAGAGGATGGAGAGAGGCTGTTCTCAGGGGGGGCAGATGGCAGAACGAGGAGCAATGGTCTCAAGTTGCAGTGGGGGAGGTCTAGGTTGGAGATTAGGAAAAATGATTTCCCAAGGAGGGTGGGGAAGCACTGGGATGGGTTCCCTAGGGAGGGGGTGGAAACTCCATCCCTAGAGGTGTTTACGGTCCGGCTTGACCAACCCCTGTCTGGAATAATTTAGTTGAGGTTGGTCCTGCTTTGGGCAGGAGGTTGGACTCGATGACTCCTGAGGTCTCTTCCAACTCTAGGAGTCTAGGATTCGATGTTGACTCCAGCTACATAACTTTAAGAAAGGTGATTTTATTAACAAAACCAAGAGAGATACTTGGTAAAGCATACCTGGATGCAAGGTATTATAGAGCAACGAGGGGGTGGGGGGGGGTGGGGGGGGGGGGGAGGAGAACAGATTAAAGCACAGCATTGCTTCCCTGGGATTCAGCTTTAGGTACAGTGTAGGGATGGGGCACATGGACTTAGCCAAGAGGAGTTTAACCAAACAACGAAACAAACCTGCTCCCATCTAACTAACTATTCCCTGTCTACTCACAACTGTTGCTTCAAGGTTTGGTTCTCCTAGACATGGTTATTGCTGTAAATTTCATTTCTGCCTCCCAGACCCATTCCATCTCTCTCACAGCCCCTGCTGCTGGTCTCACACAAAAAAGGCTGAAACAGGCAACCTGTTTTTCAATTTAAATCTTCACACTTCCTTCTCATTTGCTCTCCTGGCTCCCTGCCAACACTTCCTGGATATTTTTTTTTTTTTTGGGAGATTCTCTGAGTTTAACCCTTTGCAGGTAGTACCCCTGCCATCCAGCACAACACCCCCTGCACACGACTCCAGATGCATGATGCTCATACATATCCCCCCAGTGGAACACAACCTGGAAGAAGAACCGAGATCTTCGTTTTGTATCTGAAAAGAGCCCATTCAACATACCGAGAAGAAGGACCTCATTCTACGGGTTCATCTTTTCCTGGCTGGGAGACTGTTCCATTTACAAGGCCCTGGGACCTTCTCAGGCAGCCTCCTCTCCTCACACGGCTCAGAGTCTGATATTCATCACACACAGAAGACTCAAGTTCCAAATGAACAGACGGGTTCCAAATCAAAAACCCTTTTCCCATTCACGCAGTCAGTCCTACGTGAGACATCACTCACCAGAAACTCAAAGAAATGTGGGCCTGGTACAGATGGAGCACACAATAAAGTGTCTGATCCCAATACTTGTCTATTTTGTCCATCTTTCTGTTCCAGCATAAGTCCGTACCAGATGCCCTCCAGCTCAGATGCCTCTAGAGGAGTTCAAAGCTTTAAAGATGCTACATAGCTACTCTTTCATTCCTCATCCTGGCTTAGGAAGATTGTGGAATCTCCATCACTGGAGATATTTAAGAGCAGGTTGGACAGACACCTGTCAGGGATGGTCTAGATCAGTGGTCTCCAACCTTTTTAAGCACGAGATCACTTTTTGAATTTAAGAGCAATCCAGGACCTACCTCCAACCCAAACACCCTTGCCCTGCCTCCTTCCCGCCCCTTCTCCGAGGCCCTGCCCCGGCTCACTCCATCCTCCCTCCCACCCCCATCCTTACTCACTTTTATTAGGCTTTTATCAGGGGGTTGGGGATGCGGACTCTGACCTTGGGCTAAAGGATTTGGAGTGTGGGAGGGATTCTGAGCTGAGCCTGGGGCTGGGAGTTGAGGTGCAGGAGGGAGTTCAGGGTGCAGGCTCTGGGAGGGTGTTTGGCTGCAGGCGGACTTGGGACTAAGGCAGTGATTTGGGGTGCAGGAGGGGTTCAGGACTGGGGCCAGGGTTCGGAATGCAGGCTCCAGCTGGGCACCGCTTACCACAGGTGGCTCCTGGGTGGTGGTGCCGGGGACTAAGGCAGGATCACCCGTACCCTGGCCCTGCACCACTTCCAAAAGCACCCAGCAAACTCCCTCCATCCCTGCCCCCCAACACTGAAGATGGGGTACAGGGTGGGGGGAGGGGCACCCTGACATGATCATCCCCCTTCTTCTTCCTGTGCCTTGCACAGAAACCAAGAGGCCCAGGGGTGAGGGGCAGCTCCAAGGCAGAGGGCAGGAGTAGCACAGCAGCGCTGAGAGGGGCAGATGAAGTGCCGGCACTCAACAGCCTCCCGGCCAAACATGTCAGGATCCGCTGTCAAAGGCTCCAAGATCTTCCAGTAGATCCCGATCGACTGGTTGGTGACCAGTGCTCTAGATCAGTGTTTCTCAACCTTTTTTTTTATAAAGTACCCCTTTTTCAAAAGAAAAAAAAATCAGAAGTACCCCAGTGCCCACAGTTTTCAGACACACAATTTTTTTTTCTACCATTGCAACACATTTGTTTAAACAACTTAATTGTAGCCGGGCGGACGCTGAAATTTTTGGGTGTAAAAAGTACATAACCAATAAAGCGCTGTAAAACTTAGAAACAAAAATTCAGTTTTCTCCAAATTTCAGTTGTGTTGACGTACCCCCCAGATTTCTCTCGAGTACCCCGAAGGGTACTCGTCCCCCTGGTTGAGAAACACTGGTCTAGATGGTGCTTGTTCCTGCTGTGAGGGCAGAGGACCGGACTCGATGACCTCTCGAGGTTCCTTCGCATTCTAGGGTTCTAGGATTCACAGCCTATGCTGGTTAGATGCTTTAATGGCACAGCAAATGTCTTAGTTTTATTTCTGACCATTGTGTACAAGGTTGCTTGCCTTCCAAATTAACATCTCTGCTAGCTGACAAGTGACAGACAATAGTGGGGGACATTCTCCCAAAGCTGAGATTTCTAGCCCCACAATTCCCGTAGCAGCCAAACGCGCAGGTACGGCATGTACAATGTCATTTCATATTTCTGATTCCAATACTGTCAAGTTGACTTGTTTTCTACCCCCATTTAGTTTCCAGACACGTTATTAAGAGCTCTGTAAACACACAAGCTTCTTGATTTATGTTGATTTTTCGTTATTCTTTCCAGGAGGTTCCTTCATTCCCACGCACATTTGCAACAACGGACTACCCAGTCTACCCAAGCCGAGACTCTGAATAGGTTATAACACGTCTCTTTTGAGTGGAAATACAACTTCCCGGTGGTATCATGACACATAAAGAGGCGTAGGTTTATAGATTTCATTTCCTCGAATTCGTTTATCTGCTGATGGTAGAACCATGTGACGTATCCTGATGGAAAGCTTGGGTCTATTTGTCAAACTGGAAGCCCGTGGTATAATGGGTCACCTGTTTAGAACTTGTATACACGTGTTACAAGCCCTTGACCGAACGCTGTTACATCTCTAGGTTTCCTTAGTTACCTTAGTTACCGTTCTTTCACCGTAGAAGAATAATGAGAATAATAAATGTTTCCTTCCCATTTTTATTAGATTATCTTCCCTTTCGTGCAAGCTTCAGGCTGTTTACTTGGGTCTGCACTGGGGATGTGCATGCATCTGTCACCAAACAATGAATCAACTTTATTTGAGGGGTCTCTCTCTCCGTGTTCTACTCCCATGTTTTAGTACATAGCAGATATTTGCCATGTGCCTCGGTAGCCTCTATATTCAGTCTGAAAATGCCCAGATCGTTGAACCCTACCTTGATGTTCAAAGCCTTGATGGACACAATAGCGGTGTTCAAGTATCTAAAAGGGCGTCACAAGGAGGAGGGAGAAAAATTGTTCTCCTTGGCCTCTGATGATAGGACAAGAAGCAATGGGCTTCAAGGGAGGTTTAGGTTGGACATTAGGAAAAACTTCCTAACCTTCAGGGAGGTTAAACAGTGGAATAAATTGCCTGGGGAGGTTGTGGAATCTCCATCACTGGAGATGTGTAAGAGCAGGTTAGACATCTACCAGGGATGATCTAGACAGTGCTTTGGTCCTGCCGTGAGGGCAGGACACTGGACTTGATGCCTCTCGAGGTCCCTTCCAGTTCTAGGATTCTATGTGATGTGATATTGGAGACAATCTAATGCACTCTTCAGAATATTTTTTCCCTGTATGAATTTCAGAACCAGCGTATCCAGACAGTGGCAGTGAAAAAAAAAGCTAATATGTGAGGAACCATTAGGAAAGGAATAGAAAATAAGACAGAAAATATCACAAAGCCATTCGATAAGTCTCACACTTGAATACTCATGAGGTTCTTTCCTCTCCATTTCAAAGGAATATACATTAGAACTGGAGGAAGTACGCAGAACTGAAGAACGGTTTGTTCAGTCCGGGAGAGGGACAATTAAGGGGGGATATGACACAAGTCTACTGAGTCATGCCTGGGGTAGGAGAACGGTGTTAGTTACCCCTTTGGATAACACAAAAACCTGGGGCTGACCAATTAAATCCATAGACAGAAGAACTGTGTTAGTGCTTCTTTTGCCTAATTCCCCAGGGCCTGGATAAAAACACATGCACCTTCTAGATTCTCGTCTCACCTCACAAACTCACGAAACATGTGGGATAGACAATTAAAAGCGACGATGAAATAATGCCTTGAAGCCTTCTCTTGATGGCCATTCCATCACCTCGTTAGCGAGTCTAGTCAAAGGCCCACGTATTTTAGCATTACTATTTCCCCCCCGTAACGATTCCTGAAACTATTTCTTCTTCTTTCTTTTCATTAAATTAATTATCCACAGGTAGTTATGGACCATTATTATGCTGTCCTTTTTGGCATATGGGTAATGCCCCCCCTTACCAGTTTATACATAAAGCACATCAAAATATACCATCTATTTTAAATGTCAAATTCTGATTAATTTAGGACTGATCAGATTATACCGAGAAAGAGCACATTAAAACAGTAATCCCTGATTAATCCTGGGAAATACGTAATCCTTTTCTTTTGCATCATCTGATGTCCCAAGGATCAGTGAGTCTAATTTTCATTAGGAGGTAAATCAAGTTTCCTTATTTGAACAATGGAGGACCAAACACACTTCTTTCCGTTCTACAGCTGAAGAGCAATGTAAGTGTATATATATTTTAAAAAGCACAACTGCTATTCTCGGCACAAAGTGCACTAATATTACAGGTAAAGATTTCCCTGTGAACAAATCTGACAATGGCAAAGCTATTAAAATCTTAGCAGTACAGGTTGAACCTCTCTAATCCGGCACTCTCTGGTCCGGCACTCTCTGGTCCGGCATTATCTGAGTTAGCCAGATGTCCACTTTTCATGGGTGTGGCCAAGTTTCCTGCGGTCCCATAAAGTTTGTTTACAACCACTAGGCCTGGCTGTCAGTGTTCTGTGCTGTTATTTAGCTCTAATTTAGCCCTCAATGTCTTCTCAGAGCCCAGCAAGCAGTGGAAGTGTTGGTAATGTCAAAACAGATATTTTGGCCTTGGAAAGGGTTCAGAAAAGGGCAACTAAAACGATTAGGGGTTTGGAACGGGTCTCATATGAGGAGAGGTTAAAGCGACTGGGACTTTTCAGTTTGGAAAAGAGGAGACTGAGGGGGGATATGATAGAGGTCTATAAAATCATGAGTGGTGTGGAGAGGGTGAATAAAGAAACGTTATTCATTAGTTCCCATAATATAAGGACTAGAGGACACCAAATCAAATTAATAGGTAGCAGGTTTAAAACTAATATGCGAAAGTTCTTCTTCACACAGCGCATAGTCAACCTGTGGAACTCCTTGCCAGAGGAGGCTGTGAAGGCTAGAACTATAACAGAGTTTAAAGAGAATCTAGATAAATTCATGGAGGTTAGGTCCATAAAAGGCTATTAGCCAGGGGGTAGGAATGGTGTCCCTGGCCTCTCTTTGTCAGAGGCTGGAGATGGATGGCACAAGACAAATTGCTTGATCATTGTCTTCGGTCCACCCGCTCCGGGGCACTTGGTGCTGGCCACTGTTGGCAGACAGGCTCCTGGGCTAGATGGACCTTTGGTCTGACCCTGTACGGCCATTCTTATGTTCTTATAATGTCACTAGACAATATTGATCTCCCATTGTTTGGCAAATTCTCTGGTTCGGCACCGTCAGGTCTCGAGGGTGCCGGACTAGAAAAGTTCAGCCTGTATATGGAATCTCCATCATTGGAGATATTTAAGAACAGCTTAAATAGACCTCTATCAGGGATGATCTAGATGGTGCTTGGTCCTGCCGTGAGGGCAGGGGACTGGACTCGATGACCTCTTCAGGTCCCTTCCAGTTCTAGGATTCTATGACTATCAGTTTCCGATTAGAAAAACTATAGATACATAATTGGCAAGGAGTCCTGTGGCACCTTATAGACTAACCGGAGTGTTGGAGCATAAGCTTTCGTGGGCAAAGACCCACTTCGTCAGATCCACGAAGTGGGTCTTTGCCCACGAAAGCTTATGCTCCAACACTTTGGTTAGTCTATAAGGTGCCACAGGACTCCTCGCCGCTTTTGCACATTCAGACTAACACGGCTACCCCTCTGATATAGATACATATTAAAGGATCTATAAATTATGTGTGTCTCCTTCAGACTCCTAACATATTAAGTAATTTCTCAAATGAATTCTTGTAGAAGTTACCACAAGAAGGCCAATATCTAAGCAGTGATGCAAGAGGAGGCAAGATTAATTGTAGCGTATTGCGTGTGGGACATCTACTTGGCCAGATTCTGCTCTTTCTTCTCCTGCCAAGTGGTACCTCACGACACAGACAGTCTGATTGGGAAAAAAGCGGGACGACTCATGAAATAAGGTGCTATTGAAGTGCAGAATCAGTCACGGAAATGCTAACTTTGGCTGTGCTGGGCAAAGTTTAACGTATTCATAATGAGATTGTCGGGCGTTTATCATGTGTGGGGGTCATGCTGCTTGGGGCAAAATATAAGGATTTTAGGGCCAGTCCCACATACCATTAATTAGCCCAAGCTCCGTTTTCTTCAGCAAGTAAAATGTGGAGTAGAGAGAACCCAGAGAGACAGATTGTGGCACAATTTCACAGTGCTCTTAGGCACGGTGTCTTTCTTCCCGCAGGGGCCTGGGATTCATCACGTTGGAGAAGCCCATTGAGAAGAAAACGACAGTGCAAATTGTTCCGGCCAACTTCAGTGGAAAGGTTTTTACCGCAAGACTTGAGTGATAGCAGAGCTTCTGCTCTTGGAGATGGTCACATGCTTTGCTCAGAATTTGCTACTGCACATTGGACAAGTGCCTGATAAAACGCTCTCAGACTGGGGCAATTTCTATTCCCCTCCCCCTCTTCCCCCCCCGGGTCTTTTTATCTCCACGGGAACAGAATGGACTGACCCCACCGGAATCACCTGAGTCCGTCTCTCATACTTGTCACCATCTGCATCAAACGTACATAAAAATGGGCTGCCTATAACTCCTCATGAGCGTCTCATACGCACCACAGTTCCCCCCCAGAGAACCCAGTCTATCTGTCACTGCATTGCCCTCACAAGCTAAATTCGGCTCTTGGATACAAGCGAACATCCCCAGGGAACTCAAGCAAGGGGCTCTGGTTTTGAGATAGAATCACAGAACACTAGAACTGGAAGGGACCTCGAGAGTCATCGAGTCCAGTCCCCTGCCCCACGGCAGGACCCAGTACTCTCTACACCATCCCTGCTAGATGTCTAACCAACCTACTCTTTTATATCTCCAGAGATGGAGATTCCACAACCTCCCTCGGCAATTTATTCCAGTGTTTTACCACCTTGACAGTTAAGAAGTTTTTCCTAATGTCCAACTTAAACCTCCCTTGCTGCAATTTCAGCCCATTGCTTCTTGGCCTATCCTCAGAGGTCAAGGAGAACAAATTTTCTCCCTCCTCCTTGTGACACCCTTTTAGACACCTGGAAATTGCTATCATGTCCCCTCTTAGTCTTCTCTTTTCCAAACTAAACAAGCCCAATTCTTTCAGTCTTCCTTCATAGCTCATGCTCTCTAGACCTTTCACCATTCTTGTTGATCTTCTCTGGACCTTCTCCAATTTTGCCACATCTTTCTTGAAATGCGGTGCCCAGAATTGAATATAATACTCAGTTGAGGCCTAATCAGCGCAGAGTAGAGCAGAAAAATGACTTCTCATGTCTGGATGAAGGTTAACTTTGATTCTGCCCCCTTCTAATGTACAGTAACCTCCTCCACCCACAGTACTACTGAAACCAACTACAGGTTGAACATCTCTACTCCAGCACCCTTGGGACCTGACCGGTACCGAACCAGAGAATTTGCTGGATCATGGGTGTTTTCTAGCAGCATTACCAACCC